>CP053174.1:2885277-4327916 GCA_014607495.2 Carposina sasakii | reverse complement strand
AATATTCTCACACTTATGTAACAAAAAAAGAGGCAATACCATAACTAGTTACCAAGTCTTTTTTATCCCAAAATAGTAACAATATTATTTTTATTTTTCTTTGATGTCCGCGTTGGAGAAAATAAAATGTGTCAACTTCCACAAAAATCGGCATTCCCTAGAAACGTATTCTTATTACGCTTTAGTTACTTCATTTCTCCCGCAAACTGAGTTAGAGAACTGAGCTCCAATAACCGTTTGGCCGAATTATCAGCATCTTTTTTATACTTATTATGATAATTAGCGTCGGAATTAAATAATATTAATCACGAATGGCCGATCCGTATTGATGCGTTACCGGACCGTGTAAATAAAGCCTTAAACCCCAAGAATTTACCTCACGCATTGAAATCATAAGCGTTTCAAAGAACGAACCATTAATGAGGATGAATAGTAATTAACGATATCGAGAAACGAATCTCGAGTCGAGAATAATCGAGATCGTATCGAGAGGCGAGAGGCCACCCTCTGCGACACTAATATATTATACATGCTGATTCAATTTGTGTGTTAGTGCGGTGGCTTTATTAGTGATTCATTATATACCTGATGTTTTCAATCTACTTTGTAATGGAAAAGGTTATAGGTATACCTATTTAGTTGTATATTATCACTATTATACCTAAAGCCAGGAGAGATAATGTTTTCAGATTTGACCATATACAGGATTAATTTAAAAAGATCAATAACCTCGCAGGACTAGATAGCTATAATCATAAACAATAACATTTGTTCTACGAGTTTTATCAAAACTCATTAGATTAATTAAAAATGATTTTCCAAGCTTTTATTGTACTGTCGTGACATTTATAAGTCTATGTCCCGTCCATAGAAGGTTGACGCGCGCGATCGCGCGCTCACCTGTGTTATGTACAGACTTAAGAACATTCAGAAGTAATATTAAATTGTTTTTTTTTATGAAAGTAAAAAATGTCAAATTATCAAAATTCATAGAACAAATGTTGTTGTTTATGATGGTAGCTACCTATATAGTCTTGTCTAGTCTTAAAATTAACCCTGTATACCTATAGTTTTTTGTATTGTACCTATCCGACTTTACTATTTGGATGTTCAAATCTGCAATCAAGAATCTGCATTTCTGGATATCACTTTTAGGGAACACAGCCGCATCGCTTGGCCGAAAGAGCGCCTGCTTATATCGGACTGATATGGGATATGAACTTTGAAATTTTGCCACAAAGACACAAGCAGTTTGAGTAAACACCGTTCAGTCAGTTTAAGGTTCTAGCAAGACGAAATGCAATTAATTTTTAAGTAGATTAGCGAGCATCGGAGATATCGTTATGATATCATTTACGCATTTTTAGATCCGAAAATGCATGAAATCAATATGTCAGATAGGTAGGTTTTTATACGTTTGGATGTGGTCGCTATAATTGGCTCACTCAGAATAAAGTTATGGAAATACTGCAATAGAAATCGTATACTTCTATGGGTTAAATATTTCAAATTGATCAATAAACGAGAAATACTAAGGCAATTTTACCGGCAATTTTAGAATACATTGCGGGTTTTGTATCTTTAAATCTAGGTTCTGAACTGAGAAATGCATATGTTCTGTTCTGATTCTATGATATTAAGATACATCACCTTCTACCTACTATATACTGAATTATCTTTCCTTTATAATATTTTGCAGGATACAGGCTGCTTCTAACAGATGAGTTCATTGGGGAGGCCTATGTTCAGCAGAGAACTTTCTATGGCTAAAAAGATGATCATCAATAGTACTATTAGCTATCGCTGTCTTAAATAGCCTCCAGTATTATAGTTATATTATCAATACATAGCCATGTAATCTAAGTTATGGCTAAAAACAACAAAATAATAATAATTTTACGTCTTTCCGAGGACGCTTAAAAACTTTTTACGAAGCGTTTCTTATCTAAACTACAACGAAACGCTTAACTAACCTAAATCTCATAGGCGCTTAATTTAAAGCAGGTACAAAGAGGAGTAGGGATATTCAACGCTATGCAACCGTCAATATAGCTAGCAGTGTGAATTACTAGTAAACGCCCGCGACTCCGTCCGCGTGGACTGCAGAAAAAACAAAATGTCGAAATTATCGAATAAAAAGTAGCCTATGTGTTATTTTGATATGTTAGCTAATATTATTGTGAAGTTTTATCAAAATCCACTCAGTAGTTTTTGCGTGAAAGAGCAACAAACATTCATACAAACTTACATCCTCACAAACTTTCGCGTTTATATTTATATTTATGATAGTAGGATTTGCTTTTCCCTTCCACTGTTAGCCCTCACGCTTCGCGAGACCCTCGTGACCGCAACAGTGTTTTTAACACCAATAGTTGTTAGAACACCTCCCCACTGTGTCTATCCTATGAGCTTAAAACACAACAGGCTTGAATAAATTTATTAATAATAAAAAAGTTCATAATTTTCCAAAAGTGATGATATCGAAGCATAAAAGAAATATTGATGTTTTAGATATGCACCACTTTTATGACGAATTAAAAAGAACCCACACGAAGTTTCCGGATTTTAATCTCATTTCTAGATAAACATCGCTTAATAGCCAGTTTTTAATCACTTTAATCAGTGGATTATTATAATTAGTAACTCTACAGCGTTACCGTTTGGTAGCCGATGTTACGTGATTTTATATCAATCTTAAATTACCTATACAATAAATGCGTCGATTATGGAGATTGGTTTTACTTTTAAATTGTTCTGGAATATTAGTTATTCTCCTCGCACTTCTTTCTCCTCACTCTAAATAATCTTCATGACAATTTTTTTACTAGACTTTATTATTAGTACTAGAAGGACGCCCTCGGTCCACGAATTTTTTTTCCCGTGATCGTTTTGAAAAATACCATCTTTCAAGTTTCAGATTTCTACGATCAGCGGTTTAAGCTCTGCGTTGAAATGTCAGTCATTCAGGACAAAACATTCTATATATAGATAAACTTATGTAATTCTTTTATCACATCAAACCAATATTTTCTTTCGTTCCATCACTTCAGAACTTCAACTTCAATCTTTTGTTATTTGAATAAATAAAACATTGTAGGGTCAAAGAAAAAAAAAAACGTTTTAAAAAAGATTAAAGTATTTACCTAATACATCCAGTTAATAATCTTTTCTAATAATCGATCATACCAACACCTACTCTATCAGTTAAGTTGATCTGAGTCGTGGGACAAGTGTATATTAGAGTGAGAAAACTACCTCGAGAGCCCGATATCTATGCCATCGGCGATTATGATTATAGCTTTAGATAAAGGTATCATCCAGTAACAATGCGCAGCTATAAGTGGCTACTGGAGAATAGCCGGAGAGTTTGTTAGAATGCAACATCAAAACTAAATAGAAGCAGAAATTGATTATTTTTACAATGCACGGGAAGATACCATTGAAGAAAATAAAATGATCTCGGAAACCGATTACTCGAGTTTAGTAAAAATTCATGAATACTTATTAACAGTTATCACAAATAATAATCTTTATCAAAATTCAATGAAAAATCCCGTTGCCCACGCCCGCTCTCTTGGAGAACCAAGTTATCAAACCTAATAAAACCAACATTGTCACAACAATCACAAAAATAAAATTAAAGAATGTACATGCGTCTCTTCTTTATCTTGTAATTTATATTTCTTGTGTGTGTGTGTGCCAATAAAGAATAAGAATCTCATAGCTTAGCTACAGCTTCCACTGGAATAAAAACTTTATCGAATCCGGCTGACTGATTCAGTGTGTCCAACTGTAACGTTTAGGCTGTGACACGTCAAGACAAGCTTTCGGGGCTTTTGACGCTCACGGAACTATCAAGAGGTCCATATTGGGAGGCCATGACGTGGAAAATAGAGAGGATATGACTGCTGATGCCTTAGAGTATTATTTTATATTCCGAGGTGTTTATTCCTAAAGGTGTATGATGTTAAGCAGAGGTCATTTCATATTTAACAACCAGAAATTTTAGAAATGTTTACTGTAACTATAAAGAATTTCCTCACAATTCATATGCAGTTTTATTTACATACATTCACGACTGTGTTCCCACAACGTAGTGGTAGAGCTGCAGGAGATGACGAATAAGATCTTAACAGTATGACACGTCACATTATGTAAAATATCAGTACGTAAGAAGTAGCTAGCTCATCTACGACATGCTCGGAGGGAGATGCAGCTGATGTATTCTAGATAAACCCCGAATCAGCACAGGACGCAGTTTTACATCAGTTAAAATCAGGACCGCCTTATCTACATTAAGATCGTCATACAATTAACAGAGCGGTCCATCAAATCATATCTAAGACATCACATTCGATTTTCTACTTGGTTGTTTACAACTGCGTTACAATTTTATATCGTAAACTTTTATTTAGTTTTATTGTTAATTGATTTTAATGATGGTAGATGATATTTTAGAAAAGATACCGCCTTCGGCTTGTTATTAAGGGTAATAAGCTAGGTTAAGCAACCGTGGCTTAACTGTCAAGTTCCATTATGATCTGTTCAGTAATTTGTTTGAGACACTTATATACAAGCATCCGTACATTTTCACAAATTTTTACATCCTACTTAATATTATAAAGGCGAAAGTTTATAAGTATGGATGGATGGATGAAAACGGCTGGAGCGATTTTAGTAAAATTTGGTATCGAGTTAGCTGACACCCTGGATTAATACATAGGCTACTTTTTATCCCGGGAAAATATTTTTATCCCGGATAATTTCGACATTTTGTTTTTTCTGCAGTCCACGCGGACGAAGTCGCGGGCGTCCACTAGTTTATAATATTAAAAGTGAGTTAATAGTAATGTTTGATGATTTTACTAAATAATTGCAACAAAATGATCACTCAAATATATATTACTTCCTAAACCATAATTTGGACCTGCTATTCATATAGCAGCTTCACTATTGCTCTTCTGGGGCTTTAAGCTTTATAGGAGTCATATAAGGGCACCACATCTGCTCTACCTTCCTTGCATCTTTAGAGAGCATATTTTCTGGTAATTCTGAAGGTTTCAAGTTCCTGTAAGCCTTCGGCCTGGAAAACCTTATGTCGGTGTGATCTACACCATGTGTTTGCCAGACTACGGTGAAGTTGTGCCCTGAAAAGGATACATACATACATACATATACACACGACTGTGTCCCCGAAATGGGCTAACCAGAACTGTAAGATTATAACGGAGATCATTCAGCCAAATTTATATGTTGCTAGCTTGTCGTCTGAGAGAATCCCCAAGTTCCTACCTTACGACATGCACGGAAAAAGTATATGATGTCCACACCCTAAATTGAGAATGTTCTATGTCATCAGTCTGCAGTAGTTACTTCGCTAGCCCGATCTTACTTGCAGTTTGCACCAATAGAGAGAAAAGCACCATAGAGATTTCGTACCAAAGGTTAAAAGTGCATTCTACCAAATACTCGTACATCCTCTGAATCTATGATCTTTGATTCTTTGGTCCTATGTGACTGCATACAAAAAATATTAACTACAAAATCAAACGGGAGTCAATACGGGAGTATAAAACGTATACTCTTTTGCGCCCTATGCCGGAATAACATTGCGTGTGTACTTACCATCATAGTTTTCAATTATATCCGGTCTCAAAGTGCCGACAGTATAAAACTTAAGTTTACTAACTGCTTCTTTATAATCTTCACATCGACACCTATCCATTCAGAAGTAATGGAGTCCTAAAATTTGAAGAAAATCCTAAAAAGGGAGTGTGATTTGTATCAAAATTATTTTGGTTTTTGAAGTTTAATGTCAGATGTCAGCTTCAAGATATAATAATTTTAATTTTGGCTATAGGCAAAGATAATTTAGAAGCATTGTTATATTATGTCTTAGACTCGTAAACTCATCCCTAAAGATTTCGTACCAAATTCCTTAATCTCCACAATTCAAAGCCCCTTAAATCTTTCTGGGCTATCAAGACTTCAAGTAAACATAGCGCCACAAAGATCAAGTGATCATTTATGTTCAATGTGTCCTATGCTGATCCGGGGCTCTACTAGAATAAATCAGCTGCATTTTCTTACGTGCACGATGAAAGATCTTCTTGGTTGGTGATCCTGGTTCCCCACTAATGAGCACCAAGTGTTGTGTTTGTATGTATCTATGTATTTATATCCCAATATACTAGAGACGTCTTTACATGGTCTTTACCTACTTTTCATTGAAATTATACACATAATTACTCGCGATTGCAGAAGCGTTAAAACCATGGTATATAGCACACCCACAGCCAATATCGAGATGAATATTCTTGTGGCAACGTCAAAGTAAAACTTTTTATATCCGCCAATAATTTAGCAACGCTATACAGTAGCGCGATGCAAGATGATTTTATTTATCTCCCAAACGTTCAGATTAAACCTTCACTTAACATCGCCAATTGTCGGCATTGTAAAATCGGTCACAAGTTGTAAAAACGTGCCATAATATACGCGATATACTGGCCATATTGGATGCTAACAAAAAAGAATTTTAAACAGTTTTTACCACGTTTTTACAGCGATTGTAAAACGCACAGCGTATTAGTGTAGCCGTGATCTTCGGCCGTGCAATTCCGATTTTAGGGTTCCGCGAACAAAGGGCTTAGAACTGACTCATGCGTTTGCATTGGCTTGCCTTTATGACATCATTTTATTTATTTTGTTGGTTTTTAGTACCTAAATTAATGCAAGCCAACGCTGAACTGTATAGAATACAAACATGAATAATCACTGTCGAAACTGTTGAATTTACTTTACCAGTCTATATAACACATCAATAAAGTAAAATTATTACTAAGCATTTACTAAATAACCATTAAAATAAAGAAATATGATTAAAACACATTACGAAGAAAGTAAAGTCTTAGCTTGAACTTCAGCATTACCTATAAATGCTGTAATATGAACACCTAAACTAACCATAAAATTACAAGAATTTCTTGTACCTACTGAAGAAGAATGGAAAGACACTTATAATACTCCTAGTCGTATAGAAGTAATAAATAATATACATGCCACGTAGATCCTACCGACATTCACTAATACAGATCCTCTATAGGTATAACTTCCCCGAAGATAAAGGCTACTGTCGCCTCAAAACGGACCTTTCCAAGTGTAATTTAATGATATTTCACCATCCCACCTAAAACGGACCCTCATTACGTTAAACCTAAGCTTAATTTTACACGGTGGCAGCTAGATCAGTCCTTAAGCGATGTGGACGAGGAATCGTAAACCATGAGTGGCAATTTGCCACTGGGTACAGTTGGCTGCGTTATAGGTACACTAAATCCATTTAAGGCTGCTAATGCCGCTACTTGTTATTTGAAACTAGTTCTAATTTGATATAGGAAATAATAAAACATCATGTGCTATTTATAATATATTTGATCTTTAGGTATAAATAAATATAAATACAAAGACTGGACAGATTTCTATAGAATCCACAATTTCTTCTCAACTATAAATCGAGTAAAGCTCAAACAACTTCTCCTTTTTTTGTCAAACACTTGACGCGTCGAAGCTGTGTAAGTATTAGGTAGTATGTTATAAGCGCTATGTCTCGACGTTACTCGTATAACAACTAATAGCAACAACTTGAGTGATTTTTGGCCTATTCCAGATTTAATCTTCAATTTGTTTCCATATAAAATTTCTAATTTCGAATAAAAAATTTAAGATTTACCTCTACTATTGCAATTAGTTGTATAAGAGCACCGTCCCGCTGCGTTTCACGTTACATGTGACCAAAGCTTTAGGATCAGCTACTGGAATCTGCACATTAAGCCTACTGTACACGAGGCGTTTGGCGCAACAGCCGTGAAATAGCATATTGGCGGGAGCGGTGCCTTCAGTAAAGAAAACGTCGTAAACATAAATTGCCTACGAACAAATTAGAACGTTAATTTTATAGCATTAAAGTCATAAATCCCTTTCCATTTGTAGATTGTTTTATTGCTTTATAATACACTTTAACAGTAGCGTTTAGGTTTTGCGGTTACATGTTTAGGTTTTAAATCAAATTGGATTTTTAATGCTTCCGATAGAAAGCGTTTTGTAGAACTTGTTTTGGATGTAAGAGACGTTGATGGGCCTAATTAGATGGACTTTCTTAGGAAAGTGTCTTGCTTGTCCTGGTTTTTAGGAAATGCTCATTCAGACACAAAGGAGACACTAAGTGTGATTGATAGTACTCTATTTTTAAGATTTAATTGAAGCTATATTAAAATTTATTTAGGATTACATCATTGAGGAGGATTTTAATTTTGTAAAATAATTGACATCTAAAAACATAGTGGAAAAAAACATATTGCGCAGACTTCATAAATAATGGGATTATTTCGAGGAAAATGGAAGCTGACGGTAATGTACCCTTAGCATGTGCAGCTACTGATTCGCTTTCGGTTTTATAGTAAATTGAAACTTTATTGTTGACATTTTAATTTACCTACACTTATAATAATGTAACGTCTTCTAATAATAAAATTCTTCACCATACGTAGCCTTTTAATCAAACAGAAATAAATGTTTATAATAAAGTTCTATTGCTTAGAACAAAGAAAAACTATATATTTCGCCATCATAAACATCAATTCCTTTTTTAATTAAACACAAAACCATAAATCCTTCTAGTTAGGAATCGGAAGGACTTGAAAAAAGAACACATTTCTTTTTTTTTCGTAATAATTGGCGATGGAAGGGCGGTCAGGTAGGGCCTATTATGTGGATTTGGCAATCAAATAAATATTAGTCTCAATGGGACAGGTGTATGGCGACCGTTAGGGTGAAATGAAGACGTAAAGCGACGTCTATATTATTGGATTGCAAATGGAAAATGAACGATGTAATCAAAGATGAATTATTGCTTTGTGATTACATTGAGCTTTTTGCGTGTAAAGTTTTTTCGTTGTCAAATATAAGACTTCAATTACGAGTATTACAAGTATTCAATCTGGTTCCGTAGTTGCGATCCGATTCAATAGTTGGTAGGTAGACATTCTCATATACAAATTATCCAAAATAAGATTTTAAATCTCTAGATTATTACTTTAATACGACTGAGATTGTTTGGAAATTCCATGTTGCAGATCTACGTTTGCAGTTTATGCCAGAAGTTTAAGTAGCCATATTTTACTGTCAGAACTTAAGCTTAGCTACTTACATTAGTACATTTATGTAGGTACTTCATAGGGATCTTTCTGGATGTTTATTGAAACCTAATGAGTAATAAGGGGGTTTCATAGAACGTCTATCTTACTATAATTGTTCTTATCCAATGTGTAGATAATTTTCAAAATTGTTTGAATTTAAGATACACACAGGTGTTTGAGATACATGATAAGTAGAAACTTAGTTCACATCAATGAAACCTGCAGCATTATGGACACAAAATTAGGTTATACTTATAGATTTATTGTACATATAAACTTTACAATATAAACTTTCCTAGTATACAGGATGATTTTTGGTCGTCAAAATTGTTACGGATCGATGTTTAGGCACGCTAATCTCAGAAACGGCTGGACTGATTTCGATGCAGTTTTCAGGAAAATATTGTGACAGGTCCCACTTAACATATAGGCTACTTTGTATATCGGGAAAATGTTTTTATCCCGGATAATTTCGACATTTAGTTTTTTCTGCAGTCCACGCGGACGGACTCGTGGGCGTCCACTAGTTAGAAATAAATTACTTGGTTGCTGGAAGAGATCTCTTGTAGAGATAAGCTTGCCATTGTACGTACATGCATCTCTTATCCTGTAATTTATATTTTTTGTGTGTGTGTAATAAAGAATAAAAAACCACAAGTACCATGCAAACATAAACGCGCAGCATCTATTTCAGGTCAAGCGGGCGTGAACCAGCTAGGGGGCGTATTCGTGAACGGCCGACCTCTCCCCGATGTCGTGCGGAAGCGAATTGTCGAGCTCGCCATCATGGGCGTTCGGCCGTGCGACATAAGTCGACAGCTGCTGGTGTCGCATGGATGCGTCTCGAAGATCCTGACGAGGTTCTACGAGACCGGGTCTATTAGGCCCGGCTCTATTGGCGGGTCGAAAACTAAGGTTGGTGCATGTTTTTTTGAAAGTATAATGAAGCGTTATGATTTTAATAGCAACAGAGGAAAATAGATAGGTACCGTAAATAACATAGCAGCTATAAAAAATAGCAGCAGCGGTACAATTTTTTTACATAAGTCAGTTCGATTTGATAGATGAAATTTCTCTTAGATAAGACATAGGTTATATATATACAGAATGATTTTTGGACGTCAACGTTCTCAAAAACTATGGAATCTCCTCATCATCACGATCATTTTTCTCCATGGAAGCATACTTGGGAAGTGTCTGGTTTTCAAAATATTAGGGTACAAAGTTGAGTAAATAGACTACGTTTTTCTGCATACACATTGTCGCGTGTAGCAAGATTTTTTCACGACAAATTATTAATATCTGTCTATGAAAAAACTAGCATAAACACTGGACACTATAAATTTCGCCCAATCAATTAATTAAGAAAAAATATACAAAAAATATACATCGTTTCCCAGCATTTTTTTTGGCATAAACTTACTTTATTTGATGTATAGAGTACGTACCCTTCGTTAAGGGTGGCAACGAAAAAACACCTTGTATAATCTTCATCTTCTGACCTTATCCCATTATTCATGCGGTCAGCGCAATATTTTTTCTTTCAAAACTCACGTTGCCAAAGATTTGGCATTTGTTTTACGGCCGGCTGTCTGCCTGACGCTAACCCTCCTCGGGTATGGCTATGTATCAATTTTAGTAGTTTATATTATAGTAATATATGTTATATATTTTCTTTTTAATAACTGTTTTTGTGTATAATAAAAGAATAAGAATAATCTTTTGATAGGTCGGTCGGTCATATTAATTATGCACAATAAAACTCAAATTGAGGAAGATAGGTATGTGAGACCATTATACCAATCATCTACACTAATATTATAAAGAGGAAAACTTTGTTTGTTTGGTTGTAATGAATAGGCTCAAAAACTACTGGACCGATTTCAAAAATTCTTTCACCGTTAGAATCCTTATTGGACCTGGATGAACATAGGCTATAAGAATTTCCCGATATTCCCACGGGAAGGCGACCAACGGGAATTCTATATTTTTTACGAAAACCGCTATACATATGAAGCTGAAATCTACACTAATATTATAAAGAGGAAAACTTTGTTTGTTTGGTTGTAATGAATAGGCTCAAAAACTACTGGACCGATTTCAAAAATTCTTTCACCGTTAGAATCCTTATTGGACCTGGATGAACATAGGCTATAAGAATTTCCCGATATTCCCACGGGAAGGCGACCAACGGGAATTCTATATTTTTTACGAAAACCGCTATACATATGAAGCTGAAATCGGGCATATATGTTCATTGGGGACAGCGAGGGAGGACTAAAAACGGATTTCCCGAAATTACCACGGGAAGGGGACAAACGGGAATTCATAGTTTTTACGAAAACCGCTATACATATGAAGCTGAAATCGGGCATATATGTTCATTGGGGACAGCGAGGGAGGACTAAAACGGATTTCCCGAAATTCCCACGGGAAGGGGACAAACGGGAATTCATAGTTTTTACGAAAACCGCTATACATATGAAGCTGAAATCGGGCATATATGTTCATTGGGGACAGCGAGGGAGGACTAAAAACGGATTTCCCGAAATTCCCACGGGAAGGGGACAAACGGGAATTCATAGTTTTTACGAAAACCGCTATACATATGAAGCTGAAATTGGGCATATATGTTCATTAGGGACTGCGAGGAAACACTAGAACGGATTTCCCGAAATTCCCACGGGAAGGAGAACAACGGGAATTATTTATTTTTTATGAAAACGGTTAAACATGTGAATCTGAAGTTGAGCATATATGTTAATTTGGGACCCCGAGGAAGCACTGGGAACGGATTTCCCGAAATTCCCACGGGAAGGGGACAAACGTGAATTAATTTTTTACGACAACCGCGATAACATATAGGCTACTTTTTACACTTAACATATAGGCTACTTTTTATTTTTTCTGTAGTCCACGCGGACGGAGTCGCGGGCGTCCACTATAGATAATAAACAAGAAGATTATCATCATATTCTGCGTAATCATTACGTCGCTAATTTATATTTTTAGCTGATTTAAAAAATTTATAAATATTTGATATGGTATGGAGTTAGCTGACACCCTGGATTAACACATAGGCTACTTTTTATCCCGGGAAAATATTTTTATCCCGGATTATTTCTTTTCTGCAGTCCACGCGGACGAAGTCGTCAGGGCGTCCAGTAGTAAAAATATAATTTGGATTTTAAAATTTTGTGTTTTGATTATAATATAGCTTGTGGGCTAATTTTAATAAGTAGAATCGTTCAATATACCCCTTCTGTTATCTTGCATATCCGAATTTAGACATATCAAAAAAGGATATTTCTTAGACAATAATGATTTTACCTACCTTTTCCAGTAAATTTATGGTGTTTAAAAACTAGTTGCCTAAGCTAATCAACGCGCAGTTAACTTTATCACTTCGAGCCCAGTAAAGTTTATCACGTACCTAAGCCCTTAAGTTTTACGGTCCAATTATCAACTCTGGTCTAGATAGATCTTCTATCATTAATGCTAGCTTCCCATGACCTTGCTGATCGTCGCGTATGGCCGACGACTACGGATAGACACGCACCGTACTTAATAATGTCTGCATTAACATAGACAATCCTCTTTAGAATCATCATCACACACCGTCGACGATTACGGACAGACACGCACGTAACATAGTGTCATAAATATGTTACGGGTATATCTGCATTACTACGGATGATAGGCACTCCATATACTTACCCTTCATTCCACGGTGCGTTCGTCGGCGCGGGCTGCTGGTCCGCGTCCGTCCGCAAAATCACGCACCGTGGAAAACCAGCATTATTGTTAAAGCTTAGCTTAATTTCGCGCCATGAAATTAAACAGGATATTATACATAGATACAAAAATTATATCTATCTGGCTGTATTCCCAAGAATAAGATAGCCAGAACTGTAGTATCATAAAAGATAACCCACAGCCACGTTTAGTATATCAGGGAGAGAGATGCAAGTTGCTAGCTTATCGCCTGAGAGAATGCCCGAGTTCTTTAGTCACGGATATATACACAGAAGGAGATGCAGCTGATGTATTTTACTATAAATATTCATATATTTTAGAGAAACATCTGTAACTCTCGTGATTTTTGGTATCTGATCTGCGATTGTAAAGTTTATAATAGACGTGGATTTCGTTAGATTTCGTAATTGTAAAAAAAATACATAATAGGTAAGTTGCCGTATCTACTTAATTATATGAATACTGCTAATACATTTCAATGTAGAAGGTAAGATTTTACACTTCAATAAAGCAAAAACAATGTAACAAATTATTGCTATTGCGCTCTTGGGATTCTCATTAAATATTACAATGTATGTAGGAACTTACAGAAATCAAAATTATTACATATATAAAATAACTCACACTAATAAAAATCTGGTTCTGGTTCCAGAAGGTTCCCAATTTCGAGGACGCAAAATATAATTAAATTTTAAACACTAAGTCACCACATATGATATTATTAAAAGCTACACTACACTGGCCTTGGTGCTATATTATATCATTGTAGTGTAGTCATTTTATGATTTTTATTAGATGTTTAAAAGTGACGGTATGGCCAATATGCTGGCTGTTGTACGCTTCCTGAGAATCGGGATCTACCCTAAATTATATTTCAAAAATATATATGTATGTAATCCTTCCATAAATATAATATTGATAATTTTTTCTCAGATATCCGGCATTAAAACATCAAATATGTACTATAATTTGATAAACACATCTACTGTCTCGTTTTGTACGACTACAAACAAATTTTCGAAACAATTCGCGGGGGTGTATTCTCAAAACGAGAAGCGACCGCATCGAATAGGTCGCGGCAATCCGTCGTAATTATAAACAATAAAATGAACGCGCTTTCGGCTTCTTGAGTCGGACATTCGTCACGCTTGATCGTGTGAATCGTGTAGGGTTCGGCGGGATTTTGCTTTAATTTTGTGAGGTTTTTAATTATTTTTTAGCAAGTATATAGAAAGAAGAATGCGATAATGTAAGTAATGTAAGTTCCATACATAATATATATTTTATGTTACTTATGTAAACTTCCTGCAAATTTATTATTAGTAAGAAAGCTTATTAGAAAAGGTTATAGTGTGATTTTTTTATGATAACAGAAGTAAGATTCTTTTTGGTAATCTAACCTCTTAATACTGTGCGATTAAAACATAGGATCCATTTAATTAATATTTTTAGATTAGTAAAATCGAAACTAAAATTTTCTGTAATACAAACTGTCAGAATTGTATTTTGCTTTTGGCAATATGAAGAACAGATCTCTAAAATTTGCCATCAGCAATAAAACCGCCCCGGAACGTAAAGCTGTGCTTAAAGCACTGTAATTTAAAAACAATTAACAGTAAGTGCTACTCGAAAAATATTGTTATATAGAAGAGTGCTATACCTTATTTATCAAATGTTAATCTTAGGGACCATTCTAGAATATAAAAAAACCTAAATTATGCGAAATTTTGTGAGGATGTATGTAGATGTGTATATTTATTACTCTTTCACGCAAAAACTACTGGACGGATTTTGATGAAACTTGCCAGGTATTATAAGTTATACTTCAGAATAACAAAAGGTTAAAAATTTCACGCAGAAGTAGTCGCGGGCGGCTGCTAGTCTTAAATAAATGCACAAAAAATGTAAAGTAGTAATAGTAAGAATCCGGTAAGCAGTCGAAATCAACCACTGGTCAATTTGGTACGCCAATAAAACCACCATTTGTTTATAATAAACGGACGCCGACAAAATTGATTACAACAAAATATCTCGATATGTATTCGGAATCACCGAAAACTTTTATTGGCGCTGTTATTGGAATATTTTAATTGACTACTAATCAAGCCGGTCAATCGACACATCTTGTCGGGTCGAGCAATAGTTCATCGATTATAATCCGAATTGCGGTCGTGACGAATATGTCTAATGGTTTTGACAATCGACCTCTACCGCGACGAAATATTTATATTAATTCGGTATTTTGGTGTATCGAGTGATAATAAAATTTGAGAATGATGTTGTTATGATGAAGATTACCTACTGAATGTGTTATGTGGGTTTGCACCAAATAAGTTTAGCTTAGTTAGCAAAATATAGTATAGGCTATATTATCATATACAGGGTGTAACAAAAAGGGTATGTTAAGCGAAAAGCTATGTAAATAGCCCACTATAGAGAACCTATCCACAAAATTTGAAACCCGAAATCACATGTTTATTTTTCCTGATAGTATGGAGAATTTTTAAATATCTCAGAAATTTTCATACAATTTGAAAAATAAAAATGTGATTTTGTAGATAGGTTCTCTATAGTGGGCTATTTACATAGCTTTTCGCTTAATATGTTACACCTTTTTGTTACATCATGTATAAGGTCTTTTCAAAATTAGTGATTATATTTTGACACGAAACTAGGTAGGTGAAAAGAAACAACTTTCACTATGGGACCTACTACGAAATAGTGAAAAAAAAATCAGCTGTTCCATATATTTAAGTGAAGTAATTATTCGAGATTGTATGAAACAGCTGGTTTTTTTCACTATTTCGGAGTAGGTCCCATAGTGAAAGTTCTCTCTTTTTACGTGTCAAAAGATAATCACTAATTTTGAAAAGACCTTATATATACAGGATGTTTTTTTGTGGCCACCTTTAACGAAGGGTACGTATTCTATACATGAAATAAAGTAAGTTTATGCCAAAAAAAATGCTGGGAAAAAAATAATTTTTTTTTGAAAAAAAAATTTAAATTCCTTGATCGTGCGAAATTTATAGTGTCTAGTGTTTATGTTAGTTTTTTTATAGACAGATATTAATTATTTTTCGTGAAAAAATCCTGCTACGCGCGTCTATGTGCATTTATGCAGAAAAACGCAGTCTATTTACTCAACTTTGGACCCTAATATTTTGGAAACCAGACACTTCCCAGGTATGCTTCCATGGAGAAAAATTATCGTGATGATGAGGAGATTCCGTAGTTTTCGGGAACGTTGACGACCAAAAATCACCCTAATGTATTTACATATGTATATATATATTATATACAGAATGTAACAAAAAGGGTATGTTAAACGAAAAGCTATGTAAATAGCCCACTGTAGAGAACCTATCCACAAAATTTGAGACCTGAAATCACATGTTTATTTTTCCCGATAGTATGGAGAATTTTTAAATATCTCAGGATTTTCATACAATCTTGAAAAATAAAATTGTGATTTTGAGTCTCAAATTTTGGAAATCGGTTCTCTATAGTGGGCTATTTACATAGCTTTTCGCTTAACATACTCTTTCTGTTACACCTGTATATGATCGATCTTTTTTTTATAAATATAAACTTGAATAATTAAGAATTAAATCTGCGTACTAAGCTATATTAAATTTAAGTATAACAAATATGATATTGTTTAACCATATGCTAAACGTAACTGTGGGATCTCCATTACGATCCCGCAGTTCTGGAGGTCTACTCTGAAGTGACGATAAACGAAGTATCGGCCGAATATCGAGGTGTTTCCTACTACGAACTTCCTTCGATCGGATCAGTCGCGCCGTTTTTTCATTCAGTCCGATCGAACTCTATTTCACAGGCTAGATAATAGAAAGCTTATAATATTAGTCAATGTGAATTATTATCTATGGTTCCGAATGAGTTGTGAACTCAGATGAATGAATCCGAAACAATTTCGTAGTAGGGTCAAAGGCTGTCAAAGGCTTCGATTCGGTCGGGCTTCGGGCGGACTGAAAGATTCAAAAGCGGCATTTCAGAGTAGACCCCCTGGCTACGACAGTTCGGAAACACAGCAGCAGCAAAGAAACATTTGACAATTATTATTCTTAAAGGGCGATGACTTAATGAAAAAATGATACATCTCGCAAGCTATATCACGGATTTAAGGCAAGCAATATGGCCGCAATAAACGATTTATTACGGAAAAGTTTAATTTGATAATTTTAGAAAACCTTCGATTTTATTTAAGGTTGAATCCATAACTTTGAAGGTGTACCTTTGATGTTTTTAATCGTTTATTATTGCGAATGATCACGTTTTGATGCACAATCCCATTTGCTAATTAAGCAATTTTATACAAAAAAGAGGAAACATCGAAATGCAATGTTCCAATTATTGGAAGCCATAGAAATGTAAGAGGAGATACAAAATTCCTGATTGGAGGCTATAAGAACTTAATTTATGTGGTCTCCATGGAAGCATGACATTATGTGTATATTTACACTATTCCTATTATTTAGCATAGATAGCGGTGATAGCCCAGTGGTTAAGACGTGCACCTCCCAAGCGGGAGGCGTATGTTCGATCCCAGTCACGGGTCTGTACCAATGAATTTATTTCATGTACAGATTTTAATGTTGCAAAATTGTCACTTGGCTCGTGCCTCGGAAAGCACGTAAAACCGTTGGTCCTGCGCCTGATCTCTCTCCGGTCGTGTCGGCTTTCCGTCCTATCAGACTATGAGAGTAACGGAGAGTGCATCTGTGTTTGCGCACACACTTGTGCACTATAATATCTCCTGCGTACCTGACCAATCTCCGTAGAGATTGGTCGCCTTGACCGAATTACGGTCGGAGATCATCATTATTTAGCAACGGTATCGCTAAACATTTTTTTATTCTTTAACTTCTCCAAAACAAATTTACGACTTTATCAATATTGCGTAAACTGTTTTGGGTATTTACTCGAAAACTCAGCTTACAACCCAATTAAAATTACCCAGTACTAGAAATAGCCCACTCAAATACTCAACCAATACAAATTTTTAGTGTGGGAGTACACGCTAGCTTCTTTTTTACAGTAACTTTAACGTTTCTCTCAGAGTCCATTGCATAGAGTCCCATGGACGATTTAAGAACTAAATTGTTTTGTATGCCTACACAGATTATCTAGAGTGATATTGAGCCACTAGCGCCGCTGTCTAAGGGGGCTATTTTGTGAAACGCATTCCTCCACAAACGTTGTGTATCCCATTTAAACGTTTCGTTCTACGCAATCTCGACACGCTTTTTCTACAAATCGCTGATCGCATCAGAAGCATTTATTTTGATTATTTCTTTAGACATCGACCGGTCTAGCTTCCAATCGATTACGATAATTGTTCAGAGAAATCATAACATTTATGGTAGTTTTAAAATCGGGCGTTAACCGCTGGTTTTTTAAAGGATTATCAATGCAAACCTATTCACTATGTTACAAATCCACAAATCCATACTCAATAAACTGACATTTAATTTTACCGACACGGTGAATAATGCCAGTGGAGGATCTCCTTTATTATCCTTTATTATGTCCGCGTGAACTACAAAAAAAAAATGTCGAAACTATCCGGGATAAAAACATTTTCCCGTAGCCTATATGTTAAGTGGGACCTGTAAGCCTAGCATGACCTGCGAAACACGATATGATAAACCGATATATCTACATTTAGCCTGTCAAAATACGTTAAATATAGCCGGCATGTTGAATTTTGTATAGAGACGACACGATATCGTACGATACGATATCCACAATGCGTGGTCATGCTAGGGGGTCTGTCACAATATATTCCTGAAAACTGCATCGAAATCGGTTCAGCCGTTTCTGAGATTAGCGTGCACAAACGCACAAACAGACAAAAATATAAAAAATCATCGTTTTGGTTCCTATTGCGTTGATAAAGGTCTCCTATAATATTTTTTCTCATATATCTTCCATGTACAGACAGCGATCCGTTACGTTTTTATTATATGTATAGATATAGATAGATAATATATGAAGGTATTATACCTACCAAAATTCCCGGTTCAAAGTTCAGTATACTTATTTGCGTATATCGCGTCTACCTTTTTATGACCCACGTTATGGCCTTTATGATCTATGGTGCGTTTTATGGCCAAATGACCATAATTAGTGTCCGGCACAGACACCGCGCTTTATGGCCAAGGTTTCACACTGGATTTGCGATTAAATTTTTATTGGTTTTCAATTGCTCTAATATCTACATAGTGTTTAATGGTGTACTTGAATAATTTCCATTGTTTAATAGAACATTTTCCCTGATGGGTTTCTTCTCAGTTATTCCCATCAAGGTGTATTATGTTTTGATTAGGTGATCTTATTGTTTTTTTTTTCAAAATTATACCAATATGAAAACTTATAGGTTATTTTACTTAGATTATTAACATTATTAGATTATCCCTACGTAATTCGCCTAATGTAGGTAACATTTGGCGAATTACGAAATTACCAATCGCGTATTTGGGTAAAAACCTCTATCAATATGTAAATCTTCACAACATAGTAAGTATAAAACAAAGTCGCTACCCGCTGTCTGTCCGTCTCTATGCCTATGCTTAGATCTTTTAAACTACGCAACAGATTTTGATGCGGTTTTTTTTTAAATTGATAGAATGATTTTAGAGGAAGGTTTATATACAGGGTGTAACAGAAAGGGTATGTTAAGCGAAAAGTTATGTAAATAGCCCATTATTGAGAACCTATTTGCAAAATTTGAGACTCGAAATCACATGTTTATTTTTCAAGATTGTATGAATATTCTTGAGTTGTTTAGGATTTCTCCATATTATCTGGAAAAATAAACATGTGATTTCGACTCTGAAATTTTGTGGGTAGGTTCCTTTTAGTGGGCTATTTATATAGCTTTTCGCTTAACATACCCTTTCTATTACATTCTGTATAAGTATCAGCATTGCACCCGTGCGAAACCGGGGCGGTTCTCTAGTATTTTATACTTTGAACAAACGTCATATTATCGAATGGATAGCATATTAAGTATATATATTATCGAATTGACGAAATAATATAGGTAAGTATCCTAAGATTAGGGTGTTCTAGTTAGAGATATAGATAACACATGTGACCATAATAGACTCGGTGATCATAAAACAATGTACAAAAACATCTTTACAAGACCGCAACAAAATAGACGACCGTTATTACTTTTAAAAACTAATCGGAATCCACGTGTGGTTATTAAGGTCTCCACAGATAACGCACGCGATAGCCGACGAACAGGTGTTGTGTTCTCCCATGACACCAGCGACGATCATAGAGATGTGTGTTGATGGATAATAATTTATCGATATATTTGGTCGAAATTTCGATAAAGTAGATGTAGTGTTCTTATATAACAGAGTAACATAGCATACCTACACCATATTAGAGAACAGCTAGGAATTTTGAAAAGTATAAGTTTTGGAAGGAGGTAATTTGGCTTCTGTCTGGTACTTTGTCTGCTGAATTAAGTAGGTAACGTTATATTAGATTGTTAAAATAACAACAGAATTGTAAGGTACAGGTTAGATATAAATAAAATAATATTTTTTCGACATAACTATCGATCACATTTATTGTTTCATTTAATATGTATCATTTATTTACTATACATCTCAACTATTCCCTCAAAATTGGTCAGAATTGGCACGATGTGGTTCTATAGGCCCTTGGTGCTCTGCCTACCCCGTAATGGATAAAGGCGTGATTATATGTATGTATTTATTTACTAGATACACGGACACATATTAGGATAAATCGTTTATAAGTCATTATGTAAATGAAAGTATCAGTAAAATTAAGCAATAAGAATCGTAGTAACAATATCGATATCAAACTTTTATCGATATATTTTTTTACATGCCCAGGGAGTGACCAATCGCGTCATTACTGTTACAAATTACTGGCAGTACGATCGCGATACCTTTGCCCGATCCAACCTCCGATTGTTAAAAGACATAATTACGAACTTGGAATGTCGCCAGAATTTTTTTGCCGCCGTTTTTATTGTCTACTCCGATGGGACCTTTGGGATATGGAAAGGTCGGTGGGAGTAACAAAAGCTAAATTTATTCGTTTTAATAAAGATAAAGATCATGCAAAAACTGACGCTGAGTCAAAATATCCCGTGGTCCATGTATGAGTTAAGTTATTACGTTCTGTCATGGAGTTGACATGACTGACATGCGACAGTTTTTTGACATCCGCGACATTTAGTCCATTCACGCGATTATAGCATGGTATAACTGCGTAATTAATTAGTAAGTAGGTAACATAACCTGTGGACTAGGTAGGTAGGTAAAAGCAGCTTCGGATGCATCATTAACATCGTATTTTATCAGGATCCCAAAAATTATAGCCATGAGCTCTCTATCGATTATTTTTTACACTAAATATTTTTCGTATAACTTTGCTTTATTCACAAAATAGGGTGGCCAGAGCTGCATGATCACAAAGGAGACCCTTATAACTACATTTAGCATAGTAGGGCAGGATGTTAATGATCAGAGACAGGTTGCTAGCTCATCGCCTGAGGGAATGCCCCTGAGTTCCTTAGTCGACTCCTACGACATGTACGAAGGGAGAATCAAGTAACGTACCTACTATAGCGAACGTGAACTCCGAAATATTTCGGAGTTGGTCCCATAGTGAATGTTGTTTCTTTTTACCTACCTAGTTTCATGTCAAAAGATAATCAGTAATTTTGGATAGACCTTAAATATATTTTTATATTTTAAGACTAAAATTACTACTGTCTGTAAGTACCTAAAATTTTTAAACCATAGAATTATCCAATCCATCTTCTATGCTGCTCTGGGAGTAAAAAAAAACCTATAATACTACAGCTGCTTCTCTTCCCAAGCATACTGTAGAGGTCAGTAGAGGGACAAGAGGGTCTTGGGGTTTTGTAGGCGATGGGTTGACCACCTGTCACTACTAACCGAACTTATACATCTCAACTATACCCTCAAAATTGGTCAGAAGTGGCACCATGTGGTTCTATCGGCCTTTGGTGCTCTGCCTACTATTATCCAATTCTTAGCCACATTTGAACAGGGCAATTAAAATTTTTATATAACAATCTTTCCCACCTCAGTAAAGGAGAATATAAGTATAAGCAAATAAAAACATAGACATTTTAATATCGTGCCGCTTAATAACTCAAGTCACAATAAGTTCCATGAACAATTATTTCTATATGGTTACTTAACATGTAATTAATACCAGTTTTAAACGATCATTAGAGTACAAATACAGCTTTTCACTGCTCGGTGTTGCTTGCACAATAAACATTGTAGTGTTGCTAGTAAATTTATCCGATCGAAAATGTGGGTGTGTGGATTGCTATTTTGGTACAAATTTTTACGGTATTCGGGGTTTTACTGGAATACATTAGATGCATCTCCTTCGGTGCATGTTATAAGATTTGACTAAATAACTCGTGTATTCTCTCAGACGATAAGCAACCAACATGTCACTGATCTTTTAGATTTGGCCCCACTGTACTAAGGGTGTTTGTAGCATCTCGGTTCTGGCAACCAGGCTTTGGGTTCACACTACGTAGGCGTCGTGTGTGTTAAGTTGATTTCTTTTTCAGTACCTAGATATCCTCACAAATAACTTTGTAATATGTAGGTAATCGCATTTAAACTTTTGTATCGATGTATTTTTTCCATGCATCTCCATCTTTGATATTTATGTGTACAAAACCCATCCAACCCTCTTTCGCTTCTGAATAACCATTTTAATAAATAAAAAAAATACCAAAACCAATACCAAAATACCCGAGAATCCACTCATCACTGGTTTCCAGTACTGAATATTTGATATCAGCGTAATTTTGTTTGACAAAGCTGTTAATGTGCCTTTGGCATGTCATGGCGACTCGATGCATATCTGCTTAGGTTCTCAATAAAACACGAATATAAATGAAGTTATTTAAATTCATAAACGTTCATTTGTTTTCGAGATTTTTCCAGTGGAAATAGTTAAATCAATCATAGTAGGCGGGTGGGTGTAATAACACGTAGATATTGCGGTCGGCTCTTGTAGATTTTAGTGGCTGCCCGTCACTCCGTCTGTGTCTACTTTATACTTGTTATAGGTATAAGCTATATTACTGCCAAGTTTCATCAAAATCAGTAGTTTTTGTGTAAAAAAGTAATAAACCTCCATTCTATCTTTTAGCTTATTCTATTTTTTTCTATACTTCTTGTATAATCGGATATCTATTAATATTTCCATAATGTTTTTGATTAAAATTAGTTCAGTCAAACGAGGAGTAGGCTTTAGAAAGTACATTTTCTGGTATTGACCAGAATACATGCCTTTATATATAGTAATATATTATCTGAGCAAAGGCCAATGAGAGAATCAATTGCCCTAATCTAAAATGCATAAAACTTAATTGCCTCGCTGCCTGAATTTTCATAAAACATACAGCGCTACTAACATATTCAAACCACGTCGACAACTAATATAATACAGTTTTTACTTGCCCGCTATATAATTAAATTATCATTTATAATTTATCGGAACGCATTTGGCATAATCGGCTAAGAAATAAGGTTCACAATGCAGAGGAAAGTGATGAAGAAAAATAAAGGATACTTCACTTACTGGTTATTCTTCACTTGTCATCGAGTCTTCGTTTAATTTTATAAATAGTTCTTGTGAAGACTCTTGTCAAATGTCCTAATTAAAGGGGATACGTTTTAAAATTGCAGAGTTTAAGGGACTTCTTAAAATGATCAATCAGTAGTATATTGGTATCATTGGGATCATGTTATTTCAGTGATGTCTTTTGTTTATTGATTACAGATTCCACATTTCCGAAACAATAGATCGATATAATTTATTATGTCTTAATTAATTTGGTATAGCCTTTGATTTATTAATCATCGTTTTTAAGTTACTTATTAATTATATTTAAGTTGCTTTACTTTGAACAAGTTACCTAACTTACTTAATATTTCTACGAGTAAGTTACTTGTTTGTGAAAAAAACACGTGAGATTCGATTCTCAAATTTCATGAATATGTTCTTTGTAGATTTCGCTTAACATACCCCTTTTGTTACACTCTGTATAGTTCACGTGAAGGAAGTCGCAGGCGTCAACAAATCTCACATATTTCACAATCCTCGCAAAACAAAGCTACTCACGGTCCTATTTCTCCCTTACCACACTTCATCAATAAAGTTGCATTGTGTCTTCTGGAAAAAAGATCAAAAATCAAGAAGAAGTTTGACGAAATAACTATGCATTAGTTCCGTACACCAGATCCGCGAGCATTTATTGCTTGCAGTAAATGATTTTACGGCGAGCGCACACAAAGGCACCGCGAACAACGTTAATTAGGAACATGGCGGGCCATCGCGAAAACTGCCACACTCCGACATTTACGGTACGAAATGCCAGAGAAGTGGCCTTTGGAAGTGCCTGTTTATTATCATAGTATATTTGTCTTCGTCTTCAGCCTATTGCAGTCCACCGCTGGACATAGGCCTCCCCTAGGACACGCCACAAGGCTACTGCCGTGTGGGGTTTTTGCCCATAGTTACCACGCTAGGCAGGCGGGCCCCTGATTACATAAAAGCAATAGCAAAGCCGAAGCAAAGCGATAGCGAAAATTGTACAATATTCATCTTGAAATGTCAAAGTTCGTTTGTAATTAATTTTACGTAATACGAATTTGACAAGCAATCAGCGATTTTTGTACAATTTTCGCTATCGCTTTGCTCTTGCTAGTTAGGTAATAAGGGGGCGGGTTGGTGGCCGATACTTATCTTACTACATGCGAAAATTCAATCCCAAATCATACATATATCTCAATCCCAACTCATATAAATCCGAAATTAACTTTGTTTTTTACTTATGTAAAATGAATACATCAGCTGCCTCTCCTTCCGTGCATGTAGTGAAAATCGACTAAGGAACTCAGGCACTCCCTTAGGCGATATGTTGGCAACTAGTCACTGATCATTTACATCTGTTCCTGCTATACTAAACGTGTCTGTGGAATGCGTTCGTGCCATTTCGGGTACATAGCCTAGCCATGTACTTATATGTATGTTTTCGAATCTCAAACTTGGACAGATTCTCTATAGTGGACTATTGATATGGCATTTCGCTTAACATACCACTTTCTATATTATGCGATAAAAAAGGAAGGCGTAAATATAATCCATGCATATTACGGCAAGCTTGGATACATCTAATGTGAGATATCGAGGTAAAACACGGCTTTACTTTATGGTACTCAACGTTGACCGCACCATTGATAGCTTAGGATTTTCACTACTTAAGCTAGGTGCATATACGACTGTTTTGCGTGAAATAAAATATACGCAAATGCTCCTGTATTTATGTCATACGATAGGCTGATAACATATCTCGAACAAACAGAGCACAAGCAATGCGACAGCTAAAATTGTACAACATTCGCTTTGAAATGTCATATTCCTTTGTGATTGCTGTTACGTAGGTAATACGAATCTTATAAGCAATCAAATTCAAATTTTCCAAGAATGTACAATTTTCGGTATAGCCATTGCTTTTGCTAGTTAGGTACCTAGTTTAGCGCGTTGGAACACTTAATCGATAATACTTGTGGCACAATAATTTCGGTGGATTATTATGTACGTTCGTGTGCATATATCCTAATATCGGGTTTGCACATAATATATTCTGCCCAGAAGGATTATATTGTCAATATTATTACTCGCCTCTTAATACCGTAAAGCTGGTCCATAAAACATATTGGAAATTATAATACGGTATCGATATTTTATCTCTATTGGCGCTTTGTGAGCGACCGATATGTTTATTCGAGAGATTTTAGTTCGAAACGTCAAATAAATAGAGACCACAGGATGGCCATAAAATCTGTCGATGGTGGTCGGCTCCTGGTGTATCAGGATTATAATCTGAAATTCAAATGCATTTTAAAGATGGATAACTTTAAAGTTACTGTGCTGATGCGGGGTTTCACTAGAATACATCCGCTGCATCTCCTTCTGTGTGTGTCGTAAGACTTGGCTAAAGGAAATGAGGGGGCTCTCAGACAACTTATCACTGCATCTTTTACTGCAGCAGGCCCCCTATCCTAAGCGTGGCTGTTGCATCATTTTCGTGATGTGATCTAACAGCTTTGGAATCACAGCCGTATGTTTTATTTAAATGTAAATAACTTTAAAATGCAGTATGTATTCGGCAAGTCAAGTCTTGAGCTTTCTACGTGTAACAAAGAAAGGATTATTAGATTATACATAATAAGAATCATTTTTAACTTTGCTAAGATAGGATACCTACGGGACTTCATCATTGAGAATTTGGCTTCCATTTTACGGCCGGCTTTAGAGGAGGCTCTATAACTCATAATTTTAGAATATTCAATTAATTATAATTACTAGGACAAGATAAGTACCTATAAACCGATACTATGTAACGCAGTAAAGCGTATGTGCATAAAGAATAAACAGGTGTTCCGAACTATGCACATCTTTAACGTTTCCCGTTCTAAAATAGACGAAGCAAAAATTGTTCATTTCCTAACAAAATAAGTTGAAACAAAACCTCATATCCGCAAATCTGACGAAGTTAACTATTTGTAACAGTCGTTCGGTCCAATTTTATAATTACGCGTGTCCTTTTTCTTGTTTCCCAGATAATGTAGACTAGTATGACTTGACAGATATATCTATGTATACACAAGTTGATTGTGACTTCATGATAAAGAGACGAAATGAAAAAGGTTATTTTCTCCTAATGTAATTCTTAAAATTTTCGTCAAAATTTTCCCGTACCACCAAACAATATACAGAAAGGGAACAACATTCCCATTTCGACTATTAAATTGTTTACGAAATCCGTTTCAAATTCCATAAACTGGATTAGAAGAAAGATTAAGTAAACGCAGTAACAGACAGAATGACTCGCAACTTTGCTAAAACTATGTCTTAAAGTAAGTACTACGTTTTGCTTTCTGCACTTACCTCTTCGCCAATCTACAGTATAATTAAATCTGTCATTACCAAGGAATCAGAATACCTTCCTGCGAACAGAATGCCGTTCCATCTTCGACCTTGAGGGTCCAACCTTCAAATAGGTAGTAGGTAATTAGGATAGCCGCTTTAAAAGCGAAAGTCATTCCCGCCCCCCTGATTACATAAAAGCAATAGCAAAGCCGAAGCAAAGCGATAGCGAAAATTTTACAATATTCGCCTTGAAATGTCATAGTTTATAATTTATTTTACGTAATACGAATTTGACAAGCAATCAGCGATTTTTGTACAATTTTCGCTATCGCTTTGCTTTTGCTAGACTGTTCAACACCCTCGATATTTGACTGCAGATGACTCACGAACTACAGGCATAACACGTTCCTCATCCGAGCAACGGAGAGCGTTAACACACTGGCCGACATTCCGAATCTTGATTTGTTTTGCAGTAATGCGCAAAAGTTTATGAACAACATCTCCAAGACCTGGTTCAATGGTGCCCCAACTGTCTAGTATTTTTTTAAATATTATTATTATTTTCTCTTTAAAATTCCTTCCTAGCACTTTTTATGTTGATCCTTTAAAAATATTTTATGCCTTTTCCTTTGCGTTCCCCTTCCCCTCCTTCTAATTTTAATTTCTTAGATGCGGAAACATATTAATGGTTTTAGTTATTTTACAAGCTATTATTTTAGTGTGTACTGTTTGTTTTCCTAAATAAATAAATATAATAAAATAGGTAATAAGGGGGCCGGTTGATATTTTTTAAAGACAACGTCTACCTATTCTACGCGCGACAGTGTAGTTCGTAATTAGTGATTATCGATCCTTCTAGGTTATACAGGGTATAAAAGGGTAGGTATGTAAAGCGCCATACTATTAAAATTGCCTACTATTTCGAACCTATCCACAAAGTTTTAAACTGGATATCACATGTTTATTTTTCAAAATTGTACCTACTATTCTACATGTATGTATCTGAAAAAATCATTTGATTTTTTTCTCTTAATACGGAACTTTGATATTGCTATAATGCCGTAAAATTTGTGCATACATAAATAAATAACTGGGTTTATACATACTAAAAGATTTGAATGAAGTTGCACGAGGGCTATACTTATAAACTTTATGAGAGCTCCAATTTACTAACCTGGGAACAGAAACAAGTTCATTAGAATGATTAGGTACAATTTGAAAGTCATTGCTAGCTTTATATCTTACTTAGAACGAAATTTTATTGTTGAGTTAGAATAAAGCACATTTGAGTTGCTAGCAAGACGATCGTCCATTGCCAACTAAAGCAAGTTTAGCTTAGCTCTCAGTTTTTCATACATGTGCGTCCACCTTCTACGAGTATGTCTTCTATTATAGGTATATAAAAATGAATCGCTGAATGTGTTGCTAAGCGCAGATCTCGAGAACAGCTGAACTGATTTCGCTAATTCTTATTTTAGAATATTCCTTGAAGTAGGAGGATAGTTCTTACGGAGAGAATAAATTTTAAAATTGCCTTATCCACTTTTCTATAGCGGCGGCCAACGACTTTTTCTACGTAAAAGGGCATTACACCCGTGCAAAGCCGGGCGGCCCCCTTATTATCTAACTAGTAAAAGCAAAGCGATAGTGAAAATTGTACAAAAATCGCTGATTGCTTATCAAATTGGTATTACGTAAAATGAATTTCAAAGGAACTTTGATTTCTAAACGAATATTGTAAAATTTTCGCTATCGCTTTGCTTCGGCTTTGCTATTGCTTTTACGTAATCAGGGGTCCGATTACCTACTCGTCTATCTAGCTACTATTTATGTATTTAATACAACTCTGTGGACAATCTATAGCTTATAAAACGGTATAAAGGAAAAAAAGAAGCTAATTACAGATTATTATATGTATCTTAACTTAAATTATATGTTACATTATTATACATTATTGTAACAGTATTATTTACGAAAGTTTAGAAATCTAATAATTTCAAAATTTAATATTTATCTGCAATACGCAAATAGTACCTACAGGACCCTTAGGCATCTAGGAAAAGGCAACATACCTATTAATTGTGTATGTAGACACATTATCTTTTTAATTTTGAAATAAAGCATTTCATGAAATTCAAAACACTACCAAAACTTTTATACCTTGATCGAACATAAGTTCTTTGAAAATTCCCGTGAAACAGTAACTTTGTGCACAATAGAGGCATAAAATAAAATGACATGTTAATAACGTTGTTTAAAGCAGGCTAGTTATTTATTGCGTTAATTAAATTGTGTGCAAAATGCTTTTATATATACATATGTGTATACAGGGTGTTTTTTCGTTGCCACCCTTAACGAAGGGTACGTACTCTATACATCAAATAAAGTAAATTTATGCCCAAAAAAATGCTGGGAAACAATGTAAATTTTTTCGATTTTTTAAAATTACTTGATCGGGCGAAATTTACCTATGTATATATTGCCCAGTGTTTATGCTAGTTTTTTCATAGACAGATATTAATTATTTCTCGTGAAAAAATCTTGTAACGCGCGTCTAAAAACGCAGTCTATTTATTAAACTTTGGACCCTAATATTTTGGAAACCAGACACTTCCCAGGTATGCTTCTATGGAGAAAAATGATCGTGATGATGAGGACATTCCGTAGTTTTCGGGAACGTTGACTACCAAAAATCATTCTGTATATAACTTTTATACATATACATACGGCTCTTTTCCCAAAATGCTGTAGCCAAATCTGCAGGGTCATATACGAGATTCCACAGTTACGTTTCGCATAGCGAACACAGGGACATAATCATCATCATCATTATCAGCTTATTGCAGTGGCACTGCTGGACGTAGGCCTCCCCCAGGGCACGCCACGAGACTACCGTGGGTATTTGCCCATAGTCACCACGCTCTGGGCAGGCGGGTTGGACCGCGGGAGGGACATAATAAGTTCCTAAGTCGACTCTTACAACACGGAAGGAGATACAGCTGATGTAAAGGGCCTAAAATCATAAAAAGAAAGTAGAGAGAAAATCATATTGAAATTGCAAAAGTGATAATGTATGAGAAAATGTTGTTGAACGAACGGATTTTGATTATTTTAATGCAAACTTGACTGTTATACCTGCTTATAATTTATAATGCACCAAACAACATATTATCTACTTAGGTAACCAACAATTTTACGATTGAAGTTGCAGGCATCTATACTACATAATTGTAATCGCATGAATATTACACGACCATAGCTCATTTACTCAAAAAACCCTGTCACCTAGGCAAAACACCTGCCTACCACATTAGGCAGTATTAGCGCGCAAACGGCCATCTCTCTGTCGAATTAATATCGAATCAATCTATCATTAAAACGGACTCGCACGCCCTGAGCGATTATCTCTCACCCCATCAGGCGATCAGGAAGAAAGCTAATAGAAACCCGTAATAAGAAACACTAATGCGCTCTAGTGATGTCCCGTAGGCTGATTACGTATAGGTATGTTGCAAAAACAAAAAAAAAAACTAAGCGATAGTGAAACTTCGCGTTGAGAATTCCAAATAGTGACATGAATAGAAACGCTTGAATCCTTAAAGGTTTGAGGCACTTAATAAAACCAAAAAAAAGTAATACATTTATTACCTACATACTTCTATACACGCTTATAGTCAAGCCCTCGAAGAATTTGGGCAAAAGTGTTCAAGTTACACACACACTTTTCACTAGTTAGCCCATCAAGGCCCACGTGGTAAAGGGTAAGCATATTACCGCTACCTATACAGGGTGTAACAAAAAGGGTATGTTAAGCGAAAAGCTATGTAAATAGCCCACTATTCTTTATTTTTCAAGATTGTATGAAAATTTCTGAGATATTTAAAAATTCTCCATACTATCGGGAAAAATAAACATGTGATTTCGGGTCTCAAATTTTGTGGACAGGTTCTCTACAGTGGGCTATTTACATAGCTTTTCGCTTAACATACCCTTTTTGTTACACCCGGTATATGTATAACGATTTTACTATGTGAATGAACTGTTTAATCCCGTAAAGTATTTACCTACACGTTGCATTTTGTTTGGATTTGCAGAAGCCATGAATACTTAGGTAACTCGAAAAATGCAAAATAGTCTAAACCACTTAACAGCGCTTAAGTTGGATTTATTTATCGGATCCTACGGATTGGGTCATCTATACGCGCCTTAATCGTGCACGCGTTCGCGAACAGTTATGAACGCCATCTTGCGTAGTCTGTGCGTGCAAAAAGCTATATTGGATGTGTCAAGGTATGATTGATGCGCCCGCGCAGCAAGAACACCGCGGGTAGAACGGAACGGCCCGTGACGTGAGAATGCTGCGGAGGCTACTGCACTACGCCATAGTAAAGTTTATGTACAGTAGCTTATGTTTAGGAATACAGATTTCATTTTAGTTCTACAATTCCTAAATTAAATAACCTATATACGAGTAGTTCCTACTCGTAATTATACAATAGTTAGATAGAAAAAATATTTATTCTACCACAAAAACGGACTTTATGCGTTCTGTGGCGGTCCTTAACAGCTAATTATCTGGTTAATTATGTTACACATGTTTTGATATTCGTTTTTAATGAGTGAAGTATGCTGTCTGCCTTTGCTGATGCGGGGCTTCACTAGAATACATCATCTGCATCTCCTTCCGTGCATGTCATAAGAGAATATTTAAAAAATATTTAAGGGCACTTTTACATTTAAAATAAGTACTTGCCGAAAGTTGCCTTTATATTCCTCTGATGCTGGCTCTGCCTAGGGGTCTTAGTGAAAACTTACATCATTAGATTAATAAGTTCCGAAGTCTTATGACACCACTGTGTTATGAAATACATGTCTCTTCCTTCTATGACTTTATACTCATGACACTTTAGACTTATATTCATGTTTCGTGTCCGAGTTTACAAGTTAGTTTTTTCGACAAATCCACAATTTGAGACGACGCGTATTTTAGTTATTTAAAAAAAACTTGACTTTATCGTATTCGAAATGGTCGTGTAAGTACAATAAAACATATTTTTATGTTGAATTAATGATTCTTAATCTTATTCTTTCATCATCTTCCCGCGTTTATCCCATTTTTTATAAACCGCAATGTGGTTTCTTTCGAAACTCACATAGCCAAAGATTTGGCATTCGATTTACGGCCGGTTGCCTGCCTGACGACAAGTCGCCAACCCTTATCGGGTATAGCTAAGTGACAAATTTTCGAATTATTATTCTTTATTGTACACAAATATCTCACCTCAGTTTAATCAGTATAAAGTATAATGATCGTTACATCTGAAGCATTCCGATTAATCTGATGATATCTCCGAGAAATCATGTCCGAATTTTTCGAATTATTATTCTTTATTGTACACAAATATACCTAAGTAACCTCAGTTTAATCAATAAAGTATAATGATCATTACATCTGAACCATTCCGATTAATCTGATAATATCTCCGAGAAATCATGTCCGAAGCAGCTTTGGTTTCCTAGGATAGCGTTGCCGCTATATTGCAGCCTTGAAGTTAGTTTTCAAATTCACATATTGGCGCCGTAAAGAGGGCGTGGTATTGCTTCCGTACGGTTGCTATATAATGGCATCCTAGGAAACCAAAGCTTTAAAATCTACATCATACCATTACATACATTGTACTTACCCAAATAAATAAATAAAATAAATCCGATATTTCTTATCCGACTTACTCGTACTTCAGAAACGATTCGCGAGCAGTGCGCTCGGGATTTAATTGTCCTACTACCTGGTAGGTCTGGTAGTATGTCCTAGTTTCTATTCCTGGACAAGACATATGTTTGTGTGAATGTTTGTGTGAAAGGTTATGCACTTCAGTTGTAATTTCGAATTCCCAATAGCAGCGTTTGATACCATTCAATATTATAAAGTGTTTTCAAGTCGGCTTAGACACCTTATCTTCGCGGTAAAACTTACTACCACCTAGGTACCTATAATTACCGATATCCTCTTGAGCATCTGTTTGATAGAATCAATATGGTTACTAAACAATTATAAAGGCGTAGTTTAAAAATCCATTATAAATTCACGCGTTTAGCACGACACCGCACTTCCTTGCACGCATTGTGTAAAAAACTGGTCAAGTGTGTGTTGAATGTTTTAATCCTTGATTCTGTATACATTATGACGTAGATTGTACGAATTTATGTATGCGGAGGGATCCAGCACGCGTATGATGAATTTGGTGAGAGCGAGATGTCTCACTTGTAAACGTCAAATTCACGGAGCTATTAATAACTAGATAAACTAAGTGTATGTACTTTGCATGTAAAAAAATAGACTTTAGGAATTAAAATAGACAATCATTCTCGAGCCAGGACTGAATGACTTAGGGCTGATAAAAGTGGTTTGCAATTCCTTTTTACACACCAAGAAGAAACACCTGTCTTGTTTAGTTATTACTTAGCTCTGTGGATTTGACGTTTAAAAGTGAGACATCTCGCTCTCACCAAATTCATTATACGCGTGCAGGTCTGTTTCAGAAGGTAGGTATATGTTATAATATAAAGTATAAGTTTGGTATCTCTCGTGTATATTCTTGTCATAAATACGTTTAAAAAAAAGTTATTAACACATATTACATCTATGTCAATTACTTTTACGTATGTACATTAATAGACTATACAATTAATCAAAACTACAAAATGAAGTCTTATATAATACCTATAGGATTAAGTTTGTAAATATGTATCAACATATTTGCTTTTGAACCTCGGCTACCTACAAAATGGTAGTTCTATCATTTGAATGGTTCATCTACTTTACATTTTCGACACTAACGGAACTCTAAAAAAATAATTACACTCCTAAAATATCCTGTCAGAAGTTAATGCGCAAATAGTACCCTTCGAGATTAGAGGTGGCTCCAAGCTACTCCAAGGCGTCAATTTTGCGCCCACCCTGTTATTACGACATTAGAACCCATCGATAGCTATCGTTTCCTATTGCTCCTGTTTTTTATAGAGCTTGATGCAATATCTAGTTTGAGTGAATATAGGTACATACATACATATAATCACGCCTTTATCGATTACGGGGTAGGCAGAGCACCAAGGGCCGATAGAACCACATGGTGCCACTTCTGACCAATTTTGAGGGTACTGTTGAGGTGTGCAAGAATATAGGTATTTATTTAAATTATTTAATATGGATAATAAAATAAAAAATAAAAAAGGTTAAATCTAGAACAAATTTACAGTGAACATACCTACCTAGATACATAGGTCTATAATATGTAAGTATATTGGAAAATTAGGAAGATTTCTATTTAGGAATTAAAAAGAAAACAAAGGAGTTGGTAAATTCAGTTGGCGAGTGGTAATTATTGGTTTTTAATCTTACTAGGTGCTGCCATCCACGCGTTTTTCGGGGTCAAAAGCTCGTAGAATAGATAGGGATAATATATGGCAGCTTTTAGACATGTTTTGTTTAAGATTATAAGCAATTCAAGCACGAATCAAAATACACGTAGGCGTCAAAATATCTTGCAAAATCTATAATTATACCATTAATCCCTATTGATAGCTATCCCACTTAATTCGAGGCTTTTAAGTATTTTTTTCAGTCTTTTATCCAAAGGCTACGTTCCAATCGCTGCGATGTGCAATTATTTTTGATGCGTTTAAAATGCTACTGTCATAATATTTAACGCAACGAAAAAGGGGCTTCAGGCGAGGGTTCCCATGCCGATGGCCATCCATTTGAACACGAACCAAAAAAATCCATGGAGGAATCCGTAGTTTTAGAAGTTTGGCCAAGTCTATAATTTTTTTGGTTAGGTTAGGTTAGTATAATTTTGTCTATATGTAATTAAGTTGGTATAATTTTGTCTGTATGTAATTTATTTATTTATTTATTTCTCACACACTACACATTACAATTCCATGCAACTTAAACTATACAAATTATAAAAATACGATCTAAATTGTAACGCAAATACATGTGCGCACAAGAAAAGTAAAAGAAGACAAAATAATAATTTTACAAATGAGGACAAAGTTCAATATATAATAATATAGGCATATAATTATTATCTTATCAACTGTGTTCATTCGTATTTCGTCTCTTAAAATTAAATTAATAACAATAAACTTCAAACATTTCAAGTTTTAAGGTCCAATATGAAGTGGAAGCTAAAGCTTTAACAAACCGTATGTATTCGTTACTGAGTAACGGGTACTGCATCAAATACCGAGTAACGAAACGTTACCCAGGAATTCGTCTCGTTACTCGCATGTTTCGTATCATAGGTATTTTTCGTATAATACACTGTTTCGGATCGCAAGTGGTGTATTGATACGTTTGTTTTTGATCATATGTTCTACCAATTCGCGTGATGCGGTTCATTTAAATCGCTCATTTCAAAGAACGGCGATAAGGTTTATTTATAGTACTTACATTTTTTTTAAATCGTCAAAGTTTTTTTACTGTTTTGTACTAGTCTTTGTATATAATTTAAGTTTGTGGTTAAAATTTTTGAAATAGTAAATCCATTGCATATTATATTACGTCGACAGTTCACGTCGATTCGACTCGTTACCATACTACATACTATAGTTACTATCCATATGCGGTATCAGAAGTAACGAGTTCGGTAACGATACGATAGTAACGAATACTCGTGGTCAAAGTAACGAATACATACGGGTACGCTTTTATTCGTTACTTTTACACCTCTAGTGGAAGCAGTCCACTTTGATAAAGGTCTATACACAAAACACTACATAATAAGGTCCTGTAGAATACTCTAATTTCCCACGGCATTACTGTGAATCAAACTAAAGTAAATCATTATAGAATTAACGTATAATTTCATATTTTACAAATAGCTTTGATATCCCTTATTGCCGCCATCGCGTCCCCACCTATGGTCCCCACAGAGTATATCAGGTTTCTTATGAAACTGCCAGGCAATGGCAAAGTCAGATCATACGGCCAAAACAACTATATCCAAACTGTGTACACTACAGGTCACAGGTGTAGGACACACTACACGTTTAGTGCTCGTGCGAGTGTGAGAAGCCACAGGTGGCTCGTAATGACTTGCTTAGTCGGTGCTCCGCTTATTACTACTGATAACAGCCCAGCTTATGTATTTTTGTAAGTAGCTTACGAGTAGATACGAGTAGCTGGCTTTCATCATCAGCCTGAAAAAAACGACAAATATCACTTTAGGAACATCAAGACAAAAATATATCAGTGTTTATTAACAAAACGAATGAATGGACTATGAAATCCCCAAAGTAACTATAACTAAAAATTTGTCAAGAAGGATTTAACGTTAGATATTAAATTTTAAGTTATAAGATCAGTGAATGAAATGAGTGCAATAGAATAAAAAATCCTTCAGGTGATAATTCATTTTAAGTAGGTGAGGTGGTATGAGACCGCACAGCCGATGATGTTCGAGACTTGAAACATGGGTGTAGCTGTGTGTTCTTTCTTTGTAGGCTTCCGATGAGAGTAAGTGTATTCTTTGCTTCCGATTGTTTTGCTGTCAACTAAGGAGTGTGTAACTTTACTAATACGGTATATTAGTAGCACCGTAAGTATTTTGGCATTAAAGTTCTTTCGGTCACAAAATCGTGTCGTCTCAGTAAATCGTATCGTCGGTCAATATAAAAAATCTTTCTATTTCGTTAGTAACACTGGCTGGTGATTGTATATTTGTTATCAGTTGGACTACCGGGGTATCTGTTTAATCGTTGAATAAAAGCATGTTATTCGGGGGCCATATTGTTTTTTTTATTATCATCTATTGCCGACACTGGCTTCATTAAACGTTGTATAATCGTGTACACCTGGGTTTATCTGGCGCTTAGTATAGGTATTTCTCACTAGGTAGGTAGATACTATCTAGTAAGTATTGTTGTCAAGCGTAATAAAAGCTTATTAGTAAAAGCTTACCCAGCGCCCGCCCCCGACTTTTTCAGGGTGTAGTTCTTTAGAAATCCCGTTACTTATGTCCCATTCCGGTGGTAATTTCGGGAATAAATATGTACCTATAGCCTACATGCATACATTATTACTACATAATATCTTCTTCGTCACCACGCTGGGCAGGCGGGTTGGTGACCGCAGTTAGATTTTCAGACTATGTTGTCAGTATGGGAGGCGCTGCTGCCCACCTCCCGGAAACCCTTAATCGCCTCGTACGATACCCACGGGCCGGCAGGGGTGGTACAAACTCTACTCTGCCGGCACCACGCGGCTAACTACATAATATAGTCACGCCCATTATCCCCCAAGAAGGTTGGTATTAAGTCCCACGAGGTACCTAAGTTTTGAGCCTACCGCCGTTTTTCGGGCTCAAATACAACAATCTAGCGACTGGTCACGAATCCGTGAATGTTTCCGTGCTGTTCTAAATACTGTATAATGTAGGTATCATAAGCTATTAAATATAACCTATGTTACCCCTTATTAAATAATGTAATTAGATTCTACGTTAGGTTAGATTAATTGGAAATATTTATATTGTTCACGTATGTTTTACCATTTTATATGGTTTTATTATGTATAAACAACAAAATAATAAAAACCTGCTCGACTGCAATCATCATGCGAAAATTGCGCTTTCACAGTTTCTCAATGGATCCACAACTCCGTTATTAAATGCCCATCAACCATATTTGCACAGTGAAGAGGTGTGCCGAATACTGTAAATATGTAATTACATTATTCATTATTGCTACAAAGTAACATGCAATTTGAATTTACGTGAATTCTTATAGATTTTTTTAAAATATTTTTAATATTCAACCATAATCTAGTAAACGTTTTTTGATGAAACTTGATCATACACAGGTATATAGAACATAGTTTACGCTGGTGAAATGCTAGCTAGTACTAAATATACCTTTATGCCTAGTATTTATTGATGAAAGTAGATGAAGCGAAAGAGGTGTGTCAGGATCGTAGCAAATGGAGATCAGTGATCTCTGCCTACCCCTCCGGGAAAGAGGCGTGATTTTTATGTATGTATGTATATATTTATTTATTTATTAGATAGTTATTCTATGTTTTAATTGGATCGTGCAGGCACATAGCTAGGATTGTAATATTCCTATATTGTTATATTTATCAAAGGCATTGTACCTATAAGGAGTGTTATACAAGCCTTCGACATATTCATCGGGATACAGAGTAGCTACGCCCTCCACCCAGTTATCATCTCACCATGATTACAAATAGTTTTCCTAAACCACTTTTCTCTCTCTTTCCAGCAAGTGGCAACTCCAACGGTAGTGAAGAAGATCCTGCGACTGAAGCAAGAGAATCCAGGAATGTTCGCATGGGAGATTCGAGAGCGGCTGCTCAGCGCCAGAGTCTGTGAGCCTCACTCCATACCCTCGGTATCTTCGGTGAACAGGATACTGAGGAACAGCGGCCTGGCGTGGAGTGATGAGGAGAGGAGCTCGCATGGTAGGCTTTTATGGCTTCTCCTTTCTATAATATAAAAATGAATCTATATGTGTTGCTAAGTGCGAATCTCGAGAACAGCTGATCCGATATCGCTAATTCTTTTTTTAGAATATTTTTTGATGTACGAGGATAGTTCTTACGTAGAGAAAAATAATAAAAATGCCTGAAAAAGTCTTAAACAATATTTTTCTATAGCGGCCGCCCACGACTTTGTCCACGTGAAAGGGCATTGCACCTGTGCAAAGCCGGGACGGATCCCTTGTAAATAAATAAATATTCACATTGACCTACTATATAAGGTCTATCCACAATTAGTGATTATCTATTGACACGAAACTAGGTAGGTAAATAGAAACAACTTTCATTATGAGAACAAACTTCGAAATATTTTTAAAAAATCAGCTGTTCCATACAATCTCGAATAATTACTGCACTGAAATGTATGGAACAGCTGATTATGCTGAGAATTCGTCAAGCTAACCCGTCATATGAGCATAATTAATAATATTTGACAAGTTAAAATTTTATTTTCGCCACTGCAACTCGTCGTAAGCCAAGATCAACCGGGGATCAAGTATTCTGGAATAAGAAGCAAATGGTTAATATTTTATAAAGGCAACATGTAAATCGGTATTTACTACTCGCCACGGCCAACACATAAAAATAACTTAATTGATAATTAAGTAGCAAAAATCGGAACGGAAATTTAATTACTATAAACAAAGACAATAAATTATAAAAATTCAAAACAAATTAACTTGATGTCGCCTAGAGGAATAACTACTTAAGTAGATACTTTAAGGCAGGTGAACGGAAGTCGAAGGCATGTCATAGTGTATAGTCATTACAGAAATCCGAACATTATAGGTAAATCAATTTAAATAGGTGGGCTCTTAATGAGTAGGTGCAAAGATAATGGTTCTCTCAAGGTGAACTGACGGAACACTGCGGAACACCAATGAATTGTACAAATGTGTGTGATAGGTGTATAGTACACGGGACGGGAGGGTACACAGGTTCTTCTTTTTAGTCGTTTAAACACCTGTATTAAAATAATTCAAAGCTTACACTTTTAGTATAAATTATTAAAGTAATGACATATAGGGCCCATACAGAAATTAACATAACATGTAGTTACAACGTGTCGCCGCCTCATTTTATTAAGGGAATGAACATCGCTGCTATCTATGCAAAGCTAATAAACGTTGCAGTACCAGTTAATTAAGTACAATTACCTTTAATTCCAGATCCGTATCCGCCACCTGATTTGTCACCCAACGTCATGGACTACATATCAATGAAGTCCGTTCCAGCATCAGCGCCATCGCAGAGTCCATCATATTTCGCCCATTCAGCAGTAAGGGTGCCGCCGCCACAAACAGATCCCACATTCTATGATAGACGACTCGCAACTTCATGGCTTATAGCTAACCAGGTGCAAGCCCAAGGTCTGTTGAAACCATACCCGATATCACCATGGCAGAGGATCATGTTGCCTTACCACGCTGATTCGAAGAACTTTTCACCGTACGCGTTGAGTCTACAAAGCGACTTATTAAACAGAATTAATCCTGACGAAGCCAAATCAGATTCTGAACATATATCTGTTGAAGCCAGTGATGATAGCACTGACAGGCCAGATATTGAAGAAGAACCTAAAGCTAATGAAAAGAAAAAGAATCCTTATTCTATAGAGGAGCTATTGAAAAAGCCTGATAAGATTCGTAATATAAGTCCAGTTGGGTTTCAGAATTTCCATCGACAGCCTAGTGGGAGTATGATAGAGTATCAATGCCAAGAGAAGGATTCCAATAGGAGTTCTCCAGCTAGTTTCTGTTCTGTGCAAAGTGGAGCTTCGAATGATGGCTTTTCCGAATCAGCAGGATCTGAAATAAAAGCAGGAAACTGAATTTTCTAGTCCACAGCTAAATATTTATTTTTTACTAAAAACGTCAATGGATTCAATATTACCAGCTTCTAAATCTGATAATAATGCTAAGATGATTCCTTGGTCAACAGCTCAAACTATTAACTTGAACCAAATATTTTAGGTATGGTTTAAGGGTAATGAATAATGTATAGAACTGATTTAGGGACTGGAGCATAATTGAGTCTAATATCTATACCTATTTAAAGTGGATTGATAAACGGAATAATATTTGATTCATCGCTTAGACTACATTATGAAACTTTAAAATTATTATCCAAGTTATTTCCACTTCCATGTTGTTTTATTAGTGGAATATTTGCCATAATATGTAAAAATGTTGCTGGGATAAGATTATAATTAGAGTACGTATTGTTTTTAGACATGTAAGTATTCACTATGGGTTCGCCCACCACCGGGCGCTACGTAAGTTGTAAGTAGGTATATAAACTGTCGCTTTAAGTTATATGTTAGTTGTAAATAGATTGGTTGATAATTATGCTCTTTGCAAAAAAGAAAGAATTTTATTTTGGCATTAAAATCAGTATGCAATTAAAATTTCTTATTTAGACAGTAGTAGATAATAAGAAGCTTATAAGAGGAGTAGGTGATATAAAATTGACGTAGTTAAACCAATTTGATTAAAATTTTGTCGTAGAGTCAAGTTAGGGTCAGATTTTAAATACATATTCGTATAAATTATTTTCTTGGCAAGTAAGTTTATCTCGTTCATCCTTTGGAATGTAATATATATTTAGATATATAATTATGTAAATGTAAATAAATAAATAAATTAGGCACGAAAGTAGGTAGAAAAACCGATAGGGGGTCCGAAATTGCTTCATAATATCATCGATGACATTCCCCTTGGTCCAGATAAAGGAGATGTCCTTGGTGATTTGGCGGATGCCGTTTCAGACTAGTAGGCGTCGTCGCTCATAGGTACATGCCAGTAACTCGATGCCTAGATTCAAATGGAATATATTAGAATAGATACTTATAAGGATACATTCGTTACTGAAATTTAAAATATCTAAAGACATTAGGATAATTTTCTTACAAAAACAACTCAATTTATGATTGTCATGAATTTCTTAGGGATCAGAGTTATCAGTTTGTTTATTAGACCCTAAAACGTTATAGAGGATTTTATACTAATGCTTTTAATTTTAACTTGGTCTAAAGTTTAAAACTTGTTTTGTCAAGTAGGTACCTATTGATAATTTGAATTTCTACGCGTTTCTTTTCCACTGTTGAAATATTATTTTTGTTATCTCTCGAGTTACTGTCATCGTCCTGCAGTATGAGCTGTGTTTAGTGTGATTCTGTGATACTCTAGAATAATTTAGCTACCACTTATTTTATTTTAATTTATCGATTATTCTTAACATTCCTTTTGTAACCTATGTAAGTAATAAGGTAGAAAATAACTGTTGTAGCGACTGCATCTATATTAAAATTACCTTAAACGTTATTTTAAACAGCAGAATAAACCAAATATGGATATGTGGTTTTTTAATTTGTTTGAGTAAAACAGAAAGAATTATAATTATGTAAAGCGAAATGTAAAAGTTAAAAGTGTTTCTCTGTACACACTTTGTACTATTTTCAGCATCACAAAACTACCGCTTTGGTTGCGTGACCGCAACATTTCTTTAAAGGAAGTGAAGCTTACAACTACAAGTTACAAGAGACGATGGCTGTTGCATTGCTTTTGTTATCCTGCAATTCTGGATATCCCATTTTCGAAACGCAGCCGTGTCTATTATGTATGTTTTATTCCGTATAATCTATCTATCTATCTTCTTCTATCTATCATCATCATTTCAGCCCTGGGAAGTCCACTGCTGGACATAGGCTTCTAACAACCTCCATACCGACCGGTCGGAAGCAGCGTGCATCCAACCGACGCCCGTGACTTGTGCCAGGTCCGTCTATCTCGCGGGTGGCCTTCCCACGCTGCGTTTGCCGATACGTGGTATCCACTCTAGAACTTTCCGGCTCCATCGGCCATCAATTCTTCGAGCTATGTTCCCTGCCCACTTTAACTTGCTGGACCGTTGAACTATGTCAGTGATCTTTGTACATCTGCGGATCTGCTCATTTCTGATTCTATCACGCAGAGAGATCCCGAGCATCTCTCCATTGCCCGCTGTGCGATCCTGAGCTTCTTTATGAGGCACACAGTTAGAGATCACGTCTCGGCACCGTAGGTCATCATCGGCAGCACGCACTGGTTGAATACCTTCCTCTTTAAGGACTGAGGTATCTTGGACACAAATACGCTTCGTAGTTTTCCGAACGCTGCCTAGCCGAGTTCTATCTATACATATAATAAAAATGTAACGGATCGCTGTCTGTACATGGAAGATATATGAGAAAAAATATTATAGGAGAACTTTATCAACGCAATAGTACCCAAAAGAATGATTCATGGAATTTTTGTCTGTGCGTTTATGCACGCTAACCTCAGAAACGGCTGAACCGATTTCGATCCATTTTTCAGGAATATATTGTGACAGGTCCAACTTAACATACCTATAGGCTTTTTATCCCGGGAAAATGTTTTTATCCCGAAAAATTTCGACATTTAGATTTTTCTGTAGTCCACGCGGACGAAGTTGCAGGCGTCCACTAGTAAAGAATAAGAATAAAAAAATAAAATTATAATACTTAAATGTTCTGATTTTGGAAATTTATTAAAATAGGCTTAAAGGGACGACCACACAGAATAGATGTAAGACACGGACCCGTCGCAGTCTTTTAATTTTGTACGCTTGTTGCTGTATACATTTTGTATACTTGTTGCTGTATACATTTTGTATGAAAGTAGATTAAACGGGCGCAGCAACTGCGACAGGTCCGTGTCTTAAGTGTGTTCTGTATGGTCGTCCCCTAATGTTATAATCCTATTTATTATAGGTGTAATATTTCAGGGAACAAAATAAAATTACATACTCAAATTAACACCCAATATAATTGACTGTAGTCCGGCGACAAGGAAAACACGAGTTTATAGGTTAGTGTAATAATATATTTTACACATAAAACCAAACAATACGAAGTAAGGTAATGTTTTAAACCAGCTGTTCCCAAAGTGGGCGATAACGTTTATGGGCGCTGCAGGTCTAAAGAGGGGGCGGTAAGAGCGTTGTGTAGAGGCTTGGGGAGATATAAGTTTTTAAGTAGGTGAAAAAATGGGGTCGCCAAAAAATTATTTATTCTCAAGGTGGGCAGTAGACAAAATAAGTTTGGGAACCACTGTTTTAACAATAAACTGAACTGGGCCGAACGACGGATAGAAAACAATGCGTGCGTACGCGTCGGCCGCCATCGAACAAGAGAGCGAGAACGAACGAACTTATTCTGAACGTGAATGAGCGATAGCGAAAATTGTACCATATTCGCCTTGAAATGTCAAAGTTTCTTTGAAATTCATTTTACGTAATACGAATTTGACAAGCAATCAGCGATTTTTGTACAATTGTCGCTATAGCTTTGCTTTTGCTAGTTAGGTAATAAGGGGGCCGATCCTTTCCTGTCATTCGTTCAGTAATTATAAACAAAATAGACTATGCAGTGAACACCAGGGATTTGGTATCTCCTTTCTATGGTGAACACTTATAAACTATAGATAACGCGCAGGCAGTTTACCCCGGTTGCCACGCAGAGGAAGCCTATGAGAGCCCCCGCTCGCTACACTACCTATATCCGTCAAACCACATACATACAAAAATAAAAAATACACTGTAAGCTACATTGAACAAAAACAAACAACAAAGATTTAAAATGACAAACTTACAAAAAATTAAAAATATACAAAAAGAAAAAATCTAAAGATAAGTACAACTTAAAATTATTGCCTACAATATTCATACATATACAATCGTATAGATACAACATACAACAACGTCATATAAAATATACAGATATTATACTACAGCCGCATACAGTAGCAGTTAATAGTGTACTAAGTATTTGACATACCATTGGACATGAATACTGTACCAAGACAAACTATTGAACAAGAGTTTGTCAAAGAAATGATTTGACGAATTCCTGGTATGCCAGAAATTAGTCATATCATATCTTTAGCATTCCAGCTTGTTCTATAGTGTTTCTGGTGGCGTTATTTATATGACGGAAGCGGTCCGGTCCCAGCTGAATGCCACCATACCTAAAATAAATAGAAATGAGATAGAGTTAGAATATATAAATTTAGTATTTCATAAAAAGTGTTATTTTATAAATGACAACCAATTTAAATTATAAATTGTCATAAGAATAAATGACTACCTACTCATTCTTGTAGCAAAGTGGACAAGCAAAGTTTAGGGACCATTTCAGAATTATCCTATAACTGAATTTGACTGACCGAGTAACAAATGCGTTCTGATCTGTGATGTAGCTCTATACCAACTTTTCATTCAGCAGAATACTATAAGCTGCCTTCTATATGCTATAAGCTATAATACATTAACCAGCATTGTTAAACTCACCAGCGAGTCACCACCACGACCACATTCCTCTGGTCCAGGACCTGCAGGAGGTGGAGCATCCTGCTCCCTCCCTGGGACTCCCCGTCGTTATCGAAGTCCTGGATCAGGACCTCTTTTCCCTTCTCGTTGGTGGTAGTTATCCTAAACGCAAACATGTTATGTTTCGCGTTCAGGATTTTTCGGCATGATTTCAGCTCAGTTAGGACCAATCTGAAATTAATATTATGTTTTAATTTACCAATATCTACCTATACATATAAATTTCATGAGCTTACTAAATATGATTTACGTTCAACTGAAGTCGACTATTTCTACTACAAATTTGTCCTAAAATCTTAAGAATATAAGTACTTACTTCACATCCTCCATGCTGTGCACTTCCGCGGCGTGCCCCTGGAATACACTCTTGCGATCACTTATGGGCACGCCGTGTGTTATGGCTGGGGCTTGTCTCTCCTTCTTGACCTGATAAGAAAGAAGACATGACAACTATATGACAAAATATACACCAAACAACTTAATTTGTGTATGATGTACCTAAAACTATAGGTATGTAATTTATGCTAAACACTTACCTTGGACGACATGTTTCTATTTTTGGATGGAAGCGGCTTCGACTTCATTTTTTTCAAAAACTCCCGAACTGCTTCCACCCACATAAACAACACCGGCTCGCCCCGACTCTGCCTGAAACCACAGAATATATTATGAAGTATAACTGCATGAACACCGACAGGTTCAGAGAATTATTGCATTCTAAGATATATGGGATATTCCTTGATAGGTACCTATATTTATTTCTAGATCATTCAGCGATGCCTAATTGATCTACGTGATAAATATATTACCTAATTAACAGTACCTATCACTAAAATATTTGTTTATATTAAGTTATCACTTAATACTATGATTACTCCACATTTTTTAAACTCAATCAATACCTTATTTTAAGTGTATTGTTAAGATCAATTATCTATTAACAGTATTCGTCATCATAGAAGACATGGATCACATCGGTGATTTGAATAAAAGCTATCGATTATTATATAGGTACTCACCGGTAGATATCCTCCAAGGCCTGCGTCAGGTCTCGCTTGACCCCCCTCTCCATCCAAGGAGCAGATAAGTTAAAGTCGGGCTTCGCGAGACCCGGATACTCTTTGGGTAGGGTCAGATATAGTAGAGCCTCGTTGCGATTCTCCACTATTCTGACCCGATAAGAGTGGACTCCTTCCACCACCCAGTCGTCTTCATAGATAGCAGCCATTGCTGCTACCTCCTCCGACTGTGGAATTACAATCAATGTTACTTAAAACCTGTGACTGACAAAACGAAAAACCGACGGTCAAAGCGTAAGAACCCAAGTTTTGTACTTTAGCGCTGATTTTCCGAAACTCAGACGGAAGTTTACACGAACTGGGTAGAGAACGGAGAGATCTCTGGTACAATACATAAGTACATACACATATAGATACTTGATACCAACGAACATAATATTCAAATGTTTCTGGCACTAAGTAATAGAAAACTGAAATTAAAGTTTCTCAAAAATAAGAGGTGTGAAATAGTTAAATAATTATATTCTTTGTAAGAAACTCAATTAGTTATGGATAAATTCGAAGTTCGTTTCTTTTGGAGAATAAGAAAAGGCAAAGGCTAAAATGTAACTTGTATAAGATGATAAACTAAAAATTCACATACCTGACGGTTCAAAATTTGTGATGCCATTTTTAGTAGAGACCAAAGTTTTTCTTTTGTAAAAATCAAGAGATTCACAGTAGGTATTGGAATGACCATAACGGTACGACTGCTGGAGCAAGACTATGCTGGTGTTAACTAAAATACGATTTAGGAAAGGACTCGAAAGGGCTGTGGCAGAAAGAGATTAGGGTACTCAGGTAATTGTTTTGTTAATGACAATAGACTCATAAAATAAGCTAAGTATTGCCTGTATTTGACATGGTAATTTAAGTGCTACCTATAGCTGTAAATCCTTTTCCAAAACATAATAATTATATTAAGGTTTTCTAAGAACTTTAGTTTTATTGTTTGTGCGTGGAATATTTTATACAAGTTGTTAGCAGTACTTTTCCTGGTGTGACAGGAGAGGATATAATAATCGTGGTGTATTTTAGACAGTAACTACTTTTCGTTGCAGATATTTATTGTTCTCTGAGAAAAACATACATATTAAATAAATAAATTCAACTAGCTGCAACCTTTGCTATCTCTTCACTATTTGTGTGTATTTTTACTAATTTCCTATTCTTGTTCTACTTAAAAAAGGCAAGTAGGTCAAATCAAAATCAAAAATTAGATATCAACTTTATTCGACATGAAAGCATTAAGTGTAGAACTTATATGTCGTGTATTATTTTTAATATGTTACATCCATTTACATTCTTTATTTGTTACGGGAGCATCTTGGGACTTTATGGCCGCCAATTTAAAATAAATAATGGTAAGCTTAAAGACACAATTTAGGAGAAAAGTCAGTTCACCTTTATATAAAATCCAACAGGTTTTGTACTGTTAATACTATTTCAGTAAAATGTCAGCTTGAGAGAAGAATATTAGTAGGTAGGCTGTCGGCAACTCTCTTACTGTTAACGTAATAAATAAGTAAAATTCACAAACCATTAACCTTATAAATACATAGATAAGTTTAGAAATAATAACACAACAAAACAAAACAAAAGGAATCTTAAAATTAAATAATAACAATAAAAACTTAACCACACATTTGTGTAAATGCAAAAAATAAAAACAAAGTACGCTGCTAAAAAAAAAAATTATATAATAAAAATTTGTGCATTACAATAAGTCTTATACTTATTGTACTATTATTTAATTAGACAGTATGTGAACTGAAGAGCAACGTTTAGCAATTCACTCACACACACACACACTTATTACATTCATTAACATAGAATTTACACAAAATAACATAAAAGTAGCTACGTAATAATCCGCCTTCCATTCTAATACCGTATACCTATTATTCTTCTATGCAAAGCTTTTTCTTCGGAATGTTTTTAAATTTACCATTAGGCAGTCCTTTAAACGTATCTGGAAGCATGTTCCCAACCTACAAAGTACGGCCAGCATATCATGAATAAAAACACGTGAAAGAAACGGACCAAGGGTAGAGCCTTGTGGAACACTTATCGCGGTACGCGAACCCTGTGATCGCTTACCGTTCACATCTACCTGCTGAATCATATGTTCTAAATAGGGCATCAGAAGGCGGAAGGCGGTAAAGAGTATAGTGTTCTGTGACAGAGAATGTCGTAGCTTTCGAATAAGTATAAGTAATAAGTATATATATAATAAGAACATAGATCTGGAGGCGCTTAAGAGCGATGCTTGTCTTATTGACTGGTCCCCTGTGTTTGATTGTGTTACTGTAGATGATAAAATAGAGCAATTCAATAGAATGCTCATTAGCCTTTTCGATAAACATGCTCCTATTAAAAGGGTTAAGGTTAAGCACTTTCCTTCACCTTGGCTAAATGACGATATCAAAAAGCTTATGTCAAAACGAGATCTCGCCAAGCGCAAAAATAAATTTTTTTCAGGCTATCAGTATGATATTGAGTATGTGCGTAGCGAACGAAATGCGGCGGATGCTTTATCTCGTTTACCCATAGGTGTCGCTGAAAGAGACAACGACAAGGTAGAGTACACGTACATAAATTTTATTCAAATTTTTTTGCCAATCACTCGGAAAACCGTGGAAGAACATACACGCAAAGACGGAGTATTAAGCAAGATAGTCATGTATTTACAGACAGGTTGGCCAGTTAATTGTGATGATGATAAATTGAAGCCATACTGGATAAGACGTAATGAGCTTTATTTAGATAGGTCCCCCGACGCGACTAAATTTAATAAAAAAATTCATACGTACTGTTATACCCTGCCGATGTTAGGAGAATGGCTGACATGTACCCAGCGCTGCTGCGTCAGCATTTTATCATATTATGCAGTCATTCTCTTGACAGGAGCTAGTTAGTTCTAAGTTAGACTCAATTCGGGTCGGTCGTCCCCATATTACTATTTCCTTCTAATTCTATGTTAATATTCTAAATCTAATTAAAATAAACTTTATTTTTAGAAGTAATAAATTTCTTTTTTAAAAACTCTTTTTGAGATTCCCGTATAATATTTGGTGGCAGCGGTGGGATTCCGAAAATCCCCTGCCCAATTACGTCTCCGAAGAATCTCTAAAGTTTAGTGTTATATACTTATCAAGTGTGTTTTGTGCTGTGTCAGTTACTCAATAAATTGTTGAACTTTTCCACTGTTCCTGCTCAATTCAAGATCGCAAGGGTTGCGAATCGTTCCTGCCCATTTTCTCAAGATTGCAAGACCTGCGAATCAACAGTTCCTGTTTGACCGCACAGGTCTACCTCAGCGCAGTTTACCTCACGCTACCGCATCTCGCCTTACGAATAAGGCCCATACTTCACGCTACCGTATCCCATCTTACCACAAGTGGTTTTGTGGTGTCTCCGAGTTACATGATAGTGCATGTAAGCATCGTTGTTACAAACTGCGATCCCTAAAATGTAAATTGTGTCTTAAGGCCTAGATGTTAAGAGTCATTACACGTAGCTTAGTCTATTTAAGTACTTTGGTAACCTGTTTTGCTACTGTTTTATTTTAATAAAGAGCATTGATGTGTGCGAAAAATGTGTTCGTGTGCGTGAGAGTGAGCCGATCGCCGGCAGTTGCAAATCCTCTGATCTAGCACATAGACGTCACGAGCTCGTCTTCGCAGACACCAACCTTCAACCCTTAAAATCAGTCTTTCATTATCTTCTGATCTCCAACATTGCTGGTCTTCGAGCCGGAACAACCCGGACCTTGTATACCTGAACTTCAGTTTCATGTACACTACACCGCGCATTATGGTTAAAACACGTGGTGCTATTCTTCGTGAAAAAGAAAAGGAGCAGGAAACTAGAAGCCAACCCCAGGTACGGGGAGAACCATGGTGAAAGACTAGAAGAACCTAGTACGGCGAAAGTTGGCGGTAGTGTAAAATCAGAACCACCTCCAAGGAAATTGCTCTCATCAAAAGGCTCCACAACTTCGTCATCCCTGGAAACAAAAAGAAAACGATTAGAGCTGCAAGCTGCAAAAGAAAAAGCACAAATAGATAAACAAATAATAGAAAAGCAGTTGGCAGCCGACCTTGCAGCGCTCGACGAAGAATGGTCCAGAAAAAGTGTCGCGACCTGTCAGAGCTTACATACACAATCAAGTATCAAAAAAGTAAACGAGTGGCTAAATAAAAGTGAGTGCCTAGAAAGAAAAGAAGATGATTATAATCTACACTTATCACAAGACTTACCATTACCACAACCATCCTTGTCAGCAAATATACCTCCTGAAATCATAAAATCTGCTCCACCACCCCAAGAAAATACTTACATACATCGTGATGCATCCCGTCGCTCTTATGATGACCACGGCGGACCTAGCGGCAGCGAACATGGCGTCGGCAGCAGCAACTGTAATTCCAACTGCGTCGTGCGCACCGATATAGATAAGCTAGCTGATGCGCTAAAGCAAGCGATAGTATCATCGTCTAAGTTACGTAATGAAGAAGTACTTACCAGGTTAGCGACCTCTAAGGATCTACCCCTATACTTCGGAGATCCAATGGAGTGGATGCAGTTTAAGGAATCAACTGAACTCTGTAAATATAGTGAAATTGAAAATATGTGGCGATTACGTAAATGTCTACGAGGTGAAGCTAAAGATGCAGTCGCCGCACTCCTGATTGGCGGAGTCACACCCAATGTAGTCCTAGAAACCTTAGAACTACGTTTTGGCAGACCTGAAAATATTATGAGCAAAATAGTGATGCAACTGAAGAAACTACATCCACTATCACCTGCTTACCATAGTGACATAGTGAACTTTGCTATCAAAATCAATAATTGTGTAACAGCAGCTCGGGCGATTAATTCTATGTACCTAAATAGTCCAGACCTAATATCTACAGTGATTACAAAATTACCCAGTAACCTTATAACCAAGTGGGCAGATTACTCCTATGAACACCGCCAGGAAGATATATCTAAGATGGAACAAATATCAAGCTTTTTATTTCACGAAGCACAAAAACTGCTTCTGCTGGACTAAGTTATATACATAGTCAATCCGACCGCGATAATAGAAAAAAGTATAGTTTTCAAAGTGGTCACTATCAAACTGTACTATTTAATAAGAAGACAGAAGAAAACTGCAAATTCTGCAGAAAAAGTAAACACCTGCTTCCTAAGTGCCCAGTATTCAAGCGAGCTATGCGACGTGATCGATGGCGCTTCATCAAAAGTAATAGATTGTGTTATAAATGCCTAATTGAAATACACAATAAAGAAACTTGTTCCGCTGACTGTTGTGACGTCGATAACTGTGGTGAACCTCATCATCGTTTGCTACACTGGAAGAAACCAATAAATGCGAGCCCTGAAACTGAAAATATATGCTCAGGATCACTACCTGAAACAACTGAAAATGTCACAAATACTTCTACAACCGTAAACCCTAAAGTATTGTTGAAAATTGTACATATTACTGTGCACGGACCGAGTGGGAGTATTGAAACACATGCATTATTAGACGACGGTGCCACGATAACACTTATATCATCGCACATTGCAAACCAAGTGGGCTTATATGGTGAAAAGCAAAATATGAAGATACGAGGTGCCTGGAGCACCGGTGAGATATCATGTACAAGTGAAACAATTGAATTTACCATATCAAACACTAATGGTAAACAGTTCAATTTAATTGTCGCAAAATAGATCAACTCGACCTACCTACTCAGATGAAGATAAGCTTAGATAAGCATGCACATTTGCAACAGTTGCAAGATTGTATTACCTGTGGTTGCTCAATAATGAAACCTCAGCTACTTATCGGACAAGATAACTACAACTTGCTCGCACCTACTGAGATTGTCATGGGAAATAAAAACCAACCCCATGCCACACGCACATCACTAGGCTGGAGTATTCATGGAACGGTGTGTAATACGTGTGATATACCATCGACTAACTGCAACCTCAATATAATAAATAATAACATCACAAATAATAGCAAATGTGATTTATTATTACACGAAGAAGTAAGGCGATATTTTACATTAGAGTCGATTGGAATTACATCTAAACTACGAGATAACAGAGAAGAACAAAAGGCATTATCTATATTAAACAACACATCGAAATTCATAGACGGTAAATGGGAAGTTGGTTTACCGTGGAAATGTGACCTAAGTGAAATGCCAGAATCCTATTCAAATGCTGTCAGACGACTGATTACAGTAGAGAAAAAGATGACAGCTAACCCAGAATACGCTGCTAGATACCGTGAAAGAGTGGAACATTTATTTCTAAATCAATACGCCCGCCAGCTATCGAATGATGAACATACTTCGGGTCGTATATGGTACCTACCACATTTTGGAGTTGACAACCCTAAAAAGAAGAAGCTACGCCTGGTATTCGACGCCGCAGCAAGTACTCACGGAAGATGTCTGAATGACTATTTACTACAAGGTCCTGATCTACTACAATCATTGTACGGAATAATGCTACGATTTAGAGAAAAAAGAATTGGCTTTACTGGTGACATTAAAGATATGTACTTGAGAATAAAATAAGGCCAGAAGATCAACAGGCTTTGCGTTTTCTATGGCGTGACGATAAATCCCAATCTATATCTAAGTACACAATGACGTCATTAATATTTGGCGCTAATTGTTCGCCATTTATAGCTCAATATATAAAAAACAAAAACGCTCAGCCATTTGAACAACAAAAGCCACAAGCAGTACAAGCCATAATAAACAGTCATTACATGGACGACTATATTGATAGTATGGACAACCCTAAACAAGTAATTGACCTGATAAGAGATGTAACATCGATACATAAACATGGCGGATTTGAGATCCGAGGCTGGACATGTAACGATAAGAATGTCCTACAACAAATTCCTATTGATCAACAAAGCAATTATAATAGTGATTGCTTAACTTTAGGCCATCAACATCAAGTACAAAGAACACTTGGTCTATTATGGTACCCTAATGAAGACACATTCGCAGTCGATTTATCTTTAAACTGCATACCAGAAAGTATTTTATTATTTAAACAAAAACCTACAAAGAGAGAAGTACTGAGATTAGCTATGTCTATCTACGATATTTATGGATGTCTGACACCTGTAACTATAAAGGGAAAAATACTACTTAGAAACATATGGCAAAACAATATAAAATGGGATGATAAATTACCGGTTGACCTACTTAGCGAATTCAATGAATGGATAACGTCATTACAAAGTGTGAGTAATTTACGTATACCAAGATGGTATTTCAAATACAATAAAAGGAAAGATAACGAGCATCCTATAAGCGAGAACGAGACGACAACATTACATGTATTTTCCGACGCAAGCGCGTGTGCTTACGCGACAGTGGCATATTTTAGTGTCGCGACACATCTACGGAACGTGCGGCGCCGAACGTTCGGCTAAATACGCTCGCAGTGTATTTCAAGTTCTCTATGACACATCAGTCGAAATTACGCCGCGTTCGGCGTAGTGCCTAACCTTCCTTCGGGCGATTTTTTCAGCTAAAACGCATTTAATGTATTTTGCATAGCAAGCGACACATCACGCGACGCGTTGCGCGACCGAAAGTTCGGCGGGCGGCAGACGTACCTGAACGTTCGGCGTGTGTTGTGCATCGCGCGCGTGGCGGTAGCAAAGAGTACATTTTTTCAAAATATCGTTACTAGTGAGAAATAGCAAATCATCAAAAGATTGAATTGACATCCGAAAATATTTAAAAAACTTATCAGGATAGGATCTGTACTTTGAATATTTTTGAAATCTTCTTGGATTCTCATTGTATTTAGCGGATGCACCCAAAAGTGTTTCTTATTTACTTCTTCTTCTTCTAAGCCTTCTATAATAGCTAATATTCTAATTAAATCCATTTTTCTGGGCAGTTCAGGTACGTCACAACAACCGCACACCATAAAGTGTCGACACAGACTGACGACGACGCCGCGTAACTTTCCGTCGCGTAGCGCGCTGAACAAGACGCCGCGTTTTGACCGTTTGGTTTGTCATAACAACTGAATATTTCGACTGACACTTCAGCCGCTGAACTTTCGGCGCCGTACGTCCCGCAGATGTGTTGCGACCCTTAGAGCCTACATAGATAAAAATGTGTGCGTAACATTCATTAGTAGTAAAAGCCGCATTGCATCCTCCAAGCCAGTTTCTATTCCACGGCTTGAGCTACAAGGTGCATTATTAGCCTGCCGTTTAGCTACGACAATTAAAATGGAACACAGAATACAACCGTATAAAACTTATTTCTGGACAGATTCAACTACGGTATTGCACTGGATTAAAAATGATAACCGTAACTATCCAGTATTTATCTCAAACCGACTGGCAGAAATAGACACCATGAGCAGTATACAGGAGTGGAATTACGTGCCCACAGACATGAACATAGCCGATATCGCAACAAAGAATACTACCTATCAGTTAAACAGTGATAGCGAGTGGTTTTGTGGACCTACCTTTTTGTATAGTGAAGAAAATCAGTGGCTGACAGCACCTGAAATAAAAATTAAAGATTCTGAAATACAAACAGAAAGTATAAACGTGACCTGTAACATAAATAAAGACTTACCTGTACCTGATGCTACACGCTTCTCTTCCTGGAGTCGTCTCGTACGAAGTACAGCTTATGTATTGTTGTTTGTTGACAAATGCCGCAAGAAACAGTGTCAAATGGACTGTACCCTGTTGAAGAAAGCTGAAACACTAATAATTAAACATGCACAATTAGAATCCTTTCAAAATGAAATTAATAATCTACAAGTAAATAAAGAAATAAAGAAAGATAGTAAACTATTAACGTTAACTCCGTTCCTAGATAAGGAACACCTGTTGCGCGTGGGTGGACGCATATCAGCGGCCCATGACGGCACTGATGATGTCAAATCGCCTATTATTCTAGATGGAAAGCACCACATAGCAAGATTAATAATAAAACGATATCATGAGAAGGCAGCACATTCATCTAATGAGATGGTAGTAAATGAATTGCGCCAACGATACTGGATCACAAAATTGAGACCAACTGTACGGAGTGTCGCATCGCGATGCTTGTTATGCCGAATTCGGAAAGCAAACCCACATCCGCCGCGTCTTGGTGACTTACCTGAAGCTCGCTTACAGCATCATCAGCGACCATTTACAAACTGTGGTATGGATTTATTTGGCCCGATGGAAGTGACGGCTGGACGTGCCAGAGTAAAAAGGTATGGTGTGCTATTTACCTGCCTTACTGTACGAGCTATTCACATCGAGCTGGTGGCTAACCTTACTACTGATTCACTAATTATGGCGCTACGAAGAATGTCGGCTAGACGTGGATGGCCTAGTAAAATTTTCTCAGACAATGGTACCAACTTAAGAGGAGCGGACACTGAACTGAAAAAGGCCATAAGTGAACTGAATCAACTGGAGCTACAGACACAATCTGTGAACAATGGAGTTGATTGGTATTTTATACCTCCTGCAAGCCCACATATGGGAGGAGCGTGGGAACGTTTGATCCGCAGCGTTAAAACCGCCCTTAAAGTTGTACTCACTGAAAGAGCCCCACGAGAGGAAGTGCTCACTACTTTACTACTGGAGGTGGAAAATATGGTAAACAGTAGACCACTTACCCATGTCTCAGTGGATCCGGACTCACATGAAGCACTGACTCCTAATCATTTTTTGCTGGGAACCTCGTCAAATCTACCTGTACCTGGTGACTTTGAAGATGGCGACTTGTACCTCAGAAAACAATGGAGAATCGCGCAGCGATTGACTGATATGTTCTGGAAGCGCTGGGTTCGTGAGGTATTACCAACTATGTTACCACGACATAAATGGCAACGAGAGAAAGGCGCCGTGAAGATAGGAGATCTGGTCCTCATAGTAGACCCTGCATCGACACGAAACACCTGGCTCAAAGGGGTAGTTGTGAAGACATACCCTGGACAAGATGGCAGAACGAGGGTGGTAGAGGTCAAAACAGCGAGAGGCATAGTAAAACGACCGTGTGCCAAGATTGCCATTTTGCCATTAAACCCTGACAGTGATGAGTGAGTGTTGAGTGAAGCAACACTGGGGTGGAGAATGTTACAAACTGCGGTCCCTAAAATGTAAATTGTGTCTTAAGGCCTAGATGTTAAGAGTCATTACACGTAGCTTAGTCTATTTAAGTACTTTGGTAACCTGTTTTGCTACTGTTTTATTTTAATAAAGAGCATTGATGTGTGCGAAAAATGTGTTCGTGTGCGTGAGAGTGAGCCGATCGCCGGCAGTTGCAAATCCTCTGATCTAGCACATAGACGTCACGAGCTCGTCTTCGCAGACACCAACCTTCAACCCTTAAAATCAGTCTTTCATTATCTTCTGATCTCCAACAATCGTCAAGACTGAAAAATGAACGTGAATATACTGATCCTGGTATCCTGTTTACTGTGAGTGATTAAAACCTAAAATTTACGGATTAATAAATTTGCACATCGTAGATGAACTCAGAGTTAAATTAAATTCTTAATAACTTAATCTAACTGTTGTTATTGTATGTATGTTTGTTATTGTAAATTATCTACCACTTCCGAATAAGCTCACGGGTGCACTTCTTATCTTAGTTTAATGTGTAATGTATACCTGCTGAATAAGTGAGAAGACGATTTCTAAGAATTCTATTTTAGTCTTTTGTTTAACTTTTAATTTATAATTAATATACTTATAAAATAATGACGTCAAATTTGGATTCTGAAACAACTTCTAAGTCGATAATTGCCCCGCCGAAATCCTCTACTCCCTCACCAGATATGGAAAACGTTAGCCTGAATGTATTACTCAAATTTATAAAACCGTTCGACGGGTGTAGAGATAAGCTAAACCCATTTATATCGCATTGCCAAAATGCGTATGGGCTCGCAAATAAAACACATAAACCGATACTATTTAAATACATCCTTAGTCAATTGGAAGGTAGAGCCGAAACAACGTGTAATATTAAGGACTTCGATAACTTTGACCAATTCATAACATTTTTAAAAGAACAATTCGGGGAAAGGAAACATTACGCGCACTTCCTTTCCGAATTACAGGAGTGCAGACAAGGTCTTTCCGAGCCCGTAAACCAATATGCTCTTAGGATCGAAACTTCTCTAGCAAAACTACTAACGGAAATAAACATTTCCATCCCGACTAAGAAGAAAGGCGAATTATCCGGCCGCCTAGCTGCCATGGAGGATCTTGCCCTCCACACTTTTGTTGTAGGGCTACTCCCACGATTGGGTCAAATAATTAGGTGTAGAGAACCCGAATCTCTAAATTCAGCCATAAGTTTTGCAGTAGCCGAAGAAAAAATATTAACTAGTTATAATAAGAGATCTCAACCACAATATTTTAACGTTCCTGACAAGGCGAAACCCTTACCACGTCGTGATTTCCAACCACGTCAAAATCATTTCCCTATACAGCAATCCCGGCCTGACCTACCGAGAAACACTGGTCCAAACCATGTAGTCTGCCGTTACTGCAAGAACGTGGGCCACACTATCGAAAACTGTCGCAAAAGGCAGTACAACAATAGCAGAAATCAATTCGGTGCATCAACTTCCCAAGGTTGGCAAAATTATCGATCTCCGCACAGAAATGATAACGTAGCTCGTAGAGTAAATGCCGTGCTTGAATTAGAAGACACTAACGAGATCGATAATTTAAACGAGTAGGCGTCTCGATCAAGCGCCGCACGAGACCAGTTGTAAAAGTCGACGCAAATTTGTCTGAATCGAAGCCCACTGTTTCTCATAGATCCACTGTATCAAAAAAAAACTCTACATCTACTAGCCATGTTACTCCTGAGAGATCATATGCATCTGTGGTATCAAATTCCACTCAATCATACAAAAAATCATTTACATCCCCTGTTTCCACTGCATCCACTGTTTCCACTGCATCCACTGTTTCCACTGCATCCACTGTTTCCACTGCATCCACTGTTTCCACTGCATCCCCTGTTTCCACTGCATCCTTTGATAAAAATCTGCATCCTAAATCCTCTGAATCCTCTAATCCTCTTGCTAACCAAAATCCTCCTGTAAAAACTCCGCAATCAATAAATAAAAATGTAAACATTTATAAAATTAACACCAAAAATAATAAATCTTTACTTCCCTATGTTTTATTAAAAAACGCCAGTGTCCAATCAACCATTAACATTTTTGGTGGACACAGGTTCATCTGTAAGCCTCATAAAAAAACTTCGATTTCTAATTTACCCTCGTTGAACCCGGAACCTATTTTAGTAAAAGGTATCGACACCGAATGCGAATCTACGTCTACTTTGGGTCACTTCGAGATGGAACTTTTTCCAGAAGGAGTACCTAAAGTATCTAGTACCTTCCACGTTATTGACAAGATCAACCTATTATACGACGGCATTATAGGTAGTGACCTTCTAAACAAATATTACGGTAAAATAGATTATAATCACAACACGCTACAGCTTTCCTGTGTTGTGGTAAAATTAAAATTTACCGAACCGATTTATAATATACCACCTCGTACGGAAACCGTTATAGAATGTACTATCTCAAAAACTGACCTCCAAGAAGGTCTTATTCTAGATCAACATATTTCCGAATCACTACTGATCGCGAACTGCATGGTAAAAGTAAAGAATAACAAAAGAGTGAACATATCTGTCGTAAATACATCTGATGAACCTATAATTATTCATCCAAACCTTAGCTTAAAACTCGAACCTCTAGAATCCTGTGTAACAATTTCAAGCTCATCATTTTCTAAAGTTTCAAAAAGAACAGACGAAGTACTCAATCAATTGAGAGTCTCCCATCTCAATATGGAAGAGAAAGACACTCTTCTAAATATCTGTTCAAATTACTCTGACATTTTTCACCTCCCAGGTGATCAACTTACATGTACTACAGCAATCGAGCATAAAATTAAGACCAACACAGACGTCCCTATCCAAACCAAATCCTACAGATTCCCAGAATGCCACAAAAAAGAAGTCGAAAAGCAAATGACTAAAATGTTAGACGAAAATATTATAATACCTTCGGACTCGCCTTGGTCTTCACCCATTTGGGTCGTCCCCAAAAAGCTTGACGCTTCGGGGGAACGAAAATGGCGGATAGTGATCGATTACAGGAAACTTAATGATGTTTCCATAGGGGAAACGTATCCGATTCCACAAATCACAGAAATTTTAGACCAACTAGGTAAGAGCCAATATTTTACAACCCTCGACCTAGCGTCAGGGTTTCACCAGATTCCTATATCAGAAGAAGATGCACTCAAAACTGCATTTTCAATACCCCAAGGTCATTTTCAATTTACGAGGATGCCTTTCGGGCTCAAAAATGCCCCCTCAACATTCCAAAAGTTAATGAATACCTGCCTCTCAGGCCTTCAAGGGTCTCGCTGCTTCGTATATCTTGACGACATAGTTGTCTACTCGCCAGATCTTCCTACTCACATTCAAAACTTATCCGCAGTTTTCGATAGGTTGCGAAACTACAACCTGAAATTGCAACCAGATAAGTGTGAATTCCTGCGCAAAGAAGTGATATATCTCGGGCACATTATTAACGCCGATGGAGTAAAACCAAACCCTGAGAAGATAAAATCCATCATTGAGTTTCCTATACCAAAATGTCCCAAGGATATAAAATCCTTTCTCGGTCTGGTATCTTATTATAGGCGGTTTATACCCGACTTTTCAAAGTTTGCAAAGCCATTGACGGCGCTTCTAAAAAAGGATACTCCTTTTAAGTGGAATAACGAACAACAACTCGCATTTGAGAACTTGCAAAACAAACTCACCACGTCACCTGTATTAGCATACCCCGATTTCTCTCAATCTTTTATTCTCACGTGTGACGCCTCTAACTTCGCTGTATCAGCCATTTTATCACAAGGACAAATAGGCAAGGATCGCCCTATTGCTTATGCCTCTCGTACTCTGAATAAAGCAGAGTGTAACTACAGCGTCACTGAGAAAGAATGTCTCGCCATTGTCTTTGGTACTAAAGCTTTTCGTCCCTACCTTTATGGACATAAATTTACAATAGTCACAGACCATAAGCCCTTACAATGGCTGTTTAACTGCAAAGACCCCGGTTCCAGATTAGTTCGATGGCGCCTTAAACTAGAGGAGTTTGCATATAGTATAGTACACAAAAAGGGAAAAATTAACACTAATGCCGACGCTCTTTCTCGATTCCCTGTTAATCCTATCCAAAATTCGAGTCCAGAAGTATCACCCTCTTCAAACAATCATTCTCCACCTTCGTTTGATCCTATCACACTCGAAGATCTAGGAATACAACTTCCCACAACGCTAGATTTCGATAGTAACGACCTTCCTATCATAGACTTATTAGAAAATAATGAACCATATCTTAACTCAATAGATCCTCAACCATCGACAAGCAATCAAAACCTTGACCCAAATGATTTCGGTCTCCGAGACCTAGACCATCATGGCGAAGCTCTCGACATCGATTTAGAGCCTTTCACTTTATCAGCACCCCAACCACTAATCACGACACCCTCAAATCAGCCCGCTGCAACCTCTCCGCTCGTTTCTGCACCTGAAATAGAAAACGAAAATATTATTAATACACAAGATGACAATTATTCAAAATTTCTAAAATCAACGACCAACAAAGATTATCTTTCCAATACCATTCTGAAAGAACACAATGAGAATCTTCTAAAATCGACTAATAAGATAATTATAATTCCTGCATCTATAGATTTAGACGAATCTAATCCTTACATAACAGAAATCCTATCTAACATAGAAAATAAAGAAGAAATTGAAAATTGCGAAAAAGAACTATATTCATTCTTAAAAACGAAGTATTCGGATAAAACTGTCTACTTTATTTTCACCAGAGTTCATCATTTCGATGAAACACCCTATCCTGCAATATTTGAAACCCTGAAAAGAATAAAACATGAGATTTTACAAATTGAACAAACCACTGATGTCGCGATATCCGACTTCCGTAATCCATTCGATAAACATTCTTATACTAAAATATATAATATGCTTACCTACATTTTCCACAATACTAAAATTACTATACACATCTATTTAAACAAGATTATCTATCCTACGTTAAGTGAGAGGTCGAAAATACTCCGCGAAAATCACGACATCCCTATAGCAGGACACCTAGGATCAACCCGAATGTATAATAGAATACTAGATCAATATTATTGGAAAGGAATGAGAAGTGACATAGAAAATTATGTTAAAAATTGTAAATCCTGTCAAGAAAATAAAGCCTTACGGAAAATAAATAAGGCTCCCATGGAAATTACTTCCACATCCACCGCACCTTTTCACCGCGTAGCCTTGGATATTGTAGGCCCTTTGCCCGAATCGGGACCTGCAAAATTAAAGTATATACTAACAATACAAGACGACTTGTCAAAATACTCTGTAGCTTACCCGATAAGAAGTACCACTGCTATAGAGACTAGCGACTGCCTCATTCATTTTATCTCCCTCTTCGGCATTCCCAAATCTATCCTCACAGACCAAGGTACCAACTTTACCTCTGATCTCTTCAAAACCACCTGCCAATTCCTTAAAATCAAGCAACTGTGGTCCTCTCCTTACCACCCACAAACACAAGGAGCTTTAGAACGTAGTCACTCGACTCTGAAAGAGTATTTGAAATCCTTTGTCAACGAAAACCAAGATAATTGGCCTACCTATGTGTACACTGCTATGTTAACATATAATACTACGGTACATACTACTACAAAATACTCTCCTTACGAATTAGTCTTCGGTAACAAACCTTTCATTCCAAATTCTATCTACGAATCCACCCTTGGTACTACCTATTACGACTATATTAAAATGTTGCAGCATAAATTAAAATTTGCTCAAGGAAAAGCAGTCGAAAATATCCTTAAATCCAAAGAATCCTCCAAGTCCTATTATGACTCTCATGCGAAAACACCACCTTCGTATAGAGCTGGGGAATACGTATACCTTAAAAATCATTTGAGGTTAGGGAAGGCCCTGTCACCTGTCTGGAAAGGGCCATATAAGATAATAAAAGTCAACAGTAATCATACCGCTACACTCCTGATTAATAGACGTCACGTGACACATCATTTTGATCAATTCAAACCAGCAGTAACTACTGGTGCCATAAATATATAAGTAATCTATATATATACATATAGATATATACATTATACGCTTATCCTTTTATATTCGAATAAATAAATAAAATAAAATAAAATAAAAATCATTCATTTCAGACTTGTGCGTCCATAATTTTAATAACAAATTATACTTATATCCTATGTTAGTACTTAGTAATATATTTCAGGCATATACGATGTTTTGGTATCTTTAGAGAGATGAACGCGAGTCCAGTGTTACATGACAGCACTATCCACGTCCAGCCTCGCCGACACCGTCTGCAGGAGGCTGTTGGATCTAATGTATATAACTATAAACTATAGTATCGTAATTATTCTATTTCAGCATTTCATCCAATGTCCAGGCGGGAATTATACAGCCGTTTCCTTCCAGTTCCGGCATCTACTTTGATAATTTAGGAAAACTAAAAATAATTAAGGGTCAGTTAGATGTAATTAGTCATATAGATATTTCTTATATAAGTCTTCATATTAATAACCTAAATAATATTTTAAGCTCGGTAAGAGATATGTGCCATAAATCAAATAATAACTACCAGTGCGATAACACTCTATCCCCGTTGACAGTTCGATTCAATGACGTCAAACGCGAATATGACTCACTCTCCCATCTATTGTCCAAACGTAACAAACGTTCCGCGTGGTTTGGAGCAGTAGGCACAACCTTCAAACATATTTTCGGCACCTTAGATGAAGATGATGCACAGAAGTACGATTCTGCTATTTCTGCCGTTCAAAACGACGAAAGAGAAATTGCACGGCTCATGAAAGAAAACATTTTAATTACTACTTCCACCTTAAAAACATATAAACAAAGCTTAAATAAAATAAAATCCAATGAGGATATTTTAAATAATGCTGTCAATTTCCTATTAAATAATACGAGTAACCTAACTCAAATTTCAAACACTTTATCATTAGAAACAAAAGTCCACTCTATATTTAGTAGCCTCGAAGCTTCATTACTTACGCTATCATTTCAATTAGAAGACCTAACAACCGCTATCATTATATGCAGTCAAAACATCCTGCACCCGAGCATTCTGTCTCCGTCGCAGTTATACCGGGAACTTGCTGATAACGGCAGGCACCTGGCTAAAGGCACTGACATTCCTATATCGTTAAGCTTAGATAATATTCATATAATTTTAGGTATATCTAGTGTCGCATGTTTTTACTATAATAATAAGGTTGTATTTGTATTGCAGATACCTCTTGTAACTTCTGACGATTTTAATCTTTATCATAGTCTAGCGTTACCTATACCTCATGACCCCAAGAATCCAAATATCTTTAGTTTAGTATTACCTTCTATTCCTTATATTGCTATTTCCAATGATAAGATAAGTTACTGTAATTTAGATAGTTTAAGCGAATGTAAGTCAATACGCTCTGAGTTCTATCTGTGCAATATCCCGATAGTGCTATTATCGAGTGGTAACCCTACGTGTGAAAGTGAACTATTAACTAAGACAATTAACACTCTTCCTGTACAGTGCGAAACCAAAACAATTCTCGGTGAAATAGATCTGTGGAAACCATTAGTGAACAATCGGTGGATTTTCGTGCAATCTCGATCTAATAAGATCACCATAGACTGCGGAACTTCTGAGTTACAGGAAAAGATTGTGTTCGGCACGGGAATCTTGCATAACCCTGATCAGTGTACAGTGTATACAAAGAATACGAGACTTGTATCGTCAAATAATATAGTAAACATAAGTATACATACGCCTAGTTTAGATTTTAATATTTTAAATGATTCCTGTTGTAAATTAGATTTATCATTGATAGATTTTAAGAAAGATATGTCCCCTATTTTATTACAAAATATAGATCTAGACGATTTAAGCCTAAATAAACAAAACAATAATTTATTTCCTAAATTAGAAAAAATCATTGAAAATAAACCTCTTTTAGTAAAATATGAAATCCACTACGTCACGATAACTACCATTATCTTGATTATTATTATTATTTTCATTATTTTTAAAATTTATAAGATAATTATTAATTATAAGAGAAAATGTACCATTTCGAATGTCCTACCGTCCCAAACTGAGGATAATAAACGTAACTCAATTAGCCAGATTTCAATAGGAGAAAGCTTATCACCCTCTCCTCCTCGTTTAAGAGAGTTATCCTAAATTCTTCTTATCTCCTAAGAAATAGCTGAACTTCGGGCTTAAACCCCGAACTTCAGTCTTCCGCGGGGGGTTGTTATACCCTGCCGATGTTAGGAGAATGGCTGACATGTACCCAGCGCTGCTGCGTCAGCATTTTATCATATTATGCAGTCATTCTCTTGACAGGAGCTAGTTAGTTCTAAGTTAGACTCAATTCGGGTCGGTCGTCCCCATATTACTATTTCCTTCTAATTCTATGTTAATATTCTAAATCTAATTAAAATAAACTTTATTTTTAGAAGTAATAAATTTCTTTTTTAAAAACTCTTTTTGAGATTCCCGTATAATAGTACGGTCAACAGCAGGCCAAGATAACCATTTGCAGTTCAAAATTAGCGGTTATGCCTCCGACATAAAGGTGGCACAAAGTCCCGAGTAGATAGTAGGTAGTCTGACATGCTTTAGTTGGTACTTAGGGGAAAGGTGTACATAATGATCCCCCTAAGGGAAAATGCTTACTGTATCCAAAATATTAAAGTAAAACAAACATTGAATGAGCTTTGAATATATCATATAAATGCTGATATACTTGCATACGATTATTTTTAGTAGGTTGATTATCTATAGATTTGTTAGAGATTTTCCAAAAGGCTACTAAAGGATCATTTTGTACACCCGGATGTCTAAAACGATCCCTAGGGTAGGGTCAAAATGAGCCCAGGGATCATTTTGTACTCCAAGTCTAAATAATTATCAAAACTTACTTCTAGAATAGCTTTATTTAAAAAAAACTGATAATAATTAACAGTGCGGCTTAGTACTAAGGATTTGTCACAAATATTTATAAGTATGACAAATTTTTCTCTTTTTTTATCAGTATCTAAAACAAAAATATTAATCCTAAACTAACCTGAAATATCTCAATATTTAACAACATTCTTCCAAAGTAGTTTTTATCAAATAAACTCACTATTATCAACAGTTTTGAATCTTTCTTCTAACGTAGTTTTAATAAAATAATCTCTTTATAATCAGCAGTCTTGAATAATATCAACCATCACGAAGTATTTTGATGTTTATAATGTAGGTATTCATTTAGAAGTTTAATTGTTTCTTTATATTTTCGAAACGATCTCTGCAGAAGTCACATATAAAATCTTCTTCGTCATCATTATCGAGCCCGGCGCATGCTTCATGTCCCCATTTAAAACTTTTCATGTATTGGACCCAACCTTCTCCCACGTCATCTTTTGAATACGGTTCTGTGCAGAACATGCACTCGGCATCCTCTTCGGAAGATTCGGAATCATAAGTGTTCCTTTGTTTTTTTTAGTGTTTTTCTTACTGACCATTTTTCCTTTACCAACTTCTTTTACTCGTATTAATAATTTTACAACTCCTTTTCTTTTACCAACTGCCTTTCCTTTACTAAACTCCTTTTTCTTTACCAACTTCGTTTTCTTTACTGACTCCCTTTCCTTTACTTTTTTTTCAGGGATTGTTTTTACACTTTTATCTTTACGTGACCTTTGTTTTTCTTCTTTTTCATTTTTTCTGCATTTCCTCTTCTAAATAGTTTTTGTAAGATTTGTTAGTAAAAATTATGTATATTTTTTCTCCTTCTATTTTTGGCAAATGTCGAAGGTCATGTGGTGAAAATACTCCAAAATATGTAGATGAATCTGAAGACCTAATTGAAGTAGATATTGGAACAATACCAATCTCTTGGGCTTGTGTAGATCTTGAATTAGGGACGAAATCATTTCAGAAGCTAGGGTTTAAAAGCGATTTAACGGGGGTAACTACTTGCACAGAAGACGGTTGGATTTCATAATTCACACACAATGAAGCTAATGAAGATTTGATAGAGGTGTAAACTTGCTTAGAAGACAGCATAGCGAGCGATTGGTTTTTATCATTCCGACTGTAAATGAATTCAAGCGAGGATGGTTACCTTAAATATACCTTCTCTAATTATATATAAAATACACATATACACAAATCCTCACAAATATACATTACACATACACACATACATGACTCTTAGTTTATTTATTTTTTATTTAGGTTAACAAACATTTATGTGCAACATAATTAATGATAGCAATGGTAGACACATTCTTTTATGCACATACCACACAGTTAAAGGTATCATAGAAAGGTATATGTAATAATAAGTATTAACTGTGGATATTAGTTTTCAAATTGCCAAAATGTTAGGGGTAAAATGATTCCTGGGATCATTTTATACCGACAAAAGAGGATCGTTTGACCCCAAATATAAAATTTACATAAATTGTCCAAACATAACCTCAAAACATAACCGTGGTGTCATCAAAACGTGCTTGAAATATTCTTGAATATCAATAGGAACCACCAGTAACACTTTCATTCACAAATATACAACAATTTCAGCAATATAGCATTGATTTTATGCTTAACTTAGATTGAACACACAGATTTTTTATTTTTCGCAATAAATCGAAGGGTTATAGTCACACCACCATGACACTTTACTGGGCTACTGAGCGGGGTACGGGGAAGGCGTCAGCAAATAGATCGAGCGAGATGGCACTTTAGTTTATTCAGGATTAAAGGGAATCATTTTACCTCGAGGGATCATTTAGTACACCTTTCCCCTACATAGGTAGTGTTAAAAGTATTTTTTTGCTTTTTATAGGATTTAGCATTTTAAACCCTTTGTCATAATAATTGCGTCCTTTATTTGGGTCGGGGGTTTTTTAAATTTTAAATTAAATTTTTATTTCATGCTTTTTGAAGGAGCTCCTTAATTTTTCATTCTTTCATTTAATTTCTTTTATTTTTCGCCGCGTAAAAAGTTTAGATGGGGTCGCTATATGCGATCTCGACCAAAGGAAGCTGTTTAACAATCCTCATGACAAACTGGCTCTGGGAGAATTGCAGAGATTAAGAAACAATAAAGATTAAACTTTGGTCATTTTAGATTTTCAGCAAAAATATAAATCGGTTTATCCGTTTCATTCCGGCATTCCAGGGTTTCATCCGCCACATCCCATTTTCAGCATCAGGTCCTCGTCAATTAGAAACATGAAGAGAACCAGTCAAGACAAATTCAACGAGCCCAAACTCGATGGGTTTACTAAAAGGTAGACCAGGGTTACGTCTCCTACCTTCGAACCCTATAATCAGACCAGCTCAGAGGTTCCAGATTTCCAGCATCAGGTCCTTGTCAATTAGAAACATAAAGAGAACTAGTTAAGACAAATCCAACGAACCCAAACTCGATGGGTTTACTAAAAGGCAGTCCAGGGTTACGTCTCCTATCTTCGAGTTCTAACAGCAGACCAGCTCAATGGTTCCAGAAGACATTAGTGTTTCAAATGTCAGATCCCACATATGCTTGCAAGCAAACTGATCGTGTAACATTCCTATCACCTTGATGACCTTGAAGACCTGAACCGATTTCCACCGAACATAACTAAGAACACTTTCGACTGATATACCTTTCAAACAAAAAAAAACCGCATTAAAATCGGATCGTCCGTTTGGGAGCTACGATGCCACAGACAGACACATACACATTTACACACACACACAGAGAGAGAGAGAGAGAGAGAGAGAGAGACATCAAACTTACAACACCCCGTCGTTTTTGCGTCGGGGGTTAAAAAAATGCGCGCAAACATTTTCGAAGCAAAGTGTAGTAAGCAACTTTATTCCACCAGAATTTACATAATATGCTAAATATTAGTGAAATTTTGCGATTTGGGCCTTGCAGAGTTGTGACTATGCATGAGAACAAAAACGCCCATTGTCGCGTTGTTCAAATTTCCCGCGACATGGTGCCGCCGTTATATTTCGAAAACGTTTTGGGAGTTGCCAGTCTTGCCGGGATTTCGTCTTTTTGGCACCAAGATTACCTTTTATGGTAATGAAATCTCCAAAATTCACGCCGGGCGGAGACATTGAAATCTTAACCAATTGCAAGGCCATTCTAGGCTGAGGTCAATAACCGTGCGGGTTAGGTACTGACAAGCTGCTTGTTGCCTCGAGCGCGGGATCGAGAGATTACCAAAGCTTGTCTCAAAGGGTTAGGAACTAACTTGAAGCCTAAGTTTTAATTCCTCGTTCCTTACTTATTATAAGTATTACCATTTCTGCTGTTTTTGTAATTCAAATAGTCGCAATTGTGCAACTAATTAATTTAACTGTGATAAGTGTCGCCACTTCAAACTAGGTTCGGTGGCGATTTGGATTAGTCCAAGGATTTGGTTTTACCAAAAAGTTACCCTAGACCCGAAATTTACCTCAACGGGAATTGACCCGCCGAGCTCACCCACACCTGCCGAGCATCCCGGAGGAACTTTCACATCGCTGCCTACCAGATCGGCTGCTACCGGGGATACGTCTCGCCCAAAGTTACGTTGTCTTTATTGTAAACAATTTTAATATTAATCAAAGAAACCAGGATCAGTCACCCACGACCTGTTATCGCGTTCATTTTAATAAATTAGTCTCGTTGTTCAAACATTGTTTTTATTTTAATCCTTTAGTTTTACCGTAGTTTTCTTTTGTTTAAATTCATTAACTGGACCTGTCCACTTCTTGCCTGTAATAGGGGAAGAAGGGGACAGCGTTTCACCATCGCAGTACACGCAAAGAAACGGCCCCTAGTTTTTGGCTGTTATACCAGGCCATGGCAGCTACCCAGCTACGAGTAGGTACGGATAAAAGATACGGTTAAATGTTCTTGGGTTGTTCGAATAAGTGGCAGGATTTTATAACCCTTGAATCAGTTTACCTATTCTGCTTCAGGGAAGGAGCATAGGGTCAGAGGTTGGCGTGGGTTTTTTGTCAACGAAGCCCTCAGTATCGGTATTAGTATTAGTATTTCATTTCGTATATATGCTTGTTTTATTTTTTGTTTCTATTTAATTTTTATATTTTTACTATTATTTACTTCTTTTTCAATTTTGAATATAATTTTGACATAGCCCTAAGTAGTTTTGGCTATAGATACCTATTCTAAAAAAATATATACATGTTTGGTATGGTATTAATTTTGTTGACAAAAACATGAAACTGTCTCACTGAGCCTGTCCAACACAAGATAATATCATCTATAAAAATTATATTTAATGTGACTATTGCTATAAACTCATTCTCAAACCAAACCATGAAAATTTCTGCGAAAAACGGTGACAACGGACAAAAGAATCAAAATCAATCACAAAACAATATCATATTCATGATTCCGACATCAAATTTTGCATTCCAATCTTTTTTAAGAAAGCAATTGAAACTTTAAATGGATCTACAGCCACTGGCCATATACCTACATACATACCTAACACCAGATCATAGAATATAAATAACATGGAAAAATGTAATAACGAAAATTAACAAACATCAATTAATATTAATAAAAAAATGAAATAGTCAAACCAACATACAAAATAGTAAAAAATATACGCGACAAAGTACTACTATCACCTAAAAAAATATTGGAAACAAAACACGATGAATAAAAAAAAGACAAGTAACTACCTACATTATAAAAACAGAATTAGGGCAAGACAGTTTTCCAGTTTACAGTGGCCACGTTCTGATTTTCCACTACTCTGATCCTGTAAGAGGAACTCCCTTCCACCGACCAGTCATCAACATAAGCATACTCGAATACACCTACATTCTAACAGTTCTTTAGTGCTGATGTTTGGGTTTCACTAGAATACATCAGCTTCCGTTTATATCGGACAAGTTGACTAAGGAACTCAATCACAGTCGGTCCGAGTCTTTCACTAAATCATATGTTACTAAACACCGGCACAGTTTTCTTCAAGCAGTCATGGTGTAACATCATCAAATTCGAAGTCATTTTATTTACTCTTCATAAAATGATAGAATAATGATTGGAAGAGTTTGCACAGAGAGTAGTGGAAAAACGTAATAAGACTGATATAACTCACATTTTAATTCTACTATTAAAATGTGAGTATTAATAATTTCATAATTAATTATATATGACCGAAAGTCCCCGGTGCCGAATTCCATGAAAAAGGCTTAGCTGTAATTTTCGACAAAACTGCAAACAACTAAGGATTGGAAGAGTTTGCACAGAGAGTAGTGGTAAATAAGAATGAAGCCGACATTTTTCTTTGTAATAGGTTGATTTCAGGTTGGAAATCACCAATATGAAAGTGAAAACTATCTAGATCCATAATTCCGATATTATCAGGGGTGTCCCCAGGGGGAACCAGGATATTCCAGCAAGATGTTATACATACATATAAAAAAATAGCTGCTTAGAATTCGTATCAAATTAAAGAAATATGATTGGAAGAGTTTGCACAGAGAGTAGTACAAAGTATGAAGGAAACTAAAGAAATAAAAAGATCCTAAAAGTCACGACAAAGCATTTAGGTATGGAATTACCGACAAAAAAAATCAATGCTAAACCATATACAACATTCAATTTACTAGAAACTCTAATAGATTTAATATGTAATAGCACTAATATAGATAGATATATTGAAGTTAAAACACTATACAAAAAAGCTCCTTCTATGTACAAAAATTGTCTACTAGTAAATTCAATGCAAAAGCACTAAATCATGCAAGCAAAACCACCAAACCAAAATGCTTCCATATGTCTTTCGTTTCCTTGCTGTTCCCACGCATTTATTTAGATTGTACCGTGATAATGTTTATCAGATATGAAAACAAATAATAAGAAAATTGGAAAGTTAGACATTTTTACTATTTTACAAAATCAAAAATTATCGTGGAAATATTTCGGATAACTTGATACTTACTTGAAAACGAAGAGAAAAGAAAATATTATGTATTTACTGAATAAGTCATAAAATCTACTACAAAATTAGTGCTTTATACAAGCAAATAAGTAAATATCCCAGTGATTCAATGCAAAACACTGTCGAAACTTAATTTTAGATGCCCTAGCTAGTAGACAATAGGATTTATAAAATTTCCTGGAAGCTCTAGTAGATTCAATGCAAATTCACTTATATAGCAATTAAGTAAAAAACAAACATGTTTCTTTTATGCGCCTTGGTAGATTCAGCTCAAAAGCACTTACGTTGCTTTATTAGAAGAATAATTAAAGTAAAATCACTAAAACATTCAATGAAGCGCCAAACAAAAATACTCCTTTTATGTGGCTTAATAGATTCAATATGAAGGCACTTATGACAGGTGCTTCTTTAAACTTCAGCAGATTCAATGCGAAATCGTATGGCGTTTTCAATTTTCGTTGTTTCCCGCGACTCGGTTCCACCGTTAAAATTCGAAAAGGCTTTGGGCGTAGCCAATTCTTGCCGGATTGTGTTTTTTGGCAACAAGATTACCTTTTATTTCTTTTAATTAAGGCTTATCAAACGCAGCAGGGCGGTCAGGCGGGCAGGACGCCTACCACGTGCAAAGGGTGCAAGCTTAGCTGCCCGGTGACTATGAATCTAGAGTGAGATTTTGCAGAGAGATGCTAAGATGCCATAGAGAGGATTCACAGTTCTTCAACAAAGTATTATGGACGGATGAGTCAAATTTTAGAAGAATGGGAAAATTCAATATCCATAATCTACATTTCTTCTGCAGAGTGAACCCCCACATCATAAGAAATGATCGATTCCAGCATCTGTTTGGTGTAATTCAATTCAGTCGATTATACCAGCCCATATGTGGTATAATTAACCAGAACTTGGTGATACATGAAATGCCAGCAAAGCTGAATGGTGCTCTGTATTTAATTTTTTTTTTACAAAATTATTAAACCAAATACTTAACGAGGCTGAGGTTCCAGAAGCAAGAATAACAGAAATGTGACTGCAACATGACATTACGCTCGAGCAGTTTGAAAATATTTGAACGAGCGCTTCCTAACCGGTGGATTGGTCGAGGCGGACCTATTGCGTGGTCACCCCAGTCGCCCGATCTAAACCCGATAGACTTTTTTCTTTGGGGCTATTTTAAAGAAATAGTCAAATAGTGTATCAAGCAGAGAACAATAGCGAACAATAACTACGACAAAAGCTCGAATTTGCTAGGGTACAAGTTATCAACAACAGAGGTGCATTTCGCAGGTTAACGTAGGAATTTTATTAGACGGTGCAGATTGTGTATTATGATCAGAGGCAGGAATTTTGAACATTTATTATAAAATGATATTTTTATTTTTAAAAATATTTCACAATCGTTAGTGATAGCCATGTGCTATACCTTTTCAGAACCTCGAATCGACAAGCAGATCAAACGCCATAAGTGGAACTGGATCGGCCACACGCTTCGAAGGGAGGAAAACCACATACCGAGACAAGCCCTGGATTTGAACCCCAAAGGAAGCGCAAACGTGGCCGTCCTAAGCAGACCTGCGGCGTACAATCATCGCAGAGGCGAAGAAAGTAGGGAAGACCTGAAGCGAAATAAAACCTGACGTACAGAACCGAACGGGATGGCGGACATCTGTAGATCTCTGCCCCAGTTAGGGGACACAGGAATAATATAATATAATATAATATAAATAAATGTAGCATGCATTACTTATATAAAAAAAATATTTAAAAGTAAGTAAGTCACAGGGTCACTTTTCATTAAAGTATTTTTTTTTCACAGTGGGATCCGAAGTAAAGAAAAAGTTATGATTTTGGAAAAAAGAGTCGTAAAACTTAATATTTCCTTCAACAAACCCTATAAACAACGAAAAAAAGCATGTCTAGGCGAGTGATTGCCTAGACATGCTTTTTTTTCGTTGTTTATAGGGTTTGGTTGAAGGATATTAATTTTACGACTCTTTTTTCCAAATCATAACTTTTCTTTACTTCTTTTATTTCAGTACCATTTAATGAAAATAATAAATAAGATAAGGGTGTAGTTTTTTTCGAATTGTAGTAAAAAAGTCAATTTTGTCATAAAAAAAAAAAAAATTCATAACTCTTCAGGGGTTGACCTTAAGGACCTCCCATAGAACATTTTTTTGCAGCTGATGACACCATATAACCCCTAGTTGCGTTTGATCCACGACTTTTTGGCTACCCTGTATATACTTGCATTTAGGTACGGAATTACTGGCAAAAAACTAAACTAGGTACATAAACCAAATACAAACAATAAAGAGGCAAAATGCTATGGAAGAAAGCTCATGCAATGGATATTTCAAGAGATAAAATTTTGAACTTGGTTTGACGCGATAACGCGTGTTTAAGGTTTTTTTTTATAGACGAATTTTAGGTATTTGAGGGGTTGAGGTAGACTGCTGCGGGGCGCCCCACGCAACCGCGCAATCTGCCGCGGACGTCCTTATTCTGTCGCCATCCGTATTCTGTTTGATTTCGGGATTAATTGCCGGGATTTTATTTCTCTTTCCGTATTATCAATTTTGTAACTGGGTTGCTTAATGACGTAAATTGTTAAATATAATTAAAAAATTTTACAGGGTGTATGGTGACAGCCAGGCAAATACTGGAATGCTGAACAAAGTACTATAGAGGTTTGAGTACCCGACAATATTCTAACTAACTCGCAAAATGCATTTTTTTTTGATTATCCGACCTATGTTTTGTTTTTCCGCGCCAATTGTATCGGGCGATATCGACTGTTAATGGGCTTATTGGTTATTGTGGATACATAGCTGTTTTTGGATCACTTGTGACTCTTATTATTGTTGGATCAGGTTTTTGAACTTTTTGAGCGTAACTGGTTTTTTTTAATCGTCTATTGTATTTTTTTTGTTTTTAAGCCATTTTCTAAGGCCTAATTAAATAACAAACATAACGATCAACCTAAAATATCGTTTCATCAATTCGATTCTGAAACTTCGCCGCAGCTCCGCGGCCGCTCGTTTCGCTCGCTCGGCTCGTGCGTTTGTTTGTCATACTCTAACCTACCTAACTTATTATTTTTATCATGTATGAAAAGGGAACTGTTACAAACCGACAAAATGTCTATTCGTCTTATACTAGTTGTGCACTAAGTTAATTTGATGTGCAGTCAGTATTTATGATGAGATTGTAGTTTTTTGTCCTAAAAGGTATTAATTGTCTTGCATTGAGGAAAACAGTTTATGTGGGCTGATATTATGTATTTTCGAATTATCTGCTGTAGTTGTTTTGTAAACATTGAGTTTATTTTGTACTAAAAATCTTTAATTGCTGTAATAAAGTAAATAAGGGCAACTTACAATCAGTAGAGGCAAAGAGGGGCTTGATATTTTGTAGGCGATGGGCTGACCACACTGTCTACTACTAACCGAACTTGTATATCTCAACTATACCCCTCAAAATTGTCAGAAGTGGCAACCATGTGGTTCTATCGGCCTTGGTACTCTGCCTATCCCGTAAGGGATAAAAGGCGTGATTATTGTATGTATGTATGTAATAAAGTATATAAAAGATGAGATTAATTGATGGGCGATTATTTATTTGATTGCAAATAAAAATATCTCCTAAACAAATAACTATGGTCGTATAGGTTGCAGTTGCTGGATAATACACATTATTATTTTATAACTCTTCTACCCCAGTGGTATTAAAGTATATCTTCAATTCTTCCTTCGGATTTCAATGCAAAATACTCTTCTGTCTCTGTGTTACGCATCACGCCTAAACTACTGAACCGATATTAAATAAATTTAGGTAAGAGATAGTCTAGAGCCTGAGAAGGACATAGGCTACTTTTTAGATGCAAAAAAGAGATGTTAAGTGGTTGAAATAGTGGATAAAGTTTTGTATGGAAATTACGTCTTTTTTAAGCTAGAAGCTTAAAACTTATTTTTTAGGCTTTTCATTAGATATAAACAAATACGACATTCAAAGTTTTTAAAGAATACCCTAAAGGAGCTAAAATAGGGTTAATTTTGTGTGATGACATCGAAAAAGCTTAGGGCTCAGAAAATAAAAATAAGAACAGAACAAAACAGAGATTAGTAGACCTTGCCAAGCACTGCGCGCCATATGCAAAAAAAGGGATGTAGATGAAAGTTTGTATGGAAATTACGTCATTTTTTAACAGTTATGTCCCTCACTACAAATATGCAAGTACAACTTCATAATGATTATCAAGTAGGACAATATGCAACAAACAGCTTTTTTTAAAATCGTAAAAATCGTACTAAAAAAACGTCAATATAAAAATGTACTTAAATAGCTCATAACTTTATTTTAATGTACTGTGTTTTACTTGCAAATAATTAGCCTAACAATAATTAAAATGCTGACCGAAAGTCACTACTTCCGCGGACGAATTTGAGACTAAAATCACATATTTATTTGTCCAGATAGTATGGAGAACACCTAACCCACTCAGGAATATATGTGAACATACAATCTTGAAAAATAATGCGAATTACTAGTCTAAAATTTCGGATATGTTATCTACGTGGGTTGTTTTTATTATTCGCTTACCTACCCTTTTTGTTACAACCCCTGTATATACTGCTAATTTTAATATTTGCTATTGATACTAAGTTATTTGCAGTTTAATGTCATAAGAGGACTATACTAACACACTAACTTTTGCACAAAATGTTCGGAAAAATCCCGATTTTTATCCCGGGATTTTGTGGATCTAAAAAACTAAGGGATAAAATAAAATTATACTAGGTAGAAATGGTAAAATAGACACGTAACATAATTACCTACTTATGAATATCATTTTTAGATACGAATCCTACATATTATAAACAAAGTCGCTTTCTGAGTGTCTGTCTCTATGTATAGGTATGCTTGTCTTTCAAACTAGGGAAGCGATTTTTTTGATGCGGTTTTTTTAATAGATAAAGTACGACAAGGAAGGTTTATAATGTAACTAGGGACCCGCCTCGGCTTCGCACGGGTAAATGCACTCTCACGCGGGCAAAGCCGTGGGCGGGCGTTAGTACATCTAAAACATACTATAAAGTATCATGTAGGTAGGTACTTAACGTTTTCTACGTAAGTCTTTTTTACGTAAGGTCTCTCTTTTTTGTAACTTTTGTTACACTACGATTTTCCCCAATCTACTTACTAAATAAATATAGTCTTTTATATATGTATTTGCGCGCGACAAAACAAGCACGAACCGGCGTTGACAGTGGTCACGGCGTACTGAATGTTCCGAGCGAGACTGCCAGTGCAAGGATTAAACACAGCGTAGTTGTAGATATGTTTTTATTATTGTTAATTATCTACAAAATTTCAAAAAATGTAACTATCTGGCCATAAACTAGATCTGATAAAGCGCTATAACAACTATTGCAAGTTTCGTGTTATGAAATTTTCACAATAGTTTTCAAGATATCGCTTATAAAACGTAAAAAGGTAATTTTTCAAATCGAAATTCTATCGAGATTTTTTAAGTAATTGAGTTTCCACGTTGGCCACAAACTAGATAAAGATTTAAATAATAACCTATAAAAAATTAGAACTGTGGTGAATCGGACAAGTATCTAAAAAATCGATTCTAAAATCCTCTTTTGTCTGATCACACCGCCTTAATTGTTTTTTTTTTGAGTATTAGGACACGGACGCCCCGCGCTTACTCCGTCCGCGTGGACTGCAGACAAAAGACAAGAAATTCAGAAGCGGGCATCTGTTTTGCAGACTTATGGAAATACGATTAATACAACAACCAACGTTGATGATCAGTTTTTTATAATTGATTAGTTATTAAGACCATTAATTTAAATAATAACTATCCTATCATCTAGTTGGACCAAATTACATATAGGTTATATGGATCACATTTTTCATGAATATTCATTGACCTCGTTTTTTTGAGTTTATTCGGAACATACACAGTGACACGGATTTTTTTTATATATTAAGAAATATCATAAAAAATATGATAAAATTAAATGCTGAACCGAATCGGCCACACGCTCCAAAGAGACGATAATCACAACCACATATCGAGACAAGCCCCTTTACTGAAATCCCCAAGGAAAACGTAACGTGGCACCCAGATCAGATCTGCGGCGAACGATCATCGTAGAGGCAAAGACATAGGTTACCCTGAATTAGAGGTCCAAATCCAACTGGCAATAACCATTGGTTTAATTACTGTAAAGTTATGTGATATTTTTATGGCTAAATAAATAAATAAATGGTGGAGAGACTATGGATATTCCTCTGCCTTATCTAGGACACAGCAATTATTGAGTAAAGTAGGTAGTCCATGGTGGGTGAATGTGGGTCAGTGAGGGCCCGATCTGTTGTTTTAAACTGCCGAATACTAATGCCTGACGTAATTCAATACTCTACCTATTTACAAAATAAAGCTACTTGTACCGATCAAGCAGGTAGAATCTAAACAGGTCTTTATACTCCATAAGCAGCATAACAGAGAATCTATCTTGATATTACCTAACAAAAAAAACCTGGTGATTGGCGTCCCACATGCCCCGAAGGTTCGAGGGGGCACTTTTACAGCTACTTTTACCAATCAGTTAAAAATCTAAACGGAAGTAGATTCAAATGCAAACATTGTCGAAACTATATTTTAGATGCCCTTCTAGTAGATTTCATTAAAAAAATTGCTACAGCTCTTGTAGATTCAATGCAAAACACACTAACATAGGTACCATTCAAGAAAAAAGCCTAAAAAAACGTTCCCTTTATGTGCCTAAAACAATAAAAATATTAGTCCCAGTAGTCACGCCCATTATCCCCAAGAGGTTGGGCAGAATGTGCAAAGAGTGTGCAGTGTACCGCTTCTCTGGGCACAAATACATACAACTCTATTGACAGGTAACGAATCCGATAGGAACATATATCCATGGCCATTCTATAAGCTATTAAATAAATAAACATTCAAGTAAATTACAAAAGAGACATATCATCCTTTACGCTCTACTTATTTCAAGACCAACTCGTAGACATAATCAAATACAACCATCAAAATTGACATATTTGATGCCCTTATAGACCTACAGCACACTAAAAATTAAAGCAACAACGTCAAACAAAATGCTTCTTTTATGTGCTTTATCAGATTCATTTTACAAGTATGACACATTCAAGTAGTAAAGTACTAACACAAACACCCGATACGAATAAGATAATGTGGAGAGAGTTTCTCTAGAAAATTTTGTACAGTTAATGCAAAAGCACTAACACATTCCACAATCACAAAAATGATTATTTTATTGCCCTGGTAGATTCGATGCAAAAGCACTATCGAAATCGGTGTTTTTTTAAGCTAATTTTAATACGAGAGATCAAACAGAATCTCGTATTACCTACTAGTACCTTCAATGTGTAAAAAAGCACTCAACATTCAACAAACCGCTAAACAAAAATGCTCCTTTTTATCTGACTTAGTAGTTTCAATCTTAAAGCACTTATTAAATACTCGTAAGCCTCAGTAGATTCAATGTAATATCAAAACAACATTCAACCAAACCCAAACAAAAATTTTTTATGTGCCCTAGTAGATTAGTCGAAGTCAAAGCACGTAGGAAATCTTCTAATTTTAACTTTAGTAGATTCAATGTTAAAGCACTAACACATTAGCAATCGCCAAACAAAAATAAATTGTATATCTCCTATTAGTTCAAAAGGACTAACATATTCAAGTATTGAGTAAATGTAGGTACCAAACAGAAAAGCTCCTTGTATGTGCCGTAGTAGATTCAATTAAAAACACTCTCAATATTTAAAACAGTATTTCGTGAAATTTTCGAAACTTATGCTTGAACCCTAATGGTTTTACATGTTGGTAGAGCTTTAATAGTGGGACTTAAGCTCACCCTAAAAAATTTGAAGTACTTACAATAAAGAATAATAATCTATCTAGATTCAATACAAAAGCCTAATATACCATAGATACTATCAAGTAGAGCCAAACCGTAAACTCCTTTTATGTGCCCTAGTAAGAATCATAGAAAAAGCCGCTTCAAATTTGCTTCTTTTAGTGGACATAGTACCTACATTCTAAAAGACTAACACATTGAAGTAAAATCACCTTTTATGTGCTCCAGTAGATTCAGTACAAAAACACTGACACATCCTAGTACTGAGTAAAAGCACCAAACAGAAACGCTTATTTATTTAATTGCTGTTTGATTTACGTAATAGACGTAAATACGGTCCGATTATTCATCAGATATGGAAGCAACACGATAAAATTGATATAAATAAAGTGAAAGTGAAATATTTTGTGTAAATCACGATTTCTCGTGGAAATTTCGAACCACTACCTACACTTGAATACAATCAAGTAGGTACCGAGTAAAAGCACCAAACAGAAAAGCTCCTTGTATATCGAGGTCACGCATAACTAACTATGGATAATGTGACCCTTCTACAACTGAGGATGTTATGTTTTTTTGTAGAATGAATAAATAAACTTAGCCCTAGCTAATGCAATGGAATAGCATTCACAAAATTTGCCAGAAGCTCTAGTGGATTCAATGTACTCGTAAAAGCACTATACATTCGACTAAAAGCACCAAACAGCAAACCTCCTTTTATGTGCCCTAGTAGATTCAAAATAAAAACACTCCTTCCTCATTACCATGTAGTTAGGTACTTACTTACCTAATAGGTAGGTAGGTACTGAAGATGAACAAAGTTAAAAAAGTTTTCAAAAAATTCTACCGACATGTTAAATGCATCAAAACTTGGAGACACCCCAACAAATTGCATTTTATTTAACACACGCCAATTTAAAAGCGAGATTTATTCCACATAGTATAAATAAGTAGTAGGTAGGTGCACAATTTATCATCACTGAGGTCACCAGTTGAAAATTTGAACTTCCCAATAGCATAGAGGGATAACTAAATAGATACCTTACCATAGGGACTCACTGTATGTAAAACTAAATATGTTAAAAGAGACTCCACTCCTGCAGTCAAATTGTTAAAACAGTTTTTGCAGGGCATTGCTAATACGAAGAAGTTTACTACCTACCCCACCTCCTAATAATAATAAATAAATAAATAAAAATGACATCTTATTCCTCTATGCCAATATTACCTAATACCATGATACTGATACAATTCATCAAAAAACCAGTAGGTACTTAATAGTACTCAGTGCCATGGCATTTGAGGCTGACTTTGGTACGAATCAATTAACAGCTCAGAAAACTTAACAAATCAGAAAACATGCCAATTAATAGAACCTATTCTTTTTTCTAAGAAGATGTAAAACCAAAATGACAAACGTAGCAATTGCAACTTGGTACCTAATGTTGTAACAAAACTAAAGGTTTATTGAATAGCGTTACGGACTTAGAAATTCGTTTACGAGGATCATTATACAAATTTTTCTGATAACAAGAAGGCAAAGGACTAGCCCGCAAATATCTATGCAATAAAATGCAATGACCACACAAAAAGTATCAGACAAATTCAGCGAATAGCAAAGATTTTGAGGTAATTATTCCAATACTTCAAACAACATAAAGCTTACGAATGTTTCAAATTACTAATGACTTTTGCATAATTCCAACCATCCGTGTTATATCTGTGTTTTGAATATGAAACTTCAGATTATTTCAAAAGGGGTAGACATGAACGTATTTGAAGGTAGAAAGAAAATTACTGAGAAGGGTAACTGACACCAAAATACAACTTTACCTACAAACTTCTTGCTGAGACAATCAATTTAAAAAAAATCGAAGTAGGTAAATGCAATGCTAGACTTTTCCCTTGGAAATCAGCAGAACTAGTATTCGATGTCCAAAATTGAGTAAATGATTATAATTTGTTTGTAAGCAACGAAAACTGTACCTACAAAGACAATGTCATAATGAGATATTGGTCTGGTGACAGCATTAAATTACGTGTATATAGACCAGCGCCCACGATTCCCAATAGGATGTATGGGATGTTTTTCTAGTCGATTCAATCGCAGTAGGTAAATTTTATTGTCGAATTGGAAGAATGTAGGTGATTTGGCTTCTACATCACCGTGTCGCGGCCAAAAACTGCGCTGTAATGTAGCTTACTTCAATCCCCCTGGTATGCTAGGCAGGACTAGACACCACTACGTAATTAAATTTTGTGTCGTTTCTTTTTCGATAATTCGTCTTCTTGCTGATGTGGACCCTGGAACAATGAAATACAGCATTTAGTAGAAAGGTTACAACCCACAACAAAATCGATAACTACCTAGTATCTAGATGGGTAGGTGGCCTACATTTAAAACATCCTTAGTATTAATAACGCAATCTTAATAACCATTTATTAGATAGGTAGGTATTATAGGTATTGGATAGAGATTTTAATTTAAATCCTTATGAAATAAACCTACGCAACTGAAGAAGAAATGAAATAAAAAAAATTAACTTAGGGTAAGTATTTTTTGGCTTGAAGCAGTACCGCTAAGTAGTTTTTAGTAGTAAGTAGTAGGTATATTTAATTTACTAGTTAACCGTTGGTAAGTTACCTACCTATACTTATAACATTTTATAACGCGTAAGGTAGGTATGCCTAATCTTTACTCTCCAAATAGGTAATTAAAGTACTTGCAAAACAAAATAAAATTACTTACACTACGTCCATAGCTAAAACAATAACCCAAGCAAGGATAGCTCGTATGTAATGCCTACTACCGAGGTACCTACCTACTCCTTTCTGATATACCTAATATTACCTACCTAGATAGGCTAAACTAACACCACTCTGTCGTACGTACATATAGCTTCTCAAGGCAAGTGAAGCATGGTGCCATTAATTAATTTTTCAAGGGCTAATTTTGTCTGACCTATATAAATAGGTACGTAGGTACTTTACTAACTACTTAAATGCTGTATCCTGTTCAGGTAGCCCATGTTAAACTTTGGATACCTAAATAATTCACAGCGGTTAGGCATTTACAATTTAAATTTTAACAGCTACTCCCATGTAACTATTAGCGGCAATTTTAAGAAATACTTAAATTTACCTTGCGTAAAACTTATGGTTGACTTTGAAATATAAGGTACTTATACAATTAATTACTTACATTAAACGGCTGATGGCGGAAGATCTTCTGTTCTTAAACTTTCGAAATATAAATTTGGTCTTGTTGCTCTACTGCACCCGAGTCCGGAAGGTCAACCGAATGCCAAGCAGTGATGTCTAAATGAAGAGCGAAGTGAAGTTTGTTTCGGATTTCCAATTACAACTACCTATTCTGTTACAGTGGTTTTTTAACAGTACCAAGACTAGGAATAGGATCAAGTAGGTAGGTAGGTGTATGCTTTTAGCTATTTAAACAAGTTTAACAATTTTAATATTAGCTAGACGTCGATTTTAAACACTTAGATCTTTATAAAGATCAAACGTTATTAAAGCTAACAACAAGCTAGCGCTTTTGCGCACTTAATTTACTTATTAGATAGAAGGGTTGGGGGGGATAGACATTTTTATTTGTAACGGTGGAGGGTAGGTGCCTTCGAGGTTTAAAAACCGAACTTCAAGTTTTATATGATTAACATTTGGAATTATCTATATGATTTTAATTAATAATAATACTTAATGAAAATATTTCTGTACATTAGCGATACTGTAATAAATGTTTAGTCCGGATAATAAAAATGTTACACTTTGTAAAGGATAATCAATATGGTTGCATGAAAGAGTCTCTTGAGAAGATAATTCCCCTTGCTACACGTAAAATAAAATATATCAGCTGTTTATTTTGACATTGACATTTTGAAAATTACTTGTGTCGGGATTCTGGGCTGGAAAAGCTGAAAGGTGCAGGTTGTAATTTCTTGTGAAAACCAAAAATTATTTGTCATATGGCTTGCATGTGTCCCGTAAAGTATGTTTACTGGTAGATATAGTTATATTTTGATTACTGTGTTGTGAATCTAATGCGTGTGCATTGTTTTTATACGCATGTAAGCTAAGTAAAACTTTACCCGGAATATGTCTCTTCATGGGCCCATGTAAGTTGTTTCTGCAATTATTTTTTCATTTGACTAACTTTACACTTGTACTTGAGGATTTTCCTGACGTTTCCATTCATCATCATCATTATCATCCATCATAAATTCAGAAATCATTTACTAAAGACAATGGCTGTATGGGCTTAGTTCCCCTTGCCTTTCCTACGGGATAAACTAAAAAAAAAAATGTAAAAAATTACTTGTGTCGTGTGTAGTGTGGTGTTTTCTCTCCTAATTTTCCGCTTTTTTGATTTAAAATACGCATAAAACAAGTGCTTCATGGTGCAATTAACATTAAAATTACAATGGAGAACGACAATAATTTAACCAGACAGGTATATTAACCTTTTTAAACTTTTTATGTAATAAAGTGATCACAAATTTTCATGATGGTTTCATGTTTACTATCTATTTTTATATGTTAATTTCAGGCGGAAGAGGTAGAGCTTTAAGTGCAATATACGGCGACGACTGGACTGTTGAGAGTACCAGATCATACAGAGTAAGAATAGCAGAGGACAAAAATGAGGTGTTATTATTTGTGACACTGCCTAGTGACTATCCTTCTTTATCTCCACCGAAATACGAACTTTCCGCTCCCTGGATGGACAGAACTGCTAAACAAAACTTACATAAGGCTTTGGACGAAGTATACTTGTGAGTAAACATAATTCTATCTACTAAAATTGTTAATTGCATGTTCATTTTGCCTCCTTGATATTACAGTAATACTTCTGATTAAATTGTGTCTAGTCACTAGAATATAATAATAATAATAATAGCATTTCAGAAATGGTTACATTATATTATGGTATATCTATGTAGCATCCATATCTGTTTGTCCTTTGACAAAGGCCTCCTCCAATTGTTTTCACTTTTCCCTGTCTCTCGCCTTTCTGGTCCAGGTGCCTCCAGCTACTGCCTTAATACTGTTTACCCATCGTCTAAAGCGTCTCCCTCTCTTCCTTCTTCTTGGAATCTTGGATACCAATTCATTGTAATCTTGGACCATTTATCATTTCTCCTTATTGTATGTCCAGCCCATCTCCATTTCAATTTATTTATTGTTTTTGTAACATCTTTCGTTTTTGTGGTACTTTTAATAGTATCTATTCTTATCCTATCCGAGAGCCTTTTTCCTAACATGCTCCTTTCCATCGCATTTCGCATGTTTGTAATTTATTTACTTGGGCTTTGGTAAGGGCCCATGTTTGGCAGCCATATGTTAGGACTGGCAGAACACAAGTGTAAAGTTATGTATGGGAGAACGTATTGAAACGACGAGTGCTGAGCTAAGACTGCTTTATTCATTCTACCTTCCAGTAATATTAATAATTAATAAGTACTATAGAATAACCCACAACCCCCTTCTTAATAAATAATAATGATAAGCATTAATAAAATAACAACAATACAATATTAATTCCATATTACTTTAGAGATCTGTTCAATATCTATTACATAAGTACATTTTCATTCATATCCCTTAGTTATCTTATTATCTGTTAATAATTAAGAAACTCGAAGGTCTGTATTGTTTCTGATGATTACAATAATAAATCCATATACATCTCCACTTTAAAAAAAATCTATTTATTTATTTGCATCTATAAGTATACTTTTTAATATATATATTTTTAATTCTTAATTTAAACATTCCTTAGAAAAAACTCATTTCATTGACATAATTTCATTACTGCTATTTACAAATAGTATACATAATCTGTTGTAGGCATAATAAATAAATTAAAACGAAATCACTCTTAAACTTATATAACCTATATATAATAGATAGCATGCAAACACATTTCATTCAAGTAGGAATTATTATGTTAGGAATGTCTCTAGAAACGCTAATTTTCGATGACCTTGCATGTCTAGTGCGGGTATCCCCACCGATCAGGAGGCATCACTGTCCTGCCATATTTAGTAACATATGCATTAGAATTTGTTTGCCGATTATTACTAGGATGTGATAATATATTGGAGGTTTCCGCTTGAGTTACCTCAGCAGTCAACGGCTGGAATGGGACAATATCATCGTAACTGTAGTATGATGATTGATTTGGTCTTTTACAATCTAAAATTATTTGCCGTCGGTTGCGGCGCAGTAATCTACCTGTGTTTGGTTTAATTAAATAAGATCTAGGTCCAACCATTTTAAGAATTGTTCCACTAATCCAGTTTCCATTATATCTCACCTTTACCTTATCACCATCAGATAGTGATTTTAATTTTTTACTGCCCCTATCATAATACTGTTTCTGTTCTTGCTGGCGATAGTTAAGTTGTCTCATAATTTCATTTGAATCATGTACCTTAGACTTTAACAAGTTGGGTGAACATGGTAGGACACCGCGTAACTTTCTATTGTTCAATATTTCACAAGGTGAGGGCAGTTTATCGTTAATGGGAGTGTTTAAAAAGTTTAAAAGTGCTAAACCTATAGTCTGTTTGTTCATTCCTTGTTTTACGTAATATAGACTTTACGGTTTGGATTGCTCTTTCAACTTGACCATTCGATTGAGGGTAGCGAGGTGAGGATGTTGTATGTTTAAAGTTCCATTCCCTACTAAACTATTAAACGTTCCTGAAGAAAATTCCGGTCCGTTATCAGACATAACAACATTTGAATTCCCTGTCTGCAAAAAATATTTTTAAGCTCATTTACAATCACCTCAGAAGTCAAACAATCAACCTTTGAAAACTTCAAAATATTTGCTGAAATAATCTATTACTATGATATATGAATTACCTCCGAAATGAAAAATATCAGCACCTACTTTTGACCAAGCTCGATCGGGTATCTCGTGGGAAATTAAGGGTTGCTTACAGTTATTTTTTCGGTTTGACAAGCATATTTGGCAATGAGAAATTAAATCATGAATTTGACTGTTCATATTAGGCCAGTACATTATCTCGCGAGCTCTCAGTTTACACTTTTCAGCACCTAAATGTCCTAAGTGAAGTCTTTTTAACATATTCCTTCGCATGCATTTTGGTATTACTATTTTATCACCTTTCCAGACCATATCATATGAAATAAGTAGTTCATCCCTGCATCCCAATACGGTTTTAATATGTCAGACAATGTATTTTTGTGGACTGGCCAACCTTTTTATTATCTTTTTTAATTGCTTCATTTCTTCATCTAGGCTCGTTTGTTTTTGTAACTCTAGAAAATATGAATCTGTAAGAGGATTACTAACCGCTATTGCGCATACTTGCGCTTGCGCCTCCAGATTATCGCGTGGCCCGCTATCTACATTGTCTAAGTCACCCTGCGGCACAGCTCGTGATAGTGTATCTGCTATATATAAGTACTTACCCGGCTTATAAACTAACGTGAAAGTATATGGCTGTAATCTCATTAACATTCTTTGCAACCGTGCTGGGGCGCCAGAAATAGGTTTCTTAATTATACTAGTTAATGGTTTGTGATCTGTCTCCACAGTAACATTCTTATGGCCATAAATGTATGTATAGAACTTTTCACACGCAAAAACGCAGGCATATAATTCTTTTTCAATCTGAGCGTACGCTTGTTCTGTTTTAGTGAGTGCCTTTGAAGCATAGCAAACCGGTTTCCCTTCTTGCATTAAACACGCGCCTAGACCGTACTTACTAGCATCTACAGATATACATATAGGTTTATTTACGTCGAGGTACTGGAGCACGGGGGGACTAACTAGATATTGTTTTGGAGTATTAAAACATGTCTCGTGTTTTTCATCCCAGTGCCATGCAATTTCCTTTTTTAATAGCTCCCTAATAACATGTGTTTTTTCAGATAAGTTAGAAACAAAACTACCTACATATGTAATTAGGCCTAAGAATCGTTCCAAATCTTTTATGTTTTCAGGTCTAGGCATATTATTTATTGCGGACAAACGAGACTCGTCGGGAAATATCCCATTCTGCGTAATTTTGTGCCCTAAATAATTTAATTCAGTCAACCCAATTTTACATTTATCTCTGTTTAACTTTATGTTAATCTGTCTACACCTTTCTAAAACCTGCCGCAAGCGCATGTCATGCTCCTCCTGTGTTGACCCATAACAAAGTACATCATCTACAAAAAGTATCACTCCTTCTATATCATCCAAAAAATCAAACAGTTTTTTGTGAAATATTTCAGATGCCGATGATATTCCAAATGGCATTCGCAAGAATTTATATCGGCCGAATGCTGTATTAAATGTACATAGGTCTGTAGACTCGGTATGAAGTTTTACTTGCCAGAAGGATTGCTTTGCATCCAACGTACTAAAGTACTTTGCACCCGATAACTTAGCAGTAATTTCATCTAGGGTTGGCAATTTAAAATGTTCACGTTTTATTACTTTATTAAGATCTCGTGGGTCCAAACATATTCGAATATCTCCATTCGCCTTTTTCACCACAGTCATACTATTCACCCAGTCCGTTGGACCTTCACCTTGGCTATGATGCCTTGGTCCAACATTTCCGATAATTTCTTTTAACCTCATCTTTTATCGAAACGGCAATTGCGCGGGGCGTGTACTACCGGACATGCGTCCTTTTGTAATTGTATCTTATATTCTCCTGGAAGACACCCAAAACCCTGAAATACATCTCTATACTCATTTAATAAATTGGATTCCGAAGATTGTAAAACAGATATTCGTTTTATTAGATTTAATTCCTCGCAAGAGGACCGTCCTAGTACAGGTGGGGAGTCTACATCTGCTATGATAAATTTTACAATGTAAAATCTTTCTTTACAATTTACTTTGAGCATGCACTTCCCTAAAACTTTGATCCTGTCACCAGTATAACCTAATAACTTTATTCCTGTTGGTGTAAACTGACTTTGATTTAATCCGATCCCAGCCGTGAACTTATAAGGCAAAACATTCACATCAGCTCCAGTATCTAACTTAAACCGAATTTCGCAATTATTTATTTGAATGTCTATGAACCAATCAACTATTACTCATATGAGAAATTCTAAATACCTGTTCCGTGGAATCACCCTGCACCATGTAAAACACGACACATCCTCGCGTAATGGTTTAATCGATTACACTTGACACACTTTTGACCGAATGCAGGACACCTAAATTTATTATGCACTAGTCCGCAATAAGGGCACGTTGCAGCCTGTCTTCCTCGATTGTGTCCTTGACGCGCGTCACAGTCTGGATCTACTGACCGCTGCTTAGGTCGAGTGTATGAATTGGCGCGCGGCGTTCTAAACGCAGCGGATGGAACGCGCGTGCCATACGTTATTCCTTTCTGCAATCTTTGTTTACTTTTCTGTCTTGATCGCTGCAACATCAATATCTGATTGTTATCTTTTTCCGCTTGCTCAGCTACCTCGTGAATATGTTTTTCACCTTCCTGGATCTGCTTTATACTTCCCGCTTGAACTCTTGACATTTCAGCAATTTTACAGATATCTAATGCTTTCTTAAGTTCAAATCCGACTCCCTCAATAAACGTTCTCTTAAGCAATCTTCCCTTAAACCGCATATCATTCTATCTTTTATTAAATCATCCTTTAAATCATTGAGTTCACATGTAGTTGCCAGTTTATTTAATTCATAAGCATATTGTTCCACCGATTCATTCATTCATTTTGATTTCTTGAAAAAAATTTATGACGTTCGATAGTGAGATTCTTTTTGGTAAAAAGAATGCGTCATACTTTTGTAACACTGCCTCCATTGTAAAACATTTTCCATCTCCAAAGTGATCATAAACTTCTCTGCCTTTTTCGCCTATTATGTGTAGTAATATACTTATTTGCACATCATTACTTTTATCTTGCAGCTGGCACGCCTTGAAGTATATTGAGAATGCATTTTTCCATTTAATCCACTGGCTGCTAAGATTGCCAGAAGTTACATTGGACAATCATTTTTCGAAGCAAAATGGCGGTGGCGGTTGTAAAACTGATTCCATTTTCCTTTATACAATATGCACACTCACTATAATTATTGTTAATCGTTCACTTTTTGTATTTCCTGTTTAAACTCAAAAACACAAACTAAAAGCTTGCTACCGACTGCGCCATGTAAAGTTATGTATGGGAGAACGTATTGAAACGACGAGTGCTGAGCTAAGACTGCTTTATTCATTCTACCTTCCAGTAATATTAATAATTAATAAGTACTATAGAATAACCCACAACAAGTGTTAAAAAGTTTTCGTTTGATGGCTTGTTACCTTTACTTTTCATGACTTCTTTCAGGTTCCAGTAGCATTTCCAAGATTTTCCGATTTGGTTACTATTTCAATTTCGGTTGAGTCTGCTGGTGATATATTTTGTCCTAAATATTTGTATTCATTCACATAGTCTATTAAGGTCACTACTAACCGAACTTGTACATCTCAACTATACCCTCAAAATTAGTCAGAAGTGGCACCATGTGGTCCTATCGGCCCTTGGTGCTCTGCCTACCCCGTAAGGGATAAAGGCTTGATTATATGTATGTATGTATGTCTATTAAGGTCTTATTGATAACTAGAATATATCTAAGATATATATTTTTCAGAGAAAGCTATAATATTCATTTATTAGTAGTAGTAGTTGTTGACTGTGGGGTCAGCAGAGTAGAATTAGTATATTTGAATATGAAAGTATCTTGTATCATGTGCATTCCCTTCTCTTCATCACCTTGAATTATCTTAGCATCTTCAATTATGCACCTACTATGAGCTGCATATGGTTTCACACATAATTCGCAACCACAACTACTGCAAAGTTCCATAAAAAAATGTTCAAATTAAAATCTTCCAGAGACAATATTGGCGAAACAGTAATATACCAGTGGGTAGAAAAAATAAGAGAAACCATGCAGGCAATGGTTTCACAAAAAAAGGAAAAGAAAGCCCCACTTCCAATAGATCCTGATTTAGAATTGTCAAAGGTAAAATTTTTACTACTTTTGTAAGCCTTTTAGTATTGTAAGAAAATATGGTTGATTCTGACAGTCACACTAAAACCTAAACTTAAAATTTGTCCTACCTATCCCTTTCTGTCTCAGCCATTTAATAATGTTGAGAATGGAGAGGGACAGGCCTATCTTTTAAGTGTGAGGGTAATTTTAATGTGTGTGTCTGTTTACTAGACCAGCAAACCATTTAAGTGACAATATTAATTCATACACCCTCATGAGGGTCAGAATTATTACTGACCATAGTCTATGTGACAATATTAATTCATACACCCTCATGTGTCTATATGTGTCTGACAATATTAATTCATACACCAGGCAAAGAATAAAGGATGCCTTTCCACCTAAAATGTGCCATGCTATGGATGCATGTGATATACACCAATCATATTCTATGCTCCATCATTGGACTTATAATTTTCTTCTAGATCATATACCAATCTTTTATACATTTATATTTTCTAGATGAATATAAATTGTCCAGAAATCACACATGGGGAACCGATTACAGACAGAAAAAGTATATTTCAAGGGCATGCAGCTGAAGTGCATTCTGTACAGGATGTTAAGTAAGTTATTTAAATATAATAATCATAATTATTTATTACATATATATACATGTTGGCCGCGTGGTGCCGGCAGAGTAGAATTCGTACCACCCCATGTCTGCCCGTGGGTATCGTACGAGGCGATTAAGGGTTCCGGGAGGTGGGCAGCAGCGCCTCCCGTGTTGACAATATAGTCCAAAATACAAACTGCGGATATCTTTTATTATAATTATTATATTACCAACCCGCCTGCCCAGCGTGGTGACTATGGGCAAATACGAGAAAAATCTGAAAAAAAATCCCCATGGCAGTCTTGTGGCGTGCCCTGGGGGAGGCCTACGTCCAGCAGTGGACTACAATAGGCTGATAATGATGATGATGTATATGTCGTGGCCATATCGTAGAATTGATCATTTCATGAAATGGTCGAGCATTTCATGAAATGGTCGCATTTCATGAAAAGTTCAACTGTCTATTGGCCACATCATGATATGGTTTGGGCAGATCGATGATTAAAAATCGTTTCTCAAAATGATGAGAGAGATGGATAATGGGATATGGGCAACTAAACGCCCGATCATTTCATGAAGTGGTCAAGATTATTGATCATATGATATCATATGATTCATATCGTAAAATAGTTACATGAATCACCGGTAGAGGCGCTGCGCGCGTTTTATTTATGTGTGAAGATGGCGGATTTTTCTTTTTAGGTTATAAAACAAATTAAAGAGAGTAGGGTGACTATGCAGAAGAAGTTCACGGATAGTGTGTTATATTGTATAATGTATATTAGACTTAATGGTGGTTTATAATAATATTGTTAAACAAAAACCTTAGATTACGATAGGTTAGGTTAGGTTAGGTTAGACTATGACAAATGACGCACGAGCCGAGCGAGCGTGCCCAGGCAGCGTCCGGCGATGTGCCAGATGCGAATCGCTTTTGTAAAGTCTTTTATGTTTTTAAATATTATATTGTGAAAATATCACATAAATAATAGCATTTAAAAAAAAAATCATACCATCATACCGAGAAGATAGATTATGGTATACTTAGTATATGGTGTAAGCTCTTACCACATTCGGATTTTATGGACACCCTGTTAATACGATTTGGCCAAACGTGGATGACAAAATCGTGAAATGTAGACGATTTAACGATCTGGTCAAATTGAATTGGCCACTTCATAAAATGCGACCACTTCATGAAATGCTCGACCATTTCATGAAATGATCAATTTAACAATATGGCCACGACATATACATGTTATCCATCAAACTTTCCAGGGCTGTCTTGGACAAGTTAAAACAGAACAAGAAAATACTGAACGCTACCCACAACATGTACGCATACAGAATAGAACGTAAGACAAGTAAAGGCACCTCCATGGTGCAAGACTGTGATGATGATGGGGAATGTCATGCTGGTGGCAGAATGCTGCATCTACTAGAGATATTGGACCAGAGGAACACACTTGTGGTTTTAATTTTTTACTCGTTTCGAGATGGTAAGTGAAGAGTATTCACTGAAATACATCAGCTGCATCATTTTTTTTATCCTTCCGTACATGAAAATTTTAAATTCGTAAGAGTGGAATAAAGAACTTGGGCAATCTTACAGGCATAAGCTAGCCACTTGTCACTGATTAACATCAGTCTTCACTATGCTAAACATGACTGTGGGATATCTTTTATTATAATTATTATATATATATATATGTAACAAAAAGGGTATGTTAAGCAAAAAGCTATGTATTCCCGGGATAAAAAGTTGCCTATGTGTTAATCCAGGGCCCAGGGTGTCAGCTAACTCCATACTAAATTTTATTAAAATCGCTCCAGCCGTTTTTACGTGAAAGAGTAACAAACATTCACCCATACTTATAAACTTTCGCGTTTATAATATTAATAGGAAAGATTTAACTCCTGCAGCGCTGGCACCCTATTTTGGCTTTGTCTGGAAAATTATTATCTACCTACATTATAATAGATGGATATTATATTTTAAAGCCTTATTTACCTGATACCATTGTCTTGAACATTCAAGAGCAATTATTGATATGCCATAATTTACTAGTAAAAACTTAACAATTCGTTTAAATTAAAATAAATGGCAGATTAGACCACGAAAGTCTTGTGTTGCTTCAATAAAATTGTATGCAACAGGCAAGAAAATGATATCATTTAAGTACATAAATGGGGCTTTAATAATATTTTATATTTCACAGGTACGGTGGGATTCAACTAGGCCCCGATAGATTTCGTCACATCAACAATGCGACAAGACAGGCTATACAACAGGCTGGTCTTTTGAAGAAATGATGATAGGAGAGACGCCAGATACGTACTTACTATATACAGTGTATCATGGCGTCATCTAATAAACATTTTCCTAGTCGCCTATAAAGGCGACTAGGAAAAACCTAGGCGATATATTTGGACAAAGAAAATGTGTAAACATATTGCAATCATGAACGTATTAAGAACAACGGACGTAATGCTGTCACTGCACAGATTGAAGCACCGTAATGGCGGCGCGTTGCGCATGTATCTATGCGTATTTTCTAGTAGGCGCCGAGCTTACTATGGTTTGTATGTGTGGGTGGATAACGCATCAATACACATCCCTTCTCCATGGAACATCGTTACCGAGCTTACTATTTATGCTTCACTCTGTGTATTGACAACACTCTGTCAGTTATTCTTTATACGTTCATGTCAGGTACATATTTTCCAAGAAAACGTACATGCAATAGATGTACATTCCATGCCCGTTTTTAGTCGCTTTTCTCCCTTCTCTCTCATCAGGACAACTGTCTAAATACGCAACTGACAATAATGTACTAAAATCAAACTAGAAAAATCACCTTTTTACACCCATATGACACAATAGTGAAATATGTCATGATTTGTATCAAATAAATGTTCCTTTTATTCTCTAATAAATATTGAGAGTGTAATAACACTGATCTGAATCCAATGAAAAGAAAAATATGATATTATGGTCGATTCCGGCAGTCACACCTAAACTTAAAATGAGTCCTACCTGTCCTTTTCTCTCGGCCATTTATGTTAAGAGTGGAGGGAGATAGACCTGACTAAGATCAGATTTAGGTTTAAGTGTGTCTGCCGGAATCGCCTATTACTTATTTGAATGATATTTTGTTATACAATGTGTATATTAGTAATTTAATTTCATAGACATAAATAAATTATGTTTACCACACCTTTATTAGTTTTTATCATGTCTCAGGGATCTTGTAAAATAATATAAAACTACCCATCAATTTCCTATAAATGTAATAAATACCTTAAAACAAATTACATAATTATAATATTATCTGGATTGTAATATTCAAATGAAAACAATTATTTCTTGTTCCTAGAATTGTTTTCTGCAGTTTTAACAGTTATGCACTTCTTATCCATGAACTTGAGTAAATCCTGCAATCAGAAAACAAATAGTAAGTGGCATAGTCTCACGCATAACAAATGATTACTCTTTCTGACTGCAAAACCCAATGAACCTAGTTAAGCAATTACATTTCATAATTTAATGATTTTAATATAGAAAAAAAAAACATTTCATTAATTTAGTTTCTTGAGATAATGCTTATGAGATGCAGCTGATGTATTCTAGTAAAGCCCTCACTAGAATACATCAGCTGCATCTCCTTCCGTGAATATCTAGTCAACTGAGGAACTCAGGGGCATTTCCCCCAGGTGATTGATAATTTACATCGGTCCCCACTTTGCTAAAAAAGGGTGTTGGCCGTTGGGTCTCCTTTATTATTTATTTATTATCCTTTAAACATTCCAAAACCTTAAAATTAGGTACAGGTATGATCCTGTCGTTCTGTCTGGCTACCCTATTGCGGAGACAGCCGTGGGTATGTATATGTCGAAGGCATATTGTAAAACACGCCCTATTACAAAACGACTAGGCATTTTGAATAGTATGGGTTTTGGAGCGAGACAATTTGGCTTCTAGCAATTGGTCTGCTTAATTAATTAGGTTAGGTTATGTTAGACCTGTTAAAATAACAACGCACGAGTCGAGTGAGCGTAGCGAGCATGTCCCTGCAGCGACCGGCGAAGTGCTAAAAGGATTTTTTTCTCTCATACTATTCAAAATGCCTGGCGAGCGTTTATAAACGGACGACGCCGTTTGTATAAAGACGAATCATACAAATTGCCTGCGACATATAGTATACGTGTGTATGTGTAAACTTCACGATTGAAATGGAGTAAGTAACTGCTGTATTAGTGTTGCAAAAACCGATCGATCGATGGCAGAACGTATTAGTCGACGCCGATCGGCAATTGATGGATTGAATAATGATATCGAGAGATTTTTTGCATATTACAGATTAAATTTAAATGTTCCATTGTTGTCATACATAATTTCAAATTTGGACTAAAAAAGATCCAAGATGCTTTATGATTGTATTGAAATTGGCCGTAAGGTTCCAGTGGCCTTAGACAACGTAACATAATTTCTCGATCTAATCGATAGAGGTTCTTCACCGACATTGGACCGATGCCGTCGAGCACTGATCGATCCATTGATCTTGCAACACCTAAATAGGACTCTTAGTACCGAATTTCTCAAACATCAGATCCTATCAGTGGAATAAAGTTGATGCTGTCTTCCTCTAAATCATGATTATAATAGAGACAGCATCATCTTTATTCCTCTGATAGGCTATCTGACGTTTGGAAAAATAAGTATTCTTTGAAATCAAATATTATTTGTGGATCAGAGGTTAGGAACAGATGTTATTGTATATAGTGGACTCCCGCGACTCCGTCCGCGTGGACTACAGAAAAAACAAGATGTCAAAATTATCCGGGATAAAAACATTTTCCCGGGATAATAAGTAGCCTATATGTTAAGTGGGAGCTGTCACAATATATTCGTGAAAACTGCATCGAAATCGGTTCAGCCGTTTCTGAGATTAGCGTACAACCACACACGCACACGCACAAACAAAAATTTAAAAAATCATTGTTTTGGGTTCTATTGCGTTGATAAAGATCTCCTATAATATTTTTTCTCATATATCTTCGACCCGTTACATTTTTATTATATGTATAGAAGATAAAAGAGGTACCTCATGTGGCTTTCTTACCTTAGGATCATACCTACATCCGTTAGCAACCAATTCCTTATGGACCACATCTATACAGATAGGTTCGTATCGTAATATAGCTTCCCTCAAGCCTAGTCTGCAACTCACATAGTTGTGGAATGCTATGTGCAGAGGTTGCCGGCAGCTATGCACCTGTAATAGATTGGTATAGCTTATAAATATTATTTATTACTAGCTGTTGGGGGCCAGAGGTTGGCCGATTTTCTAGAGATGGAGGGACTCTTTATGATGAACTCCTTCTTCAAGAAGCCGCCTCATAGGAAATGGACCTGGCTCCATCCCAACAAGCACACGAGGAACGAGATAGACTTCATATTGACCACCGATAGACGGATATTCAATGATGTCTCTGAAACTGACTGGTCATACCCTCAACCTCATGGCGGAAAGGCGCGCAATGTCTCTGCAGTCCTCTGATGACGCTGAAGCATATCGGCAGCTCAATAGACGTATCTCCAAGTCTCTGCGACACGACATCCGCAGCTTTAATACTCGCTGCATTAAGGAGACAATAGAGCGAAACCAAGGCTCCAAAGTGTTCGCGAGAGAATTATCTATTGGGCAGAGCCAGTTGACGAAGCTGAAGACAGAGGACGGCAGTGTAGCGTCTACCATACCAGAGGTGCTAAGGGAGATTGAGAGGTTCTATGGACAGCTATATACCTCGGTCGCTAAACCTGTTAGATTAGGCAAAGACCCAAGAGCCAAGCTCACCCGACACTATACCGAAGACATCCCGGATATCAGCCTGTACGAGATTAGGACTGCCCTTAAACAACTCAAAAACAACAAAGCGCCGGGCGACGATGGAATTACAACAGAGCTTCTAAGAGCGGGTGGAACTCCGGTACTGAAGGTCCTCCAAAGGCTCTTCAATTCTGTCCTGCTCGAAGGCGTAACGCCGGAAGCATGGAACAGAAGTGTGGTGGTGCTGTTCTTTAAAAAAGGCGATAAAGCCTTGCTGAAGAACTATAGACCCATCTCGCTTCTGAGCCATGTCTACAAGTTGTTTTCAAGGGTAATCACGAATCGTCTTGCTCGCAGGTTTGATGACTTCCAGCCTCCCGAACAAGCCGGTTTCCGAAAAGGGTTTAGTACCATAGATCATATCCACACGCTACGGCAGATTATACAAAAAACGGAAGAGTATAATCGGCCACTATGCCTAGCGTTCGTGGACTATGAGAAGGCCTTTGATTCGATCGAGACATGGGCAGTGTTGCGGTCTCTCCAGCGGTGCCATATTGACCATCGATATATCGAAGTGCTGAAGTGTTTATACAGCAATGCCACCATGTCGGTACGAGTACAGGAGCGGAGCACTGAGCCGATTTCCTTGCAGAGGGGAGTGAGACAAGGAGATGTTATTTCTCCGAAGCTCTTCACCAATGCAGTGGAAGACGCCTTTAAGCTTCTCGAATGGAAAGGACTCGGCATCAATATCAATGGCGAATACATCACTCACCTTCGGTTCGCAGACGACATCGTGGTCATGGCAGAATCGCTGAAGGATCTAAGCACAATGCTCGATGGCCTCAATCGAGTCTCCCAACAGGTGGGCCTGAAGATGAACATGGACAAGACGAAGATCATGTCGAACGTCCATGTGCCGCCCACTCCTGTACTGGTTGGGAGCTCGATGCTTGAAGTTGTTGACGAGTATGTTTACCTGGGACAGACGGTCAAACTAGGTAAGTCCAACTTTGAGAAGGAGGTAACTCGGCGAATCCAACTCGGCTGGGCAGCGTTCGGGAAACTACGAAGCTTATTTGTGTCCAAGATACCCCAGTCCTTAAAGACGAAGGTGTTCAACCAGTGCGTGCTGCCGGTGATGACCTACGATGCCGAGACGTGGTCTCTAACTATGTGCCTCATAAAAAAGCTCAGGATCGCACAGCGAGCGATGGAGAGAGCTATGCTTGGGATCTCTCTGCGTGATCGAATCAGAAATGAGGAGATCCGCAGACGTACAAAGATCACCGACATAGCTGAACGGTCCAGCAAGCTGAAGTGGCAATGGGCAGGGCACATAGCTCGAAGAACTGATGGCCGATGGAGTCGGAAAGTTCTAGAGTGGATACCACGTATCGGCAAGCGCAGCGTGGGAAGGCCACCCGCGAGGTGGACGGATGACCTGGCCAAGGTTGCGGGCGTCGGTTGGATGCAGGCTGCTTCCGACCGGTCGGAATGGAGGTTGTTGGGGGAGGCCTATGTCCAACAGTGGACTTCTCAGGGCTGTAAATGATGATGAAAAAATGATGACTAGCTGTTGCCCGCGGCTCTGCTAGCATGGACAACCCTTATCACTTAGGGGTACAAAAAATAGATCCTTGCGGATTCTCAGACCTACTGAATATGCATATAAAATTTCATAAAAATAGGTCAAGCCGTTTCGGAGGAGTATGGTAACATTGTGACACGATAATTATTTTATATACAGGATGTTTTTCGTTGCCACCCTTAACGAAGGGTACGTACTCTATACATCAAATAAAGTAAGCCAAAAACATGCTGGGAAACGATGTAAATTTTTTTGAATAGAATAATGTAATCACTTGATCGGGCGAAATTTATAGTTTCCAGTGTTTATTCTAGTTTTTTCAAAGACAGATATTAATTATTTCTCGTTAAAAAATCTTGCTACGCGCGTCTATGTGCAATTAAGGCTCGAGCACACCGGATGCGTGTGCGTGCACGTAAGCGTAGACGTACACGTACCTCTGAATTTAATGTATGGAACTGTCACCGCTTGACGTCTATGCTTACCTTTACCTATGTATACCTATACAGTTCCATACATTACAACTCAGAGGTACGTGCACGTCTATGCTTACGTGCACACATATACCATCCGGTCTGCTCGAGCCTTTATGCAGAAAAACGCAGTCTATTCACTCAACTTTTGACCCTAATATCTTGGGAACCAGATACTTTCCAGGTATGCTTCCATGGCGAAAAATGATCGCGATGATGAGGACATTCCGTAGTTTTCGGGAACGTTAACGACCAAAAATCACCTGTACCTATATAAGACTACCACACAAGCACGGAAGCTGCAGCTGTTGTAGGTACGCGTAATTCATATAATACCCACAGTACATAGTTAACTATGTTCCCTTTATTATTATCGTAAACATAACACAAGTAGACAAGTAAGTCTTCTTTATTTGTGCTTACAAACTAGGGTTTACCTACGTAACGCATTTTTGGACCAATGTTTGGTTTCCCAGCTAGGATAACGGTGCAGTTATATGGCGGCCGTGAAGGTATTTTTCACATGTCGACACCGTAAAAAAAGGGCGTGGTTCCCGTACGTACGACCGCTATATGACGGCGCCGATGTCTTAATAAACTATTTAGAAGTTCCGGTTTGATAAAAACAGAAATGAAAGTTCCCAAAATGATATTCCTGCCATGGTTTATTCCCAACACCAACTTACCTTAGCCTTTTCCCTTTTCTGAAATATCCAATCAACTGAATCACATTCAATATCTCTTATATCAGGTGTTTCTTTGGTTACTTCATACATATAACTTTCTCTATCCACTTCAATATGAGTCTTAGGTGAAAGCAAAGTTTTTGAATTTGGACTTGTTTTACTTTTAGTATTAGGATGTTTTGGTTCTACACGCTTTTTGGGTGATGTATGATTGTTTGATTCGTCTGTGGTCTTAAGTTCAGGAATTTTCACATTATCTGTGGCAGCTTTAAATTTTTTGGATGGTGATGAATGGCCTGTACATGCTTCTACTATTGGATGAGTTTGATTGTAAAGATGTGTGAGAAGTTGTATGGCTGGAAATGTAAATATTATTATATTAGATCGTAAAATATTGAGTTATAATGTGTCAGGAAATTACTACTAGCTACATTCTAAATATAAATCTGTACAACTCACCTCTTTTCCGTTTAAATGGTTTCAGTCCGTATTTATCTAGTTCATTGTGCATTTCAGGTGTGGACATTGCTGCATAATCCAGCATTGGTGTTACATTAGCAGTCTTTATAATATAATCATTATTTTTATTAGGTGTCTTAAATGCAATGTTTTCATTTTCTGATCCTGACACACCTTTGGACGTTGTTGCCTCAGCACCTTTATGAACTTGATAAATTATGCTATTATTTTCAAATTCAACTTGTTGTTCCTCGAAAATAAAGGAACTATACATATCTGGAGGTATTGTAGTATGAACATCTTTGGCATCATTATCTAGATCTTCATTTATTTTAATTCTTTTTACTGCAACTTCGGGCAGATAACTGTCATCGGGTACTTCATTATCACTAACATTACTTTTAATAGCATTGTCAGACTTATTAGGAAAGTTATTCAAAACGGATAGTCCACCCAATTCAAAATTATCATCTGGATTATCAAATCTAGACTGATGAAGAGAATAATCTAACTCTTTATCAGAAATTTCAAATACTTCTGAATACTGACTGGAATTTGAAACCTGTTCACCTAAGTCTTTTGAAATAATTGATTTCCTAATTTTTATTGAACTTGTTGGAGTAGGTACATCTTTTAAACTATTACTGAGGTTTGTACATTCATCAACCATATTATCAAACATTTCATCATAGTCTATCGAAACATCATCTCTTTTGCCTAGGTCATTATTTACAGGAACTAGTTCTGCTATTGTATTACTGTGCGATTCATTTGAAGATTGTGTTAAGTCTATGTCAGGCTTATTATCTTCCACTTCATATACTATAGTGGTATCACTTTTGTCACAATCATTAGGACTTTTAACTATTTCATGAATTGAATCATTTGAATGACTATAATGGTACTCATCAAAAAAGGCACTGTTGGAAATTGTTTCATTATGTGGAGAGCTCATATAAGTATCTAAATCTATTGGATTATCTGCAGAATCAGTTGGTTTGATTTCATCTTTGTGCTCAGAATCAATATTTCCAAGTACTTCTGGGCTATGACATTCATTTCCAATAACATTTGTTTCATTATGATCATTATCTTCAACAATGCAGTGAGCATTTTCCTGTTTGTCTACTTGTCTGCCACTTATACTTACAAAAGGAAGGTCATCATTAGAATTAGAAGATTGTGTCAAATCTATCTCATTACATTCTACTCTTGTGTCAATCACTTTTCCTACAATATATTGGTCATCTAAGTGTTGAGTTAAATCTATTTTATCTTCTAAAATCTTTATGGATGGTTGTGAACATACATTTACACAGTTTGTTAACTCCATAAAGTCATCACTGTTTCTTTTAGTTTTATCAATTCTTTGAGATCTTACATTAGATTCATTCCCTGGTTTTGTACTAGCTTCTGTTACATTGACACATTTAGTTAAGTCCATAAAATCATTAGCTAAATTAGTTGTACATAAGTTTTCTTGGCTAGTAATAATTTCCGTGACATTTTCTTTTGAATTATCCATCACTGATGAAATTTCATCATCAAATAAATCTGGGGAAAGACTTCGAACTGTAGATGACACTGTTAAAAACCTATTATCTGTAGCATTTGATACATCTTTATGACTTTCTACAATTTCTATTACTTCAGTTTCTTTATGTTTGGTTTTAATAACTTTTTCAGAAGGTGTACAAAATTCAGTTTGATATCTTTCAATATAATCAGCACTTTCAGATATTCCAACCTGTTTATCAATAACAGTTTTTGCTGATTTTAGTGTTCCACTAAGGATAACATCTAGTTCATCTTGTGAACAGGGAATTTCTGATATGTTTATAGCCGCAGTCTTTTCAACAGAACAGGGACTGACTGGTCTTCCAGGTATACCCGCCCAATCTTTTAGTAAACCACACATAGTATTTGATGTGGTCTGGAGAATTTCTTTAACATAATAAATATCATTATCTTTCATGATTTCGTATGGAGCACTAGTTGCAATATAATATAACTGTTTTAAAGAATAGGATAGGTCTGTTACTGTATTCTCGGACTTCACAATGTTTTGGAATAACACTTGATTATATTTATCAAAAATATTCTGCTCTTTTTCCGTAATTGGTGTTTGCAATAACTTGTAAGATTTTTTAGGTTTATGTTTCTTTCTTTTACTTTGAACATCAGGTATCTTAAAACCATATTCCTTTAATGTAGTCTTGATCTTACCAGTTCTTTCCTGAGAAGTTAATGTCTGAGCACTCTCGGCAGTATCTTTACCTGTAATATTTTTTTGTAGGGACTTAGATAGTGCAATAGCCAATTGCAACTGCTCCGGATCAACATCAATACCAACCTTCTTACAGACTTCTCCAAAGTCTTTACTATATGATTCTAATTCACTTTTCTTTGAGAACAAAACTGCTCTTATATCCTTTTGCCCTTTTATTTTAACATTCTTCTTTCTTTTTTTCTTAATAACATTACTATTACTAGGTCCTGCAATAACTTTTTTTTCTTGAAAATCAGACAAGCTTTCATCCATACAGGTTTCATTTGTAAAGAATTTGCTTGTAACTATACATTGTTGACCAAGTTGGCTGGTAACAAATAAAAAACATTAAGTATTAATTTATGCTGTTACCATTTTTATTTTGATAAACTATAATGACTAAATCTTAACAACATACCAGTTATTATTACTATCATTGCTCATATCATTCTTAGTTCCCTTCTTTTAACTTCTATGAATCGGGCCGATCAATTCTTTCCGCCTCTTCTATAAGTTTCCGAAGTGTAGCTCCCGCTCGGTTGGGTAAGCCACTTCCAATCATCCGTCGCCTTTCTACTTCTTCAATAGGATCTTCGTAAAGCTTTTCTGATGCTTTTCTCAGGTTATATGTTACATTTGAAAAACTGGAACGGAAAGAAATAACATAACCTCGACACCCCAACTCGGTGGATAAAAGTCTGAAAATTTTAAATAACTTACTGGAATATAAGACCGCTAACCATTCCAAAAGATATTATGCCAATTGCAAGTAGATTTCTAAATCTCGCAGCTGGAGTTCCTTTTATTTTTCTCGGTTTCCACTTTGACGTATCAACTCCAATCGCCATTTTATATTTTTAGGTACCCTACCAGTGTTGCCAACTTTATTTTTGACAGGATCGTACCACACAGGGATTTGGTATCTCCTCGTACCACAGACTGGAAAAGATCGTATTTTGCTGAAAATTCAAAAAAAAATAGTACCCAAGGAAAGAAGAAAGTCGAAATTTTTGTTGACTTAAATACTTAGCTTATTACATTCTTACTATAAGTAATATAACTTATTTGAATTTTAATTGATTTTTCAAACGGTCAAGTTCGGAAGGATGCGGTAAAATAAATCATTAAATAGAAAGTTAATTTTCCATTTCTTAAAAAGCAGCCCTTTGACTATTATCTCTCAAATTATTTATTTTTTCGTGGCTTGAACTTTTGAATTTTAGTCTAGATTATTTTATTGAATTTATTTCAAAGTTACATGTTACATGAAACATATCTAATCTATCTATACCTATCTAATATAATAACAAGTAATTTAATAAGGTGTACGTAAGATATAATACAGAAACACGGTAAACACCAATATTATTTATAGAAAATCACAAATAAACTCCGTCATGAAAATATTGTACCTACCTACATGGTAACTGTAAAAAACTATTTGACAAAAACGTCAAAAAGAAATTGTTATAATTATGTCCAAAGAGGATTCGGCGGGAAAAGCTGGAAGGGTGCAGGTGTAATTTTCTTGTGAAAATCAAAAAATATTTGTAAATGGTTTTCATGTGTCCGTAAAGTGATGTTTTCTGGTAGATAAGTTATATTTTGATTACTTGTGATGTGAATCTAGTGCGTGTGCATGGTTTTATACGCAGGTAAGCTGAGTAAAACTTTAGCCGGAATACAATCTCTTCATGGGCCCATGTAAGTTGTTTCTGTAATTATTTTTCATTTTGACTGACTTTACACTTATTCTTGAGGATTTTCCCGATGTTTCCATTCATAATCATCATTATCATCCATCATAAATTCATTTCTTTGAACAGAATTCAATTTTCTAGACAATGATTAGGCTGTATGGGCTTAGTTCCCCTTGCCTTTCCTTCAGTATAAACTAAACAAAAAATATATATATGTCCAAAGAATATACTTACTCTCTAACGAGAATTATGTCATTCGGTAATTTGTCATTGCTTGCTTGCTTTGTGATTTTGAATTTGAGCTAAATCTATAATATAAAAATGAATCGCTAAATGTGTTGGTAAGCGCGAATCTCGAGAACGGCTGAACCGATTTCGCTAATTCTTTTAGGTATATAGCGTATTTCTTGAAGTACAGGGATGGTTCTAACGTAGAGAAAATTAAAAAAAAACAAAATTCAATATACTCATTGTATTAGCGCGCCAGCCGAAATTCTTCATAATTATTACATTCGAAATTATTTGCTTTTATTAAAAAATATTGTATCTACCATCATTATGTTGTTTTATTTTATGATGACGATGTCACACTCTTTCGTTTACATACACACATGGCTGTGCAGTGACGTGATTATAGGTAATAAAGCGTAAAAAGCTTACGATTATGTGTAAATTATCTAAAATAAAAATAGTTTCTACGGCTTAGATAATTCTACAATTCTACGGGTAGGTATGTACCTAGGTATGTATGTTGATTTATTTCGCATATCACCACGGGATATGTTTGCTCGATTTGTTAGCTATTGGAACTATTTTGTTTGCCTTCGACTGATTCTGCATTCGACAGATTTTATAGTTATCAAATTCTACCCACAGACCTTACATAGCGCCTTCCTTTGTCCTTTTATTTTTATGCAAATTATAAAGAACATTTTTGGTCCCAATTTTGGCTGTTGAGGCCAAGTTTTCTTTGCCTTGTTATAGGACAAGAAGAAAAAAATATTATAGAAAAAAAACAAAATAAACAAGCACAATTCCAAACAGAAATGTAAAAGTAATTTTAGAATCTATAATAATTTTCCTTGCTTTGTTAAGTGTTATTATCGATAAATTGGAACAGATTACCTAGTTAATTAAATGAAATAAAACTACGATTGATTATAATGTCTCTCTTAAATGAAATGCCTTGGGAAGAATACACTAAAGCACTGGCTTTATCTAAATCTCAATGTGAGCAAATAGCACGAAAAGCTAATATCAAGTAAGCATTATTAGCCTATGTATTTTTATATTAACCTCAGATTAATTAAAAAATCTTAAACATGGCCGTAGGGTCTCCTTCGTGATACTGAAGTTCTAGCTACCACCTTTTGGGAACACACCAGTGGGTGTATGAATGTTAGGGCCCCATTGTAGCCTAAATTAAGGTTGATACAGGTATTTTCCCCTTAATAACTTTTCACATCAATTTCCAGAATATCATTTGAAGGAGTTCAAAAGCCTGGAGAACTACTATTAAGCACATTAAACCGTAAGGGATGTCCTCTCCAAATTTGCAGAGAACTTTTTGCCACCTCAAACAATGTAGTCAATGTTTATTACAAACCATATTGCAAATATGCCATATTAATAGCAAATAATATGTATGAAACATTACCAAAACTTGTCACACCACCAACTGACTGCGATACTTTAGGTGCGGATTTAAAAAGCCTAGGTTTTATTGTATTAAAGATATTGAACACAACAAGTTTGAGGCTTAAAGAAATATTAGAGAACATTCTAGATAGCATACCAGAAAATTCTTACTGTAAGTAAAATTTTGGCAATAATATGACAACTAATTACAAAAGATAGAGGTATGATTTTATGTATGCCTTAGATTACATTTTAAAATGATTTGTGGTTACATCTACCAACAATTTCTAATATTTATTTTCAACGCATGCATGGCTTTGACAGAATTATTGTGCCAGATGCTAACAACAATAGAACATACAAATTTAATTATTCTAGTGCTTGTTTTTTAGATTTCATATTCTATGCTGGCCATGGCTGTGAATTAATGAACATAAAATGCATGCTAGGAACAGACTGTCCATCAGATAATGTTGGCTGGAAAGACTGTGTCACTGAGAACTATGTTTTGTCTGAAGTAGCTAAACGAAAACCGGAATTGTGTGTGTTTATACTGGATATGTGCAGATTTAACTTAGACAGGTATTATGGTTGATTCTGACTGTCACATTTAAACCTAAACTTAAAATTTGTCCTACCTGTCCTTTTCTGTCTCAGCCATTTATGGAGGGACAGACCTATCTAATTTTAAGATTATGTTTATAACCATATTTATTCTTTACCACTGCTAATGTGTGTTCCTCTTCTTTTAATAATATGAATTAAACAAGATCACATTGTGTTATAATAACAACAAACTACATATTTTGATTGAGAAATAGAGCTATTTAATAGTCACCTCATTTTTCATTGTAATCCAAATTTCTGTAGTCCTAATAGTTAATAACTTATAATAGTTTTCTAGAAGAAATCTCTTAAAGACTTACATGAAATAAATAATTTCTAACAATATCCTAACAGATAACCTTGCTCTTGTAAGATAACGTACCTTTTCTCTTATAATCCAATATCTTTTCAGTGAGAACAACCCAGCATTGTACAGCAGCATGCCAAATTTGGAGACCTATAGCATACAAAGGATTTACTTTGTTGTATACACAACACAAGCTTGTCAAGCTGCCTATGAAAATGTAGAATTAGAGTTGTCTCACAGTGTCAACGGGACTTATCAGTTGAGTGACACAGAATGGTTGAACGCATTGCCGAGATCTAGTCAGTATGTTGATGCACTGCACAGTAGAATAAGAGGCAATTTTGATATTAGCACTTTGCTTGATAAAGTACATGCAGGTAAGTTGATAATTATTCCATGAACAGTGGAGGTGCTGTGTTTTATGGCTCTTGATCTAATCTAAACTTTTTCAGATGTTGAAAGTACAGCTATTAAACAAACCCCAATTAAGGTTCAAAGTGGTACAGCTAAAAGATCATTATATGATCCAGCGGCAGGTTAGTTTCAAGATTTTATTTTATTCATTATTGATTACTATTATTAAAATTGGCATTTTCATGAAAATAAATGTTTAAATTCCAGGTCCTGTCTCACATTTGGTGGATAAAGTAGTAGAAATATGCCAAAAATATGAGGAACATTGCTATTTGTTATAAAAGTTGTATCATCATGATTAAAGCCATATGAAGTCCACTGCTGAATACAAGCCTATCCCGAATGTTGTAGATGAATACCAATGCATACATAAATTATATCTGTGGCTAAAACATGTGAGAATCAAAAGTGGGATCAGATAAAGAAAACATTGTGATCAGTTGTGATGGTAATGGTGCTAATATTAATAAGACAAAGTGAAAATTATAATAATTATCCTTACTTTTTATTTTTTTAAATGACTTTATAATATACAATAAACAACAATCTGGTACTTGGCTTATTATTTCCTTAGATAATGGGGTTGAAAGTGATTGACAATGTTCACCCACCAAGTATCTTCTACACCTTTTGTAAACTCTCTTATGAATCTGTAGTTCAATATGAAGATTTTGTCCTGATATTCTGGTTGCACCCTAAAGAAAATACAAAAAACTGTATAAATGGACTGCATAGACATACTAATAGCTAACTAGCCTAGTGAATGTAAATACTTAACTACACATAAGCTTACACAGTATTTCATGCATAAACCTCCTTCAAGTGTGTGCTCGACTTGGATGAATTATTATGTCACTGGTGCTCGATACTAAAATTGTATGGAAAATGTTGTTTCATGTTAACTTCCTTGTTTTAATGCTAAGCCTATCTTATCAGCCTAGAGTCAAAAGTTAAAGAGATGCCAATAGTACAATGTAGGCTAATATAAAATGTGTAAAATTGTATTGTGACACTAAAGATTTTGTTACCCTTTCACAAAAAAAAATACCAAGCAGATTTAAATGGAACTTCAAAATTATATAGGTATACCTATTAGAATTGGATTCAGAGGGATGAACTTGTTGGAATAGTTAAATTTATTGTTATTTTTAGTTAGTTATTTTAATAATAACTTTTATTTTAACAATAACTTACCCAAGGGAGATAGGAGTATGTTCACCAGACTCTTGCAAAGCCTTCAGCCCTTTTATTACATGATAGCACATGGTTATCTCCACCCATCTTTTATCTGCATCATCAAACATGACTCCTACCTGAAATTGCAAAAAAACAAAAACCATATCAATGAATGTTTTAAAGGGTCAATCCTTAGTATAGGGCATTATGTTTTTATCTTGTTATGAAAGGGAGAGGCAAACAGAAGTTTTTGATTTCGGAATGGTGCAATGTATCGTCTTGCATGCTAGGTGCTCGGGTCTGGTTTCTCATGGCGATTGTAGTTAGTGCAAGTGCCTGTTGTCGCAATTATGAGTTATCAGATCCGAGGGTCAGTGGAGGGTGTAGGGCCCGGTGGTGGGCGCACCCATAGTGAAACAGAAGTTCATTTACAACCTGTATTTTTAACAATGTCTGTAACTATTTTAGATATTAAGATAAAACTTGTACCTGATAAGGAAAAGCATAGAAAATGTCTTCCTTCTCAATAGATAGGAGCTGCCTCTGTGATACAGACAGTTTTGATACTGCCTGCTTTAAGGCAGTGATGGCTTCTTTATCTACTAGACCTTCAAGTGCATTGAAATCACTCCTCTGTAAGGCATCTGAAACAACCTAACAATATCTTTTAGTATTAACACCAAGAATGGATGTAGTAATGTAAATATGTTTTCTAATAATGCGCCTACAAAAGAACATACCTGAACAGCATGTTTTGAAGCTTCAATGAATTCGTGAAGACTAAATTCTTGTTCAAAATAAGGTCTGATTATGAAGTTAGCAAACATCCAGTTCTTTATAAATTTGATGAAGGAGGGCCACATAATAGGTGGAAATTCCATTAGCTGTGGCAACTTTTTGGTTTCTACTGGATTATCACAGTAATTTCGATATTGTATAATCGGACATGTTGAGGTTATGTTTGTTTGTTTTCGTAGACAATTATAGGAAACTTTATCGAATAGTCTGAAACTCTGACGAGTGACCACTTGTCTTAGGGCTAAATTCATATTAAACGTTTGTATTCAGGAAAATAGTAATAGTAATTATAGCAAAAATAAAATTTTGTTATTGTTAATATTCCAAATTGACATATTTCTTTTTTTTCTTTATACTTTTTTATACAAGTTCATGACTGGCAAAATAATAATAATTTATACAGTTTAGTTTGGTCCTTTGTTTAAGTAAGTATTTTAGACGGAGAGTTTGATAAATAATTGCGTGTGCATGGTTTTATATGTAGGGAAACTAAGTAAAACTTTAGTCGGAATGCGATCATTCATGGGCTCATGTAAGTGATTTCATAAATTTTGATTTTCACAAGAAAATTACACCCACTCCCTTCCAGCTTTTCCCGCCGAATCCCCTTTCGGGATCAACAATAGAAATGAGAGGAGATACCAAATCCCTGGGATAAACGTGGAGATACCAAATCCCTGGGATAAACTAGGAGATACTAAATCCCTGGATAAACTAACAAAAAAAAAATGGTTTGTTTGCTATAACTTTAAACGAGCAAAATATATGCTATTTCTTTCTCACACGGGCAAAACTTCTATTCGTATTACATTCGACGCTTAAATTGTTACCAATAGACCAATAACGAAACGAACATACGTCACGCACCACTAGGAGTAATTGTGTTCTGTGGTCACGTCACGCACGTCAATGTCATTGTTTCTTGTCAGATTCCTTTTTCTCGACGCTTTTTTATGGTTAGAATTTCTTTCCGCATATATTTAATAGAAAGTGGAAACAATTATTATATATTTATAGGAAAATAGTTACATAAATAATCAACCATCATGGATGACCAAGCTTGTCCTCGTTGCAAAACAACCAAATACAGAAATCCATCACTGAAATTGATGGTTAATGTATGTGGACATGCATTGTGTGAAAGTTGTGTAGATTTGCTATTCCTAAAAGGTATGCTCTTATAATATTTAATACCTAGGTTATTTATTTTACCCAAGTTAATATCAAGACCTCTCGGATTCCATATTTAACCGAGTGTGAAACATTTCTGATGTAGGTAGGTATGTCCTTCTACCCATTTATTTACTCTTTAGATTTGCATTAGTAATATAAATTTAATCTACTTATGAGTGGACAATTAAGAATAAGAATGAGTTTAAATCAAGTTTATGCACTAGCTACCACCAATAAGCACTAGGTAATTTAATGAGATAGATTCTGACCAGCAGACATAAATTATAAATTTGTTCTACCTGACTCTGTCTCGGCCATACATTAAGAATGAAAATTTTAATGAGGATTAATAAATAGCGTTCAATTGACTACAATATTTTTGTCTGTTATTAGGTTCTGGATCATGCCCGGATTGCAATGTACCCCTCAGACGAAGCAACTATCGTGTTCAAATGTTCGAAGACCCAATGGTTGAAAAGGAAATTGACATTAGGAAGCGTGTACTCAAAGACTACAATAAAAAAGAGGATGATTTTGCCACTTTAAGAGAATATAATGATTATCTAGAAGAAATAGAGACTATAATATACAATCTTACTAATAACATAGATATTGTGAACACAAATAAAAAGATTGAACAGTACAAAAGGGATAATAAGGAGCTTATTATGAAGAACAAGGCTAAAATTGGTAAGCTAATTTAACATATAGACATGGCTATGTTCGTGAAATGGGGTAGCCGTAACTGCAGGATCCTAAAGGAGATCCCACAGCCCTCTATGCTAACAGTTAGCATAGAGAGAACAGCCCCCCTAGCATGACCACGCATCGTGGATATTGTATCGTATGATATCGTATCGTCTATACAAAATTCAACATGGCGGCTATATTTATCATATTTTGAGAGGCTAAATGTCGATTGGTTTATCATATCATGTTTCACAGGTCATGCTAGGCTTGCAGATGTGAATGATCAGTGACAAGTTGCTAGCTTACTGCCTGAGAGTATGCCTGCATGTTGTAAGAAGTATCTGAGGAATCACTTCTTAGAGCATGCAGAAATTGCAGCTTATGTTTTCTAGTTATGTATGACAGTAGCTTTGTGCCCTGAGGGAGGCTGATAGCCAGCAGTGGACTGCAATAGGTTGATGTGATGTTATGTGATGATTCTATCACAAGGTAAGGTATTAATTGATAAGCATGCTTAACAATAATTAGAAAATATTCTGAATTAATAAATAAAAATAAAAAAACTGAAATTAACACAGCTAACACTATGTAATGAACTCCAACATTATATTAACATTCCAGGTAGAGAAGAACTAGAACTAGAAGAAATAACCGAAATAGAGAAGCAAATGGAGGAGCTACGTAAGGCAGAAGTGTTACGAATTGAACAGGAAGCAAAGAAACAGAAGATCAGAGAGAAGGAGGCTTTAATAGATGAGCTGATGTTTGCTGAAGGCGATGCCAAAGATATATTAACTACCTTCGCACAAACTATTGCCAGTAAACAGGAAGAAGTTGTTCCTATTGTACCAAAGGTAATTTTAACTTGTTAAATCCCTTAATATGTGTAAAATTCGTATTACATAGTAGCAGTCACAAAGGAAACGAAAACTCAGCTAGAAGCAATAGTGTAAATAGAGTTAAAAAAAATTGATATACATAGCCAATTGCAAATTTAACTTGGTTGAGTTATAAGTTTAATCCCCTTCTTTTCATTTAGGTGACCCAGTTCTCATCCGGTGTAAAGTTCTCACGAGGTTCAGGTCAACAACCAATGCTATTGATTGAAGAAGGTCCATTATACCGATACGAACCTCTCCCCATTCCCGATAGAATAGGACCTGATCCTCCGTCGATAGAGGATATTGTCAGCGGGGGATACCTGAGGCATGTCAGGTAAGTTTATCGCAATATTGAGGCTGAAGGTAGGGGCTTTAAAATGACTTGACAATGAAATGTAACGGCTTTGCATGCCCTTTTACGTGGACAAAGTCGTGGGCGGCCGATATAGAAAAGTGTTGTTTTTTGACTTATTTAAGCAATTTTAAAAAATTTCCTCCCTGTAACAACCCGAAGATGGTTCTCTGATCTTTTTCTAGGAATAGTCTAAAAATATTAGCAAAATCGGTTCAGCCATTCTCGAGATTTGTGCTTAGCAACACATTTAGTGGTTCATTTTTATATTATAGACACTGGTTTCCAAAGTGGACCAGGTGGACCCCCAGGGGTCCACAGGAGACTCGATGGGGGTTTCCGTTGGCGTAAAAAAATGGGGTTTCACAATTAATTTGTATGTGGTATAGACCTGTAGGTACGTCCACCAGAAACAGTTAACTTTTGAAAGGGGTCTATGAGATTGGGAACCCCTGTATAGAAGATAGATTGTATGTATAATATTTTTGAGAAAACCTATGTGCTTTTGGTTCGTCGAATATCGGCGGATAGGTAAACCATGATGGGAAGCAAATGATAGCCAGTGATTGGGTCAAACCGCCCTGGAATTTTATATTAGCGGTTGCAGGTCTCTTTATTTTCTTTTATGGCGGACCTATACTCTAGCTACAATTTTATCATCATCATCATCTTCCTGCCCTTATAAATTATAAATGCATTATAAATGGGGTCGGCGCAATATGGTTTCTTTTGAAACTCATATTGCCAAAGCTTTCGCGTTTGTTTTTACGGCCGGCTGCCAATTACAATAATACTACAAAAAACACTATATTTTTTACAGGTCAGAAAACGAAACAGAAAAAGCAGGTGGCTACAAGTCTACCTTACCCTGCCTCAGAGCCTTACAGGATGCCCTAACTGGATTATACCATGCTAGCTGACCTGAAATACCTGAAACGATACCTGAAGCAATTATAATAGACTAGCGTCTATTATAATCTGATGCGGGGCTTCACTAGAATACATCAGCTGCATCTCCTTCCGTGCATGTCGTAAGAGTCGACTAAGGAAAAGAGGCATTCTCTCAGGCGATAATCTGGCAACTTGTCACTGATTATTTACATTTGTCATCAGCACAGCGGATGTTAAACATGGCTGTGGGGATCTAATTTATCATCCTGCAGTTCTGGCTACCACAATTTGCCCGCGATTTTCTTCCGTCAGTCAGGACAAATCATTTTGTATGTACCTAATAGACTAAAAAATAGTAAAACCACTATGATTTTTTGCATTGCGAAATTACTAGTCAATAATCCTTAGGATGCTATGTTGGCGAAACATTATGGTCGATTCCGGCAGTCACACTTAAACCTAGGGGCGGCTCCTGATATTTTTTGATGGGGGTTCACATTTTTTTAAATATGAGTGCATGTTAGCGCCTATGCTAACAACGATAGTAAATCTTAGAAGCCTCGGAAGTCTACTACCTGACTGACATTCGACTTTTGACAGCTGTCTACTTTCAACCGGCATCAAATCAGCCTCTGTGTGTTGCACAAAGTTATACAAAATTCAATAAGTACTGTACATAGCGCTCCACTCGATACATAAGTTTACAACTTACTTGAGACGAACGCGTAGACACTAGTGTATAAACATAGTAGAATTGAAAGATAATTATAAATATAGAGAAATATAGATTGCCTATGTAATCTTCGTGGGTGGGAGTGCACTGCACCAGCACTCCTTACCCACTTGCTGGCACCCGCCAGTGCTTAAACCTCAACGTAAAATTAGTCCTACCTGTCCTTTTCTCTCTCAGCCATTTATGTTAAGAACGGATAGAGATAGAGCGACTAAGATTAGGTTTAGGTTTAAGTGTGACTGCCGGAATCGACCCTATTGTAGAATAACCTATAAACAGCATAAGTGGATTTCGGAGTAGTAGCTAAGTATGTATTCTATGCTAGGTGCTAGATCTAATTTTTTATTACGACTAGTTGTCTAGTGAAAAATTGTGAAATTGTCTGAAGTATTGTTAAATTACAACTTTTTCACGTAATAACTACTTACCTATCTATTATTCTTTATTGTACAGATGCATACGATATGACAATTTATAAAGGCGAGCATATCTCTTACAGATATTCCTTCCAGCGAACGTGTGGTGGTGAACTTGATAAGATCTGTACATAAAAGATAGATTCAGGTCCCCTTGGACAAAGTGTTTGAAGCTCGATGTTTTAAAAATCTTCGATTATATTCAACGTACATTAATATTTACAAAATAAGGTCTTAAATTTGTTTTAGTACGTTAATACTTAATAACGTACAGTGGCATACAACAAAATTATTAATAATTTTATAAAAGAAAATGTGTCGACCATCATAATACATGCGCTATTTTAGCGTACGTACTATGTTTGTTTTGTTGAGTTTTGTTTCTTGTATTTGTGTTTGAATTGAGTTATTGTTTTCAAAACTGTTAAGCGATTTTTTTTTACTGTAAAAAAGTGGTAATTTTCCTGAGATAAGACAAAAGGTGCCTAGGTCCTATCTCAGACACTTTTCAAAATACCTACATAAAAGTTTGGTTTTGCTGTGAAAATTGTTTATACCTATCTTAATATAATAAGTATTAAGTAGCTATTAAGATAATAAACGTTCAAATGTGATATTACTTAATAAAGTTCTTAAATTATTTGTATTTTTGTGTTTTAAATAAATAAAAAATAAAAATAAAATAAAATCTTTTTATTTCAGGCTTGTGCCCATAGTGTTAGTATTACAAAAACTTAAATTTTATGTTAGTATATAGTACAAAAAAGAAAAACAACATCAACTAAATACACAGATATAATTCAAGAAGAGCCGACAATCTGAGCAATGGGCGGTCGTGCATGTCATAAGACTGATATCCCAAAAGGTGTGGGCATATGCAGAGATGTCCAATGTTTCATCAGTGCGCAGTCTACTCTGTCTGAAAATACCTTCAGGATGCTATCGGGACTGGCGCGCAATCGACGGACCGTAGCTGCCGTACGGCGGCGCATTATGCAGTAGAAATCATCGACTTGCGCCGCCGCGAACATGCCCGATGCGCTACAATAGCGCGGCAGCCCCAACATCACCCTGAAGGCATTGTTATATTGTACTCGTAGGGCGCCATAGGCTTTCTGCGTATAGTCAGCCCACAGACTGCAAGCGTAAAACGTCTGGCAATACGCCTTAAATAAAGTAATCTTGACAGGCGCTGTACACCGAGCAAACCTGCGGGCCAACATATTACATCTAACCGCCAGCGCCCTCCGCTCCCGGTCCATATCCAAATTATCTTTCAGCTGATCAGTTACCACGTGACCTAGATACTTAAAACTCGATACTCTTACTAAGGGAGTTTTATTCAACAGGACAGGTGGTACAAATGTTGGAACTTTAGACCCAGCCTTAAAGACCATTAACTCGCTTTTCCTTGCATTGTATCTAAGTCCGTTAACCTCAGCAAAAGCCTCACACATATAGAGCAGCCTCCTCAGTGCACCTATTGATGGACTGAGCAAGACCATGTCATCCGCATAACTTAGGTTGTTTATGATGGTACCATCAATCGAGCAACCTATTTCTGTCTTGCTCAGTCCCTCAACTAGCTCGTTAATATACAGGTTGAAAAGCTTAGGTGAGGTCAAACCACCCTGTCTCACACCGCACTCCAACCTGTACACATCGGAGTAGGTACCTGCCCACCTTACATGATTGGTTTGATTCTCATACCAGTATCTAAAGAGAGCCACCAGGTCCCCGGGTACATTAGCATTATGTAACTTTTCCCAGAGTTTATCATAACAGACCAGATCGAATGCCTTGGATAAGTCAAGGAAGCATGCATAAACAGGTGTCTTCCTAACGGCGTAGTACTGCACGGTTTCCTTAAGACACATGATTGCGCTTTCAGTAGATAGCCCCGCTCTAAAGCCAAATTGCGCATCGTGCAATGAGATATACTTATCCAGGTGTACTTCGAGTAAACCGTCCAGCACCTTTGAAATCACCGTTGCAAGAGAAATAGGTCTATAGTTACTTTTGTCCGAGGCATTCCCCGTCCTGTTTTTAATAACAGTTTTATTTATATTCTATGCTGTATGATCAGCAAAAAAACATAATTAAAAAAATCCAAAAACCCGACTGCTTAAAAAAGAACCAAATAATGTACATACATACGAGTAATAAAAAAAATTGAAAAGAAAAAAAACAAGCACTTAGATGTCCGGTGGTCTAGAATTCTATAATATTATTGTCGGCGACGAAGACATGAAACCTACCCAAACTGAATGATTCGATGTTATGTACATATAGATAAGGTTGATATTTGAATAAAGAGTTTGCAATACATGTTAGGTATAGCGCTAACATTAAGTTTGTACTAGGTAGGGTTGTTTTGTGTCTGACTTATTTCTTATCCCTTCGAGTTTTATTAGGTGTAGGTAGCTATTCTGAACACATTAAGAGTATTTTTAAGTAAATTGAATAATTACTTTAGTAGATATTTGCGGTTTCATAGTTTATTAAGATTTTGAACTTGTGCTCACAGTAGCTTCGAGAATATTCCAATTAGAATGAATCTGATTATTTCTTATTAGAGTTCAGTTTATGCCCTTTCTAGTGATATATAATTCATGTATATAGATTATGTAAATTAGATTTTATTAAGGGCTAAACTTAGCAAGTTGGTAAAATTTGTAAGATTTTTGACCTTTCTCCTTTGACAACTTTTTATTGTTTAAACTTAGAAATAAGATTCTTATATAATTAGATGGAGCTAATTAAGACCTTTTTAACGATGTATAACATATGTATGTAAAGTTTGATTTGAAATAAATATAGGGCGCAAAAGAGGTCAGTCAAGGGACAAACTAGATAAAATGTTAGAAGAAATCGTAAAGAATTTCTACCGCGTTCCAGACGGTAAGGGTGAACCGTCGACATATTTGTAAGTCGCACGGATTTTGTGTGTTCAATCCGAGGCGAGTTCCTAAGAAGAAAAATAAGAAGAAAAGTGAAAAGGAAGCAAAATAGGAACAAGAGAAGCCACTGAAGACTGCCTGAAGACTGACCTCTTGCCCGCAGTTTGGAAGAAAAGTGTGTTTTGTCTCTCTCACTCCCGCGTACGACAACAACATACAGGGGTGCGACAGCAACATACAGTGGGTGGGTTTGACAACAACATACAATAGGGTGACCGGCGCGTATTTAGTACGCGACGACGCCGCGGCTGATATCGGAGCTGCGCACACGGGTGAAGGGTGCGCGAGGCGGACGCGACCAGCGCGGGTTTGGGAGTTACGCCCCGGGCCCACCGCGTTCGTCACCCCGGGGATCCTTTCCCCGGCCGGACCCGCTGAAACGGGAGCTGGCCGCAACAGATGGTCCTTCGAGCCGGATCCTTCGGACAAGAGAAGATATCAGCGCAGAAGATGCCGGTCACCAGATCGCAACACGGAAGGTCTTCGGCACAAGAAGAGGATAGAACATCATCAGAGATGACTTCGGGAACGACTTCTTCTGAAGCGACTTCGGGCACCACAGGAACGTCGACTATGGATTCCGCCGGGACGAAGACGACAGGCTCTGGCACGATGGCCAGTGCCGCTGGTACAGAAGAACACCCGAAGAAGAAGAGCTCTTCAGCACTCACCTTGGTTCCAGTGAAGGCACCCTCGCTCGCCAAGTCGAAGCGCTCCCGGAAGAAGGAGCTTGAGGCGCGTGAGGAACTGGCACGTCTAAAGTTAATGAAGATAGAGGCTGAAGCAAAATTGGCAGAAGCAAGACTGGCTCGTATCCAATATGAAGATGAAGAGGACGAGTCCAGATCAGAAGACGAGGAGCCTGAAGACAGAACGGCGCACGTGCAAGAATGGGTCCGAGCGACGATGGACGTTGAAGAAAAGGAGGGGGAGCCGATGAAGGAAGCTCTTCCAGCCATCGACGCGAGGCCGCACGAGTCTTCAGGGTACCGAGTCAGCGAGTTGGCTGGAGCTATCAAGATGGCGATGGAGTCCAGTCCAGTGAGAAGTCCAGCACCGCCACCCAGTTATATGCACGAGTTACCTGCCTTCGAGGGAAACAGCGCGGAATGGCTGGCCTTCAAGAGAGTATATGAAGATACTGCACCACTCTTCTCAAGCACTCAGAATATGGCGCGGCTGAGAAGAGCGCTGAAGGGGGCAGCAAGAGAGGCGATCAAGAATATTTTGTATTCTGATTCTGCACCTGAAGAAATCATCGATGCGTTGCGTAGAAGATTTGGAAGACCAGATGCTTTGGTGATGCACGAACTGGAAAGAATGAAGGCATTACCGAAGATCATGGATACTGCGAGGGATGTATGCTTATTCGCCAGCATCGTCAGTAATGGGGTTGCGACGATCAAGAATCTGAAGAAGATACATTTCCTGTATTCGCCAGAGATGAAGAAGGCCATCGAAGAGAAGATGGGTCCTATCATGAAGTTTAGATGGTACGACTTCGCCGCTGAACATGAAGACAGTGAAGAGCCGGACCTGGTGTTGATGTCCAGGTTCCTAGACCGAGAAGCTGATAGATGTGGAGCATATGCAGCACCTGAAACGCCGAGAAGATTTGGCCTGAAGCAACACTTCACGCATCAGACTACGGAGAAGCCAAGGCCGCCGGAGCAACGAGTAGAACCAACGCGGGCTGAGAAGATGGAGTGTCCAGCTTGCCGAGGGGAGCACCGGCTGTATGAATGTCGACGCTTCAAGGAGTCTTCGGTGCAAGAGAGATGGGATATTGTGAAGAAGTCCAGGCTATGCTTCAAGTGTCTGCATAGTCCTCATCGGAAGGAAACCTGCAAGAGACCTCCATGCAAGATCTGCAAGCGTCTTCATCATCAACTGCTGCACAATACAGAGAAGAGACAGCAGCAGCCGGAGAAAGAAGAAGAAGAAGACGTCCAAGAGGTCTCCAATCACGTCATGCTGCCGGTCAACACTGCGAGTACAGCAAGAGCCTTCCTGAAGATAATTCCTGTGGAGTTGTATGGTCCCAGGGGTTCGGAGAAGGTCCTGGCGCTACTGGATGAAGGGTCTACCGTATCACTGTTAGACTCAGCAGTGGCAGAGAAGATTGGAGCGTCAGGACCGGAAGAGACTTTGGCGATATCCACTGTCGGCGGGAAGATTATTATGAAGAAGAACTCTCAAAGGCTGTCTATGGAGATACGAGGAGTTCATCAAGAGGGCAAGAAGAGATTGAACGAGGTTCGAACAATTGACAAGATGGACCTCGCGCCTCAATACGTCAAGAAGTCTAGGATAGAAGAATGCTCACATCTGAAGAAGATGGCAGACCAGCTGCACTACAATGAAGATCCACCACAGTTGTTGATTGGGCAAGACAACTGGCACCTCATCGTGTCAAGAGCCATCAGGAGGGGAAAGAAGAACCAACCCATCGCCTCCCTCACTGAGTTAGGTTGGGTACTGCATGGCACCGATGGAGGAGAGTCGAAGCCAGTGCACTTCATCAACTGTGCGCAGCTGGCTGGAGAAGAAGATGACCACATGGAGAAGATTATCAAGGAGCATTTCAGTATTGAGTCGCTGGGGATACAGCCTCGTCGCCCGAGTATGGATATTGAAGCCAAGGCCCTGCAGACACTGGAGAAGACAAGTCGTCGCATTGAAGGAGGTCGCTTCGAAACAGGACTTCTATGGAAGACAGAAGATGAAAGGATGCCTGCTAGCTACAAATCTGCTGAGAACAGATTGAAGAATATTGAGAAGAAGCTAGACAAGGACATCGACATGAAGAAAGAATATGAGCGGCAAATCAATCATCTTCTCGAGAATGACTACGCGGAAGAAGCACCAGAAGAATGTACATCAGATAGAGAATGGTATCTCCCGCACTTCGCCGTAACGCATCCGACGAAGAAGAAGATGAGGATTGTCTTTGATGCTGCTGCCAAGGTCCAAGGAAAGAGTCTCAACGATGCACTGCTGCCGGGACCAGACTTGTTGCAGTCACTGTTTGGAGTTCTTTTGAGGTTTCGGCAGAGTCACATCGCAGTAGTAGCAGACATCAAGGAAATGTTCCTGCAAATAAGAATACGAGATGAAGATCGAGATAGCTTGAGATTCCTGTGGAGGGGCCAAGGACAAGAGGGATCTCCGAAGAAATATAGAATGAAGTCAGTCATCTTTGGTGCGGCGTCCTCTCCCAGTACGGCTATCTATATTAAGAATCGGAATGCAGCAGAACATAAAGAAGAGTATCCTGAGGCAGCAAGAGCGATCGTGCGAAATCATTATATGGATGACTACTTGCAGAGTTTCGCCACGGTTGAAGACGCAAAGAAGATTGCCAAAGAAGTGGATACCGTTCATCTGAAGGCTGGGTTTGAACTGCGAGGTTGGGCTTCAAACCATCTAGAAGTTCTTGCTGACATGAAGACCGAAGAAATGAAGACTGAAATCACGCTGGGTCATGAAGAGAAGACTCTGGGACTTCGTTGGTTCATCAAAGAAGATGCATTGGGGTTTAGAACGAGTCTGCGGAACACTCCAGAAGATGTTATTAACGAGGCCAGAACTCCGACGAAGAGAGAAATCACCAGCGCGATCATGTCAACATTCGACCCCATGGGATTAGTCTCTCCAGTACTGATACAAGGGAAGAAACTGATGCAAGATGTCTGGAGAAGCGGGGTTGGATGGGATGAAGAGATAACTGAAGAAGCCTGTGAAACCTGGAAGAAGTATATGAAGAACCTACAGCTGCTGCGAGATCTGCATATTCCAAGATGCATATCTCCGACCAACACTGAGGGAGAGCTGCACGTCTTCACAGATGCCAGCGAGACAGCATACGCTGCCGCCGTGTATTGGCGTACGAAGAATGAAGATGGCAAGATACTGGTGTCTCTGTTGGCTGGAAAGGCGAGGGTGACGCCGCTGAAGCCGATATCGATTCCTCGGCTGGAGCTGCAGGCGGCGTTACTGGGAAGCAGATTGGCTCACTCAGTCGAGAAGGAGTTAGACCTGAAGACGAAGAGGAAGATCTTCTGGACCGACTCCAGCACTGTACTGTCCTGGATTAAGTCGGACCCCAGGACATTCAAGCCTTACGTCGCACATCGCCTGGCGGAAATAGAAGAGACAACGAAGCCTCAAGAGTGGCGTTGGATTCCCACGGCACAAAATCCGGCAGATGATGCGACGCGAGAGATTCCTGAGAACTTCAACCAGGCGCACAGATGGTTCACAGGCCCCGAGTTTCTTCAGAGAAAAGAAGAAGAATGGCCAGCTCCCAGATCCTTCAAGACGAAGCCTACTGGGGAAGAAAAGAATGCAGTAGTTGCTGCAATCGCTGGCCCGAAGATGATGACTCCTGATCCACTGAGGTTCTCCAGCTGGACAAGATTATGGAGAGCAACTGCCAGAGTTTTGCAGTTCATTGACATGTGCAGAAAGAAGAATCGAGTCCACGCTGCGAGAAAGAAAGAAAAAGACGACACCTCGTGGAAAGTTAACAGGAAGAAGAAGAATGTCCCTGCAAGACCAGTTACCGTGAAGAAGAGCAAAGAAGTACGTCGCTTCATACCTCTAGAAGCCACGTACTTAGAGCAAGCAGAAAAGCTTCTACTACAAAGAAGCCAGAGAGATTGTTTTGAAGAGGAGATGACCTGCCTGCGAAGATCGAAACCTCTAGACAGAAGTAGTAAATTGAAGAAGTTGGATGTCATAGAAGAAAATGGTCTACTACATCTACGAGGAAGAATCGACGCGGCACAGAACATTGATCGCAACTTCAAAAGACCAGTTGTATTGGATGGGAAGAATTACGTCACGAAGTTGCTGATCCAGCACTACCACGAGAGGTTCAACCATGGGAACCACGCGACGGTCATCAACGAGTTAAGACAGCGGTACTGGATTCTGGGACTACGATCTGCGGTTAAATGGACTCTGCATCACTGTCAATGGTGCAGGGTCAAGAAGACGATACCACAACCGGTGCCGACGGGAGATCTGCCAGAAGAACGACTGCGACATGGAGCACACCCCTTTACGTGTGCTGCGGTGGACTACTTCGGCCCAATGATTGTGACGATCGGAAGAAGACATGAGAAGAGGTGGGGGGCTCTATTCACATGCCTCACCACAAGAGCGGTACACATTGAGTTGGCTACCTCTCTATCAACCGACTCAATGATACTGGCTCTCCGACGAATGGCTGCACGAAGAGGAATGCCCAGCGTGTTGTTTAGCGACAACGGGACCAACTTCGTCGGGGCGAAGAGAGAACTGCAAGAGGCCATAGAAGAATTGAAGAAAGAAGACACTCTAGCGACCGAAGCAGAGAAGATTGGCGTCCGGTGGAAATTCATACCACCAGGCGCACCGAACATGGGCGGAGCCTGGGAAAGAATGGTCCGTTCCGTGAAAACAGCCCTTGCAGCGACCCTGAACGAGAAGACCCCGAGAGAAGAAGTACTACACACGCTGCTGGTAGAAGCAGAACATATCGTCAACTCAAGACCCTTGACAGACTTGGACGAGAACGCCAGTGAAGAAGCTCTCACTCCCAATCATTTCCTGATTGGGAGATCCTGCGGAGCGCCTAGGGTGGGCGCCTTCACCGATCAAGATATGGCAGGACGGAGCACATGGAAGAGCACACAACGCATGGTCGACCACTTCTGGAGCAGGTGGATCAAGGAGTACCTGCCGACGTTGCTGCCCAGGAAGATTGATGGACGAGCAGCAACAAGGGACCTGCGTTGTGGAGACATCGTGCTGGTGGTGGATCACACACTACCACGCTGCACCTGGCCAAAAGGAAGAATCACCCAAGTCTACCCTGGACCTGATGGGAGAACGAGAGTCGTCGATGTCGCGACGCCCGGAGGAGTACTGCGTCGCCCGCATTCGAAAATCATCCTGGTGGTGCCGGTGGAGTCGTCGCCGGAGCCGAGAGTTGGTGCTCTGCACGAGGGGGAGAATGTCGGCGACGAAGACATGAAACCTACCCAAACTGAATGATTCGATGTTATGTACATATAGATAAGGTTGATATTTGAATAAAGAGTTTGCAATACATGTTAGGTATAGCGCTAACATTAAGTTTGTACTAGGTAGGGTTGTTTTGTGTCTGACTTATTTCTTATCCCTTCGAGTTTTATTAGGTGTAGGTAGCTATTCTGAACACATTAAGAGTATTTTTAAGTAAATTGAATAATTACTTTAGTAGATATTTGCGGTTTCATAGTTTATTAAGATTTTGAACTTGTGCTCACAGTAGCTTCGAGAATATTCCAATTAGAATGAATCTGATTATTTCTTATTAGAGTTCAGTTTATGCCCTTTCTAGTGATATATAATTCATGTATATAGATTATGTAAATTAGATTTTATTAAGGGCTAAACTTAGCAAGTTGGTAAAATTTGTAAGATTTTTGACCTTTCTCCTTTGACAACTTTTTATTGTTTAAACTTAGAAATAAGATTCTTATATAATTAGATGGAGCTAATTAAGACCTTTTTAACGATGTATAACATATGTATGTAAAGTTTGATTTGAAATAAATATAGGGCGCAAAAGAGGTCAGTCAAGGGACAAACTAGATAAAATGTTAGAAGAAATCGTAAAGAATTTCTACCGCGTTCCAGACGGTAAGGGTGAACCGTCGACATATTTGTAAGTCGCACGGATTTTGTGTGTTCAATCCGAGGCGAGTTCCTAAGAAGAAAAATAAGAAGAAAAGTGAAAAGGAAGCAAAATAGGAACAAGAGAAGCCACTGAAGACTGCCTGAAGACTGACCTCTTGCCCGCAGTTTGGAAGAAAAGTGTGTTTTGTCTCTCTCACTCCCGCGTACGACAACAACATACAGGGGTGCGACAGCAACATACAGTGGGTGGGTTTGACAACAACATACAATAGGGTGACCGGCGCGTATTTAGTACGCGACGACGCCGCGGCTGATATCGGAGCTGCGCACACGGGTGAAGGGTGCGCGAGGCGGACGCGACCAGCGCGGGTTTGGGAGTTACGCCCCGGGCCCACCGCGTTCGTCACCCCGGGGATCCTTTCCCCGGCCGGACCCGCTGAAACGGGAGCTGGCCGCAACAGATGGTCCTTCGAGCCGGATCCTTCGGACAAGAGAAGATATCAGCGCAGAAGATGCCGGTCACCAGATCGCAACACGGAAGGTCTTCGGCACAAGAAGAGGATAGAACATCATCAGAGATGACTTCGGGAACGACTTCTTCTGAAGCGACTTCGGGCACCACAGGAACGTCGACTATGGATTCCGCCGGGACGAAGACGACAGGCTCTGGCACGATGGCCAGTGCCGCTGGTACAGAAGAACACCCGAAGAAGAAGAGCTCTTCAGCACTCACCTTGGTTCCAGTGAAGGCACCCTCGCTCGCCAAGTCGAAGCGCTCCCGGAAGAAGGAGCTTGAGGCGCGTGAGGAACTGGCACGTCTAAAGTTAATGAAGATAGAGGCTGAAGCAAAATTGGCAGAAGCAAGACTGGCTCGTATCCAATATGAAGATGAAGAGGACGAGTCCAGATCAGAAGACGAGGAGCCTGAAGACAGAACGGCGCACGTGCAAGAATGGGTCCGAGCGACGATGGACGTTGAAGAAAAGGAGGGGGAGCCGATGAAGGAAGCTCTTCCAGCCATCGACGCGAGGCCGCACGAGTCTTCAGGGTACCGAGTCAGCGAGTTGGCTGGAGCTATCAAGATGGCGATGGAGTCCAGTCCAGTGAGAAGTCCAGCACCGCCACCCAGTTATATGCACGAGTTACCTGCCTTCGAGGGAAACAGCGCGGAATGGCTGGCCTTCAAGAGAGTATATGAAGATACTGCACCACTCTTCTCAAGCACTCAGAATATGGCGCGGCTGAGAAGAGCGCTGAAGGGGGCAGCAAGAGAGGCGATCAAGAATATTTTGTATTCTGATTCTGCACCTGAAGAAATCATCGATGCGTTGCGTAGAAGATTTGGAAGACCAGATGCTTTGGTGATGCACGAACTGGAAAGAATGAAGGCATTACCGAAGATCATGGATACTGCGAGGGATGTATGCTTATTCGCCAGCATCGTCAGTAATGGGGTTGCGACGATCAAGAATCTGAAGAAGATACATTTCCTGTATTCGCCAGAGATGAAGAAGGCCATCGAAGAGAAGATGGGTCCTATCATGAAGTTTAGATGGTACGACTTCGCCGCTGAACATGAAGACAGTGAAGAGCCGGACCTGGTGTTGATGTCCAGGTTCCTAGACCGAGAAGCTGATAGATGTGGAGCATATGCAGCACCTGAAACGCCGAGAAGATTTGGCCTGAAGCAACACTTCACGCATCAGACTACGGAGAAGCCAAGGCCGCCGGAGCAACGAGTAGAACCAACGCGGGCTGAGAAGATGGAGTGTCCAGCTTGCCGAGGGGAGCACCGGCTGTATGAATGTCGACGCTTCAAGGAGTCTTCGGTGCAAGAGAGATGGGATATTGTGAAGAAGTCCAGGCTATGCTTCAAGTGTCTGCATAGTCCTCATCGGAAGGAAACCTGCAAGAGACCTCCATGCAAGATCTGCAAGCGTCTTCATCATCAACTGCTGCACAATACAGAGAAGAGACAGCAGCAGCCGGAGAAAGAAGAAGAAGAAGACGTCCAAGAGGTCTCCAATCACGTCATGCTGCCGGTCAACACTGCGAGTACAGCAAGAGCCTTCCTGAAGATAATTCCTGTGGAGTTGTATGGTCCCAGGGGTTCGGAGAAGGTCCTGGCGCTACTGGATGAAGGGTCTACCGTATCACTGTTAGACTCAGCAGTGGCAGAGAAGATTGGAGCGTCAGGACCGGAAGAGACTTTGGCGATATCCACTGTCGGCGGGAAGATTATTATGAAGAAGAACTCTCAAAGGCTGTCTATGGAGATACGAGGAGTTCATCAAGAGGGCAAGAAGAGATTGAACGAGGTTCGAACAATTGACAAGATGGACCTCGCGCCTCAATACGTCAAGAAGTCTAGGATAGAAGAATGCTCACATCTGAAGAAGATGGCAGACCAGCTGCACTACAATGAAGATCCACCACAGTTGTTGATTGGGCAAGACAACTGGCACCTCATCGTGTCAAGAGCCATCAGGAGGGGAAAGAAGAACCAACCCATCGCCTCCCTCACTGAGTTAGGTTGGGTACTGCATGGCACCGATGGAGGAGAGTCGAAGCCAGTGCACTTCATCAACTGTGCGCAGCTGGCTGGAGAAGAAGATGACCACATGGAGAAGATTATCAAGGAGCATTTCAGTATTGAGTCGCTGGGGATACAGCCTCGTCGCCCGAGTATGGATATTGAAGCCAAGGCCCTGCAGACACTGGAGAAGACAAGTCGTCGCATTGAAGGAGGTCGCTTCGAAACAGGACTTCTATGGAAGACAGAAGATGAAAGGATGCCTGCTAGCTACAAATCTGCTGAGAACAGATTGAAGAATATTGAGAAGAAGCTAGACAAGGACATCGACATGAAGAAAGAATATGAGCGGCAAATCAATCATCTTCTCGAGAATGACTACGCGGAAGAAGCACCAGAAGAATGTACATCAGATAGAGAATGGTATCTCCCGCACTTCGCCGTAACGCATCCGACGAAGAAGAAGATGAGGATTGTCTTTGATGCTGCTGCCAAGGTCCAAGGAAAGAGTCTCAACGATGCACTGCTGCCGGGACCAGACTTGTTGCAGTCACTGTTTGGAGTTCTTTTGAGGTTTCGGCAGAGTCACATCGCAGTAGTAGCAGACATCAAGGAAATGTTCCTGCAAATAAGAATACGAGATGAAGATCGAGATAGCTTGAGATTCCTGTGGAGGGGCCAAGGACAAGAGGGATCTCCGAAGAAATATAGAATGAAGTCAGTCATCTTTGGTGCGGCGTCCTCTCCCAGTACGGCTATCTATATTAAGAATCGGAATGCAGCAGAACATAAAGAAGAGTATCCTGAGGCAGCAAGAGCGATCGTGCGAAATCATTATATGGATGACTACTTGCAGAGTTTCGCCACGGTTGAAGACGCAAAGAAGATTGCCAAAGAAGTGGATACCGTTCATCTGAAGGCTGGGTTTGAACTGCGAGGTTGGGCTTCAAACCATCTAGAAGTTCTTGCTGACATGAAGACCGAAGAAATGAAGACTGAAATCACGCTGGGTCATGAAGAGAAGACTCTGGGACTTCGTTGGTTCATCAAAGAAGATGCATTGGGGTTTAGAACGAGTCTGCGGAACACTCCAGAAGATGTTATTAACGAGGCCAGAACTCCGACGAAGAGAGAAATCACCAGCGCGATCATGTCAACATTCGACCCCATGGGATTAGTCTCTCCAGTACTGATACAAGGGAAGAAACTGATGCAAGATGTCTGGAGAAGCGGGGTTGGATGGGATGAAGAGATAACTGAAGAAGCCTGTGAAACCTGGAAGAAGTATATGAAGAACCTACAGCTGCTGCGAGATCTGCATATTCCAAGATGCATATCTCCGACCAACACTGAGGGAGAGCTGCACGTCTTCACAGATGCCAGCGAGACAGCATACGCTGCCGCCGTGTATTGGCGTACGAAGAATGAAGATGGCAAGATACTGGTGTCTCTGTTGGCTGGAAAGGCGAGGGTGACGCCGCTGAAGCCGATATCGATTCCTCGGCTGGAGCTGCAGGCGGCGTTACTGGGAAGCAGATTGGCTCACTCAGTCGAGAAGGAGTTAGACCTGAAGACGAAGAGGAAGATCTTCTGGACCGACTCCAGCACTGTACTGTCCTGGATTAAGTCGGACCCCAGGACATTCAAGCCTTACGTCGCACATCGCCTGGCGGAAATAGAAGAGACAACGAAGCCTCAAGAGTGGCGTTGGATTCCCACGGCACAAAATCCGGCAGATGATGCGACGCGAGAGATTCCTGAGAACTTCAACCAGGCGCACAGATGGTTCACAGGCCCCGAGTTTCTTCAGAGAAAAGAAGAAGAATGGCCAGCTCCCAGATCCTTCAAGACGAAGCCTACTGGGGAAGAAAAGAATGCAGTAGTTGCTGCAATCGCTGGCCCGAAGATGATGACTCCTGATCCACTGAGGTTCTCCAGCTGGACAAGATTATGGAGAGCAACTGCCAGAGTTTTGCAGTTCATTGACATGTGCAGAAAGAAGAATCGAGTCCACGCTGCGAGAAAGAAAGAAAAAGACGACACCTCGTGGAAAGTTAACAGGAAGAAGAAGAATGTCCCTGCAAGACCAGTTACCGTGAAGAAGAGCAAAGAAGTACGTCGCTTCATACCTCTAGAAGCCACGTACTTAGAGCAAGCAGAAAAGCTTCTACTACAAAGAAGCCAGAGAGATTGTTTTGAAGAGGAGATGACCTGCCTGCGAAGATCGAAACCTCTAGACAGAAGTAGTAAATTGAAGAAGTTGGATGTCATAGAAGAAAATGGTCTACTACATCTACGAGGAAGAATCGACGCGGCACAGAACATTGATCGCAACTTCAAAAGACCAGTTGTATTGGATGGGAAGAATTACGTCACGAAGTTGCTGATCCAGCACTACCACGAGAGGTTCAACCATGGGAACCACGCGACGGTCATCAACGAGTTAAGACAGCGGTACTGGATTCTGGGACTACGATCTGCGGTTAAATGGACTCTGCATCACTGTCAATGGTGCAGGGTCAAGAAGACGATACCACAACCGGTGCCGACGGGAGATCTGCCAGAAGAACGACTGCGACATGGAGCACACCCCTTTACGTGTGCTGCGGTGGACTACTTCGGCCCAATGATTGTGACGATCGGAAGAAGACATGAGAAGAGGTGGGGGGCTCTATTCACATGCCTCACCACAAGAGCGGTACACATTGAGTTGGCTACCTCTCTATCAACCGACTCAATGATACTGGCTCTCCGACGAATGGCTGCACGAAGAGGAATGCCCAGCGTGTTGTTTAGCGACAACGGGACCAACTTCGTCGGGGCGAAGAGAGAACTGCAAGAGGCCATAGAAGAATTGAAGAAAGAAGACACTCTAGCGACCGAAGCAGAGAAGATTGGCGTCCGGTGGAAATTCATACCACCAGGCGCACCGAACATGGGCGGAGCCTGGGAAAGAATGGTCCGTTCCGTGAAAACAGCCCTTGCAGCGACCCTGAACGAGAAGACCCCGAGAGAAGAAGTACTACACACGCTGCTGGTAGAAGCAGAACATATCGTCAACTCAAGACCCTTGACAGACTTGGACGAGAACGCCAGTGAAGAAGCTCTCACTCCCAATCATTTCCTGATTGGGAGATCCTGCGGAGCGCCTAGGGTGGGCGCCTTCACCGATCAAGATATGGCAGGACGGAGCACATGGAAGAGCACACAACGCATGGTCGACCACTTCTGGAGCAGGTGGATCAAGGAGTACCTGCCGACGTTGCTGCCCAGGAAGATTGATGGACGAGCAGCAACAAGGGACCTGCGTTGTGGAGACATCGTGCTGGTGGTGGATCACACACTACCACGCTGCACCTGGCCAAAAGGAAGAATCACCCAAGTCTACCCTGGACCTGATGGGAGAACGAGAGTCGTCGATGTCGCGACGCCCGGAGGAGTACTGCGTCGCCCGCATTCGAAAATCATCCTGGTGGTGCCGGTGGAGTCGTCGCCGGAGCCGAGAGTTGGTGCTCTGCACGAGGGGGAGAATGTCGGCGACGAAGACATGAAACCTACCCAAACTGAATGATTCGATGTTATGTACATATAGATAAGGTTGATATTTGAATAAAGAGTTTGCAATACATGTTAGGTATAGCGCTAACATTAAGTTTGTACTAGGTAGGGTTGTTTTGTGTCTGACTTATTTCTTATCCCTTCGAGTTTTATTAGGTGTAGGTAGCTATTCTGAACACATTAAGAGTATTTTTAAGTAAATTGAATAATTACTTTAGTAGATATTTGCGGTTTCATAGTTTATTAAGATTTTGAACTTGTGCTCACAGTAGCTTCGAGAATATTCCAATTAGAATGAATCTGATTATTTCTTATTAGAGTTCAGTTTATGCCCTTTCTAGTGATATATAATTCATGTATATAGATTATGTAAATTAGATTTTATTAAGGGCTAAACTTAGCAAGTTGGTAAAATTTGTAAGATTTTTGACCTTTCTCCTTTGACAACTTTTTATTGTTTAAACTTAGAAATAAGATTCTTATATAATTAGATGGAGCTAATTAAGACCTTTTTAACGATGTATAACATATGTATGTAAAGTTTGATTTGAAATAAATATAGGGCGCAAAAGAGGTCAGTCAAGGGACAAACTAGATAAAATGTTAGAAGAAATCGTAAAGAATTTCTACCGCGTTCCAGACGGTAAGGGTGAACCGTCGACATATTTGTAAGTCGCACGGATTTTGTGTGTTCAATCCGAGGCGAGTTCCTAAGAAGAAAAATAAGAAGAAAAGTGAAAAGGAAGCAAAATAGGAACAAGAGAAGCCACTGAAGACTGCCTGAAGACTGACCTCTTGCCCGCAGTTTGGAAGAAAAGTGTGTTTTGTCTCTCTCACTCCCGCGTACGACAACAACATACAGGGGTGCGACAGCAACATACAGTGGGTGGGTTTGACAACAACATACAATAGGGTGACCGGCGCGTATTTAGTACGCGACGACGCCGCGGCTGATATCGGAGCTGCGCACACGGGTGAAGGGTGCGCGAGGCGGACGCGACCAGCGCGGGTTTGGGAGTTACGCCCCGGGCCCACCGCGTTCGTCACCCCGGGGATCCTTTCCCCGGCCGGACCCGCTGAAACGGGAGCTGGCCGCAACAATTATTATGGAATAAATACTATTGAAGAACATAAAATATTTTATAATGATCGTAACATAACAACTGAACAGCCAGGATCCATTGAAATATTAGCTTGGCTGTCAGATAATGGATCCCGACTGTTCAGTCTATGTGATAGATTCTAGTATGATTTTTAAATACCTATACAACGATACCCCACTCGATATAGTAGTCGCCATATTGGATTTTCACTAACGTCATGTCTTTAGTGACACTCGCCGGACTAAGAGGAATCGATTGACGAATCATAAAAATCGGCCCAGGCATTTTGTCTGTGTAGTGCTTCAAAGGAACATACATAGGCTGTTAAACACAATACTACTCCTTTGCGTCGCGCAGTTGGGTAAAAAAGAGGCGTGTCAAGACCGTAGCAAATAGAGATTCGTGATATCTGCCTAAGTGCCTACCTCTGAGGAAAAGGCATGATTTTATTTATTATTTTAAGTGTTTTAAGTATAAGCTTTTATTTAGTTTCATCTGTCCCGTTGTCTGTGATCAAATCATGCAAGTTAAATTTGATGCACTTCCCGGTTTCCATGCATGCATATAGGTATTAATCGGATGACAATGCAATATTATTATGACACATAGCTAATCTGATGATGATGGAGCTGGAAGGTGGCCATAGGAACTCCGTAATTAAGAGCCAGCAGTCAAATAAAAGTCCCACGGTTGCTCCGCCCACATACCCCGCCACCCGCAATGCAAGGATACGCGTTAAGATCTGCGTAGTGTTAAAATTCGAAATTCGCGCGCTTTCGAGCAGGCGGGTCAACGCTAGGTCAAACGCAGAGAACATAAAAACCCATAGAGTCGTTATTATAATTGATTTCAATGTTATGTTTATTTTATTTTTGTTTGCAAAATACAATTAAATTAAATTAATTAATTTATTAATAAGTAATATAGGTATGTTAAAAAATCATTCATACAATAGAACACATTACCTGCATCATAGTTATATTTATGTATGAAATTCATCCAATGCAACAAGTATTAGGAAGTTTTGAATAAAACGAATTAATGGTAGATATCAAAGATTTATTTTATATATCACAAAAAAAAGTATCCGATACATATGTGAAATGGGACCAATTTACTCATGTAGATCGCTTTTAAAAAGGCTTTTAGGTGAGTCAATATGTTAAAATGTTACAAGTAGTAATTTAACAAATTTTAATATTAAGATTATTATGTAAAAAAATGCAGTTTCATTTAGGTAAATTGCTGTATGTTAAATATAAATAGTAGGTGTTTTTAAAAATAAAGGGTTAACAGGTATGTATAATGTGCATTCGCAATATTAGCTGTGCATAAATAAAAAAAACTTTATTTAAAGATAAATAGCGGTATGCGTATGCCACAAATATAAATTGCAGTTTGATTAGCAATATTCTCATTTGAGGATTTTGCTGTGCAGTCAGTAATTTTGATACGAATTCCAATTATTTGTGACTATAAAAAATCATTTTATTTGATGTGCGTTTAAATACTATACAATTAAATTAAATGATTTTTCTTACTAATCCTCTACACTCCCCAAGAAATATATATGTACTATTTACCTTATACAGTAAAATACCTTCTGTTCTATGCTCCACCTCATCTGTTACCATCAAACTGTCAATCGGAGAGCTAAAATATGAAATGAGTTTAAAAATATCAAAAAAGTTTTAGTAGCCAAAAGTGAAAACAAGTGAGCAAAAACAACAAAATTATAGCAGGTAGGTAGGTTCTCACTCACTTTTCTTCAAACATTACAGGTGGTATTAGTTCGGTATAAACTTTGACGGGCGACTCCAGGACTTTTTGTTCGGCACAATTTGTTTGAATTCTATAAACAAAATATTGTAGAAGAAACTGCTGCCGAAGATGCTACGTAGTAAGTAAAGATGGGTCGGATTAGGTAAAAATCGTACCTGTTCGACCTAATACATACTAATATTTATGCAATATGGCCGTTCCATTACTGTGATCCATTACGTATTAGATAAATACGTAGAATCTTTATTCGATGAATATTTAGTATCGGTTTTCGGTGAATGATCCATTATCTAATAAATACCTACGTAGAAAGAATAGTTGTGGAAATAGAAAATATCGTGATAATAGCGAAATGCATTTTTATATTAGGTTAAATTTTTAATATTTAGTTAAATTGTTTTTAGTTTGTGTCACATATTTTGTTTAAATAAAGGATTTTAATTTTGTAAAAAAAAATGAAAAAAAAAGTCTTGTCTGTACCCGGATACGAACCAGGAATATCTGATTTTCGACTCCGCCGATGTAACCGCTGGGCTATTATAAACTTGGTAGAGACGGTGAAAATTATCTTCATATTCTAATGATATTGTAGTATTTTTGCTAAATAATAAAATTGAAACTTATAGTCTATGCCTTACGGTTGATTTCTCATAATAAGATGATATTTTATGCGATACCTAATACCTAATGTCGTCTTGTATCTGAATGCTGGGCCGCGGCCGTAAAGAAGAAGGATAAAAATCAATTCCATGTAAGCAAGATGAGAATGTTGAGATGGATGTGTGGAGTTACAAGAATGGATAAAATAAGAAATGTGTATATAAGAGGAAGTTTGAAAGTTGCTCCGATCACAGACAAGTTACGAAGTAACCGTCTGTCTTGGTACGGGCATGTAAAGCTATATTATGAGTCTATGATGTAAAGCGACGGGATGAAAGGCATATTTTACAGAGAGCTTTGTGCATGAGTGTGGATGGATATAAAGAAGAGGTAGACCAAAGAAATGTTGGATGGATTGTGTGAGGGAGGATATGCGTGTACTGGGAGTGAGCCATGAGATGACGGATAATAGGGATGAATGGAAGAAAAGTACATATTGTGCCGACCCCAAATAAATGGGAACAGGGCAGGAAGATGATGATGACCTAATCACGTTGTATTAGGTACCGACTAGTATTGAAAAATACCTAATCCACATACCTATTCCAATATTTATGCCTCACCTGTAGTAGTAAGTAAGTTCCTTAGGTGGGTGAAAGATATTGTACCTACATACAGGATGATTTTTGGTCGTCAACGTTCCCGAAAACTACGGAATCTCCTCATCATCACGATCATTTTTCTCTATGGAAGCATACCTGGGAAGTGTGTGGTTTCCAAAATATTAGGGTCCAAAGTTGAGTAAATAGACTGCGTTTTTCTGCATAAATGCACATAGACGCACGTAGCAAGATTTTTTCACGAGAAATAATTAATATCTGTCTATAAATAAACTAGCATAAACACTAGACACTATAAATTTCGCCAGATCAAGTAATTAAAAAAATTTTTTTCAAAAAAAATTTTTTTTTCCCAGCATTTTTTTTGGCATAAACTTACTTTATTTTATGTATAGAGTACGCACCCTTCGTTAAAGGTGGCCACAAAAAAACACCCTGTATACTCGTAAATGTATATAAAATTTGTGTATGTGCTTCATGTGTAAAGCAGTGCGCTTATAGAATACTTCTCATTTCGAACTAATTTCTTTTGTAGACTTTTACATAGATAAACAAAGCAACAAGCGCCATCGTTCAAAGGAATTCTACCAATTTATAAAGGTGAAAGTTTGTATGTGTGTGAGTGTGTATGTTTGTTACTTCATCACGCAAAATCCTGAAATGTATGGAACAGCTGATTTTTTTCACTATATCGGAGTTGGCCCCATAGTGAAAGTTGTTTCTTTTTACTTTCCTAGTTTCGTGTCAAAGGCAAATCACTAATTTCGGAAAGACCTTATATTAGCTTAGGTACGTATCAGAATAACACATTATACTTTTTATCCCGGGTAAATATTTTATCCCGTAATTTCGACATTTTGTTTTTTCTGCTGTCCATTATAAAATGCATTCTCAGCACTAAACTTTACATACTTACTAATTATGATTATAGCTACTTACACCTTTGATTCTCTCCCCTTTTTAGAAAATTCTCTCCAACGTTGAGCCATCTTCCTTTTGGAAACATATTTTTTAGTTTTATTTCCCATTAGTCCGAACTCAATCGAGTAATACCTAGACCACAAGATAATAAAAAATGCCACTGCCGTGGGCGAAAGCGACATAGACCCTACGTCGTCGGCGCACAGCGCGGTACTGAGCGTCAGCGGGCACGAAGTTACTATTTAACGCTTTTCAGTAAGCATTAGAGTAGAATATCGCTTGCACGCTAAACAACTGATTGAGCTCAGAAGTAAAGGGCGTAAGTCTCAAAAAGATTTTTATTAATTGTGTGTTCAATTATGATTGTTTTTTAATTTTGGCTTTACAAAAGTTTACTATCATTATTATCTTGATATCCGAATTTATTTTAAATGCCTACCTCATGTAATAGCCGAAATAAAAGTAAAAATGACTAAAAAACATGTCGATTTCAAAAAACAAAACTATCGAGCGAAAATCATTAAATCATGTTTTTGGCTTTACATGACATAGTTAAGGGTACTAAGAATATAGTGTAATAGTCTCACATTAAACAAACATGCACCCGTTTCAGCATATTTCATCAAAAAGATGCTAAATAAGGTCTGCCTCCTCTTAAACGACGCAACCCCATCGAGTTTGGGCTCGTTTGACTCTATAAGTAAATTTTATGAACAAATAATAAAAGCTTGTTTAAAAAAAAAGGTTTTTTTTAAAGATAATTTGCTGTTGTATGGTAGGTATCTTCCAGCGACATGCCAAGGTGATATTGGCGCTTTATCAATGTCAAAAAAATCTTAAATGTAGATTTTTTCGATTAGGTTACCTAGCTACCTAAATTAATTTAAAATACTACGTACCTAGGTACTAAGATTAAAGCTACAAAATAAAACACATATAGGTACTTATGTGAAAGTTTATTAGTAGGTATTAATGTTTAGATGTTTGTTCCTCTTTTACGTAAAAACTACTGCACCGATTTTGATGAAACTAGAAAGTTATGCACTTTATGTGCAGCTTAGGTACCTATACTTCAGAATGCACGTAGGCTAATAATATAGGTACTTATGTGAAAGTTTATTAGTAGGTATTGATGTTTAGATGTTTGTTCCTCTTTTACGTAAAAACTACTGCACCGATTTTGATGAAACTAGACAGTTATGCACTTTATGTGCAGCTTAGGTACCTATACTTCAGAATACACGTAGGCTAATAATATAGGTACTTATGTGAAAGTTTATTAGTAGGTATGGATGTAAAGATGTTTGTTCCTCTTTTACGTAAAAACTACTGCACCGATTTTGATGAAACTAGACAGTTATGCACTTTATGTGCAGCTTAGGTACCTATACTTCAGAATACACGTAGGCTAATAATATAGGTATTTATGTGAAAGTTTATTAGTAGGTATTTATGTTTAGATGTTTGTTCCTCTTTTACGTAAAAACTACTGCACCGATTTTGATGAAACTAGACAGTTATGCACTTTATTAGGTACCTATACTTCAGAATACACGTAGGCTAATAATCCACATGAACGTATTCATGAGCTTGGCAGCCGACTGACAGTAATGAACAGTTGTTCAAGACATGGGAGACAATCGTACAATAGAAAAAAAAAGTCCCGATTTTTCCAATGGCCAGACAGCTTGTATGAAGGACTAGTGGACGCCCGCTACTTCGTCCGCGTGGACTGCAGAAAAAAGAAAATGTCGAAAATATCAGGGATAAAAATATTTTTCCCAGAATAAAAAGTAGCCTGTGTGTTAATCCAGGGTGTCAGCTAACTCCATACCAAATTTTATTAAACCGCTCCAGCCGTTTTTATGTGAAAGAGTAACATACATCCATCCATCCATCCATCCATACTGACAAAATGCGTGGACTGCAAAAAAAACAAAATGTTGATATAAACCCGATTAAAATATTTATATGATATTTTTTCGAAATATTTATATGATATTTTTTCGAAATAAAAAGTAGCCTATGTTCTGTCTCAGGGTCTAAAGATTGTCTGTACCAAATTTCATCAAAATCGGTTGCGAGGTTTAAGCGGGAAAGCGTAACAGACAGACAGACAGAGTTACTTTCGCATTTATAATATTAGTTGGGATTATAGTAAGATACAATTGTTGATGTCGTCTCTATCTTAATCAAGTTTTAGAGAATTATACCATCAAATTCATCACATAGGCTTTGCTCGTCTGAGAAATAGGCCCTTAGTTTAAAAAAATTATCGATACGAGTATGACGAATATCAAAGTTTGTTTCCGAGTCAAAAATCACAGGAAACCACAAAGAAATGTAAGCACTACCACATAGGTACTACAAAAGGTACATGCCTAGGGTTGCCAGGCGTCCGGATAAAGCCGGACAGAGTCAGGTTTTTTGATCGTCTGACCGGCCAAAATTAACGCTGGCTTTTGTTAGGCTTTTCACCACGCGTGGAACCATGGGGTCATGGGGCTCATGATCACCCCCTGGGGCTAAGGCCAGCTTAAGCAATGCAATAATTTTACAAGTCACAGCGAATATCGTAAAGTTATCGAAACATTTCCACCAACAGCGGTCACGTCATTTAGTGAACGCGTTAAAGTAAGGCTTTCTATTTAAGGAAATGTTTTCCAATAGATAAAAGTCTAATAGCAATGTCAAGATTTTTTGTAATGAAGATTAGGCTACTCATTATTACAAAATTTTGCGCTCGCGCTGCTGTTATTTGTGATTTATTTCAGTTATCTGATATTATGGCCTCTCGCTTACACGAAGACTTTGCCGATGTTGGCAATAAATTAAATATACATACTAATGATTACGTTTAGATGTCCCGCTTGTAATCAATCTCATGTTTTAGCAATGGTCACAAATTCTCGGTAGACCTTAAATTTTCAAGAAGTAACAGGCAACTTAGGTACGTGAGTTACGTGCTATATATAAAAAAAAAAATTTCGCGCTCGCTTCGCTCGCGCATCTTATCTGTATATCAACTCATTTTCAGTCACATGCAAGAAAATGGTCGTAAGTGGTCTCTCGGATTCTCAGACTCGACTGTCAGCCGCGCTCTGTCAATAGTAGATTGCGTTGTTAGTTTAGTAGAGAAAAATTATCGTGACGATGAGGAGATTCCGTAGTTTTCGGGAACGTTGACGACCAAAAATCATCCTGTATATAGGGTGTCCGGCTTTTTTACCCAAATGTCCGGCCAAACTGGCTGGTCTGTCCGGCTTTTTGGTTTTTCGACCTGGCAACCCTATACATGCCTACCGAAACAAAGTGAGAACGAGTCCCTATACCTAAGTTTTAAGTTTTTACATTTATTAAAACATGAAATCAGGATCAGGAAAGTAAATAATAATGAAATTTCCAGAAATCCCTGAAGGCACTTTGTACCTAACCAATCCAACTGTCTAATAACTAAAAGTCCCTAGACTGGACCCTAGATAAGCTGAAAATTTAATACAATTTAGTTTAACAATCAGAAGTTAGACGCTGAATGTGTCTAGTTGCGGTAGGGTGACCATAAACTCTATGCGTTATTGTACACGACAGACGTTGCTATCTCTACGGAATATTATTGGGACGCGTAACTACAATCCTAGGTTGATGAAAACTCTATATTATTAGAAGGAAGGAAACGATCTTTAGCAGAATGTATCCTATCTAATGGTATCAAGGTACTGGAATAATATAACGAACTAGTGGACTTCATCCGCCTAAACTTTAAATTCCTCGTTCTTGTGGGAGTCACCTACGAGAAATCCTTTTTTATCTTATACAGGGTGTTTGTGACAGCCAGGCAAATATTAATACCATGACTTCAGACCATGATTCTGAAACACTGAAAATTTTTACAGGAAAATTACAAAAAGTTCCAAAAACAATCATATTACCAAGGAAAAAATAGTTTAGTTCGTTTAATTAGCCTTAAATAATGACTTAAAAATAAACTTATAACCAAAAGATGATTTTAAAAAAAGTTTTCCTCAAAAATGTTCACATAACTGATCAACCCTAATGGAGAGTCACAAGTGATCCAAAAAACAGCAATGTGTACAACAATAAACAATAAGCCCATTTAATTAGTCACAGAATCGCCCGATACAATTTGCGCGGAGAACAAAGATTACTGATAATCTAATGCATTTCCTGCGAGTAAAAACATTGTCATATAACTCAACACAATGGCACTTATTTACCGTTTCAGTATTTGCCTGGCTCTCACCCACATCCTGTATATAACACACCTTCATGACCTTCGTGAATACAGATTCAGAGGGGTAAGCACCAACCTCTCGATAGTCCGTAACACTAGCGTCAAACTGTCAAATCACATAGATTTTGCTAGCGAGTCGCTAGCGTTACGCCCCGTAAAATGGTTCGTGCTTACCCCACAGGTCTAACATCAGCGGTTAAAGCCGTGGAATGATACGTCAGTCATTCGTGACTAATATAGATGAAAGCAGCAAAGCTAGACTTCCTTCTTGTCTTACACTAGCAAGTAAAAACTAGTAATTAAGTAACTAAGTAACTACATGGTAGGAATAATGAAGGCTTGTAGGTACTCAAATCGCACATAGATAGGTTTTTCTAATAAAGTGCCTACCCTTTCAGATATACCTATCTATTAAATAATAAAAACCATTTCAGTAGGCGTTTTACATAGATCTTTTAAATTGCTTGCAAATCGACTCCCTCAATAACTATAAGTAGGTAGTAGACTTAAAAATGAAATTAATATTTTCATTTTATGTGAAAATAAGAATAAGTACCCCTTTGTTTCAATTTTGCACTAGACATTTGACTTCACGCTACCGGCCCGGTGGCGGCTACGGTCACCGTATCCGAGCGGTGCGGTAATAAGAAGTCAATATTAGCAAGCTGGGCGGACGGATTTGTGCAGAACGGTCAGTGTGGAGACGGCTTTTAATGTGCCAATTTTGTTATTAATGACCATCATCTTAGGCAGTGGCTTAAATAGCCTTTTTTGCGCTCTGTGCGAGCTTCTATAACTGTACCCTATTTAGTCTTTCCTGGTCATTATTGCGCCCACCAGAGTCTACGCCCTGTGCCTGGGCACTGGTGGCACCGCCCTATTTACGGCACTCGCCTGAGGGAACCCTGTGCTTGGTTTACTTCTCGGAGACAGGACTTCGACGAACCGGCTTCCTGGGCTGCCACCGCTTCTCTAGAACCAAGACGCAGACAAAATACAAAGACAATGAACTTAGTAAATAAAGGAAAAAATGCAACAAATAGGTAGGTGGGTACGGGACAAAATAAGAATTATTTTTTTTTTAATTAAAAATTTCTAGCCCAAGTAAAATATAAAATATACGTACCTACACTGAAGCCCCGAGATCATCCGAGACACGTGAATTTATATTATATATATATATATATATATATATATATATATATATATATATATATATGGTATGTATATTTCTTTCCGTCTCGTTTTAACGTCATAAAATTTCGCCAGCCTGTAAGATAATTAATTATTAATTACTTAAAATATCCCATAAAATATATATCTCAGCTATGCCCTCGGAATTGGTCGAGGTGGCAACATGTGGTCCTGTCGGCCCTTGGTGCTATGCTTACCCAGTAGGGGATAGAGGCGTGATTGTATGTATGTATGTAAAATATACCAAGTATTTGCGACAGAAGCCCCTTCCCTACCAAATGAGACTAACGCCGCCGGCAACGTGATAACAGTGCACGTTTACACAGGACCAATTAGACGCGCCCGCGGTGTATCCGTCGATGTTTTCACATGCTAATTGTATCCGAACGGATAGTTTAGACAGGTCTGATGTGTGCTGGCAAAGGTATATGTACAGATACCAAGTATAGGTAGCCAAATGTAAGGTATAGCAAACAAAACAACGATGGGATAATTTTACTATGGACATAGATGATACCTGGAGGTTTCCGGCGACTCGCTTTGAAATTAACTCGTTCCGCGGACCCAGTTGCCGGATCTAATATTTACTATGGGTGCGCCCACCACCGGGCCCTACACCCTCCACTGACCCTCGGATCTGATAACTCATAATTGCGACATATTTTAAATATTTTTCTTCCGTGACTCGGTCCACACACGTCGTGAAGAGTCGAGTCAGGAACTCGAGCAATCTCTGGCGAAAAGCTAGCAACTTATCTTTACGTCTATCACGTGGGGATGGGATGTCCTTTATGATTGTGTAGTTCTGCCTACTTTAATTTTGGGGACACAACCGTGTGTATGTAGGTATAATGTAGAGTTGTGTCGCCGGAAACCTCGAAATGTGAAAGAAGAGTGTTTTGTCCAAATAAGTATGATAAATAGCCCGAGATCTTATGTATTACCGATATAATATGGGTAGTTAAGTGAGCCCTTGCATTCTGCATAATTTGTTTGCCAGAGTCTAGTCTTCTATGGCGTACCTAGTATATTGATACATATTTTGTTTCAGGTACCTATACCAATAAAGCATAGTTTAAACGTGTAATATGTATAATATGAACGTTTACTATTATTCCAATTAAGCCATTTCATTAGCTTACCTACCCTAATATGTAAATTATTTACATTGATAACAATTAGAACAGAATTATGAATGGAGCGCAGTATCCCGAGAGTTAACGCACAGACCGCATTAGGAACACCATACTTCGCTCTAAAACTGGTGTCGCTGACGTTGGCGTGCAGACCTTAAAACTGAAGTGGAACTGGGCCGGACACGTATGTCGAATGCACCCAGATAGTTGGGCAAAGATGACCTATCAAACTGACTGAATGCTTACAGATTGAAACAGGCATATAGGTAGACTTAGGAGAAGATGGAGGGACGATCTGGATAAGTTTTAGCCAGATTGGGCGACTGTATCGGGAACTAGACAAGTATGGACTCAAATCAGTGAGCCCTTGCACAGTAGTAGGACACGGTGCAGGCTCTTAAAAAAATTATAGAATTTGTTTACTACTACTATCCAGCCTCCTTCAGTAGGTACACCACTAAACGCGGTCTTGCTCTAACCTCATCCACCGGTGACCAGCGAAGTTGATAATGTCTACGGACCATTGGGTTGGTGGACTGCCTCTAGGTCTCTTTGTATCTCTTGGCCACCATTTCATCCTTGAAAGTAGCTAAGGTCATCGTATATTGACAGACGGATTTCTGGCGGGGATTCTTAGCACCCTTTAGATTTAACCATTATCATATCTGTGATATAACATACATATACAATGTATGTATGTATATAAGTACACGGTTTTGTTCCCGAAATGGGATAGCCAGAGCTTCGTATGAAGCTGAGTAAAGTAGGCACTTACCTACTTCTAACATATTGCCACACGCGGCCATTGCAGAAAAACAGCACACACGCAACCTATCTAGAATTACCCATATAATAATGCTCAAATAAACAATGCAAATCACAACCGATCTTCAATACGCCATTGTGTGGAGTCCTTTGTTCTATCTACAGTTTCTGAACGCAACCCGATGCAAAATGGCCGCTAAACGTCATCCAATATGGCGGACGATTCAGGGATCAAATTGCAACGGTTTATTATTATTTAGTTCGGCTTTGATGTTTTAATAAGAGCTAGTTTGTTAATATAACCAATATAACTAAATAGGTAGATTTCCTAAAGATATAGAATTTATTTCTGTCGGATTGGTTTTGCAAAGAATTTAGATATCTACTAATACCATAGAAGAATTAGAAGACTTTATTCCTCTATGCTAATACTTACTGCCTGCGGAAAAAGTGAACCATTGGGGATCAATTTTAAATTAGAACGGATATAAGCATCCTGCCATCCGTTTCCGGAAAATGGCCGGTCACTCCTTTTTTTAAAGAAATGAAAAATTTTATCATTCAGCTTCTTTATGGGAAAACAGCTTAGAGTCTTTGTTTACGCCTACATACACAGAACTATGAGGGACATCTAAAGTAAACTAGATTTTCTCAAACAATTGTTAACAACCATACAACATTTTGTTTTTGTGATGAACAACTCTTAGTTAATTACCTAAATGGCGCCCACCACTAAATCCCGCGCAACACCATCCCACTGCATTGTTAATTTTCCCGCGAAAAATCTCGAAGACTTTTATTACTGTCGTAAATAACTGCTAACCAATACAGATAAACACAATTAATATGCACTAAAAACGTACAATATACATAAGAAGTTTATACTGGGCTTAATAGAGACAGATGGTCTGGTTTCCCGCGCTGAGTGATTTGAAAACAGAACGATGATTGAGGACTTGATACAAGCCAGTATTTCGATAAATAAATAAAGAATCAGTGTTGTGTTGAAGATGAAGCTATTTTTGTCGATGTTTTAAGTAGGTTTTAATTAGGTTGATCTTTTTATAAATTACGTAGGCAAGTACCTATAAGGTAATTTCTAATCGGATAAATGTACGAAGAACAGCTCAGGTTGGCAGGAATATTGTTAACTACATATTTTGCGATAAGTATAAGAACTTTATCAAAAGTACGACGTCCTAATAGTTATTAATATTATAGAGATAATGTAAGAAGAGATTTTTTACTTAATGAGTACGATCGGTCTTGACTTAGTTTATAAGCCTTGTTTATTAGAAAGAAGCACCCGCAACGCAGATATCGTACGAACAAAAAGTTTTTAATTTTACTAGGGTTATACTCATTTTAGAAAAAAAAACTCATAACCGAGCTAATAGAAAGCAAAGTTGATAGAACATGGTTCAACACACCAAGTAGGTATTTATTTATCTTTATCGATAACTTATCTGCCATCCTTCACCGCCCTAGTAAATAGTTTCAGTATAAACTGACGCGTTAACCTGAACGCGTTGTTTTTGTTCGCCAGGTTGGATGCGATGACGTCTTCGCCAGGCCCGTCAGTGATCAATTTAAAAAGTATAAAACGCACCAAAATGGCGGCCAGCTTCCGCCTGCGTTCTTTTCCTAAACTAGTTCGAACACTCGCTGCAGTTTAGTTTCTACTATATGTACTATAACCGTATTATTTTTTAACTAACATAGCAAATCACCTGTAATGAGTAGGTATTATTAAAATTAATAGTCAATCTTTTGTCATGGATCGTAAGCTTACAAAGTTGATTAAAGATCGTAGCACACAGTAAAGCTACATTTTGAGCATCTCTGGGCTCTTTAAAGTATGTTTTCCAATACCCTAGATAGTGATAACTACAAGATGACCCACTGATCTAGTTCACGTTAATTTTCTCTCAATGAGTGTGTAGACAGTAAAAAACAAAACAAACAATAGCATAGACGAGGAAATGTTACAGAGAGTTAACTTCATTATAATTTTTCTAGTTAACCTCCTTACTAAGGTCAGAAAAACAAAATCTAAGCTCAAAATCCTCTGAAAGAATGTGTGAAGTATAAAGAAAATTTCGTGATCTACCTATACACGGTGTAACAAAAACATTTCAATTAACATACCCTTTCAATTACATTCTGTATACATACATACGAGTATTATCTACATCGTTTGAAGATTTTTTACCTTATAAATTAATTTGTAAACAACGTACTTATATCAAAATTTATGTAGGGGCAAAAGTGGAAAATAGAATGGAAACGCCTACCTTCGAAGTGGACTGTATCTGGTGTTGGTAGTTGCACAGGCGCCTGGCAGTCCAGTTGGTAAATTTGCCAGTATTGTGGATTTCCTCCTTCGCCAATCCGTACATAACGTAAAAGGGTGACACTCGCGAGGTATCCCGATGATTTGCCTTCCTGATTGACGGGACAATCGGTATGTCGACCGAACCGGGGTAGATACTCCGACATAAAATGAAATCTTAGATAACATTTAATTGACGAACCAAGTGGATCAGTGACCTAAATTACTAAGAACATTGGTACCTATCTCGATAAGAGAAGGCACTTCATTCTAAAACACAATATAGGTACAATAACTATCTAGGTACATTCTCGTAGGTACCCCGATAAAAAAAAATCCGGGGATAAAAGTAGTGTCAGCTAACTTCACACCAAATTTTAATAAAATCGCTCCAGCCGTTTTTCCGTGAAAGAGTAACAAACATCCATCGAACGAAGCTTCGTCATTAATACAGGAAAATGTATCCTTTACTTTACCTTTACTGTAATCCTTGACTAATGACGCGCTACCCAAAGCTCTTTAAATTGCTTTTCTAAGTTATTCCTATACAAGGCTACATGCTACACCCATAAGCGTCAGACACGCTCTTGCGCCGTATATGTGCATTATTTATCAGGCAGGTAGCTACACTAGATTTTGTAATATAAGTAGCCAGTACATTTTGGTAATGATGCTAAAAATATATCGACATCATCATTTACAGCCCTGGGAAGTCCACTGTTGGACATAGGTCTCCCCAACAACCTCCACTCCGACCGGTCGGAAGCAGCCTGCATCCAACCGACGCCCGCAACCTTGACCAGGTCGTCCGTCTATCTCGCGGGTGGCCTTCCCACGCTGCGATTGCCGATACGTGGTATCTACTCTAGAACTTCCTGGCTCCATCGGCCATCACTGTTCTTCGAGCTTATGCCCTGCCCGTTGCCACTTCAGCTTGCTGGACCGTTGAGCTATGTCGGTGATCTTTGTCCGTCTGCGGATCCCCTCATTTCTGATTCGATCACGCAGAGAGACATATATATTTTCTAGTCTATAAAATCCCTTCAATTCTTCGCCTCTGCCATGATCCTCTGCCACCAGGTCTGCTTAGGGCGGCCATGGCCCTTACTTGGGGATTCCGTCTAAGGTTTACTCTAACTTTGGTCTAAGTTACTCGGTCAGCTTCCCTTCGGAGCTATCTGATCCAGTTCCACTTACGGGATTTGATCTGCTAGGCGATTAGAGTCTCACCGCAGCATTCCCACATCTCTAAATTGGAGATTTTTTCGTTAAATATACCGGAGATATCGGTTGATGACGGCCTATAGCCGTTGCTGGTTGGTCTACGATTACCAGAGATCTTTAACATTCTAAAGCTTAAACAAAACGAGGCAAGTAAGCTCCCTGTTTATTAACTCGTGTCTTGCAAAATAAGCAATCCAAGCGACCTCTGATTCTCGTCGACGTAAACAAAAGAATAAAGATTGTCTCTATGAATAAAATAAAAATAGTTGCGACGATATCGTCTAAACGGGCAGCGGATAGCGAATGCCGACTTATTATATGTGTAATAACACGATCTTATTAACTTCGGCTGTAGAGACAACTAGGTACAGAAGCGGCAATATTTCTGATATATTGATTTTCTTTATTGTAGGTACACACATATTGGACAATGGAGTCTTGGGGCGTGCTCTCGAGGAGGCCTACGTCCAGAAGTGGGCTGCAATAGGCTGATGATGATGATGACAATACAGTGACTTAACATAGTTATACAGATAATGTATAACGGCGAGCTTATCTCAAAACGAGGTTTCTTCCAGCAAACCCAAACACAATTTGCTCTACAATTTTATTGTATTTAAGTAGAGTAGCTTAATTTAAACTATCTATAGGTAAAAATTCGAATATTAGTTCTCACCCAGGTACCATTAAAAAAGCACGGGCCACACACTTTTTTGCATTATAATGTACTGTTTGTTGGAAGAAAGCTCTATTATAAGCTCGTCTCTATACATTCTACATCTTGAGATCTTATACACGAATTCTACTTATTTAATAAGAGAAAGACTATACAGTCTCTCTCTTTATAATAAAAGAGAGTTTGTGTAGGACTACGTTAAAGTGTTGTAATGTATATAAATAGCAATTTATTCCACAACATGCATTTTCGGTGCGTAAGCTTACAATGCAAACCTTTATTCTTATTCACATTTAAAAAAAAAGAAACCTTATTTAATAAATGCCGCCTCTACACATATCTAGCTCACACAATCACCGTATTAAAGACATTTATAGATTATTCATTTGTATCTGGCAGAATCGATATATTTATTTTATTGTTTCGAGAACATATTTGTCTACTCGATATTATACGTAATTGGCCCTTTTTACAAGGAAAATAAATGGTTTCTGTTTGGTTTTAGATATATACCCTCATTTTGGAATATTGATTTTGTGGTAGAAACGAGTCAAACCTTTTTTTCATATATCTACCTATATAAAATTGTAAATTAGATTGAGAGATGTAGAGATTTTAATTACCTAAGTACTTTGGTATATTTTTAATAGGACTTAAGAAAATGCTGACTTAACATTTCGTAAGTAGACGATAATGATAAGTTTTTAACACATATACACACGGCTGGTGTAGCCTGAACTACAGGATCATTAGGAAGATTCCACAGCTGCGTTTAGCATAGCTGGTATAGGTATATACCTCATTATATTTAGAAATAGAAAGAATCGGAAATAACGAAATCAGGTTTTTTATTAGGCACAGTTTTGTGTATTATTATCATCAATAGTTCCTAAAGAGTTTTCTACACAATTCAATAGTACCTACTCATAATATAAAGTTTACACTAAAAAAAACCCTAAATAAGCTGATTTCGCAAACACAAAACTGAACTTTTTAGTAGGATACATCAATATGGAAAAACGGCAAACTTCACTCATATCTTAGAAGTATCTTCTTCTTCTTCAGCCTATTGCAGTCCACTGCTGGACGTAGGCCTCCCCCAGGGCACGCCACAAGGCTACTACCACAGGGGGGTTTTGCCCATAGTCACCACTCACAGTTTTCTAGTGAAAATACGCATTAAACTATATAAGTACTTGAAAACAAATTAAATGAGTAAATAAAAATAAAAGGAGATTTCTGATTAACATTACCGTAGGTAAGTAAGTATATCCCGGAAGTAGTTAAACATTCAATTTCCTTTGCGCGTTTATTGACGGCCGTTTTTAGAATAATGTCTAGTTTCAATCTTAGACTGGATTGATTAGGTCTGAATAAACTTGTCTCACTTAACAGCGGGTAAAAAAACGTTTTAATTTGATTTTGTCTTCGCTGAACTGGTTTTTTGACGTGAAACGTCTTTAAAATCGCGCCGACACATACGGGTACCAGGTTTAAAAACTGGACCGTAACGAAAAGGTCTATATCATCGTACCTTAATAATTAAAAAACTATTGGTCTTAGAAACAAAAATGTGGTGTAAATATTTCACTTATATAGTCAGCTCGCTGTTATGACATTGAGTTCGTGTCGGGGTCAAGCGGGGGGGCGGGGGAGGGATACTGCGATAACTGTGCGAAACCGGCGCTCGCGCTTGTTTCTATTCAGTGTAACTCGTGACTCCGACTTTATAGCGTAGTGATTCTTTCGTGTGTTTGTCAAGTTTATTTGAACCGATTGATTTATACAAAAATAAGTGTAATTTGGACAGTATTTATATCTATACTAATATTATAAAGCTGAAGAGTTTGTTTGTTTGTTTGTTTGAACGCGCTAATCTCAGGAACTACTGGTCTGATTTGAAAAATTCTTTCAGTGTTAGATAGCCCATTTACCAAGGAAGGCTACAGTCTATACAACAACCTGCCCGGCTTCGCACGGGTACAACGCCCCCTCACGCGGACGAAGTCGTGGGCGGCTGCTATTTAAAATAACCAGAAAGTGACAATAAATATATAAACATTTGCTATGTATTTTATGTTTCTATTACGTACCTGTTCTTTTTTTATTAAAATACTTAAAACAGCGTCCATCTTGTTTTCATTTCAATCTTTTACTTTAAAAGCGATTCGCTAACATAGACGTTTCACGTTAAAACCAACGGCCGTGTGCCCCGACACAGCCCCACCCGCTTTTTTTTGAAGAAATCTCTGCTATAGACTATTGGCGATGTGTATCCATTATAATATTTATAATGCATGTGTGTTTCGTTTTCATTCATTTACGTATTTACCTACCTATTATACACATGATAATAATTTTTGTATGAAGTTAAAATTTAATGTTCTTATTATTAATTATTTTATGTTCCGATTTTACATTCCAATATTTATATACTTACTTATTTATTTATGTAATTACATTTATAGATAGATTTAAGTTACTTGTTTATTAGTATTACTAATGATATTAAAACAACTAGTTCTGTCGATATAAGTATGTTATAATAAAATATAATTACATGTAAAAGTAACCTTGAAATTCATGCAAGTAGAAATATATTTTATAGCACATAGGTACTTACATGCACAGAAAAACGGCCGCTATATGACGGTACCGCCATACTAGAAAACTACAGCTTCAAAGTAAAAGCCCTAATATACTTTGAAACTAGACACATGACATCACAGCTTAGATTAGCCTTGGGTCACCAATGTGTCAATTTCATCTCGGACTGCCATTATTGTGCGTTTCACCGTATAGTTCCGCTGGCTATTTACTATGTTTATGACCACAATTTCTGTGTCACTGCATACAAAAAATGTTAGTTCCCAAATCAGGCATAGGAATTATTCTATGAAACAGACTCTAACAAATGCCAGCAAAAGAAAGCTATGACGACGTAGCCTTGTGTCACCCATGTGCCATTACCTTGTTTTATTGACTACCAAAGTCCAGCTGTCGGCGCCTTTGTACTGCAATTACTGTTGCACAGCCGCGAAACACAAGGGGAAAGAAATGCCAGGTAGAGCCTATTGTTAAATTGTTTTTTTTTTAACCGGCATTTTGAAGGCAAAGGTATCGCGATCCGTTAAGAGATGATGCCTTTTTAATCATGGGTCTGTGATTGGGTGTACTTTGATGAAATTATGGTGCTCATTGTGGTAAAGGTTCGAACGTTCGGGATTCAAAAATTTTAAAAGTAGGTAAACTTTTAGTAGAGTTTTGTGGTAGAGTTCTATTTTGGGAAATACTTTTTGGAATAAGTTCATAATAATAATAATAATAATAAAATTCTTTATTGTACACACAAAAAAAAATTTTTGGTACATGGGCGAACTTAATGCTATAAAGCATTTTCTACCAGTTAACCCAATTACTGGAGAAAAGCTTAGGGCCGTACAATAAAACGAATAACATTAATAAAAATAAAATAACTTAAGAACTACTTACACTGACAAAGACAAATCACAATATACACTATAGGTACTTATGTCTCATTTTGTAGTGTCGTGTGGTATTTCTGCACCCTTGACTTAAAAACCGCTGCCGAAGAAGACTCTCGTATCTCCAGCGGAAGCTTATTCCAGAGACATTCATAATCGAAATCGAAGTTCATAATCGGTTTTTGGTTAACTTTATTTAACTTTCTTTTCGAAGCAAAAGAATTGAAAGCGAAATTGCATGCTAACCTTCATGAACTACTTACCTAGCATTACAATTTCTTTAGCTTTTTCGTACAAATAAGTTAATAGCTAAGGAACCTTGATATTAAAATGGAAAATGTTCAAGTTATCATTTGGGATATTTCTAGAGTTCCACATCTTATGTGAAATTATATTCTTTTTTTTTTACGCTTAAAAAGTTTTTTTTAAACCTATCTGCTAATCAGATTCAGACGATAACCAATATATCCGGGCATTATATTCTCTGGACGACATAAGCTCAATATCGATGGGCCAATAAGTAAAAGCATTTTTGCAATGACGCCCTACCACATGTCCTCGATAGCAAGCCAGATAAGTTCCCAGTTGCTTTGACATTTGACTTGTAGAAAAGACGGTGAATTACGCAAACCATGGTAAGGGCTCTCAAGGATGAGCCTGTGCAGCGTTGTATTGCATACTCCCTTCGATGCGACCCTTCCCCTTACGTATACTTACAAACGGCTTACCAAAGCCACAGTCTGGTTTTGTATTTCTATGCGCGCGGATCGCAGACGCGTTGGACGCTAAACTCGCCGGTGGCGGTCCCGAGTTCTTTTTTAGAAATTTCAAAAAACAATTCGATGTTTCGATAAACGCCATTGTATTTTGGCGGGCTGTCATGAGTTGCTTTTTTAATTCGCATACGGACACAGGAATCTAGTTTGGAGAAAGTTTCGTTTGGAAGTTTTGGTTTTTTGAAAATCTTTTTTTTGTGGTTCACATAGTTTTGTGTTTTTTTCTTGTTTATAAACTACATTATTTTATGTAGAGTTTAAGAAAGCTTTACGTTGAAGTTCAGATTTGTTTGGTTTTATGTGAAGTGGAAGTTTAAACTTTTTGTTGTGTTTCTGGATCTGAGTGACCATTGGTGAATAAAATTAGCAAAATGGAGCTTCTGTGGAAAGTTCTTTGCTCTCTAGTATTGCTAATACAAGCGGTCAAGGGGAATTGGTGGTAAGTGCGAAAAAATGCGACTACAATCGTAAATGTTATCAACCTTATTTTGTAACTTATAGGCGAAGACATGTAAATGACCCTGTTATAAGTACCTATCTGCATATAAACTAAAGTGTAAAGTATTTATGGCTGTATATTAAAAAAAATTTAAAAAAAATATAATGGTAATCCTCTTTAGGAAGTATATAATTGGTACAGGTTACTAGATTCTCCTGATTCTAAATAAAGAAGTTCTCATAATCTCTCTAAATAGGTTATACACAATTTCCTGACTATTATTCAGCAATATACTTGAAGCTGTTAAGTTTTTTTATTAGCTGCTTAGATAAAAATAAAGATTAAATCTATTACAATTTAAGAAAAACATAGTACCTACTTGCAATACCTAAACATCATACAATTATGATTATTCAAATAAACACCAATAAATATTTTTTTTACAGCATAAAATACATAGAAAGTTAAAACTAATCTAAACATCGATACAGGTTTAATGCTTAAAAACTAAGCAAATATTTAAAAAATTTGCTCTACTTTCGTAAATTGTTTCCTACTTATTTGCTGTTAAATATAGCGTTAACATAAACATTTGGCGGTTTACATTTTAAGTTCGTTCCTCAGTTTTTAGTTTGACATGTTACAAAATATTTGAAATTGTAATTTATCGTTTAGATATATTTTATATAAAATAGAACACCAGATAATATATTATTTAATATTTAATTATAATATATCAAATAAGTTATATTTAATTATATAAAAAAAACATCAAAAAAAGATATTAGCATACCTATTCATATTCCTATCTAAAAATGCCTAAATCAAGATTTACCCTTCATTCCATCATTCAAGACCAGTGTACATATTAAAAACCCCTAAAAATTCTTAAAGAAAGAAAATAATGTTGGATAGCTGTTGAGAAAAATAATATGTGAGATAATAGGAATTGGTGAAGGAGATGAACCGTCTCCAAGTTAATGGTAATAGAGTAGCAAGAAAAAGAAACTCTCTTTCTTGCCTTTAAGAAGTAGTTTAGGTAGCTTATTAGTCGACGTTGATAAAGATGATCTCAATTCAAGTGATGTTTGTCTAATTTATTATCAGAGCTACCTAGTCTTGTGTCCCTTAACCCTATGAGATCCTGGTAAAATTACAAGACCTGCATTGGATGAAACAGTTTATTCAAAATTTTTCAATCTTCAAGGTACAATATTCCGTAATAATATGCTATAGATTAATAGGAGTTCTACGAAAAAAGCTCGATCTACCTTCTTGTAATGAGAGAGTAATGAAAATGATTACTTTCATTACACGCGTGAAGCAGAAATAATGTGGAGCTGGTTTAGATAATGTAACAGTTTTCCAGCGACAGCGAAGATCGAAACCAAGGAATATACTTACTCTCTAAATCAATACATTTCCACCGATAGCGGTCACACTTCATCTACTTTTTTTTGTTTAACTAGGAATAAATTGCGCGATTAAAGAACAATGGTAATGTCCGCGAAAATCTGCCTATTTAGGGGTACAAATGTTTTTTATAAATTTTGATATAGTGAATATCGATGTTTGTTTTCGAGTTATACATTTTTTAAATTATTTACCTACATATTTATTACCTACTGTTGTTTGGTACCCACGACACAAGACTTTAGGGATCTTAGTGTAGTACAAGGTTAATGTGTTGTTAAATATTTTTATTTTTGCTTTGCGCTTATAGTCTCACCTCAAAGTACTTGTGATCTCAATGTCCGAAAAGGTTCTTGAATTCCTCTGGTTCTAATCAACCATGATCTCCGGAAGGACCGTCAGTCCCAGGTTTTCCAGATACTGAGGTAAAAATACATTATAACTATAGAAAAATATATAAAAGTCATATTTTACTAAGTGAGTGGGTGAGAGAATGACAAATACAGAGAGCTTATGTGATATTGTTAAAATTTCTCGATCGAATTGACAAAGGGAGGTCGAAGTCGAATCGAAACCAAGGGAATGCTAAGACAATGTAACGTCGTTTAAGAGCGACGTTCGTTATATATTATCTCGAATTTTACCACCTTTAATACGGATAAAAAAGCCCGAAAAGCGGCGGCAGGCTCACCTATTACCACGTGGGACTTAAATGATCTGAGTCATTGGAGGCTTCGTATTGGAGGAAATGTTTTATTACCTTTGCGAACTTCGCTTTCGCTTCGCTTCACTCGTAAAATTGCTATATTGTCCAAGCCCCATGGTATAGTTTATATAGTAGGTATAACTAATCATGCGATCGTTTGATTAGTCTATGTATGTACTTATATAGTTCCATATCAATCAATCGCTGTCTTTATATTTGTCGACCAACCATAGTGTACCATTCTCTAGCAACAACTCATTTTTATCAAATTATTAATAAAGAAATGGAAAAAATTCCTCACCCGGGTGGGAATCGAATCCACGACCTCTGCATTCCGTGCCATTTTTATCGACAAACGTTGGTCTCCTCCTCTATAAATCAGCTTCATGTAACGAGCCGATCATGTACCGTTCATTCAGATAGCCAATTATTATGCTCCTTAGATCAGTTCAATCTTGACGGCCTTTATTTTATGCTGTAAATACAAAAATAATCAGATCTAGCACGCACCTTTGTTTTGTACTGACATAAAATTATCTATAACTAAAAATACTAATGTATTTTGTTAATTTGCAAATCATAGCAAATTTTTTATTTATTAACGTGTGTGGCGGCTCTCTCTTTACCACGTGCGGCTTAATATAGGCTGGCAATTAAAAAGAGGGTTGGTTTGCTTGCACACTTTTGCCCATCCTAACTTAATATAGTCATTATATATAGTGTTACAGTAATAGTAGAATTATGCATGTGAAACCTAATTGGTGTTGACATAAAGGAGAACTGACTTTAGCAATTCTCGTGTGTGAATATTATATTATTCTGCGATCTTAACTGTTATTCGTTTTACGTTGGTGGCCATAAAGCCCCGAAACGCCAATTTGACAGCCCGTAACAATGTAACTAGACAGTAAAATGAAAGCATACACAACTTACTTGTCCATTGTAATTTTCTTATAATATAAGAAAATGAAACGAATAATAGTTAAGATCGCAGAATCTAGGAGAATTGCTAAAGTCCTTTATGTTAACACCAATTAGGTTTTCGTTTGCTTTATTTTTGAATATAAGATTTCAATTTGGAGGTGGAAAAACAAATAGTTTCAACAGAAGAAAAATATATCTAAACTTCAAAAAGTCATATTGTTCAGTTATTTATAAACAGCAATCTTAACAAAATAATGCAACAAAAGGTGAAAGCTGTCCTAGGGTTATAAATAATATTTATTGCTCCCAGTACACGTAAATATACCACTAAAGAGAAACATCAAAGCAATAGGTGTGCCAACATAACCGACTGTATTCACTTTGAATGTCAAACAATAATAATTAAATTTATCTTTGAAGGAGTATTTGCTGTCTTAGATCTTGACAGGTATAGTGTAGATTTTGATTGGTTGATGAGTTGGTTTATCCGCCAATCAGGTTTCGCTGCAGGCTTATTGTGAAGTTGGGATAGGGGTGACGGTAAGTGAGAGTCCTTTTTTAGAAATCAGAACTGATGCATGAATATTCGTATCTAAGGGCAAATCAAATCCTGGGCAAATGTTATTGTTTGACCAGCAGTTACAATACATCAAAAATACTATAATTTGATACTCTTGATAGACATTTTTAACTAATGCAAATGCCCACAGTATTGTAGTTTTTCCCATTGATAACAGTAGAGAAAAATACCATACTTAGGTACACAAGGTATTTTTTGTCAACGTTCCCGAAAACTATGAAATCTCCTCATCATCACGATCATTTTTCTCCATGGAAGCATACATGGGAAGTGTCTTGTTCTCAAGATATTACGATCCAAAGTTGAGTAAATAGAATGCGTTTTTCTGCAAATGCACATAGTCGCGCGTAGCAAGAATTTTTCACGAGAATTAATATCTGTCTATGAGAAAACTAGCATAAACACTGGACACTATCAATTTCACCCGATCAAGCAATACAATTTTTTTTAAATAAAATTTTTATCGTTTCTCAGCATTTTTTTGTAATAGACTTACTTTATTTGATGAATAGAGTACGTACTCTTCATTAAGGGTGGCAACGAAAAATACTCTGTATGGTGGCTAGAAAATCTTATGAGTTAAGTAAGTTTGGGGGACTCTTATGTTCAACAGTGGACTTAATTGCTTAAATAATTGGGTTCTGCATAGAGTTTTATTTAGGTTTAATTTACATTATAGTAAATTGTAGAATGTTTTTCTCTACATTGTGAAATTTTAATACTACTACCTAGGTTGTTGTTTTGCTGACAGCGATAAGAAACTTGTTTACACAATTGAATGTTTATAGGTGTGTAAAGCACCTACCTAATACTCATCTAATTATTATTTATCATAACACTGATAATTTAAAAAGTATTAACATACCTACTCCTGTCTGTCTGGCAAAGACAAATTAGTCCGGTGGAATAGCAGATCAGGGGCCCCAGACAAAGTAACATTATTTGTCGATTGAATCGTGATCGCATAGCGGGGACAGATGTTAATGCTCACTGACAAGTTGCTAGTTTATCGCCTGAGTGAATGCCCGAGTTTCTTAGTCGACTCTTACGACTCTTTGCATGGAAGAAATGCAGCTGATGTATTCTAATAAAACCCAACAGCACAGGATAGTTCTTTGGTAAAAAAAATGGGTTATTTACACGATACGCGAATGTTAATTTACTGATATAACGTCATTGTATATTATATCCTGACTGATTGCACTAGCACTATCGTTTCCTTATTTAATCTGCACTTCAGTCGAGTTGTTCCGGAACTGATAGGTATATGTAGTTACCAATCAAATTTTTATTAGTAAATCAGTGCATTTTGAGATACGATAATTCTTAATGCTAGTTATCATCGATATATTTAGTAACGATTCGCAGATCATAAATCTATGATGTTAAATTATTTTCATTTCATTATAATTAAAGCACGCCAGAGCTTTTTATAATGTAAAAATACAAAATGGCATGTGTGCTAGATGACTCGCTCTTCAACTTAAATCTAGTTGTGTAATTAGGAGTTAAACCTCTGATTTAACTTTCGCTACTAGTTGAATTTAAAAAAAAACATAAAAATAAGCAAACATAAATCCAAAATATATCGTTAGAGCACCAAACAAAGGCAAAAAATGTTGATTAGTATTTTCAAACAAAATAACAATATAATCGACAATATAAATTAAGATAAGTAAAATATTACCTAAAGAGGTCCAATCAAGCCCACGTGTTTTGCCATAATTATATCGTAATAAACTGCGGGAATTTCGAAGACGTAATCAGATATTTGCAGACGACCGATTTGTAGAAGGTTTTTTTAGTACATTTCAATAATAACTTGTTCTTTCGCTCCAACTGGGGTTTGCCGACCACCGGGCTGGGGCTCTACGCTTCCATGAACGTAGAATCTGGTAACTCAGGATCTCGTAGATGGACAAGTACAGTGTCGAAGAGTAACCAGATAAAGATGCAACGGGTGTTGGTTGGTGAAACATTACATACATTTACACATATAAATCAAGCCTCTTTCCCGCAGGATCACGGATGTCAATTTGCTTCATTTTCTTCATGCACGTTCGTCAGTTTAGAGAATAGAAAAATCGGGAGTTCTAAAGCTTAATGGACAAAGTCGTGGGCAGCCCTTAGTTTGTAGGATATAATATTTTATCGTGACGTATCGTCATACCGATAAAAGTCGCACGCATGAGCGCAGGTATGCGTAACTCCACGTAATCTTTATGGGCCTATAACGCTAAATTGCAGGACTCCTTTAAAGTCTTTATTATTGTTAAATAACGTGTAGTTTCAAACTTAATGGTTTACGTTCAGATTCGTTTTATTGGTGTTATTAAATTTTGAATTGCAGATGTTTTTTTTTGTGGCCGTACATAACTATGAAAATAAATGTGTGAGGAAGTTTGAAAGTTGCGCTGGTCACAGACGTTACAAGATCTTGGTAGAGATAAATATAACTCCACAGGTATCTCATAAGCTTCTATTTAAACCAGGGATTCCCAAACTTTTTTTCTCATAGACCCCTTTAAAAACTTAACTGGTTCTGGTACAGGCCTACACCACATACAAATTAATGGTGAACCCCTATTTCTTCATGCCTACGTAGACCCCCATCGAGTCTCCTGTGGACCCCTGGGGGTCTACCTGAACCACTTTGGGAACCACTGATTTAAACTATAACCAGTAGGTACTTATTTGGATATTTCCAGATCAGGGTTAGGCTAAACATTGTACCATTGACAGTCAAGAAATCCTAAAAACGTGTTCCAAGTATAGATACACTATTTCCCCCCTCGTGCACAATTGTAGATTCCCAGAACTCGTAAGAGTGAGTACGGGAACTTGCGAATATGGCGTAGCAGACACGTGAATATGCTGTTTTATTATCAATGTATCTATCTGTTCCTGGGAAAATGTACAAAATTCAGAATGAAGCTCGGAATATTGAATAACTAAACGCACCTTATGGTTAATGTTATATAATCAATAAAGCATGACATTGGGAAATATATTTATTAAATGTATAGGTAATTAATAAATAAGCTTTTTACAATAATCTTTATAAGTAATAAATATAGCCTACCTACGTACTAAAATTATTTGCAATAAAAACTACACCTACTAAATAAAGCATGATTCTCTTTAATACAAGACTTATTTTTATAAACCGATAAAGCTGCATAGACATACGAAAATTATAGAATTTATAGAACATGTCGGATATTTAGATAGAATATCTTACAATAGAGATTCGTATAGTGGACAGTGTCCACAACTTCGTTCATGTAAAATTTACTATCGGATGCCTACCTACGTCATACAAAAGTACACCCTCCAAATTTCAAGTTTCTTAGATTAGTGTTGATCCAGCACTCAGTCAGGACAAAGCATTTCATATAAGAAGATGACGTCTATAAATTACTCTAAGCTGCACCTAAATTCATCTCGACATCTACATTAAACAAGTCACAAACCTTTAATAAACGTGAAATAAATATTGGTCATTCTCAAACATTCAAGTATTTCAATAGGGCCGTTTGATCCAACTTTTGAGCTTGACTTGCAAAACTGAAAGCAAACATTTATATACCCGGAACTTATTACCTTTATCCTTTATCAGCCATTTTGAATTGCGTCTTGGGATTTAAATAGCTATGTTTTTAAAGTCAAACAGTTGTAAAGGAGAATGCTCACAGGCGTAGAGACAGCTGCACTTGTATTGTTGACAACAATTATACAGTATTTGGAAGGTGAGGATCATGTTTTAGAGGGAGATGCATTTACTTATGTATTTATATTTTATATATTAAATTGTATCAGCATGCGGAACTTCAAATAGATACAAACAACCCTCAAATCTGACAACTTACTATTGTTATCAACAGCAACCAAAGTCACTGTAAGAAACAAGACCTTATAGCAGGGGTCAGCAATTAGTTTCGCTCGGGATCCATTTTAAGAAATGAAATGACCATCGCGGTCCGCATATTATTTTATTTATTAAAGACATGTAATTACAGAAATACTATTTAATTCTGTAGGTTTAGTCAGATCAAAAAGATTATTATTTAAAATTCCACACAAATATAACTAGATAAATAATAAGATAATTATGTTACTAGGAGATAATATTTTTCTACATGTTGTGAGCATTGCCCTTTACAATACCTACCGCAGGTTTATAGAATATTACGCGAATTCCAACAAAAACTTCCGGTAAAGTTTACAGGCTTATTGCCATTTTGTAAATAGAAAGTAAAGGAGTTTTCCATAGCCTTTGTGCAATATTCAGAGCTATATTTGGGCAAATTTTTACACTGGTTACTAAAGCTACCAATTATATTTAGGCGATTCGAAACATCATGGTTTTAGCACACTAGGATACACAATTTTAAAAAATCATCAAGACTTACCAAGGAAACGACCAAAGGTTTTCTTAAGACGATGAATTGGTAAAATTGATGTTAGTTACTTCGATTTTTCTCAGCAATAACAAAATATAATGATATTTGATAATGAAATTTTTCATTATACTGATTTTCCTTAAGCAGTTGCAGAAACGAGATTCGTTGACTTTTATACGATAAGAAAGTATCTTAAAAATACCTGGATTGCGTAAAAGTATCAAGTGTATATGCGTTCAGGATTTATTGCTTAGCAATGCGCTACCTTAAAGAATTTCTCCTTCTTGTGAACCTTCAATCCCATTAGTGTCCGGGCTCTCCCCTACAGTTTTGATACCATATTGCATTTTTATGTTATTGCAATGATTTTATTTCTGACAGGTTGGTAAGCTATCTATCACTCATAATTTCCTTGAATTTCTCCAATAACTTATGGTGTAATATGATTTCCATTTATTCATTAATTCCATTGTTTATAAGCTTGGAATATGTTTGGTAAATAAACATTAAATGGAGAAGTGTTTTTATAAATTTATCTTAGTCAAGATATTATATATTATAAAAATATTAATAAAGAAATGGATTTTTTTTTCCATTTCTTTATTAATATTTTTATAAATAAACTTTTGGTTAAAATTAATGAACAGTACCTACCTATAGTAGTATTTTAATGTAGGTTGAAAAGTAAAAGATCAAAAAAATATATAATACTTATGTTATGTTTAATTTACTATATTATGCCACGAGTACATACCCAACCAGCGAAAGCTCTATTTTATAAATAAATTTTTTATCGTCCTCCACAGAATATATTTTGAATTAAACATTCAAAAAGAACATGCATAAGGTACGACGTAAAGTTATCGATATTTGTTAGAGCTTCACTAAAATATTCATAGTTGGTCAAACCCCAAGACAAGATTTTGATATTCAACAACAAAATCATAGTTGGCCGTCCAAAATATTACATATGGACACCCCACAATTCTGACAACGCATTCGGCGCACTAACATATGCAAATTCACCCTGGGGCTATGAAATATACGACCAATAAATAAACAACGCACCGAAAGGGGTAAAATTAAATATTCATACCGTAGTGAGGAGGAGACGTCGATTAATTTGTCGATAGAAAAAGATCGAGAAACTTCCGTTTGTATTTTTCTATGTACCTACATGCGTTGATACCTGAATATTTTTTCTATTATAAAACTGGCTGTAGCTAAGTATGATATGTGATTTAAAGATAAAAAATAAAAATGATTTGTATATCACTACATACAGGGTGGAAGTGACAGCCAGGCAAATATTGATATGGTAACTTCAGACCATTATTCTAAGGCGAAGACCACTGAAAATGTTCGCAGGAAAATTCCAAAATTTTCCATTTTTTTTTCATTTTTTCAAGAAAAAAATTGTGTAGTTCGTTTAAGTAGGCCTTAGATAATGAATGACTTAAAAACAAAATTTTAACCTATGGATGATTTAAAAAAAAAGTTGGTCCCAAAAAAGTTCAAAATACTGATCAACCCCAATGGAGAGTCACAAGTGATTCAAAACACAGCAATGTGTCACGCAAGTAACTGCGAGTAATAACACTGTCATAGAACTTAACACAATGGTACTTGTTCAGCATTTCAGTGTTTGCCTGGCTGTCACCCACACCCTGTATTATAAAACAAAGTCGCTTCCCGCTGTCTGTCTGTCCCTATATGCTTAGATCTTTCAAACTACGCAATGGATTTTAGTGCGGTTTTTTTAAAATAGATAGATGATTCAAGTGGAAGGTCCATTTGTATAGCAACAGCACTGTACCCGGGTCGCTAGTTCAAATATAAAGTTATTTTCCGAGATTAAAATTATGCAAGTAGCACATTTAAATAATTCTCTACCTGTATGCGTTCTAATTTCATCTGATCCGTCCAAGGTTTTTATCGAGAAAATTTAAAACAAGTCAGACGTTACAATTCGAATATCAGTTTCTGGCTACCCCATTTTGGGAATACAGCCGTGCGTATTATGTAAGTATGTATGTAAAAATGTATGCCATGTATGCTAGGTCAGTCGTTAGATAACTCTTCAAACTTATTTTTTAAAATTGATGAATACTAGACTACACCACACCTACCTAGATTATCGATAAAAACGGATTAGCACAAGCACATCACTAAACCGGTGCAATATCGTAATAGGCAGGATAAAGAGAGGCGACTTGTACAACATCACCAAATTAGCCAGCCGATGTGTTCTAACCCTTATTTGCAAGGGTTGTCACAAGCACGTTTAAATGGCGGTATCACAATATAAAACAGGTTTTAATGGATACGCGCTGTCATCATGTTTTTTTAAATAAAAAGGGGCACACTTGGTAATACTTTGTTTGGAATAACATTCTCATTCAAATTTTTTAAATGATTTGCGCGTATTATGCGTAATAAATTTGTGCTAATTTCAGATTACACAAAATATTTAAATCTACAGATTTTTTTGACATAGTAGGTTAGACACTTCTATGCTGGTGGTTAAAAAATACCATTTGACGACAGCCCTAAAATCTAAAACGAGATGTAAAACACTTTGTGACGCTTTTATAAATGATTTTATCCGACATTTTGTATGAGATATTAGAATGGAAAATTGAATTGGCAATCTCGGCGAGAGATGTGCTATGAAGGAGGAATTTATAGGAGATGCGATAGTCAATGTAGGTAGATCTACGCAGCCATAGAGGAATAAAACGTTAAAGAGTGCTTTAGACTTTTCGGTGCCTCACAATTCAAATCCTTGATACATACATTGCATTATTGTAGTAGATACATTACTTATGTACTGTAACGTAAAGTAATGCAATCTAAGTGTCAAGTGCAATCATAGTATCGTATCTGCTTTACGCGTCACAAGTAATTTATAACTAATAATTACATAAAGGGCGCCAAGTGAAACCCCTCCGGTTTAATGGCACCCTGAACCTAATTGTAATTCTTTTAAAATCAATATAAACAAATAAAAAATAACCGCGGCGCCCACTATATCGTATAAAGAAACGTTTTTAGGCCATCTCTTCATTATAATTCCTTTATGTGACGAACACATGTGCTATACTTTTCACTTTCCCGAGGCCTGTAAATGTTATTTTGCTCTATAAAGCACTGATACAAAGGGTTCTGCTATTAGTATTGGCTTAATGATTTTGGGTAACCCTAGTATTGTAAATAAAGGGTTTGTCTATGTTAAAAAGTTATTTAGGGCCGGTTTTTCCAATTGTCATTTTAGTTGAAGGATGCAGTTTACATTGTCTCTAGCGATTAAAAAAGCTACCCCTACTATTAGGTATATCAGACTTAATAATTTCATCATCATCATCATTTCAGCCCTGGGAAGTCCACTGCTGGATATAGGCCTCTCCCAACAACCTCGATACCGACCGGTCGGAAGCAGCCTGCATCCAACCGACGCCCGCGACCTTGGCCAGGTCGCCCGTCCATCTCGAGGGTGGCCTTCCCACGCTGCGTTTGCCAATACGTGGTATCCACTCTAGAACTTTCCGGCTTCATCGACCACCAGCTCTTCGAGCTATGTGCCCTGCCCATTGCCACTTTAGCTTGCTGGACCGTTGAGCTATGTCGATGATCTTTGTACGTCTGCGGATCTCCTTATTTCTGATTCTATCACACAGAGATATTTTATATACACGGTGTAACAAAAAGGGTATGTTAAGCGAAAAGATATGTAAATAGTCCACTATAGAGAACCTACTCACGGAGTTTGAGATTCGAAATTACATGTTTATTTTTCTAGATAGTATGGAGACATCTAAAACATTTTTCATACAATCTTGAAAAATAAAGTTGTGGTTTAGTGTCTCCAATTTCGTGGATAGGTTCTCTACAGTGGGATTTTTACATAGCTTTTCGCTAACATACCTTTTTTGTTACACCCTGTATAATATTAAAAATTTAAATACCCCAAATTAGTATAAAAAGTCACACACGTAGTTTATTTTATGTAGTACCTACATGTCATCACGGCCGATTGGTGTAGTAGGTAGTGGCCCTGCCTGCGACGCCATAGGTCCTGGGTTCGAATCCTAGGTAGGTAGGTAGGTGCAAACATTGATGTGATGAATATCGATGTTTGTTTCCGAGTCATGGCTGTTTATATACTTATGTATGTATTTATATACCATTGCTTAGTACCCACGACACAAGACCTTAGGGATCTTAGTGTGGGACTAGGTCAATGTGTTGTGAAGTGTGTGAATATTTATTTATTTATGTATTGTTACCTTTGTGTATACTATTTATTCAACCCTAACCAACGTACAATTAGTTGTTATTAGTGATACACTAAAATGAACAATTTGCGTGAATCCCATAACACTACACGTCAAAAGCAAACGGCGTATGTTTACTATAGTCTATTAGGGACTCACCTCTGCAGGGCCACGATAATGTGGCAACATTGAATTAATTATAGTTGTTAGGGTGGCCAGCCTGTAAACTAAACTGACGATACCTATTTACGTTTAGGCTTAAATTACTACGGTAAAAAGCGTCTTATAAGTTCTAGCATATGTATGATCTTAAACCTCGACTTTTCCATACGAAACGTCAGTTTACCGAGAATAAAGTTATACCTAACGTCTCTAGAGTGGACTAACCCTCTATTTCCACGTGCATTATAATATTAAAATAAATCTGCCTATGTGAAGTAGTAAGTTTTAAAATGAAAATGTTTAGTAAAACTTTGTAAGCACATATAAAGAGTTCGTATAGTTGAAATATATTTTTTTATCGGGAAATATGTACACGTCGTCGAATATTTTCTTCATAAAAAATAACTACCTATTACATTATATACAAGAGGATTCCATTATAAGAACCTAATGAATAACCAATCACAATATGCATAGTCAAAATTGGTCTTATTGCTTATTAATAGGTCGATTTTAAAATATTTTTTAACTACAATTTACCAACCTAGATTTTTAAAACTTGCGCTGTCCGTTACTTACATAAATTACTGTAGATTTGAAGATACAAACTTTTAATATAGTGTAATAGAATACAATAGGTGTGAAATTATTTAAATAAATTACGCTGATAGATTACTTCCGGGATGTTTGTTTTACTTTATTGATAAGATCTATAGATATTATCATACGTTTAAAATAAAAGCACATAAATTACATTAAGATAATTTATATTACCCTGTGCTGATGAGGCTTCACTAGATTACTAGCTTGTATACAGGGTGTTTTTTGTTCGTCAACGTTCCCGAAAACTACGGAATCTCATCATCATCACGATAATTTTTCTCTATGGAAGCATACCTGGAAAGTGTCTGGTTCCCAAGATATTAGGGTCCAAAGTTGAGAAAATAGACTGCATTTTTCTGAATAAATGCACAAAGACGTGCGTAGCGAGATTTTTTTCACGAGAAATAATTAATATCTGTCTATGAAAAAACTAGCATAAATACTGAACACTAACGGTGTTATTATAAAAGAATATAAGCATCATTTAAGCGAAACATTGCCTAAATTTGACGGATATTCTATACATTTTGCTGTCAAATGTCATATTTAAAACGAGTCTAACTTTAGGCGCTCTTTTGTAATAACACCGTATAAATTTAAATTTCGCACGAGCAAGTAATTTTTTTAAACATTTACATTGTTTCCCAGCATTTTTAAACTTACTTTATTTGATGTATAGAGTACGTACCCTTCGTTAAGGGTGGCCACGAAAAAACACCCTATTGAATGTAGCTTATATCCTTCTCCATACTCCTAAGTATATGTATGCAAAATGTGAGGAAGATTTGTTGAGGAAATAAAGCGTGATGGATGAGGTAACAAACTAACTTACTTTCGCAGTCATAAAATTAGTTGCTTTAGCTAGATACGCAATAAGTAGGCGGATTTAGTACAGGTGGGCTTTAGTGGCTTAGATCTGGCGGTAGGCGCCAGAATTTTCTTTGACAACCAGATCCAAATAAACTGTTCTACTCACTGCTAATAAGAAAAAACTTACCCAATTCCGAGTAGATACGTACAAAAAGGGAGTGAGTTTGTTGCAAGTCGGCATAGATCTGGCGGTGGGCATCAGAATTATCTTTGACCACCAGTGCCAACAAAACTATTCTACTCACTGCTAATAAGAACAAACTGAACTAATTCCGAGTAAAGTGATTTGTTTTCAGGCCGTTTGAAGTAGATGGTCCGTTACATACAACCATGTGTAAACTTCTGTGAAACTTCGCCGTGTTTTCTGATTGTTTTATAGGTGTAACGCTAACTTGTACGTTATGTGTTCTAAAGAAAACTGTATTGTCTAGGCATTAGAGTTTTACAATTAAAAGTGTAGAATATGGTTAGAGTTACATTGATAACGTTGCAGTTTCAAGAAATATTGTTTATAAATATATTGGTTTTGTGAATTTGTGTGTAAGTTCAAAGTCAGAGGAATGGAATTTAGTTTTTATTATGTAATCTGAAAGATCTTTTAACCGACTTGTCGGAAAAGAAGGGATTTGTTGTATTATAATGTTGTATTTGATGTGTAGGTACCTATTGCGTATCTATATTGTGTGTAACAAGCCTTATGTAAAACTATTAGTAGAGTTAGCATTTCTTTAGTACAAAATATAATAATATTTTGTATTTGTGGTTACGTTGAATAGATTTCTCAGTTCACTTGAAATAAGATGAAATAATTTTATGAGAAAATAACGAAGAAACAAAGTCTTAATAGAGAAACAGATAGAAGCCTAATTATATAATTCTGAGTGTGATAGCAGACCAATCGATCAATCGATGAAATAGTCAATCGATAATTTCTATCGATATTATAAGTACTTTCAAAAGTCAACTTTCGATTGGATGGTTAGTTGGCAATCTATCGATTGGTTAGTCGAATGGTATCTACTATCTACCTATCCGTCGATCAATTTAAAACAAGCAGACCAATCAATAGATTTTAAACCAATGCCATATCATAATCTCATACTCAATACTCAAACATTGTAAACTCTTGTATCCAAGAAAACAAAGCACAAAGTAGGTACCATCTATCACTCAAATGTCCTCTAAAGACATGTTATCACTAAGAGTAGGTACGAATATTACACAAACAATACAAGACCTTAAAACCCACAGTAATTTCGCGTAATTCAGCATACTAAAGTTACCAATTCGCGGAAATATGAAACCTCATGTTGCAGTAAAAAAATGGCGAAGACTCGAAGAAAACTAATTCGAACGTATAATACGTTTCGTGTTGTGGTCGTGTCGGCTTGCGGTTATCACTTACAACCGCTAAAGGTGCATCTATCATGTGACCATAAAATGAAGAATATTGATATCATAGGTTAAGTGAATTGAGTACCAACACATAAGTTCTAGGGGGCGCTTAACAAATTACAACGTATGATCTGTAGGCACAGATATGAACTCATTCAGTAGAAAAAAAAAGTGCTTACGTTGTGCTATGCACAATAGAACCATAAAGGAGAACTGTGTAGCAGCTCTCCTGGATTTCGTATTTAGGCGACCTTAACTCTTATTAGCTCTACGTTGGTGGCTATTAAGCCCCGAATCGCTAACTTATGCCTGACAGACCGTAACAAATCGTACCTTGGGGTGGTGACCGTTGCCAAAGCAAAAGCTTTGCGATTTATTTTTTTTGGGTTGTTTAAATTCATTTCCTTTTTTGTTTGGTAGCGGTTTCATTTTGGTGTGCGAACATAGAAAGTAACATATAATTAGACAATCAACAAACAAGTTGTTAATGCTTTCATGTCGAATAAATGATTTTGAATTTGAACTTGAATTAGAACACGCTATAGTTTATGTGTACTGTTTAGGTGCCGCGTGGTGCCGGCAGAAGTAGAGTTTCTATGCCATGCCTGTCCGTGGGTATCGTACGAGGCGATTAAGGGTTTCCGAGAGGTAGGCAGCAGTGCCTCTCGCGCTGACAACATAGTTAAAAAATCAGACTGCGGTCACTAACCCGCCTACCCAGCGTGGTGACTATGGAAAAAAACCACTCTATGGCAGTGTGGCCTTGTGGCGTGCCTTGAGGGAGGCCTACATCCAGCAGTGGACTGCAATAGGCTGAAGACGTATGTTTAGGTGCGATAGAAGATGTTGTAAGTTGGATTCCCACTCGAAATAATTGACTGTATCAGGCAGGGTACTTAGAGAATATCACATCATCGTTTTGCATTGACGTTCGTTGTCTTAACACTCTTACCAGCATTAGATCACGCGATTTGACCAATGCGCGGTGATAAAAGCTTCCTATTGGAGTAAAAACTTCGGTAACCAACCTCTATCGTTTCGATCGAGATATAACCCGCCTTTATATAAATGTAAATGTTTACAAAAAGTGGTGAAATTTGTGTACATAAATCCTGTAATAGTATTTATGGTTACAAATTGTAAGTTACGATCGTATAACCCATGAGTATTTTCATGAAAACGCGCGTAATTTCTTCGAAAAATCGCTTAAAGTTAAGCTGCAAACTTATATTTATGCGTCTAGACGTGCCCACCACCCATTTTCGTAACGTGTGATCGAAATTAAGTGGTTTTTTAACACTAACGTAACCAATGACGTTACGCTACTAGTTTCCTTTGAAAGGTCAGCGCAAGTTGCGTTTAGGTTATCAACGTTGAAGTGTGGAAGGATGGACGGTATATTATACCAAAAGGAGTGATAGGTTAAGAGACACCTGTGGACCAAGACGCAGTAGACATCAAGAAAAAAGTTAGGTATTAGTGGATGAGGCTGGACCAGGACAGATAATAGTTTAATGAAGAGGAAGCCATTACTCAGCAGTAGTGTTGCTGATCGATAGGCTACTATCGATAGACAATCTATCGTTAAAGCAAACCCAATAGAACCTAATAGTGCATATGATTTCCGAAGTCAATTATCGATGGTCGGACTATCGATAGTTTGGCAACAAATTGGCAACACTACTCAGCAGTCGGTGCTGAAAGCTGTGCATATAAATAAATTACTTTATTAGTTGAAAATAAGTAACTGTTGTGTACTAGCCTTTACAGTGATTCGATCATGTTTTGTTTAAGTTGGACAAAACGTCGTTAGGGTGACCACATGAAGGGTTACCTATGGATAATGGAAGTGTAAACATTTTCATTAGTTTTCAATATTGATCCGAGTCACAGACCAAGCGGGTTGAAATAATAAAATAGAAAATTATTTAAGTGGCTCTTAAACATACATAGACAGTGTTAGTGATAAAATTGTAACAATTCATTAATTTCTAGAGAGTCTAGGAAATCAAATTTCTAAGTAATCGTTTCCTCCGGAAAAAACAAACCAAGTTTTTGTATGTACTGCGTAGTAGGTACAGATATATATTATCAGAATATTTGGCTAAAGCGTAGTAGTATAATTTTATATTATTATTTACTTACTTTATCACAATAAAATGTTTTTTTTTAAAGTACCTACATTTTCAAAGCACATATTTTTAAACTAAATTAAATTAACACTTATGATTACAAATTATAAAAAAATATTGTTCTATTTAAAGTTATAGTAACGGACTAAAACGATGGAGTATTACATATACTTAACCCCTTTTTAAAAACGATCTCTTAAAAAAACAGGCCGTATGCATTCCGGGCTTAATTACGTACATATTTTAACGGTAAAATGTATTCAAAGGTCCCATCATGAGGACATTAGTGTTTTTTATTATTTTCTACCAAAAACGCGTAAAAAGGTGGGCCACCTCTGACTTGGTAGCCAAATAACGTCGCGAGCGCCATTAATTTTAAATAATATCAGTGATTGTCAACAGTTTGGGTTTAATGCCCTTTTTTTGTTACGTATAATGAATTTTGAGAATTTATGCGTTGTCCTCATTAAGAGATGTTTAATTTCGAAGGTATTTCAATGGCTAACCGCATGTGAATGTGACGCACAAGTCAAAAATGTGCTCTTTTGCATACCTTTTACGGTACTTTGGTGGAACTTTACTAAAGCTGTAACAAACCGTATGTATTCGTTACTGAGTAACGGGTACTGCATCAAGTACCGAGTAACGAAACGTTACCCAGGAATTCGTCTCGTTACTCGCATGTTTCGTATCATGGGTATTTTTCGTATAAAACACTGTTTCGGATCGCAAGTGGTGTATTGATACGTTTGTTTTTGATCGTATGTTCTACCAATGCGCGTGATGCGGTTCATTTAAATAGCTTATTTCAAAGAATGGTGATTAGGTATATTAAAGTACCTACTTATAATTTTTTTTAAATGATCAAAGTTTTTTACTGTTTTGTACTATTCTTTGTAATATAATTTAAGTTTGTGGTTAAAATTTTCTAAATAGCAAACCCATTGCAAATTTGGTATATTACGTCGACAGTTCACATCGATTCGACTCGTTACCATTCTACATACTATAGTTAATATACCATATGCGGTATCAGAAATAACGAGTTCGGTAACGATACGATAGTAACGAGTACTAATGTCAAAGTAACGAATACATACGGGTACGCTTTTATTCGTTACTTTTACACCTCTAAACTTTACTACTTCGGTGCATGTATGAGGCATAATACAGAATATAGATACCGGCTAAACCTATCGTCTTTGCTCCAAGTATATCCACCAACTACATATTTCACAAAAATATTATTGAGAGCTTGCAACTTCTCACTGTTATTTATTTATTTATTTGCTTTGCTAAACGAAAATTCTGACAAGCTTATTTTAGAATGCAGCCGTGTATATGAAAGAGAATAAATAGAGGTATTCTATAGAATTATATAGAAATAGTAGAATATTATTACAGTGTTAATGTTATAACAAACTTTGGATGAATATATTATACTCTTTCGCTTCAAAAGCACTTCAACTGCAACCATTATCAATAGCTAACATAATATACCTACATACATATACCTACATTTATAGTTATGCCTAATATCCCCCACAGAGGTTGGGCAAAAGTGTGCAAGTTACACACCCATTTTTCACCAATTAGCCTATTAAGTCCCACATGGTACTTGGGCGAAATTATCAAACAAAAGGCAAAAAAGGAAGAAGTTCTAAATCGGAAAATTTTTAGTACCTAAACTTTTTTAAAGTCTTCCTAAAGTCGTAAAAAAGCCCACCAGTATACAAGAATTTAATTAAAAACATGTTATTAGTTTTTTTTCTTCTTTTTAGTGCAGTATTACCAAAGAAGTTATTAAGTAGATAGTATCGTGGATACAAGTCACTGCAAGCAGGTCCGATCAGAATTTTAATTCTTAATTTAGTCTTCCAGTTTATTGGTGCCTGCGCTTGAGCGGACTGTGCTGAGTTAAAGGAGACTAGCGGATTTAGGATGAGTGGTGAAAAATGAAAAGAAATACACAAACCATATGGTACCTACAATATAGTTAGACACATATTTTGCCAAAAAATTTATTGAGCAAAATTTTATTAAACTTCGAACGGTGAAAATAATCCAGTTTAGACTGGAGTAGTTAGAACTCAACTGGACATCCCACAATCACATTATACAAAACCTATACAAGACCTATACAAAACTATGTTTACCAATTTTTAATGAGCAGACTGCACCACACACAAACCTCAATGGTTTAAGTGGTGTTCCTGTTTCTTACAACTATGTAATGAGTGATTGTAAAATAATAAATAAAAAAAATAAAATATTTTAGCGTAGCGATGTAAAGAACTTCCTTAGCTTTCAAGGTCGGAAATAGCTCATGTATTCATGAGTTATATGTTATCTATATAGGTACTTATGTGGACTACATATAAAATGTGGGAAGAAGTTAATATTTTCTTCAATATTAATCTGTATTTCAAATAAGTTTGATCGTGCGGTTCTTGCGTATACCTGTACAAACCGTATATACCTAGCTTTATCTTCTAGTCTAATATATAAAATTCTCGTGTCACGGTGTTAGAAGTTAAACTCCTCCGAAACGGCTGGACCGATTTTCGTAAATCTTAGCATGCATATCGGATAGGGTGGAAAATCGGACAACATCTATTTTTCATCCCCCTAAATGTTAAGGGTGGTCCACCTCTAAATTTAAAAAAAAAATTTTGACAAAATTTTTTGATTTTATTTTTTTATGATACAGCATACAAAAATACAAACAACCATGAATTTTCACCCCTCTAGGATCAACCCCTTTTACATGGCAAAACAACGTTTGCCGGGTCAGCTAGTGTATATATAATTATCTATATATTAACTTAGCATATACATGGCCATCCTATCCCTTTGGCCATAAACTATTAGAGAAGGAAGCAGAGATAATAAATTATCCAAGATTTAGACATCGACGGCATCTACATCATTCAGATAAGTTTTTCGGTAAGTATTCTGTAATCGCTGACCGCTTTTAACTTTCACTGTAAGATAACGAGAAAGATACTAGTTTTCTAATTACACGTTAATCATAAGGATAACTAAGTAGCAATAATATTTCATAAAATGTTTGCGAGATCTGGATCAGAGACATTTTTAAATTAAAAAAGGAAATGGGATAAAAAAATAAATAAATAGAATTATTTTTAAGACATACAAGTCTTCATATACCTACATGAGATATTTAAATTTTACTCATATAAACGTGACGGTTTATAGTAATACTTCGTCTGTGAAAAATTTGGAATTATTCTCGTTCCCGTGGGAATTTTGGGAAATGCTTTCTTTGTATTACACTAAACTGCTCAAGGTATGTTTGTGCTGAGATTGGTTCAAAGAATCGCGTTTGTTTGTTACCTCTTCAGGCTTTTTATTAACTGAAACTAAACTTTATAAAATTTTGCATGTTAACATACGTTGGGAGAACGGAGAAGGATATAAAGCTACTTTCATTAGTTCACACGGAAGCTACTTCTACTTAATAATAAATATACCCCTTTACATAGGTAACATCCATATATTCACCCCCCTGATGCAACCGTGTGGTCCAAAGATAACCCTCAGATTAAGATCTCACGTAAGCGCAATGCGCTTCGCTTTCATGTCGAAATCGTCCCGTTATGTTGGTAAATATGTGGTAATTTTAGCGGCCGGCTGACGTTATATTTAAAGTGAGCTTTATGTAGATAAGGGTGCATATAGATTTAAGCAGGATTAGATTGTAGAAACAGTCATTTATTTTATACGATTGTAAACGGTACATCCAAGGCCGTATGGTCATGGCATGGGGGTCCTGACTACCCTTTGACCAGCTTAGGCAATGTTACAATTTTACGAGCGACAGCAAAGTTTGCAATGATCACCCCCTGACGTCAAGTCTGGATCCGCCCTTGGGTAAATCGAATTAATGAAGCAGTGGGGCAAGCACGACCTTTTTGACACTGCGTAACGCAATTGTCCCGGGAACAAAATCTATGAGAACGGACATTTACCTGAATGTGACGTTTACCTTACGAACCATCGAGTTTTCTCCACAGAATTTAATTTTGACATAAATACATTAGCATGTCGGGGATATATATAAATAATCAATGCCAAAATTGCTAGCTTATCGCCTGAGAGAATGCTCAAGTTCCTTAGTAGATTCTTATGACATGCATGGATGGAGATACAGCTGATGTATATTATAGTGAAGATTCGCATTAATACAGGATTTTTTAAATAAAAATATATTTTCGCATTCGTGCTAAGTTGCAGCATTGTACGGTACAGTTTTTACCATTAAATAAAGTTTTATAATTACTTCAGTATGATCACACCTTTACGTTAAAACAAGCCATCGCATTACCTTACTCCGATACCAATAAAAACTATTGACAAACGTCAGCGCGCATCATTATGCAGATTCGACAACTGCATTCATTTGTAATTGTGCATCGGCTTCTTTTGCTTAAGTTGCCACTTTTGATAAGTTTGTTAACAGACGGTTCACTTGTATGTTGTTAAGTGTTGGGATATAAGAGATATGGTGCATCAGATCTGGAGCAATCTCTATTTTTTGTAATGTAGTAAAAATATGTGTTGTTGGCATGCCATATAAAATAAATGAATAAATATTTGACGAGCTTTAAGTTGATTACCTAGTCTATCTAACAAGGCTGTAGAATAGCTTGAATATTAAAAGGTTTAAAGTATTAGGTGAGGTGTTAAAATAAATTTTAAAATTAAAATCACAACTTAATATAATTCTTTATTCTAATCTATATATAAATATTATCTTCTATTAGCAGATTAATTTATAACAGAGAAAGCCTTCATATTTCCTGAATTAGTGGACAACTATATGTTATAGAATACAAATCGCTTCGTTAATACCAGTATTTGAGCAAGAAAAGATATTATCGTGATGATAACGCTTGGTCAGATTTTTTATAGTCATAACATTATCATAAGTTCTGAAATTCAAACCAGCATTGAATATTAAATTCATGTCATAACATAACGGTAGGTATCCAAAGGTAGTGTCTCTTCTGGTATATACGTAGTCACAGCCCTTTTAAACTTAGCAACTAATACGTTGTGGTATTTAATAGAGTCTGTAACTGTAAGCCTTTTTAATAGTTTTCCAATAGTCACTTAGAAACTAGTGGGCGGTAAGTTTATTTTGTAATTCGTATTTAATCGCTAGCTGACTGCTTCGTTTCTGTTCTCTACTGTAGGTAGGTTAGTACATTTTTTTTGAGCACAGGATTACAAAACTTCGGCTATATTTATATTTATAAAATGTATACATTTTCTGTAGAATTAACTATAACTTAGGTTTAGGTACGATTAAAAGTTTTTTTTAAACTAATGAGCGACTGTAATGCTGATATTTTATTTCTCTATACCCAGCCAGGGGCAGGAAAGTTGTTTTTTTCCCGAAAATATAATTTTAGGGTCCATAATATAAACATCAATTTAACAAGGCATATTTTTTTACTTTGCATTAAGATAAAAGTAGGTACAAGAAGTCAAATTCTTGCATAACGTAAAAGTTCAAAGAACAACTTTACGAAAAACCGGCTCCCACACTGGATTTTCAAATAGGTACACTTCAAATATGGTAAATTTTATATTCGTACAAGAAATTCCATTTTCTACAATAGTGTATAAATTCCCTTACACAAAGCAACAGTTATTAAGGCTGCTGCAGACGCTTCCCCCTTTTGTGTAATAGGAATAGGGTTGAACAAAATTGTGGGACGAGTTTTTATAAGACGAAAATATTACGAAAAACTGTTGTTTTATGTAATTTTTACACTATTGTAGAAAATGGAATTCCTAAACCCTAAATATAACTATCGCCTAGACTCTAGGTCTAGTTATCAAAGCTTCTTAGGTATTATGAAAGTAAGTAAAAAAATTGAAAATTATTGAACAGATGACAACATTTTTGTGTCTTTTTTAAAAATTTTATGTGCAATATTGTTTCAATTATATCAGACGTTACCTACTATTCAAATCTCTATCTAGGACTCGTATTTAAAAAGAGCCAAATTTGACACGTTTATGTGAAATAGCTTTTGAATTATAAGGGGGTCAAAAGTGGCTCCAAATGGTTCGTGTAAAATTACACACGGTGCTGCTCGCCAGTTCTGCTAGCTGGGACCGCGTGTCTAGATAATATGTACTTGTAAAATTACTTCGGAAAATTCGAATTATTTTTTATTTAATACACTACAAGCTGTGGGCAAAGACAATTTTTAAAGCTAAGTTACATAAAAAAAACTAACCTTTGCCAATCCTAATATAAAATTAAGTTGTCAAATTTTAATTATTCCTTACATACGCTACAAACTGTTGATAAAGAAAATTTTTGATCTAAGTTTCAATAAATAAAATCCTAAAAACATGTTTTTACCAACCCTAATATAAGAATGGTGCACTACAAAACGACGAGCGGTTATCGCCCGTCAACAGACGCGCCGAATTTACTTATATTTAACTAAACAGCCATGTTACATGCAAACATATAAAAAGAAGATGGCAACAAAATCTGAGTTAGTCTTTAGAAACTATTCTCCCTGATTTTCGGGTAAAATTTTGATAATCTGTGGTTTATGTTAATTTATAATCATTGCTTCTTTTATGTGTATGTTTTCGGGTATTAAAATTACTTGTATGGACCACAGGCAATGCTTTATGTGGTGAGAGAGTATTGAATATCGACAGTAGAAATAGCGAAAATCGTTTTGCTAACTCCAATAGCAAAATATTTGCATGCCATGTTTCTGATCTAATATTTAATGATAACAAATTTTTAGGCAAATAAATAGTCATTTCATTTTATTTCCAATGCAAATGTGTGGAAATAAAAGAATATGTTACTTATCTGCCAAGAAGAATTTTAATATAATCAAGTTAGCGACGAATGATCAAATATTTAATTGAATGAGCAATGTTATATAATTTAATTTCTATACAGATGTTTTTTTGTGGCCACCCTTAACGAAGGGTACGTACTCTATACATCAAATAAAGTAAGTTTATGCCAAAAAAAAATGCTGGGAATTTTTTTTTTGAAAAAAAAAAAAAAAAAAAATTCCTTGATTGTGCGAAATTTATAGTGTCTAGTGTTTATGTTAGTTTTTTTATAGACCGATATTAATTATTTTTCGTGAAAAAATCCCGCTACGCGCGTCTATGTGCATTTATGCAGAAAAACGCAGTCTATTTACTCAACTTACCCTAATATTTTGGAAACCAGACACTTCCCAGGTATGCTTCCATGGAGAAAAATGATCGTGATGATGAGGAGATTCCGTAGTTTTCGGGAACGTTGACGACCAAAAAACACCCTGTATTTTTATATACAGATAGGTAAGTAGGTAGGTATTGTTATTTACACAAATTATCTATTAATTTAAAAATTCTAATGATTTAACACTTTTACTAAGAGAACTTGAATATGGGTGCAGTATATAACCTTACATGTACCTATCTACCTTAATTGTAATAGAAACTATTTTGTAAGTTTAATAGATTCTATACAACATTAAAGGGCAAAGTAGACTTTCATTCACAAAACAATACAAAGGTCACAAAGTTGTTTAATAAAATGAGGCTGTATCTTAATCTCGGTAAATGCCAATTTAAATTGGAACCGTAATTAAATATGGCGGAATCGAATGGCGCGCGGGAATTTTCTTTTGTTAAATCGAGTGGTTATTTATTATTTTTAAGGCGAGGTACTAGTGGACAAGCGAAAAACACCTTTTGCTAGAACAAATTGTTTTGGTATTTACAACTAACTATCGATATTGAAACTAATACTCAACATACTTAAAGATATTGTCTAAGGAATGTGCTAATTCGTTACACGATAGATTGCTCGATAAAATATTATCTCAAAAAAAGCTCAATGTAAAATCTAAAACAAGTAGTTTGATAATAAAATATCATGTCTGAGTTCCCAAACAATTTTTATATACAAATATCTCTTTTTAATTACTACAGGGAACCTGATAAAATTTAGGTTTCACTTCATTCATAAAATTTGTAAATTATCAAAACAACTAAATTCTAGAAAAATTTCCGACTTTCCATGTTCGTTTGGTAACTTTAGTACTGCGCGTGGCGCTTTAGGTGAAGGACCTGTGTCAAATTTTTTATGAAAAAAAAACATCGAAATTTTTGATACATACAAAGAAAAATACAGTGACTTGATTATAGATAGACGCGGGGTCACATACAAAATTTATCAAAAAATTGGCACCACGGAATCTATACATAAAAAGTAATAACTGTTATAACCAACATTTTAAAATTAAACCTTATGCCATAAGACATGAAATTGCTTGAAACAAATTATCACCCTATGCAGCTTACAGCAGTGTCCTGTCACTTATTCAGCTTACACTAATTTGATGTTCTAGCCAGAGACACATGTTTGTCGAACATTTGGTCAAACAAATAACCATTGGAGTGTTCAACTATACAGCATTGGTGCTTTAATAAAAATTAACATAGGAAGACTTTCAGTTGTAAAATTTCATACAAGCTTTTATTTAAATTAACATTAAAGCAAATTTTGGAATCCTGGACCATATCCCGGTGATCAATTTAGCTTAAATTTTACATTATTATCATGTTATTTTATGATATGATGATATAATTTTTGAGATATCTTTTATGTATGAAGTATAAAAGGTCTGATGACTAAAAATGGTACCTATTTGGTCTTAATTTGAAAAATAAACTTCAACATTACAATAATTATTTTAGTTTGTGTAATAAGCTAGTTTTAAAATGTTTTTATTTATTAACATTAAATGTTTTTTATAATAAAATAGTAACACGTTGACGTGTGACCACTATTTGTAGAGTTGGATTAAGTTGGTCTCCCACCACCAACACACGTGAGGTCTTATATTGACGTTGGGCCAATATATCATTTTAGGCCAATGTTCATCGTAATAAAAAATCATAATAATTTTTTTTTTAAAAGTATTTTTGATTGAAAATGTGATATTATCCGCTGATTATTAACATGAAATGAAACCTTTTGAGATTATTTACTTAAAGTATGATATTCCCTCAGAAACATTCACTTTTCAGGACTTTTTTTTTGTAATTTAGCACGTCTTATCTATACTATTGTCATAGATGAACCAAATATTGTGATCTGCGCTCCACAGTTTTGAGCATATCACGGACGTTCCGTATATTAAGAGCTGACCCTATATCTAGTAATAATTTCATCAAAGGAAAAATATAATAAATATAAGTGATATAACTTCATACTGGATTGCAAAAAAGCTAGACTAAGAAATTACATTTGCGTTATGATTAGGTTGTTTGTGATAAAGTTGAAATTAAGAACTGTTTTTAAGACTAAATTTTGTGTTGTACGATAGTTCTGCCGTTAATAATCTTGAACAACAATAGTGAATTCGTAATCATGAACAACCGGTAGATCATAGGGTTTCCACAAAAGACATAATTATCGAAAAACTGGCAAAAATTTAATTTCTCTTAATGTTTACTCTAAAGCCAATAGCTTCATGTTATTCCAAGTTTAAAGATACAAAGCAGGTCCCTCCTCCCCTACTCGAGAAATCTGGACATTTTCCACATATTTTGCATATTTGCTTGTCCCGAGGGTATCTTGAATGTGTGGTATTTTGTTAAGGTATTCCCGGTCTAAAATCTTACAAATTAATTATTTAAGTTATGTTTGTAATTTACTGATGGTGTTATTATAATTGCAGGAATATTATAATAATATAAGGTGGAAAACGCTGTGTGTTATACTTATAAAATTATAAGCAGAACTACCTAACTCTTAAAAAATATTTTTACTAGTGGTCACCTCGTGCTAGTAATTCGGTCATTATGGTATTTAGGGTAAGCATTTTAATTATTTTTATGTACTTATATATTTCCATTGCATTTCGTATGAAAAATACTTCATGCACTTCTCGACATGAACGTTTTCTCGAACGTATTAAGAGTAACATAGGTACTTACTAGGTTTAGCCATAAAAAAAATGATTTCTTAGTTTAGTTTTATATAGATTATAAAATTATTAATAAAGAAATGGAAAAAATTCCTCACTCGGGTGGGAATCGAACCCACGACCTCTGCATTCCGCGTGCCAGCGCTCTCACCACTGAGCCACCGGGTCAATTACTGGGATGACGAATTTCACCATCTCTTTTCTAAATTACATATTGGCAACGTTATTATTAATCCCGATTTTATATAGATGACTAATAATTATAAAAATAGAGACGCGGGGAAATTTAGCAGCTAATTACAAATGCTAGCTAATTATTATAATTAAAAAATACTTTACCCTTTTACAAGTACAAGTGATTTGAATGAATATTATCTAAATAGACCTACTTAACATACCGCATATTCGAACCTGCACCTACACCCATTAATCACTCAGCCAACGGTACCATTCTTTACGTTTTAACCAGCGTATAATTAAAACTTGATGCTAACAAGACCACGCCCACTTGTGAGAGTGAGACGGAAGAGTGCTCAGGCGCAGTAAAGCGATTTCTGTTGAGATTTTTTAACTCAATGCTATTCTTAGCCTTTAATTTACTTGGTACCTACTTGAATTGATTATGTATGTATAAAACTGTTTTTCTTAAGGTTTCATGATTTTATTTAATTATTTTGACAATATTTTGTATTTACTGCGAATCTCACACCAGGAGAACCTGTATCGTAGTTTTGACAAAAATGTTTTTATTAAATATTATGGTCGGTTAATGTAAAAATAAAATATCTTTTTACATGCCATATATTTTGTGGAGGAAAAATATCACAGTGGGGTAAGCACGAACCTTTTTACGCGGAGGCGTAACGCTAGCGACTCGCTAGCAAAATATATGGGAAATGAAAGTTTCACGCTAGCTAGGACTAATCGAGAGGTTCGTGCTTACCCCTCTGATGGTAATAATAACTTTATATTACCTTAGTTTAAACAAACTGTCACTATTTTAACATACTTAATTATTTTACACAAAGAATCGTGCTTCAATCGAAGAATGCAATTATTATAGTCACAACAGAATTAATGCTAGACGTCTATCGAATTACAACCAATCAGCTATTGAACAATAACGTGTTGACATAGTCATCTGACTGTGTGTGAATGAATTTATGATGATGATGATGATTTATTAAGAGCTTCAACACCTGTGTTGCTATGCCTTAAATATATAAACTACCTACATACTAGCGCACGCCCACGAGTTTATACAGAGTGATTTTTGGTCGTCAATGTTCCCGAAAACTACGGAATCTCCTCATCATCACGATCATTTTTCTCCATGGAAGCATACCTGGGAAGTGTCTGGTTTCCAAAATATTAGGGTCCAAAGTTGAGTAAATAGACTGCGTTTTTCTGCATAAATGCACATAGACGCGCGTAGCGGGAATTTTTCACGAAAAATAATTCATATCTGTCTATAAAAAAACTAACATAAACACTAGACACTATACTCGTAAATTTCGCACGATCAAGGAATTAAAAAAAAAATCAATTTTTTTTCCCAGCATTTTTTTTTGCATAAACTTACTTTATTTGATGTATAGAGTACGTACCCTTCGTTAAGGGTGGCCACAAAAAAACATCCTGTATATCCGTGTAAACTTTAGAATTTCCGTTTTCTCGTGAGACTTTCAGGAAATCCTTATTTATCGGCTGCCTATTATACAAGAGGGTCTTGGTGTTTTGTAGGCGATGGGCTGACCACCTGTCACTACTAACCGAACTTGTACATCGAACGAGTACATCTCAACTATACCCTAAAAATTGGTCAGAAGTGGCACCATGTGGTTCTATCGGCCCTTGGTGCTCTGCCTACCCCGTAAGGGATAAAGGCGTGATTATATGTATGTATGTATGTATATTATACAAAGACCACACCAACCCAGTTTCAGGTCTCTAAGATCTGCGGTTTAGGCTGACAAGTCAGTCAGACGTTTGAGGACAAGGCATTTTAAAATGTGTACTAGATAAAATAATAATCTAAGAGCCGATTTTCTAATGGTCAGATAGCCTATTTGAAAGATAATGTTGATGCTGTCATACTCTAAAGCTTGATAAAGATAAAGTCACACTTAAACCTAAACGAAAATTTAGTCCTACCTGTCCTTTTCTCTCTCAGCCATTTATGTTAAGGACGGAGAGGGATAGACCTGACTATGATTAGGTTTAGGTTTAAGAGTGACTGCCGGAATCGACCCTTATATCAACCTTATCCTAAGTATTTAAACTTTTAAAGGCAAATTGTACAAATCCTCAAAAATATCCTATGTATCTATTTAAAGGCAAATTATATTGTACTATAAAATATAAAAAAATTAGTATATGTATTAAAATTCTAACCAAAAAATTAATAACTGTGTTAAAAGCTATTTGTAAAACACACGCCAATTACATACTCTCTCAGTTAGAAACATGAGTAGAGAGAGAGTAAGTAAGTAAACCTTCGGTGTAGATTCATTGTTTGAAAATTGGTGAAGCTGCATTGAATGAATCCTCTCGTCAGTTTACCAAACTTCCGCTAGTCTTTCATCGTATTTAAACAAAACTTTTTAGACTGAACTCCGTAGCATAATCTGCGCAAAAAAAGATAAACAAACTCGACTCCTCCCGTCTATAATCTGTCTATTATTACATTGAAGTGGACGAGATTGTAAAATAGAAGCCAAGTTTGCATTTTCAAAGGAAAGTTAATTTATTAAGGGGGTACCTAATGTCCTTTTTTGGGTAAAGTAAGATAATTGTTTTCATTTGTCTTAGCTACTAACCTAGTGATAGATAACGCACTGCCTGCCGAAACTACTCGGAGTAGAGTGCTTAATTTTTTCTTTATCTATATCCATATCCATATCCATCCATCCATACTTTTAATAAAATTGTAACGGCTCGATGTTTGTGCACACTAATCTCAGAAACGGCTGGACTGATTTCGATGAAGTTTTCAGGAATATATTGTGACGGGTCCCACTTAACATATAGGCTACATTTTATCCCGGAAAATTTCGACATTTTGTTTTTCTAGAGTCCACGCGGACGGAGTCGCGGGCGTCCACTAGTTATAATTATGATTACTTAAGTAGTGTAAGAAAGCACTGAATTTCCAAAATTTCCACGGGAACGGGCGAAATAGAAGTTTACGCACAAGGACAAAATTGTGGGATTTTGATTACACATTTTGGTAAATAACGATTAAATTAAATTACATCCACACATACATACTCTAAACTTGGCAAACACACCACCGTGTCTCCTAACTGACACAAAACTTTAACATTCCATTGTATTTTCAATTACTAAGTAAAAAGCATTTGAGCGTAACATGGCGTACAAAAAACATGCAGACAGACAGACAAACAGAGAGACATGCATTCTATACAAAGGATGGACGTTTAACAATGAAGTGTTAGTGTTTCATTCATGTCAATAAGTTCGAAGCATGAGCTACCGATGTTTTTGGGTAAAGTATTTTACTATTCCATTTTGGGATATGGATCCCATTTGTATATGGCTGTATTCCCAAAATGGGATAGTCAAAACTGCCGGATCATAAAAGAGATCTCCCAGCTACGTTTAGCACAGCGGGCACCAGCGACAAGTTGCTAGCTCGTCGCTTGAGAGAACGCACCAGAGATCCGTACTCCTTAGTCGACTCACACGACATGCACGGAAGGAGATGCAGCTGGCATATCCTAGTGAAGCTTCATATCACCTCAGCAGTTTTCTTTGCCTTTCCTTTGGGAATCTATGAAACCCTTCTTATGGCAAATGCGTAATCTCAGAGTAAACTTTATTCGAAATTAACTACATTTTGCTTACTTTGACACAAAAAGAAAGAGACGTCGTGAATGATGGACATCAATTCAAGTATCCATTCCAAAATCCAAATACTCTCCGTCCTTTCATCTTCATCTCTACATACTGTGTATCTATCTATACATATAATAAAAATGTAACGGATCGCTGTCTGTACATCCCAACTAATATTATAAATGCGAAAGTAACTCTGTCTGTCTGTCTGTCTGTCTGTTACGCTTTCCCGCTTAAACCTCGCAACCGATTTTGATGAAATTTGGTACAGACAATCTTTAGACCCTGAGACAGAACATAGGCTACTTTTTATTTCGAAAAAAAAGGGATGAAGGGGTTGAAATAGAGGTTGAAAGTTTGTATGGGATTTCTTAATTTTAAAAGATAAAACCATGAAACTTTATATTTAAGCACTTGATAAGAAATCATTAAACATTTGTTCTAGCATTTTTGAAATTTCGACCAGCTAAGGGGTGAAATAAGGGTTGAAAGTTAGTATGCAAGTTCGTTATACATATATAAAGTTTGTAAGTATGGATGGATGGATAGATGGATGTTTGTTACTCTTTCATGTAAAATCGGCTGGAGCGATTTTAATAAAATTTGGTATGGAGTTAGCTGATACCCTGGATTAACACATAGGCTACTTTTTATCCCGGGAAAATATTTTTATCCTGGATAATTCGACATTTTGTTCTTTTCTGCAGTCCACGTGGACGAAGTCGCGGGCGTCCACTAGTGGAAGATAAATGAGGAAAAACGCAATAGTACCCAAAACAATGATTTTTGAAATTTTTGTCTGTTTGTCGGTTTGTCTGTGCGTTTGTGCACGCTAATCTCAGAACCGGCTAAACCGATTTCGATGCAGTTTTCAGGAATATATTGTGACAGGTCCCACTTAACATATAGGCTACATTTTATCCCGGGAAAATGTTTTTATCGACATTTTGTTTTTTCTGTAGTCCACGCGGATGGAGTCCAATGCAATTTTGTAATTCACGTATCACCACTTAGTCTATAGCAATGTGATGTGGGCTAAGCCTACCGCCGCTTTTCAGGCCGAAATACATTATCACCAGTAATCCAATGGCAAATATTTCCGAGTCATTGTCATCCTAATCGCATACAATAAAATTAGGGCAACATTGCACCAAACAAACCAAAACCAGAATTAATTTTAATAGAATCTATCCGAGGCAGACAGACAGACACGACTGATTTACGAGAGACACGCTAAACAGTCCGCGCATTAATTACAGAAGTGCATTTCGTGAAGGAAGAATAAAAGGGAGGTGGCTTGACACAGTTTACATACTTACATAGATAGATAAATGGTCTGAAGTCACCATATCAATATTTGTCTGGCTGTCACAAACACCCTGTATATGGTGGGAGGTAAGTTAGTTGGTAATTAGTTCATACTGCGCTACGTAGGCTATAGGTATATTGACAGTTACAATTCGATAACCATAGGCATCTCCTTGTCGTCCTTCATTCACGGTTGCATTCGCTAATCTCTGTTAGAAACTTGCAATGTGTGAAATGCCTTTAGTTATCTGACTGACGCGTGTGTATGCGCCCTATATTTGGAAGTAGAATTTTGATAGAGTTGTATTACAGTAAAAACAAAATAATACAAACATAGTATACAGGATGTAACAAAAAGGGTATGTTAAGCGAAAAGCTACGTAAATCCACAAAATTTGAGACTCGAAATCATATGTTTATTTTTCAAGATTGTATGAAAATTCCTGAGATATTCCTGAGTGATTTCGAGTCTCAAATTTTGTGGATTTACGTAGCTTCTCGCTTAACATACCCTTTTTGTTACACCCTGTATATACGGCTGTGTTCCGAAATGGGGGTAGCCCATGGACATTCTCCATGGGATAGCCGGAACTACAGAATCATAAAGGAAATTCTAGCGCCACGTTTAGGACAGCAGGGTCAGGTGTTAATGATCAGTGACAATTTTCTAGCTTATCGTCTGAGAGAACGCCCGAATTCCTTAGTCGACTCTTACGACATGCATGGAAAGAGATGCAGCTGATGTATTCTAGTGAAGCCCCGCATTAGCACAGGACAAATAAAAAATAACATTGTTTATTTTTTACCCTTAGTTTTTTCTGTAGGCAGATAGATCTTACTGATGAATAAATTTGATGCTGTCTTTCTATGAAACTTGATCTAGATGGTAACAGCATCAACTTTGTATTTCAAACTAGTGGACGCCCGCGACTCCGTCTGCGTGGACTACAGAATCAACAAAATGTCGAAATTATCCGGGATAAAAACATTTTTCCGGGACAAAAAGTAGCCTATATGTTAAGTTACCTGTCACAATATATTACTGAAAACTGCATCGAAATCTATTCAGCCGTTTCTGAGATTAGCGTGCACAAACGCACAGATAAACCGACAAACAGACAAAAATTCAAAAAATCTTTTTTTTGAGTACCATTGCGTTGATAAAGGTCTCCTATAATATTATTTCTCATATATCTTCCATGTACAGACAGCGATCCGTTGCATTTCTATTTTATGTATAGAAGAAAAAGATAGAAGGGTTGGAAGGGGAAGACCTCACCGGACCTTCACCGATCAAATTGGTGAAATTCTAAAGAAAGGTCAGGTTAAGAGTACCCTAAACCGACGAGCGTGCGTGAAGAATTTCATGAAAGTAGATGAAGCGAAAGAGGTGTGTAAGGACCGTAGCAAGTGGAGATCCGTGATCTCTGCCTACCCCTCCGTGAAAGAGGCGTGATTTTTATGTATGTATGTATGTAAGAAAAAGATAGACCTAAATAGACCATTGGGAAAATCGGCCTATAGTAGATTTTACTTATACTCGTATCCTCAGTCCTTCAATATTATGTCTTCCCAGAACTATGACTAAACCAAGAATAAACAGATCTGAATGAAATCTTTCGTTCACTTTCATTCGACACCTTCACACATAACATCACCTACTTAATTAACTGCCCATAATAACAGAGTGTTTTACTGCTGCTTCGTGCGTGATCATTAATTAGTTTTAAATTATGTTCTCTTGATTGTCGCTATGTAGTTTCATTGTATATGAAAGGAGTTATATCAACAAACTATTATAATGTTATAGTTAATAGTAGTGATCCGCCCCGGCTTCGCACAGGTTCTATGCTGATAGAAAGCATACTATAAACCTTCCTCTTGAATCATTCTGTCCATAAAAAAACACATTAAAATTCAAATTAGGATTTTCGATTTAATATTTATAATTGAATTTTCAAATTGTAAACAAATTATGATAAATTAATAATAGATAATTAGTTATTGTGTAATATTGCGTAAGTTTAAAAAAATTAATATAATAATTAACAAAAATACAATCGACATATACTTTTAAAATGCTTTCTATTAACTACAGACATAAGATAAATGAAAGTGAGGTATTTAATAATAAAACAAGCCTAAAAATAGAGATAACAATAGCATATAATTAATTAGCATTCAACAAAACACTTCAAATGACGACAAGTAAAAAAAACGAAAGTGTCACTCTCCCATATCTTGTATAATAATGGCTTTAAACCTATAGAATATTAAGAAAGAGAAGCCCTATTGAACGAAGCAAAAAAGTACAGGGTAAAAAGGTGACAAAAAGACATCCAAGTTTGAGATATACTTATTTGAAAATGATTTCCTTAAGAGACTGGAATTTTAAAATTTCAGAAATCAATGAAGAAAACAAATAAATGAAGCTTAATACCTATAGGTATCACAAAGCATAACTTAATCCTTACTAATATTATGAATGCGAAAGGTAATCTGTCTGTCTGTATGTCGCGTTTTCACACTGAAACTGCTAAATCGATTTAAATTAAATTTTATATACAGGTAACCTAGAGTATGACGAAGGACATCGGCTACTTTTTATCCTAGAAATATATCTTTTCCCCGTTTCGACATTATCTTTTCTGCAGTCCACGTGGACGGAGTCACTGGCGTCAACTAGTGTACAATAAATTATAACTAAATCTTGAAGACAGATCGATTCATTAGAATTTTGTTACACGAGGTGTGTAATACCTGTAATAAATATCTGAAAAAGAATTCATCCTTCTACGACTTTGTATTCTAAGCCCAAACCCTTCGGTTAACACTTCTGTCTTTCTTTTTATCTGCCTACACATTAGTAGTTTAAAGTATACACAAGCCCTTAGCCACTTCAACTTGACCCCTGACCCAAAGAAGACAATGTTGGGAATGATGTCAACGTATTTTGGATTTTGACGGACGCATTGTACAAATACTATAGGACTAATATAATGCTGTTTGGTTTTTACATGATGTTTACTTAAAGGTATTTGAGAATATATTTGCTATTCTCGAGTTTTCTGAGCGGTTTTTTATCGATTCGATTATAGGTACATATCTGCTTTTGGTAAGTACCTATATAATGGGTATCTTAATAAGCTCCTTTAATAAGCTTTTATGCGATGATTATCAATAATACAGATATTTATATTTTCTTTTATGTATTGAATTTTAAAAATCTCTCAGTCATTCATTTTATCATCTAGTTGATTATTTTTCAGTTTTGAAAAATTATAAATTGTATTTCGGTTTGTTCCTAATTTTGGGGGAGGCCTATGTTCAACAGTAGACGCCTCATGGCTGAGAATGATGGTGATTTGTTTCTAATTATACCTATAACGTACCTCTAAATAATCATAAGTATTAATAGTTTCGTAAAAGTAAACAGTAACACCTATGAGTAATTACCGTAAGTGCATTCAGTATGATGAATGCGTGGCTTTAATTTATGAGGCTGACTGAGTGGATGTACGAATTAAATAGATGAGGTTGGATGTGGCAGTTGACATTTTGTTCGAGTCGTTCCGTATTCAACCTATGACGTCTCATCCTATCTTTGCCTTACTCAAGTCATCATTTCATTTTAAATTTCTCTTTCATTCCATCAGTAGAATTCCTAGCTCAACCTATTGTAGAACTATTGTATAAGGCATATTTGATATATGTACATAATTTGTAATTTTATACCTAGCTTTTATAATCTATTTTTTTTAAGTATTTGGCGAATTATTTACTTCTTAGATTCAAGTGATATTATGTACTTTTTACGGAATAAATATGAAATTATACCACAGTGTAGCAATAATACAGTAAGCAAATGCAACAGTTTACACCTATTTTGCAAATTACCTACATGATTACTGATAATTTTAAAATATGACTCAAACATACTCGTAGTATTTACAAGCCTGTGACAGGGATTTTATTTACGCCTTTTAACTGGTTGTCAAACCAAAGAGCTATCATCGTGCAAACTATGGTAGAAACCTTCTACATATCTATTGTTATATTGGAAGTAAAATTTTACACTAAGTAATTCGGTACACATCATACTTTATTACCACACAACATACTTGTTCAGAAAGGAAAGTTATAGCCAACCGTACACAATGAACAAAATGCATAAAAATATTTGCTTTGTCTGCAATTATTAGGAATTATATCTTTGGAATGCGACCATAGAGTTGAGTCGACCAAGTTGCGTTACTGTTATAAATTTTACTGTGCCAATACCGCAGAATCATTTGCAGCTTTAATATAGAAATATTGAAAATCCTTATAAATGCGAAAGTAAAGCTGTTATCACAAAACCGCGTACCTATACAGGCTGTTTTTTGGTGCCACCCTTAACGAAGGTTACGTACTCTATACATGAAATAAAGTAAGTTTATGCCAAAAAATGCTGGGAAAGGATGTAATTTTTTTTAAAATTACTGTATCATGCAAAATTTATGGTATTCATATTAGTTTTTTTTTATAGACAGATATTAATTATTTCTCGTGAAAAAATCTTGCTACGCGCGTCTATATGCATTTATGCAGAAAAACGCAGTCTATTTACTCAACTTTGGACCCTATATCTTGGGAACCAGATACTTCCCAGGTATCCTTCCATGGAAAAAATGATCTTTATGACGAGGAGATTTCGTTGACCACAAAAAAAACATCCTGTATAGCTATACATACTATTTGTAGGTAATGTATGTTTTATGTAATGTAACATGGAACGCTCGGAATCTCTCTCATCTCGACTACATATCCAACCTGGAGATACTACGAGGAACCAAAGTCGTAGACAAGCAGATAGCGAGGTTGAGGACACTTGGCCAGGAGGACAAACAGTGATGGAATTAACGCAAAAGCATAGACAGGCTTAAAGACACGCCACCAGCCCAAGTGGTCCGACTTTGTTGTCACTATTGAATTGTATCAGGCGTCACTATTCGGAAGTTCAAATCTCTATTGAGGGATCGCCCGCCACCGGGCCCTATACCCTCCGCTGACCCTCGGATCTGCCAACTCATGATCACGAACACAAGACACTACAGTCGCAACGAGAAGCCAGATCCAAGCACCTAGCATGCAACCATAAATACATAGCTGCTAATCCGAAAACCAATTAAAATTTTAATCGACATATGTTTTGCCAACACCCGTGGCATCATCAGGATTAGTTTTCCAGGTTAGTTCTATCTACCGAACCCTTTTTCTTTTTCTTTTGGGTTCGGTAGATAGAACTAACATGGAAAACTAATCCTGATGATGCCACGGGTGTTTTTTTTTTTTTTTTTTTTTTTTTTTTTTTTTGTGGCTGCAGCTGCGTCCCTGTCGATCAAGTCCTGACAGGGGTGTGTTGACCTAATTATTTATTCGCTGAGGGCGTAAATTTTTCTCTATTGAGAGATTATATATTCTCTATTAAATACTCTATTTCTCTCGTATTTAAACTTTCTTTTAGCAAGGTGTGTACCCTATATGCGTGTCATCTAGCGATTGGGTCTATCGCTTACTCTGTTGAGCTACTTTTATCTATTATGCCTATCGGGTTGGGATCATGTGGGCAGCCTTATTTTATTTAATCTATATAATTACAAGCTTATTTCTTATCTATACTTATTATCAATTCTTACATATTAGGTTCTGTGCTGTTTGAGTAACTGTACATTTTTATATTTAGCATTTTACTTATTTAAATAGTGTAATTAATTCTAAGGTGCGTTCTTTGAGAGAGTTCTTAATATCTTACTTACTAATTTATTTATCTTTACAGTGCTTTTGGTCTTGCCATTAAGCTTCAAGTATATTACTAGGTACATAAATATTGTCTAACTTAATACAACTAAACTGGTTTTATATAGCTTAACTATATAATGCAGTTTACTTACAGACTAATTAATTTAGGTTACAATTTATTTTAATACTGTGGTTGTCTGTGCGATTTACATTTGATGTGAGTTCTATATCATTTACTTGGTAAATCCGGTTTGGCAAACTCTTCTTATACAACTAAGTAGAGCTGTTTAAGGTAAACTGTCCTGTCGGAACATAATATATAGAATCCATAATCTATCGCACAGCATCCGTGAAGTCCCTCAGCTGTACGCAGTCGAGCATCTGGCCAGTGCGTCCCACTTCTGTCTTACTGGACAGGTATCGCTGAAGGCATTGTGGTCCGCCTTGGCCAGCCCCGAGTGCGCACAGTTTGTACATGAGGGTGGCTCCCCCGCTATCCAGTCTGCACACTTCGTCCGCAGATGGGGCCCGCCGCAGTGACTGCACCGCTCCTCGGGCTGGTTGCAGAAACGACGGCCGTGCCCATATCCAAGACATTTGGAGCATTGAACCAAGGGGGACTGGTCCTCCACCTTGACCCTCTGCATGTCTATGAACATGGACCCGGCCGCCGTCATCCTCCCCCATACCCTGGGCGACACCTGCACCACGACGTGCTCCAGCTGCGTATTCCGTGTCTTCTTGCGATAGCGCACTTCCATCAATTCCTCCCCACTCTCGAGGTTTTCAAAAACACCCCCGTTTTGGTTCCTAAGGGCGCTCATGATGTCATCATCACTGTTGCAGTGCAACACGCCCTTAAGAACCACCAACGGGTTCCTGTTTTTGACCTCCTCGACAGTGAGGCGGCTTCCTATACATTTTAATTTATTTACAACTTTGTCCCTGTCTTCTTTTGTACCACATCCCAATATAACTTTCCCCCCTTTGGCCTTTCTGACCCTGTGGATTTTAAAGCCACCGCTCTTGGCGTCAATTGTCTCTCTAATCGTCGTTAATATTTCGTCGCTTGACTCGGTTTCATCACTCGAAGTGACCACCACCGAGTGGAGTGGTGGGTTCACGGTGAGCTGCGGAATTTTGGTCGGAGCGGTTCCGGCCGTAACGCTCACTATAATCCTTGCGCTGTTGTTCAAGAGTTTCTTTTATCTCCTTCATTGTCCGAGAATTCTCTTCGAGCAGTTTGGTATTTTCGTCCACTTTTAACGCCAGTGATGATGCCATCTCTTCACTGGGTTTTGTCATCCTTCCCAACAGTAGGCTCTGCCTCACTTCTACTCGTCTCTCTTCCTCAGCTTCCCTTACCAGTTTGAAGAGCGCTTCCAGTGCACTTTTTACTGCTGTTTTTATTTCTGTGCGTAGATTCCGTGCACTGTCAAGCTGTAGGTTCGCGCTCTTCTGTAGCTTTTTTGCCTCCAGGATTTGCCACGGGTGTTGGCGAAACATATGTCGATTAAAATTTTAATTGGTTTTCGGATTAGCAGCTATGTATTTATGGTTGCATGCTAGGTGCTTGGATCTGGCTTCTCGTTGCGACTGTAGTGTCTTGTGTTCGTGATCATGAGTAGGCAGATCCGAGGGTCAGCGGAGGGTATAGGGCCCGGTGGCGGGCGATCCCTCAATAGAGATTTGTTGTCACTGATCATTTACACCTGTCTCCGCTGTGCTAACCGTAGCTGTAGGCTATCCTTTATGATCCTGCAGTTCTGGCTACCAATTTCGGGAACACGGTACAGCTGTGCTTGTATACATACATACATACATAAAAATCACGCCTCTTTCCCGAAGGGGTAGGCAGAGATGCTTGTATAATGTAATAAATATGTATGTAAATAGGTAAAACTAGTTACATTTAGAGCAGCTAGTTACATTAAATGCGGCATCCATTTCTATATGTCTGAGGTAAAGCAGTAGAGTAATATAAACTCTGACGTGCAATGATTATTTTGATGGCCACCGTAATTATAGGCGAAGAAAGCTCGTGTAGTATTTAAAGTACTCGCTACATTGATGTAGCTAGCGAGCTTAAAGATAGTAGGTAAATTTACCAAACACAACTCGATATATTCGTAAAAGCATAGAGTAATGCTGGGTACATTTCCACAGATGCACGCCAAGAATAAAAGCCCTGAAAACTCCGAGACAAGTGCATATTTAATATGATGTACCTATGCCAAAGGAACTCGGGCATTCTATCAGTCGATAAGCTAGCAACTTGTCACTGATAGTGATACCCGGTAGCTCAGTGGTAAGAGCACTAGCACGGATGCAGAGGTCATGGGTTCGATTACCACTCGGGTGAAGAATTTTTTCCATTTCTTTATTAATAATTTTACTGATGTATATAATGTACCTAAATATAGATGATACTGTTACTGTCTCTTATTTATAATATGCAGGCGTTCCTGTCACTAAACTTCGAACTGTTGATGTTATTTTGATTCAGATGCAATGCCCCAGATTGGTCTAATGATTTACTTTGTATCTTATCTTGCTGAACTCATATATACTCATAATCTCTATCGCTATATCGCTGACAGTGGAACAAGCGCCGCATACACCTTACCGGCAAAGAGAACTTTGCAAATGTGTACCAAGAACAAGTTAGAATACATTTCATAGTTCCCGTGGGCGATTTCAGAACTAATATTTTTTTACCTACACATCATACATACAGGTGAGAAGGAAAGAGCAGGAGTATGTTAAGCGAAATACTATTAGGAGTATTAATACTACAAAGAACATCATCTGTTCCCATTTATTTATTTGGGGTTGGCGCAATATGTAAGTACGTTTCTTCTATTCATCCCAATTATCCGTCATCTCATTGCTCACCCAGTACACACATATCCTCTCTCACACAGTCCATCCAACACTTCTTTGGTCTACCTCTTCCTTTATATCCATCCACATTCATGCACAACGCTCTCTGTAAAATATGCCTTTCATCCCGTCGCTTTACATGCCCGTACCAAGACAGACGGTTACTTCGTAACTTGTCTGTGATCGGCGCAACTTTCAAACTTCCTCTTATATACTCATTTGGGGTTACTTGTTTGCAGTAAATACTACAGAGAACCTGTTCACAAAATTTGAGACTCGAAATCACTAGAAACTACACTACTAATATGCATAAAAGAACAAAATAGTGAAAAATAAACATAATGTATTACCGAAGTGGGGTAGCCAGAACTGCAGGCTACCCCACAAGGAAATAAAGAGATTTCTCATAAAGAGATCCCATAGCCACGTTCAGCATAGCAGGTACTTACTTGGGAGTTATCGCCTGCGAGAATGCCCGATTGTTTCTTAGTCGACTCTTAGGGTCGTGACGGAAAATCCGTCGCGTAACGTCAGAACAGGCAAATATATGACAAAATAACCTTTCACACTCAACCGATGATGCGTTAGTGCATTTGACTATATCTGGAGATACGCTCGACGCATCTTCCGTCAGATATGAACCGACCCTTACGACATGGACGGAAGGAGATGCAGCTTATGTATTCTAGTAAAGTCCGGCATCAGAGCAGTAAATATGAGACGAGCGTAAGTTTTTTGAATTAGGATCCACCGGGTCTGGGGATAATATTGGGGTGGGGCGAATTTGTTAGGGCTATTTAAATACATACTTTATGGAGGTAGCGGGTCGGTCGTGTCCACGCATATGTCTAGTTTTGGACCAAAGTATAAGAGATTGGCGATTAATAAAGTAGAGTCGCTGTTTCATATGGTAACAAGGATTCTTGTTGTATCATAAGAGTAGGTACTGATTCTTTACCTAGATGTCGAAATCCTTTTGCGAAAAGTCCATAACCATTTTTAAAATTCAGTTTATCTTTTTTCCCGAGATACCTATGCATTAGTAATCAAGATAAATATTGGGCATGGGAATCATATTCACTTGCTTATTTTCTTTCTTATAAAGGACATATATATTATTATTTGTTTGTGATAACGTTGAAATTTAGGAGTGTTTTAAGACTAAGTTGCTTTTTGATTATTTTTGTATATGTTTTGTGATGCCTATCTTGAAAGACTTCTTTATTTAACTTTGAAAAGTTGATACGGCCCACCCATATTTTAACTCGCTAAATCTTACAACGTACACCACAAAAGTATTGTATGCCATGAAATTGTGCATTACCATCATCGAGACGCGACCTCCTCAGCGACGTTGAAGGGCTATGACCCCTCCAGGTGCGAGCCCTATGACTTGTGGACACTACAAACATCAAACAATAATGTAAGCATATTAAATGTGCCAATTGCATTAATAGATATCACTAGTATTTTTTTATTTGGTCTACTAACTGAATAAAAATCTCAAACATTATTGATTAAGACTTTGGATCTACTTTACAATTTGTACTCTACTTTGAATAGACACAAAATTGTTAGCAATAGTAGAATCGGGCGGCAATGACAAACCTATTGCTTGGTTTTTACGAGTATTCAACGGAGAACTGATTTTAGCAGTTTTCTTGGATATGTCATTAATCATAGTTAGATTTTCTTTAGCGATCATAAAGCCCGTAAGTTAATTAGCTACGTATCATGCAAAGTGGTAGCAATAGATGTTATTGGGGGATGATTTTGTTCAATTGTGGACTTCATTTAGCTGCAATGATGACTACTTTAATAATTCAAATCAAATCTTTTTTGTATGGAGCTTGTAGAGTTTCCCACTGCAGGGCGAATGCCTCCCCATTCTTAGACCAAACCTCGGGATCGTTCCGTTTCCTGCCATTCCAGAAGGTACCTTTCAAAGTACCTGCTCATAATCATCATTACATATTACAAAACAAAGTCGCTCCCCGCTGTCTGTCTGCCTCTATATACGCTTATATATTTAACTACGCAACGGATTTTGACGCGGTGCCTTTTAATGGATACAGTGATACAAGGGTACAAGAGTAAAGTTTATGTGCATAAAGCTATGGACCCGCCACGGCTTTGCACGGATGTAATGACTTTTCACGCGGGCGAAGTCTTGGGCTGCCGCTAGTCGTATATAAATAAATAAGATACATTTCCTAACCCACTCACACGCAATATGTTAAGGAATTTCCTTTTAGTCGTGACTGATACTAGAAGTCAACTTGGTTGCACAATTTCGTAATACGCAATTAATAATATGCCTTCCATATAAATTGCTTACAACAAATTGAACGTTAGCTAGTTAGCTATTTACTTGTGGTTTTGCTTTGTATGTAAAAGTTTTTCTTGAGGTGGTAGATACTTATAAAAAGTAAAGTGCTTCAGTTTCAATTTCTAAATATTGAGCTGGTGTCAGTTATGAGCATAGAGGAATAAGGTTCTGAGTAAGGAAAATATTTGCCTAAGTAATGATACCCTGGCTCTCTGGAATTTTTATAATTATGTAAGTACTTATAGAAGTCGGAACTGCAGGATCATGACGGAGATACCACAGCCAAGTTACGCATAAGCCAGATGTAAAAAATCAGCGACAAATTGCTAGGTAATTGTTTGTGAGAGCGCCCCTGAGTCGACTCTTTTACTTATTATTTTCAACGCTTGGCATTACAAACACACGAACCTATGTGGTTATTTTAATTAATTTATATATATTTTCACTAAATAGAACTTAGATACTCTTCCTATACTTAATATTCCTTCAACCATTAGTAGAACCACGTTGGGAAATAAGATTTATGTATGTAAGTAAAATTGTTGTATCGGTTTGTTATTTCAAAATAAATTTATATGTAGCTATTTGCAGGGTTTATCAATTATGTTTGTATTTTAGTTATTTCATATAAAGCTAGTTAATGTACCTACTATTTGTTCTGTGCTGATGCGGAGCTTCACTACAATACATTAGCTGCATCTCCTTCCGTGCATGCCCTAGTTCCTTAGTCGATGACATGATACGACATGCACGGAAGGAGATGCAGTTGATGTATTGTAGTGTCGCCTCGCATCAGCACAGGATCTGAAGAAGGTGTGTAACCAATTAAATTATTATATACTTTCCAAAATTTTAGCAATGTTCACACGTACCCGTTGACCTAAGGCTGACTCTAACAATCACTCACAGCGTTCCCAAAAGCTGCTAATCGCTTAAAAATATATCCCCATCCCGTCCCATTGTGATATACTTGCCGTATACGACTTGTAAATTAGTCGACGGTAATATATTTTAGTGCTAAGTGATGCCAGCGGTGGTCCCCATTCGCACCTTCAGTAGTCGCTTTAGTTTGGCTCACTGATAATATTTGACTAACTTCAACTAATGCCCCGTTCTGTGCAAGCCTTGCATATAAACCTTGTGTTCTGGCGGATCGGCTCCATTCACAGAATACCGTCGCTGCAGTGGAACGCACCACAGCTGCAGTGTCCAGGGAACGGTCCCATAGTTAGTTATTAGATAGGCTTAATGTCATAATAGAATTATATCTTTTGTGTTAGCGAGACGCTGCTACCGCGCCGCTATAAGCAGCGACATCTCTCGAACACTACCAAAATAATTATGATGATCTATAAAAAAAATGAAGATGATGATGACCTAAATGTCCTCAGCCCACAACCACCCACTACTGGGTATATAAACACGAACTGCGTTACAATCCGTAATGTATATAACACGCAACCACAATTCATTAGATACTTACTAGTAAAACAATGTGACGATGGCGTTACCTTACCAAATTCCTGCTTGGCCTACAGAAGCTTACATTACTCAGTAAACATTCCATCACCATTATTATCAAACATCAGCCGTTTGCAATACACTGCAGTATGTAGGTAGGCTTCCACTAGGGCACGCCACAAGGCCCTTGGGGGTTTTTTCCCGTAGTAACGCTGGGAAGGTGGGTTGGTTACCCCAGTGAGATATTTGGACTATCTTGTCAACACGAGAGGCGCAGCTGCCCACCTCCCGGAAGCTCTTAATCGCCTCTTACGATACCTATGGCAGACATTGTGGTGATATTATATTTCGCCGACACCACACGGCAAACACTACATTAATTCATTTCGTCACCCAATTTCGTACGTCAATAAAATGCAATTCACAAAAGGTGAAAAGAGAATTACAACTTGCATTATATTATATTGCCGCTGAGATGCGGTCGGACACAAAAACGTTTTTAAATCTTTGTCGTTCTGATTGTGGATGCCGAAATGCCGATTGAAGGATCAAAAAACTGTTTTGATACTTCACAATCTCAGATTTAGGTTAGGTAGTTGAGAACTTAACATGCAATGAAGAATTAATTTCGCCCAAAATATGATTATTTTTTAAGAATACAGAATATTAGATACCTTATTTGGTTACCGTGTAGCGTGTAGTGATTTAGTTGTCTTTCTTATTTGTTATCATTATTCAAAATATACTGTAACGAAGGTACTATAATAGACGCTACAACAATTATATCACGTAATTTTAGAGAATTCAGAGTCAATCAACTGTTATAATCTATGTAGGTATAAACCCTATAAGGAAATAAGATGTTGGATTTGAATACATAGTTACTTTCATGTCATCAAGTATCAACCTGCCCCACTCCAACTATGCGGGATGGTCAACATTGACTGACGCCGACAAAAAACCGGGACAAAACGATGGTTGCCGACAAAAGTATACAAAACCACACCACCTTACGTCCAAACCACACCAATATAAACTTTATTGTTATCACCACAAAATTCTTTAGAATAGTATTCGTTTGGATTCACATTGTTTAATCCAACTATACGTGCATTTTAAAACATTTTGGTCCTTGTTAGGGTTATCATAAAGTTTTCAGTATGGGCCTTTATAAGTACGATTGTTCGTGTGATATATCCATAATTTTGGAGTATCTGGGGCCATTGTGACCCTAGGGGCAGCGATTAACAGCTAATATCGTGGTTTTGTACTACCGAAGACACCCAGAATTGGTCGGGTTTTTGTTGGTTTTCCTCGAATCTGGTTTTAAGTGTCGTTCATATTTAGAGCCAATGTTTTGTATAGGGTGTTGATGTTGCTTTGATAATTGTAAAGAGATTTGAGTACATCATTATAAAAAAATGTTTATAGAGCTCACTACAAAGTTTTTTCAAACAAAATATATTTGCTAGTTCAAAAAATATCATTAAAAAGTTTAAGTATGAACCAATATTTTGGAAAAATTGAGAAGCACTTAGGTCATATCCCTACCTGTGCTCTGATTGAGTAAAGATGACTGCGCCAGAAGAAGGGTTATGTTTTTCGAGTGCACGTATGTATGCCTATTTCTTTTAGCATGCCTCTAGAGCCTAATCGGCTTGTCGCATTTGGGCTTGAGAGGTATCATTAGATTCGCCGTCGTGATAGTGACACTGGGTCAGAATTTTCAAGCAGTCTGGTTTTTATGACTATATTTCGACTTTGGAACTACGAGAATACACAATTCCTTTTCACACGCAATGAAGATTTACCTAAACGAGACAGACATTCACCATTGTATAAGCTTTGATATTTATGTATTTAACCTTTCAAATAAACGATTATTTAAACATTAAATGCAATCTGCCATTCGATCTCTTAGTATCGCAAAACGTGAGCTGCTAAACGCATTTAAATACTCAGATCCATGAGAATAATCTAATCGCTTACTTATAAAACACATATTTAGATAGACTCTATATTATTTAGAATACTTGGGGAACATTTGAGGGTAGGTATTAGGTATAACTAGGGTAATTGGGGCTTCATAAGAATATACTCGTATCACTGGCATCTCCTTACTATTAATGAATATTATATTAAGGAGTGATGATAGAGATAACTTTTTTATACATACATACATACATATAGGCAGAGCACCAAGGGCCGATAGAACCACATGGTGCCACTTCTGACCAATTTTGAGGGTATAGTTGATTGTACGTACAAGTTCGGTTAGTAGTGACAGGTGGTCAGCCCATCGCCTACAAAACACCAAGACCCTCATGTCCCTCTACTGACTTGTACATTATGCCCGGGAAGAGAAGCAGCTGTTGTATTATACTTTTTTTTTCACTCCCAGAGCAGCATAGAAGAATTTTTAAACTTTTTTTTATATTAGAAAATATTATTCATTGAATTTAATTATCATGGTACAATAAAGTTATTATGACATTATGACTAACTTAAAACTATGTACTTAGGACTATGGGGGGTCGATTGAGCATCTTAATTTTTACAAGCTGGTCAACCGATCTAACTTATCAGGTAGCATGCCCAAAATGCTGGATGCGTTGCCGCGCTGGATGGCTATGCTAATTCTTTGGCCTAGGTAGCAGCCAGCATTTTGGTCACGTGTGGACTCCATAAGCCGCCCGGGCCAGGTCCCTGTATGTTTGGAGCGCCGCCGGTCCCCTAGGGCCCAAGGTCTCCACGCCAATTGAATTAATTATCATCACATTAGTGAGTGACTCTTTTAAAAAATGTTTAATTATGGAAATCCAAGAAAAACAAGATGTATATTACTAGTATAGCATTATTTAATCTATGTTATATGCATAACGGCAAATACTATCCGTTCTGATTTATTAAGAGTAAACTAACTAACCCGGTTTTTAAATATTGCTTTGCAAATAATCTCCATTCTCACAATCGAAATTTATTAGCAAAGTGCGTATAATCAATAAACTAATTCATTATGAATTAATATACGAAATAAAATATTTGAATTATTATGTTTATGGTAGGTATAATACCAAATTAAAATTCCATAATGGGCTCTAATAAAAGCCTGCTCATAAATGGTCTTTAATGGACGTCTAAGTATCTGTCCACACAATAACTTTCCGACCAGACCGGTTGTCAGATTAGTCGTCCGTTTTAATGGAGGATTTTCATGAAAATTTAGTTACAGGGTAAGTTTATTTTACAAAAGAAAGTTTGGAACGCATAGCTTTTATGGAATTACTAGTGGACGCCCGCGACTTCGTCCGCAGAAAAAAACAAAATGTCGAAATTATCCGGGATAAAAAATATTTTCCCGGGATAAAAAGTAGCCTATGTGTTAATCCAGGGTGTCAGCTAACTCCATACCAATTTTTATTAAGATCGCACCAGCCGTTTTTACGTGAAAGAGTAACAAACATCCATCCGTCCATACTCACAAACTTTCGCGTTTATAATATTATAAGTAGGATAAACTCACATACAAACACAGCTGTGTTTTCAATACAGAGTAACTAGAACTATAGCAGGGATGGCGAACCTTTAGTGATATACGTGCCATTTTTATGAAACAAATATATCTATGACGTGCTAGGTATTTATTAAAAATTCAAAAGTACAATTATCGGTATATAATGTTACTATTTTAACATATAATAAAAATTGTGTTATTTCTGCTGTTTCAAATAAGATGCTAATTTTATGTCAGGCTCTTACTTTGTTACTTTCAGCAGAATGCAAGCTGCTGAACTAGAGTCACCTGACAAACGGTTTCGATGCAATTTTTTTATGTTATTCATTTTTATCTGTATCATTCAGCGTGCCTGAACTGTTTTGTTGCGTGCCAGGGGTGGCACGCGTGCCATTGGTTCGCCATCCCTGAACTATAGGATCACTAATTCTACAGCCACGTTCTGCATAGTGGGGTAAGATGTAGAAGATCAGTGACGGCCATGAAGCTCGTTCGCTGCTTCATGGTGACGGCTCATTGCCTGATTGAACGCAACTGAGTTTCTTAGTCGACGCTTACGATATACACGGAAGGAGATGCAGCTGATGTACTCTAGTAAAGCCCAGCATCAAATTCCCTGATGATTACAGCGGTAAGTTCTACTGAAATAAACGATTTAATGCAATTACAACTAATACATCCTGCTCTAGTAGCATAACCTGCGAAACATGATATGATAAACCGATTTACATGTCAAAATTTGATAAATATAATCGCCATGTTGAATATTGTGTAGAGATATCGATACGTACGTATATCGTACGATACGATGCGTGGTCATACTAGGAGGGCTGTAATAAGGTTCTTTAATGTGCAATTATACCACAAAAGGTGGTCATATACCAAAGTTTTTAATACCACTGCACAAGGTTTGGTGTATCTTAATCCATAGGTCTTGATTTTGTGGTCAAACGGTAATTACCGGTCAGGCGTAAGTGGTGCATCAGGTGTCCTTTTTGTGTTTTTTTTAAACAACGAATATCTTCATTGCATTTTTATTTTTATAGCAGATACCTTTTTAACTGATGACGAAATAATAAGGGGTTCTAATGTTTGTACCTGAAGTGCAATCACGCTATTTTTGAATGTATTTACCAAAACAAAACCACAATAAAACGGTTACGTTATGAACACTTACCGTGTTATTACAAAGGAATTTAAACATATTTTTAGCTAATTATGACCTAAATTTGGCAGATATGCCATATATTTTGCTGTCAAATGTCAGCTTTAAATCGAATCTTACTTTAGGCGCTCTTCTGTAATAACACCGTTACTGTGTTATTACATAATAATTTAAACATTTTTTAAGGTTGACATGCCCTAAATTTGGCAGATATGCCATACATTTTGCTGTCAAATGTCATATTTAAATCGAGTCTAACTTTAGGCGCTCTTTTGTAATAACGTCGTCAGTTTCTCGCAAAATTTGACAATGTTGAAAGCGAAAGAAAGAAAGAAATTTGAATAGCTGTCAAATGGACACAGCCTGTATATTGTAAAGCGCGCTATATGACTTAGGTATATTCTATGGTTGGAACCCTTTTACGTATGAACAGAAAATAACTATTTGAGCCATAAAGTTTTGAACGAATATCGATCATTGCGTCTACAGTTACTTTAGAGTGGTATTCATTAGAATTTAATGCATTCTGGAAGAACGAGACCAAAAACAAATTCAACCCCCAAATACTTTAAGATCAAACATCGTAAAACCAGAAAGACAAACACACAAACATTCATCAAGCTGCGTAGTTAATTTAAAGCTCAAGTTTGATTCGCATTCTCGCCCCTCAAGACATATTGTCGATGTTGCCAACTGCATTGTCTATAAACCCGTCAGTTTATATAAAAAATGTATCAAATTATGAAAATATTGACATTTATTATCCAACTAGTTGTTCAACGCAAATTCGTCCGCGTGAACTAGAGAATTTAGTGTGCTCTTTTCTGTAGTCCTAACTATACATGCAAAGTTTGTTTCCTTAATTTATTAATAGTAGTTGGGATACAATATACGAGTATTTGAATTTAATTTTATCTATCATATTCATTTGTTCAGCTATCCAGTAATGATATTTATGTAATAGATGGGCTACTTTACCATAAACTCATTGGATAATAAATAATCTTCTAATGTGAATTCATCACTTGACCAATACTATTTATTTGAATTTTTTCACTCTCATATTGTAATAAATTCAATGGCAGTCAGTATAAGGATAATCACCGTTTTGCATTGTTTGTTACAGGTAAGAAAATTTTACCTCAATCCCAATCCAAAAATTTGTCATACTAATCAAAAACTCCATCACGCTGGCAAACACCGCATATTGCTAGGGATTGTAAAATAAAGTCGATCGTAAAACTACCCCAAGCCATGCCCTTAACCACCCTACGAGGACTTAATGCGAAGCTCTATGGTTGCACCATCAATGCTTTATGAAGGGAGGCTGGGCCATGTTTATTGCAAGACATATTATGTTTACCTCTTTTTAGGGGTTTTGACTTAAGAAATTTCTTGGATGCAGGCAAATAGGCTTTTTTGGAATTGAAGCCATTTACACCCATATTACGAGTCATATACTCACACTCCAATATTCTAAAAGGTATGGACACTGTAACCCAACTATGGAAAAGTAAGAAACACGTTGACTAACTATTGCAAAATTTTCTCGTAAGTAGTTACATAATCACGCCTCTTTCCCGGAGGGGTAGGCAGAGATCACGGATTTCCATTTGCTACGATCCTGACACACCTCTTTCGCTTCATCTACTTTCATGATATTCTTCATGCACGTTTTCTTATTAATAATGTAGGTAAATCTAGAAATATTTAAAACTGTGAACCTGCACACGTTTCATACTTTTTAGCCGATTGTGCCAGAAGAAGAGTAACGTGTTTAAAGTGTATGTATTTATATTTCTTTGACATGCTCTACCTAAAGCCTAAATGGCTAGTCGCATTTGAACTTGAGAGGTAGGTATCATTGGAGTCGTCTTAGTCGTGAGACTGGGTGGAATTTTTTACGTAGTTGGATAAAAAAAATGACACAGAAAGGTACGTCACGTATGCTAATAGAAATGTAACGGATCGCTGTCTGTACATGGAAGATATATGAGAAAAAATATTATAGGAGACCTTTATCAACGCAATAGTACCCAAAACGATAATTTTTGGAATTTTTGTCTGTTTGTTTGTGCACGCTAATCTCAGAAACGGCTGAACCGATTTCGATGCAGTTTTCAGGAATATATTGTGACAGGTCCCACTTAACATATAAGCTACTTTTTATACCGGGAAAATGTTTTTATCCTGGATAATTTCGGCATTTTGTCTTTTCTGTAGTCCATGCGGACGGAGTCACGGGCGTCCACTAGTTAGTTATATGTACCATACATAGCTACATCCCTACACGGATATAAGAGTAATAAAGGCGCTCCTGCACTATCCTGCTATATTACCTTTATAGGTGCTTTAAACCGATGCTGTAATTTGGCTGTAAAACAGAGATAGCGTGTGAACTGCCTTTATGTTTCAGAGTTCCGTAGACTCTAATTTATTTATTACACGCACTTGCATATTACATTCGGCTAGTTTCAATCTAAAATACTTTACAAAAAGTTTTACTATAAGGTACACTTATACCAATCTACGCAAAAATCTTAGTAGGTCAAACATAAAAAAAAATGACATTAAAAAATTCTATATCTAGTAATGTGAGAGGTAGTAGGTAGTGTAAAGAGGCAATCAAGGGTTTCCTAAACCTTCCGTTAAGAGAACATAGCCCGAATATCACACTGTAGTCACCGAACCGCGCCTGCCCAGCGTGGTGACTACAGGCAAAACCTCCCTATAGCAGTAGCCTTGTGGCGTACCCTGGGGTGGGCCTACATCAGTGGACTGCAATAGCGTAAATAAAAATCTTTCCGCAGAACCTAAGCAAGTTGTCCGCTTCACAACTAGCTGACTCCTTGTATAAAACCTCTTCCGTGCGGGATCCATTGAGGTTCTATTCTAAGATTCTAACCTCATTAGCGACCAGCCGACAACACGTTTATAGGCCCGCTAAATAACTTGTACTACGCGAAAATATAGGAATGTTATTATGAGAAACTAGCTATAATATAATAACTACGTTCGTGTGGACTTCAGAAAAAAATGTTAATTTACATGATAAACTATTTTTTATTTTATTTTAAATTTTGGATAGTTATACTCTACAAGCTGATAGCGTATCTTGGAAATGCAAAGCAGTAGCAATGCGACAGCGAAAATTGTACAATATTCGCGTTGAAGTGTCAAATTCCTTTGAGATTTAAGCAATTTGCGAATGTTGTAAAATTTTTGCTATCTTATTGCTTTCGCTAGTTAGATAACAAGGGGTCATTTCAAGATAGTATGAAAAAAAAACACCTGCAAATAGGTACTTTACAAATTGACTTTATATTATATTACTTATATTATCATAATTATTATAATGTTGTCTTTGCTTCTTAGATATTGTAGTATAACTTCCAAAGTTTGTTACAAATAAAATGTTTTATAATCACAAAGATCATCAAATATTTATTATAACATTACAAAAGGTTAAAAATAAATCTTATTAAAAATGCATAGTTATTTTATTAACCTCGGAAGTAGCTCAAATGCATTAAATTCTCCAGTAGCTTAACTTTTTTTTATAAAGAAATGGAATCATAATACTTACCTATTGATCAATCATTTTGGTTTTGATATGAAAAGGGACCAGTTAAAGCTATCTTCTTTTATTTGTCAATTTTTTTTTAAATAATCTGTACATTGTAAGGAAGAATTAAAGTACAATCGTAAATAGAAGTTTTGGATTAATCATGCAACTGTCAAAACATTTAAGTTTTTTAAAAATATTTTATTATTTATTATAGGTATAATATAAAAATAATGTTAAGTCGTGAGATAATGAAAATATTTGTTGGTTTGGATTACAATATTTATTTGAAATTTTATTGTATTGGTATTGAACTGTTAGGTTTCAAATCACACGGATGTGAAGTTGGAATATAGATTTAGCATAATACCAATTCAAGTTGATTAGATGTGGTAAACCAATAGATATTGATCAAATTTATGTCTTTCTAATATCCATTTGGGTTTGCAGAATATGTTTAGCTATTATTTCCGAATACACTTCTCACGACAATCAGTTAACCTTGTTACGTGTTAGACACGTGTGCTCCAGCATGACTAACGAAGGGATGGCACCACGCCGCGCCTAAAGATAAAGCTTTACAAAAAGCAATACAAACCGGACACATGTTCCTGACACGACCAAAGACACAATACGCCACGAAGAACACAAAGTCACACCGTGCCAAGGAAAGATTTATTAGTGAATGAATAGTTTTAAAATAGTTTTAGCGTAAAATAGTTTTGTTCCCAGAATCCTTTCCAACCCTCCCTTCCCGAAACTCTCATGTATAAATAATCCCGGCACATAGCCATTCCACAACACAGTTCCATACCAACTTCGATTCCGATTCCAACTCCTAAATCTTGTAAAAATAATATTAAATTAAAAGTATTAATAATTCAAAGTGTTTTCGCTACTCATCACATAAAATTGGCGCAGTCGCTCCGGATAGCGTAAGGTGTGTGATAGATAATTGTACGCTGAAGTTACGCTCCTGGTCACACTTCTGCTGTGGTAAGTGGTTAAAAACGCTTTGCTCAATTCTTTACCATTCCTATCACTTATTTCCTGCTATTTATTATTCTTTTATCTAAACTGTCATACATAATATTCATAATGCCTAAAACTACGTCTCAATCTCTTTCTCTCGAAACTCTTATTAAACTAATCCCAGAGTTCGATACTGCCCAAAACTCTCAGGTGTACAGATTTGTAAGATCTTGTACTGCTGCGTTTCAATTAGCGACACCAACGGATCAACATATTTTGCTCATATATACTCTTAATAAAATTAATGGCCCTTTTGCTGCAGACGTACATGCAAGGCAATTTGATTCATGGAATACGTTGCAGTCATACCTTATTGAGAAATTTTCTAATGTTAAAACCATACCTCACCTATGCTTAGAACTTCAGTCTATGTTCCAAAAGGAACGAGAGTCCATTACTGAATATTTTCATAGAGTCGACTTGCTTAGAAGCAGAATAATCGAAAAATTAACTGCAGAAGTGACAGACGAATCACTTCAGGGCAGAAAACTTGGTGTGGAAGAAACCGCGCTGAGTGTATTCGTTAACGGTTTAGCTAGCGACATCGGGTCTATGCTTCGAACTAAAGAGTTCAAAATACTTTCGGATGCAGGAAAGTTCGCCATTCAGGAAGAGAAAGTCCGTGCTATGAATAATACTAGGCAACAGCTAATTCGAACCAGCCAGCCAAGACAATCGAACCCTCGTCCGCTTAATTCTATTGTCCAAAACCCAAATAGGTTTTTTAGGCCGACACACCCGGTACATATTAGACCGCCATACCCGCAGCTCACGTCGTTTAATACAAAATTTTGCAACTACTGCAAAAATCCCGGTCACATAATTACAGAATGTCGAAAAAGGGCATACAATAATAATAAAAATAACGAAAATTCATCAAAACCTGTTCAAGTCAATCATTTAAACTCGCAAGCGGCCATCGAAAAGGGCGATTCGATGGAAACCGCTTTAGCCCATTATCAGTCGATTCAGTCGAACCAGACTCAGAGCAACGAATTGGAATATACCTCAGGCCTCGAAGGGCTCCAATTAGAATAAATGTATCAAATTCCCGGAAAACGACATGCGAGGCGTCTACGCAGGTTAACGCAGTCTATCGCAGACAAACCCGTGATGCCTCCACGCAAACTCCATCAGCCTACGAACAGGGTAACCAGCCCCAAACTCTTGGCTGTCGCACTACTACTAAATTCACCGAATCTTCCGCATACACTGAATCTAAGCTTCAATCTAAATCGAAATATAAATCTAAATCAAAGTCCAAATCTTATTACAAATCTAAGTCTAAACAAAATTCTGAACCAAAACTCGTACAGATGTCATTTCTCAACGTCCCTCCTGATGAATTATTGTACTGTAAATTTCATATTGATGGTCAGCCTGTAACGCTATTAATTGATACAGGAGCTCCTATTTCCGTACTTTGCAAGGATAAAATAGGCAGTAATCCGTTAGATATATCGAATATCGTGTCAATTGTAGGCGTTTCTGGTAAAGAAAATCCAATTAGAAGTCCTGGTACAGCAGAACTATCACTTGACGATTTCCAAAAACATACCTTCCATATAGCAGACTTGCATATTGAAGCCGATGGTATTCTTGGTCTAGACTTTATGTCTAAGTCAGGTGTCAGTATTTACCTCGCCTCGAAAACGATGCGCATTGCTACTAGGCACTATAGACTTTTTCACTTTGGAGACGAAAATAAAATGAAGGATGATAGTAAGCATTTTGTAGGGCAACGTTCAGAAACAGTTATTACTTGCTTCACTAGAGATATTGAGTCAGGCCAAGCACTGGTAGAAAAACAAACGATAGAAAACGGTATCGTAATTCCACACGCTCTAGTAAGTATAATCAATCACACTTTCGTGACCACTTGTGTTAATACAACCAACGAAAACAAAGTTATTTCAATTCCTGAAATTCATGTAAGCAGGTTTGAGGAACAGTAAGTTAAAGACGAAGTACACAAGATACATTCTGTGGCTACAACATTGACCGACAGACGAGATCAGGTCTACAAATTAACTCGGCGAGAGCACTTGAATGAAGAGGAAAATAATTCTTTACATAAAATTATCAGTCAGTTTAGTGATATATTTTATTTAGAAGGGGACCCTCTTACGTTCACAAGCCACTCTAAACATAAAATTCAGACCACTTCTGAAACTCCAATTCACTCCAAAACTTACAGACTCCCTCATGTGCATGAGCAAGAAGTAAAATCCCAGGTTCAAAAGCTCTTAGATCAAAATATAATTAGACCTAGTATTTCACCCTGGACAAGTCCCATATGGATTGTCCCTAAGAAGTTAGATGCCTCTGGCAAACGCAAATGGCGCATGGTAGTTGATTATAGGAAACTGAACGAAGTCACTATCGGCGATAGCTATCCACTGCCAAATATAAACGATATTCTAGATAAGTTAGGACATTCTAAGTATTTTAGTACGTTAGATTTGGCTTCAGGTTTTCATCAAATTGAAGTAGATCCAAAAGATATTTCTAAAACCGCATTCAACACTCCATTTGGCCACTACGAATTTCTCAGGATGCCATTTGGCCTCAAAAATGCTCCAGCGACATTTCAACGCACCATGGACAGCATTCTTTATGGGCTACAAGGCGAAAGATGCTTTGTTTATTTAGACGACATTGTAGTCTTTGCTTCTAGCATTGAAGAACATGAACAGAAGCTCACTGAAGTCTTCAAACGTCTGAAACAATACGGTCTGAAAATCCAGCCTGATAAATGTGAGTTCATGCGAAAAGAGGTTGCTTACTTAGGACATATTATAACTTCCGACGGTGTCAAACCAAATCCCGACAAAGTTAAGGCTGTATTAGATTTTCCAACTCCGAATTCGTGCAAAGACATTAAGTCCTTTCTAGGCCTGGCAGGCTATTATCGCCGCTTTATTCCAAATTTCAGTAAAATAACAAAGCCTATGACGAGCCTATTGAAAAAAGACATTCATTTCATATGGGGCGCCGAGCAGCAAGACGCTTTTGACTCTTGTAAGAATATTCTCACAAAAGCTCCAATATTACAATACCCTGATTTTAGTAAGGAGTTTATTCTCACTACAGATGCTTCAATTCACGCGATAGGCGCGATTCTTTCACAAGGCGAGATAGGTTCAGATCTTCCAATTGGATACGCTTCCCGTACATTAAATCAAGCAGAATCCAACTATTCTACAATAGAGCGCGAGTTACTTGCAATAGTATGGGCAGTAAAACATTTCCGCCCTTATCTATTCGGCCGGAAATTCAAGATAGTTACTGATCATAAACCTCTCACATGGTTGTTTTCAGTGAAAGATCCAGGTAGTCGCCTTGTTCGATGGAGGTTAAGGCTCGAAGAGTTTGACTACGAAATAGTGTACAAAACAGGGAAAACTAATACGAATGCCGACGCACTTTCTTGCCCTCCTGTAATTAATACTGCAACAGTCGAAATAAACAACAACTCGGATTCAGAAAATGAGTATCTACAACTTAATTATGAACATTTTCTTCAAACTCCTTTGGAAGGATTTAACACTCCGAATCTTAAAATTTCAGTCGATAACCTATTAGACTATCGTCACAAAAATATTCTGATTCCCACTTCAGCACAGTTTTCAGATAAGAACGACATGTTTCACGAAGCGATTAGCACTTGTTCACAAGTTGAACCATATATTGAGAAACCCAAATCACTTTACCAGACAGATTTATTAGTTTCAGATAAAAAACAAAACATAATTTTTGGTATCACTCGACCCACTCACTTTGACCCGTGGGATTCAGAAAGTTATTTCAAGATCCTCTTATCCTGTTTACACAACTTTAAGCTTACATCACTTTGTGTCCCTGAACTCAAAAACGATATCACTTGTAAGATGGTAGGAAACCAGCAAGCGCTAATAACGGCATACTTAGCAGATGCGTACGAGTGTGAAATTACAATCTGTCAGAGTAAAGTCAAGTATCCTTGTCGAGATGAAATCCCAAACATTTTGAAAACATTTCACGACGAACCACTTTCAGGACATAGGGGAATAGTAGAAACTACACGTAAAATCCGTGAAAATTATTTTTGGAAGGGCATGTCAGATGAAATTAAAACCTATGTTGAAAACTGTCTAATATGCCAACGGAATAAGATTCAAAGAAAGACTTATAAGGCACCGATGGTCGTTACATCTATGTCTATAGAGCCTTTTGAGCGTGTAACTATTGACTTAGTGTCATATTCCGACATCACAGGTGATTCTAATAAGTATGTTCTTACTTTACAAGATGATCTTACTAGATTCGTGCAGGCTTACCCCATTCCAGATAAACAAGCAATCACGGTAGCCAAGTCTCTAATGATTTTCTGTCAACACTTTGGTATACCTAAACGTTTTCATTCCGACCAAGGCGGTGAATTTGTAAACAGCGTCATTAAGCAACTCATGAAACTTCTAGGGACTAAACATACTTTCAGTACAGCTTATCATCCTGAAACAAACGGTTCCTTAGAACGATTCCACGCTGTTCTTCGCGATCACGTCAGAATGTATCACCAGCGAAACAAAAGTAACTGGGATCAAATTATCCCGGTTGCAATCATGTGTCATAATACCTCTTTGAATCAGAGTACAGGTTATACGCCTCATGAACTTTTATTCGGTTACAAACCCCGTCTTCTCTATGCAGCTAAAGACAGTAGCGAAGACTATACCACTCACGATTATTTACGCGACCTAAATGAAAGACTGAAAATTGCTCGCGAAATTGCATCTAACAATGTAAAGTCAATGAAGGAAAAGGCTAAGGAACGTTATGACCAACAAATAAAAAATATCGCCGATTTTAGTGTAGGAGATAAAGTAATGATACGTATTCAAAACCCGAATAATTTAGATAGTAAATGGGAAGGTCCTTACGACATAATTAGGAAAGGTTTTTAACGAAAACTATTTGATTAAGAAAGGTGCGAAAACTCAATTGGTGCATGGAAATCGCTTACGTCCATTGCACGCAACATCATACGAGTATGATGCCCTTCAATCTGTAAATAATTAAGAAAAATAAACAATTAAAATAAGTTAGGTTATTCAGTTACTAGCCATCTTAGGTTTAATTATTATTTATATTAGAATTATGTATATTAATTCCTAGTAATAAAATTTTGTTCAAATACGATCTCAGTGTGAATATATATATATCTTCCGGGATACCTTCGCTGACACTATCTCTAATCAACCTCTATCAAATAATAATGTCTAAATTACAAGTATTCGATACTAATAAGCAAAATCCATAATATTATAGTTTTGTTAGCTCTATTGTCACGTTTCTTTTATATAGTATGCTATCAAATATATACACATAAGCTATTAATAAGGTATTACAAAAGCGTAGGAATAATTAAAACGTTTATAGACAATTTGTAACATTTCAGGTGCGCCGCAACCGTGGTTGCCGGTGAACTAGCTCTTTCATTAAGTTAAACTTGCTTCTTATAACTTTAAATCTAGATCCAAACGAGAAGTTTCGATAGCCTAGGCTCTGTCTTGAATTAGCTCGTTGGTTGGTAAATAGAATAAAATTCAAATACTTAAATTCAATGAATATTTTAGATTATTATATTTTCATATTTCTATTAAAAATTTTAGAATCGGTGGGGCTCTCGAACCCGAACTAGATGATATTCTAAGCTCTATTCTCTTGATCAAATTAGGGTCTGCTCACCCTTCAATAATTACAATTGAAAGATTATTTCAAGACTCTCCTTTCATCCAGTCATATGCGCACTGATATTTTAGTCCTCCTAGTCCCCCATGTCTAACATACACAAAATATTAGATCCTGCTACTCTAGCTTCTTATATCTATATGAACAGGCTACCTACTCACTAGGCTAGGTACTTAATTTCCCCTTGGTCAAGAATGATAAAAACACCTTATTCCGACTGTACTCAATCTCAATACCTCATCCCAAATCCGCCCTTTACTCCACTATCCTCCCTGAGCATACGTATTTGGCCACAAATTCCACAAGGCAGATCTTCATCGTCACGACGAGCTGTAAGAACATCGACACACAACGCTGGGTCTGCAGTCTGCCTGTCTACAATTTCCAAGCACGACCAACCTACGAGATGAATCCTGCGTTGCTACAACCTTTCCTGCGCAAAGAAATACTTTCCTGAAAAAAAAAGGATAATCAAGACGGAATTGCCAACCGTCCAGAAGCACATCATCGAGACACATCCATCGAAGCTATATAGCGATTCCTATGTACACCGTCACCGAGGACGAGTCTGACGACGACGACACTGCAGCCGTAGTCGCCCGCGCCGCTTCCCCACAAACATTGGGCGCCGCCCAATCTTTGTTCTAAGGGGGGAGGTGTTACGTGTTAGACACGTGTGCTCCAGCATGACTAACGAAGGGATGGCACCACGCCGCGCCTAAAGATAAAGCTTTACAAAAAGCAATACAAACCGGACACATGTTCCTGACACGACCAAAGACACAATACGCCACGAAGAACACAAAGTCACACCGTGCCAAGGAAAGATTTATTAGTGAATGAATAGTTTTAAAATAGTTTTAGCGTAAAATAGTTTTGTTCCCAGAATCCTTTCCAACCCTCCCTTCCCGAAACTCTCATGTATAAATAATCCCGGCACCCATTCCACAACACAGTTCCATACCAACTTCGATTCCGATTCCAACTCCTAAAATCTTGTAAAAATAATATTAAATTAAAAGTATTAATAATTCAAAGTGTTTTCGCTACTCATCACATAAAAACCTAAATATATTTATAACTTTATTCTCATTCGAAAATAACATTGAATGCATTTCCACGTAAATAAAACAATGTAAGTACAATCGAGTACAACTTATCTATCCCGTGGTAAAGTCAGGCTCATAAAACGTCCTGCTATCAAGAGGGCGTCAGATACCAATTTATTTTTTCCCGGTGCAGGGCCGTGCAGTGAAGGAACTCGTAAACCTACCATGTCTGGCCCCTGCCTCCCCTACTATGTTATTTTAAGGGCTTGCGAGACACTAAAAAGAAATTTGCGATTTTTTTAGCTGCTTGCATTTTGACGTGTGGTTTTTCTAATTCCGTTTTTAGAATCACGTTTCTACATATTTCATAGTTGACACAAAAATACGAGAAAAAATATCGTTGAGTTTTTATGTCTATGTCATCTTTGAATATACATTATAACTGTATTTTTTAATTAATGTAAATAATACTTCTTTTTTTTTTTGACTTAATCATAATATTAAATTTTTATGCTAATTCAGGTTTTATACCTACTTATTCCAATATTCCAGTACTTCTAAAACCAAAAACGACGTTTATCTCTATTAACTATTTATAAGTTCCGTGGTACAGGATGGCCTTATAATAATTTAGACTGGATAATAATGGTTCATTTTTCACTAGTTCACGAAATTGGTCACGGTGGTGGTTGGGTGCGTTTTTTTTACATTGCCACGATTTTAATAGAGGGGTTGGGTCACATGGAATTACACCTTGGGATTCGGGGAAAAAATTGATGAGCTGCATTCTCATTTTTGTGATACTGTTTTATTATACTTTATTACGTATTTTTTGAATTCGAAATCTTTTATTTTTATAATTAAAGGAAAGTAATTATATAATTTAATACATACATACATATAATCACGTATTTATCCCTTACGGGGTAGGCAGAGCACCAAGGGCCGATAGAACCTTTTCACTTCCAGAGCATCATAGATATAATTTAAGCCATAGTATAACTAAAGGAGAATATAAATTTTAGTATATTGTAAATGCTGAATAAATAATTTATTTATTTATTTCTTCTTTCTTAATATCTCCTTTGAAATTCATATTAATATTATTATGCAATACAATATTACAATAAATATTACAAATATACAATATTTATTATGTGACTGTACCGATGTAAGATGTAATTAATTAGGTACATAAATAAGTACGTACCCTTTCATGGGATACCTGTCCTCACAAATAGCGACATGGCAGAAACTAGTTTGCAATATACTAAAAGTAATTAACATCATTACCGGTGACCCGTAACAGTGATCTAATGCGGTAAGAGATGTGTAGTATAAATAATATTAATGAAATAAATAATAAATAATAAATTAATAAATATATAAATTTAAAAGCAAATTATGAAAACTAGAAAATCTTTTCACTATATGTATCTTCACGATAAGAATTTAAAGAACTGTGGCACATCCATGCCCTTGATATCTACTTATAACTTATTTTCCTATTTTAAAATGTTTCTATGTAAAATATTATTCTTAAAATTATTCTATTCAATGCTTATTAAGAGTTTTTGGTTAAATGAAAATTAAATAAACAGTCCTGAGAGTAAACATCAAACAAATAACAACAATATATAGATGTATTTCTAAAATAATTGGGTTTATTTTTAATTTATCAAAGTGTTTCCTATATCCAAATATACTTATTGTTTATACTAATACATGACATGCCTTTTTGTTTCTTACAGACTTAAACTAATTAGAGACGGAATGAGTGAATAGCAGGAATAACAAAATTATTATGAGAATTAGGCAGTTCATGCAAGTTTATACAAAAACATTTGATGAGCTGTCCAGTTATTAAATAAATAAAATTCGAAAACCAAAACTATTTAATCAACGAACAACAAATCAAACTCGTAACTGAAATGGAGTAGACAAATAAATTTATGAAACCCATACCGATGCTAAAGGGCGATCCATCATAATTCTGACAGATGGTAAAAAGTTTCCGCTCTTTTGTGTGTAAGACTTCTGTACGCCGATTGTACACTGTCGAGTAATTGTGACGACGTTTTTATCTGTTTAAAAGCTTTTAAGTTATTTGAAAAGTTTAAGATTTTTTTGAATTTATAAATGTTTAATGTATTTAAAGGTCAAAAGTAAACCATAACCTACATAGCACAATTTTTCTTAAGATCAGCAAAGACATAAAATTTTAGATGGTAGAGCTATTGAAATAAAATGTAGATTACGAAAATGAAATAAATATGTGAAATAAAAAAATATATATACAGGTTGTAACAGAAAGGGTATATTAAGCGAAAATCTATGTAAATTAGCCCACTATAGAGAACCTATTTCCCAAAATTTTGAGACTCCGAAATCACATGTTTATTTTTCAAGTTTGTATGAACATTTCCTGAGTTTGTTTAGGAATTCTTCATACTAATCTGAAAAAATGAACATGTGATTTCGAGTCTGAAATTTGTGGTTAGAGCATTACAAACATTGGTCCCCCTTCAAAGCTAGAGTGGAATTAGGCATTTTCTAGGCCAAACAGTACCACCCTAGGCCGCATCTTGCTTAACATCAGCCACGATGGCGGTCAAATTGTTTGCCCTAGCTAATTTGTAAAAAAAGGTTGCCTTTTAGTGGGCTATTTACATAGCTTTTTCGCTTAACATACCCCTTTTTTGTTACATCCCCTGTATATTGTTTACTTTCCAGTTAACAAAATATTAAATCTATCAAAATCATTTGCTAAAATAAATTCGACGAACGACACAAAAGCTGTAGTTAACCACAACTCATCCTGTCTTTGACGCAAAACAAAATTGAATTTATCGTTAAGAAACCTGTAATTTTCATATAAGTCAACAATCGTAAATTATCAATTTGTACTGTCCGACGCCATAGGCTGAGCCCGTGTAAAAATACCGAATACAAAACGTCTGGTATTTTTAAAAAATACCAGATCAACGGCTAAGTTTATTGAGCGACAGTAATATTAAAAAAAAATATTTGTTTTGGCAATCCAAATTTGTTTTTAATATATTATTGTAATAAAATACTTTTTTTAAAATAATATTGTAAACTAAATTTTATTGTACTACTTATTTTTTATAAATTAACAAGATAATTTTTTTGATTATTCATTTTTAGATGCGATACTATTCTATACCAATACCGAAACCAAATATTATGTTATAATTAAGACCTTAAAAATGTGGAAAAACAATACTCGTATTGTACCTATACCATATTACAACATTTTAATACATTTTTTTATTATGAATTAGTCAAGATAACATTGTTTATTCTTATTTTTAAAGCAACACAATTTTATACCCGATACCAAAAACCAAGAATATTCAACCGACACTTGTTAGGAGAACTCGAAAAATACCAGGTTTAGTCGTACACAAGGATGATTTTAGTGCTTTAGGAGCTAATATTTTGGCGCCCCTGACGTAGGTATCGCCACTCGGACCAAGGTAAATTGATTCCAATTATTTCTGACATGACGCTGTGATAGGCGTGAGAATAAATCTTTTTGATATTTAGGTCCACGTCGTGTAGTAAATGTTAAATTTTAGAATTTTATAATAACTAGGGATTCCCGCCCCGGTTTTGCACGGGTGTAATGAATCTTTCACGTGGACAAAGTCCACGGGTCCGCCGCTTAAAATTAAAAATATAAAAATAATAAAGAACTTACGTGAAGATTTTTTTAATAAAAAAAAAATATATATATAGTATATTGGATTTAAATATTTAGGTACCTACTTAAGTCTACCTATTATTTCGTAAATAAAAACAGAAACGTATTAAAATCACCTTAACAATAATATGAACTTAATATATTAGTTATAATCGTTTTCTTTGGATGAATCTTATTTGTGATATTGTAAATAATTATTTTTTTTTAATTATTGTTATATGTTCGTTAATTACGCAACATATCCAACAATTCGGTATAACTTTGAAACGCATGCTAATAATGGTACGTAAAAAACTAAGTTTATAGCCGTTAATTATGAGGTTTATTTACTATTAATTATTATAAAGGAAAGTTGTAAAACCTTAACACTGTTAAATTAATCTAGTATAAAGTTTCCTATGATACCATCTGTCCCTCTATTAGTGTGAACAGTGGTACAGATTCATACATTTTTTCTGATGTTTCGATTGTAGTATTCCCAATAATGCAGCCTATGGTATCCATTTTAAGAGCCGATTTTTCCATTGGTTAGATAGCCTATCTGAAGGATAGGAAGTTCATGTTTATTTCACCTTGGTTCTTTCTTAGAGAAAATTACAGTGTAACCGTTGTTTGAAAAATTCGGCCCTCTTAATATACAGCTTTTAGGAACTTTATACTACATAATAAATAATGTAAGTTAACTTTGATGGATTCATTTTTTTTTATTAATTAAAAGTTTTTTTCATTATGTAGTTTATTTCTTCATTAATTAATAAAAATAATATAATATCTTATTAATTTAAACTCTCATATTATTAATTACTTAATGATATTTTTTAAGATCTTCTTGGGAAATATTCATAGTAGTAAAATATCACGCTATCTATCCCTCTACCTACCGCTCCCCCGAAAGAGGCGGCCGTGACCTTTAATGCAGAGTTTTGTAAAACTTTGTTTATTTCGTCTAACGCCGCACTTTGAAAATCAGTAGCGGCCCCCCATTTTTATTCATACATACATACATATAATCACGCCTTTATCCCTTATGAGGTAGGCAGAGCACCAAGGGCCGACAGAAACCACATGGTGCAACTTCTGACCAATTTCCCCAATTTTTTTTTTTCACCTTAAAACATATCAATAGCATATTAGTTTGCGCTATTTTTTTTCTTGGGCCTAGACTGCCCCTCTCTAGGCCCCTCCAACGCCCACGAGGGGCTTTATCGCTCACCTTTTGGGAAAGACTGTTTTTAATGTATGTTACCTATTGGGAAAAAAATAAACTTCTTCTCTCATTCAACTATGTCGTTAAACGTTCAAAGTTCTTTACATAGTAATGTTAAACGTCCCGTCGTTGATTTTATATCTTATACCGTTTCAGTTTCAAGTTGTGTGAAACTGTAAGTAAATATTATTATAAAACGTGTTATATAATGACTTTTTAATAATATTTTTATAGTCGCTATTCTACAAGTAGCTTACATAGAGCTTGATAATATATAAGGTTTTTTTTTAAGGAAAATTATACATGTTTAACAAAAGAGGTATGTTATGCGAAAAGCTATGTAAAACAAGGCCCTAAAAATTTTCAGACTCGAAATTACAAAATGGTTTTATTTTTCCAGATAGTAATGGGGAATTCCTTACAAATAAACATTTATTTTCAAGTCTCAAATTTAATGGATAGTTTTTTTTTGTGATTTGGGTAAAATCGAGTAAAATTAACACTAAAGTAACTCTGCAAACCATAATTTATTACACGTAAAAATAAATTTTTTTCATTATAAATTAATTTTAATTTCCTTCTTCCACCTCTCATTTATCAGTAAAATGTTTTTAAAAATTGGTTGTACCCTAATTGAGATCGGCCCCAATTATTTTAAAACTTTTTTATTTGAGGTTTTAATATTGCAGTCAAACACTTGGCCATATCATATTGATTGACTGGCCTCCTGGGTTTTTTTTTTTTTTTATTCCGAGATTTTTTAACCAATTTTTGGGTTAATTGTCCTCAACGGTTACGGGCGCTTCGACCTAAAATGGGTTTACCCTTATTTCTATATGTAGTAAGTATGTAAAAATTTTTTTTGACCTTTAATAGTCACTTACCCTTTTTTTTGTTTTTTAACATCCTATATTGGTAACAGTAAAAACTTTTTTTATTTCGGAAAACCTTAAGATTTTTTAAAAATTATCATCCAGTTTTTGTTTTTTGCAGGTAAAATAATAGCAAATATTATCGGCATATTAAAAGCAACTAAAGTAAAAAAATGTTTATACAAACTTACTACCCCGCCATCCTCTTTAAACGCCCCCTCCCGGCGTCGAGCCCCAACTAAAAACCGTTTTTTCGTAATATTGCCGACTTTTATTAAATCGTAAAGGCAGCGGTAGAATGTGCATTTTAACTTTTTTCAATAAAAGTGGTTTATTGGTTTGCCTGCTTATCGTCGGGTTTTTAATAGGCCCTTTATCGCCCGGTAGTACGTTCTGCCGGTTTTATACTTTTGATTGGAAGTTGGTAGGTTTTAGGTACAATAATCTTAAGTAGGTAAGTACTTAGGTAACTTACCTAGAAGAAAAAAAATTTACACACTTCTATCAAACGTTTTTTTACGTACTTAATTAAATATTATATTTTTACCGTGACTTAGACTTGCATAAACTTTAGAATTCCCCTTTCTCCTTCCCTTTAGAATTTGAGAGAAATTCCTTTTTTTCTTTATCAGATTTTTTTTCCCCTACTCATTGCAAAAGAATAGAAACACCTCCAAGTTTTTTCAGGTTTTTGTATGATCTGCTGTTTTAGGTTTTGACCATTGATTTTAATGTTTTTTTACTGTCAGTCAGTTATTTCAGAACAAAGCATTTTTATGTGTAATAGTCAGTGGTTCCCAAAGTGGTCCCAGGGTGGACCCCCCAGGGGTCCATAGGAAGACTCAATGGACTTACTTTGGGCGTGAAAAAATGGGGGTTCATAAATTAATTTGTATGTGGGTTTATAGGCCTGTTAGGGGGTCCCACCAGAAACTGTTAATTTTTTAAAGGGGTCCTATGAGGATAAAGACAAAATGATCTGAAGAGCCGCAAGTTCGATAAAAAGTTTATAGCATTTATTTTTGGTAGAGATTGCCAAATATTGAAACTTACATTAATAAAATTATTGTTAATTAATTGTATTTTTAGCTTATTTTTTACTAACCGTACCTCATAAATTAATACTGTAAACCCTAATACGAGGGCATTCCAGAAACCCCCTACATTGGAGCATTGTTAATTTAAAATAGGTTTTAGTCATTGATGAAATTACCCGTTGGGGGAGTCACTATGAGCTTCCCCCTTTAAGTTGAATGATATTGCATGAAGTCTACTATATTATTATACTTATAATGAGTTTTTGGATTTTAATATAAACTAGCGACCCGCTCCGGTTTCGCACGGGTGCAATATTGATATATACATGAACCTACGCTCTTAAATCACTCTATCTTCTTATAAAAACTGCGCAAGACCGTTTCGAAGTTTTAAACATCTAAGCATACATAGGGACATACAGACAGCGGGAAGCGACTTTGTTTTATATTATGTAATGATGCTGAGGTACTCTCTTTTGTGTAGACAATATTTCAAACAAAATTATTTTCCTATCTTATGTGGGCCAAACTAGAATAGAGTGCATGTTTTAAAGTGACAAGGAATTTGGGCATTCCCTCAGGCGATATATTAGCAACATGTCACTGATCGTTTACATCTGCCCAGCTATGTGACCGTTACCGTGGGATGTCGTTTATGATACTGTAGTTCTGGCTACCCTATTCCAGAGCCCAGCCGTTTACATAATTTAGCAATAACAATGCTCAAAATTAAAAAAAAATCAGTCGAATATTACTCGAAGTAGTCTTAATACTAGTCGAAGTGGCCACTTTTGTAAGAATGCGATTAGATTTTTCTCCTTGTATTTTTATGCTTCGTTTACCATGAGTTTTCTCACCGCTTTATATTATTTTTACTATTTGCGAAATATGAAGTTATTTTAAAAACCACTTTAGTGAAATATATTTCGTGCATCTTTTAAAGATAAGGTTGTTTTTGAACCGCAGATGTACGTAATGTCAGACCTGTGATATCTGTGACCTGACGAATATCTGTGAGCGAAATCTATCTAATATATATTTATATATATAATTTATAAAGCTGAAGAGTTTTGTTGTTTGTTGTTTGTTTGATTGAACGCGCTAATCCGGAACTACTGGGTCGATTAAAAATTCTTTTTGTGTTGGATAGTCCATTTATCGAGTAAGGCTTTAGGCTATATATCATCACAGTGCGACCAATTAGGGACGAAAGAATAAGAGGAAAATGTTGAAAAAACGGGAAAATTATTGAACTTTGGAGACTTCCGTTGCGTGCGCTGGCGTAACGGTTCAAGTTTATCCAAAAAATATGTATGAAATAATAAAATGACGTAAGAACATGCATGAAGAAAAAAATTGAAGGTCTAGACTGCTGATGCAGAACCCTTGCAGCCCAGCTAAACTTTGAGAGATATGAAAATTACCTATCTTAGGAAAACTAGCTCAGCATGATAAAAAAGTTTCTAATAACGTATAAATTGAAGGTCTATATAACCGAGCAGAACCCTTAACAGCCCAGCTAAATTTTGAGAGATATGAAATCCGTCTTAGAAAAGTTAGTTCAACATTTAAAAGAGCCAGCCCTGTTAATTTATCTTTTGCTGTAACAATTAATAAATCACAGGGGAAAACGGTTTAAACACGTTGGAATTGACTTACGTCAAGACTGCTTTTCACACGGCCAATTATATGTCGCGTTGTCAAGATGGGTTGCGGAAAACTCAGTATGTTCTTCTGCCACAAGAAAATAAAACAAAATATATTTACGCAGAGTACTTTAAATATTTTATTCTGTTTGTTGACGCGGACGAAGTCGCGGGAACAGCTATTATAGATATGGTTTTTAATTGTACGGACTAAATTATTCTTGTAGCGAAAGTGCGTGCTGTATGAGATTGAAAGCGCTTCCCGTATTTCCAACCCCCAGTTTATAAAATACCTACTAACCGTTGTCCGCGACTATTTTCAAAATTTGAGCCTCAAAAACACATACCTACATATTTGTTTTACAAGATTGTATGAACATTCCTGTGTTGTTGTTTGCACTTGCACCTTACAATATATAAACAAGGGTTTATATTATTTACAATCGTTCTACACAGATGTGCTAGCCGAAGTTTTACTACATGACATTTCGTCATAAGTCAACACTCACCTTCCTGTGTTACGATAGCGGTATTTAGGGTAATTGCGTTCACAAAAGTTCAGCTCATCCCGATGTGGAATTGTTTGCTCTCGCTAAAGTGAGGTTATCTCGAAGATATCTAAAGAGATCTAACAGTTAACGATTATATGAAAACGGTTTACGGCAAATTTCAATACTAAAAAACATAAAGAATCTCGGATTTTTTAAATTCCAAGTTTGAAATTTTGTATGAAAACAATGGAACATTTAATCTGAAATATGCAAAATTAATTTATCAAGAGATCTAAAACTTGGGGGGGTGTATTCTTTGTATGACGTAGGCACCCAATAAAAAATGATTTTCTAAAATTTCCACGGATGATAATTAATAATTCTAAAGTTTACAGGAATGATGTCGTGGCCTCCGCGAGTTAATATAATAAAGAACATCCAGAGTATACGAGATTAGTCATCATCTTCCTGCCCATATCCCATTAATGATAGGTCCCCATAGGTCGGCGCAACATAGTTTCTTTAGAAACTCATATTGCCAAGGGTTTGGCGTTGATTTTACGGTTGGCTGCCTGCCTGTCGCCAACCCATCTTGGATATAGCTAAGTGACAATTTAAAATATTAAATAAAATACATACATGGAATTCAGCGGTATAGGCCCGTGACTGGGATCGAACAAAGTCCTCCCGACTGATAGGTGCACACCGTATGCGTGCACGTAAGCGTAGACGTACACGTACCTCTGAGTTTAATGTATAGAACTGTCACCGCTTGACGTCTATGCTTACGTCTACGCATACGTATCCGGTCTGCCCGTGCATATACAGTTCCATACATTACAACTCAGAGGTACGTATACGTCTTCTTGAGAGGTACGTGCACGTAAGCGCACGCACACGCACCTGGTGTGCTCGAGCCTTTAACCGTCGGGCTATCAATGCATACGTAGTATGCGAAACAAATATAGGTACTCTACAATTCTGCATAAACAGATACGCTGTAACTGTAGTTAAAGCATTAATTCAAGTCATTATTGTTTAGCATTTCAATTTGATTGAAACTTGCCAGTAAATCTCTAACAGGCCGGTACAAAATGGCGAATTAGTCGCGCTCGAATTGAAATCGATACGATAAAGCGCACAATAGCGTCACATCCTACTAGAGTGCATTTCAGCGTATAGTTCCGTTAGATGATGGCGCTAGTTACTATGTGTATGACGATATTTTCTGCTTCACTGCATACAAATAATGTTAGTTCCGAAATCAGGCATATGAAATATTCTATGAAACGGACAATAGTTTCCACGAACACCTGGGTGGCAGTTGTGTTGCCAGCTGTTATTTAAAAATACCGGCAGCTTGACAAAAAGTTTATTAATTAATGTTAATTATTAATCATGTTAATTTATGGATAAATAATTTAAGAAAAAAAAACATTTTTAAGTGCAAAATCAAGCATGTAATTTACTTAATTAATTATCCATTTGAAATGGCAAGAATATTTCACATGGATTATTATCCTAACTTTATGAACAGTTTCTCAAATTTATTTTACTACTGAGCGAATTGTTAAATCAAACGGTAGGTACCTAATTATTTAAAAAAAACATAAACAATTCAGTCAACACGTTTAGACACCAATTAGTTACTTATAACGAAAAATCCACCAAGATAGCTGGCAACACTGAGCAGCAGCGATTCAATTGCGAAAGCGAGTCGAACTCGAATTACACGCGTTGTAAATATGACATTATTCCAGAATAGGGCTTCGACTAGGATGTCGTACTTTTTCTTATTCTTTATTGTGCATTGGGCCGATTTTTTCAAACGTCAGATAGCCTATCAGAGGAATAAAGTTGATGCTGTCTCTTTCATGATCAAATTTTAGAGAAAAACAGCATTAAAATAAAATAAATAGGTACAGAGAAATATGCAAAAGAAATGCATACAAAGGCGTGCTATCTCTGCAAGAGATTTCTTCCAGCATACCAGAAAGAGAAGTGAGCTTATAGATACTTCTTGGTAATCCGGGTTGTTCCACAAACTTACATACATACATATAGGCACGGCCGTGTTCCCGGAATGGTGTAGCCCAGAACTGCAGGATCATAAGGGAGATCCCAGAGACACGTTTAGCACAGAACCGCTTGAGAACCTTTATTTTAGCTTAGGCACAGGCCTTCTAATTTCTTTCTAAGTCAGTATTTTAGTGAAGTCATATTTATCTAATACATTGTCCTACAAGCCCTTGTTAACATTAGTTATACAGGATGTTTTTTCGTTACCACCCTTAACGAAGGGAACTCTATATATAAAATAAAGTAAGTTTATGCCGAAAAAATGCTGGGAAACGAAGTATTTTTTAAAAATTATTATTTGATTGGCCTAAATTTACAGTGTCCAGTGTTTATGCTAGTTTTTTCATAGACAGATATTAATTATTTCTCGTGAAAAAATCTTGCTACACGTGTCAATGTGTATTTACGCAGAAAAACGCAGTCTATTTACTCAACTTTCCTTTCCTTTTTAGACACTTCCCGGGTATGCTTCCATGGAGAAAAATTATCGTGATGATGAGGAGATTCCGTAGTTTTCGGGAACGTTGACGAACAAAAATCACCCTGTATAGGAGGTGTTTATTTTCCAAAAGCACTATTTGAATAAGGTAAAAAGTTGCATTTGCCGCCTTTAAAATTCAAGACAAATAAGTGCATACCATTAGTACTAAGGCTGTTTGGACGTATTGGTGACGATGAGGTTATTGTAGAGAGGCCACTTGAATGACATAGTTAAAATAAATACCTAAGAATGAACACAGTCGAAAAAGGGAAGTTCTGCCTTCACAAAATTAACTAAATAACTAATAATAGTAAATGTGGAGCAGAGACCGAATAACATTAAGTTCGAGATGTCAATGTTAATTATTTTCTATATACTTAAGTCTGTATGTAATATCTGTATTAAATGTCATACTCAGGGCCGGCCCGCCCGCGCCCATACGGCGAACGGAGCAATCGTTCCAGGCGCCAAATCCTAGAGGGCGCCTAAATGGTAAAGATATCGGTGTATATTATTAGGAGCAAACAGGAGAGGCGCAATAATTGGATCTCGCTCCATTATAAAATTTACTTCGGGCCGGCGCAGGTCATACTCGTATATGAGTTCATTCATACACCTATGATGAGTACTATACACCATCAAAAGTCTTCTAACCTTAATAGAAAATAATTAGGTAAACATGAAGTTTTGGAGGACTACCGCAGCTGCTTTATGCTGTCATTCTTAAATAGAGTGACCTATCTGCAGTGTTCCTTCTATTCTTTGCCCGTGTCAGCGATAAGTCGTACGTTTGCTTGGTAAATATTGACAGTTGGGATTTTTTTGTAATTGCCGTGCCCTGTGTCGTAGGGCCGCTTTCGCGCTCTTTCCTCTAATGCGTTTTACATATTGTCGTCCATCTCTTTAATGTTGGTTGAAGCCATTTGTAAATTAGAATTAGAACTACGAACGGAATAACTGGTCATTGTGACTGCCGTTGACTACGTCTGCGTTATTCTATATGGACTATAGAAAAACGCCGAACTATTTTCATTGATTATTAGCTAGGGCAAAGAAACTTGTACCTACCTAAGAATTAAAAAGTTAATTAAACTTCATCGTCTTTAGAGTTAAATATGGCTTTTAAAACTTCACATATAATCACGTCCATCATCCGCCGAAGAGGTTGGGTTAGGTTAGGTTAGGTTGGGCAGAAATGTATACAAGTACACACCCACTGAAAAGCAAAAAATAAAGTACAGGAATCATCAATATTCTTAAAGCTTTACTAATGAAAATATATTCGACTACTTCCCTTTGATAACTTTTCCAAAAGCCTACTATTTAATTACTAAATCTGTAGTAAGTATATAAAAATGAATTGACAAAACTTCTAGAAACCTTGTCAAATTTACCTCTCAAATCGTTTGGTTAACACATTAATGGACGCTGTTAAAAACGACCGGAAACTCCTGAAATGGCGGTAAAAAGGAAATGAACCGGTAACTGGCAACACTATTAGTCAGTGTTGCCAGCGTTATGGTTATAGAGCACGCAACACCGAGGTTAGTGCGATTGTTATGAAAGTTTGAGGAAAACTACTTATTTTTGTGAAAGAAAACACTTATTTTATTTAAAAGAAATTCGTCAGTGAGTAAATTACCTATATTTTGATATTTGAATGATTTAGGATGAAAAGGCGTTTTTAGACCTACCCATATGGTACATAAAGTACTGTTATAAAGTTATCTTATTATAAAAAATCCAGTATCTAAATATAACACAACACATACGAGTACGAGTACATTAACATGTCAATAAGTTCGAGTACGAGTACATAAATATGCCATAAGTTCAGAAAACATTCTAAAGTTTTGGAATACACCACAGCCAGAGATTATTCAAAAAGGTATCAACTATGCAGCCGTATTGGAAAATGCAACCCCAAATCACAGAAAATTGTATATATTTTCGTCCCTCGAAGAATCCTCATAATGAGACTATCAAAAGTGCACTTCATTCAATAAAAACAACATGGAATATGTATGACAAAGTCCTTTCCATCCTATTTAGAACATGAATGCAGGGCCCGGAACATGCACGTGTAATACTTCAAGGCAACCCTTTCCTACCTCTCATCTTTGCAATTAAAACGAAAAACCGAGCAGAACAACGGCATACGAATCCACTGCGCGTGAAAGGGACAGCATGCCTCATTTACCCGAGCACTTTTTATTTCCACTTGCACTCAAGGGAGGTCGTCGGCCAATCAACGTACTGTGGTGCGCCCGCTCTGCATTGGCCCGTTTGAATAGAGAATTTTACAAAAATGGAACAAAAGCTCTACCTACCCTCGCTAATGTGAAGTTTTGTTTTCTTCGAGTGCTTCTCATTTAAGTGCTGATGCTTGACGAGGGCGGACGTCTAGAGGCTAATTACGTTCATTTGTATTGTTGGTTTAAGTGCTCATTGCTTTTTATTTACGAGGATGGTTAACATTGTTATTGCGTGGAGCTTATTTTCGTTCTGTGAAATTGCAAAACAAGCAAATTAGTATGGTATTTAAAATGATTGTCTCGTTGTTTGCTAGAATATACCTACAGTGTTTATCTCAGTGTCATGCCCAGGCGGCGCTCATTTATTTAACAAATAACATTGTGTTTGTGAGGAAATGACGTTGAGTTGCAAGAATTGTATTTCTTGTCTTGTTTATAATTGTTCAAACTTTGAAAGTGAATTTTATTTTAAGTTTTCTTTCTATTATTTGTTGACGTACACAATTATTGCAATGTCCTTTGAATATGTTTGTAGAGCCTTTCCCTTTCATACCGAGGATGAGGATTAGGATACAGTAGTTATGATTACCTAATAATACGCATTTATTTATTAACTAGTAGACGCCCGCAACTTCGTCTGCGTGGACTGCAGAAAAAACAAAATGTCGATATATATCCAGGATAAATAAAAAGTAGCCTATGTGTTATTTTGATATATAAGCAAGGCTATTGTGAAGTTTCATGAAAATCTATTCAGTAGTTTTTGGGTAAAAGAGCAACAAATATCCTTACATACTCGTACATCCCACAAACTTTCCAGCTTGTAATATTATAGTAAAATTTACCTTGGGACCCCGAGGGCGTTTTGATTATTTAGATATAAGTCTGATTATTAGAAGATAAAATTTGGCAGTCTTTATGTTACGGTATATAATTTTCTTTCTCCTCTTTCCCAGGAACCTAGCAAACCCAAAGCAGCCAGTTCAAGTCGGTAACAGCACAGAGCTGGTGACCCTGCGCAAAGAGAACTGCCAGCTGGACTATCTGGGGGAACGGCAGAAGCAGCTCTGCTTGCTCTCTGATAAGATGGTCCAGGTTAGTATTATACTTTCTACCATATTAAATATTATTATGTCTAGTTGCATTGATCTTGTATTACAATGTAGTACAATTTAGTACCAAATATTTTGAGAAAGAAAGAGCTTTAATGTTTTGGACATAGATTACTTAATTTTAATCTAATCTAGGGTTAATTGTCACGCTAAGGTGTTAGTAATGTCCATCTATTTCGACCGTAGCGAGCAATCTCAATAGATTTAGCCATGAACACATGGGATATTATATGACTGTGCAGATGAAGAAGTTTTCTCCTTTGCAATATAGAATTAAATGAAATATAAATTACGTGGAGATCATTATCATCATCATCATCAGCCTATTGCAGTTCACTGCTGGACGTAGGCCTCTCCCAGAGCACGCTACAAGGCTCGATATCCCGTTTTTACCATCCTGCCACTACCAGCCGTCCTCTTGAAGTCATCGGTCCATCTGGCCGGAGGGCGTCTAACGCTACGCTTGCCGAAGCGCGGTCTCCATTCGAAAACTAGCTTGCTTTAACAGCTTACGTTGAGATGTTTTGTGGTAAAATATAAAAATGAAATCTATGTAGATTAGTAAGAAACAACAGGTAAATCTAATAGTTTTAAAAAAGAAGAAGAGCTCTAGCTCTATCTCATTATCTCATATACTGGCCACTGATTTGTAATTTCTGCATATTTATTTATAAAAACATTTATTTTATTTATTTATTTATAAAAACATTTTCAAAGCATTACAGCTTGCGCCAATGCGCCTTGAAAGCTTAATAATTTAAAGTAGGTAAATAATTAAGTAAATAAAATGCATATGAAAATGCTTTTCGTTTTGTCTTGAAGAAAAGTTGCGAAGGAAGTAATAATGCGGAAGATACATTGTGCCGCCACAACGCGAGGGGGCGTGATGCAGTAGATTTTACTCTATGCAATTTCACGTGGACACCAAACACATTCATAGCACGGGGTCCCATTGGGAAGATGAGTGTCCATAGCAACATACATAGCACATGTCTCGTGGAAAGGCAGCCTTCCTCCATCATTTCTTACTACAAAAATTGCGGTACTTTGTATTTAATAGCTATTACAGGTTCGTATATACTCAAGCTTTTCTTTAACGACAAGGGCGATACGATTCGGTCCATTCACTTATCGACACTGATTTACTTGCTAATTATTTTTATACATAAAAAGTTAATTAAGAAATTGGGTAGCTTATATAGGCTGTATAAAGTCTACAGTTATTATGGAGTCTTTGAATATAACGATCGTAAGCTACCGAATAGCATAATATTAAATTATAATAAGTATTATAAGGAGTGTAACAAAAGCATCCTGTATATCACCCTTGCGGTAAAATCACAACGAAGGGACATGATATAATTTTATTTGGGACTAGGTTATAATATAGAGTTCGTTAATACTTTTTTATTGTATTAGTATGTTTACTTTATTATTAAACTATGAATATAGTAGTAAAAGAAATGTAAATTTTATAAACCTAGCATGGTGCTTATTAGAAAATCTTACTCATTTCGTCGGATAAATCGTAGAGAAACATCTCATACCACGTGGATATGGTATTTAGTTCCGTGCCTCAAAAGAACAAAACGTCCTGTTAGGTCAAAGTATTTTTTCTCAAAAACGCGTATTGATTTGTTTATATCAAATACTCCCTTTTAAATCAGTGGCCAAATTGAAGATTATACAAAACCGTCGGGATTTTATAGTTAAGACAACATAGTCATATATTAACATGAGCATACTTCATACCATCGCTAACTTCAATAGAGTAACTAAACGATGAGACTATGTTGATTTTAAGATCATAGCTGCTAGCTTCTCACGCTAACTTCGCTATGAGATGACGCTTCGCATGGACACGCTTTACACGTCTCCCACGTGAGTCCATTAGTCTGACCAAAATTTTCACAGAAACCAATGAGTAATGTATGGGCCAAGTGGGTATACAGCCAGTTCTTGTATGCTTTCCCCTTCTCTGTAGTTTGCTGATGCGGGGCTTCACTAGAATACATCAGCTGCATCTCCTTCAGTGAATGTAGTAAGAGTCTACTATGGACTAGCCAGCTACTTGTCACTAATCTTTTGCATCTGAATCAGCTATGCTCAATGCGACTGCAGTAACAGCTACCTCATTTTTGGGAAGATAGCCGCGTTTTTGTATGTAGCAGGGATGTTAGCTATTTGCATTTTACTTTTGAAATTCCTTAAAAATCTAATATCCGTAACCGAAATTATCATAATATTATATGAAATAATTTCGGATTTATCCGTTTTCAGATAATTTCGGATTTTTAAGGAATTTCAAAAGTAAAATGCAAATAGCTTATCCGTATTCGGTATAATAATCATTCCTATATCTGTATTCAATCCGTGTCCGAAATTTCATATCCATGAAATCCCTGGTATATACATACATACGTATGTATGTAAAACTTTTTGCACATAACTGGTCTATTCTTCTTCAGGTGCTGCAATCAGGAGCGCAGCAGACTGTGGAGGAGTGCCAGCATCAGTTCAGACACAGCCGGTGGAATTGCAGTACGGTGGACAATTCCACTGATATCTTCGGTGGAGTTCTCAAATTTAGTAAGTCATTTACTTGGAGGGATTTGAGAAGCAGGATGGAAGCGAGCATGTTTGGTGACCTGTTTTACGCTTATTAGTTGGCGCCATTATAGTAAAAGGTTTTTTAAACTTTATGTTTGTACCCATCAAACTTAAGACCATAGGGATTTTAGTGTGAGACTAGGTAAATGAGCTGTGAAGTATTTTTTTATTAAATTGATATCTAATTTAAGAAGAAATTTTTCTTTCCGTGGGAGGCTAGGGAGAATCATAGTATCGAATTTTTTTCGTGTAATAGTAAGAATAAAAAATGAAATTGATTTGTATGTGTTCGTAGAGAAATCGTCAATATCATCATCATCTCATCCACAATCATTATTGACATGATTGTGGTACTTAACTGAATTTTGCTAGAAAATAATTTAACAGACACATGGTCTTGTGTTTGCATGATAACCTTTTAAAATTGGTAAAATATCTGATACTGTCACGTGTTACCCTAATCCTTTAGCAAAGTTTCAAAAGATTGTAAGCTTTATGTACAGAGAAAAACAAACATATTTGACTATAAAAAACAGCTTACACAGGCATAATCCCTCTGTTTAAGTTTTTACCTCAAAGGATAGGCATGCTCTTTGATCTTGAAGGGACCATTTTGAGAGTTAAGTCGTTGAAAGCATAACATGTCTGTCTCGTGTATTGATAAGTTATACATATAAAATATACACAACTGTATCTTTATGTAGCTAGAACTGCAGAATCATAAAAGAGGTCCCACAACCTCTTTAACATAGCGGTGCTAGATGTAAAAAATCAGTAATGCTCGCTCATCGCATAAGATGACACCCCTGAGTTTCTTGATCGACTCTTGCGATGTACATGGAAGGAGATGCAGCTGATCTATTCTAGTGAAGCCCCGCCTTAGCACAGGGCAGGTAGTTAATAATTTCAGTAAGATTGGATCACGTACCGAGTTTCCTTATTGTTAGAAAGTCCTCTAAAAATAACAGTACCGACGAAGTAAATCTAAAATTAAAACTACGAGTCATATCCACTACACTGAACTATTCTATACTTCAAGGAATAACTCGTGAACGAAGGACACAGAGGATTTGTGATGATCATTGTATACTTGACACTTCCAATGTAGCGCACGCTGCGTAGTATAAACCAATCAATAATTAAATAATAATAATGTACTGTGATCGTATTCCGGCCATGACAGCCAAACTCAAATAAGATTAGCCAGCTGGGCAGGTGATATAGTGCCCAAGTGTATGCGCAAACACATTTTGTATACCTTCACACTCATAGTCCGACGGGATGGAATGCCTACAAAGAACCGATGAAGGGGCAGAAAGGGGCAACGTGAAAAGGCTTCCGCGACATGGACGGACGATATAACGGATGGAAATGAGGATGATAAACACCGATGGCATCGTCAGAATGCGAGGATCAGCGCTGAGGTTTTGTGGTTAAAGATTTGAACTTCCGAATAGTAATAAGTATCTGATATTTATCAAACATGGAGTTGCCGCCACCTCCCCTTTAATTATTCCTTCGCGGAATAACCACTGAAACTCAGAACTAGTATAAATTGTTTATTTTTTCATGTCGATTCTTGTATCACGTGCACTCTTGTTGATGGACTCCATCACTTTGTTTGGGTTAACGCTAATAACCTATCCAGTTTCGAAAGACCTTCTTGAAGGGCTGTCTTCAAAGAATTTGTCAAGTTCTGCGGCTTAAGCGCAGGTCTAAGTAAGTTGGGCGCTTGAATGTCGGTCGTCGAACTTCTTGTGAATTTTTGAATGCTGTGTGATTGGGTCTGATTAGTTTTTGTCGAACCTGGTTTTGATCTAGTATTACTGTAAGCTGTTTGAGAGGTTTAACAATAGTAGGTATTTTATTATAGAGTCAACACGCGTTTTACTTGAAATCCTGTCCTGAGCTGATACGGGTAGAATACATCAGCTGCATTCACTTCCGTGCATGTTGTAAGAGTCGACTAGGGAACAGGCGATAGGGAACCCACCCGCTGTGGGTGTGGGATCACATTTGTGATCCTGGAGTTCTGGCTACCCGATATCGGGAACACAGCCCATAATCCATTTATATTATGTAAGTATGTATGTATACATGCAAAAACCAGTATTATACGTTTCCATCCTAAGGTTGCCACCCTTGACGAAGGGTACGTACTCTATACATCAAATAAAGTAAGTTTATGACAAAAAAACTGCTGGGAAACGATGTAAATTTTTTTTACATTTTTTTTTATTACTTGATCGGGCGAAATTTATGTTCAGTGTTTATGCTAGTTTTTTTATAGAGAGATATTAATTATTTGTCGTGAAAAAATCTTGCTACACGCGTCAATGTGCATTATGTAGAAAAACGCAGTCTATTTACTCAACTTTGGACTCTAATATTTTGGATACCAGACATTTCTCAGGTATGCTTTCATGGAGAAAAATGATCGTGATGATGAGGAGATTCCGTAGTTTTCGTATCCCAGAACACCAAAGCTTATGATACATACCAATATTTTAACTATTCCAGAGTCCCGTGAATCAGCATTCGTGCACGCACTATCATCAGCGGCCCTCGCACATGCAGTCGCTCGCGCGTGCAGTCGCGGTGAACTCAACGAATGCTCGTGCGATGCTCGCGTGAGGAAACGCACGCCGAGGCAGTGGCAGTGGGGCGGGTGTTCTGAGGTAAATTGTTATAGTTGCATTTCTTTTTCGCACGTAAAGAACTGATGGAGCGGCGATATCCCAGTCACGGGCCTGTACCACTGAATTTATTTCATGTAGGGACCGGAACAGATTTTAATCTTAATTTAGAATAAGGAAACACATTCTGGAAATATACGTTCCGAGTAGTTTTAAATTCTTTTACTGGGTTCACGATGAACTGGATTCCGATCAACCCGTGCCATTGGGTTGGTGCATCTACGCGCTGAGACAGATTTCATACAACGAGCTATCTGTTGCCAACCAACCGCCGTCGCGAGAGCAATAAAACAATCTCAAAAACCGTTTTACTCATATTTCGAGGCATCTCTCTCCTCCTGGATTTCGTACTAGTGATACCGGTGGATAAGTGTATGATTTGTGAACTGAAATATCTTCTTGTGACCTATGCCGGCTGCCCTATCATCCCCGAGCGTCGCCACCATCGGTTGAAGGGTAAGTCGCTGGACCCAGTCCAATATCCTACATAGGGATTTTCTAAAATTGTCACTTAGCTATACCCGAGAAGGGTTGGCAGGCAGCCGGCCGTAAAAACAAACGCATCTTTGGCAATATGGGTTTCGAAAGAAACCATATTGCGCCGACCCCTTTTATAATGGAATAAGGGCTTAAAGATGATGACGAAGAATTGGTGGAGAAGAAATCTCTACTGTTTTAGCTTTTGGAAACTTGATGTTGTAGGTATGTGTATTTGAATCTGCTTCTTTCATGTAGCGTGTAACCCTTTGTTGATCTTAAGCCTCTGCTATCATCTTCGCTCTTTTGCTCTGTCTTTGATCTGGCAACGTTACCATGTAAAGTCCTATTTTGTAAAAATCTTCTTGATCTTAGCCATCGAAGAATAATCTTCTTTTATCCAGCAAGAGTTGAAATCAAGTATTTCGTTTCGTTTCTTACTTGTACATACTTATGCAATAATTTCTTATTTAAATTTCCAGGACATACGATACGGAGAGATGTTCAGTCGAGACTTCCTTGATTCGAGAGAGAACAAACTGTCTGATGAGGGAATCGTGAATCTACATAACAATGAGGCTGGACGAAGAGTAAGTAAATAGATAGATAGATAGTCCTTAAGAAGAAAACAGGACCCATATAAATCCATATACTAACTAAGCAGCGGGTCTCGCGCTCGGAAGAATCTCTTGAAGAGATAAAGCACGCCATTGTACATTTCTGTATATACTGATTACATGTCATATTTTTTCATTTATATACAATAAAGAATAAGAGTTTAGAGGAACAGAAGAGTTGCGATAGTAACGTGACACTGTCCTTCGCTTTCCTTCGTGGTCTCCCGTCTTCAGGTCTTGAACGCGGGGTCGCCTAGAAATACCTAGCTGAAATAGATTTCTCACAGAAATCAGCTCACTTTTGTACAGTAATGTGTAATGTTATGTTATATTACAACATGATATACACATGGCTGTTCTCGAAATGGGGTAGCCAAAGCTACAGGATCACGAAGGAGAATCTTCCAGCCACGTTTGGCATAGCGGGATCAGGATGTTAATGATGAAAAGTGGTTGCTAAATCATCGCCTTATTTCTGTAGTGAAAAACATATATAAAATGCATGACGTGCAGTTCTGGACACCCCATTTCGGAAATATATGTTTAGTACTCGTATGTTCTTCTATGCTGCTCTGGGAGTGAAAAAAAAAGTGTAATACTACAGCTGCTTCTCTTCCCAGGCATACTGTACAAGTTAGTAGAGGGACAAGAGGGTCTTGGTGTTGTAGGCGATGGGCTGACCACCTGTCACTACTAACCGAACTTGTACATCTCAACGATACCCTCAAAATTGGTCAGAAGTGGCACCATGTGGTTCTATCGGCCCTTGGTGCTCTGCCTACCCTGTAAGGGATAGAGGCGTGATTATATGTACTCGTATGTGTATGTTATATATGAAGTAAATGAAACGTTCCATTTCCAGGCAGTCCGCGCCCGCATGCAGCGCGTATGTAAGTGTCACGGCATGTCGGGATCCTGTTCCGTGAAGGTCTGCTGGCGACGTCTGCCGCAGCTGAGAGCGGTTGGCGATGCATTGAGCGTCAAGTACGAGGGGTCTGCTCATGTAAAGGTTAGTATGAGATACATCCCATTTGGTTGCTAAAAGCACCGATCAGGTATGCCAGGAGCAAGTTCCAATCCTTTTGGCCTTTTTCTTGAAGTCAAACGGATGCTGCGTGTTCCAATGTACATACATACATATAGTCAAGCCCATTACCCCACAAGGAGTTTGGGCGAAAGTGTTTCAAATTACACACCCACTTTTAATCAGTTAGCCTATTAAGCCCCACTTAGTAATAGGTGAGCCTACCGCCGCACCACTGCGTGTGGCATACTTATAATATGATACTGTCGTCGCCGTCAGCGGCGTGGTTGCATTTGGATCCATGCCACTTTCCTTTACCTCCCTGCTGACTTCGAGACCGAGGTTGATATGAGCCTGTGGCCAATATATCGTCTGATCCGTTCCAGGCGGTATTTGATTATAAAATGTTAACAATATTGTATGTCAGCCACCTTTTTATCCAAGTCTAAACTTTTCAGGTGGTAGACAGAAAACGCGGCAAAAACATCAGAAAACTCCGCCCGATACACTCCGACATGAAGAAACCGAATAAAACCGATCTAGTATACCTTGAGGACTCTCCAGACTATTGCGAACCTAACGATGAGTAAGTATCGAGTATTGATAATAAATAAATAATAATAAATATTCACACACTTCACAACACATTAACTTAGTCCCACATTAAGATCCATAAGGTCTTGTGTCGTGGGTACTAAGCAACGGTATATAAATATTGATGTAATCTAGAACGCTCGATGAATATTAAATTAGCACTCATTACGTAAATGGAAATACTATAGTTGGGAGGTGGGCAGCAGTGTCTCCCGTGTTGACAACATAGTCCAAAAATCAGACTGCGGTCATCAACTCGCCCAGCGTGGTGACTATGGACAAAAACCCCCCTATGGCAGTAGCCTTGTGGCAGGCATACGTCCAGCAGTTTTAAGATTGTAGTTGCACTGTGTGGTGACGACAGAGTAGAATAGCACTACCCCTATATCTGTCAGTGGGAGTCTTAGGAGGCGATTAAAGGTTCCGGGAGGTGGGCAGCTACAACATAGTCCTAAAATCACGTGGTGACTATGGGCAAACCCCCTTATGGCAGTAGCCTTGTGGCGTGCACCACGAGGGAGCCCGCAGCAGTGGATTGCAACAGGCTGATGTTTATGTGTACCTTAGTTGTCGCGAATTTTGGTGCTGCTATTCTTCATTGTACACACAGAGTAAATATAGAGAAATTTACAAAAGAAATGCATACAAAGGCGCGCTTACATCTGCAAGAGCTTCGTGCTACATGCCTTACAGTACATAATGTCCAGTAGATCTGTAGATTTTACCTAAAGTTTTCTTCTTTCAGGCTAGGAATTTTAGGCACGCGTGGTAGAAGCTGTAACCGCACGTCAGCCGCTTTGGACGGATGTCGACTGCTGTGCTGTGGGAGAGGATACCAGACCAGGGTCAGGGATCATGAGGAGAAGTGCAAGTGAGTAAATGTGACCAACATAACGTAGATTATAGAGTTCTTATAATTAATGTAGCCTTTGTATCGACTATTTTTGGATGGAAACAAACTTAATTTTAGAGTCATGGTAATCCTCTTACTCCGTATGCTGAAGTACTTACCTAAATTTTAATGAGTGACAAAACTTACCTCTGAAACTTCGTGACGTGATTATAGGTATACGCGGGGTTTCATAATGAAATGATTATAAAAAATGGCACGAGTCAATTTATATTAACGTAGTACATAACTGCATTAGACCAGATTTTTAACTTGAATCTTATGTGGTTATCTTAGCTCGACTTCTCTTGTAGTAATTTATGTCAATAGAGCCTAGCTATACATTTGAGCTTCTATTAGTCGTGCCATATTTTGAGCGCTGTTACTGAATCTAGTAATAATTTCCTCTGAGCTGAAACTAGATAACTTTTATACAGAGTGTAACAATAGGGATATTGGTAGGGACTGCTTGGTCGCATTCCTCTATATCTATATATCTTTCTTGTTTACTGATTTTGTAGCTCGATTTCATCATCAGTAACCTTAACAGGTATGATAAGCCAAAAATTATGAAAATAGCCCACTATCAAATTATATATTGATAGCCTTTTAAAGGAATTCCTTTGATTACGTTTACTATATTTACAAAGGCGTTGTTTAGGAATGAAAATCTAAAGTCCCACTATGACCAACTTCTTTCTATTATTAGCCGGTTAAATCAACAGCTGACGAATTTCAGTTTACCTTGGCATTATGATGCAGTAAATGTTTATTTATACTCAGAATACCTAAGCACCTAGATTTTGCTGTATACAATAAATGTACCTACATTAAAAGTGGAGTCAATACTGCTACTAGGAAATTCTAAGGTGTTGGTGAGGTCGACCAATATGCACCTTGAGATCCTAAAGTCAATCTCGCCGGTCTATAGATTATTGTATTTGTGCCTGAAAAGCGGTGGTAGGCTCAAACCGTATCATACATACATATACACACGGCTGTACATATAATAGTCTGCATTCCCGTAATGGGGTAACCATCATCTGTGACCTGTCTTCAACGACAAGATGCTAGGTTACCGCCTGAGAGATTCCCCGAGTTCTTTAGTCGACTCTCACGGCATGCGCGAAAGGAGATGCAGCTGATGTATTTTAGTGAAGCCCTGCATCAGCACAGGGCATCAAAAGAGGGTAGATAATAATGAATTTTACCCGACTGTGCCAGAAGGAGGATTTGCTCTAGGACCTAAACGGGTTGTCGAATATGAGATTGAGAGGTATCATTCAATTCGTATCAGTACCTAATGAGAGTGACACTGGATCAAAATTTTACGCAGTCGGGAATTTTTCTTTAAATAGAGGGTGTAGGTGACAGCCAGCCAAATACTGAAATGCTGATCAAGTACCATTGTGTTGAGTTATACGACAGTATTATAAATCGCAGGAAATGATTATCAGTAATCTTTGCTCTCTGCACCAATTGTATCGGACGATCCTGTGACTAATTAAATGGGCTTATTGGTTATTGTGTGACACATTGCCGTTTTTTTGATCACTTGTGACTCTCCATTGGTTGATCAGTTATTTAAACTTCTTTGAGGGCAACTTTTTTTTAAAATCTTTTTTTGTTTAAAATTTTATTTTTATGTCGTAAAAAAATTACGAAAAATGTTGGAATTTTCCTACGAAAATTCTCACTGTTTTCCGCCTCAGAATCATGGTCTGAAGTCATGGTATCAATATTTGCCTGGCTGTCACAAACACCCTGTATATGATTACCTTTTGGCTTCTCTTTTATTCCAGATGCCGTTTCGTATGGTGTTGTAAGGTGCACTGCGAGATTTGTCGCTTCAAACGCGATCACCACGTTTGCAACTGAAGGAAGTGTGACGAAGACATGCGCATATTTCTGGCTCACTCTAAAAATTTTACGTCTTTTGTTATTTGCTCTGCATTGTTTCCTTTTTAAGTTTTATTCGTAACTGGATGGATACAGACAGTTTATTTGTTTTGCGATGTTGATTAGGAATAATTAATCGACATACTTTTAGTGAATTTTAGTTGTGATTTCACTGGCATAACTTTGCCTCTAATTTGTGTTAGCCTATTAGATACACTACACAATGGATTAAAAGGAATACTTTATGCTCTACATTGACGATTTTCGCTATTAGGATGCGACTTTTGCAGAGTGCAAGGCAAAATAGACAATGCAATGAAAACACACTGAAATTTCTGAGATGTAGTAAAGAAAAATTTTGCATAAGCCAGAATTCGAACCTTAGCATGACCACGCATTGTGGATATCGTATCGTACGTAATCGTATCGTCTCTACACAATATTCAACATGGCGGCAATATTTATCGTATTTTGACAGGCTAAATGTCGATAAATCGGTTTATCATATCGTGTTTCGCAGGTCATGCTACTTGAGCTAAAATTTCATGTAAATGTAGCAATCCACATTCATTGCAGTATTATTGGAACATAGACATAGACATATTCGATTATTGTTTATTTTTCTTCGTGCTAAACATAATGCAATTTTACGGACTGAATTTATACATAAATAGATATAAAGTATTTTTTTTTGGTTTCTAAACCTTTCTGGAGTTAAGCTTTAATATTATTTGCAGTATTACTAACTTATTGTTTTTTTTATTGTAAAAAATGTAAATAGAATTATGTTAATATTTAGGTACAATTTAAGTGTTAGTTTTAGTAAGGTTATTTAGGATAGATTGAGATACTATCACTTTGGTAATCAGGTTTAAGTTTTACTTAGTACATTTACTCTCAAATTATTAACGATTGAAAAAACTGAAGACGCAAAGTTGGTTCTACTTTCTTGAATGAGGATGGCCTCAAGGGGAAAATGCTATTTTATACATAGAAGACCTGCTCTTCTATTTATTGAAAAAAATGCAGATAGTCTAGGCTAAAGAGACTTTAGACGAAGTCGAACGTAAATATTATTTTACCGATATGATTTTATTATAATAACCGTTAGAACGGGAATAACCTGTAAATAGTTAATTATAATAATAAATAATTATTAATTTTATTTTCTACCTCACGAGGAAATCGATTTCAATAAAGCCATAAATATTTAGAATTCGTAAATTTGTAGCTTTTTAGAAGAATTAATAAACTTTTGTAAATAAAATCTCAATTATATTAGATATTAGTAATTTATTTGTACTAAGTAGATTGTGATAGAATTTTTAATTGTATTTATTTATGTTTTACAGACTTATTAGTGGTTTAATTGTAAATATTATACTACTAAATATATGTGTAATATATTTATTGTAACGCTAAAATTATGTTTTAGAATGGCTTCAAAAAAATAACGTTAAAATTAACGTGAACTTTTGTATGAAATTATAAACGTTTATTGTAGACCTTTTAAGTAAATAAGACACCTTAATAGAAAGAAACACCATTTCTTTAAATGAAACCAAAACAAATGTCAAGAGTAAAAATTTTTTTTTCTAAGGCGGATTCATAAAAAAGAAATAACGCAATTATACAACACTGTCTGTAAATAAAATTATGAAAAAAAAAAGTGTGATTAACCTATAAATATACAATTATATCTGGTGTATGGTAGGTATTTACTTTCTCAATAATTTGTCGTAAAAAGTAGTAATGTATAACCAAAAATAATTTAGTGTCACAAAACAGAAAATGATGTGTCACATTTTGCATGCCTATTAAATCATCATCCTTATCTCATTATTTTGGGGGAATACATACATTGGTTGATAGATCCGTCGTATCAGCCCAACGACGCGAAATTCCTGCACGTAATAAATTTCAGTAACACAGGCAGGTGACTGAAACGAATCGCATGAAAAGCGAACGTCTAACTCATTCGTTTTATTGCTTAGATACTTATCCAAATACGAAGCTCAATTCATAGATTTTGTGTAGGTAGTAATATAATTTCGATCGTAACATAGACAGATTTATAACAAAGATTTGGGTGCTCGAGAGAACCCAAATACGGTGTTACTTCAGTTTCGATTCTAAGATTTGCTTAGACGTCAATAGTATTTCTAAATAAAATTACTCGATTTTTGAGTTAACTCTCTTTAAACCTAGTAAGAGTTTCTTTGATCGTGTAAAGTTGACAAAGATGTACCTCTTAGATATAATACAGTACCTTCCAGTTTAAGATATTTCCATAAAATAGCTTTATTTCCAAGGATTTTTAACAGCAGCTGCTCCTGAGATATTTCAAATATGATCCCAGTGGTTGTTTGTCCCGCTCATTTTGGTGTAAAAAGTTCGGGAGAGCCAATAAAGATATGAAGTAGCCATTACAGAGCTTCTGTATTCTTGGATATCTTGTACTTAAAATTAATTAACTGAAGAGTCAAATGAAAGACTTCTAGTGTAATCGTTTTTATGGAATAATAATATTTGATGTAAATGCAGAAAATAAATGTATTAGAATAATAAAATTGATCTTTTTTTATCCCACAGTCTTACTTTGAGACGATAAAATTGTTCAGAATCACTGATATGTGATTGTTGCATATGATATTACTAAATAAAAATGGTAATTAAGACTAATAATGCAAGGGAAATTTCTGAATGCAGTTGTCATATCTAGGTTTCCTTTAACATAATTTCTCATAACTAAGAAGTCGATTAAATGGCGAAAAGCTAAATACAAAGATCTGTTTTGAAATTATTATATAAATAAAATAGGTAAATAATAAATAAAGAAAAACCATTTTAATATTTTTTCTAATTATTAGGTATAGTATTGTGTTTACTTTGGTATTTTCTTACAGTAAAATTATCCCGCATATTAGTATAGCTGTATCCGAAGGTCAAATCAAATTGTTATCTTATTAATTATTATTATTTGATAATAACTAATTTAATCGATTGAAAATCACGATTGACTACTACTTGAGTCAAATAAATCACGTTTATTATCTTGACTTCTGTAGCAGAAGGACAGCATAAGGATGTGATCCGAATTAAAATGACATTATGTGACAAATATTAAAAGTAAAAAAATAATAGTTCAAATCACCTGAATAGATGGCGTGAGAGAACTTCCGTCCCGAAATTCTGTATTGTCATTGGACACGTACGTAGCAGTTAGGGAGGGTAATTCGCTCACGCCATTTATTTTTGAAAGTTATTTTAAAATGTCAGAAAATCCCTCATTTGAACAATATCGTCTAGTTATGACAAAATTTCTTCATTTTGCTATCAAACGTCATTTTTAAACTTCATAATATTATCCCTTACTTTAGACAAGGTTTTGTAGTAACATAACGCCGAATAAGTTTAAAAAGAGATTGCAAATTCAAGAATATGCCTTCTCGAGAATATGATGGTGTAATGAAAGAAGGATTAGTATCAAAATGTTTTTTTTTTAATAAATATTAAATAACTAGAACTCTACGCCAGTCCAAGAGGGTTTCCCAGCCAGGGATATACTTGTGGGCAAACGTTACAGAGCGCCATCCAATAGTCCATCTGCAATAGTACATTAGAACATCAATATTTATTTATACTTAAAAAGTCCATAATATGACATTACCGACTTATTGCATGGGGGCGTCAAAACGAGCAATGGTCAAATGGATGTTCATTTAACAGAGTTTGGATTGTTTTATTTATTATGGTAATCCATAAACGGAACTTCACATTGCATCTCTTTCCGTGAATGTCGTAAGAGTCGACTAAGGAACTCAGGCATTCTCTCAGCTTTATAAGCTTGTAACTTGCTATGGGAAATGGGGTAGCTAGGACTGTAAGATTATAAAGCATCTTACAGTCCTAGCGCCTCCCGTATTGACAACATAGTCCAAAATACAAACTGCGGTCACCAACCCGCCTGCCCAGCAGCGTGGTGACTATGGGCAAATACCCCCCATGACAGTCTTGTAGCATGCCCTGGGGGAGGCCTACGTCCAGCAGTGGACTGCAATAGGCTGATGATGATAATTAAGTTTTAGAGAAAGACAGTATCAATGTTATTCTTCTGATAGGCTATCCGACATTTGAAAAAAAAAACGGCCTTCAATCGATCATTGGAATATCTTACGTTGTTATGTGCAGCGTATACAGGTCCACAGTTAGTGGCAGGACAAGTGGTGGAGATACGTTGCTTGCAGCCTCTCTGCCGGTATTCGTCTATGGGGACGGGGTCTTTTACCCAGTCGATGATTTCACCAGCATTGACCTGAAGAAGACGTAGGTTGAACATAAGAGAAGGTAACATACGACAAGATACTGCTTCACTTCCAAATACACCCTTAGTTGGTTTTAGTCCAACACGCTGTTACATTAATTCATTTTTGTAAATAAAAATGTAATCTGTTTGAGTGCCAAAGAAATAAAAAAAAATTAGAAGGAATCTTATGAACCCAGCATCATCATAGAATACTTAGTAGTAAATAATGAGGTCTCAATTCACTAAGTAGTAATGTAACTAATAAACGAATAAAGTTTATTTCTTCTGAAGAAGATTAAGAAAAAAGTCATGGTAGCAGTAAATCTGCTTTAAAATTCTTCACTTCTCTCTATCATTCTGCATTCAAAAAATAATAGCTGTTATCTTACTTTATTCGGAATTAATAAAATTACTGATCATAAACTGATCCCATATCTGGCGGTGGGTATCGTACGAGACGATTAAGGGTTTCCGGGAGGTAGGCAGCAGCACTTATCGTGTTGACAACAATGTCTGAAATCATACTGCGTTCACCAACCCAACTATGGCCAAAACCTCTCTATGAATAGCCTTGTCACCTTGTAGCGTGCTCTGAGGAGACCTACGTCAAGAAGTGGACTGCAATAAGCTAATTTGTATTTATTGTATATACTGACCATAAAAGCATCATTGAGGTTGTTAACCAAGTCCAAGAATCTTGAAAGGGCGTTCTTGATAGCAGGGAAGGCACTAAGGTACCACTCGTGGATGTAGAAGCCGAATGGAGTGCGGTTGCCAAGGTAGTGTCTCTCAAAGTTGGTCACAATGAAGTTAAACCACGCATCTTCATCGCTTTGGTCGGGGCTACGGTTTGTTAGATACAATCATTAATTTTTATCATGAAATGTTAAATATCATTAGCATTATTCCAGTAAAGGATGAAGTTGATAATATGATAGAAACAACTAAAATAAAAATGATTCACCAAAATATCAAAAAACTTACATCCAGAAGCAAGAGTCCACCATGGAGCAAGCAACACCATTTAGATCGATCCAACTAACCATTGGTGCTACCCAAGCCCTGGGAATAGATGCAGTAGGGCAAGGTGGAATCACACAGTCTTGGATGGTGGCATACTCGAGGGTGTAAGGCCAGAGACCAGGGTTGATGTAGGTGATTGTGGGCCAAGAGCTGTCGTAGGTCAGACCGGAATCGGCTATCACTTGGAAACTGGCATTACCAGTCATTTGAAGGAACGGAATACGGATACCTGAAAATTACGTCAGAATATAAATAGAACGAATCTTGGTCTTAAAATTGATGTTTTAAAAAAAAATACAGATTTTTTGATGTCTGCTTGTTTAGTTTTGTTTTAGGTCTTTATTGAATAACATGGTCCATTAGAATTAGTTGATTTAGTTAACCAAAGATATACTGACCTTGAATTTCTTCCAATGGTATGTTCGCAAAATGAGCCATTTGAATTCTCTGGTCGCCAAATTCCCGCATCATATCGTCATAAGTAGCACTCTGCCAGTAAGCCTGGTTTGTAACATGGGAGATGGAGTGCAGAGCGATCTCAAATCCATGGTTGTACAGTTCATTGACCAGTTGGTAGTTGGTGTACTCGTGGTTGATGTAGAAGGTGACTCCAGCAGGGCAGTTATTACTGTTTACACGGTTATAGAGAATATCACGGTAGGTTTCGATGTTGAGGACGTTAACGCCGTCATCGAAAGTGACGGATACGAACTAAAAGAAAAACGTGGATTTGATATCAAGCATATCGGTACAGGTAGCTAATAAGTAAGAAAAATAAATAAATAATAACTTTAAAATTTAATTTGTAGATAAATAGATGATAAATAAAGTGTAAGTCGGTTCAAAATTTGAAATTGTAAACCCAAATGAAATACTACTCTTTTCACTCGAGGTATAAGTTATACCTCTGAAATACTAGATATCGAGATAAATTCCGAAATAAATCGAAAATTAAATATTGCATTAAAAATAAATGAAATTTTAACTGCAATTTTATAACATTGCAATTTGACAGGTAGAGATTTATACAAAAAAGTTAAAAATTTTGATAAATCTTTTTGTCACTTTATTGCGTCATCTATTTTTTTTTTTTTTGTTTTTCACCTACTATGACAGTTCAATTCTGATTATACCATTCAATGTTGAGGGTGATATGTAATGCTACACCTCATTTATTCTCAACATACAACGCACACCAATACACATGCAAATTTTATAAAAATTTCCATTATTTCTATTCAATTTTCACCTCAAATATATACCTGTGGGGTATCTCTAGGTGCTAATCCTCCAGGGATATTGGTAGAGGAACATCTGCAATCTGGCAACTGGCAAAGTTCACTGCAGGGTTCAGCCAATGGCAAAACATCTTGAGCTGAGACAAAGACTGCCAGAGCTAATGACAAAAGCACTAATGACCACTTCATATTGCACACACTGCACTGTTGTGAGGCGGCTATAACTTAAAACATGCTTTATATAACTTTTCGTGAGATAAGCTTGTAATCTGTTCAAATGATTTTCATATGTGCTTCGTGTGTATCTTATCTTGTATCTATTTGGCAAATCTGAACAATATTAATTGCTGTATCTAATAATAGATAACTTTCCAAATTAATAACTTTTTTGGTGAAATTTAGTAATAGCAATACATAGTGTTTCTTATTCTTATCATTGCACAATGGAAACCAAAACTGGATCATTAAGAATGGAAGATTCGAGTATCGTTGAAGACTTTTCATAGCTTACTTTACTTTGTTTCTGCAGTTCACTGATAAAAAAATATCTGATCCGCTAAACCGGAAACGGTTAATCTTAAATAGATTATTATCTGCCTGTAGCAGAAACTGGTAGACTATTAAGTCTCAATAGACCTTATAATCCTTTCATCGGGTTACGTGGGAAACTTTTGATGTGAAATGCTGTGTATCATAATAATATGCAGGTTAGCCTAGAATGCGTGGAATTCTCGATGCTGCCTAGTTGAATTTGGAATATTTGTAAAAAACTCATAAAGTCTGCGCTCGTGGCATGAATTATCTTTTTTCTTACATTTAAACGATAAGTTTACAGCTATATGTAATACCTAGACAAAGTAAGTGTATGTACTTTGCATATAAAAACGGATTAGTGAATTAGAATAGACATCCGTTCACAAGTCAGAAGTGAATAAATTGCCACTTAAGGAAATACTTTGCATACTCTTTTTATACACCAAGTACAAGTACACTCACTCAGACCCGGTGTCTTAGTGGTTATAGCGGCTCGCACGGTTTGCAGTGATCGTGGGTTCGATTCCCACTCGGGTGAAGAATTTTTTCCATTTTCTTTATTAATAATTTTATAATACACTCACTATGTCTAGTTATTACGTAGCTCTGGATTTGTGATATTACTGACAGGACTCAGGTTTCGTCAAAGGAAGAAGACAGGTTTACCTAAATATCTCCTAATTTATATGTCTGCCTTATTTGTTTATTAAATTCAATTAACACTTTTCACTCAAATGACCGCATGTAAGATGCTGTTCAATCATTGACTTTTTTACTGACACAAATCTAGATAGATCTAGTTTGAAAGTAAAAAAATATAAATACCTACTTCTTATGTTTATTTCCTTTCACGATTGGTTTGCTGGAACAATAAACACGCTTTTGTAAATCTTCTTTGTCCTAAAACTTTATTTGTGAAAACTTTTCTGTGTACAATAAAGCATCTATATACTCAGAGTTTAAAACCAATCTCAGCTTTATTTACTTCTCTTAATAATGATATACTACTTGTGTGAAAAAAATTATAGTACCTTATTTAACAATACTATGACATTTTCGCTACTTTTTGAACATCATCGATTTTTGTATGTGGATACATAAATGTATTGGGAAGGAAGGACACTGGCAAAGTTACTGCCATAATGCATATCATTCATCTGAGCATAATGCGATGTACCATCGGAAGTTGGATGTTTTTTTTTCTGGTAATCAAATATTTATCACAATCGTACATACTCCCAAATTTTTAAAAATAATATTTACTTGTAGACTCAAGGAAAATTAAGAATAACTGTTCTAAAATTTGCTTATTTTCGTGAAACAATAATATTTCTAAACAACGAAATTATAGGCATTTTGCAATCTATACATACGAGTACATAGTGACTAAATTAGTTCTTCAGCAGTGATTTTTGAAGTATTTTTCCTAATTTTATAGTCCAAGAGGATTTCCGAGCCAGGGGTATGTTCGGGGACAGACGTTGCAAATCTGCATCCAGTAGCTAAGCTGTAAAACAAAAAACAAAACATTATTATAATATTGCTAAACGTCTATTTATTTATATACGCTTACAAAAACGACTATTCTTTGAAAGTGGTTAACCCTCGGTTTGCTTCGGTATTCTTTTTTGTATTTCCTATATACGACCTTTCCTTCACATATAGATGGCTGTGTTCGCAAAGGTTAGCCAGTACTGCGGGATATAAGTAAAGACCCTATCCTTCGTTCAGTCAAGATTGATAAAACCACTTTCTAATATTTCTCTTGAAAGGGACCTCTCGAAAAAAATCACCCTCTCAGCTTCCTTCGTCTGGCAGTTTTGACTATATTTTGTCTGTTAGTTACTTCCTTAACTGACAACTGTGGGAAGGACAAAAGAGGACAGGTGATCTAGACAGACACACGATCTGCTGAATGCAGACCGCTTTCAATGTGGTGGATTTCCTATGGCTGAATGGATACCAAATAATACACTTACGCTGTTATGTTCTGAACTGAGAGGTCCACAGCTGGCAGCAGGGCAGGTGGTAGGCGTGACTCTCTTACACTCTTGCTGTACGTATTCATTGACTGGGATCGGATGCTGGACCCAGTCGATAACTTCGTGAGAGTTGACCTAGAAAACATATTTTACTTTTAATATCTTTTATATCTCTAGTAATATACTAGTAAAAGCAAAGTAGGACGCGGCTAGAATAAGATTTCTAATAGCTATGTAATAATCAAAATAATTTCAGTCCTAAGAAACATAGGCACCAGCAAACATGGCTACCTTGAGTCCCAAGCAACATGGGCACCAGCAAACTATAAAGGCAACCATAATTAAATTAAATAATGACGAGGAAAATTTAAATGCTTACTGCTAAATCTTACTTACCATGAAAGCATCATTCAGATTGTTGACGAGATCCATGAACCTTACGAGAGCACGACGAACCGCAGGGAAGGTGGAGATGAACCACTCATGGACGTAGAAGCCGAAGGGAGCGCGATTGTTTAGGTAGTGCAGCTCGAAGTTTTGTACAATGAATTGGAACCAGCCCTCTTCATCTTCACGGTCGGGCCTAAACGTAAACAATGAGTTACTAAAAAGCAGTAGTAAAGTAAAATTTCCAAGGAATGTAAGGAGCACTATGGATCTCCCAAAATTTTCGAATAAAAAGTAATCGAGAAAAATGGAAATTCTAAAATATACGCCGCTGATGAAGATATGGGAATCCGTCTGTGAATACTCTCAGAATGGATTTTTTTTTGGTTAGAATTTAATTCTATGAGCAGTTAAAAAGTTCTGAGATAAATTAAGTACAGAGCCATTTAATCATAATATACGAAATTGGCCTAGCAATAAATTCCAAATCCTTGGTAATTTTTGAATTTTGATAAGGACAAGAATATATCAATAATAATAACCTACGTGTGTTCGAAGAAGCAGCCATCAACCATGGAGCAGAACCCTCCATTCTGATCGGGCCAGCTAACCATAGGTAGAACCCATGCACCGGGTATCGAGGCGGTTGGGCAAGGTGGAATCATGCAGTCTTGGGTAGAGGCATAGTCCAAAGTGTAAGGCCATAGTCCAGGGTTAGTATGGCTGATGGTGGGCCAACTGCAGTCATATTGGAGGCCATAGTCCTTTATCACTTGGAAACTGTGGTTGCCGGTCATTTGTAGGAAGGGAATGCGGATGCCTAAAGAGAGAAAATGTTGTTTAAATAGTGTTTAGATCACATGTTATTTTTGGCCTGATTGGCGATATTGGTGGAAACTGGTGAGCCTAAGATTTTATATTTTAATCTCGGTATGGCATTATGTAGAATTAAAGTCTACTTTTTTATCTTGCCCAAATGTCATAGCACCATTAAGTTTGGCTGTATATTTATTGCTTTCAAGAGCTTTATTAAAACAATCCGATTTTTATAGAAGTAGCCTTTAAATACAGTTTTATTTTTCTTGTTCTGACGATACTGACCTTTAATTTCTTCCAGAGGAATATTAGCAAAGTGAGACATCTGAATTCTCTGTTCCCCGAACTCCATCCTCATGTCATCGTAAGTAGCCTGTTGCCAGTATGTCTGAGGGGTTTGGTGACTGACGGAGTGAAGGGCGATTTCAAAACCGCGATTGTAAAGCTCATTGACTAGCTGGTAGTTCGTGTACTCGTGGTTCACGTAAAAAGTGGCGCCGGCTGGACAACCGTTTCTGTTCACACGGTTGTAGAGGATATTGCGGTAGGTTTCGATGTTGAGAACGTTGATGCCATCGTCGAAGGTTATTAAGACGAACTGTAAAGAAATAAAAGAATCAAAAGGTTTGTCGATATAGTTTATTACTGTAGAACAAATGGAACTTTTTTTTATTACGTTGATAGATCCGAGCTCTTACCACGTGTGTCTTAATAAGCTTGTAAAAAGTGGGTATATAATTTGCTCACTTCTGCCCACTATGAGGATAAAAGGTATTAAGTAAGTGTGAATGCTAATCAGTTCATATGCCATTCAAATATTGCAGGTACTTTAGTAGGTAAATTATTTTTATTTTCATTGAAAGAGATTAATATTTTATCATTATAATTGAAAGCTGTTATCAGTAAATCAGTTTTAATGACTTTAAATAATAAAGATTTGTCGGAAATTATTACGTAGTATCAGTTCCGCGAATATTTTTATCTAGAATGGGAATTTATGGAACATGCATACACATGTACGGTTCTCTAAGTATATTTATATCATATACTCATTAGATGGTATCATAAATAATAATAACCTCAAATTATTAAATACATACATATAAAAAACGTATAATACTACAGCTGCTTCTCTTCCCGGGCATACTGTTCAAGTCAGTAGAGGGACAAGAGGGTTTTGGTGTTTTGTAGGCGATGGGCTGACTACCTGTCATTACTAACTGAACTTGTACATCTTAACTATACCCTCAAAATTGGTCAGAAGTAGCACCATGTGGCCCTTGGTGCTCTGCCTACCCCGTAAGGGATAAAGGCGTCATTATACATATATATGTATGTATGTATGTATACATATAATCACGCCTTCATCCCTTACGGGGTAGGCAGTTATATGTGTGTATACTCCCAGAGCACATAGAAGTTAAATTATTAAAATGTACAGCAAAAGACCCGACGGCATTAATTTTTGGGTCGATACCCAGTGTCACGCTCTCGACTAAGGGCCGATATTTTCAGTGATTACGTAGCCAATTTGATGAAAGAATTTGTTGCTGTCTTTCTCTAAAACTTGAGTAAGATAAAGACAAATCAACTTTATCCTTTGGCTAGACTATCTGACCATTGGGAAAATAGGTCCTATGACGAAACAACAAGCCGTCTACGTCCGAACATACGTATAGAAATATACATGCATAAGCCGCGTGGTGCCGGCAGAGTAGAGTTTGTACCACCCCATGCCTGCCCTTGGGTATCGTACGAGGCGATTAAGGGTTTCTGGGAGATGTGCAGCAGCGCCTCCCGTGCTGACAACATAGTCCAAAAATCACAATGCGGTCACCAACCCGCCTGCCCAGCGTGGTGACTTTTGGCAAAACCCCCCTGTGGCAGCCTACGTCCAGCAGTGGATTGCGATAGGCTGAAAACGAAGACGCTTATATACATACGCTCGAAAAACATACCCTCCTTTTGTTGCAATTAAGTAAATAAAATTAAAACATTTAATAGGTACATACTTAAATTCCTCCACTGCAAAGCAGCCAAAAGACTGGTCGCATTTCCCGCTGAATGGCAAGGATAATCCTTTGTCCCACATATTGGCTATCCTTTCGAACTTGGGGTAATGGTTTTATTAAGAAAACACCTTGAAAACACCATCATTATAATCAGTGCGAGCATACCTATTTCAAACTTAAACTCAGATCCATACGAAACCAGAATAGTTTAAGTCTGAATTCCGTTATTTTCGAGTAGATGCGTGACTTTAACTTAATGGACTTAGGAATGACCCGAAGGACACTCGTGAATGACCTTGGCCATACAAATTGAGATTGATCTTGACCTTTCTCACCCTCGAAATTGATGTAGGTATATTGATATTTTTGAAAGGAAACATCGATTAAATTTATAAATGCTACATAGCGTTTAAAGAACACAAATTATTTACTTTATAACATGTAAATATTTCGTTACGCACCTCAAGATTATCAATCATTGGGACTTCGATATTAATCACTGCGTAAAGTAAAAATGTTATTATGGAATCCTAATTTACAGATAGGTTTTGTAGCTATTTTTATTCAATGACGCATATCCGCAACAATCGTATGTAAGAAGTAAATTCTAAATTCACAAATGTTGATACCTTAGAGAATTCTCTTTCTACGGTTAATACACATTAACACTCTGACAGGCTTAAAACTAGCATTTTCGTACGTCCCTCTTTAAACAATATCTAACTTTAACGAGCGTTTAATAGTGTAATCATTTCATGTAAGGATTTCAAGGTAAAAAAGTCACTTAGGTCGGTCTCCTGTGGCTAATTTCCGTGAGATTGATCGCTATGACCGAAATACGGTTGGGGATACATTGTTATAGTTCAAGTTAAGTCAGCATCATTTCAGTCATAGAAAGTCAACTACAACACCACGACTTCCATTTCATTCCATCGGTGGAAAGTCATGCTGAGAGTCAAGTGCCCAAATGCTTAGAATGCACAAGCATGGCCGAACAACGGGCACTGATCCCCCGATTACCAGCATTACTCTCGGAAGCATGTAGCAAGCCTAGAAGGCTGCTGCCCTTTTGGGAAAGTCTGGTTTGGTTGGAGTAGACAGGTAAGGTGAAATACATACAATGGCCTCACTTATAGAGGATAAGTGCGGTAAATGCCAGGTGAAGCTAACTAACAATGTCTAGTTAAGAACTAACCTGTGGTGTGTCTCTAGGCGCTAAATTTCCAGGAATGTCAGTAGAAGAGCATCTACAGTCAGGTAATTGGCATAACTCTGCATTACACGGTTCGGCCAACTCCAAATCGTCTGATAAGGAGAACACAACAAGAGAGAACAGAATGATTCCTGATAACCACTTCATCTTGACGTGCTGAGCCACTGAATGACTATGAGCAGTCATAATGTCTCATGATAATTTATATTCAATCACTATCTTGAAGGGTCGCTTAGATTTAGCTAGCTATCTAATCTTTATTAGAAAATATATTAGAATTATTTCCTAGGCAGTTAGGTCAGGATTTTTTAAAGAAGCATTGTGAAAGGTAATCCTTGCGCTCGTGATAAAAGTGCCCGAAAATTATTTGTTTAACTTCATTTAACATAAGGGCGAAAGTAGTTAGGATGTAAAATTTATACATTTACAAATGTTATGAAGAATTATTTCTGTCATAACATCTAAATATTTCCTAGTGCCGTTGTTGTAGATTAGGGACAGTAGGTAGTAAATTCATTCCAAAAAACAAATTTTCTGGTATTTACCGGGCTACTCACCATGAAATCATTTAGGTAATTGTAGAAAAAAAATATCAGAAGCATGTTTTACAAGTTAACCTGTTCGTAAATATTTTGCTTTTCGTTACAAATTCACGTCATATTATCGTCATGTTCCATCCGATTGACTAGAGCATTTTCATAGAGAGCATTATGGTCATGAATGTGGATAGTGATAGAGGAAGAGGAAGGGCTTAGAAATGTTCACAGATTTTGAGAGAGGATATAAGTACGTATACTGTGGGCAGTGTAATGAGTTGATAAGCTGATAAACCTATTTCACACTTAAATATATTCGGCTACAGTAAAAAACAAAACGTATGTAAAGCTGTTATCTTTAATAATCTTGATTTTTTCATTAATAAACATGTCACTTATTTCGTCTAGGTACTAAGTATAGGTATCGGGTAATTCTCTCGTAACTATGTTTTTAACAGATTTTTCATTTCAGATTTGTCGAATGCATACGGCCAATCCTAATCTACTAATACCACCAGTCCTATCCTATTGAATATAAATGTGAAGTTTTGCTAGAACTTTCTAAAACTGATTTTGAGAGATCTTTTGCATATCTCAGATTTAATAAGGAATAAAAGAATCCGAGATTCTTTTTGATCTCTCGTATAGAAATTGGCTATGGTTATTATTTATTAATATCTTTATTAGGTAAGTACATTGTTATGATTGTTCTTGATTTTTATTATTCTATAAGAAAAACAATTTCTGGAAACGTTAATTAGAATATAACAATGAATACAATCACGTCCTGTTTACTGTTTATCACATAAAATAATTATCTTTGTACAAATCTATATTTTTTTATCGTATTATCGCAAATATAAAGGAAATTACGTTCATTCTTTTTTATCTAGCGCAATACTATCAAAGATAGACCATCCTTAAGATGACGTCATTATAGGCCATAGGTAGGTACTTTTAAATTTATAAACAAAAATCCTCACCAATACGGATTTCACTAGAATACATCAGCTGCATCTCCTTCCGTGCATGTTGTAAGAGTCGACTAAGGAATTCGGGTATTATCTCAGACGATAAGCTAGCAACTTGTCACTGATCATTACATCTGGCCCCGCTATGCCAAAAATGGCTGTGGGATTTTCTTTACGATATTGCAGTTCTGGCCACCCCATTTTATCAGAAACTCAGCTGTGGGTATGTGTACTTATACGTGTAAAACTAAAAGAAGTCGTGTCCAGTAGAAATAATTTTTAATTGCATAATGATCTAAAATATCTCCTACTAGAAAAAGGCACATGCAATACATTTATTATGCATTATTCGACTCGGGTCGAGTCGAGTTGAGGTTGGAGTAAGCAACTATTGATACAGGTGTTAGTTACTAGTACTTTGTTCTCTCTAATAGACGTCATAACAGCATCTATTGGTTTGTACTAGAACGAGCGGTGCAGGTATCCCGCAGAATTTTTGTACCAAGCACTCGCATAAAGTTTCAAGAGGTTTAGCTAGTAGTTCGCGTCGTAGAAAATAGATGGCGCAGTTCAGTTTTGATATAAGCTCCATTGCTTTCATTCTTATACAGCTTTTATTCGTAAGGATTCAATTTTCGTGTCTCTCAGTGAAGTTTTTTAGGTTACTAATGTCCTAGAAAAAAATTATTATAAGTAGACCGCCATTTACCGCCGGGTGTAGTATAATTAAAATGTAGTTTACTTTGATGGATGTAAAGTTCAGTTAGTTAAAATTACAATTTTCTATCAGCTAGGTACGAGTATGCAAGAGATGCGTGCTGCGAAATTTCTGTAGCACTTATCGTGCAAAACTGCAAAAGTTTTGATATATTTACCGGTATTACGTACATATTTTATCGCTTGTTCATCATTTTATGTTCTGCTGGCTGGTCGTAAAGAACAGTCACTTGAAATATGTTAGTTTTATGTTCAAGAACGCAAGTATAAGATACTTCACAATCTATTTCACCTAATCGTTGATTAGCATATTTATAAAACTGGCTTAAAAATATTTTACAGGGTCTTCAGGAGTACTAAAATACACTCAATGAAGTCTACTTGGAAATAATAGAAAACATAAATACTTAAAAAATCTATATTACGTGTCACAGACAGCAAATGCAGAAGTTGCTATAACCTTGGAAGCCGTAGTTAAACTGGTATTTGTAGAACAATACCCAAAAGGTTTCACTTCGAAACCCAGAAGTGATCCATGGCCTAAATAACTTACCCTTCCGTACCTTCTCAACTGCACTGTCCTTGTCTGAACCAACCCTGCGTTATTGACCCGTTGGGGAGTAAATAAAGGTGAATGAAAAGGTTTGATAATTTTTATGAACTTTTTGAGTACTGGTAGAATACTTTCGATTCTATATTTAAATAATTAGTTATGAAATACCATATTGCTTTGAATATCATTTCATACATTAGTTTTGTTATATTTGCCCACCAGGGATTTGGTATCTCCTCTTTGCCCACGTAGTCCTAATGTCATATATGCTTACGATGTTTAAATGTAAACAAAACATAATAAATAGAATAAAAGAATTTCAAATAAAAAGTATTTCATATGCTTCTAATCCTAAAAGCCTAGTTTATCTCATGGATAAAATTCAACATACATTTTGTAAAGATTTTGGACATAATAATCATCTTTGATTTATGTTCTCGTAAAAGAGTTTAAAGATTCAATAAAATTATAAATTGGTAATATCATTTAACTGTCATCCAAAACTAATAAAAAATATATTAGAAAAATTGTGAGAATGTTATTAATTTGCTTTTTTACGCAAAAACTACCGAAATGATTTTGGTCAAACTTGATATTAATCTAGGTTATAATAGAAAAACAAATATAACAAACAAGTACGTACGAGTAACTTAAACCGCAATTTGGCTATTCAATCAATACTTATTAAATTAACATAAAACACATCTCGAAATTACCCTCTTTCAGGTGAAAACGAAACACACTTTTACCGTAACCCAACGCATCCTTTGACCGTAACAAACAGTAAATAACATCAATAATTTTCTTAGTTTATTAGTGGCAGCGAAAACTGGGACGCAGACCGAATTGCCTGGTTTTACACCTGGGACTGCCTTCGTCTCAGATACGAAGTCCCTTGACATTGGCGCTAGTTCAACTATTTTTACGGACACTGTGTATGTTGCATCCTTAGTTTCATTGAATATAGTGAGACTTCTCAATTGGACTATACACTAGGTTACGGGTTAGCGGGAACGAAATCCCAGCCTATATAGGACTTAGAGTCCGATTCTTAAATCCAAAATATTTTCGCTGTTATTACAAAATCGCGTTTAATCGCAACACTGTTTAAATAATATATTTGATAGCATTTTTTTGTTTTAACTCTTTTGTAAGTTTTTAGAGCTGATTGTGCAATAAATAGGTTATCTCAGGAATTATGATGCGTGATAGCTATTTTTAGAGAGAGACATTAAATTACTTACTGTCTGAGAAAACCTTTAAAAATCAGCCCCCAATTCTACATACCATTTCTTTTTCCTCTGAAAAATGACTGAAACAATTTCGTTTGAAGATATTTTTTTCTAATAAATATATCTGCACTAATTAATTTTCTATCTCGTAGTCGTCGTCAGCCTATTGCAGTCCACTGCTGGACGTAAGCCTCCACCAAAGCACGCCAAAGCCTGATCTATCTATTCACCATCTAATCCATGGATATGAAAAGCTTTGACTCCATACTCATTAAAACATAAAGAACTGTAATATAATGTAATAACTATCTGCCATTTTGTATTTACGTGTATGTTGACTTTAGAGATATGTCGATGGATACAGGGATCGCACCTCAGATACAAAAACTTTGTGAGATAGCGGCCCAGTGAATGCAGGCTAGCCTCTGGGGTATTAAGTTTTTTTGCGAGTAAATAAGCCTTACAAGTTGGCAACGACGGTATTTTGGTTTGTATAAGGATTTTAATATGAATAGAAAGCCGTTTTACGTGTGTTACATACATCATCATCATCATCATCAGCCTATTGCAGTCCACTGCTGGACGTAGGCCTCCCCCAGGGCACGCCACAAGCTGCCACGGGGGGTGTTTGCACCACGCTGGGCAGGCGGGTTGGTGACCGCAGTTTGTATTTTGGACTATGTTGTCAACACGGAAGGCGCTGCTGCCCACCTCCCGGAAACCCTTAATCGCCTCGTACGATACCCATGGGCAGATATGGGGTGGTACGAATTCTATTCTGCCGGCACCACGCGGCTTACATACATAATAAAAGTTAATAGGTATAATTTGTAAATGAATGCGTAGTATAATTAAATCTGTGATAATAGCGCGGCTGTGTTCTGTAAATAGGTTAGCAAGAATTGCAAGATTACCTGAAAATCCTACAGCCCGCTTAGCATAGTGGAATCAGAGGGGTAAGCACGAACCTCTCGATAGTCCGTAATGCTATCGTCCAACTGTAAATTCTCATAGATTTTGCTAGCGGGTCGCTAGCGTTACGCCGCGTAAAAAGGTTCGTGCTTATCCCACTGATATAAAAGATAAATTCTAAGTTTCGAGTTCGCCTGTGAGATCGCCCCCAAGTTCTTTAGTCAACTCTAATGACATGCACGGAAGGACCGATAAATGAATAGAATAAAATCTTTTTATTTCAGGCTTGCGCCCATAGTGTTAAAATTAGGTACACAAACTTCAATTTTATGTTAGTCATCATCAGCCACAGTCGCCACAAGACTGTCATGGGGGGTATTTCCCCATAGTCATCACGCTGGGCAAGCGGGTTGGTGACCGCAGTTTGTATTTTGGACTATGTTATCAATACGGGAGGCGCTGCTGCCCACCTCCCGGAAACCCTTAATCGCCTCGTACGATACTCACGGGCAGACATGGGGTGGTACGAATTCTACTCTGCCGGCACCACGCGGCCAATGTTAGTATGTAGTACAAAAAGAAAAAAGAAAAATACAGTAAAAAATACACTGATGCAGCTTATAATATTCTAGTGAATCATTAGTACCTATTATTAAGTTAGAGTTTATATAAATCTGTAGGTAAGTACCTACCTCAAAACTGAGACATAGCATAACTTCGTTCTTGGCATGGAGAACCTTCTCCATGGTCCTTGGACCATAGAGGTCCTTGGAGAGAATATATGACTTTTTCTATGAGCGAAAAGGCGATTTAAAAATGGCTAGTTAAATTAATATTGAGTATTTCAAGATGACGTCGAAAACGGCTGTCTCTAATTTCAGCAAGTAATTCTAAAATTTTAACGTCCACCATAAAAAATCATTATGAACATTTAACTTAATCCAAGGAAACTGGACCGAACTTTTATATCAGTCGTTAAACTCCAAAATATTAAAGTCGAAATCTACGGGATTCTTGTTGAAGAGCTCATAAATTTAAAATGAGTATTAAACCGCGTGAAATGTATTCAATCCCGGTTTTTCAGACTCGAGGCGGCTACGGTTTAGTTAGTTTAGTCTCGGAAGTATGTGGAACGATAGAACTATGAAAAATACACATAAAGTCCTGATTGAATTTCGGTTACGACGGTTAATCTCCATGGAGATTGGCCAACTGCACAGGAGATATTATAGTGCACAAGTATGTGCGCAAACACAGGTAGGTGCACTCTATACTTTCTCAATCCAATAACCCGCCCCCTTATTACCTAACTAACAAAAGCAAAGCGATAGCGAAAATTGTACAAAAATCGCATATTGCTTGTCAAATTCGTATTACGTAAAATTTATTTCAAAGGAATTTTGACATTTCAAGTCGAATATTGTACAATTTTTGCTATCGCTTTGCTTCGGCTTTGCTATTGCTTTTACGTAATCAGGGGGCCGTTGGGAAGGAAATCCATCACGACCGGAGAGTCAGGCGCAAGAACAATAGCTTTACATACTACAGTACTTATCTTACTAATACCTATCTTACCAATATTATAAACGCGAAAGTTTGTGAGTATGGATGGATGGATGTTTGTTACTCTTTCACGTACAAACGGCTGGAGAGATTTTAATAAAATTTAGTATAGAGTTAGCTGACACCCTGGATCAACAACATTTAGATTTTCCTGCAGTCCACGCGGATAAAGTCGCGGGCGTCTACTAGTATATGATAAAATAGAAATCGTCTAACTAGAAACTAGAAAATAGTCTTACCTGGCATGTTGTAAGAGTCGACTAAGGAAGTCAGGGGCGTTCTCTCACAGGCGATTTTCTGCCAACTAGGTGCTGATCATTTACATCTCCTTCGTGAATTTGTAGTTTGGGCTACCGTATTTTAGAAATACAGCCGAGGGTGTATGTATTAGGTTTCGTGCAGAAACAGAGAGAAGAAACGGCAAGGCAACTGAGTTACAGTTTTCCTTTCATCGCATACAGCTACAGCAATGTAAAAATCGCGCAAACATTCTGTATACAACCTTTTCTATCCAAGCCTAAAATAAAAGCCGTCGTTTCAACAAAAATTCGCAAATCAACGGACAAATGGAAAACAAGTGAAAAAATAAAGAGAGCACACACAGGGCGGTAAAAATCCGGACAAAGTTCTCTAAATGCTATGGAAGGACTATGTTTGTATGAGAAGAATGGCAAGTACAGTATTCAATGACTGTTATATGGGTTCCGCATAAGTCCCTAATATTTATATGGGCTTAATATTTTTGTGCTGTGTTCTGCTATATTCTTCTATGCTACTCTGGGAGTAAAAAAAAACCTATAATACTACAGCTGCTTCTCTTCCCGGGCATACTGTACAAGTCAGTAGAGGGACAAGAGGGTCTAGGTATTTTGTAGGAGATGGGTTGACCAACTCTCATTGCTAACCGAACTTGTACATCTCAACTATACCCTCAAAATTGATCAGAAGTGGCACCATGTAGTTCTATCGGCCCTTGGTCCTCTGTCTACTCCGTAAGGGATAAAGGCGTGATTATATGTATGTATGTAAATATTTTTACTCGTTTTTATGAATTTTTATACATAGGTATAATTTGCTTTAATCACTTTACGCAGCTTTTACATTGATTGCTGGTTAATTAAAAAAAACATTGGTGATGATTTATGTAATTTATTTGGTTTTAATTTAGTAGTTACTAGCGGCCGTCCATGACTTTATTTGTATGAACCTTAGGATTTCCCGTTTTCGTTGGAATTTCGGTTTCTGAAATCGGTTAACAAAGATTTTTTTCAAAGATACCATGTCAAAATGTTATAATGTTAGTTTTGTAGGTACCTACATAATTTGTACTTTGCACATCAAACGAATACATTGCCATGTGTACATTGAATAAAATGACAGTATTTTTTCATAATTTTTTTTGTCGTTTCCCAGGGTTGGTTCCATAGAAGAAAACGATTGTAACCTTACAAAGAATATTAGAATATTAGAGGTATTAAAAAAACATTGTTGTCTTTTTACATACTGTATAGTTCATTATACAGGATGTTTTTTCGTTGCCACCCTTAATGTAGGGTACGTACTCTATACATCAAATAAAGTAAGTTTATGCCAAAAAAATGCTGGGAAGCAATGTAAATTTTTTTCCCAGTGTTTATGCTAGTTTTTCATAGACATATATTAATTATTTCTTGTGAAAAAATCTTGCTACGCACGACTATTTGCATTTATGCAGAAAAACGCAGTCTATTTACTCAACTTTGGATCCTAATATCTTGGGAACCAGACACTTCCCAGGTATGCTTCCATGGAGAAAAATGATCGTGATGATGAGGAGATTCCGTAGTTTGCGGGAACGTTGACGACCAAAAATCATCTTATAGTTATAGTTGACACAGACAACGAAGCGGGTGTTAGATAGTGGACTATAAATCCGTAACACAATGGCATGCGGAACCCTAAAAAGCTATGTCCGTTCAGTTTTTGTATGCCGTCATACTTGACAAGGGTCGAAGCCGTTACCCCTTTAATTGCAGGCGGTTTTTGTGTGTATAAGCGGGTGATCCTTCTACGTGAACGTATTGTATAGGTAGATATACAAAGGGGGACTAAACTATTACAGAGATTTCTTCCGGTCGACCATTCTCATTCCACTATGGTCTCATACATAGAAAAATAAGTTCTCCAGCACCTATCATCACACACACTTTTGAAGCAACTTCAGGCAGTCAATTGGCCCCTCCTTCTGGGGGCTCATAGTGAGAATATTTGTAATATTAGGAAATGTTTTCTTCTGATCAACATCATTTCAACGGGCAGCAGCGCCTCCCGCACTGACAACATATACTGACAACATAGTACGAAAATCACACTGCGTTCACCAACCCGCCTGCCCAGCGTGGTGACTATGGGCAAAAACCCCCTGTGGCAGTAGCCTTGTGGCGTGCCCTGGGGGAGGCCTACGTCCAGAGTGGACTGCAATATAGGCTGAAGAAGAAGATGGAGAATTCCTACACAACTCAGGAATGTTCATACAATCTTGAAAAATAAATATGTGATTTCTAGTCTCAAATTTTGATAATAGGTTATCTATAGTGGGCTATTCATAGCTTTTCCTTTATATACCCCTTTTGTTACACCCTGTATAGCGGACGCAGCTGTTCTTGAGTTATAAATAGTATAACTAACAGGATTTTCATTTATATAGGTACATAGATGTAGGTACCTATGAACTGTTATAAGCAGGATATAAACACACAATAAGACAGGTAGTTTCCCTTTTTCGGTGCAATAAACTTAAGCGTGTGAAACAGAGGTAACATTATCATGGCGTAAACAACTTAGTAGCTTATAATTTGTTATTTATTTATACTTAAAAAAAGCAATACTAATAGTAGTGACCGATTATTAGTGGGCACTGAAATACCACAAATGTTTTCTGGCTTATACATATACAAGTAATTTCGTATATTTAAAAAAAAAATCAGCAGCAGCCGCAGCGCCATTGTTACAGGATGGCCGAACGTTGCAGTCGGCCTATAGCAGCGAGTCATTAGCCATTACCTAGCCATTTGCCGTGCCCCTACGTTACACCTCAAGCCATTCAGCCATTGCCATGCCATAAGCTTAGACCTCCTACTGGCCTGTAGGAGTAAGCCTTGACGGGGTGGGCGTAGGGACTAGCCATGCCATGCCTTTATACGCGAGTGCACGCCGCATTCGTGACACGATTCCGCCAGCGACAACTAGTTTTGTAATCACTGTCTGATTCTTATTGGAAGATTTTCTATGGGTGCCGACATCACGTCAACGCCTAATGCGAGGACGCAAATAAGCGTCAGCGGCGCCTCTAGAAAGTCTAAAAGACGCAAATACGTAGTCGCCGGCACTGAATGTGAGATGAACTAGTTACTTGTTTCTTTTGTTATAAAGTGAATATAAACTACTTTCTTCTTTGTACCACGTGTTGGGTAACATAGCAAATTGACGGGCCCTTCATAGAGACCTTTGTTAGTGGGTTTACGAGGCCTGAATTGACCTATTTTTGAAATACTACGCTTCGTTTGGTGTAACGAAGTGTGTTTTGTTATACGTTGCTTATTGTGTTGGTAGCTTAGATTTATTTAGCTATTTTTAGGCTTAGCAAGAACCTTTTTCAGTATTGTGTTGCGCCTCTACCGTTGTATCTCATTTCCCCTCGGATTATGAGAATAAGCGAATAGAGAGTGCACCCGTTTTTGGGCACGCACTTGTGAACTATAATATCTTCTGAGTTGCTGTGGCCGAAATATTATTATTAGGATCTCTTTCATCCATATTAATAAAAAGAAATCAGTAGCATTACTAAGTAAATAAGCAAAAAATAACCTAAAGGATCTTGATGGAACCTGCAAGTTATAGGCTATACACCTGCATAATACATGGCCACAATTTGCGGTCACGCGAATTTCACCAGGTCACCTACCTTCAAACAAAGCAGCCACAAGTTTCACGTTTTGAACTGCTTAACTTTGTGCTATCCCATAGTAAAAAAGGTATGCCATATTGCCTATTATACGTAGGTATATTATGCACGCAAGAAAATATTTAATCTAACACCTTTTGAACAAAAAGTTGGGCCCATCTGCACTACGGTCGTATATCAGGGGCTAGAAAAACCTTTGTTTACATCATTTTGTAATATAGGGTGACCATAGATTTTGTTTTCGTTGGGCTAGTTTACTTTAACATGCCTGCATACGAGTAATTTACGAAGGCATTGTTGTCAAACTAGTGTATCCAGAACTACAGGATCAGGAAGGAGATCTTACAGTCTTTTAGCACATGATTACGTTTAGCAAATGATTTAAGAGGTCAGAGACAATTTGCTAGCTTATCGCCTAATGGTCAAATTCAATACTAAAGATCAAAAATAATCTAGGATGTATATGATTTTGCATGAGAATAATTGAAGCTTAAATCAAATATAATGCAAAAGCACCAACCCGCCTGTCCATGGTAACACCCTTTGGCAGTACAGTAGCCTTGTAGCGCGCCCTGGGAGAGGCTATTATTATTATTGATAGATTATTATTATTTCCTTTATTTAACACTTTTTCTTATTTTTCTACATTTTTAAAAATAAATTTATTACAATATGTAAAAGTATAAAAGAAACATTTAAAAATATAAAAAAAAAACAGCGTTACGCCTGCAGCGGGAGTAAGTTCCATGCTACCGGCGGTTAGGGTCCCATAGAGAGGAACCTCCTCACTATGCGTGCCGTGTCGAGGAGTACCGCCTTCTTTATCTGATTCCTGACCCAGCTGCCCAACGAGAGTCTCTTGAGGTGTTGGTCGAGGCTTTTCGCTATTAAACCGTTGACTGTAACAATTATCGGGACAATAATTTTGGATAGGTAGACATTCAAGATTGCGATATAGTACGTCAACGGATCAAGTCACACCAAATTGTAGTTGTAGTCCTAACCATGTCCTTACTTCAAAGTCAAGGTCAGATAACCGCCTCTAATTACTTTTATATAAGGTCATTCACCAAACAAATTACGCTGGGATTGAAAACTTTTTGTCTCTGAAAGGCAATCCGTCGTTTAAGGCTTGACTAAAATGAGTTTAGGTATTTGTGAAGCGTATAGGCCTAAGTAGTGATTTTTATTCGTTACGTGTGTACTGGATTTTCTAGGTTATTTTTATGCCTCTGATCGCCTCTGTTGGCCCAGCTGACCTATGGGGATTGCAGTGCTATCCAGTCCCGGAAAGAGTAATTAATATTAATTTGTTCGCATTATTGTCCTATTTTCTTTGAATTGAATTTTTATACCTACAGTTTAGTTGATATCTGCGTTTAGTGCCATAAAAGTCACTAGAGCCCACTTTTCACTTATAGCTCGACATGTCTGCACTCGACAAATATCTAAAATCAGAATGGAGGATATTTGAACAGCTGATATGAACAGCATTTTTGGTTAGGTATCAATGGTAGGTTCCTACCTAACTACTAGGGTAAATATCAGTTGATTTTTTGAATATCAGTTGATTTCTATGGACCAATTGGTCGAGTGTCGACATGTCGAACAAAAGTCAGAATCGGGGCTCAACTCTCACAATATGGGAGCCAGAATTTGAAGCTCATCAAATATAACGTTCAAAAATCCTAGTATTTACACGAGTATAAATATAAATACAGTTTTTTCATATTAAATACAATATTAATATTCACTATGGGTGCGCCCACCACCGGGCCCTACACCCTCCACTGACCCTCGGATCTGATAACTCATAATTGCGACAACAGGCACTTGCACTAACTACAATCGCCATGAGAAACCAGACCCGAGCACCTAGCATGCAAGACGATACATTGCACCATTCCGAAATCAAAAACTAGATAAATAATCTACATATGTTTCGCCAACAACCGTGGCATCCTCAGGATTATAGAAATTAGTAAATTAGTAAACCACTAATTACTATGAACCTCTAAAACCCAACACATTACTTACACAGAATTAACTACCCTCTACTAAGTATTAAAAAATATATAAATAATTACCCACCATTATTTATATTTCAAATAAATATATACTATTTGTGCACACAAACAAATAGTATTGGGTGAATTAGTTAAATTTAAATGAAAAAATTCAAAATTCACCAAAATTTTGATAAATTAGTAAAGAAAACAAGGATGTATGGAACAACATATTCCATTGCCCCAAAAAAACAAAAATTGTTATTGACATTGACAAGCCACTACATTCTAAGGTTACTGTTTATTTATTTATTCTAGCCAATGAGTTCAACAGCGGAGACGAAAATTCAACCTGTTCATTTAAAAGGTTTACACCAGAATATTTGGCTTTCAAAATCTCCAACTGTTCCAAAATAGATAGACGAATGCCCTTTTCACACGTAACAGACTAACAAAACTGTGGTCATCTGGAATTTTATGGTTTGAAACTAACAAGTGTTTGGCAAAATGTGATTTTTTCAGGGAAATTGTTCCTATAAGCTGCCAAATGTTCTTGGTATCTAATCTTGAAGTTACGACCCGTTTGACCTATATAAACAGAATTACAGTCAGGACAGTGCAAGCTATAAACTCCTGATTTTTTTATCAATTGGTAATATTTGTTTTGTGTAATTAATCTATTTAAAGAATTAAAAGTCTTAAAAGCCACCAAGATGTTTTGTTTTTTCAATGATTTTGCAATCATCTCTGAGATATAGCCAAAATATGGTAAACTACCAGTGTAAATATTTGTAATCTCCTCTATTTTTGGGTACAACATTTGTTTAACTAAAATGTTTTTCTTTTTATCAATTAGGTTATAAATTAGTTGTGAACTATATCCATTTGATCTGGCTATTTGTATAATAGTATTTATTTCTTAACATAATTAAAGTTATTAATCGGTAACGTTACTAACCTGTGTATCATTGATTTGTATGCCGCAAGCTTATGTTGCCATGGATGGAAAGAATCAATTGGAATAGTTACATCTGTATGTGTTGGTTTCCGGTAAACTGAAAAATCATGATAATCTCCCAATCTAGTAATAGTTACATCTAAAAAATTTATACTATTGTTTATTTCTTGTTCTATTTTAAATTTAATCTTAGGATGTTTTGTGTTAAGGATGTTTAACAAAAAGATGAAAACTGCCTAACTGTGCCTGTCCAACATAAGATGATATCATCAACATATCTAAAATAATATTTTATATGATTATTACTATTAACAATATATTCATTTTCAAACCAATCCATAAATATATCGGCTAAAAGAGGTGAAAGCGGAGAACCCATAGTAAGACCATCCTTTTGTATGTAATATGTATTATTATAGCAGAAATAATTCTGGCTCATACAAAGTCTAGTTAAGGTAATAGATTATCTGCCTCCATTGGATTTAGTTTAACTTTTTCACACCAAGTTTTAATAATATTTAAACATTCCTTGTAAGGAACATTTGTAAACAAACTCTCAACATCTAAAGAAAATAATTTGGAATTTGTTGATAATTTAATATTTTTAATTTTATCTATTGAATTTAGACTATTATTGACACTATATTTGGGTGTAAATTGAATTTTTCCTTTATAATGTCATTCAGAAATTTTGCTAATTTATAAGCTGGAGCTCCAATATATGAAACGACTGGCCTTAATGGTATATTATCTTTATGAATTTTGGGAACCATATAACAATGGTGTTACGGGTTCATTGGAATATAACGTTCCTTTAAATAAGCAGAATTTTTTTGAAAAATATATTCAGCAGAAGTAATACATTGCTTTAATTGTGCATGGAATTTCTTGGTTGGATCAAATGGTAAAATTTGAAATTCATCTGTATTGAGGATTTCCATTATCTTACCATGATACACCTCATGCTTCATTATTACCAAAGTATTACCCTTGTCCGCTTTACTAATTAAAAGATTATTATGATTTATTTTTAGTTGTATAGATTTATATATTTTAGAAAAGTGTGTAGGATGATTATAATTACTAAAATTATTCAATGTATTATTTTGTAAAGACCTCATCTCGCCGGCCAAGACACTTTTGCCAATGGTATCCACTTTATTTCTTACTAATGTTATTTCAGTGTCCACTGCCAAACGTTCAAAAGATTTGTTGGAAATGTCTTTTGGTGGGCAAAATTTCAATCCCTTCATCAACAACCCCATTTCCTGATTTGAGAAATTAATGTCAGAAAGATTTTTAACTCTTGGATAAAATTTATGTGTACTTATGTTAGGTGGACTTATGTATTAGAACCTTTATCATAAATGTATTTTAAATGAATTAAACGTTTAATTTTTTGAGACTGTGTATTAAATTTATTCTGACCTGCAAAATGTAATTGGCGAATTGTAACGCCTAATACAATTTCATTTATAAAACAGTTATGCGTAACAAAGCAGGCGAAATTATACATCAAACTTTTAGAAGCACAGCGCATTGCTAGGCAGAATATCTGGTTTAATAAACAATGTAAGTACCATAAAGTTATTCCAAATTATATTAGTATTCGTTCTGGGGTAAATAATAGACAATCTAAATTTGCAATTTATAAAGCACAACAAATTTGGCTATCACAAGAAATTAAATATTGGTATTTTACTGCAGATAATTTAAAAATACACTTAAAGGTTTTACACATGGAATTGGCTTTTAAGCTTCATCCAGTTGAGTTTGATCTTTTAGACCAGAAAGCTAGGGACTTTGCCCATTTGCAGGTCAGAATAAATTTAATACACAGTCTCAAAAAATTAAACGTTTAATTCATTTAAAATACATTTATGATAAAGGTTCTAATAACATAAGTCCACCTAACATAAGTACACATAAATTTTATCCAAGAGTTAAAAATCTTTCTGACATTAATTTCTCAAATCAGGAAATGGGGTTGTTGATGAAGGGATTGAAATTTTGCCCACCAAAAGACATTTCCAACAAATCTTTTGAACGTTTGGCAGTGGACACTGAAATAACATTAGTAAGAAATAAAGTGGATACCATTGGCAAAAGTGTCTTGGCCGGCGAGATGAGGTCTTTACAAAATAATACATTGAATAATTTTAGTAATTATAATCATCCTACACACTTTTCTAAAATATATAAATCTATACAACTAAAAATAAATCATAATAATCTTTTAATTAGTAAAGCGGACAAGGGTAATACTTTGGTAATAATGAAGCATGAGGTGTATCATGGTAAGATAATGGAAATCCTCAATACAGATGAATTTCAAATTTTACCATTTGATCCAACCAAGAAATTCCATGCACAATTAAAGCAATGTATTACTTCTGCTGAATATATTTTTCAAAAAAAATTCTGCTTATTTAAAGGAACGTTATATTCCAATGAACCCAGTAACACCATTGTTATATGGTTTACCAAAAATTCATAAAGATAATATACCATTAAGGCCAGTCGTTTCATATATTGGAGCTCCAGCTTATAAATTAGCAAAATTTCTGAATGACATTATAAAGGAAAAAATTCAATTTACACCCAAATATAGTGTCAATAATAGTCTAAATTTAATAGATAAAATTAAAAATATTAAATTATCAACAAATTCCAAATTATTTTCTTTAGATGTTGAGAGTTTGTTTACAAATGTTCCTTACAAGGAATGTTTTTTAAATATTATTAAAACTTGGTGTGAAAAAGTTAAACTAAATCCAATGGAGGCAGATAATCTTATTACCTTAACTAGACTTTGTATGAGCCAGAATTATTTCTGCTATAATAATACATATTACATACAAAAGGATGGTCTTACTATGGGTTCTCCGCTTTCACCTCTTTTAGCCGATATATTTATGGATTGGTTTGAAAATGAATATATTGTTAATAGTAATAATCATATAAAATATTATTTTAGATATGTTGATGATATCATCTTATGTTGGACAGGCACAGTTAGGCAGTTTCATCTTTTTGTTAACATCCTTAACACAAAACATCCTAAGATTAAATTTAAAATAGAACAAGAAATAAACAATAGTATAAATTTTTAGATGTAACTATTACTAGATTGGGAGATTATCATGATTTTTCAGTTTACCGGAAACCAACACATACAGATGTAACTATTCCAATTGATTCTTTCCATCCATGGCAACATAAGCTTGCGGCATACAAATCAATGATACACAGGTTAGTAACGTTACCGCTTAATAACTTTAATTATGTTAAAGAAATAAATACTATTATACAAATAGCCAGATCAAATGGATATAGTTCACAACTAATTTATAACCTAATTGATAAAAAGAAAAACATTTTAGTTAAACAAATGTTGTACCCAAAAATAGAGGAGATTACAAATATTTACACTGGTAGTTTACCATATTTTGGCTATATCTCAGAGATGATTGCAAAATCATTGAAAAAACAAAACATCTTGGTGGCTTTTAAGACTTTTAATTCTTTAAATAGATTAATTAACACAAAACAAATATTACCAATTGATAAAAAATCAGGAGTTTATAGCTTGCACTGTCCTGACTGTAATTCTGTTTATATAGGTCAAACGGGTCGTAACTTCAAGATTAGATACCAAGAACATTTGGCAGCTTATAGGAACAATTTCCCTGAAAAATCACATTTTGCCAAACACTTGTTAGTTTCAAACCATAAAATTCCAGATGACCACAGTTTTGTTAGTCTGTATACGTGTGAAAAGGGCATTCGTCTATCTATTTTGGAACAGTTGGAGATTTTGAAAGCCAAATATTCTGGTGTAAACCTTTTAAATGAACAGGTTGAATTTTCGTCTCCGCTGTTGAACTCATTGGCTAGAATAAATAAATAAACAGTAACCTTAGAATGTAGTGGCTTGTCAATGTCAATAACAATTTTTGTTTTTGTGGGCAATGGAATATGTTGTTCCATACATCCTTGTTTTCTTTACTAATTTATCAAAATTTTGGTGAATTTTTGAATTTTTTCATTTAAATTTAACTAATTCACCCAATACTATTTGGTTTGTGTGCACAAATAGTATATATTTATTTGAAATATAAATAATGGTGGGTAATTATTTATATATTTTTTAATACTTAGTAGAGGGTAGTTAATTCTGTGTAAGTAATGTGTTGGGTTTTAGAGGTTCATAGTAATTAGTGGTTTACTAATTTACTAATTTCTATAATCCTGAGGATGCCACGGTTGTTGGCGAAACATATGTAGATTATTTATCTAGTTTTTGATTTCGGAATGGTGCAATGTATCGTCTTGCATGCTAGGTGCTCGGGTCTGGTTTCTCATGGCGATTGTAGTTAGTGCAAGTGCCTGTTGTCGCAATTATGAGTTATCAGATCCGAGGGTCAGTGGAGGGTGTAGGGCCCGGTGGTGGGCGCACCCATAGTGAATGTTTGAACTTCCGAATTGTAACGCCTAATACAATTTCATTTACAATATTAATAAGCAATAAGCGTGTTTATTAACAGTTGAACTGTGAGTCCGGTGGAAAGTTGGTCTTTTTGTACGTACGAAGTGATGCAACCATAGCTAAATGATACAGCAGTATACAAAGTAAGAAAAAGAAATAGAATGTTGTCCATCCAATTATTTATATTATTAAATATCACCAAGTAGGATTAGATACTTTTCTATCGTCATTCTGTCAAAGGTCGACAATGTTAGACTTATTAAGACATTCCAAGAATTAAATACTATTAGGTAAGCAATTACCATTGATAATAAAAGTTTAATGTAATTTATTAAATAATTTATATAGACAATGCTACCCAGAAAATTTAAATCTGGTATGCAAATTTCTAAGAAACGATATGCATACATAAGCGGGTATAGCTAAAATTATAAATAAAGTCGTCTATTGTTACTAAAATTCATAAAATGGCAGCTTCAAATATTTAAAGTTCGAGCACTGATATTTATCTGTTCTATGTCTCTCCCATAAACTGGGCGCCATATTGCCACAGAGCAAACAGAACGAGGAAAACTGAGTCCTGAATGAGCTTCTGAATGCGTGGATTACTCAATTTATGAGTACTGAATTTTAATGTAATATAATGGCGTAGGTTACAAAAATTATTATTCATAAACGCCGAAAAATACAAGATCCCTGAGGCAATTTGTATCTTGCGTTTGATATCCAAGTCCTCGTCAACTAATGAATGATAACACTCAGTGTTACCATGCTAAACGGGTTGTGGGATCCTTTGTGATCTTGAAGTTCCGGCTACACATTTCAGAAACATAGCCATGTCGTGCCTACTCGTATATGTAATGTACAATATCTCGAATGAGAGTTCTATTGAAGTTTCAAGAGAAGTCTGGTGACTGTACAAAACTTACCTAACGTGTAACTAAGACCATATTATGCTGGATACTATGGTTTAGGAATAAATAGTTGAAATTAAGTAACGGATCACAAAAAAGTTTGATCTATCTCCCATTGTCTAAAGAGACGGGGAACGGATAAAACTTTGTGCAATCTGTCCCCTAAAGGGATAAATCAGGCTAACCGATCGGAAGGGGCCAACTCGCATGCACCCGCGAGTTTCACGCACACGAATTGAGCTAACGGCGATAACATATTAATCTTAATCATGAAATTAATTAATTAATATATTTTTAAATATAAATGTTTGTTTTAAAAGTAATATTAGAAATAAGGTCTACTTAATACATTCCTACTAATATTTAGTTATTATAAATTAAATTACGATTAATGCTACTAAATATTTTCATTGCTTGGATGAAAAGTTATAGGCTTATAATTAGTTAAAAGTCAGTTTTATTTTCTTTTTAAATCATCAATATTTTTGAAAGTTAGATAGAATTCAATTATTTTAATGGCATCCCAAGCGTTAAATTAATACGTAGCAACGCGAAAGTTTAAACTGTAATTCCATCCCAATAGACTTTATAATAATTCAAAGTTGGTTAAGTTTATAAGTAAGAAAAAATATAAAGCACTACTTATAGTCTACTACTAATAAACTAATAATTTTATTCAAAGTACATACATATTATATTAAATTCAATTTGAAAATTCGCAACCAATGTATGCATTTATGCCAATATTTGACGCACATGTGTGTACGTGCTGCATCAGTTAATATGCGCTACATTGCTGTTTTGTTGGTTCGTGTTTTATTTACAATCTAAAGTTGACTTATAATATATGTTGCAAATACGAGTAGTCGCAATGAAAAAAAAAAAGTGGATGTAGTCTTCGCTTTATAAATATTAAATAGCCTCGAGCACACCGGATGCGTATGCGTGCACGTTAGCGTAGACATACACGTACCTCTGAGTTGTAATGTATGGAACGGTATAGACACGGGCAGACCGGATGCCTATGCGTAGACGTAAGCATAGACATCAACCGGTGACAGTTCCATACATAAACTCAGAGGTACGTGTACGTCTACGCTTACGTGTACGCATACGCATCCGGTGTACTCGAGGCTTCTGAAGAATTTGGCTATCTTTTCTTATGTGAAAGAGTACTTGAATATCTGCTATTATATTCTGTGTTCGTTGCTATAGGCCTTTTATAAGCGGGCGGTTTTCTCATTGTCTAGTTAGCAACAATCCGAACATACACGGCATTGCGCACTAATTTCTGTATTGATCACGATCCCAAAGTTTTGGTTTACAAGGAAATAGAGTTAATTGCAAGAAATGAAACATACATTTGAGGTACTTTATTTATCGTTCAGTACCTAGTTGAAATTCAGACGGAATTGCTTTGGGGACTGAAATTTTTAATAAATACAGCACAATTTTATTGGTGTAGTTTGGATGAATCTGCCTACCACGCCATAGGTCCTGGGTATCCCGGTAGGTGCGAACATTGATGATAAACAGTATCTTAACGGAGATGTCACAGACACGATTAGCATAGCGAGGACAGATTATATTTATAGTCAGTGTTAAGTTGCTACTTTATGGTCTGGGAGAATGCTCGAATGCCTAATAAAATTATGCGGGATGAAAATATGTTACCGGGATAAAAAGAAGCCTTTGTCCGTCATCAGGCCCTAACTATCTCTGTGCTCAATTTTATTTAAATCGGTTCAGTAGTTTTAGCGTAAAAGCGGGTAGACATATAGACAGAGTTACTTTCGCATTTACCCTGCTGCTAATAAACCGCTTAAAGTTACAACATCGTTATACTTGATTTTTGACAGCGAATAGTATAACTTATACCTAGTATAAAACTTCATATTAGTAGGGATTAGGTGTGTCCCACATCTCTACATCTGTGCAAGTACCAAACTATCATGTTATTCCGTATATTAACGCTCCGTAGACCCAATTTGTTAGTCCATCAGTTGTTTTAAACAGCGCCGGAGTCCCTTGGGCCATGGATGATTTGATGTTTGTTTTAAACTGAAGGACATAGAACGCTACGGAGTAGACTGTAACTAAATTTTTTTTTTTAAAATGGTCTAAAACAGCAAAAGTTTGCTTATTGTGCTGCATATCAATGTTTGTTTAATGCATATCAAGTGTTACTATGATTATCTGATATCTAATCCAATGTAAGATTATTTTGTTAAATGTTACTTAGTTTTGACTGTGTCGCTGGGAGCTATTTCTCTTCCAAGCAATGACACTTCACTGAAATAGTTGTAACAGTAATAGTAGAATCATGCGGTGTGTCAGACCTAATGTTGGTTGTGCCACAAAAGGAGAACTGTCTAGCAGCTCTCCTGGATTTCGTCTTTAGGCGACCTTAACTCTTATTAGCTCCACGTTGGTGGCTATAAGCCCCGAATCGCCTAACTTATGCCTGACAGACCGTAACAAATCGCACCTTGGGGTGGTGACCGTTGCCAAAGCAAAAGTTTTGCGATTTATTTTTTTGGGTTGTTTAAATTCACCTCCTTTTTTGTTTGGTAGCGGTTTCATTTTGGGGTGCGAATATAGAAAGTAACATATAAAAAGACAATCGACAAACAAGTTGTTAATGCTTTCATGTCGAATAAATGATTTTGAATTTGTATCTACCGGGATTCGAGCCCAAGATCTATGGCGTGGCAGGAAGGGTTTGTGCAATCTGCAGAAATTCGTCGGTGTTATGTTACTTACACTGCTAACTAAACTAAGTTAATTTACCTTATCTCACAGTTTTACGTATAGGTATTGCATAGGTATTATATTCATATGTATAGGTACATAGATTGTTGTGGACGCAAATGTATGAAAAACTAGCTTAACTACTGTGTGCTAAGCTAAACTTACTTAGCGATGGAATCTTCAAATAGCGGCACAGGTAAAGTATTTACTAAACTAAACATACCATACTAAACTATTACAGCAATTAATCTCAACGGAAAATATTATTAATCGACTCCATTGCTTCTGTTCTAAACCCTACACCAACTTACTTTTATGAGTTGATGCTTTCATTTGACCTTTACATTAATTAGACTAACACTATTAAAGCAATAGTTATTTGATGTGGCACTGTTTGATTAGAAAATTTAAGAATAATTTAACATTATTTTCAATAGTAAAACACATACTTCCTCTTCACCATAGGGGGTTTTTGCCCGTAGTCAGTACGTTTGTAAGGCAGGTTGGTGATCGCATTGTGTTTTTTGGACTATTTATTTATAGTAATAGTGGAACTATTCAACTCTGCCGATGCCATATTACAAGTATTATAGGGAGGATATATATTCATTTAAGTATTGGTTTTTAACTTTCTAAACTAATATTGAAGTAATAGAAGTGTGATAGACAATAAGTACAAATTACACTAAAAAAATTTAGTGAAAGATGCATAAGCTAAACCTAAAACTTCTTGCAGATACAAGAACATTTCAACTAATGAGAATCCAAAAAAATCACGTCATTATATTCCAGCCAATTGGCTAATAGAATCTGAGCTATTTCTCGGCGAACACCTACGATTTTTCCCAAGTCACTGATCTAGTTCGGACACATTGATTTATTCCCAGCGAGTAAGTTACACTCAGTAATACCATTTGAGTTATTTTTCGAAATCGCCGGTTTTCGCCGCGTCCCGGTCCGTGGGATCCAGTCATTTCTCATTTGGCCCGAAGTGAACAAATTACACGCAGTTACGGCGCCACTAGCGACCAAAGTTTGCCCCTACTAGTGGTGCGAATTCTAGTCTGATCTTTTCTCTTCTACTTCAATTATTTAAGCAGAAACAAAAAGTCGGTAATTTATAAGCCTGGATCCTACTAGTCGATGTAAAAATTTTAAGAGTGACAGCGAAGATCGCAAGGTTATCGATCCATCGACATCAATATCGGTTAGATTTCATCACGTCATTTAAATTCCTTAAATGAAGTAGCCTATTGGAGGAAATGCTTTGATGGCTTTGCGATCTTTACTGTTACTAAAATTGTTACATTGAATAAGGCCTTTTAACAGCGTCACGTAGGTCCAACGAAGTGTTTAAATCTTTTCTGGACCCACTTATTAGAAAATTTCATTGTATTTGGTGAAATATTTTCAAGTTTTAGGAAAGGCTTTCTTTAATATTTTATTTTATGTGTGTGTCAATACGTGGTTATAGGATCTCTATCGCGATCCTGCAGTACTGGATACCCCATTTTAGGGAACACAGCAATATTATGTATGTAAAAAATTAAGGTACCTACAAACTACACGTAGTAATTATATCATGCAGACCAAGTCGAAGGAAATCAGCTAGTTTCATCTTAAAAAACCATTCAGGCCTTCGAAAAACTTTTGGTAAAAATATCTGAAAGCCTTATAAAATATTATAAGGGCCTTAAATCAAGGGTTAACTTATTCCTAAGTACTTAAATTACCATTTAGAACTTGTACTAACTTGAAACGTTAAAGTTAGTGCCTCGTTAAAAGTACGTAGGGATATTTTAGTCTGAAGTTTTATTTAGTAACAACGAGGAAAATTTATATAAATTCGAATAATCGTATTAATATTTTTTCCAGATATAAATAAACTTTAAAATGTGTTTATAAAAATAACTTTACATTAAACTTCTTGATTGTGACATTTCCTCTAGCTAATATTAGTTAGACATTTCCACTAATAGAAAGTTTTATTTTAGCAAGTTTTATCACGTTGTTTAATGAAAGCGCTAAAAAGAGGAAACATGGAATCGTCATTAGGAAATTCGTTACGAAATGTTTATATTATTTATGCTACGGGTAAACTATAGTTCCTAAGATTGCGTTGAATTGGCAATGAGTGGTCGTGAAGGAAAATGTCAATTACAGGTCTATTTTAGTATTGTATGGCCGCTAAATGACGCTACGGCTGTCTTAGGAAACCAAATTTAAGAGATATAAAATAAAAGTAGAAACTGAGAAAGGTGTGCTCTCGAACTCGAATTTGAAAAAGTGCCACGTCACTCGTGCATATAGTAGGGGCACTTTGCGAGTAATGCCAAATAATGTGGAGGGCCCTGTCATTACTCCGGCTCAAACGGATTGTTTAGGCAATGAGTGTTACGGGGACCATGGGCCGAAAGATGTAGCTGTAAAATGTATTGGCCGTAAACATGGAGCAAATAGACGGAGGGGCTTTCTATTCTTGTTCTTGAAAAGCAGATGCCCGCGTCTTCGATAGCGTTTGCCCGTTCTCCTGAATCTTTCCTATTGAATGCCTATGTCATAAAAAACAAATTTTATAAGTTTCCTTTCTCCTTAAGATGCCTGAATGTAGTAAGATGCATGGAGGAGAGGTAGCTAATGTATTCTAGTTAGGCCCCGCATCAGCACAGGCCAAAAAACGTACAGAAGCAGAGGTAGAAAACATTAAACCGAAACTCTTTGATTACACAACTTCTCATTATAAAACAAGACATAGGTGATAATGCTTTCTCATAGCATGTTGTGTATTCTAGAAATTATAGTTATTTCTTTAAAAAATTGAAACCCAAGATTTCCCGTTCAGCAAGCAATGAGGGATTTTCTGACAAGTTAAAATAACTATCAAAATTACATGGTGTTACCTACATCTCCTCTCCCACCTAGCTCTCCCCCCTTCACATCCCCATACAGAATTTCGGGTAGGAGATTCGCTCACGCCATCTATCCTGGCGATTTGTACTATTTTTTACTCTTAATAGTTGTCAGAAAATCCATCATGACACCAATCTATTAATTGTCATAATTATGATTATTATTCATCTGAGGATTGTTCGCTTAATTATTGCTTAAAACGATAAATCAGACGAACCAGATACCTATTAATTAATCCCATGAATTCAATGAAAATAATATTGAACGCAATTAATTATTGGTAAGCCTAATACCAGATAATGTGATTATAATTTAGTCTACTGTTTGATTGAGCGCAGTGGTTCTAAAATTATTAGGGATCCCACACACAATATTATTTATATAACTAGTAATGCGTGATAGTGGTCTTTCAGTAGCGTCGTCTACTGGACCCAATTGCTAGGCCCAAATTTATTTTTTAACGACAGCAAAATTCACAAATTATCGAAAACTTTCCTTCTATCGGAAGTCTAATTTTTTTAAGTTGCAAAATCGAATAAATCGAAATAAACATTTTTTTTTATATTATCCAGTCTAATTTTCTACGAAATCTATTTAATTAAGTATTTAATGGATGAAATTCCTCGAACCTGTAGAATTTTCTATAGTTTATTTGAGTACCAAACCTCATTGAACTTTGAGAACCGCTGGTTTATTTCCAAATCAGTCGTAATTTGTTGGAATATTCACAACAGTAGTATATTATTCGAGAATTACAAATTATTCGACGTTTAATCGTATATCAATGCATAATGAATACGAGTTACTTTAATTAACTTACTACGACCGATTTATTAAGTGTTAATTTTAGAATATTAGTTTAGAAAGTCTATCTTAAGGATAAAGTTGATGCTGTCACTATCTTGATCAAGTTTTTAAGAAAAGACAGTATCATCTTTATCTTTCAGATAAGCTTTCTGACCATTGGAAAAATCGGCCCTAAATGATTCAAATTGAGATAATTTATTTGCACTAAAGCGGTGATAGCCCAGTGGTTAAGACGTGCACCTTCCAAGCGGGAGGCGTGAGTTCGATCCCATTCACGGGCCTGTGCCAATGAATTTATTTCATGTACAGATTTTAATGTTGCAAAATTATCACTTAGCTCGTGCCTCGGTGCACTTGATCTTTCTCCGGTCGTGTCGGCTTTCCGTCCCATCGGACTATGAGAGTGAGGGAATAGAGAGTGCATCTGTGTTTGCGCACACACTTGTGCACTATAATATCTCCTGCGTACCTGGCCAATCTCCGTAGAGATTGGTGGCCGAAATACGTTCGGAGATCATCATTTATTTGCATAAATATGGGCACATAATAAAGATAACATCATCATAATTACTTTTACGGATCTTATTAACGGGCCCTACCTGTTAGTATAATCATTAGCATGTTGTGTACTTTTACTTAGGATAACAGTCAGCCCTAAACCATAATATACCTTATACTGTATTCCTAGGCTATTGTAGCTAAATAGTTGTTAATTGTACCTAAAGTAAATATATAAATAAATAATGATTTAGCAAAGAGGCTGAATTGATTAATTCTGTAAGAAACAAGCTGAAATCCGCGAGCTTTTCGAACGTGTAAGTCGTAGTACAGCTTAACTAAGTCGTAAAAATACGTGCGAGGTTCGCGTTTTCTATGGCATTGGGCATCTAATATGGGGCCGTGTCGTAGCCATGTCGTCTAGTGGAAAAACGAGTCATAGTATTTAATACATTATTGCCATAGAGTAATTTGATTATTGCTTCCAAAAAGCCATGGTTGTGTCGTTGCCGTGCTTGTGTCGTGGCCGTTTCGTCTGAAAAGACTCTCATTGGAGAAGGAAACAATGTCTACAAAATGGGATCAATTTTAACAAAGGGGTTGTTGGCGTACACCTCCTATCATATATTACAGTATTATAGCTCCGGATATCCTGAGGATATTGTTGAATATCAAGAAAATATTGCCATGGACATAAATATTATTGAATTGATTTGGTTTTGTGAGTAGTAGTTTTTTGTAAAGTTATTTTTATGGTAGATATTGGAGGCTTAAACACTGCAATGGAATTTTCTTGTAACATTGTAAAGTTATCGAAACATTTCATCTATTCAATGATAAGTAAAATAAAAATAATAGTTTTTAAGGGTAAATTATTAATAGGTTAGATAGCCTATTTATGGCCCATTTCAATACTGGAAATCAAAAAGAATCTCGGATGCATTCCAAAATTAAAAATTTTGTATGAAATCATTTGAAAATTAAATCTGACACAATAAAAAAAATCTTTCGAGATCGGTTAATGAAATTGGCTGTTAAAGGATAAAGTTGGTTTAATCTTAATTAAGTTTTAGAGAAAGATTGATTTTGAATTTTGTTTTTTTTTTTAATTCTTCAGATAGACTGGCTATATGCCGATTGATAAAATTGGCCCTTACAAGGAAGAATTGAACGCTAGGATGTCCTGTCACAGGTTATTACTAACTTACAAAGATATCCGCAATGTTTTATCAATAAAGAATTTTTGAACTTGAATTTTGAACTTCCGTTTCCCTTTTTTAAGTTATGTGGTGCTAACACCGCTGCTGTCGCTCGCCCCATTCATACTCAATGAAGACGAAGCCTTCCTAAGAAACAGATGTAAGTCAAAGTCAAAATTAAAGTCAAAGTTAAAGTCAGTACCTTCTAGCTTGAATCCTACATTTGAAATAGATCAGACATTATCTGTCACATCTAGTATAAGCACATCATTGGCTGCCCCAGTGCATGTCTCGCGTAAAATTGAGTTCCACTCCCTCGGAATGCGGTCGACACGCTGTACCGACGCCAATCCACTGCACAATCAATTCCACTCTTCCACCCTTACAATAAGTGCCGTATTCGCTTACTGCAGTGCCGAGCGATTCTACAGTACGCGCCTCTGCTTGCATTGACCAATTTACGTGGACCTGCGGTGGTCGTCTTAATTTTCCCGCGGTTTGGTAGTAAAATACTTTTGCGAGAGCGCTCTGGGACCAAATTCCCGTGTTCCTCGATACATCGTAATGGATGAACTAATACGGTAGGTATACTACCTAATTATTTTTATTTATTTATGACCTAGTTTTGTTGATTAGTAACAAATTTAATATCTATAGTATATAAAAGAAAGTCATGTTAGTTATACTATTTTTAACTGAAGTACGGCTGTACCGATTTGGCTGAAAATTGGTTAGGAGGTAGCATAGAACCAGGAGACGGACATAGAATACATTTTTTTCCGGAAAAATATTGTTTAGCTTAATATGCAATGCTTGATTTTATTTTATTTGCAAGGCTCACCATAAAATAAGCTTTTTAACAGTATAGTGATATTGTGAAATCGTTTAGATATTTCTGGCGAATCGATAACGTTACGGGTCAAAACTTCGCGCTTGCTTCTCCTTTTATTTGAAAAAGGTTTGGTGGATAGATTTTATGAATAGATAGCTGGCATTAACACTACTTTGCTTAATGTTGCCTTTGAATTATAAATATCTGATTTTTATATTTTTATATACACATGAATTCATATATATACCCAGCAGTGCTCCAAGTGCTAAAATATGGCATTTACCTATAGGGAGATCCGACAACCACATTATGTTAAGTGTAATGTAATTCCTATATAATGTAATTCCTACCCATTAAAGGGCAATTTTCTGTAATTAATCCATCAAGATCCACAAGGATCTAAAAGTAATCTACATACGATATACAATATAATACGATATATAAAGGATGGTTACGTAATAAAAATTTGGTCGATAAACGAGAGAATCGAACCCCAGGTCTTCTGTAACTGGATTTAGCAGTGCAAAGCAATAGCAGGAGAGTTTGATAGTGGAGTGTTTGAATGACACCCGGATATTACTTGTAGGTTCTTGTGTAGGAAATGCAGGAATAATAGAGAATGTTGCACTTTTGAAGGTGGAAAGAGGAAAATTTTAGATTGCTAGCAATTAGTTCTGTTTAGCAAACAAACCTTCTGAAATATACGAATAGATTTAACTAAATAGTTGATGAACACGCTAGCCCTAAGTACTTACTTACTTCCCTTCTTGTAATTGTAAATAAATAGCTGAAATTGGGTATGTAACTTCCATACTTCTGCCCAACCTCTTCAGTGGATGATGGGCGTGACTATGCCTGTATGTACACAGATGCCGCGCCGCGCCGCAAGCGGTTAGTGTGATCTGTCTCACTATCTAAAGGAGTGTTTTAAGGGGAAAATTATAAAAAAATAGCCTTTTATAGAGAAACTATATACAAAATTTGAGATTCGAAATCACATGTTTATTTTACAGGATTGCATTAACATTCCCGAGTTGTTACTCTCCTTAGCTTATTATGTGAATAGGTGCCTCATAGTGGGCTATATTCATAGTATATACTCTTTCTGTTACACTTTGTATGTTTACCACATGTATTGAACTATGCGAATCCCAGGTTTTGAAGTTGCGAATCAATATCCCTTAGGTAGTTTTTTCGTGAAAGAATAACAAACATATACGCCAGTAATAATAACATTTCTAAACTACTTGCAACGTTAAGAAATCTTTTTGCTCTCAAAATTAAATCCGTAGTAACAATACAAAGAATTTTAATAGGTTTCTCAGTACTGTTTTCTCGGCTCTATTTGTGGAGAAATGTCGCAGAATGGCAACAATGCAGAAGCTCACCGTTGCTTCTGGGTAATCGTGTTGGAGAATGTAGGAATTCCTTACGTTCGTACTAGGAAAGGTATGTTTCTATTCTGTACAAGCTTATTAAGAAGCTAAAATATAATCGATATTAAAAATCTTTGGTTATTTGGGATAGTAGTGTAAAGCGACCGGGCACATTTCTCATGTCGGCATCGTTATTATGAGAGCATAGGTATTCTAGGAATCCATGGTTTAAAAGAATGAGAAATCTCTTTAAGATATAAACTCGCCTTCGTGAATTATTGTGTTACTCTGTAATGTAACATGGATTAATATACAGATCAACAGATTGTAATGAACTTTTCTATGTGTATTTGAGTAGGTACAGAGAAGTTTTAAACGCATAATTGACTACGGATACGAGTAGGTGACGCTACGACCAATTTGAATCAAGGACTAGTTTGAATCTAATTCGTAATGCAGTGTCACTATTACCAAGTCCTCATCATTATTACCATCATAACAGTTTTCCAAACCCTCTTTTATAATACAAAAATACACACAATAAATCAATCAATTTTACAACATAATATGTGAAAGCAAACAATAACAATAAATCATTTATTTCCTCAATCCAATGGCGGAGTCTCGCAGCAGGAGTCCACTTACGCGAGATAAATCTCCCGGCAAACTTTAAAACGACTCGCAATATCCTAAATGCTGGCTGAATACGGTTGACTAAACCTGGTGCAGCTTGTTTGTATTAGAATACTTTGTTTTTAAAGCTAACAATTAATTAAACATAAGCCAAAGTTAACTGTTTAAAAATTGTTTTAATTTAAGTAATGAAACTATGTACTTACTGAAGTCAAACCGCGTAGGCAGTTTTGCAGGATATTGTAAAATGATTATGTAATTTTTCCGTTAGTAAATATGTTAAAAAAACGGTATCTTTTAATAATAACCTCGACTTTTCCTGATTTCAAATCTTTTCTTACTTGTTAGAATGACAACGTAGCAAACTAAAGAAATGCTATAGCGAAAGCTGTATAATGTAACAGCAATGTCAAAGGAATTTGACATTTTAAAATGAAAATTGTAACTAGTTGTACAATTTTCATTCCACAATTTTCATTGTCGTTTTCCTACTGATTCGCTTTTACAGGACACGTAATCAGACTACGGACCCATCAATCAGCGCAGGCGCAACACGTAGCACGTGCTACGTTCTACGATACGACTACGATCTACGAACCTACTACGAAAGTATATTTTTTGGTCTATAATATCAATGTTAACTGACTGACAGAAAAGCAGCGCACATTATTTTTCGCTGGAAGATATTTGGTACTTATGTATTTATGTTAAGGGTCAGAGATCACACCGATACGCAACGCTGCCCGCAGATTTTAATAGAGTGGCTCAAAATATATTTTATTTACTACGCTTCATGATGTCTCGCTGCGCTTCGAGGCGGGCTGTGTGAAAGATAATATGCGTGTACTAGAAAGTGAGTAAGGTGATGAAAGATAATAGAGATAAATGGAAGAAGGGTAGGGACCTACATATTGCGCCGATGACGAATGAGAATAGGATAGTAAAAGGAAGAAGTTACCCAATTAGGACGTCGCAGTTAATGCACCGTACCGAGAAATCCGCAGACATATCCTTTTCACTGTCCACAATTGAACGTAAACTACATGTCAAAGTTAAATGCTTTTAAACTGGAATCTTATGTTGAATACTTAGCGAGGAGAATAGACTGTTCGCGCTTAATGTTGCAAGTTTGAAGTTGAACTTTAAAGTTCGTCATAAGGTTTTTTCTGACCTTTTCCTCTCAATATCTTGTTTCTTTCAGCTAACCCAATAACACAACATGTCACAGAATAATTGAGCTTTAATTATGAACTACAAGAAAAACATAATTGTTTAAAAGCTGCTATACAGGGCTTAACTAGAATAAATCACCTTCCTGCATGTATGTCATATGCATGTGTTTAGAGTAGACGAAGGAATTAAAGGGTTTTCTCTGAGGTTCGGCTAGCTACTTGTCACTACTTTTGACATCAGGACCTCACTATGCTAAAGGTAGGGATCTCCTTCGCTGTTCTGGCTACCTTTTGGGAACACAGCCGTGTGTATATAAATGAATGAATGAATCATAAAATAAACACATCTATAGTCTATTCATGTGATGACCAAGTACGCTAACGAGTAGGGTTATCGATAAAAAATCGACAGCCGTTTAAAATTCGATGCGTTGTCATTTTGGCGGAGTGATATATTGGCAAATGCTGACGAAAGCTAACATATTCGATACGTGAGAACAAAACGTGGGTATATTGCTAAAATATTGGCGTTAAAATTTGCTACCATTTTGTAGGTCATGAATACAAAGTTATAAATGGACAGATGACCTGTAAGGGCCGAAACACAAAACCGAACCTAAAATCGGCAGTGGCGTCACTGCGTACTGTGTGAATATTATTATTATATTATACTAGTGGACGCCCGCGACTCTGTCCGCGTGGACTGCAGAAAAAAAAATTGTCGAAATTATCCGGGATGAAAACATTTTCCCGTCACAATACTCGTATATACCTGAAAACTGCATCAGAATCGTTTCAGCCGTTTCTGAGATTAGCGTGCACAAAGACATACTCGTACAGACAAAAAATCCAAAAATATGATAAAGGTCTCCTTTAATTTTTTTTCTCATATATCTTCTGTATACAGACAGCGATCTGTTACATTTTTATTATATGTATAGATTATAGTCACACGATGACACGGATATACACATACATACATATACGAGAGTCGAACTAGCAATTGGTCACTGCTCATCTGACCCTACGCTAAAGACTCGAGCAGACCGGATGCGTGTGCGTGCATGTAAGCGTAGACGTGCACGTACCGCTGAGTTGTAAAGTATGGAACTGTATAAGACAGGCCACACCGCTTGACGTCTACGCATACGCATCCAGTCTGCCCGAGCCTATAAGGTTCCATACATAACATTACGTGCACGTCAACGCAGACGTCTACGCTTACGTGTACGCATACGCACCCGGTGTGCTCGGGGCTTAAAACTGACTGTAGGCAATTCCTTATGATTCTGCAGTTCAGGGGGTCTACTCTGAAATGCCGCTTTCGAATCTTTCGGTCCCACCGAAGCCCGACCGAATCGAAGCCTTTGACAGCCTTTGACCCTACGACGAAATTGCTTCGGATTCATTCATCTGAGTTTACAACTCATTCGGAACCATAGAGAATAATTCACATTGACTAATATTATAAACTTTCTATTATCTAGCATTATACCTGTCAAATAGAGTTCGATCGGACCGAATGAAAAACGGCGCGACTGATCCGATCGAAGGAAGTTCGTAGTAGGAAACACACTTCAGAGTAGACCTCCTGGTTACCACATTTCAAGAACATATACAGTGTATATGTAGATATGTAACAATTCGATAAACTGCAGTTAACTTATAAAGGGTCACCTCATTTAGCCCTTGCCATAAAAGTTTATTTAGACAATTTATCTACATCTTATCTTATATCTTATACTAATATGATATTAAAAACGCGAAAGTTTGTAAGTATGGATGGATGGATGGATATTTGTTACACTTTCACGTAAAAATGGCTGGAGCGATTTTAATAAAATTTGGTATAGAGTTAGCTGACACTCTGAATTAACACATAGGCTACTTTTTATCCCGGGACAATATTTTATTCCTTCGACTTTTTGTTTTTTCTGCAATATACGCGGACGAAGTCGCGGGCGTCCACTAGTAGATTATATAGGTTGAAAAGGAAGGTAGGAATATCTATAATTAACTTAAAACTACTTAAAGCTATGGCGTGTCTGTGGGGTTCGGTTGACTATCTTAATTTTTACAGTATGCCATAAAAGCATTTTTGATTAAGCAATTATAATAATTTTCCATCAATCCCAGCGAAAGTATATATACTTATAAATAAAAGGTACACAAATGGGATGTCGTTTTGAATGGAATGCTTGGCGCGAAGGCAGCCGTCATTTTTTCTCTTAAATATAGACAAAGGGCTTTTATATCTCCTCAATTTGGAGAAGTAATTTCGTCCTTAGAAAATTCCTTTTTGTACCTGTCCTATTGTTGATTGGTCTTCAAAATCTCCTTAACTTGTTGTCGGTCCTTTCTTTGCGTAAAATTCAAGTAAATATTTTCAACGTTTGGTTTTTGAAATCCGAATTTATTTACCGTACCTACGTAAAATTTTTGACCCTGTCACTCTTACATATGAGATAAATCTAATGACGCCTACTTCTCAAGCCCAAATGCAACAAACCGTTTAGGTTCTAGAATATACTATCTACACTATTTTGAGTTTGTTTCTTGATAAGCCTGTAAAAATTTGAAAGGTCAAATTTGAAAAGTCCTATAGCTGCTAAGATTTTAGTAATCTAATCAAGAAACTACTTAGGGCTATGGCCTACCTATGGGGGTCATAGGTACGCCATAGTCCTAAGTAGTTTCTTGATTAGATTACTCAAATCTTAGTAGCTATAGGACTTTCTCTTCGTTTTCGATAAATCTATGAATGATGAACGTGAAAGATACGGGAAGCAGCGGGCCATAAATAAATGCGAAATCTTTGGCGTTGACAATGAGATTTGGTCATGTTTGCTTTAGATGATTACATATGTAAAAAACATCGTAAAACTCAACAAACAGACAGAATAGAATTCGTTTAGCATACAATATTATATATTGAATAAGAATGACTTAAAAGAAGGACAAATATCAATTGTGAATGCGTCCAGTTCATTATTTTCGAGGTCTGCTCATTTAAAATTGAGGAAGGTTTCACTGTCTAATTTTGTGTTAGAAAAGATGGGTATTAAAAACGTTGGCTTTTTGAAGTTTCTGAAGGTCCGACCTAATTGCTTTGGCGAAGTACACGTGTTTATTGGTAAATAAACCTCATATACCGTCTTACAACTGAGTTCTCATAATAGGGTACCCAGAATTGCAGGATCAAAAAGGAGACCCTTCATCCACGTTTAGCATGACGGGTTCAGATGTACTATGTAAATTAGTAACAAGTTGCTAGCTCATTGCCTGAGAGAACGCCCCTGAGTTCCTTAGTCGACTTACACATTGCACGGAAGTAGATGCAGCTAATGTATTCTATTGAAGCCCCGATCAGCACAGCAGATCATTGTGATATATTAATTAGCTGATGCCGCATCTGTAGATAAAAGATTTGATAAATCTAATACGTCACTTCCATTATTTTTAAAACCAAAATGAAAACTCACAAACTTAACTTCCAAAGTCTGTCACATCCAAACAACTTTAACATTATTATTATTATAGATGGATCAAAACTGTGTATTAAATGGCTACCATATTTCAATCTCTGATAAGATTAGTACGAAAGTCAGACGTGAATTATCATCGCAAATCTGACTTAGCATAATGCTCTGTTCAACACGACTGTCTGGGGTAGGGTAAGGATGACTTCATAGTGTGTGCTGAGAGTTTATCGGATACCTAACTATTTGTTAGTTGGTTTAATATTTTTGCTGCACTTTTACTTCTGTAGTTAATTTAGAAAATATTGAGCTGCATATACACCTGTTAAAGCGAAGATTTGAATTGATACTCATAGATATTTACTAAGGGACCGGGATTGTGAATTAAATTATATTTTTCTTATAGATGAATTTGACAAAAATCTTCCACATATGATAGCACGGTACATGTGTAATAATTTTTAACACACCAACAATTTATTGTATTTTGTCTTTTAATATTTTGATGGACTCCTAACGTCAGATAGTGATCGTGAAGGAACTTTGCATGGCTTTAGACGGATTTCTTTATGTATACTTACGTATGCTATTTGATATGACGTTATAATTTAAACCGAATTGAATACTGGCAGCGTCATATAGTGTCCGAAAGTGACTTTCACTTGTCAGCACATCTAAAAGTAAAACAGCATGTATATTCGCGGATAAAATGAAATATAAGAGTTCGCATTATTTGAAAGTAGGGCAGGCTTCCTTGCAATAATTCGATACTTTGAGTCAAAAATGGCGTAATCACCAAATCGTCACTTTTCAGGAGAGCCGAAACAAAAAAAAATTAAAAAATTAATATCTTTTTAACTAATAATGCTATTAAAATGAATATTGGATGCAATAAACTGATATCGCGAACTTTATTATACGGTCATACGGAGTTAAAGATTCAAACAGTATTTGAAAAAATGATGAATACACCGAAAAATGTTGATAACTTGGCGCTTACAACCCAAAAAAGGCTGTACTCTAAAAACTTAGGGCGTAACAGCCTAGTTGACTTAATAAAAAACGCTTTATAAAGAGCTATATTAATTTGCTTATGATTTAAAAAATTTGAAAGAGAGGCAAATAAAGAGTATTAATAATTTTAAAATCAATAGCAAGTATAACAATGAAATTGGATTTTTTTAGGTAATTCATACCAAAATTTTTGTGTTTGTTTTTCTTTAGATTAGAATAGACTTCTTTGTATGATTAAGGCTACCTACGTCACTGACTGGTTAGTGACTTCTAATAATTATACATATTTCATGTATAATATATACATATATACCTATAATGTGTAATATGTATACTATCTTATGTATATTTCATTTTAAATTATTTAATATATAATATATATAATTTTAATTGGTGTATCGACCGAAATATGAGCATTTATTTTTCGTAAAGGTCGTAACATCTACAAAATAGGAAAATCTTTGTTTATCGACTAAACACGTGGGCTGTAGGTACTCTCCACTTTTTTGAGAATTTTAAAGCTCTGATTAGACAGATCGATAGAGAAAAAATGGAGTAAGACAGCATTCAAAAGTCATTTTGGCCAAAATAGTGATTAAGCTATTTGAGACTCAAGGTATCGAATAATGTATCACTATGAAATATCTATCAAAGTTAGGTTGGTCTATATAGATTTTTTTAAAGCTAGTACATTATGATCATGCCCTAACTTTTCTCTACGCTCGACACACTGCGTGAGATAGTCGTCATAAATTCATACATAACTAGATCATGTAAATAAATGTGAAGTGTAATGTATAAAAATAACTTTACCTAAATTATATAACCAACATAAACAAATATAAAGCTTACTTTGATAGCAACTTTAACTCATTTCAACTATACTTCACAGAATCACACAATGTCGCACCTAAATGCACCATGTAAATTATTCAAGGGTAACCTTTTTACATTTTATATTTTGCTCACGGTTTAGCTTGTGTTTGTACCGAACATGCTATACAGTAATTCTTTGGGTTACGTTACATAAAGCGTAACATCTCTTTAGTATTGCCAAAATATTGATATCGCAACAGGAAATAAAACAGTAAACTGCAAGATCATCGTGTTTCTCTAGCGGAAATATCAAAAGTTATAAAAACAACGTGTTTTTATCTAAATCCCATAGCTTAAAGCGCACAATTTTTGATGGAAAAGAAAGCTCCTTGCCGATTGAATGTTTTACCTGCAAAAATTTTATGGACTTACAATAACTTTATTTGGCAATATAAAATGTCTGACTTCAGAGATATCGATTAATTTAAAAAAACGCTACGCTGTGAAAAGCCTATGGAAAACTTGTAAACGAGGTAATTAAGACAAACAAAGCAAAAAAGCCGCGCTCAAGAATGATAAAAAAGAAAAGACATTATTCAAAATATCAAGGCACTTATCTCGGTTCAAATAAGTTCGTACCTAGGGTGGAATATTTGATAGGCCTTCCTAATTAAGATACAAAGGTAGCTGTTAACGTTTCGCTGGATAAAGCTGTGGTCACAATGTGCTTGAAATCTGGAAGATAAAACAAAATATTTATTTAGAGATTACATTCATTCATACATACATACATATAATCACGCCTTTATCCCTTACGGTAGGCAGAGCACCAAGGGCCAATAGAACCACATGGTGCCACTTCTGATCATATTTGAGGGTATAGTTGAGATAGATGTACAAGTTCGGTTAGTAGTGACAGGTGGTCGGTCAGCCCATCGCCTACAAAACACCAAGACCCTCTTGTCCCTCTACTGACCTGTACAGTATGCCCGGGAAGAGAAGCAGCTGTTGTATTAATACGTTTTTTTTTCACTCCCAGAGCAGCATAGAAGAATTTAGAGATTAACAGACATTAATGGATATACATATGTATATTAAATAAGGAGTGGCTATAGACCCGCGTTTTGCATAGAGGGGACATGTGTGTATCAATCAGTGATAAGTTCCTAGCTCATCACCCAAAAGAATGCCCGAATTTCTTAGTCGACTTATACGACATGCACGGAAAGAGATGCAGCTGATGTTTTAGGTACATTAAACCCCGCATCAGCACAGGACAAAATAACGACGAACGAAATTCTTTACCCATTGTCATGTTAAAGCCTCGAGCACACCGGATGCGTATGCGTACACGTAAGCGTAGACGTACGCGTACCTCTGAGTTTTAATGTATGGAACTGTATAAGCACGGGCAGACCGGATGCGTATGCGTAGACGTAAGCATAAACGTCAAGCGGTGACAGTTCCATACATTAATCTCAGAGGTACGTGTACGTCTACGCTTACGTGCACGCATACGCATCCGGTGTGCTCGAGGCTTTGTCAGTAGATAGACAGATTAAATTCTTTAATGTACAACATTCTGTATAAGGGCGAGCCTAATATCTTCCATACAGTTTATTTATTTTGTAACTTAGTTATTGTTAGTTAGGTAATTAAAATATTGTCTAAGCAGGCTGAAACATTTCAAAGGACTACAATCTCATCAAGGCCGTAGCCGAGATTGTTTGTAGCCGTAAGAAGTAGTCATTTCGAGCCGTTACAGCGATGTAAACAGAGTCTTATTATCGGCCTTCTTTACATTATAATCTCACGTATAAAAGAATCTTTAGAACTGAGAAGGAAGAGCTTTTTAATTTAATAGGAGAAAACGAGGTGAGGTTGTATATGAAATGCATTTTAAAATGAACACAGAGTGTACTAAGCATAAAACTATTGTAGTCCAGTTAGTTATTTTCTAAACAATAGTATAATATTTAGTAGAGGAGACCGTGAAGATCGACCTTCACCGATCTGATAACTCGATGAGACATATTTTTTATCAAACATAATTTATAAACAAATATGCTTATTGTGAATTGCCTATCGAAAAGTGTTCATAGCTATTTTTAATTTTATTAATTTTAATCAATTTTCTTTTATCACCTGCATTTGCAGGTAAGCCTATAGGTATGATTGGTTTTGTAATTAAAATATCTTACCTATGATATCAATTTCGAATGGTTAACAGATCGGCGTAGTTAAGTTACCTATATTGACCTATATTCACATCCTTGCTAGGTAGCCATGCACAGAAATAAGTAGGCAAGCCTACCTAGGCATACTCAGTGTGCTAAAATCAGTGGAGATAAAACTCATTCGGTTATCAAAATAGTGAAGGCGATGAAAATAAAAATAGCTATGAACACTTTTCGATAGGCAAGTTATCATAGGCATATTTGTTTTTAAATTATAATTGATAAGAAATAAGTCTCATCGAGTTATCAGATCGGTGAAGGTCGATCTTCCACGTCTCTTAGTTAGACTAATTGTTTGTACGAGTAATAGGCAAAATGTCTGAATATTGTGGACGTTTACATCATGACTTAATATACTCGTATGTCAGGTATAGATGGGGTCACACCTGCCGGAGAACCAATGGACAGACCAATAAGCGGGTTCTTGAATGGAGACCGCGCCTCGACAAGCATTGGACGCCCTCCGGCCAGATGGACCGATGACTTGCAGAGGGTGGCTGGTAATAACTGGATGGCAAAAACGGGATATCGAGCTTGTGGCATGTTCTGGGGGAGGCCTACGTTCAGCAGTGGACTACAATAGGATGATTTATGTATATACCTACTTACTATACCACGTTACTCAAATTCAAATTCAAAATCATTTATTCGACATGAAAGCATTAACAACTTGTTTGTCGATTGTCTAATTATATGTTACTTTCTATGTTCGCACCCCAAAAATGAAACCGCTACCAAACAAAAAAGGAGGTGAATTTAAACAACCCAAAAATAAATAAATCGCAAAGCTTTTGCTTTGGCAACGGTCACCACCCCAAGGTGCGATTTGTTACGGTCTGTCAGGCATAAGTTAGCGATTCGGGGCTTAATAGCCACCAACGTGGAGCTAATAAGAGTTAAGGTCGCCTAAAGACGAAATCTAGGAGAGCTGCTACACAGTTCTCCTTTATGGCAAAACCAACATTAGGTCTGACACACCGCATGATTCTACTATTACTGTTACACTATCTCAGTGAAGTGTCACTGCTTGGAAGAAGAAATAGCAAGAAAACTCCCAGCGACACAGTCAAAACTAAGTAACATATTAACAAAAGTAAAATTACTTACCATACTATACCACGTTTGATGGCCGTGAAATAAAGTTTTTCCTAAAGAATATTTATTTATTTATTTCTCACACACTACACATTACAATTCCATGCAACTTAAACTATGCAAATTATAAAAATACGATCTAAATTGTAACGCAAATATATGTGCGCACAAGAAAAGTAAAAGAAGACAAAATAATAATTTTACAAATGAGGACAAAGTTCAATATAACAACGGCAAATATTTATAGGTAATTATAAATATTTACCGTTGTTATATTGAACGGATACTTAAAATCTATAATATAAATCGTATAATATAACATGAAATACATTATTATTCTTTAATACAATATGTACCTGTTTAGCGATAAGGGAACATCTTTATTACAATGTCAACCGTAATGAGCAGAAATTAATTGTCTTTTGCGCAACGCTTTGCTAAATTGGTTAGGGTTTTCTCCCAGAGGAGTGAGTTTGACAAAACTAAACATGTAGACAGGCCCCATACAGATACAAATACTTTTATTTAGATGCTACTTATATGGTACCCCTGTGTTTTTTAAATAAACATCTAATTGGATTAAGGATAAGGAATAAATACATATAAATAAAATAAATAAATATTCACACACTTCACAATACATTAACTTAGTCCCACATTAAATAAGATCCCCAAGGTTTTGTGTCGGGGGTACTGAGCAACGGTATATAAATACATAGATAAGTATAGAAACATCCATAACTCGGAATCAAACATCAATATTCCTTATATCAATGTTTGCACCTACCTGAATTCGAACTCAGGACACATGGGGCATACACCAATCGGCCGGAATATTTCTTGAAGAAGAAGTAAAAATTTAACATATTTTCCAGGATTTTATTATATGAATGTATGTAATTTATACACTTCTGCCCAAACTTTAAGGAAATAATATATAATACATACCTACATTGGTGTCTAATATTTCTTAATATTTTGTATTCTCTCAAGAGCAATAGTTGTTAAAGTAGCAAATATACTCGTAAAATATAATCATTCGTAACCTAACTTACATCCCACTTAGCCCGTCTAAATAATTAAAATAGTTGAAGACCGCTTTAAAACATTTACATCTAAATAGTAGTATTTTACGTATTTTGAGCTTCGTCCGTTTAATTATTTTGTGAAATATACAGTTTTGTCACATGGCTGAGTTTCACAAGAGCTTTACAGTCCGAAAGAACAAATATGCAAATATTCTATGTTACTCTAGTCATAGATTTTTTTTTACAATTAGCTAGGCAAATATTTGACCGCCATCGTGTCTGATGTTAAGCAAGATGCGGCCTAGGGTGGTACATATTTGCCTAGAAAGTGCCTGTTCACTCTAGCTTTGAAGAGACCAATGTTGTAGTGCTCGGGAAATACATCGGCAGGAAGTGCATTCCACTCCTTAGCCGTTCGCATTGCAAACGAGTTAGCATAACGTTTGGTGATTACTGTTATACTAATTTTTGTATATCAAGGGTTTGTTTTTGAAGGCCAAAAATATTTATTACAACCCTGTGCATTCCCTAGAATAAATCAGCTACATCACCTTTTTAGTAATGAACTGATTTAGGAACTCAAGGGCCGTTCTCTCTTAATATCTAGTAAATGTGGCTGCGGCATCTCCTTTATGATCTTACAGTTCTGGATACCCCATTTCAGTAACGAAGCCGTGTCTATATGTATGTTAATTTGTGATTGGTCAGTTTAATTTCGGTAGGTATTCAATGAAATAAATTGCTTAAATGAATTGAATTAAATAGGTGTTACACTGAAGGCTGTGTAATTTGTGTTAAAATAACAATACACTGTTATTGTAATGTGAGCAAATAATAATATTGGATTACGCATTCAAAACATTTCCGCAACATTTTGACCATCGGAAAATTTTATTAAAATGATATAAAACCACCATAATAAATAGGTATCAAATATTAATTAATTTGTGGTAGTAATGGCTTACCCAGCCTACCCAGCGTGGTGACTATGGGCAAATACCCCCCATGGCAGTCTTGTAGCGTGCCCCGGGGAGGCCTACGTCCAGCAGTGGACTGTAATAGGCTGATGATGATGATGAATGGCTTACCACCTATATGTATATAGGTACCTATTTATTAGTAAATGCCCGCGACTCCGTCTGCGTAGACTGTAGCTGTGTCCTTTCTCAGGCTTTATACTATCTACCTGTTTCATTTAATTTAAATCGGTAGTTTTGCCGCGTAAGCCGAACAGTCTGTTACTTTTGCATTTATAATATTTGCTCGCCGTGTAACTATAGGTAGTTACATTAGTTCGCGAAATCTTCACAAAGCAAATCTTTTTAATCAAAGGCCATTATAATGATCTATTTCGCAAGCGGCTTCCAAACTTTCAGGCTAAATTTGGTGGATATAATATCCATTTTCATCCAATTTGCATTATGAGTGTCGTAAAAGATTGCCTTAGGCACGGAACTTTTTCCCCTAAGCGTATTTTCTCGCATCTACATTTTATTAAGTTCAAAATCATCTGTGACGAGAAACTTTGAGAAGCATTAATTGAATTATTCAAGAAAGCGTTGATTTTGTAAAAAAAATTAAAAAAAACAACAGTTCCATTGATATTCTTCTTATTCTTCGTTAATATCGAACAAGCTCGCAAATGGCTTAGAGCACCCAATCCCAATAGATTCGTTACTGTTTGCAAGATTGAGAATTTGTACCCGAAAAACGGCGGTATGCTCATCGTAAGACTAATAACTGGTGAAAATCTGTTGTGTAATTTGTACCTACAATTTTGACCAAAATTATAAGCAGTAGTTTTATTAATTCGTTCGTTTCGTCTTCAGCCTATTGCAGTCCACTGCTGGACGTAGGCCTGCCCCAGGGCACGCCACAAGGCTACTGCCACAGGGGGGTTTTGCCCATAGTCACCACGCTGGGCAGGCGGGTTGGTGACTGCAGTGTGATTTTGTTGTCAGTACGGGAGGCTGCTGCCCACCTCCCGGAAACCCTTAATCGCCTCGTACGATACCCACGGGCAGGCATAGAGTGGTACAAACTCTACTCTGCCGGCACCACACGGCTTTTTTTTTACGCGGCAGTTTTATTAATAAAAGAGTTAGTATAATTTTATAGACTGATAAAATCGGCATTTCATAGTTAAACAATGGTATAAAATTTTTATCCTTTAATAAAGTAAACAGTGTTGTACGAATAGCGCTAAGTATTTAATAAGTAAAAGTAAAATACTTGATCGCTCATAAATATTACGGCAGTGTTTTACGTTCTTCAAGTTTTTAAATGTTATTTTTTTTTACAAAGTTAATTCTAGTTTTGAACACTGATTACAAAGTTACGTACACTGTTAAAAAAATTAAATGTGTGAAAAATCTATGTTGTATCTAAAAATATATGTTGCAGGCGTATTGTTGAACACGCCGAATTACAAAACGGCTGGGCATTTTGAATACTATGAAAGAAAAAATCCTTTTAGCGTTGTTATTTTAACATGTCTAACATAACCCAACCCAAATTAATTAAGCCGACAAATTGCTAGAAACCAAATTGTTTCGCTCCAAAACCCATACTATTCAAAATGCCTAGCCGTTTTTTAATACAGCGTGTTTTACAATATGCCATCGACATATACCTACATCATCTGCACATCCCGCTGTGGATGCCGTAGGAGTCTACTAAGGAACTCGGGTATTCTTTCAGGTGATAAACTAGCAACTTGTCACCGATAATTTAAACGTGGCTCTGGGACCTCTGTATGATCCTACTGTTCTGGCTACCCATTTTCGGAAACACAACCTTATAAATGTATGTATTTATAAAGTATTTCTTCGGAATATATATTCTGCTACCACTTACAGTGCTATATGTACGATGGTCGAGAACTTAAAATAAACGAGATTGCCCTGCCACCTGATACGATCTATGTAGTTGAAATATCATACTTAATGGAATTGATACGTTTACTATAGCTACAAAAATAATTAAAAATACCTATATATATATTTTTAATGATGACATGCCAATAGCGGATTGTTACCTAAAATAGAATTAAAAGCTTTTTTTTTTCAAATAATAATATAATATAAGCGAACTTGTACATCTTAATACTACTCGTATAGCCTCAAAATTGGTCAGATATGGCACCATGTGGTTCTATCAGCCCTTGGTGCTCTGCCTACCCCGTAAAGGATAAAGGCGTGATTATATGTATGTAATATAATATAGCAGTTGTATTTGAAAAGTATACTGCTATATAAAGCTCAACATTGTATCTCAAACCGTTTGGACATTGTAAAATAAGTTTTCCATTTTCCAGTAGGTAAAAGCACTTTGTGTTCCCAACTTTGTAAGTAAAAGCAAGCGTTTTTGGGCATTTCACATTCAAAACTGTAAAATAAACTTTTGTTCTATCTTTGGATATTACACTGTACCTTAGTGTTAGTTCAGCACTTTTATTAATAGTGTCAGTTACTCTTCGGAAGTTTATATTTTCATCTGGTGTCAGTTTTAAGTGGTTTCGGATTAGTAGCAGTAATTTTCTGTGATGGGAACTATGGGTCGTCAGATTCGAGAGTCGAACATCGGTGTAACTTTCTACTGTTTATTCAGAATTAATTGTAACAACCAATAAAGAAAAAGACCCACTAATTCTAATATAAATGGTGTAATATATACTCCCGATCACCGGCCAGATGGACCGATGACTGGCAGTGACTGGATGGCAAAAACGGGGGATCGAGCCTTACGGCGGGCTCTGGAGGAGGCCTACGTCCAGCAGTGGACCACAATAGGCTGACGATGATGAATATATCATTTTTACGTTTGAACGTATTCTGACCTAAATCATTGATGTTGCATGTGCCTATTTTCCGGTATTTTTATCAGTAAAAATGTTGGTGATACAACTGGACCTTAGCTGGACCATTGACAATCATGTTGGCAAAAATAATGGCCCATACAGACCTACCATTACCTAGATAAAACTAGTGTAAGCTACACAACATTACTCTAGCTAAACTAAAACCCCATTAGCAACTTTTTTTAAACAACTGAGGTAGATACATAAAGGTTTTATTACTGTAACGTTCCTTGATGTTTCAATCGCTTGGAGTTTCTATTTAGTTGTTGAGAGAGATAGGTACGTCGTACGTATCGTATTCAGTACGATGTAACATTATTTCTGATTGCACAATGACAAATCTAGCGTTGCTAATGATTCGGTTTGCCGACTGTAATGTCGGTTACACAGACTTATATTAGCTGGATCAATCAAGATATGTATAGAAGTTAGACGGTGCTTAAAACCTCAGATCTTGTCTCACAAAACGGTTGTTTAGATATTACTTGGTGATTCTTTTGTAATAATAATAACACTTCTACTGATCATTAACATCTACTCCTGCCGTGCTAAATGCCTGTGTGATATCCTTTATTATCCTGTAGTTCTGCAATGGCTACACTATTTCGAGAACACAGCCGTGTCTACATGCATAAGTCCAGACTCTCATCATCTATGTAGAAACTAAGTGTAAGGTTTCTAGACAATGATTACGAGAACTCTCCAGCCGCAAGTAGGTAAACAATTGAAGAAATAGGCAAAGGGGTCGAAAACATTTGGTTGATAAAAAAGGTAAAAGAACCGAATGAAATCTGTAGAAGCTAGTACGAGTAAACAGTCTCTTATCGTCATAACTTAGAATAACTCTACTAACATCGGAACTAGAATTTTTTGTATGCAATTACACAAATAATAATATAGTCATATCTACATTTAATAGGACGTAGTTCAAAGGAATCATTTAATGAAACGCACTCTCATTCCAGTAATTATAAGTCTATGTATTCAGTTTGAACTGGCATAATGACAAATGATCGGATCAGTTGTAGCCAGTAGGTATCTAATTATTGTTGGCATTAATTTCGTTTATTTGGATACAAAGTGGAATCAGCTCGATTATAAACCTATTTTGGGAACATTATACAGGGTGTAACAAATGAGTTAAGCTAAAATCTGTAAGAATATGTCTAATGTGTCCCACAATATCTCAGGAACCGTGAAAGCTAGACAGTTGAAAATTTCACAGCTGATGTATTTCTGTTGCCGCGATAACAAGAAATACAGAATAAATTTCTTTAAGGAGGAGGAGATAATTTATTTAAGGAGGACTCTATTACAACAAACGTCAGTTTTTTTTGCCATATTCTTGCAGAATTTTTTTATTTAATTAATTCGTGTATTGATTACAGTCACACTTAAACCTAAACCTAATCTTAGTCAGGTCTATATCTCTCCTTTCTTAACATAAATGGCTGATAGAGAAAAAGGTAGGACTAATTTTACGTTAAGGTTTAAGTGTGCCTGTCGGAATCGACCATTTATCACAATCTTCAACATAACCGTATGTAGATGATTACTAGATTCTACTTACCCACCTACCTATACGAGTAGATCTATATTTGCTAACTGATCGGCTTCGCATAATTGCAGTTTAATTATAACCGCCAGTTACGTCCGATATTACTATCGAATAATTAATAGGAAATAGATAATAATAATTCAATCTCCGCTAATAATACAGGGTGTAACAAAAAGGGTATGTTAAGCGAAAAGATACGTAAATAGCCCACTATAGAGAACCTATCCACAAAATTTGAGACTCGAAATCACATGTTTATTTTTCCCGATAGTATGGAGAATTTTTAAATATTTCAGGAATTTTCATACAATCTTGAAAAATAAACATGTGATTTCGAGTCTCAAATTTTGTGGATAGGTTGTCTACAGTGGGCTATTTACGTAGCTTTTCGCTTATCATACCCTTTTTGTTACACCCTGTATAATGTAGAGTAGCCATGTGGTGAAATGTCCGTCATGCCTGCTCGTGGGTATCGTACGAGGCGATTAATGGTTTCCGGAAGGTGGGCAGCAGCGTTTCCCGTGTTGACAACATAGTCCAAAAATCAGACTGCGGTGAAAAACCCGCCTGCCCAGCGTGGGACTATTGGCAAAACCCCCGTATGACGTGCCCTGTGGGAGGTCTATGTCCAGCAGTGGACTGCAACAGGCTGAAGTGATAGTGATAATTATATAACGGTTGTAATACGAGATTTTTCCTTATTGTTGTGTGCTCCTGAGGGACTATTAGAGCGGTGATAACAATATTATTGGATATTTTTATTTTCCTTTAGCAACTACCTATACAACTAATAACTATTCTTTCTTAGAGTCCACGTGGAAAAAATGGTAGAAAATAGTTACCATAAAGTACCCACATACAAGTAATTGCCGCAACATCAAAAGTCAAATGGAAAACACGCGGTAAAGCCCATTTAATTTGCAAAGTAAATATTATTTGCGGCAGGCTAATTTATTATCGGCAACCCAATTAGTAATTTAATAGTAAAACACATTAATTGTACGTACAAGTGCCTCGTTTCAGTAATGAGTTACAATATTACGGTGCTGTGTGCCAGGTGTAGTAAAAATCCTGTTATTTCGATAATCGGGTTATGCTGTTCCAAACATACCTATATACAGGCTGTAACAAAAGGGGTATGTTAAAAAAAATTCTATGAAAATACCCCAGTAAGTAATTGCAAACCCCTCTGTGGCAGTAGCCTTGTGGCGTGCCCTGGGGGAGGCCTACGTCCAGCAGTAGACTGCAATAGGCTGAAGAAGAAGAAGTAAGTATAAAAAAATATCCACAAGGTTAGAGACTCGAAATCACATTTTAATTTTTTAGATAGTATAGGGAAATCGTAAACAACAGACTGAGGAATGTGATTTGGACTCTCAAATTTTGTGAACAGGTTCTTTACTAGTGGACTATTTTCGTAGCTTTTCGCTTGACATATCCCTTTTGTTACACCCTGTATGAGTTCACGATGGACAGGTAAAATTGACTTGGTTCTTGAGATAAAACGTACCCACGAACATCCTTCTAATAATATATACAGGGAAAATCCCCAGTCTGCCCTCGAAACGAGCGTTAGCATAAGTTTTTATCCCACACAAGGAAAGTATGGTAATCGGCACTTGCACTTAATATACATAATAAGGAGCCAATGCGTCTCAGGAATGATAAATTGTCTCTGTTTTATTCATATACTTTTTGGTATGAAAAAACGTTGACCACGAATGGTGGAAGGAATGGATGCGGCATTTTTGTTTACACTGTATCTAATATAAGTACCCTCAACCCGCATAACCTCAGGGGCCTAGATAATTTTTATGTTTTATTCTAATATTCTAATGCTTTATTATAAAGTTTTCACAAATAAAGTTTATGACAAAGAAAATGTACAAAGGCGTGCTTATCTCTAAAAGATATTTCTTCCAGCAAACCAATCGTGAAAGAGAAATTAACATAAGAGGTAGGTATGTGTGCACACAAATAGACCAATAAACTAAATATTTTTTTTTTTTTTTATTTTTTTTTATTTACAAAATGTTCATTTACAATTATCTAAATATTTCCTCCATGCATAGGTATACTCGAAAAACATAAACCTCCTTCTGGCGCACTCGGATAAATACAATCTATTTCGTCTAATTACTCGACAGAAGGAGGGTTATGTTTTTCGAGTATGTGTAGGTATACAGGGTGTAACAGAAAGGGTATGTTAAGCGAAAAGCTATATAAATAGCCCACTATAAAGAACCTATTTCCAAAATTTGAGACTCGTAATCACATTTTTATTTTTCAAGATTGTATGAAAATTTCTGAGATATTTAAAAACTCCATACTATCGGGAAAAATAAATATGTAATTTCGGGTCTCAAATTTTGTGGATGGGTTCTTTACAGTGGGCTATTTACATAGCTTTTCGCTTAACATACCCTTTTTGTTACACCCTGTATAAGTTTGTATGTGTGTATATTTCTTCGGCACGCTCTTGAGTCAAAACGGCTTTACGCATTTGAGCTTCAGAGATATCATTAAATTTGTCTTATTCATAAATGACAAAAGAGAGGTTTTTCTACCATCATCATCAGCCTATTGCAGTCCACTGCTGGACGTAGGCCTCCCCCAGAGCACGTCACAAGACTGCCATGGGGGTATTTGCCACACAATTCACCACGCTGGGCAGGCGGGTTGGTGACCGCAGTTTGTATTTTGGACTATGTTGTCAACACCTACCTATATGAGGTTATAATTTATGCACTACCAAACTTAGAAAATTCAAGCATAAAAATATCACCTCTTTTTATGCAGTTTTATTGGCAATTACGTAGATAATAAACTGAAGTGTATACTAAAGAAGAGTGAGCGTTTAGTTAAATTAGCAGAGAGCTTTATTGTGAAGAATTTTAATCTTCGAAATTGCTCTTTGATAGTTTCTACTCTATTTCTTTTAAGTATGGCTTGTCTATTTCTCCGATAGTTATTTATTATTAGAACGATTTGCGGCAGGAGTTAAATAGGAAGGAATTTAAAATTAGAACCGGTTTTCGGATTATCCAATATCCGTTTCCGGAAAATAACCGTTATTTCGATTCTAATGTCAAAAGGAATCTGACATAATTATGATCTGATTAGAATACATCAGCTGCATCTCCTTCCGTGCATGTCGTAAGACTCGACTAAGAATTTGGGCAGTCTCTCAGGCTATAAGATAGCAACTTGTCATTGATTGATGTCTGTCCCCGCTATGCTAAACGTGGCGGTTGGATCTCTCTTATGATTCTGCAGTTCTGGCTATCCCGTTTCGGGAACTCAGCCGTGTTTATATGTACGTATTAAAAATCTTCACGAGTCAAGATACTGATGGAAAGCAATGAAGATATAAAATTAAATTATATTATCAATGCAGGCATAGTTAATTTCATAAATTAATATATTTTTTTCATTCAATTTAAAAGAGTCCAATAAGGAAACATCAATATTGCATGGAAACTGGGCCGAAGAAAAACGGCCACTTTTATGTAATCATTCTAATAAATGAGGCTTCTGTATCAACTTTAACTACCTGAAAGTTCAGTTGGTAAGAGCACTGCACGAAAAGCGAGAGGTCGGGTTCGAGTCCCAATCGGATGATTTTTTTTTCATTTCTTAAAACATATTTCATCATCTTCCTGCCCTGTTCCCATTTATTTGGGGTCGGCGCAATATGTACTTTTCTTCCATTCATCCCTATTATCCGTCATCTCATTGCTTACTCCCAGTACACGCATATCCTCTCTCACACAGTCCATCCAACATTTCTTTGGTCTACCTCTTCCTTTATATCCATCCACATTCATGTACAACGCTCTCTGTAAAATAAGCCTTTCATCCCGTCGCATTACTTGCCCGTACCAAGACAGACGGTTACTTCGTAACTTGTCTGTGATCGGCGCAACTTCCAGACTTCCTCTTATATACTCATTTCTTATTTTATCCATTCTTATAACTCCACACATCCATCTCAACATTCTCATCTCACTTACATGCAGTCGATTTTCATCCTTCTTCTTTACGGCCCAGCATTCAGATCCAACAAGACGACAGGTCGAATTACGGTCTTGTACACCTTAGCTTTAAAGGCATCCGGGCATCGCACATAACTCCCGTGACCTGTCGCCATTTTATCCATCCTGAACTAATTCGGTTTATTTATAATATTTAATTACATCTGTTATCCAATACAGAGAATTCGATAAATGGGTTTCACTACAATTTTTGAGTAAAATTTACTTTGTACTGCAGAGAACAATTCGCACGCGTACGAAGACGGAGCGGGTCGCTACTTATACACATCTTCCTTGTGAATCACTCTATCTATTTAAAAAACCGCATCAAAATCAGTTAAAGATCTAAACATATATAGGGACAGCTGAAAGCGACGTTGTTTTGCACTCATAATATTGTTGTTCTGGGTTACATAACTGACAAGTTTCATCAAAATCCGTTTTATATAATAGTTTTTTGCATGAAATATCTACTGTGTTTTTCGTAAGTTATTTATAAGCCGCGTGGTGCCGGCAGAGTAGAGTTTGTACCACCTCTGCCTGCCCGTGGGTATCGTACTAAGCGATTAAGGGTTTCCGGGAGGTGGGCAGCAGCGCCTCCTGACAACAGAGTCCGAAAATCACACTGCGGTCACCAACCCGCCTGCCCAGCGTGGTGACTATGGGCAAAACCCCCTTGTGGCGTGCCCTGGGGGAGGCCTACGTCCAGCAGTGGACTGCAATAGGCTGAAGAAATACAGAATTATTATACAACTTATTGTAAGTATAAAATTTGCATGAAATACTAATAAACATCCAAACATTCGCAGAAACATTAACGTCAATAATAATTAGCAGGATATGTTTCGTAAAACAACCAATTAATAGCCACTCAAATATAAATTTAGTACATCATAAACTATGTACAACTTGGGAAACGATTATAGAAGCACTAGTTTCCTACAACGAACTTATTACTCGAATGGAACGTTTAGTAACTACTGATTAACCCAGCTTAATTGGACGGGAAGTTCGGCAGGCTGATTTTGTAACTTGCAACCGGTCGCAATCGCTGGATAGTCGCTGTCAAAATTTACATTTGGTATTATCCTACTAGATTAAAAAGTCAGTGCACCATACTGCTTGATTACAGAATAGGGTTTCTTGGAATCGGTCGCGTAGTCCTCTTTTGACTTTTAGCGACCGGTTGCCGACCAATCGAAAGTTAGAAAATCAGCCTGCGGGCTGTAAAGCTTATTTTTCTAGGTATATATTTTTAGTATGAAAAATTCCGAACCAACTCAGGAATGTTCATAAAATTTTGAAAACGTAACATGTGATTTCGAGTCTCAAATTTTGCAGATAGGTTCCTACAATGAGTTGTTTTTATAGCGCTTAACATAACTATTTTGTTACCCTGTAGAGCGAGGATACATTGCTGCGTTGCGTTGCGCTGACGCTAAGTTGATGATACATCGAAAGACTGCGCCAGAAAGAAGGTTATATTTTTCGCGTGTATGTTTGTAAGTATGTATGTATATTTATTTTATAGGTACATTACTTATTATTACATGACTCTATTATTTTAATATCTATAACTTCATATACCTACTATATTATTGTAGATTTAGCTAGGTTTTCGGTTGTAAATATCCTAAAATGAATATTATCACAATGACCGACCAAGAAATAGTCTAAATATACCTTTGGGTAGCCATTTTGAAATTGTAGGTACGAAAACGATTCCAGCACTATTCAATGTTATTTACGACAAGATATTTTGTTTGAAACCTGTAAAACTAAAAGAAAAATTTCTTTCATAAACCGCGTAAAAATTTTGACCCACTGTCATTCTCACAAAAAAAAACCAATGTAAAGACTACCTCGTAAGCTCAAATGCGATGAGCGGTTTAGGCTCTAGAGCAGTCTTCCCCAAAGTGAGCGATAACGCCCCCTTCTGGGCGCAGGAGCCTTAAAGGGGGCTGTAAGGAGCCCATAAAAATAACAGAACCAATATTTTATTGTAAAAAAAATGCGGCGCTACAAAGTAATTGATTTTCAAAGTAGGTATTGGACGAAATAAGTTTAGGAAATTCTGCTCTAGAGCATGCCAAAGAAATATACCTACTAGTGGGTGTTAAGGAGGGATAAAATATTCCGGGATCTGAATGTTTAGTAAACGACACTATACTTACTGTAACTACCGCCCTTTTACTGAATCATGGAGTGAATCTTATTCAAACAAGCGTCTTATCGCATTGTTCGTCTTTTTTAAAGCTTTTATTTATCCAATCGATTGAATATTGAGCCAACGAGTTAAAACGAGAGAAAATAGACCGAGCAGACGTATGTTTCGCACCTGTATTTCTCACCTTTACATTGCAAAGTATGACGTATACGAATTTTATTTTAGTTGACACATCCCCCTTCCACTTGCACTTTGAAATATATAAATAAGTCTATACTGATATTAAAGTTGTCTAGTTAATTATGAAGTCTTGCGATGAACGTAGAATTAGTATCATAATTGTCATTTACAATAGACAATGATTTAATAAATCGCCTACAAAAACGTCTCGACCAAAAAAGGTAGGTAATCTCTATTATATATTTTCTCAGCCATCTCACGTCGACAAAATCGGCCCGTGTTGGCGGGGACATGTGAAATAGTGCGAGAAATTGGCCTCCGGTCAAACTGGGTAGTACATTTTGCTTGGAGTTTTCTTTCGCGAATGTCCTGCTTTACACTTTGCTCGTTTTCTCACTGGGAGCTTGTAGGTGTTACTGGAATACTAACTCTATAAATCTACTTGAAGAATAAAAATCGCGATATCTCACTAAGGGCCGCTTTTTTAAAAGGTAGATACCAATATGAAGGATAAAATTGATGCGGATTTATCCCTAGAACTTGATCAAGAACAAGTTCAACTTTATCCTTCTGACCATTAGAAAAATCAGCCCTTGGGGCCGTTTATATTATGACATAATCCAAAAAAAGCAATAACAGTCCTCTAAATTATGTGGAATGATGAGGTTTTAAATTTCAAAATGAATTTGCGACAAGTATAAGCCTTTGATATTGGAACTTGGAATAATTGTTAGTGTTCTACAGTATTAAACTATTTACCTGACTGTGATTTGTGTTCAATATTAAATTATTTACCTTATTTGTCTATATTCAAATAGACTAGTCTTAAGGCATATCTCAAAAACTACAATGTTTACAAAGAACTGCTACAATATGTGTATTTGTATATAGGTATATAATAGACTTCCAGGACATATTAAAGAGCAGCCAATGAAAGCAATACTTTTGAAATGGCTGTTGCAACATCAATTTTATTCTATAAGTGACTTTTTAAATGACCATATGTAAATTTTTATGTAATATCTCAATGTAAGTAGTAACGTGAATCTTATAACCTAATGTAAAATTTTATAATACTAGACAAAAACTATGAACTGACTGATACATACTTAATAACTGCTGGATAATTTAGCTTAGTCATTTTGCATGCTGTTCGACAGCTAAATATGTGAAACACTGAACCCTGTAACACCTTATGTACCATATTTTATGCAATAAAGAATTAATATTATTTATAAATTGCATCAAAAAGATATTTAGAGTATACTCCAGTTATACCCAAAAGATCCTAGCTTTCTCCGGAACGCCCGTTGAGTGTCCAGCGTTATGTGAAACAATTGGAGCGAATTCTTTTCATGAAAACCGTTTCAGTTGGTTAAGGTGGATACGTTATTGTTTCAGTGTAATTAGCCATTAAGTTATATTTTTCTGAGATAGCGGTGCCGCTATTAAGCGGCTGAACCTACGCAAACCAAAACAAAGCAAAGCAAAATAAAACTACTTCTTTACGGTGCCGATTACCGATATGTGAAATGTTCTTTCTAGGCCGATTACCCAACTAATCTTCTTGAAAATAATATGTATGTACATACATAGGGAGGTGGGCAGCACCACCTCCCGTGTTGACAACATAGTCCAAAATACTGCGGTCACCAAACCGCCTGCCCAACGTGGTGACTATGGGCAAATACCCCCCATGGCAGTCTTGTGGCGTGCCTTGGAGGAGGCGTCCAGCAGTGGACTGCAATAGGCTCATGATGATGATGATATACATAGATGGGAGTACAGAGAAGGACATAATCTAAATTTAGTAGTCCACGCGGATCAATTCGCGGGCAACAGTTTAGTATAGTATAAATTTATCTTTCACATTTTCCTAAGATTATTATCTACCTAAACGTATCTTCCTCAACATTATTATTTCTATTCAAAACATCTTAACCGACAAAGTTTGACTTAAAACAATCTTCAAAGTAATTAATTTATACTTTGCTCGGAGACTAGGAGGGACTTTTAAATCTTACTTTAAGCACCTCTCTACCTCATTTTAAAGAGACCTTTGAAACTACTTTAATTAAAGATCACAAACAATACTCCAGTATCAAACAATGGCGGATATTGTTACGTTTATTTTTAATCGAATTTATTTACTATATAATTACACATCCGCTTTTCACCAGTTAGCCTATTAAGTCCCACGTGGTAAGGAGTGAGCCTACCGCCGCTTTTGGGGCACTAATACAACAATCTAGGGACTAGAACCCAATAGGAATAGTGGGTGTGAAATTTGCACACTTCTGCCTAACCTATTTGGGGGATAATGGGCGTGAGTATGTATTTTTGATATCCAGTGCTGATGCGGGGCTTCAACAGCCGCATCTCCTTCCGTACATATCGTAAGAGAACTCTCTCAGGGACGCTCTCTCAGATGATGGCCTAGCAACTTGTCACTGATCATTTACATCTGGTCCTGCTATTCTAAAGGTGACTGTGAGATCATTTTGGTCATCCTGTAGTTCCATTTTGGGAACACTGCCGTGTGTACCTATATATGTATGTATAGGTAGAACTAACTCTAAAATACCTTACTTATAAACTAAAGGATGATGGGCAAAAAGTCCCCACCGACCAATAACCACCAGACGTGTATCGTTGGAAAGCTCTTTTTGTGACTTTTAATTGTTACTATTATTGGGATTCTCAAATCGTTGGGTGAAAAAAGTTATAGCTAAAAGAAATCGTTATTAGTCGGTGGGGACCCATCTCATACATTTTTGTACATCATCCTTTAACTGTGAAAAGGTAACGTTTAAACTCTATTTCTTGAATACCAAGTAGGATTAAATTAAACCAGTATTTTAACATAATCCTGGTAGTTTAAAGATTTCCATTCAACCCCGAGGTTTTATATAAACTAGATATTATAATTCCGAAAGGATTTTCATCCAGTTTCATCTTTGATTGCACAGGTAGGATTCCGATTAAAAGAAAAATCCTACTAGTATTATAAAGGTGAAAGTTTGTGAGTATAGATGGAATAAAAACGGCTAAAGCAATTTTAATAAAATTTGGTATGAAGTTAGCTGACACCTTGGATTAATACATAGGCTATTTTTTATACCGGGAAAATATTTTTATCCCGGATAATTTCGACATTTCGTTTTTTTCTGCAGTTCACGCGGACGAAGGCGCGGGCGTCCACTAGTATACAATAAAGTAAGTAATTGTATATTTCTCCGGAAGTTTTGATAGCATAGCTTAGTATCTTGGTGTCTTTTATATTAAAGACAGGACTATTGTAAAATTAAGAACATGGTAGCATTATTTACCCTCGGGTTGTCTCGTTGTTAAACACTTGATTTCTCCTAATGGAAATTTTGGCTTGTGAAAAGAACCTTTTACTCTATTTTTACGTATGTTTAATTGGATGTATTTTACGTAAGGAAATGGTGTAGCCAGAACTGTGGGATTATAAGCGTTATCCCACAGCCACATTTTGTGTGCTAAATTGCGGAGCTTCACTAGAATGCATCATCTACATCTCCTTCCGAGCAGAATCGTTAAGGAACTTACGAATTCTCTCAGGCGATAATCTAGCAACTTATCACTGATTATATTAACATCTATCTCCGCGCTATACTAAACGTTGCTGAGGGATTCCTATTTCAAAGCACAAAAACCCTTTAGCAAAGGTGATTTAAAATTCTCTTCCTTTTAAAATTAATGTTCGCAATGCAAATTCTCGGGCCAAAAAGGCAAGACTAATCTCCGAGCAATTATGAGCGCTGTAAGGTATAACTCGAAGGATCTATAAAAACTCAACTCTTTCATTCGGCGGCTTTACACCCTCATCAGGTATTCTGGGCCAGTGTCTCGTAAAAATTGCCATTACTTCACACTTAGGGGGCTCTTAAAATTCCCGGCGTGTACCGGTTTTTGCATTGAAAGTGGCAATTACCTGCTTTTCTCGGCACATGTGGACTTTGATCCTAAACTTACTCCGGGAGTTTTGGGCTGGAGAGCTAATAAATTCTGAGGGGAGGATAGTTTGGGGTTTATAGTTTGCTGGTGAGATAGTACGGTAGACTTTTTATTGCAACTTGGGGCATGCATGTAGTAAGCTTGTTTCGCAAAAGTTTCAGCTTTGCTCTAAGAGGCGCACGAGTCTTATAAATTCATGTAGATCGTAATTATGTGGTTTTAGGAACTAATGCGGTCGAGTGGGTCCAGTAAAAGTTTGAACCCAATTAGGTTTCAGAAAGGAAAACTGCTAACGAGCATAGTAATATTAATGATGATGATCTCCGACCGTATTTCGGCCAAGGCGACCAATCTCTACGGAGATTGGCCAGGTACGCAGGAGATATTATAGTGCACAAGCGTGTGCGCAAACACAGATGCACTCTCTATTCCGTTACTTTCATAGTCCGATGGGATGGAGAGCCGACACGACCGGAGAGAGATCAGGCGCAGGACCAACGGTTTTACGTGCTTTCCGAGGCACGAGCTAAGAGACAATTTTACAACATTGAAATCTGTACATGAAATAAATTCATTGGTACAGGGGGTCTACTCTGAAATGCCGCTTTCGAATCTTTCGGTCCGACCGAAGCCCGACCGAATCGAACGCTTTGACCCTACTACGAAATTGCTTCGGATGTTCACAACTCATTCGGAACCATGGTGAATAATTCACATTGACTAATATTATAAGCCTGTTAAATAGAGTTCGATCGGACCGAATGAAAAAACGGCGCGAAACACCTCGATATTCGGCCGATACTTCATTTATCGTCACTTCAGAGTAGACTCCCAGGCCCGTGACTGGGATCGAACTTACGCCGCGCTTCCCGCTTGAAAGGTGCACATCTTAACCACTGGGCTATCATAGCTTAATAATAATATTACATTAATTAATAAATATTAATATTTCATACATATACACTCCACTGAGTTTCCAAAAATGGGGTACCAGATCTGCAGGACGCGAATGACTCAACTGAAATTACTCAACGTTGATATACAGGCTAGTGTCATACATATAAATATATATCAAAACTCAGAAGTGTGTTCTCAAATAGTCATCTCGTAGTCAAAACTTTAGGGTCATAAAGGAGAGCCCATAATCAGTTTTTACCATAGCGGTTTCAGATGACAGGCTACTGATGATAAACTATCATAAAAAAGCCAATTTTATCTTGCAATGCCACACCCACCAAAGTATTATGTCAGAGCCATTATAAAAATATTTTCCCTATCCTTGTCTAGCCTAATCCGGTGCCTTACTTAGATGGTTGTTAAACAAACAAAAAGTGGAGCGGAAATAAAAACATAGTTCGGAGAAGAAAAATAGCTTGATCATGGCCGAATCTAAGGGATAAACAAGGAAATAAAAGTTAATGGTATAACTGATACATAGTGTGGTAAAGAGTAAATAACTGATTCTATTTTAATCCAGGGTTAGTGTCGTAGTGTATGAAAGTCGTTGGGGGAGGCCTATTTTCAGTAGTGGATGTCTTATATCTGAAATTATAATAATTGTAGAAGGGTGTAAATATAAACTTTAGTCAAATATTATTTGCCAGTCGCGCATGTTACTTATACTCGTACGTGTTGACAACATAGTCCAAAATACAAACTGCGGTCACCAACACGCCTGCTCGGCGTGGTGACTGTGGGCAAATACCCCCCATGGCAGTCTTATGGCGTGCTCTGGATGAGGCCTACGTCCAGCACTGGACTGCAATAGGCTGATGATGACGTGTTACTCGTATATGCTTCACGTTTTTAACAAATGCGCCAGACTAAAGGCTCCTTGTGCCTTATGGAGCATGATATTTATCGAATTGATGGAGAAATCACGTTACCCTCGGGTTTTATTATGCAAAATAACAAAATAATATCAAAACCTTCATCTCCTTAAACCTTTAAAACTTTCAAACTCTTTTTTATCTGCTACTTAAAAGGTAACACAGCCAAGAAGGTAAATATAGTTGTACTTAAAACATTTCATTCATCTTCTTCCGTGCAAGAGTCGATTAAGGTGCGTTCACTCAGGCGATAAGCTAATAACCAGTTACTGATTTTAAAATCAGACCCCTCTATGCTGAACGTTACCATATGAACTCCTTAATAGAACACAGCCGTATGATACATACAGGATGTTTGTGACAGCCAGGCAACTTCGGACCATGATTCTGAGATGAAAACCAGTGAAAATTTTCGCAGGAAAATGCCAAAAATTTCCGACTTTTCTTTAAATTTTTCCGAAAAAATTAATATGTTTCAAATAATGACTTAAAAACAAAATTTTAATCAATGAATTATTAAAAAAAAAAAGTTGCTCTCAAAAAATATCATTTACTTGATCAACCCTAAAAGAGTGTCACAAGTGATTCAATAAAACAGCTATGTATGTATACAATAACCAATAAGCCCATTTAACTAGTCACAGGATCGCCAGATACAATTGGCGCGGAAAGCAAACATTGCGTATAATCAAATAAAAAATTAATTTCCTGCGAGTAATAACACTGTCGTATAACTCAAAACAATGGTACTTGTTCAGTATCTGGCTGTCACACACACCCTGTATATGTATTATATATAAATATTCATTTGCACTGAGATAACTTCACTATAATATTGCTTCGAAGCCTCAATACTACGTCGATAACAAACTTTCTAGATGTGTTAATAATGGCAATAGAAAAAACTTTGCCAAGGACAACGATGTTTGTATCGGAAGAGGTTTTGTTTGTTGGTATGTTGGTTGTTTTCTTCTTTTGCTGATAATTTATAGGGTGCTAACTGTCTCCCTTGTTTTTTTGGACAGAATTTCGTATCATCTTGCGGTTTACATAATATCAGGTAACAATTTTACCGACAAGTTTGCGACAGCGAAGTTCGCAAAATTGTCGAAACATTTCTACCAATAGCCGTTAAGTTTCATAACGTAATTTATCGAATGTTTTAAATAAAGGATTCCTATTAAGAGGAAATTTTTCAATAAAGCCAACCTAACAATCATTGGGTGTGTTTCCACAAGACGACACGACAACGACACGACATTTCGTCATATTGAATCCCTCTGATTTGGCTAATTTAATAGCTATCGTCTTAAATGTGGGTAGACCGAGATGCTGATAGTGGGATGACCTGGGTCTTCTACCAGGATGGACGGACATAGTCCAGGATAGAAAGTTGTGTATAGAATACAATGGAATACTTTAACAGTTATTTGCTTATATAAGGCGTTAAAAGTTTTTGCATATTTATAAGCTTTTCATTGTAATATCCGCTAGCTTTAGTGTGACAGCTGGTTTCCATTACATTTTTCAGGTATACATTAAAATGGAAACAATTTATTTATTTATGAAATTACCAACGTTTATTTAGACTGTTCAAAACGGCCCAATATACGCGGCCTTTACACTATGTACACGTACAGAACATCATGTTTTTTGCATTTATCAAATCCACCAACGCGCCTGCCCAGCGTGTGACTACGTGTAAAATCCCCCCATGGCAGTAGCCTTGTGCCATGCCGTAGGAGAGGCTTACGTCCAGCAGTAGACTGCAATACGAGTATACGTCGCCGCTTTGGAAATGTCTGGTGCGGACAGTGATCATGGAAACGAAGACAGTTCTGTGATCGCACTCAGTACAGCTGACCAACATGTAATACTAAAACCATATGGATCTGTAGTTGTCCGAAATAAAAGATTTTTATTTATTATTATTAACAGGCTGATATGTGTATTTAACTTTATAAACGTTACAGCCATTAAATTTTAAATGAGTCATTATGTTAAGTTTTTTATAAACAAAATCCGTTAATACTGTCCAAAAGACTAATCCTAATAAAGTAAATAATAGCTACTTAACCACACTATTTTAAAATGAAGTACATATAGCCAGAGTAGCGGAATACATTTCCATTGAGATTGGTTTTATGCTAACGTGTTTCGACGTCAGGAGTTCGTAGTAGTAGACTGATACTCGTAACAAAAATAATAATTCAAATTTTATGTTTTAACATTGCCCGGCCACTTTTGTTAAATAAATAAATAAATTAACCTAGTCCCACACTAAGATCGCTACGGTCTTGTGTCGTGGGTACCAAACAACAGCATATTATAAAATATATAAATACAAAGATAAATAAAGCAACATTCATGATTCGGTAAAAACCATCGATATTCATCATGTCATTACACCTATCGTAGTCGTAGTAAAAAATAGAACGATAGACTATTAACGGTGTTATCAAAACTACGACTAACGTTAGACACTGTTTAAAAATGACGTTTAAAATACATGGAATGTCTGTCAAAATTAGGTAAAAAATGTTTAAAATCATTTGTTATAACACAGTATATGTTCAAGAAACCAACAAAATTATATTTTAACACCCAAAAATTAGGTGCAAAGCTTATTTCAGAGGCATTATTGAAGGTATTATCTTTTTATTTACGAGAAGGACATGTCCCAGGCCATATACACAGATAACGCAGAATATTCCACCTGGTTTAGGGATTGTAAGGGCGCGTTCATATCTGATAGAAGATACGTCGAGCGTATCTCCAACTACAGGCAAATGCACTAACGCATCATTGGATGGATGTAAAAGGTTCAAAAGGAAAAGGAATCTCTCTTAGTCCTGCCTATTTTCCATTATTTGGGGTCAAGTCTCCTCACATTTTTGCGCCAGGATAATCTATCCTGGGTTGTCTTTTTGGGCTGTGAAAGGTTGAATGTTTGTAATTTATATTTGCCTGTTCTGACGTTACATGACTGAGAAATACGCGACGGATTTTCCGTCAGATATGAACCGACCCTAAAGGTCCCTTCTCTCAGGTAACTGATTAGATAAGGGCAGTGCTATTAAAATGTAATTGAAATTACGTAGGTATACTAAAATTATAATTCTTTTCAGTAATGAAGTCGTGACATAGGATAGGTGTATGCGTAAAAATGTTAATATTGTTTTTAAAACCTGTGCCGATGCGGGGATTTAATAGAATACATCAGCTGCATCTCTTCCTTGCATGTCGTAAAAATCGACAGGGGGCCAATTCTTGAAAAGTCTCGAGTTGGAACGAAGCCGAAACGGAACCGTCGTAGATGCTCAGAACAAAGCACTTTACGGTGACGTATTTAGACACATTTCAGCACGAGACAGATATTTGTTTTTATTATGTCATACTCGCGACCGATGCGTGCTAAAATATACCTTATCAGTTATCACTCAAGCGGTAAGTATATTTCTTCGCATCGCGTTTCGTTAACGCTTCGTTAGTGGTTGCGTTTCGGCTCAAAAATTTTCAATAATTGCCCCCTTGACGAACTTAGGGGCGTTTTACCAGATGATGAGCTAGTAAATCGTCACTGATAATTTCAATCTGAATCGCTATGCAAAAGGTGGCTGCATGATCTCTCATGTAACCCTGCAGTACTGGCTTCCCCTTTTTGGGTAGGTATGCACTACACAGAAAATATATCCATGCAATAATATAATATACAAATCTGGAGAAAATCCAGTTTAAAAAGACCATAACATTTCTTCAAAGCTACAAGTAAATTATTTTCCTTCGGACCGTACATTAATAATTTAATTTAACAATGTTGGAAAGTAATAGAAAATACTTCGAAGCGCATTTGGTGAAGTACCCAATTTATTTGTTCATATTTCATGTGAGGTACAGTCGAGAAATAAAACCTTATAATTATAATAACATATATACATACATACATACACGAAGGAGATCCTAAAGTCATGTTTAGCAAAAAGGTCAGTAACAAGTTGTCATCGCTTGAGAAAACGCCCCTAAGCTGAGTTCCATAGTCAACTCTTAAGATATGAACAAAAGGAAATGTAAATGAAATTGTATTAGGCGTTACAAAAACATTAAATGTTATCAACATCAGTAATAACAGGTAACAGTTCACTAGGGTGTTTTTTTTGTGCGCCACCACGGGTACGTATTTCTATACATTAAAGTAAGTTTATGCCAAAAAAAATTCTGGGTTTTTTTGTATTTATTTAAATCCTTGATCGTGCGAAATTTATAGTGTCTAGTGTTTATGTTAGTTTTTTTATAGCGCACCCAGATATTAATTATTTTCGTGAAATGTAATATTGCTACGCGCGTCTATGTGCTACAAAACGCAGTCTATTTACTCAACTTTGGACCCTAATATTTTGGAAACCAGACACTTCCAGGTATGCCCATGGAGAAAAATGATCGTGATGATGAGGAGATTCCGTAGTTTTCGGGAACGTTGACGACCAAAAATAACATCCTGTATAGGTTTGTCTACTCTGTAAGATTTACTTATTATAGGCAAAATTTAATAGCTAGAAGTAAGGCTAGCATATCAGACTCAATGTTGAAACTATAATAATAACATTAAAGTTTAAAATAACAAATTAAACGATTTAATATCCGCTGACTGTACAACACAATTTATATAAATTACTTTATTTTTCAGTTCAGTACCAAAATACGCTCTTTTATCTTAACAAATATACAAAATTGAATTTATAATACTAATTAGGCCGTTATAATTATTTTCTTATGAGATTAAAATTAATTACTGTTATTAGATTATTATTTCATCAAAACTGGAATAGAAGACGAAACTAAAATTATTCGCTGAATATTCTTAGTTTATGTCAGAATTAAAATTCAATTACATATTATAATGTAGTAATCGCATTATGTAATATAATTAGATAATAACATTATGTAATATAATGAGATAATAATAACTACAGTGTCATAATCATCAAAAATATAATGAATAAAATATATTTTTTTTAAATTTTTTGAGTTGTTTTCTAAAGGAGTTTTTATTAGGTAAGTAAGTGGACTTATTAAAAAACTTAAGAAATCAGTTACTAGGCAAGCTACGAGTATTTTATAAATAAAAAAAAACAATACTATTTAATCAAATTAAGTGTCTTGATCGGTAAGGTACTATAACTTTTTGATTGTTAATATTCCCCAAGTCGGGCGTCGGTTGGAAGCAGGCGGCTTCCGACCGGTCGGATTGGAGGTTGTTGGGGGAGGCCTATGTCCAACAGTGGACTTCTCAGGGCCGTAAATGATGATAATGATTCCCCAAGTAGAGTTTTCGAAAGTCCTTGTAATTTTTTAATGTATAGAAATTTAATCGATAGACTGGACTTAATAATAATACTACTTAATAATTACTTAATAATAATAATATTATTAATAGACTTATTAATAATAATAATTTAGGCAATATCTAACAGCCAATTTCTATAACTGATCTTGAAAGATGCATATCTCTGATTTAATTTTCGATTGTTTTCATATAAAATTTCAAATTAAGAATAAAAAAAGCCGAGATTCTTTTGATCTCTCGTATTGGAATTGGCCGTAAGTGATTTATAAAAAATATCTTATTTAACATTATATATATTTTTTGTACAAGGTTTCATGCACTAACAACCTCTTTGGTTCGAGTCATTGCCATTTATTTATCTTTCAGTTTACTTCAGTTACCTGAAATAGTTCGTACGCTGATTGCTCATTCACCTTTAACAAGTTCATTGAACAAGAGTTATCAACAAACGAACAAATATGTTTAAAACTGCAAACAGCGCTAGTGTCTTTTAAAAGTTTGACAAAATGTAGGACATGACGACATTGCCAGAAATGTTCGCAAGCAGGTTTTAAATTTGCAATGTCGATGTCTCCGAAACGAACGAGTAAACCAATAGGAATAAAGTCAGCGTGTAGGCTTGACAAACTTTATTTTACATTCGGAGAGGTCGCCAGTATCTATTTGGACAGTAAAAGCCAGGGAATTGGTAAAAGCAGTTTCTTGAAATGGGCACGGAAAAACCGTTGACCGAGGTTTTGAAATCGAGCCAAAAGTTAAAAAGATTAGCCTTCTGGTTTTTAGAAAATGAATTCCAGAAAATTTTACCGATTTGGTATAATAAAATCGGATTGGACACGATTTTCCACAGTAAGTATATTCTAGCTCATTCATTAGTACGAATATTTTTATATATTACAATATAAAGTTAGAATACCTATAAAACACAAATTTAGCTAAAAGCATTAATATTATGGATATTATTTGCTTTTAATAATGTAAAACCAATACAATCGGACTTATCACATCATGGTAAATTTTAGTTAAATATGATTGTGTTGATCAGTTAAATATGATAGAAGTATAAAATTAAAAGAAAGAATAAAAATATTTCCTTTTCCATTTCAACGTACGAAACCCTAAAAATCAGTCCTCAAGTGACTGCGACAAATCGGATTTCTCTACGCACGCAGCAGAGACTCGAATGTCTTCGCGAATTATTGACGAGGCGGCGAAGAGTGACCGGAATAATGTTCTGAAAGATCGTAAAACAAGACGAATTGTTACCTCTGCGTGACGCATGGTGTTCTGGTACTAATGGTTGCTGTTTATGAGAATAACAATGAACGTTCTTATTTACTTCATGCTGCGCTGAGATTATGTTTGCATTGTGTGGTGTCGGTTGAGTAGAATAGCACCAACCCATATCTACCCATGGGTACAGTATGAGGTGATTAAGGGTTTTCGGGAGGTGGGCAGCAATGTCTCCAGTGTTGATAATATAGTCCGAAAATCATAATGCTGTGACCAAACCACCTGCCTAGCATCAAACCAGCAAAAACTCTACTTGTGGCGTACCCTGGGGAAGGCCTACGTCCAGCAGTGGACTACTATAGTAGGCTAATGTGTATAAATATATCTCACTCACATAATGCTCACTCATGATATACATCGCTTTTATGGAAAGGTCAACCGATTCCCAAGTAAATAGTTAATATTTAACTTAATTTGGTTTATTTATATTTCACAAAGTAGCTACTACATTTAGCTGAAAACAGTTAAATTAATTCTGGAAACAGTTCATTCCATGTGCTGCACTAGCAAATGAAATGTCATGTTTCGCCGCCATTCCCAGACTGCAATCCAAAATGAAGGGATCACTTGTAAAGTACCTACACCTAAAGTTCCCAGACACATTTTATTGGGTCTCACATTGAAACTGTTCTTGCCGAGGTCAATATTGAATGTGCAAACAATTGGCAAAAATCTTGTACATAAAAATGAATTGCTGCTCTTTGTTTCGCAAAAATTCGAAGATAGCTCAACCGCAGGATTATTTTACCCAGCTGCGCCAGAAGGAGGGTCATGTTTTTTGAGTGTAAGTACCTATTTAAGTACTTATGTATGTATTTTTATTTGGCACGCTCTAGAGCCAAAACAGCTTGTCGCATTTGAGCTTGAGAAGAACCATTATATTCGTATTACCTACAGCCAATTTCAATAACCGATCTTGAGAGATTTATTGCATGTCTCAGATTTAATGTTCAAAGGATTTCATACAATACTTTAAGTTCGGAACTAAAAAAATGAGATTCTAGTATTGCATGAAAATGTCCAATTGTCGTGAGTGATACTCGTAGGTATATAAAAAATTTAGTACATAGGAATTTTGACGCAGTTTGGTAGTTTTATAAAAAGTTGAGAGTTATCTTTGAATTTGTTGGCTTTCTACCGGTCTCTCAAAACAGGACTACGAAACTGATCCAAAGAATCCCATCTTGTAATTTATCGATATAGAGTACAGAGAGAGATCTGAAAATACCAAAATGTACAGCAACTATGAGTATCTAACGATTGCATGCGGTCGAAGTAACAAAATTTTCAGAGTGTGTTTGTAGGGAGGTTTGGAAATAGCTTTAGACCCAATAGGAGTCACTAGTAAATGCCTAAAGATCTAAGGGCTAAGACAATGTACCAAACAATTTTACGATCGAACGGCGAATTTCATAATGTTAATCGCAAAATTTCATTTGTCTAAAGTGGGTGAAAATTTTCAAAATATGTACCTTTTTTCATTTGAATGTACCTATCGTATTTTATAAAGAATAAATATCTTCTCAACCATATTTCATTGGTTTAAAGCGAAACTTTATAAGATCAAATAACAAAATTCTGCAACATAAACTAAGAATGAAATATTGCGATAGTTTTCAAGTTAGTAAGAGTCGACAGACGTAAAGTGTTTGTAACTTTGTGTGGGGTTTCCATCTTAGTTGGTATCTATTATTATTTTCTTACATATAAAAGGAATAACTTAGGATCCAAAGTCAACCTCACCTGCTCGTGGTGCACCCTGCTATTTAACGGACGAGGCTCTGACGCCTTAATAGCTTATAATACCTATTTAGAATGGCAAGGACACATTTCCTATTGGATTCGTTACTGGTCGCTAGATTTTTGTATCTGTGCCTGTAAAGCGGTTAGCTCTCCCCTTACCACGTGGGACTTAACAGGCTAACTGATGAAAAGTGGGTACAATTAGCATACTTCTGGCCAACCCCTTTGGGGGATAATGGGCGCTATTAATATGTATGTATGTCAATAAACAAAAGTGCAGAATCTAGTCTATCAAACAAAACTAATTTGACCAAATGGAACACGACCATTGTAAATGCCACCGAAGTTGAACAAACAACGCTTCAAAACTTCATACGCGAACTTAAACTATTGTTTGGACTGTACCTAACTAGTTATAAGAACCATTTTAGAGTTGATATTTGGTGGAACGTAAATAGATTCGTAAATCGCAAAGGTGCGACTGCGTGTAAGTTGGTACATCTTGACTAAAATATTTGTACAGACCTCTACTTATACACTGTACCTATAAATTAAAGTTGCAATTACTGTGTCAAGTAAAAGTCAAATATACAACATGTATACTAGCCCGCCACTAGGTCTTACACATTCCACTGAGCTTCGAATCTGACACTCTTGATTGTGATCATATAAAACTGCAGTCACTATGTCAGATCCGTGGCCCTAGTATGCAAGACGTACAAAACAACTTCTAAATCACTTAGTCAGGTACTAAAAAGCTAAAAAGTCTACCGTTTACTTTCCTAAGACTGTGATTACATTTTATGCACAGAAATCTCAACCAGACTCTAACGACATAAGTTGAGTTGTTTATAGTTTGAGCGCAGTACATAATGCACAGTGGTTTGAGACTGCCTCGAGTGAACCGTGTAAGTTCACGATAGTGGAATGAATTGTTTAGTGTAATTATAACTACCCACGGTTTTATCTTTCCCTGTTTCGAAGTTTCTGAGCAGTTTTTAGAACGGTTTTGCGTATTTTCTGAACTCTTGGAATAAAGTTTGAGATTTCACATCAATTGTCACAAATTAGGGTGTCCTGTTCTGATTTGAGTCATGTCTAGAAAACGTCAACTGCTTCTCCTTCCGTGCTTATCGAAAGAGTAACTAAAGAGCTCACGGGAGTACTCTTAGGCCGCGAGCTAGCTAGTTGTCATTGTTTTTTTTTATCTGACCAAACGTGGCTATAGTATTAGGTATCTTCTTCATGATACTGCAGTTCAGACTACCCCATTTGGAAACACTGCCCTTTGTATACGTATGTAATTAAGCAGCAGATAAAATGTAGCATTGATTAAACTGAAGGATTTATCCGAGGAATTCACTATGAATATAAACGTCCATACTAAACCCTTAGAAACTTCTCAGCAAATAAAAGATCTTAAAAGCCGTTGCACATTATGTATGTCAATTAAAATCTAGGGACGAGCTCACACCACATGGACTCTACTAGGTGTAGCTTCATCTTCATAATAATTTCATATTTTGAACACACCATTTTGTGGAAATTACATTTAGTATGCACAAAGTGTATCATGATTTATAAGCTTCGATTCTCAAGAGATCGCGTTTGAACCTTTCTATGTAAACAAAGTTGAATATTCATCGCGTTATTTTGTATTATGCATGAAAGATTTAATTTATTATATTGTTGTGTTTGCTGATAGTGGACATAATAATAATATTCTAAGAGCTTTACTTTCATAAATATTATAGTTTGTTGAAATTAAGAGAACTATATTTTGCTATTCAATGAGTTTCTTATCACCTGTATATTTAAAAAAAGAAAAAATAATTACTTAAGTAATGATTTTCGTTCTTAGTTAAATATTCTATACTTAGTTCTCAAACATATGACCGTAAAAAGTCGACAACTACAGGGTGTAACAATAGGAATACCTATGTTAAACGAAAAGCTATGAAAATAGCCCACTATAGTTAATTTGTGCACAGAGACTAAAAGTTTTCACAGTCATATTTTTATAATCATCACACACATCATAGTTTTTTTTTTCAAATAAAATGAAGATTTTTTAAATATCTTAGAAATGTTCATACAATCTTGTGAACAAACAAGTGATTTAGAGCATGAAATTCTATAATAAAAAAAAATATACGTACGAGGCTGTTTATCTTTCGACTATCCTTTTGATACACCCTATGGAAGAATCACAGTGTCAAGTAATGACATAATATTAATTATGGAATAACGTAGCAATAAGTAATTACTTCTATATAATATAAGAGTGTCAATGTCAATCCCAGCCGATCACTGAATCTCCCAGACAAACGACTTTGAAATAGGGATCAGACTGCAAAAGATTTCCTTACAAAGACGTGAATTTATTACCTTTCGAAAAAGAGATAAAAATGCGAGAGACCAATCAATTCGTCATTATCCATACCTTACTTGAATGAAGATCCTCGAATCTTAAGTCACCATGTCACTTGGTTTTAATGACAGCGTATTCAGATAGAACACCAAAAAAATTCGGCCATAGAATAATTTACATGGAGCATGTACTACATACGGTTGTGTACCCGAAATGGGTTGGCCAGAGCTTCAGGATCACGAATAAGATGTAAATTAGCATGTTAATTAGTGAAAAATTGACTCTTCGCCGGAGGGAACGCCCTTAAGTTCCTCAGTAAAGTTTGGAAGTCTTGTTAAGTCCAAATTCAGTTACGCGTCGATCCGTTAGTCATTTAGCATAAAGCATTTTATATGTAAAGGTAGCTCAAACAAGACACCATAGTTACGTCACCAAGGTATACAAATGAGATAGGTCCTTTATACTAATTCAGCTCAATGACATTTTAATTTTGAGAGATTCAATATCTATAAAGAAGATATTCCAAGATTGCCGGACCATTGAATTTAATATGGATTGGCGTAACACTTAAAAAAGGAAAAGCGATTTTTTTAGAGCAATTTCGCCAATATGGGTTCTGTACCATTTTATTTTATGAGATTGATTTCGTTAAGTAATTTCAGATCTACTGCTATTTATTATTTCTTCTAATAGCTGTTATCTTGCAAGGGGTGATTTTTCATAATTTTCTCTTTTTCCGAACTGGGTGGCGAAAACGGCAGCTTGAGTCATGCGGTGTGCCCTTGGAAGAGTGGACTGATAGGCTGATGTGATAAAAATACATACCTACTAAAAATATAAATTCAGCATATTTTACTTCTAGCACATCGCTAGACAACGCCGAATCAAGACACATACATTGTTATGTGAGCTCAGGGTAACCTAACTTATTGATGATCTACCTCAGTTTCAAATATAAATACAAATTTTTCTACTGAACCCTACAAAAGTAGAATGATTGACCTCCAAAGGTGGATAGCCAATCTCTGGAGTGGGTCCGTTCATTCGCGAAGATATTCCATAACTCTGCCCGATCGCCTATAAACGACGATTTGGGCCGCCTGTAATTTTTTTTGGGCACTTTTCCAATACTCCAGTGCGAGTGTTTACATACTTTTGTGGGGAGTTATAACCGGCTGATTGGAAAATACGGGGAATTTGTGACTTTGGAGATGATTACATTTTTTGACTTTATTGTACGTAGGTTTTTAATGTTGGCTATGTAAAAGATTATTTTTGCTGGAATTTCGTGAAATGATATTCTGATAGGAAAGTTTTACTTTGTAAATATAATTTATTTCTAATTAGTATAGGAGAAAGATTAATCTCTTTAAGGTTCAGGTCTCTAAGATCAGGATTTTAGGCTGTGCGTTTATTTTCAGTCATGCAGTACAGAGCATTTATATTACGTTACATTATGATATGTTACATTTATATTAAGACTTACCTACATTATTGTACGCTTCTTAAATTATGCTTAAATTTATTATAAAATTACTAAGCCACCGGGTCAATTACTCAGATGACGAATTTTACCATGTCTTTTCTAAATTACATATTGGCAACATTATTCTTCATCCCGTTAGCTATACACTAGCCAAATCTCGGAAAACAAAGCTGAATCCCTCAGCACAATGTTTAAAGATGAAACTATCAACCATATCCTAACGTATTATATTAATGGAGAAGTGTTTTTATAAATTTATCTTAGTCAAGACTAAGCCACCGGGTCAATTATGTGGTTATAGCGGCTGGCACGGCTGGCACGGCTTGCAGTGGTCGTGGGTTCGATTCCCACTCGGGTGAAGAATTTTTTACATTTTCTTTATTAATAATTTTATAATACCTATATATAATATCTTGACTAAGATAAATTTATAAAAACACTTCTCCATTAATATAATGCTTAAATTTGTAAAAGTACCACCCGGAAAACAATCTAATTAAGCGTGTAAGCGAGTAATTAAAACAGCAAAGGAATATTTCAAATTTAATTAAAATGCACACAGAATTTGTATAAACATTTCTTTACGCACAAATGAAACGTAGACATGGTTTGTGTAAAATGCGGAAACAGAATAAAAAAGGAGCTTTTATGTTAAAAAGGAATGAAAGATTAGTAGTCAGTTCACTAATTTTACACAGAGTGAATCTAGTGTGGGATAAATCACATTGAATCTATACCTACACATAAGAATAAAGATATATCTGCCTTAGACTAAATATTTCAACGTCTTATTAATATCTAAATACAAAGACGATGTCAGTACTAGGAACGATAATACTACACTCATCGACGACGACGACGCCACAGTTTTACGTCCTAGTGACTCGTCATGATGTGCAGAAATGACCGTCAATGGCATTTCACATCCTCCAATATAATGTCGGCTTTCCGTCCCATCGGACTATAAGAGTAACGGAATAGAGAGTGCATCTGTGTTTGCGCACACACTTGCAGTATTATATCTCCTGCGTACCTGGCCAATCTTAGTAAATTGGTCGCCTTGACCGAAATAAGGTCGGAGATCATCATAATGTCGACAACAGTTCGCTTTTCAGCTAGATGCTGCTAAGACTGGGTAGGGATTGCCTACAATGCAAGCAGCGCTGGTTAAGTATTCATTATTCCCTCAAATACCTACATGTTACTGGCTGTACGCATATAATTCCTTTACCTATACTTTAGGATCAGCAAGGTAATATTTTCACATATATAACAACACATTAACCTAGTCCCAGACTAAAATCCGTAACGTCTTGTGTCGTAGGTAATAAGCAACGGTGTATAAATACCTACATAGATAAGTATAGAAACATCTATGACTCAGAAACAAAAATTACTACTAATCATATCAATGTTTGCACCTACCGGGATTCGAACCCAGGACCTATGGCTCGGCAATCTGGCATTTTATGGTAGACCTTAAAAATATAAGTCACTAAGATCTTTTTAATTATAATTTCATTTTAAAAGACATTTTGTTAAGACCATCTACTCGTAAAGTGTTTTTAATTAAAATCATGGACGTAACGAATGAAACGTTCAACGTTCGAGCTGTTTACGGAATGTCATTGTTTTTTTTTCTTTAACGTAAACGAAAGTGAAAATTGATTAAATAAATGTCGCTTATATTTTTATCTTTGTTGTAATATTTTTGTTCTCTTGTCGCAAATAATTTTAAGTAGTATTTTAACTATTAATTTATTTTGTGTTTTTATTTTTTAAATTGTATGTTATTCATATATGGATAACATATACGAGTATGGATAGCGGTTTCTTAGTCTAAATAGATCATGGTCTATGTTAGTGGTAGTATTAGCACAGTAGATAACGATAACGGTGTACGGAAAAACTTGCATAAAGTTTATGAGACACTGTACTTTATTCTTTGTAAAATATCTATTAATGATAAATAAAAATAAAAAAATCCTTATTTAGGTATTTATGTAATACAATTTCATAATGTAATCTGTTCTTATAAGAATACTATTACTATCGTTATTGTTTTATATAATAAATAGGTCAAGCCTAAGCTTGACTACAACACGCCTGATGGTAAGCACCATTGCAATCTAGGATGGAGCGCGCTTGCCTAAAAGAAACCGGTTCACTCTCGACTTGAAGACCGCAAGATTATAGTTTACGGGGAACAGGGATTCAGGCAGGGAGTTCCACAGCTTGGCCGTTCGCACTATGAATGTAGAAGCAAATCGCTTAGTACGAGTTTTCGGCACTTCAATTGTGAACCGGTGTCGCCTGACGTTTCCCTGGTCGTCCGGTGGTAGAAGAGAGCTGGGAGAATTAGGTCGTGAAGTCCCAACGCACACTCACCAAAATGTAACCTGTAGAATACCGAGAGACTTGCAACTTTACGTCGATGCTCAAGGCTTTGCAATCTAGCCTTGCACAGTAAGTCATTGCCGATCAGCCTATTGGCTCGGTCTTTGATAGTCTCCAATGACTCAAGCTGGTATTTGGCCGATTAATCCCAAGCTGCGAACAGTACTCCATACACGACCGAACTTGCGCTTTATACAAGGCTAGCAACTGTTCCGTATGTGATCTTCATTAGAATACATCAGCTGCATCTCCTTCCGTGCATGTCGTTAGAGTCGAATAAGTAACTGAGAGGTGTGAAGCGATGAGCTGATACACAGTTTTTTTACATCTGGTCTCGCCATGCCAAACGTGGCCCTAGGATCGCTTTTTTGATCCCGCAGATATTGCTACTCTCTTTTGTACACACAGGCGTGTGTGCCGATTAGCAGTAGTTTTATAATAAATCCTATCTGACATTATTCCATCCCGCGATTCACTTTTTCCTAGAAAAGCGCTAAAGGTAAAATAGTAAATTCATCTACCAAAATATTCACTTTAACAATTGGCATTTGTAAGCGGACTTCCAGTTTCCTTTGTGCTAACAATCTCCTATCTACGTGAAATAGTTTCGGAGAAATTTGTCTTGCGGTGTTTGAACTTATTGGGTATTGAGAAACTTGTAGTATGTAATGTCTATTCTAACAACGAAGTCTTGCGGAGATACATGGAGAAATCCTTGGCAACACGAGTTTCGAAATTAATCATATTGTGCCGACCCCATAAATATATGTGATAAGGTCAGAAAGATGATAAAGGCTAGTGATGAGTGACATAACTTCGAGTTCGAAGTCACAGAATCGACAATCGTGCACTGCACAATTTGTAATCGAGGCCATTTTGGCATTCAGGAAACCGTCGAGAAGTATAAACAAAAGGAAAGCGATACGTTAAATTGATTATTTTATCCAAGTTTGTTGAATTTTTATCCATGCGCCGACAGATCCAGAATACTAATAGCTATGAGCAAGTTGGTAAGACGCAAATAATCCCAGTATAGATTGCTTGAAGGCACACTGCCTGGGGAATCGACGAAGACTGTTTGACTTAGGGCAAATTTTTCCAATTATTAATTAATATGAAGTATAAAGTAAAACTTATTTCTAGATTGCATTCCCATAATACTATTTTAACAGTTAGTCTGAGGGATCAAAAAGATCTCATAGATATATTCAGTAAGCATTATATGGCAAGTATTTAGATATTACCTAATGGTATTTCCCGTAAATTTGATCAAGACATAATAAAACCATAAGTAGGTATCAAGTATTTAGGTATTACCATGTAATGGTATTTCCCAGTGATGTATAGTTTGTAACTTTCTTTTATCTTGTGGATAGTTTAAGACATCAATACAATACCACTAAGTAGGTATCAATATTATTATTTTAAGATCTTTATGATAAGTAGTGGAGTATTATTGACTCAGTTTTGACACCTATAAGATGCATGTCATGACGCTTGTTGCGTATTTGCACGTACACGTCTCACTGTCACCGTGGTGCATATCTACGCATCAGTGCCTATGCAGCTGATGTATAGTCTCGTGTAAATTTATTTTATGTAACTTGTGGATAGTTTAGTGGACTGTGTACTTATTCATACTTTAAAAACAATACCGAACTATGTATTTTTGTATACTGTTGTTAATTGTCCCAAATAAATAAATATTATCCTTTTGATAGTCTATCTGATCTTTGAAAAAATAGGCTCTTAATTAATATAATCCTGTTCATAGTAGAAGATCGGGCGAATGACTACATCAGTATTATTATTTTAGAAAAGAACCGTCCTTATAGACATCGTTGATGCAAACGCAAAATGTAGTTAAGCAATGACAAAATATTTTTGTAATAAATGGAATTCGTATCAGTGTTGGAAGCCGGGCGAGTTATACGTACATATTAACCTTCATATATAATTTTATATTTATTTAAGCCTCGAGCACACCGGATGCGTATGCGTGCACGTAAGCGTAGACGTACACGTACCTCTGAGATTAATGTATGGAACTGTCACCGCTTGACGTCTATGCATACGTCTACGCATACGCATCTGGTCTGCCCGTGCCTATACAGTTCCATAAATTACAGCTCAGAGGTACGTGTACGTTTATGCTTACGTGTACGCATACGCATCCGGTATGCTCGAGGCTTTAATCAAAATCCGTTGCGTAGTTTAAAATATATGTACGTTGTAGGCACGTGTAATCAGATATTTACCTTTCTGATGATGAAACCTTTGAAGAATCGAGATATATCTTCAAATATCTTTAGCATTAGTAGTCTGTTTTATAATATTCAGTGACAATGTAACGTTTGCTATCCTTACCTTCAGTGTGTCAGCACAGAGTTCACTGGATAAGAAAATTTATTCCGTAACAAACACTCAACGGAAGAGTCCGTGGGTCGCGCGAAGTGAACTTAATGACTGTCCCTTCCTGCCATTAATTCATACATACATACATCCGTGTAGGGAGGTGATTTCGATTTGGACTATGCATTGGTTGTATTATCATCACATAGTCCTATTGAAGTCCACTGGATGTAGGCCTCCCCCAGGCCACGCCACAAGGCTACTGCCATAAGGTTTTTTGCCCATATTCTACTACAACACGGCACAATTGATTGTGTATTTTTTTTTCATAACGAGAATGTAGACTAGATCGAGGTAAACCTGCAGATTCTGATTCCTATTTATTATCGGCGCTGATGCGGGGCTTTGTTAGAATACATCAGCTGCATCTCTTATCGTGCACGTCATAAGAGTCGACTAAGGAAATCAGGGACGCTCTCGCAGAAGCTGAGCTAGCAACTTGTCACTGAAGATTATATCTGAGCCCGCTACTTCAAACGTGGCCGTAGTATATTTTGTTAGTATACTGCAGTTCTGGCTACCTGATTTTAGGATTACAGCTCTCTGTATAAAACATTATATTGTGCTAATTATATAAACCATTAAGTTATGTTTATATCACTTATTAATTACAAAAAATTCACTACTGTAATGTAAGACATACTACAAATAATTATAACTCTATCAGGCTTACACGTGTACAACATTACTAATACGCCAACAATTTACTCTTATTTAATTAATATTGTACTCCTATGAGAATAATCTTATTTCAATGGAATTACGAGTAGTACATAATCAGATTTCGATATTCGTACAGGAAAACAGTTGTTATGTTCAAAACATAGCGGGAAACTGAAACTACAATGCAATTCCAGCAACACACAAACCTCTTAATATTCAAAGTTTCCTTACAATGTAGAATCCATTATATAATACCATGATTGATCGAACATAGAACAGAAATAGTGGAACTGGGTCACAATGCACAAAAACAGGTAAAAGGTTGTTATTTCCTAATTGGATATCTGCGATCCCATTCACGTTAACTACAGAAAATTAATGAAAAAAATACTTTTCCGTAATAAAAACTACATGCATAATAGGTATACAAATCTGTCTTCCCAGAAATGACTTAGCCTGAACTGCGCGTTCAAAAAAGAGATTATGTATACAGGCACGTTTGACATAGCGAGAACAGAGGGCTTAGTGCGAGTTTTGACTTCGAACTCGATCGCGTTAGCGTAAAGCGGCTAACCAATCACATTATAGCGTGATAACGTGATGTCATAAAAGTGAGAACAACGGCGCTACGTGATTGGTTGAACTTGTTCGAAGTAAAAACTCACACTACACCCTCAGATGTAAAAGATAGTCCCCACGCTGAACATGCGGAATGGAGACCGCAGTGTGATTTTCGGACTATGTGATTTTCGGACTAACACGATAGGCGCTGCGGCCCACCTCCTGGAAATTCTTAGGTGACCGCAGTGTGATGACTATGTTGTCAACACGGAAGGCGCTCCTCCTGGAAATTCTTAATCGCCTCTTATTATACCTACAGGCAGACATGGGGTGGTGCTAATCTACTCTGCCGACACCCCATGAGATGCACTATATAGTGTACCTCATTCAAGTTACATTACATTTACATGTTTTACTCTCCGAAAACTAGGTCAAAATACACAATACAGGTAAATAAAATATCGTGAACACACACCGAAAATGTAATAAAGAGCTTCACTCAACCACACAACTTAAACACCCTACATTATGCTTCCTCAGTCTATCTTCGTATTGTATTGCAAAGCTTATAATGCGTTTGTAACAAGGTATTATCAACCTTAAGGGAGTGCGAAAAAGGAAAGGCCGGGTAAAAATGGCATGGAAGCAGAGAAACGTTCGTCGTGCTTAAAAAACCGCGTTCATTTGTCACAGGCAGATGCAGCCGAAGCAAATGTGGGGCCATTAAACGTGCGGTTTGAGTTATTTTGCACGAGAAGTTTTCTACACTGGATAGTGACAAAAACCTTTGATTATACCCGAAATTAGCTAAAGGAATTGGTTTATTTTATGCTTAAGGATAACAGTGGTTATGAGATGTTTACTTTATAGTAAATTTATAACATTATTAGATAATGTCGTAAGGTAGGTCTAACCTTTTTTACAAGCTTAAGCTTCTGACTTTTACACGAAAGGCTAGTGACAAAAATTACAATGTAGACTTCTTTATTTAAGAGTTTCCTGACCGCAAAGTTGTTTATTTCGATAAGATATATTATTATGCCACATGTAATGCTGGGGCTGGGTAGAGTGAATAGAAGTAAACTTGCACACCCACCTTTCATCAGTTTGCCGTGATTAGTGGTGAACCTAACAGGTTTCGAGCACAAATACAACCATCTAAACTCATCGTAAAATAAAAGGCCCGTTTTGACATTTGTCTTCGCGACCGAACTAGTGATGTAACCATAATATATGACTTAATACTCGGTACTTACGATGAATCGATTTCAGTTTGCATGAGTATTTTGTCTGCATGAATATGTATTGTAAAGTTCATTAAATTAAAGTTCTGATTTGAAAATATATCATTTTAGGCCAAAGTTTTCATCGATCATCGTAATAAAAAGTTTATATGGATGGATTAATTTTTGTTACTCTTTCACGCAGTAACAGCTTGACGGATCAGGCTGAAATCTAGATGAGAGAAAGGTTATATTATAGTCTGAAATAACATCTAGGCTACTGTTTATCCTATTAGTTAGTTTTGTATATAAATATCTTGATCGTATTTAAATATCTTGATCGATTTATTTTTGCAATTACATTCGGAACATTTCGATTTGAAATATTTATGGGGGTGAACCAGATTAATAATATTCTGTGGACAATATGAAAAAATCGTATGCACAGCCCACCGAGTGGGCAGTATCCATCAATTAAACAAACAATTACGATCAGAACATTTAACGATCAGTAACTAAACTAGAAATATCATCTTATCAACAGTTAGGGGGTGAACTGTCAATAAACAGAGCTATTACTAGATTATCATTTTGCGATGAGTATAGCAAGTAACGTATCTAATAAGTCAAGTTCTGTAAATATGTCACAGCCCCAAGTTTTGTGGCCGATGATGCAAAATCATTGACCGCAAATGTCCGTGATTGCAACGGTGTCAACGGGTCGTAACTTCAAGATTAGATACCAAGAACATTTGGCAGCTTTGATTCACATCGCAGATGACCCATAGGAAAAATTCGTCTTATAGGGGTTGAAGGTATTCTGGTGTAAACCCATTAAATCAAGGTAACCATTACCGTATGGTATTTTGAAATATGAATTTTTGAACAAAACTTAGTAGAAGTTAACTCGTTTAAAACATAATCCGATGTTACATCTAAATGTAGCTTGCTATGAGCTTCTCGGGAGGTGGAGTAGCAATAGTGAATTGTTTGGTGTAAAGCTATTAGTAGGTATTAAAAATGCTTGTATTTTTCGTGTTTGTTTCGCATTTCATATATGTGTGAGGGAGGATATGCGTGTACTGGGAGTAAGCAATGAGATGACGGATATTCGTGATAGGGATGAATGGAAGAAAAGAACATATTCCGCCGATCCCAAATAAATGGGAACAGGGGGTCTACTCTGAAGTGACGATAAACGAAGTATCGGCCGAATATCGAGGTGTTTCCTACTACGAACTTCCTTCGATCGGATCAGTCGCGCCGTTTTTTCATTCAGTCCGATCGAACTCTATTTGACAGGTATAAGGCTAGATAATAGAAAGCTTATAATATTTGTCAATGTGAATTATTCTCCATGGTTTCGAATGAGTTGTGAACATCTGAAGCAATTTCGTAGTAAGGTCAAAGACTTCGATTCGGTCGGGCTTCGGTCGGAGCGAAAGATTCGAAAGCGCAGGAAGGAAGATGATGATTTATCCACAAATAAACGCATTTGAATTGATTTGTATATGTACCTATATACTATATTATGTAAATGATTGTAAATATTATTATATAGAAGTTTCTTAAGCTCTTCAATTACTTAATCAATTAAAGTTGTTTTCACAACTGCGCAGGTAACTGAACTGGTTTACTGAAAACAAACTGTTTGCCCCAGTTAATCCCACGTTTGGATTATGGTAAATTGTATTATATCTTCTCTATAGAATTATATAATTTCATTTAACATATTAAACAAAATAACTAACAGGGAAACTGCAATATAATTTGGAATAATAATAGGCTGAAGAAGAAAAAGAATGTGGATATTCCGTATGATATCTGCAAAGTAGAAGAGAAGTAGAAGATTAGCACCACAATATCTGCCCGTGGGTGTCATATGAGGCGATTAAGGGCTTGCAGAAGGTAGGCAGCAGCGCCGAAAATCACATTGCGGTGACCAAACCGCCTGCCAACGTGGTGACTATGGGCAAAACACATGGTAGTAGCCTTCATCATCATCTTCCTGCATGTTCCCATTTATTTGGAGCCGGCGCAATATGTTCTTTTCTTCCATTCATCCCTATTATTCGTCATCTCATTGCTTACTACCAGTACACGCATATCCTCCCTCACACAGTCCATCCAACACTTCTATGGTCTACCTCTTCCTTTATATCCATCCACACTCATGCACAACGCTCTCTGTAAAATATGCCTTTCATCCCGTCGCTTTACATGCCCATACCAAGACAGACGGTTACTTCGTAACTTGTCTGTGGTCGGCGCAACTTTCAAACTTCCTCTTACATTTTCTTTTGGCAGAGAAAGCCTACGTCCAGCTGTGAACTGAATAGGCTGTAAATAAATTTAAATATCAATTTGCTTTATAAAACTTTTACTCCAATTTATAAGAAATTCTTACGTAAAAAACTGTACTTATATCATATGGATATGTCATCAAAAAATCTTTGTGTATCTAACGGGAAAGTACCCTTATAAGGGTCCTTTCCTGTTGAGAAGTGTACTTAAAGTCTAACCCATATCTTTGCTCTTTAGAGGAAGATTTAGAAAGAAATTATTATTTTTCCGATAGAAAAATAGGTCATGAGATATTTTCCGTTAAGCATGTATACATCGTGTTTATTATTTTCAGCAATATAAGAAAGGATTTACATTTTATTTGAAACAATTTTGAAAGCTAATTAATAATAATGTCTTCCTGGACGCCCAAATATCATTCCCCAAATTCAAAATGATGCGTATATAGCGGATTATGCAATCCTAAAACCCCCAATGATGAATTTTCTGACAACTTTAAAAAGTAAAAACAGATAGTACAAGTCACCTGGATAGATGGCGTGAGCGAATCTCCTACCGGAAATTCTGTATGATCACGTGCAGGGGAAGGTAAAGGGGGAGATTCGCTCACGCTATCTATTTTTGACAGTTATTTTAACTATTTAAAGAAAATCCCTCATTGACATTTTAGAAAAGCCTGCAGAAGTGCAGACAGCTATGGGATTAAACTTTCCTACGACACACAAAATATAGCAGTTACTATAAATAAAATTACCTGCATTCTGACAGCACTTGCAGCTGCACTCACAATAAAAGGAAACGTAAAATTATTATGCTGTCAATGTTATGATGGAGTTTCGATCCATGCAAATGTAATTCGGCCATAGATGTAGAATAGACGAGATGCAGATAAGTTGAATGCGCCACTTTAAAATATACCGATTTGTTTTAACAGTATGAGTATGGCTTTTGGAGAATATAAAATAAGTATAACTTAGGAACGTGAAGATGATAAATTGAACATAAAGAATATCAAAAATCTAAATTAACACCCTTCTATAATCTCAATCTTAATCAATGACTTCTTCAATCTTAATAGTCAAAAAGTGTCAAAGTTAAAATTTTTAAATACATGGTTAAACTTACGAAGAAAAGGTTTATCTGTAACATCTTCTTCTTCTTCTTTTTCAGCCTATGCTCCATATAAGTCCACTGCTGGGCGTAGGCCTCCCCCAGGGCACGCCACAAGGCTACTGTCACAGGGGGGTTTTGCCCATAGTCACCACGCTGGGCAAGCGGGTAGGGGACCGTAGTGTGATTTTCGGACTATGTTGTCAGTACGGGAGGCGCTACTGCCCACCTCCCGGAAACCCTTAATCGCCTCGTACGATACCCACGGCAGGCAGGGGTGGTACAAACTCTACAACATCTGTAACATATCGTAATCATATTAAAAACATTTTCAGGGTCTCATCTTAATCCATGAAACCAATAGAACAAACCGAAGTTAACTTAGTTTTAAATAGGTAGGTACATCCATAAAATGTAAGGAACTATATCTATATATTTCCATTTCGCAGTCTTATAAAGTGATTTTGTATATTTGTGGATATACGCAAACGCGAATTAGACATACCTATAAGAAATCATATTTATTGCTGCTCGCTTTCAATGACAACTTGTATAAAAAGACAACATTTTGATGATAACTCGCGGATAAAATGATATCTGGGATTACGCATTTCTTAGAAGTGGCCCTAGCTTGTGCATAAAATATTCTTTTTAATCTCTCGCTTTCACTACTCGTTGGTCTTGCAGAATAAGGTATTTCTATCTCTGTCGGTGACCACGTCGTTGGTATTCACCGGTATATCTGGCAGCGCTCCAGCAGGGTGATCCCACTGCTTTATAGATGGCGTTGAGTGAAGAATATTTTCAAATAAACATAAATTTGATCGATTGAACAATTTGCTGTAGATTGGATGTTCAGTAAATTTAAATAAAATTTATGAATTGGATATTATGGTAGGTACAGACTAGAGCGTTTTTAATGTATTGTAGCATAGCAATTTAATGTATACTCGAATATTTTGTGGAATTTTGAAGTTTCCACTAGTTTTTGTCCATGTACTACTTAAGGAATATACGAATTTCGTGCTAGATACTCATCATCCGTATTACGTAAGAAGTATAGTAATGCGATAGCGAACATAGTACAACTTTCGCGGTCGCATTGCTATTACTTCGCTTTTGCGACATACGTTAATAAGCCTATCGATCTGGCTTTTTATAGCCTTTCTGCATAGGGTCAGAATACCCTATTTAGGGTACAGCCGCATGAATAAAAGTCCCCTCCTATCTCGCCGTAAAATAGGCGTAATTTTATATATGTAAGTATGTAAAAAATCGGAAGCCTATATTCTGTAAGTCACCTAGAAGGCACATCAGATATAATCAAATTATCCATTTAACAAGAAAAACAGTTGTAAATATCTCGCAAGTCTCATACATTCGCAAAATTAGTCATGTTAACGTTGGGATCTGGCAAACTTAGATAATTTAACTTGGAACTAAGGTCCCTGGGGCGAAAACTGTGTGCCCTCGTATGGGTACTTGTATGTTGTTTACAAAGTTTATGTAGGTACTGGCTTGTTGATGAAGGTCTAGTGAATGCTTGTTACAAGGTCCACCATCATTAGTCGATAAGCTAGCAATTTGTTAACGTAATCAACTTTTTTACTATTAATAATGTAGCGCACTTATAAATGGCACATACATCAGATGTTTTTTTGTTAGTATGTTCTGTAAGTGTATCTAAATAAATTTACGTATCACTGATCATTTTTATCTATCTCCGCTATGCTTAAATGGCTGTGATATCTCTTTTATGATCTTCCAGTATAATTATATTATCTTTGATATAATTTTATAGAGATTTAGATTAAATACATAGGTACTTGCTACTACATCTTGGCTTACTAATACTGAGGATACCATGGCTGCTGAGTGTTATTTTCAAAAGATAATTAATAAGCATTGAATTACTTGAACAGAATAGTGTACAAAATAGTGTTAAATGTTGTTAAACTCATAAAAATATTTTCGTAAATTTTCCCACAATTTTAGTCTGATTAAATTTATTCAGCGTACATGTACCTAAGCGTACCCTAGGGAGGCAGGCGTGACTTTGAGCTAGTAAATTAACTTTAAATTTTAAAACACCTAGTTTGTTTAGACAATGAGTTTGTGTCAAAAGGAAGATGGACATTTTCATAATATATTTAAGATAGCGCAATGTGTGTGTTACTGGATGACGCAAACAGGAGTCCAGCAGTGGACTGCAAAAGGCTGATAAACGAGTATATATGTGATAGTAGTAGTTCCTTAGTATTCATCGCCGTTTAGTTTTGGTCACTTTAACTTCATTTATCAACGTTTACCTCCATAAATAAAGTTTGTATATTAATTTTGCTGTTGAGTTTACATCACCGATAATTTGATAGTTTCCTAGGATAGCGATGCCGTGATATAGCGGTGAATAAGGCTGCTAGAATGGTTTTTATGCAAAGATCTTTGTGAATTACTGCTCTGATTTTCTATCCTATAAGATGTACCTATAGAAGTATGAAAGAGAACTGAAATAAATCGTATATGTATAAAATGGTTAATGCGTGCCCCCAAGCCGACCTACATACACATTAGCAATTCCAACAGAACTGTAAGATGATAACGCGGTTTGTATACCCATCTGATTTTTGCCCGTTTACCCACAAAAGTACCAGATAATGTATTCATCCGTCCGTAATCTGAGTAGATTCCAAGGAGCTTTAAGGCGTAACTGGAGCACACACTTAAAATACCTCTTGAAGTAATGTAGCTATCCAACTAGCGAGCTATAGCCGGTCGATTAAATGAATTTACTGTGAACACAGCTGTGTACAAGATTAATCCAAAGATTGACGAGTTGATGCAAATGTAGTTATGATATTTAAAAGATAGCTAGCTCAATTTTACTAGCCTTATTCTAGCTATGTAGTAAATATGTTTTCACCATCACCATTTCAGCCATAGGAAGTCCACTGCCTCTCCTAATGCCTTACACTGCGGTTGGAAGCGGCCTGTATAGTCCTAGCTCATTTTCTCACTGTGCTTGCCGATGGTCTCCACTCTAGAACTTTTAGGCTCCATCAGTGCTTCGACCTATGTGCCCTGCCCGTTAGTTGGTACTTCAGTTATTCTTGAAGCTCCTTGGCAAATCCGGCCGACAAGCGAAATGACAAATGGATATCGGAATCATACAATAAAGAAATAGGTCGCGTTATATCATTGTGTTTTTCTGGAATGTTTTGAGCATATTTTCTCTGTCAATTCATGTATTTGGTGAAGTGTTTTACATGTGTTATCTTAAAAATACATACATATTCGAACCGCTTTGAAATAGGTTGACAGAGCAGCAGGATCGTGGAGGAAATATTATTTTCTTTTGAACTACTCCTGTGCTCATGCTTCACTAGTAGTCTCTTTGCTTGCATTTCGTAAGAGTCTACCAAGAAACTCGGGCATTCTCTCAGACAAGCTAATAACTTGTTACAGAGGGGTAAGCACGAACCTCTCGATAGTCCGTAACGCTATCGTCCAACTGTCAAATCACATAGATTTTACTAGCGAGTCGCTAGCGTTACGCTCTCAGGTTACGCCGCGTAAAAAGGTTCGTGCTTACCCCACTGATCATTTATGTCTGTCTCCGCCATGCTGAACATGGCTGTGGGTTCTCTTTTTTGACCATGCAGTTTGGGCTGGGTTTCGAGAACACAGCTGAGTCTATATGTGTATGTACTCGTAAAGCATTTACAAAAATAGGGATACTCTGTTTTTACCTAACAGTTTCAAGACCATGGTTTACGAGTATGGTTCCTATTTGATAAACCTTTTGGAGGATTTTTCGTAAGAACACCTTAAACCATAAATCAACTTTGTTCGTTTATTCTGTTTGGTATCTCCCATATAAACAAAAATAAATGGTTTATCAAACTTATTTTTTAATCGCAAAAACACTAGCGGTCGAAGTCGATTTCCAATTACCTAGAATCATAGCCGATTAAGCTTAGAAAATCTCCTTCCAAGTCTCTTTTCAATTTAAATACTCGAGTCTACAGGGTAGGATATCCGTAGGTACTTTCCTCGGCTACATTCAGCCCCTCGGGGTCTTGCGGTCAAACTTTGTTGAACCAGGTTTAGCGATGAGAAATGTTACATGAGTTGATACCGGCCCTGTTTGTGCGTTGGATTAGTTTTGATCGTTTCTTTTACATGAAAAGTTCATTTAATAGTTCTGCATCTCGAATACGATGCAGCTGATGTATTTCAATGTCGAATACGAATTCGGGCGCTCTCAGGCTATAAGCTAGCAACTTGTCACTGATAATTTACATCTGGCCCCGCTGTGTTAAACGTGGCTGTAGTACCTCCTGTATGATTCTGCATTCTGGATATTCCATTTCGAGAACATAGCCGTATAAACATGTATGTACTTGTACTAGCGAAGAATTACGGCTCGAGCACACCGAATGGGTGTGCGTGCACGTAAGCGTAGACGTGCACGTACCGCTGAGTTGTAAAGTATGGAACTGTATAAGACAGGACACACCGGATGCGTGTGCGTAGACGTAAGCGTAAACGTATGCGTTACCCTACGCAATGCAGCTCCCAAGATACAAAAAGATTGCGCGACTAGTGACGAGTGCGTACCCACGCAGAGCAGAACGATAACGTCGCGTTGATGACGTTGTATTCTATGGCGCGCTGCGTACTAGCTAACTGCGTATGCGTGAGCGTGTGCGTAGACGTTTGCGTTACTCGGTGTGACATCGGAGTACGCCGTAACCACGCGCGTGACTACGACGTGGTTACGTACGTAGTTACGTTACGCATCCGGTGTGCTCGAGCCTTTAAAATAACAATAACAAACAAAATATTAGGAAGGTCGGAAAATCTCTAACAGCATTCTTCCGGCATTCTAAGTATAACAACGACATATTTTTAAGATTTTTTTTATTAAACAAACGAAAACTTTCTTAGCAACTTCGAAATTGCTTCACTAATGAACTTTATCGATATATACGGAAAAAGTTCCGTATCTCGAAACTTCATAAAAATGCGATCAATCATCGGAAATTTTTGGAGAAGAGTTTTTTTTACCGTTTACTGTATTATGTTTTATTGTAAATGAGACATCATCATCATTTACAGACCTAAGAAGACCACTGTTGGACATAGGCCCCCCCAACAACCTCCACTCCGACCGGTCGGAAGCAGCCTGCATCCAACCGACGCCCGCAACCTCGGCCAGGTCGCCCGTCCTCCTAGCGGGTGGCCTTCCCACGCTGCGTTTGCCGATACGTGGATCCATTCTAGGACACTCTAAAAGAAAAATGAGACATAATAATCATTATTGTACTGTGCTGGCATAGATACTTGAGACTTATATGAATAACGAGCAGGTACAGGTACTTACGACTTTTCAATGTTGCTTGACTTATATCTCAAAACCCTGGAAATCTGAATAAGATTTAAGGTATGATAATTTTTAAGTGTAAACGGTATTTGAGCATGATTAATCTATCTATCAGCTGCGTGGTGCCGCCAGAGTAGAGTTTGTACCACCCCTGCCTGCCCGTGGGCATCGTACGAGGCGATTAAGGGTTTCCGGGAGGTGGGCAGCAGTGCCTCCCGTACTGACAACATAGTCCGAAAATTACACTGCGGTTACCAACCCGCCTGTCCAGCGTGATGACTATGGGCAACCTGCCCTGTGGCAGTAGCCTTTTGGCGTGCCCTGGAGGAGTCCTACGTCCAGCAGTGGACTGCAATATGCTGAAGAAGAATCTATCTATATCTATATTATTACATAATAATAAAAATATAACGGATCGCTGTCTGTATATGGAAGATATGTGAGAAAAAATATTATAGGAGACCTTTATCAACGCAATAGTACTAAATAGAATTATTTTGGGAATTTTTGGCTGTTTGTCGGTTTATCTATTTATCTGTGCGTTTGTGCACGCTAATCTCAGAAACGGCTGAACCGATTTAAATGCAGTTTTCAGTAATATATTGTGAAAGGTCCCAATTAACATATAGGCTAATTTTTATCCCGGGAAAATGTTTTTATCTCGGATAATTTGGACATTTTGTTTTTTCTATTGTACATGCGGACGGAGTCGCGGGCGTCCTTTAGTAAATAATATATCACAAAGCTAATTAAGCAAAGGTTTCTTCAACCTTGGAATCTTAAAAAAAACGGCATGTGTAAAGTAAATGACACATAACATTAGGACGTTCTTAGAAATTTCTCCCTGTGGTGTTTTTGTTTTTACCATCAAATATTTATGTTAAGCTTTTACCCGGCGAATACGATATGCTACCCCCTCCTATTTTACTGTTGTCAACATTTTCCTTCCGATTGAGTAAATAATCTTATACATAATAAAAGGGGAATATTTTTTCTTGTGGGTAACAAGTAAAGCCGTTTAGGCTTGAGTACAGGGAAAATTGGACGCAAGAATTTATAATGTTAGTTTATTATTTCAGTATGATGCCGTGCGTTATTGTTATTATGTTCAACTTTACTTCATCCTCTGTAGAGATCGGTAGTCTCTCTTTACCCCTATGGCCGTATTTTCAACTTGACGATACGACAACGACAATACCACGACGTTCCGTAGTAGAAAGGCGAGCCATACTTTTCAATACATATACTCGTATACTTTCAAAAATGCCGTGGTCGTGTCTTGACCATGTCATCTAGTGGACCCTGTGGATCATAAGCGTGAGGTTATCTATGTATGTGTATGTTACTTTATTAGTACGGCTAAAAAAAACTGCTGGACATTCTCTTATGACATCTAGTGCGACAGGTTGGAAGCGGCCTGCATCCAACCGGACCTGCAACTCTTGCATAAATGTAAAGATACATAATACTAGTGGATGCCTGGAACTCAGTCCGCGTGGACTGCAGAAAAAACAAAATGTCAAAATTATCCGGGATAAAAATTCAGGCTCTAGACTAGTGTAGACTATGTGTGTACATATGTAAATTTAATATGAAAAAACTACCGACTCTCCAGTATTAAGTATTCCTCTAAAAACAATCTGTATACTTTAGCTTTGGCCCGAAGCAAGCCTTCCAAAGAACCGGGACTCCAGAGTCCAGTAAACTTTTGCGAAACATATAAATTGGAATTTATAGGTACAAAATTCACAACATTATAAACGATATTGCAAATTGTCTTTCCAAATAAATTAAGTCGAAAATAAATCCGACGTGAAACTCGATCAAAGTGTGTATTCGAGATATTGGATTTTCACAAAAAAACATCAAGTATAACGATCACTTGAGGCACGTGTAGATATCCTCGGAAAATCAATATGATATACTAGGCATTTTGTCAACAAAAAAGCCATTGCGAGCCTGGAGCAAACACTTGTCGGGAATCTCCGACGAAATAATAAGGGGCGCTCTGATTTATCGCTTTTACAAATTCGCTCTCTCTACTCAAACAACAAGAGACTTCGTACTATTTGATTACATAACACACGGCTGTGTTGCCGTAATGGGGTAGCAAGAACTGCAGTATATTAAAGGTGATCTCACAGCCACATCATCATAATCATCAGTGACAAGTTTCTAATGCCTGAGTTCCTTAGTCGACTCTTACGACGTGCACAGAAAGAGATGCAGCTGATTGTTTTTAGTGAAGCCCCGCATCAGCACAGTATTTTGATATCAATAGTCTTAACATATATTAAATCCTAGGCATGTAATTACATTAAAAGAATAATATTCTTATCTGAGTCAGATACGCGTTGCGAGCCGATGAAATTACCCAGTCAGGTTGAATTTGTTGGTCCTAAGATAATAATATCAAAGAAAAGGGGATTGCTATTATGTTTCAGCAATAATACTATTAGAAGAAATTACAAAATAATATATATTGCTGCTTTCATACTATTGGGGCTTTTCTCGAAAATTTTGAGATTTGGAGTTTTTATATATCGGTACAAGATCAATACGCAAACATCTTAAAAGCATTTTTCCAATAACCATTTTTTTCGAGTTGTGCCCGTATAGTATGAAAGCTGTTGGATGTCCACTGTTGGATTTAGGCCCCCCTCCTAGGGCACGTCATAAGGCTGTTATAGGCGGGTTGGTGACACGAGAGTCGCTGCTGCACTGGTCACCTCCAGGTAACCCTAAATCGCTTATTACGATATCCGCGGGCAGACATGGGGTGGTGCTTATGGCAAATGCATAGTATAGACCTTGGTAAAGATAGATAAGCATAAACATGTGATTTAAGAGTCGTAAATAGTTTCTTCATAGCGGGCTATTTTCATTGTCGCACTTTTATTACACCTTACGCTTCTTTTACTAAATCCGAGCATCGCTTCCACTAAACTTTACGCTCTCATTTAAATAAAATATCGTGAGTGTGAACGAATTTATCCTGCCTCGTAAGTAACTAGAATTTAGGACGTTTTAATAAAACCAGGTTCGAGTCGAGTTCTAGCGCCCGGGCAGCTTGGAAATAAATATAACAAAGGTATTGCCAAAAGTAGCCATTTTGTTTTCAAGAAATAATTTCTTTCTTAGGTATATGTATATTAATTATATGAGGTGTTATAGGCATTGGTTTACTTGTTTTTAGTGAAGACTAGGTAGGTAAAAACTTGATTATTTTTATTGTTACATTTCTTAAATAATATACTTTAACATATTTATTAAGTATATACGACGTATCCCAAGTAATGTCACGGGCAACAACTAGTATTTTAATATTTCTGGGGTTACCGGCCGGATCACCACGCAAAAGTCTCGGGCTCAAATCCCATATTGGAAGTCATTAAGTAAAAAATCCTGCAAAATTAAGCTCAACCTATTCTGGAAATGTTGACTTATTTACTTATAATTTGTACTTGAACTTATATTTTTTTTTATTGTACACAAAACATTACAAGAAATACAGAGAAATAGAGAGAAATTTACAAAAGAACTTCAAATAATCGAAGTGAAATACTTATATTGACCTACTTCCGAAATTATGAAGCTTTTGTCACGGTTCTTATATAATGTGAGTAGTTTATATTTTCTTGAAAATTGGGTTGCATGAGTGATAGCTTGTATGTGCACTGAGTGATAGCTTGTATGAATAGCACTGAATAGACACAGATGCTGATCCTCGGAAAATCACTGCATTATTAACAATAAAAAAATCTATAGGTGGTTAGTCTAACCACCATGTGACTATTATGTACGCATTTATGTGAATACACTGCTTTAGTCCTAAAGAGATGACCTGGACGTAAGTGATTCAACACAGTTGCCTAATAATGCTGAATCGAACTCGGAGGGTGTATTCCTTAATGATTAAAAAAGGATTTCACGAAATTTCCAGTGGGCCCTCTAGTAGTAAATACTATATGTTATATGTTACAAGTGTTCCTCGTCCAAAAACAAGCACTAAACAAAGCAAATCACGATAACAATTTAAAGTAAACATAAAATGTGTCCATCCAGTATTATATATCTTGATATTTTCTCCCTAAATTCTGGTAAAATATCGATATTATTATAATTTATTTAGGTAAATCTAGGTCAGGGGAAGGAAGAAAGGTCATCTATCAAGTTGTTATTTTCATTGGATTTATTTGGAGGTGGTTTCTTGAGAAGATTAGAAAATACGGCTGCAAATAAATCTGTTATACTAAGGTATCGTTTTATCATGAAATCTTATAGTTTTATTCAATGAGTAATAATTTAATAATTATGATAACGAAGAAATTTTTATCGCAATATTATGAAGAAACAAAATAACTTAATTAAATATAACTTCAGCTTTGTTTACCGAGATTGGGCTAGTATAGTGTATAGCTATCGGGCTGAAAAAATAACGTTGCCAAAAACGTAATGTAAAAGAGATGGTATCGATGACAAGTTGCTAGCTCATTGCTTGCAAGAACGCCCCTAAAATTCTTGGTCGAATCAGACATGCACCTTTCATACATCATCCATGACGGAAGAAGATGCAGCTAATGTATTCTAATAAAGTCCCGCAGTGGCACAGGAAATAAAATAATATTAAGAAAATAAGACAATATAACCTGTCCTACGTACTTTTAATGCTAGAAGTTTTATAGTACAGCCAAACCAACTTAAGTGTGAACTAAAGGTGTCGACACCACCGTCTCTGTGCTACCGACATTGCTACGTATGGCCATCGTAGTTCCATTTTTTGCCACTGCATAGATAAGTTGGTAGATTCGTACAAGGGGAAGGAGAATTGGGCCATCCATCAAATCGTTGTTTTTCATAGGCATTGACCCTTTGTGGAGGCTCCTAACGAACTACTCGTAGTTTTGTCAAAATAGAAACTTTGCCAAGGAATTTTGTTTGCCTTACGCTCTTGTAAAAACTAGTGGCTTACTGACCTATTTATTGCCTTGTTGGTTTTTCGAAGATAAACATATTATTTGCTTCATTTTTGAAAGCCTCCTCTTTACTACGCCACTGTCTACTGGCCTAGGCCAACCTCATTCACTGTTCTCCAATACCTTTACGGATGTCATTTGATCATCAGGTCTGCCCCTCGGACTTAAAGCGTCCCTTGGCCACCATTCGTCATCGTTTTGGTCCATGTACTATCATCACTCCTGGACAAATTTCCTGCCTACGTCCATTTTATCCAAATGCCTAAAGAATAGAGAAAGGTATTATTCGATGGTTTGGTTATTTGAAGGGGACGGATGGTAGGCGTTTAACGAAAGAGATACCTCTTATATGGCAGTAGAACGGCAATGCTGGGAGAGCCCTAGGCGAATTTGCATAGACCAAATTGGTGATTTGTTAGAGAAAGGGCTACATAAGAGCACCCGAATCCGGCAAGCATGTGTGAAGAATGAATGAATGTACACGAGGCAAAAGAGGTATATTTGGAACGTACTAAATAGAGATCTGTAGTCTCTGTCTATCTTGAGATAAAGGCGTGAAGTTATGTATATATGTATATTTAAATCCCCAGATAACTTTTCACTGTAACAGTTCCGAAATACTACATCCTTCTTGACTTCTGATACAAATCAAGTGAAAACAGGGTGTTCGCGCCCCAATAGCTTCCAATTTAGGCGACGACGTAGGCAATCTAATCACAGGAATTTACATTTCCTCATTCAGCCAACGACAGTTCAGGGTCAGAGCGAATGGGTTACTGCTAACTATATGGAGGGCTTTCGACAATTCGTGCCATTTGAATGCCATATTGAATGATTACAGTCACAAATTTCCAAGAACACTACTCGTATTTCAAATGTGAAGCGGAGTTAACTCCGAGAAGTCGTTTTCCAAAGTACTGCAGTTGTTGTATGAAGTTAATGGTTTTTAACTGGTGTTCGCCCACGAATTCGAGGTTTCACTAGAATACGCTGTATGGTTATTACCAACGTTTCTGCTATGATGTACCTATTCATACTTATATTACAAAATCACATGTCATTCTATCAGCATATTATTGGAGTTCACTGCTTGACGTAGGCCACTGCAATAGGGGGATTTTACCCATAATCACCACGCTGGGCAGGCGGGTTGGTGACCGCAGTGTCATTCAGCCTATATTGTATCTGGTATCTTGTGTTGACACAGGAGGCGATGCTGCCCACCTCCCGGCAACTATAATTGCCTACCATAACCCACGGACAGATATGAGGTGGTACCTACTCTGTTTATACGAGTATTACTAAATATGAAGTTCATATTACACTCTCAAAATAGTCAGTAGCGATCTAAATCAGATTTTCATGCAGGTGGAATCTAATTTACTTTAGTGCATGCATGATGAAGTATCGTTCCCAGAAGGAAGTAAGTGCAATCTGTTTTTGAGGCAGCGCCGGGTTATTTGAATATTGTCGCTATACTACAGAGTATAGATTGATTATAATATAGCATACCTAGCAGATATGACGAAAGAATATTGTATAACACGCCGTCTTACAAAACGGCTAGGCATTTTGAGCAATGTGAAAGTAAAAATCCATCTATTCTAAACTTCTTGTTACTTTAACAGCCCTAACATAACCTAATTAACTAAGCAAACATCCCTCTAAAGTCCAAACTATTCAAAATGCCTAGTTGTTTTTTAACATGACGTGTTCTACAACATGTCTTTTACATATACATAAATATACCGGCTGTCTTCCCAAAATAAGGGTAGGTTTTATTTCAAAATCACGAATGAAATTCTATAGCCACGCTCTGCATAGCGTAAGCCAGATTTAAGAGATGAGTGGCAAGTTGCTAGCTCATCCATTATAGACAGATAGAAAATTCTTTATTGCACTATAAAGTTATACAAAGGCGAACTTAATCCTACATAGCATTATCTTCCAGTTAACCGGTACTGGTGGAGAACAGTTTGAAGGTAGTGCCCAAATAATAATATAAAATGAAAAATTTAAAATTATTTAAATAAAAACATTTAAAATAATAATGATACTAAAAATACAGATTGCAGCAACAAAATACAGGCAGATACAATAAATTTCCGTGTCTACCACTATGCAGTCATGATCTGCTTTTTAAAATAAAACTCGTGTACTCCGGTCTTAAACACCTCTACAGACCTCTACATTATACGTAGTATGTTAGGTGTAATGTTACAAGATGGAGCAAAACTTATAATAACCTTTTAAATTTTAACACAGTACAAAGTCATTGATCAAGCAAAACCAGAGCAGGCTGCTAGTACACAACAATTACATTTGAACATTACAAAACAACACAAGAAAGTTTAAAGATATTCACAAACATAAGTTACTTTCGTGCTTACGTCGTTTTGGATATGGGTCCAGTCCGTTTTGCATGCAAATATATATTTTTAGACTTAAATGATAATAATGATTTTTAGACTTGTAGTTGTTTTATTTGGGGGTTACAGGGAATTAAAGTAAGTAGATACCTTAGTGTGAGAACTATCGATAACCTTGATCATACAAATTTCACTTACCTTTACAACTGAATACGAGTAAAAAAGTAGTGAAAGTATGAAAACCACCACTTAAAAAAAATAAACAGCTGATGATGGGTTAGTTACAACAATATTACCAATAGTTGTATAAATAACCGAGTTGTTTTATCTACAAACGTTTTAATGTATATATGTGACATATTTTTTAAAGAGCAGTAATATAACGGATTTTGGAAACAGCTTTAATTATGCCATAATGTGATTGGCTGGCTGCTTTACGCTAACACGAAAGAGTTCTGATTGAAAACTCAGGGTATTGTTAATGAGGCTTAAGACCGATTATTCCAATAATCAGATAGCCTATCTGAAGGGTTAATTTGATGCTGTTTTCAATTTTATCAAGTTTAAGAGAAAGGACAGCATTTCCTTTATCTGATTTTTGGAAAAATAGTCTCTTAGTAGGCTACAGATGCTTCTAAAAAATAAAATAGTGAACTAGCGAAATGGGAACCGCCCTACACAGCCAATGTCACACTCGGCTAATGGTGCGAAAATTTAATTTTCGCTTACGAAATGAATTTTACTTTAACTTTGTTTTCGGATTCTGGTACGAGTGCTATCTGCCATTTATTGTGCTTTTAACGACTTACTTAAGAGTTTGTGCGTGTGTACGAATTGGGCCAACTTATGGCAAGCTTTTAGGACAGTTATTTACTTATACACAAAATAATTATAATATTATGATATCTATCTATAGGATATATAAATAGCGGCGAAAGGCTTATTGTCCTAAACCCGTGCTTTCCAGTAGGAAGGCGTTGGTTCGATCCGAATCACGAGCCTGTATATACGAGTACCTGTAACACTGAATTTATTATTTCTTATTCTTTATTGCATATACACAAAAAGAAATATGGCATACAACATAAAAGAAGAGATGCATGTACAATGGCAAGCTTATCTCTACCAGAGATCTCTTCCAGCAAGCCAAGCATGTAAAGAGAAATTGTTAACAACAGGGTAACATGTGCAATTAAACAAATTCTAGGAAACCACAAAACTACATTAAGAAAAAAAGGAGAGAAACAAACATTTATATTATTATTATATGCAGATTGGATTAAAATTGACATTTTAGTTAAGATAACCTATAGAGTATAATATATAGGTTGTTGTCAAGTAGCACGAAGTTTACAGCCGTGACTACTAATAATTGCTATCTCTATAAATTTTAAGATATAAAGTGTTCATTGAATTAATTACTATTTGTATTCCTAGACCAGTAAGTTATTAGCATTTGTTGGTAAGAAGGCTTATTTATAAGAAGTGAAGTGTGGCCAAGTAGATGTACCAAGATGGTCTTCATTGGCCAGCATTGGCCCATTGCAATACGTATAAATGTTTATTGATATACAAATACAAAGTTATGTGATATTCAACGCGCGTGTTGTCATTCGCGTGATAAAAATAAGGGTTGGTTATTTTTATAGTTAGCTATCGCAATTTTTTATGTTGGCTCATATAGTGATATAAAGAATTTACAACTTGTTAAAATGACTTTATTTTTTTTAACTTATTTTACGAGCCATATCTCTTTTAATATTTTTTAATCAAAACTACTCGAATATTTTATGATACAACTATAAAATGCTTGTACATATTACTAAAAAAACACCTTTCCATTGAAAAATATAGACTTATTTTTATGAAGTTCACGGTAATAGCTTATTTATTCTCTTTTTTAGATCTGTTTTTCAATTCATATACATATATACTCACGACTGTATTACCCGGAAATAGGGTATCCGGAATTGCAGGCTTACAAAGGAGATCCCCCACAGCCACGTTTTGCATATTGGTGTCTGATGTACCTGAAAGATTAGTGACAAGTTGCTAGCTCATCGCCTGAGAGAACGCCCACTTAATTCTTTAGTCGACTCTTACAACGTGCACGAAAGTACATGGAGCTTATGTGAAGCTCCGCATTAGAACAGGTGTTTTCTCAACAGATATAAAAATGAAAGTTTAACTATAGAAATATACGAGAATTCTTAGACAGTGTACCAATTTCATGAGCGATAGCGAAGTTCGCAAAAGTTGTTCGAAATATTTCTTTCAATATAAAGTCTTCATTTAATAACGTGGAAATGTTAAACTGCGACAATTTGTCGCTATACTGTAACATTTTCTAAATACCCTGGCAAAGAATCTATATTGTACTTAAATAAATAACTCTTCAAAACATAATTATTTCCCTTTATCCCATTCAGTTCTGTAGTACGCTTCAGTATAAGCTAAATAATAAGTTTACCTTTGATTACAAAACTACAAAAAAATCTTTTTATAACTACACCAAAGCAAAGGCGACATATCGGCAGAAGAAGTTGTACTTAACCCTTTTTATGGTACTCAAGATTCTCGTAAACCGCTATTTTATGGGTTACTACACTTCGTCGAGGGATCGGGTGTTTTCTCACAAGATGACACGACAATGACAATGGGCGTAATTCTACTAGACGACATGCCCACGACACGACCACGGCTTTTTTGGAAGCACGCAAATATATAGGTATTAGATAGTATGGTTCATTTTTCCATTAGATGACACGACCACGACACGGCCCCCATACTAGATGACGAAATGTCATAGTCGTGGCGTTGTCATGTGGAAAAACGCCCATTTCATCATTTACCCATAGCCTGTGTATGGACGTGTCGTCTAATGAAAAATCGAGCCACACTATTTAATACATCTTTTCTTCTAAAGTCGTAGTCGTGTCGTTGTCGTGTCGTCTAGTGGGCAAACGGTTAGTAAGTGAGTCAGTTTGTTTTGTTCATAAAATTTGATGGAGCTACACGCTGATAAGATGTATGGAGAGGTTAAAATAAGTTGTAATATCATATACATTATGTATGTACATACACTTCAGCCTACTGCAGTCTACTGCTGGACCACCTTTCCCAGGGCACGCTACAAGGCTACTGCCATAGGGGGGTTGCCCATAGTCACAATGCTGGCTGGGCAGGCGGGTTGGTTACCGTAGTGTGATATTCAAACTACCTATGTACGGGAATCTTTATATTTGGACATATAATACGGCGAATTTTACATTTAACCTTCCACTCGTATACATGTTCTTGGGACATTTTTTTTTATATAATATGGTTATGTTTAATATTTTATTCATATTTCCAGTATCTTGTAAATAAAATAACAAAAATACTTAAAAAATACTAATTTGTAACCTCTGAAGATGTTGCTCACTTTATCTAATAAACTTAAACCATTATTTATTTTACTTTAAATCATATTAAAAGCCTATTTTATGTCTATCAAAGTATCTAATTATTAGCAGAAACTTATTTTTAAAAACGAATTATGCTTGAATAGCTAAATATGTTTTTAGATAATGAGCCTGTCTGTACAATTTAGGTATCAAATTCTAATTGGGTTATTTAGGTTGTTTTGTAAAAATAATCTTTATATTTTAATAGCGAACGCCCGAGACTTTGATCTTTATACGTTCCCGCCATCTCCTCAAAAATTTTTCTCCATGGAAGCATACCTGGGAGTGTCTGGTTCCCAAGAATGTCCAAATGAGCAGAGTCGATTTTTCATAAATGCTGCCGGAGATTTTTTCACGAAATAATTAAATCATGAAACAACTATAAACACTGGACACTATAAGCCAAAAGCTATGAGTAAATAGGTACATATATATAGCATCCATAACCTACTGCTGAGTTCTCTATCCTGGACAAAACATCCAATATTATTAACAAACGACCTTTATAAATTCCTTTAAATCCCAAAAGCCTGCAGGCAAGAAAAGCAATTACAGTCCCAATCTACACTGCCACAAAAGCGAAACTTTTAAATAGTTTTACACCGTTTAAGTAAACAAATCTGTAAGTTAAAGTCAACACCAGCCTGGGACCATTAAGACAACCTACAGGGTGAGGGTATGCGGCTGTAAGATTTGAAGGCATTAAGACAACACGAAAGTTTATATAAAGTACACTGTGTTTTGTATACGGTGTCTTGACTTTGTTTCTACTAATGATTTTGATCACAGACAAGTTTGGATAGATAAGATAAAGAAACATAGCTCTGTAACGAAGTTCGTGATCGTGATATAACGTTTAATAATTTGTTTATTATTCTTCACTAGTGGACGCCCGCGACTTCGTCCGCGTGGACTGCAGAAAAAACAAAATATCGAAATTATCCGGGATAAAAATATTTTCCCGGAATAAAAAGTAGCCTTTGTGTTAAAACAGGGTGTCAGCTAACTCCATACCAAATTTTATTAAAATCGCATTGGTGACTGCAGTGTTATTTTCGGACCATGTTGTTAACAGGGAACACTTCCCAGAAACTCTAAATCGCTTCCTACGATATCCACCACGGGCACACATGGAGTGCTATTCTACTCTGCTAAAACAATACGGTGGCATAACCGAATATGCTGTTATGTAATAAAAAATGAGTCATGTGACGATGAGAGTCTTTACCAGAAATTATATCAGCTACAGCTTCCGCCGTGCAATGTAGTTAGAGTCGACTAAGGAACTCAGGCCGCGCGATAAAATTCAGTGTGGGATATCCGTTACGACCTTACGATTCTGCCTACCCCATTTTTGGAGTACGGCGGTGTATAAAAAACATGGATGATTAAATTTTTGAATCACATTTCGTGAACAATCACGTGTGATTTCGGGGCTTTTGGGGAAATTTCATCCGAAAATTCGGATTAACGTTGGAAGTGACAATAACTCGCAATTTGCTGGGAATGTCTACAAAATGCTGTTTTTCTGCGTGCCTCGGATCCGGGGCGAACGTGCTTTATCTCCAGTTATACTTTCTAACCATCCTGAATGTGATTGGTAAGGTATTGCTCTGTTTCCCGCGACTTCACCCGCTTGGAACAGAAGAAAATAAAATATGTTAATTTATAGCAATGGAATATACTAGCTCCTAATACTCGTAGCCTATAATACAGGGTTATTTTTGGTCGTCAACGTTCCCGAAAACTACGGAATCTCCTTATCATCACGATCATTTTTCTCCATGGAAGCATACCTGGGAAGTGTCTGGTTTCCAAAATATTAGGATCCAAAGTTGAGTAAATAGACTGCGTTTTCTGCTATAATGCACATAGACGCGCGTAGCAGGATTTTTTCACGAAAAATAATTAATATCTGTCTATAAAAAAACTAACATAAACACTAGACACTATAAATTTCGCACGATCAAGGAATTTAATTTTTTTTTTCAATTTTTTTTTTTTTTTTCCCAGAATTATTTTTGGCATAAACTTACTTTATTTGATGTATAGAATACGTACCCTTCGTTAAAGGTGGTCACAAAAAAACATCCTGTATATTGTCTATTTGAAACAATATTGACACAACTACAAAAAATTTTAAACCTATTGAATTACATAAAACCTGTACACTCCGTACGTAAAGATATAGGTAGGTGTATAATGTGTTTCGTATTTTCGTAAATATTGACGAAATTGTCAGTTGACACTTTGGGGATATCAATAATACCTATATATAAAGGTATATAAACAGACCAGTGTTCCCAAAAAAATCTAACCAGAACTATAAGATTGCGAAAGACATCCTACAGCCACGTTTAGCATAGTGAGACCAGACTTAAGGGATGTCAATAACTCGAACAAAAAATTATGTTTATTGAGAAGTTCAAAATTTCCGGTGAACTTATTAATTGGATTCCTTCCACCTTACTTACTTAGGCCAATTTTCCTTATACATATATAAATATTAATAAGACACCTGACAATAAGTTATAAGTGCCATTAATATTTGTTTCCGGAAAAACGACCCTCATTTGTATTCATTTAGAGTTCAGAGTAAAATACATTTTGCTTTTGCGCCACCGAAGAGAAACAAAGGGAAATCGCATTTAAAAATGACGTGATCATTGATGTACGAAAATAAGTTATAATTGTGTATTTTTGAGATGGTAGGTACATTTTTCTAATCTTCAGGCGCATTTTTAATGAAAATAAGAATAAATTGCATAAATAGTACAAATATAAATTATAAGTAAAAATGAGTAAAAAAACTCAGTTTTCTTCAATTTTATTTACATACATACAAATATATATACGCTGTGTTCCCGTAATAGGGTAACTACAACTGTAGGTAAAAAAAAAATGATATAGTCAAGTTTTTCATATTCGAATTTTATTAAAAATATAACATAAATGGAATAAACGTTGAAAGCCGGGTACATACGAGTCTGCTATGAAAAGCTTACAAAAAGTACAATGTAACAGCAGTTACCTATCATAACTTCGAGTTAAAAAAGTTAATGCAGTAGAAAATAACAAAATTCTGCAAAAAAATATTTCTTCGCTGAAGGAAAGTTTATAAAATGTATTTCAAAAATTCTTTCATTTTAATATTAATTTAAACACGAGAAGTGTAATGTAGAGTATTCGGTATATTAAAAAAGTGAATTGAACTAATAGGTTACCCTCATGCTATGCGGGTAAAAACATTTTGCCACATCCAAAATTGTTTTTTTTTACAACCTGCCGTATCAAAGGGAACGCAGCATTCATCATAATATTACTTATCATTACCGCGTATTTCAGAACAAAGGTTTTTCTCATCCATCATTGTGTAACAAAAAAACGTGTGGCATACAAAAGCTCTTAACCATAATTATTTTGAGGAATTAATTAAGGTTATTTTAAGGTGTGTACCTGGAAGGGAAAAAATTAAACCTTGAAAATAAATATGAACGACAATAATTTTCGATCACCTGTATGTCAAGATGCTTTATCTTCAGATACGTGGAGGTATCAAGATAAAATTAAAGCAATTCAGGCATAAAGTTCCTAGAAGCGGAAGGAATACGAAAGGCAAAAAAGTTACGTAAGTAATTTAACAAAGTAGTTTGTAGGAAACCGTCGGTTGGTGGGTCTAACTTGGATTTTCCGATTTAGCAGATAATTTTCGTGTCTTCACCGTAAAATTAATTTCATATTAGTAGCATTGAGAAATTAATTAATTACTTGATTGAAAGCAAACAGTGAGCTTTGCTATTGATTTTGAGTTAGCTAAGTAAATTTAAATTGGAAACATAAGTTTTAACTATTCTTTTAGACACTAGCATCGACACCTAAATTCAGATTAAAATTATTTAGAAATCAACATTAAATGTGTAAGCGACGTGTTGAAAACATAGTCCGAAAATCACACTGCAGTCACCAACCCGCCGGTCCAGCGGAGTTTACAATGGGCAAAAACTCCTCTATGGTAGTAGCCCAATATAGTGTTCTGTATAGTAGCCTTGTGGCGTGCCGTGGGGGAGGCCTACGTCCAGCAGTGCACTGCAATAGGCTGATGTTTATGTATGTGTGTGTGATAGCGAATATATTCGTATACGTCTGCATATTCTGGGAGAAAGTAATAAGATGACGGATAATAGGGCTGAATGGAAGAAGAGATATTATCTTTTTTATAAAATTATATGTTTTCTGAGTTTACAATAAAAAATTGAATAAGAGTACATATTGCGCCGACTCCAAGTAAAAGAAGCATTGAAAGACCTCTTGTTTTAATTAAAGGGTAGTTATTTCAATAATTTATATGAAATAACGAAATATAGCTACGAGCTACACGAGCCATATTGTCAGTTCCATAATATAATGGTGTGTGGTCAATAGAGATGTGCCACCAATCGAAAGCGTCCAGTGATTTTCCTCCGGCGTCGCGACGTCGCAACGCGTTGATTAATTTTCTCCAGTAAACAGTATAATATCAAAACATAGTAGGTACTTCGGTCGGCATAAAAATACAAAAAAATGTGATATACAATTCAATACAATAAAAACCAGGCCACAATTTCATTCTCAACAGAAAAACATTCGGAACAGTTAAGCTTGAAGTACCGAGTGAAACCAAATCGGATTCAGCTACGTAATCCATCCAATCGAAATATTTTCTGATTGCAAAGTTAAACTCGAACGTTGAACGGCTACTCGTATAGTGTTATTCAATGACGAAGTCCTACGGGTTTTGACAGAACTAAATAGGGTTAATGAAAATGTGTCGATTCATGAACACACTAGCGCCTGTGTGCGAAGACTTCATAATTGAAACGAAAATGAAAGTGTAGTTGATGTGGTTGTAAATTCTGCTGGAAAGTGCTACAGTTTTCATTTTGGAAAATAGTAACAATATAATGTAAAGGCGTATACATACTATACAGCTCAAACTCAAATAAAAAACTATTCTATTCTATACAACTGGGTTCCCTAATTGGGGAAGGCGAAACTGCAGGATTATAAAGTAGATGCTACAGCTGCATTGTCATCTACAGTGAAATCAGATATAAAAAATCAGTGACAAGTTGCTGGGTCATCACCTGAGAGTACGCCCTCAGGTTCCTTGGTCGACTCTTACGACATGTACGGAAGGAGATGCAGCTGATGTATTCAAGTGAAAGGCGTATTACAATTTGTATAAAACAAATTTATAATTATATAATTTTCTTCTAATATGAGTACCTACTTACGTAGTCCCAGGAAGTACATAAAAAGATGCGACGGCTTTTAAAATTTTCATGTGAAAATTTGTAGCCCTGAAGTCAGCATTACAATATTTACCTGGTTGTCAGTCACTATTAAAGACACGCGTCTCATAATAGTACTAGTATAATGCGGTATCTTCTATTTTAAAATGTTTCTCTGACATGCACCGCTCACCTTCAGTGTACAAAGTTACCGTTTTCGCCGTTAATAAAATATGTGCTCTTCCCGAACAACAAAGGTGGAACCAAATACTCCAGAGATCTGAGATATCTTAGGTAGCGAGGTTGAATTTAAACACAGGGATTAGCTGGGAACATGCAGGGATTTAACTTGAGGCTAGGATAAAGCTGTTTGTCGAAAACTATTTTACGTGCATTAGTAATGTACTTAATACAAATACGAGTAGGGAAAAACCCCCCTGTGGCAGTAGCCTTGTGGCGTGCCTTGGGGGAGGCCTACGTCCAGCTGAGGTTTCCGGTGACTGGGCCCGCAATTAACTAGACCCGCGGACCCAGTTGCAGGATCTATTTAATTTAAATATTATCCTTCCGGCAACCCAGCCTACTCATAAAACAAAAGAAAAAACTATTTTGCAAGCCTAACAGTACAGCCAAACGAAAAAGTGTTTAATGTAAAAATTTAATAAAAAACTTTTTTATTCAAAAAAATATATATCTACTTATTTATAAAAATACACATTGAAGTTTGACCAGTTCTTTTTTTTTTTAAATGTAAAAAAAACCTAATATTCCGACATGAACTATGCTTATAATAATCAACAATTTTATATTGGGAATTCCCGTTTGTCCAGTCTTCCTCGCACTCCCTAACGAATAGACATGCCCGATTTCTGCTTTATATTTGTAGCGGTTTTCGTAAAAAATGGAATTCCCGTTTGTTCCGTTCAGGTAGAAATTTCGAGAAATACGTTCTCAGTGTCTCCTCACACTCCCAACCAAATTTCATCATCATATTGTATCAAATGGTTTTCGTTAAAATTGGGAATTCCCGTTTGTCCAGTTCCCGTGGGAATTACGGGAAATCCGTTCCAGCAGTCCCTATTCGGGAAATGTGTTCTCAGTTCTTTCTTACACTCCCTAACGAATATACCTGTCATATTTCATCTTAACAGGGTGTAACAAAAGGGGTATGTTAAGCGAAAAGCTATGTCAATAGACCACTATAGAGAACCTATTTCCAAAATTGGAGACTCGAAATCACATGTTTATTTTTCAAAATTGTATGAACATTCTTGAGTTGTTTAGGAATTCTCCATACTATCTGGAAAAATAAATATGTGATTTCGAGTCTGAAATTTTGTAGATAGGTTCCTTTTAGTGGGCTATTTACATAGCTTTTCGCTTTACATACCCCTTTTGTTACACCCTGTATATATCATGTGGTTTTCGTAAAAACTTGAAATTCCTGTTTGCGCCGTTCCCATGGGAATTTCGGGAAACCCGTTCTTAATGGTCATTTACACCCCCTAACTGTTTACACACCAAATTTCATCTGTGTACGACGAACGGTTTATTTTTATACTTATATACTTATTGAATAAGCTTTTGTTCCGGTACAGTGGAAATTTCGGTAAAAATTTTGAATTCCTGTTTGAATTTTGGGAAATCCGTTCTTAGTACTCTCTTATACCTTCTAACGAACATAAACACCAAAAGGGAGTGGGTGTAATTTACTTGTCAAATTTAAAATTTATTTGTACACATGTGTCCGTTTCTTCGTGGGGTCATGTAGGTATGTTGTTTTCGCAATTATTTTTGATTTTGACTAATTTTACACTCGTTTTTGAGGATTTTCCCGACGTTTCCTTTCATCATCGTTATCATCCATCATAAATTCAGAAATCATCAGTACTAAAAACAATGGCTGTATGGATGCTGTAGTCCTCATGCTCTTTCTTCGGGATAAACCAAACAAAAAAAAACAAATTTCATCTGTCATATTGTGTCATGTCTTCTGTACGTCACAGAATAATAAATTCCCAGAACCCGTGATCACGCACACTTTTGAAGCAACTTTTTAGTATGTTAAATTTTTACAACCTATTTACTGTATCTAAAAAACTGATAATATTTATCGATTTGGCAACAATCGGCGGGTAAAATTAGCGGAAGATGCGGGATTTTTGACTCGTTTTTGCTTCACTACCCGGAATACATAATGACTCCTTCTGGGGACTTGTTATTCTATGGTGTATGTCAAACTTATACCTCCATGCGTCAAATGGTAATTGTTTTTTGTATTCAATTCGTATTTATTCCAGCCCAGAGGAAATTATGCGAAACCCTATAGCCTATGGTTCATGCGGGTCTAATAAGGATTCTAACGGTAAAAGAATTTTTGAAATCGGTTCCAATAGTTTCGGAGCCTATTCGCTGCAAAAAACAAACAAACATACAAACAAACAATCAAAGTTTACCTCTTTATAATATTAGTATAGATATAGATAAGTAATTATCTATGACATAATCAGACTTAACACAGCAACTGGGTCGAGGGCTCAGTCGCCGGAAACCTCGTCCAGCTGTGGACTGCAATGGGCTGAAAACGATGTAAGTTAAGTATTATTATTAGGTTTATTCTGTCTTGATAATGAATGAAAGCCGCGTGGTGCCGGCAGAGTAGAGTTTGTTCCACCCCATGCCTGCCCGTGGGTATCGTACGAGGCGATTAAGGGTTTTGGGAGGTGGGCAGCAGCGCCTCCCGTGCTGACAACATCATCCGAAAATCACACTGCGGTTACCAACCCGCCTGCCCAGCGTGGTGACTATGGGCAAAACCCCCCTGTGGCCGTAGCCTTGTGGCGTGTCCTGGGGGAGGCCAAGCTCCAGCAGTGGACTGCAATAGACTGAAGACGAATGAATGAAAGCGGCCTGTATCCAACAGATACCCGCGTCTATAACTAGGTTGTCCATCCACCTCGCGGGTGGACTGTTTTTTCTTACTAATAGAATAGAATAGAATAGAACACCCTGAATTAACACATAGTACTTTTTATCCCGGGAAAATATTTTTATCCTGGATAATTTCGACATTTTGTTTTTTCTGTAGTCCACGCGGACGAAATCGCGGGCGTCCATTAGTAGATAATAATTTTACTTATTGAATATATGTTATGTTACGTTTTAAGTTTTCGTTAATATGTCGGTTATCCGTGTTGCACAAAAATGAATTTACGGGCGGACGTTGCTCCCAGGTATTATAATTTAATTATAATATTTTGATCTGAACACAGTAATAATATATTGCTTTATCAAGGCAAGACATGAGATCAAGTATCAAAGTTATATTCTCAACTAAGCGGTTAATACAGTGTGTACGTATTACGTACGATAAGACGTGATTCCACTGAGAAATATATGAAAACATGCTTAACGAAAAACATCAAGGAAAATTTGAGGCAATTTATAAACATCTGAATTTAGTGTTGTAAACGACTTTTATTATTCTGAAATCACTTGTGATACTATTATAATCTATTGACTGATTAGGCGATAATAGGATTAAACATACTTATTGCATGCTATTACAGCCGGGTGATTCAATGTGTGGCGAGATAATTATATTACAAAAGTCAGATGTAACTATACAATTAGACCACCAGATTGGCGTAGTTGAGAAGTGAGCCTGCTTTCTGTTTTGTAGGTTTTAGGTTTAATTTTTGCATTGAGAATTATAATACTGTTTATTTCGAATCATGACTTTTTAGTTTAGATATTAAGTTATTATGTATTTCACCTAGAACTTAGTGCCAATTATGTATAGTATTTACATGTCTAATACGTTGTATACCATACTTGGAGTGAGCTGGCGTTTGTTCCATTTCTTCCAATCTCTTTAGATTATCAAACACAGTAAATTGTGTTTACTACGAGTCTACTCATTAATGACTCCAAGAGCTAGTATTAAATGTACTCCTCAAAAGATCAAAGGTGATGCCACAGACTTGGCGTGCGCCAGAAGTGTAGGATTAAGTTTCGCCTTTACTTGTCTAGATTGTCTGTGGTAACGTATAATCTTGTGCCCCGGTGTAACCACAGCAAAATTGAGCAAGTAATTTAAGGTGCGAAGTTGCAACTTTGTAATTATTATTATTGTTTTTTTGCGTATACTATGTTAGGTACTCACATTGTAGATAATAATATTGTATCTAATTGTGAAATTGCGTGACAGTTCCCGTAGGAAAGATTGCGACAATAGTGGTAAAGTTTTAAGTATAGACTACCAAGTATGGTTAAAGATGAATTGTTAGGTCTTATCAACAGAAATCGGTCATAGTGATACTTATCGGAACATATATGCAATGACAAGGGAATACATACATAATGCAACATATAGAACAGCAACATTTTTGTCCAATTAAATATCACGATTTGTTAGTTAAGGGATATGAGTATAATATAATTTAAACAAACACTCACGATAGTAGGGTTGAAATCAGTACATCATGGTCAAATTGTTATTGGAAAACATAAAACTTAAATATACGTCAGCGATTAAGGGTTTCTGGGAGGTGGGTAGCAGCGCCTCCCGTGCTGACAACATAGTCCAAAAATCACACTGCGGTCACCAACCCGCCTGCCCAGCGTGGTCTATGGGCAAAAACCCCCTGTGGCAGAAGCCTTGTGGCGTGCCCTGGGGGAGGCCTACGTTCAGCAGTGGACTGCAATAGGCTGAAGAAGAAGATACGTTAGCTGGTCAAAATACCATAAATATGATTTTTGACTAAACTATTATTAATGTATGTACACGTACATAATGTGTACACACTCGTATTCACCAGTATACGGTATGACTGCCTCAAAGTTACAACTAACTTCCCAAAAGACCCTTTATGAAGACAAGTGTACTTACCCAAATTCATAAGCGAGTGTGAACTAACAATATTCTTTGTAAAGCAACTACATACTACTAACATACTCTAGAATTCCCAAACTTGGTGAAATATTGTCTAACCTTATGAAACTAAACAAGATTACAAAGTAACTGGAATACAAAAGATGTACTCTCACTTAACTATTGTTCATCAAACATAAAAGTTTGAGAACCTTATATTAATATTTATATACGCAAAATTGTCCAGGAAGAGCCAGCTCTCTTGCCAGATCTCTTGGATCTCTCTTGGATGTGGCTTCTCGTTGCGATTGTAGTTGTTCGTGTTTCGTGATCATGAGTCGGCAGATCCTCCGAGGGTCAGCCCAGTGGTGGGCGTACCCTTGATGAAAATTTGAACTTCCGAATAATAATGTTTGATACAAATAAATATTTTGTCTAGGAATAATTATGTTAAGCTATAACTTGACACTATTGCTATGTAGTGTCGGAATTGCTGTGTGGTATCAGCAGAGTAGAATAGCATCACTCCATGTCTGCTCGTGCGATAGTAAGGGGCGATTAAGGGGGTATCTGGCAGCAGCGCCTCTCGAAAATGACTACGGTTACCAACCTGCCAGCCCAGCTGGGTGACTATGGGCAATAAACCCCTATGCTAGCAGTCTTGTAGCGTACTCTGGGGGAGCTTACGTCCAGCACTGGACTGCAATAGGCTGATTTATTTAACTAGAGCGATTATTTGATTGTTTTTTTTTTGTTTGCATTTCACACATAAACTCCTAAAGACTACCAGTTTCCCTAGAGTGCAATCACCATGACCATTTTATAGCAGGATTATGACTTCTCTCATCCATTGTGTGGAAGAAAAAAGTCGTCATAAGTAAGTAGGCAGTGTGAGCGACAGTTTTCTATTTTTTTTTATTCCTATAAAAAAATTACATAAATGGTTTAATAGTGCCATTAAACTTATGGGGTTTCACTTGGCACTAATTTTAAAAGTTAAAACAATCCAGCTAATAAGTTCATAGGATTACCTCAAATGTATTTTCTATATTTATTTACACAAGTATACGTACATATTATAAACGAGTGAATAATACAATGAACCTTATCAGTGAAGTCAAATATTATAATGTTGCTATACTGGAAAACCATTCTACACTACAATAAAACTTTCCGTAACTAGCACAATGATCGTTTGTATAGTACGAACATTAGGGAAGCAAGAAAGGATATGCAATAATCAATCCACTGCTAGATTTAGGCCTCCCCTAGGGCACGCCACAAGGCTACTGCTATTTGGGGGTATTTGCCCATAGCCACCACGCTGGGCAGGCGGGTTGGTGGTAACTGTAGTGTGATTTTCGGACATTAGTCCCACGGGAGGTGCTTCTGCCCACCTTCCGAAAAAGTGCAAAGATTCTTAGGCCATCTCCTCTACGCTTGTTCTTCACGACCCCAGCATACTCCAGGGGAATCTTGTCAAGTTGTTGGGATCCTAACAAATTACTTATCTGAGTATGTTTAGTTAGGACCTACATGTAATAATACTGTTTGCAAGGCCATTGGATTATTAAACTTAGTAATGCTGGTTTGGAAGGTCGAATTTTTGAAGTTAAACACCATTATGGTATCAATTGTTAAGGTTAACTTCAATAACACTCAACCATTGAAACTCCTATGTTAAAGGAAACAAAGAACGAGTAATGAGAGAGCCCTTGAAGGATAAGTTGCTACTGAGACTACACGTGTAAACACCTAACTACTGCCAGTTTGAAAACAAGTGTATACATATTCATGTATAGCACAGATGTTTAGAGATTTGTTTACGCAATACAACTTTATACTCATACGCACTGGCGGCTCGCCCTAAGGAGCGCTGGTGCAGTGCAGTCCCACACACGTAGATTACATAGGCAATATAATATAATATAAATTATCTTTCAATTCTACTATGTTTATACAATAGTGTCTACGCGTTCGTCTCAAGTAAGTAGTAATCTTATATATCGAGTGGAGCGCTAGCGATCGCGCTCCAGTGAAACGAAATTTGGTACTGTATTCAATGAGTGCGAAAGAGACATACCGGCATAGGCCGGCGCGTGAAACAGAAGATTTCGTATAAAAAATTAGCCTAATCTGGAGCGCCGCTCACATTCGTAGTGTGCGTATGCGGCCACTAGATGTCGCTTAGTCCGAGTTAGAACGCGATATGGTTGTCTTTAATGTCTTTCATTAGGTCATCTGAATTTTAAATAGAGTGAGAATTGGTTCATGCATCACACGCGCGGCGTTTCCAAAAGGTAATTTTGCATGCGCTCATATTTAAAAAAATGTGAACCCCCATCCAAAAATATCAGAAGCCGCCACTGCTCATACGTATACTTTAAAGGTGAGGCCCATTAGAGTTAGCTTTGCGCTGCATTGCTTTGCATCGTCGCCACGGATCAACGTATTAATTGCGATATCTACGTTGCCTAGACATCCCAAAACAAAAGGGTGGCGTATCACCCTCCCGCCGACATCGTCTCTTGCCTGTAGATCCAGAGAAACATCGCGTGCGATGATGCAACATACTAATGCGGCATGTCACATAATATGCATGAAAAAACGATTCGTCATCATTGCTATGTACGTCATTGCGCTGCAACGCGAAGCAGCAATGTAGCCTCGCTCTATGTACATGAACGTTCAAAAGTTCAGTAGAAATTCTACTTAAAGATCGCTTGCGTACTAGTTTTACTTACGACATTATGTTTCTGTAAATGTATGCGGACATATATATAACGAAGATGAGGCGAAGGTGGGCGAAGCCATTAGGTGTCGGGCATGGTCCAAAATCCAAAATTAAGAATGCAGCGTGTAGTTGAGAACTTTAATTAGGTTTCACAAATACTTTCACGGTATTAACACACAGGATTGCCAAGATTATAACGGATAACGTAGAAACGCGGCAAGTACACGATGGCTGATCTATACCAGTGCATAGCTCGACAGTCGCAACAAGAATTAATATCAAATATAAATAGATGCTCAACCTAACAAGCTATAATATAATTTAGGTGCTACTGCATTTAATTATGAACCTTGATTGTAAAATCTTATTTCAAAAAATTCCACCTGCAGCCTATCTCACGTCTATTTTGCCCCTTAAACTGACCGGGTCACCAGATATAGTATATTATTCAGAGGTCCACGATTAGCAGACAATTTACCGCCCATAAAACTGAAGCCGAGATTTGGCCTACCATTCTTTCAATAGGCCCGGATTGGAATTATTTAGGCGCTGTGAATTGTTGACGAATGCATTGAGATTGGTTTGTTTGGATTTTAGATAGTTTAAAGGATACTTTTTTAAAATACGATCAATTAGCCTACATAAATAGTTCTACCTATTATCCCCTAACGAGTCTGGGCAGAGAAGTAAGAAAATTACACAACCGCTTTTCATTTCATTAGATTAATTTACTCATTATTACTATTCACGTGGGTATCGTACGAGACGATAAAGGGTTTCCGGGAGGTTGGCAGCAGCACTGACAACATAGTCCAAATATCACACTGCGATCTCCAACCCACCACCCAGCGCGGTGACTATGGGCAAAACCCCCCTGTGACAGTAGCCTTGTGGCGTGTCCTGGCGGAGGCCTACGTCCAGCAGTAGACTGAAATAGGCTGAAGAAGAAGAAGATTCATTTATTAAGTATTATATACCTTCATCAGGGAAAATACATGTCAAATATCAGCTTTCTATTCCTAGTAGTACATTATCTTTTAGCTACTTCCGCAGTAATTTCTCTTTCTTCTCTATCTTCAGCAAGCAATGAGCCTATCACTCAAGTCATTGTCTACAATATTTTAAAATAGCAACGCTAACTCCAAAAAGCTATTCATGTACTTTAAAACTATTTTCGATTTATAGTTTTTCTCCAACTTTAGAGTACTAGAGAGTACTTTGCTTTAGTGCTCGTATTGTTTAGTTTAAAGAGAGTTGCTAAACTTCTTACTTGACTGTATCTTTAGGGTTTGCTTTCACTAGATCTGAATATACTTTAAACTATAATCGGGGCCAATGAAACAGATTATAGGTATATAGATAACTAATAGTTAAAATACTATCGCATGTTTCTAGTAAAAATATAAATAAATAATGCATACTTATATAATATATTTTCACCCGTATACCCAAAAGGGGGTTTATTTTAATAGATAGAATAAATTTTATATAATAGCAACAATGAGACTAAACAAACAGGGTAGAAATAGAGACAGTGCAAAAGTAATAAAATAATATATAAATAGTGCAACACAAACATTCTAACGAGAAGAACCGTGCACCCTGTCAGGAACCTGCCAGTTACATCACACGCGTGTGTAGCCGCCAAACAGGTCCCTTTTCAGGAAGTTGCTATTGAGACAGGGTAGGGGTTGCCTGCCATGCAAAACAGCGCTGGTTTTCAAAAGGGCCCTAGAAGTGAATGTCGCAAAAAACATATTAACTAAATAAATACCTACATTACATGTGTCATATTTAATTGTACAGTACATAATGCTGCCGGTGATGACCTACGGTGCCGAGACGTGGTCTCTAACTACGCCTCATAAAAAAGCTCAGGATCGCACAGCGAGCGATGGAGAGAGCTATGCTTGGGATCTCTCTGCGTGATCGAATCAGAAATGAGGAGATCCGCAGACGTACAAAGATCACCGACATAGCTGAACGGTCCAGCAAGCTGAAGTGGCAATGGGCAGGGCACATAGCTCGAAGAACTGATGGCCGATGGAGTCGGAAAGTTCTAGAGTGGATACCACGTATCGGCAAGCGCAGCGTGGCAAGGCCACCCGCGAGGTGGACGGATGACCTGGCCAAGGTTGCGGGCGTCGGTTGGATGCAGGCTGCTTCCGACCGGTCGGAGTGGAGGTTGTTGGGGGAGGCCTATATGTCCAACAGTGGACTTCTCAGGGCTGTAAATGATGATGACATAATAATAATATATGGATAGTATCAATATATATAATAATAATTTAAACACACGCTCATTTAAAATTATTTTGCATTTGCAACGTGAACAGCAAAAAACAAAAATACAAAAATTCAAAAGAAAAATATCAAGTGACAGTTGCCACTGACAGTGACAGTTAATTATTTTTATAGAGTGATACACAGGGACGGCTTATAATGTATAACTAAGGACCCGCCCCGGTTTCGCACGGGAGTAATGCACTCTTACGCGGGCGAAGCCGTGGGCGGTCGCTAGTTCTCTTATATAACTTTAACAGAAGCTTTACTAACTGCAACGCTAGGACACTTTGGTGTACGTCTGGTCTAACAGTATTCTGGATAAAGTTTCAATGCAACTCAATTGTTTATACTGTGACCTACTTGAATACAAATTTTCGATTAGTTTACAGTTTATAGAAAGCTAGATTTTCTAGTCGCTGCACTCGATTGGACATTGAATTCTATCCTATTTTATAAAAGTTTATTCTGTTTTATTTGCTTTGTTCTGAATTTTGATAATATTTGATGCAGCTTGTAAATAGAGAACAGAAAACCAAACCATTTTGTGGGACGTTGTACCTAATTTTAAGTTTTGTAATGTATAAAGAATAATAAATAAATAAATATCAAATATCCTCCTAGTAAACGTCCGTAACTTTGACTGCATCATCATAACATAGTACTTGTATCGTAAAACAACGTCACTTCCTTCCCACCGTCTATTTGTCCCTCTGTATGCATTGACCTTTTAAATTACGCAACGGATTCTGATGCAGTTTTTTTAAATACATAGATAAACTGATTCAAGAGGAAACTTTATATGTATAGTAACAGAATTGCACCCGTGAAAAGCAAAGGCGGGTTGCTAGTATACCTATAGTTTACCTACATGTTTATTTGCATTTGGCTGTGTTCACAAAGAAGTAGACATAACTGCAGGATCACAAAAGAGATCCCTAAAATCTTTAATTGTAAAATGATCATGACTGATTTGGTTGTATCCACTCTATTAAAATGACTATAAACTAATTTAATTACTAAGTAACTTGCCAAAATCTATATTATATACCGACAATGACCAAACACACAACGTAACCCTTGCCCGCACTCAAGTGCAAGCAACTTCGGACCATTACTGAGAACAAACATATTTGTATTGAAGATAGTTTACACATAGATTAATCTTTCCCTGGGGAACAGTGAGCAGAAAATACATATATAAAGCTTCAATTCAAAAAACATTTTTTTTAAAAAGATTTTACTTTTTATTTTGTTAATAAAATGAACTGATTGAATCAAACGAGCCCAAACTAGATGAGTTTGCTTCGTTTAATAACAGAGTTCCTATGGCCACCTTCCAGCTCCATCATCAGATTAGCTCTATGTCATAATAATATTGCATTGACATCCGATTTATAAATACATTAATATAATATGTTGACTAAGATAAATTTATGAAAACACTTCTCCATTAATATAATCCGTTAGGATGTGGTTGATCGTTTCATCTTTAAACATTGTGCTGAGGGATTCAGCTTTGTTTGCCGAGATTTGGCTAGTGTATAGCTATCGGGATGAAAAATAACGTTGCCAATATGTAATTTAGAAAAGAGATGGTAAAATTCGTCATCCGAGTAATTGACCCGGTGGCTCAGTGGTGAGAGCGCTGGCACGCGGAATGCAGAGGTCGTGGGTTCGATTCCCACCCGGGTGAGGAATTTTTTCCATTTCTTTATTAATAATTTTATAAGATACATTAAGGTCACGCCCATTATTCCCCAAGGAGGTTGCAGACGTGTGCAAATTGCACACCCACTTTTCACCAGTTAGCCTATTAAGTCCCACGTGGTAAGTGGTGAGCCTACCGCCGCTTTTCACATGCATGCAAAATTTCAGTTCGATCGGAAACCGGGAAGTGGATAAAATTTAATTTGCATATTTTGGTTACAGACAACGGGACAGGTGAAACTAAATAAAAGCTTATAATAAATACTAAATAAATACACACATTTATGTTTCCAAAAAGGTTTAATCAGAACTATAACATCAGGAAGGAGATGCCTACAGCCATTGCTGGCATGGCGGGGCCAGATATATAATATCAGTGATACGAGTAGGTAAGATGCTAACTCATCGTCTAAGAGAAGGCATCTGAGTTCCTTAGAAGTCTTACGAGATGCACGGAAAGAGATGTAGCTGATATCATTATGAACTAGTAAAGCTTCATATCGGCACATAGATATTTAATGAAATATTTGACCGTAGTTCTGCAGAAAGTAATTTTTGGTCAAAATGAGTTAGCTATGCCATCACAAACTAGATTTTCATATGAATTTTAAAGAATATTGCTATCAATCCATTTCTACTCTATGACTAAACTATGTACTCTTTATAACATAAGGGTAACCGATGTAAACGAAATTTGAGATGGATACTTTGTCATCGATTTGATCACCCAGCAGATACAAAGTGGAAGTGTTCTAACAACGTTTTTATATATAAAAAAAACATTTGCTAACATGGGCCCTCATATCCAAAAACTTAAACGTATTGAGTTTTATTCGCATACAGATAAATAGGTTGTTGATACATAAATCGAAAGTAAAAAGTATAATTTAAATAGAAAACAGAAGAAAGTCTACAATTACTCCACTGTAGAGAACCTATTTTTTTTTTGAATTGAAGTCAGAAGTTTATTTTGGTGTTGTAAGATTGTACGAACAATTTATTCTGAGATATTTAGGTAGGTATTCTCCATTTCTCTCCCACAATTCTCTGCCTTCTATTTCTTCCTTTTGTTACACCCTACGATAGTCTCTTCTAAGACAAATTCAATAACAATTTTGATATGAAGAAACAGATAGTTTATCTACCTTATGTACGTCTAAATAACTTTTCACTTCGTTTCAAAGCAAAGCGGTCGTCAAAACACATACCTAGCCAACTTTTGAAAGCGACAAGCTTCGTAATAACAACTTTTAATTAAGATCCTTCTGAAACTACATAGCCTCACTAAATCAACACTAGACAGTTCGCAACTGAAATTAAGATAACGTTTAATGTTACTCCTATAGGTATTCTATACTAATAGTTATAACGAACGGTTATAACGTTATTTGGTAAACAGCTTAATAATTAGTATGGGTAACTGCTTTTGTTATAACGCTTGTATATTAGTGTGTGGAGGTTAAAGTTTTGATTTTGGAATAACTGTTTCGAAATCCCAATCAATATTATAAACGTGAAAAAAAGTTTGTTAGTGACCTCTTCACGATTTATTTACCCAGGTAATCTTATTTAAATTTAGCACACATGTACGAGTACCTATATCTTGTATTTCACGCAGACGAATTCGTGGGCAACAGCTAGTTGAGTAGTAATGCTAGCGTTGACAGTATTTTGGTTTGAATCACACCAGGCGTTGCTATTTCGAAGTTCAAATGTGCAATTGCGCCAAACGCCTAGGACCCTACACGTACCCTCGCCGTCGCCGATCTGAACATGATGACTATATTGATATACCTAATAGATAATAATATAATATGAGGTGCTAACCCAGTGGTTAAGACGTGCACCTTCCAAGCGGGTGGCGTAAGTTCGATCCCAGTCACGGGCCTGTACCAATGAATTTATTTCATGTATGTACAGATTTTAATGTAAAATTGTCACTTAACTCGCGCCTCGGAAAACGTAAAACCGTTGGTCCTGCGCCTGATCTCTCTCCGGTCGTGTCGGCTTTCCGTCCCATCGGACTATGAGAGTAACGGAATAGAGAGTGCATCTGTGTTTGCGCACACACTTGTGCACTATAATATCTCTTGCGTACCTGGCCAATCTCTGTAGAGATTGGTCGCCATGGCCGAAATACGGTCGGAGATCATTATCATCATGAGGTGCTTCAATCTTACTCACGCTCTGTACCTACCCAGATGTATAAAATTGTCTATAACTGCCAATTATTTTTAGTTAAAAATAGCATCATAACTTCAATGTTCATTCCTAGATTTGTGCATCATCCAGATTTTTTGTGATATTAGAATTTAGTGCAGTATTTTGCATGATAATAATTAGATGGTATTCAATTTTATTATGTTTAGTTCTATTCCCGCCATTGTATCGCATAGTTCAAAAGTTGTTTAATGTATCAAGTAATCAAATAAGACTTGCATTAGCGGCATTAGGTACGCTAAACCTTTTCATATTTTATGAACCCTAGGACGTTAATTATGATGGAAAACTAATTAATAATTACTGTGTATTTACGAAACGAGTTTGAGAACTAAATATCGTTATATTTGTTCTAATGTATCATCCAAAGATTATTATTGCAGATAGGATACTCCTGTGCATATGCAGGGCTTTACAAGAATACATTAAATGCATCTCCTTTGGTGTTACAAGAAATTAGTGGTGTTCTCTCAGGCGATGAGCTAGCAACCTGTGACTGATTTTATGTGGCTATATTAAGATTTCCTACGTGATCCTGCATTTCTAGCAAGTGCTATAATATAAATATGTTTGATTAAACCTTTGATTTCAATCATAGTTAAGTTCTGAAGTTCACGAATCCTCATTGGTTGTATCTAGTTTTAAGTATTTGTAATTGACAGTATAAATAAATAAATTAATAAATACATACATATAATCACGCCTTTATTCCTTACGGGGTAGGCAGAGCATCAAGGGCCGATAGAACAACATGATGCCACTTTTTGAGGGTATAGTTGAGATCTACAAGTTCGGTTAGTAATGACAGGTGGTCAGCCCATTGCGTACGAAACACCAAAACCCTCTTGTACCTTTACTGACTTGTACAGTATGCCCGGGAAGAGACGCAGCTGTAGTATTATATGTTTAAATCAATAAATATCAGTAATTATCTCAGGCATTGTATTACGTCTGTTGATTATTATAATAAATGTTATATACATATTAATCCTTGTTATAGATATACATACAGATAAGTGAGTAAATAATTTCTAACATGAACAATGGCTATAAGAAGTCTATCAAACGGGATATGTTAATCGAAATGCTATGAAAATAAAACCTCAACTATGAAAATATATATAGATAGAAAATTATTTATTGCACTATAAAGTTATACAAAGGCGAACTTATTGCTATATAGCATTCTCTTCAGAAACAGAACAGTTTGAAGGTAGTGCCCAAATAATATATAAAATGAAAAATTTTAAATTATTTAACTAAAAACATTTAAAATAATAATGAAACTAAAAATACAGATTGCAGCAACAAAATACAGGCAGATACAATAAATTGCCGTGTCTACCACTATGCAGTCATGATCTGCTTTTTAAAATACAACTCATATACTCTTGTCTTAAATACCACTACAGAGGAAAAGACCATGAATTCCTACATTAAAATTTATATTTCTACTCTACGTTTTATATTAATACAGGATGTTTTTTTGTGGCCACCTTTAATGAAGGGTACGTATTCTATACATGAAATAAAGTAAGTTTATGCCAAAAAAAATGCTATGAAAAAAAATTTTTAAATTCCTTGATCGTGCGAAATTTATAGTATCTAGTGTTTATGTTAGTTTTTTTATAGACAGATATTAATTATTTTTCGTGAAAAAATCCTGCTACGCGCGTCTATGTGCATTTATGCAGAAAAACGCAGTCTATTTACTCAACTTTGGACCCTAATATTTTGGAAACCAGACACTTCCCAGGTATGCTTCCATGGAGAAAAATGATCGTGATGATGAGGAGATTCCGTAGTTTTCGGGAACGTTGACGACCAAAAATCATCCTGTATAATAAGATTAAACAGAAATAAGACCCAAAATTTACTTGACAGTAAAAACAAATTGCTGTATTACAAGTAAATACCGATATTAAATTGATATGTAACGATAAACAAAGATGATAAAAGGAGATTGCCTTCTGTTTTAGAATCTTTAATCTAATCTTATTTTGTATTTAATTTTGAAAATGGACTGACAAAATTTTAAGCGAAATAATATCTGTTTGTACAGAGAAAATTACTATCGGGGTAATCCGTTAAAACGTTTTGCTTATGAATAAAGTATTTTGGCTAAGGAAGACAGATGTTTTCATTTAATTGTAAGCTAATTTGAAAATGCTGCACGGCAAAAAGTTTGAGGAAATTATAAATTACTAGGTATGTAGCTGGTACCAATATCTTGTGCTACATGCAAACGAGATTTATCTCTGGTGTTTCCATACAGGTAAGATCACTAGTCCTTTTCTGTGAATTTTTTTAACTCAGTGCCAAATTTAGTCAAATAGTTTTTGACAATTTATTTATTTACTCAGCCAATTAAAATCTAACAATATAATGTAAATAAAATTAAGAATTACATTGAGCGAGTGAAATATGTAAATGAACGTGAATTAATAAGCAGATAGAATATTTTTAAAAACTAAAGATTCATTGAAGATCATCAGCCAAGCTTACAAAAAGTGTTTGTTTCTTGGAGACTTGTTCTAATCATATACTGTACAAAAATATATAATTTATTTTATTACATTATACTTCTCAAGCCTCCATTCCTAAGTGAATTGCTATGCCTGCCCCTGACATGTTCTAGATCTTAAGGGATTCAAGCGATATTCATTCTTACCCTTCTAACAATAACGTATGAAATACACCAGGCGCATGCCAGGATACATATTTTTTTCTTGAACTCTCAGCCTTATGGTCAGAGGAATAAAGCTTGAGATTCCGTGACAGTAAGGGCTTGCTTTTGACATGGGTTAAAGTCTGCCTCGAGTAGATTTGAGGAATTATTTTCGAGTTGCTCCTAATGCATCACAATGTTGTGTTGAGAGCGAAGTCATAAAATATGTATAAGATCCATAAATATATATAAAATCTACATTCAATGTAACGTAAATATGATTTACCTACCCACTTCTACAATAAGTTCCTAGAATACGACTTAGGTAGGTACGCAATACAGCTTTTTATTAGTAGGCCCTCTGTTTGAGTTTAAGCTCAGACTATGTTCAGACTAACACCAATTAGATATTCTTCGACAAATCCCGCAAAAGTGAAATTAAATCCGAAATCCGAACAAATACACTTATATAGGTAATGTGCGCAATTGCGCATTTAAAATTCCAAACATTGTTCGTAATAATTTGTTACACAATTAGCGCGATACCCTAAACATTAACACAGCGCAAACACTCGAAACGTTGTCAAAGAAGTTGCTGTGAGTAATGGTAGCATGAAATATATATCTAGAAAACCTTAATCATGAATCATCGAGTCAGTTGACGGTATAAGACCTGATGGAGTTTTGCTAGTTCGCCTGAGGGAACGCCCCTGAGTTTCTTAAACACACTCACTACCGCCGTCTACGTATTTGCGTCTTTTTGAAATGCTGCTGACGTTTATTTGCGTCCTCACACTAGGCGTTGAACTGTTGTCGGTATGCTTAGAAAATTCGACAGCGAATGTGTTAAGCGACTCTTACGACGTGCACAAAAGGTCATGCTGGTGATGTATTCTAGTGAAGCTTCGCATCAGTACAGGCATACCCCAAACGTTAACGTTAACAAGTCACAAATACTCGAAACATTGTCACAGAAGTTGCAAGTGATGGCAGCATAAACTAGAAGTGCAGAAAACCTGAACAGGGTAAGAAGAGGGTTAGCAGAGGGTAGTGGATCCTACAGCCTTAGGTTACTTTTAGAAATTTTAATTGTGTATATTAATTTTCTACTGGCTTAACTGTTTAACAAGTTCGACTAACTATGGTTTAATTAGAATTTAAAATTTAAATGAAGTAGATTATAAGATAATTAAATGTATATTTGTATAATTATTTATAAGAATTATTAGAGGTACATAGATTTTAAGTTGATTATTTTTTTCTTATCCTATATAATTTCCTATATATTCATCATCATCATTTCAGCCCTGGGAAGTCCACTGCTGGACATAGGCCTCCCCCAACAACCTCCATACCGACCGGTCGGAAGCAGCCTGCATCCAACCGACGCCCGCGACCTTGGCCAGGTCATCCGTCCATCTCGCGATACATTATATTGTATATGATAATTTACTTATTTAATATAAAAATAATAGTGATTTATGTAATAATGCAAAAGATCAGTGATATATGTACGAAATGAGATTGGTATTTTTTATGACATAAACTAATTTACAAATACGCTGTGAAAGCCTAATGGTTAAGACGAAAGTCACCATTGAATTTATTTAATGTACGGGTTTTAATATACTAAAATCGTTGTCACTTGTTTATACCTGAAGAGGGTTGGCATAGGGCAGGCAGTCGGCCGAAAAACAAATGCCAAATCTTTGGAAATATGAGTTTCGAAGAAAATCATAACTCGCCGACCCCGTAGATAATTAGATTAGGGTAGGTAAATGATGAAAGTAATTAAAATATTGTTATCATCATAATCTGTACTTTCCCTCATAAATATATTTATGTGCCGACCGTACTTTTATTCATTGGTTTATTAATGATACATTTATGTAACATATTGTTTGATCAAAAAGTACATACGTAACCAAACTTTTAGGCGCCGCTTAAGCTTATTTATTATTTACAAAAAAAAAAACGCAAATAACGCACTCATAAATTATTAATGTACGAAGCCGTTTAGCTTAAGCCACCTTGCTTTTTTATAACGAGTACTTTTAGAATATACATACATAGATAGATACGGCTGTGTTCCCGTAATGGGATTGTAAGAACTGTATGTCTGTGAGATCCCACAGTCACGATTAATACAGCAAGGACCGCTCTTACGACATGCAAGGAAGATGCAGCTGATGTATTCTAGTGTAGCCCCTCATCAGCAAGGTGACCAATATTGTTAATCGGCAAACATCGTAAAAATGTTACTTCATGAAGAAATCGTTCGGGAGCGCTATCGTAGCAAGTGCTGCGGTGCTACGAGCCTACTACGTATATTACTACGACCCTACTACGAATAGTACTACGAGCCTGCTATGATATACAGAACCACAACGCGGCAACGGTATTATTACAAATACGCATCTCAAATTAGACACGGATTAAATTGCATTTGACATCAAATATTTGGAGTATCTACCTTTAGACACTATGCCTTACTAAAAAGCTTTAAACTTGGTATAATATATTCAGTTTAATTTGACAGATATTCTATATATTTTGCTTATATATTTTGCTGCCAAAAATCAAGCATAACGAGGTTGTAACTTTACGCTTTTTTTCTACCAAGGACTATGTTTAGGTTAAACAGTGTTTAACATCTTTTGTAATAACACGGTGAGTGTCTCAGAATGTACCTATCACAAAGAAGTATCTAAAACTAGCAAAGTTATTGTTTTATCGTGGACCTGTACTTGTTACCTAACGCTTAGCTATCTCAAGCGGATAAAGGGTGACAAGGGTCCTACCCTTAGTACGAGTACACGTTTTTAGATCCCCTTATCCGTGGTTATAATATAAATGTCAGGTATGTGTTTGATAGATCGGATGTTTGCAACCAGGGATTTGGTATCTCCTCTATTGCAACTTAAGCAAAATGTCATTTTTTTAATCCCGTTGACAAATCAACCACACACTAGACTTCCTGCCCTTATACTCGTACCATTATAAATGGGGTCGGCTTTCTTTCGAAACTCATATTGCAAAACATTTGGCGTTTGTTTTACGTCCGCCTGCCTGCCTGACGCCAACCCTTATCGTGTATAGCTATGTGAAAATTTAAAAAATCCATACATGAAATAAATTCTGTGGTATGGTGTGGCCCTTACAATATTAGATAATAAATTTTAGAGATTAAATTAGATTTACCTATACATTAGATAGATTTAATTTTTATACTCGTGATAAAAGAAGCTATACAGAATGTTTTTTCGTTGCCACCCTTAACGAAGGGTACGTACTCTATACATCAAATAAAGTAAGTTTTTGTGCCAAAAAAATGCTGGGAAACGATGTAATTTTTTTATTTTTTATTATTATTTGATCGGGCGAAATTTATAGTGTCCAGTGTTTATGCTAGTTTTTTCATAGACAGATATTAATTATTTCTCGTGAAAAAATTTTGCTACACGCGTCAATGTGCATTTATGCAGAAAAACGCAGTCTATTTACTCAACTTTGGACCCTAATATTTTGGAAACCAGATACTTCCCAGCTATGCTTTCATGGAGAAAAATGATCGTGATGATGAGGAGATTCCGTGGTTTTGGGAACGTTGACGACTAAAAATCACCCTGTATAATTTAATACTCTTCACAAAGAGAAAATTACTCGTAGAGGCTAGCCCTTATACATGACATATACCTATATTATTCACACGGATGTTTTTTTAAAAACAGGATATTCGGAACTTCAGGATTGCGAATCGTGAATGAAATTACAAATCCACGTTTAACAGAGCAAGCAAGGTCACATTTAGAAGATCAATGACAAATTTGTCGTGGTTTTCATCTTCAGAAAGATGTAATGTAAGATCGATTTGACGGCCGATTGGTAAAGTTGGTAGTGGCCCTGCTCGCTGTGCCATAGCTCCTGGGTTCGAATCCCGGTAGGTGCAAATATTGATAATGATGAATATTGATGTTTGTTTCCGAGTCATGGATGTTTCTATAATTATCTATGTATTAAGATACCGTTGCTTAGTACCGACGACACAAGATCTTAGGGATCTTAATGTGGGACTAAGTTAATGTGTTGTGAAGTGTGTGGAAAAAAAAAATCAGTGACAAGTTTTTCTCTCTGAGAGAAAGCCCCCTTTTCGACTCTAACGACATGCGTGGGCGGAGATGCAGCTGATTCCTGCGAAACCTTTCAGCACAAACAATAAAGCAACATAATATTGGATTCAAATAGGTAGGTGCTTAAAATTTTGAAATACAAGTAAATACCTATTTAGAATGACTCGATAACATTTTTTTTAAATAAATATTCACACACTACACAACACATTAACCTAGTCCCACATTAAGATCCCTAAGGTCTTGTGTCGTGGGTACTAAGCAACGGTATATAAATACATAGATAAGTATAGAAACAACCATGACTAGGAAACAAACATCGATATTCATCATATCAATGTTTGCACCTACCGGGATTCGAACCCAGGACCTATGGCGTCGCAGGTAGGGTCACTACCTACTAGACCAATCGGCCGTCAATTTCCCAATGGATTCGTTACCGGTAACTAGATTGTTGTACTTGTGCCCGTAAATCAGCGGTATGCTCACCCCTTACCACGTGCGACTTAATAGGCTAACTAGAGAAAAGTGGGTGTGTAAATTGGACACTTTTGCCCAACCTCTTTGGGTAATAATGGGCGTGACTATATGTGTGTGTGTGAATCCAAATTTCCATACGTTCATGGGTACGTAGGACGCTACCCGTCAATTTTCAAAGTTATCCGGAGCAAATAACAGATGACGTGGGTTGAAACCGACTGAACCCGATCGAACCTGTCTGGACCTTTCGGACCCTTCCGCTTACACGCCAGTGAAGTGTAACCTTTTTTCTAAATTAATTTGTAAGCCGCTTATGATAATTAATTGCTCCTGAAAACGGGTTACGCGATCGCTTGTGCGCATGTTATTTAATTTGTCACGTTGTAAGACACTTTTGTGTATCATTTATAATTATAACCTACATTAATGTTAAAGAAATTTAAACTGCCGTGCGTATTTAAGGATCTATTTTAGCGAAATGTGCGACTCCTTAACTTAACTAATAAGTTTTAGAAATTTGCTTGTACCTAATAGAACTTATCTGCATATTTCTTAGTATCTTTTGTAAGTGCAGAATATCCTTAATGATTTTGCAGTTCTTGCTTCTCTATTTTGAGATCACATCCGTGTGAATTATGTATGTAAATGTATTGTCTCATCTGTTAAAAAAAATGTTAAACAATTAATTTTGGCATGGTAGGATAATTATTTTATCAACTTTTTTATTTAACACTAGTGGACGCCCGCGACTCCGTCCGCGTGAACTACACAAAAAACAAAATGTCGAAATTATCCGGGATAAAAACATTATCCCGGGATAAAAAGTAGCCTATATGTTAAGTGGGACCTGTCACAATATATTCGTGAAAACTGCATCGAAATCGGTTCAGCCGTTTCTGAGATTAGCGTGCACAAACGCACAGACAAACCGACAAACAGACAAAAAATTCAAAAATCATTGTTTTGGGTACTATTGCATTGATAAAGGTCTCCTATAATATTTTTTCTCGTATATCTTCCATGTACAGACTGCGACCCGTTACATTTTTATTATATGTATAGATTTTACAAATACATTATTAATACAATTTGCCACTCACGTAGTCCTTATTGGTCTGTCTGGAGTGACTAAATCGTTCCTTTTACATAGTAATTTTTAAATTAAATGTTATTTCTACTTTACTTACTTACCTACTTTTACAATTTTATTGTATTAATTTTAAATAATCAAAAGACGTCTAAATATACGCTACTTTTGCGTCCTCATTTCATACAAAAATACACGAACGAAATGTGTTTTTACTTAAAAATGCATTCGAACCTAAATAAAATGTCGCGAAACATTATGCAGTTAAAAGCAAAGAAATATGGCCACAAAAAATATATTTTTCGCATTAGCCGACACGGTGCGAGGTTTTCAAAATTGATATTTATACTCCTTCTGGGGTAGTTAGGAAGACCGCAGTGTGCGTTTAAAGGGTAGTGCACATTGGGACACCAATTACATGACTATATACCACGTTTTAAAACGAAATATTTATATTTCGAAGAAGCAGGGGTAGTAAACATTTTATATCTGTTGTTAGTAATCAAAAGGTTATAAATTCTGATTGATACTAAAAAATGTATTACTAGATTTCAGTGTTGGAATTAGGTTATTACCTTCTACACAGCAAATAATATTTCGGTTCAAAAGTTTAAAAAAATATTCACAAAATCCTAATAAAAATATAATTGTTTATCGTGTTAATAGTTGTATGCGATTTTCACCTAAAACTGCAAACCCTAGTTAATAAATAAACAGCTGCTAAAAATTTATTTCCAAATAAACACCGCCTTATGTTACATCACATTATGTTCTGTTCGGGATTTTAATAATGTGTTTTAATTTTTATTATCCGCCATTACCTAAAAAGGGTTACCCTGACCTCGGTAATTTGTGTATAAGTATTCTGCAGTGTATTGGGGTTGTACTTAGTGGGTCGTTTTGGACAATGTTATTTTTTCTCTGGCTTTAAGGGACAAGGCATTGCCTACGGCCATAAAGATAGAACTCAGGCTAGGAAATAAAGGTTTACATAGCACTTTTTGAAATCTATACACATAATAAAAATGTAACGGATCGCTGTCTGTACATGGAAGATATATGAGAAAAAATATTATAGGATACCTTTATCAACGCAATAGAACCCAAAACGATGATTTTTGGATTTTTTGTCTGTTTGTCTGTGCGTTTGTGCTATATATCTTCCATGTACAGACAGCGATTCGTTACATTTTTATTATATGTATAAATAATAATAAAAAAATATAGTAAAGATAATAATAAAATCTTTTATTCAGAACATCATCATGTAGGTACTTCACATTGAAATCTATAAGTCGTGTTAAGTTACTAAAGTCGTGTTAGTTACACTATTTATAACTCAAAAACGGCTGTACCGATTTGGCTGAAAATTGATAAGGAGGTACGAGTAGGTAGCTCAGAACCAGGAGACGGACATAAAATACTTTTTAACCCGAGGAAATATTGTTATCACGGATAATTATGACATTATGTTTTTTCTGCAGTCCACGCGGACGAAGTCGCGGGCGTCTACTAGTAAAGTAGGTGTGTAAAAATACAGTAGCTGAAGGCTGAGCCAGTGTTTCTTATTATAACTTAATACAGGATGTTTTTTTGTGGCCACCTTTAACGAAGGGTACGTATTCTATACATGAAATAAAGTAAGTTTATGCAAAAAAAAGCTGGGTTTTTTTTTTAATTTAAATTCCTTGATCGTGCGAAATTTATAGTGTCTAGTGTTTATGTTAGTTTTTTTATAGACAGATATTAATTATTTTTTTGTGAAAAAATCCTGCTACGCGCGTCTATGTGCATTTATGCAGAAAAACGCAGTCAATTTACTCAACTTTGGACCCTAATATTTTGGAAACCAGACACTTCCCAGGTATGCTTCCATGGGGAAAAATGATCGTGATGATGAGGAGATTCCGTAGTTTTCGGGAACGTTGACGACCAAAAATCACCCTGTATGTAGGTAAGTATATATAACTAATTTAAAATAATAACAATTAACTGCGAGAAAAAAAATTGTAAGTATGTATGTAGACTGCACTGAAATAAATTTACTTAACCTATGAAACTTAAATCTTGTCATAGATAGATGCAAAGATGCTGCAAGCAACGGAAAGAGAAAACTTCCGAGCCTTACTAAGAAATAGCTTTTGTACATTATCTTTGTAATTATTTTTATCTTCTATGTTTTCTATGTGTACATTGTACAATAAAGGATATGAATATGCTCACATGATATGATAATATTATAAATACAATATAAGTTATCATCGATTTAATTATATTCTGATATATTTCGTGCTATATTTTGACTACCTACTGTATTTTATTATGTAATTTTGCATGTGTAGGCTGTGTAGGAGATTCTTTTCTAATGTATATTCTATCACCTATTATGTACCCTATACGATGGCAAATAAATTCATTCTTTCATTCATGAAAGAACTTTAAAGTAGGTATAAGTTATTCACAGTTTAATTTGACAAATATTCTATATATTTCATTTCAAAAATCAATTATAACGAGGTTGTAAATTTACGCGGGGTTTATTAGTAGCAGGGTCCTGGTAGTTTCATAATGCTTTGCTTGAAGAAAAATATGACAACACACATACATGTAACTTCCAATTCAATAAGTTTCAATTGCAGATCATCACTATCGGCCGAATACTCAAACGTCACTCAAATACAATTATCACGTAATGAACTCTTAAATTTAAGCATCTCTCAAATTAATGTGGTATACACGAAGGCTACTCAAATGATTTGAAGTCACGATCACCTAAGCAGCCCTCAAATAATTTATTTCGTGCAAATTCGTGGTAACATCTGGCAACATTCGGGATGCCTCGTTTAAGAATACGAATTTTGTATTTAAGAGCTACTCAAACATTTAAGCAGGCATTAGATATTTGAGGGACGTTTCAGTATTCGGCCGTGTCTATCAACTGTCAAAAAAGATAGCCGATACTGGGCAGATGTACCATATACCATATATACCATAGGTACACTTACACAACGATACAAAAGCCACTTACAGCCCGAAAGTAGATTTGTTCGTGTTCGTACAGCCATCAAAGTGTACATTACGGCGTGATTATCCACAATCACTGCCCCAGTCACGTGCAGCGAGCGACGTATTGCGCTGTTTTTTGTTGTTCGTCTGTAATTGTTGGGCCAGGGAATAGAGAAGTGATAGCTACTGTATTATCAGAAATAAACGGTGTCATTATAAAATCAGAACTAAATGGTGTCATTATAAAAGCGTGTCTAAAGATAGAAACTGTTACAAATATATTTAAACAACAGGATCGATTCCGGCAGTCACGCTTAAACCTAATCTTAGTCAGGTCTATCTCACTCGGTTCTTAACATAAATGGCCGAGAGAGAAAAGGACAGGTAGGACAAATTTTACTTTTAGGTTTAAGTGTGACTGCCAGAATCGACCATAATTTCTGACATTTGACGCGACATATATACCTAATTTAGGCAATGTTAGCTAAAACATTGTTTGAGTTCTTATGTAATAACACGGAAAGTTAAATTAGTTGCTGCGTGTTTGTTTTGCTATATATAGGAGATTGATATAATCAGTGCAATTGGTAGTGAGGTGACCCTGAAATCTCGCCATACGTTCAGTGTTCGAATTCTGGGGGTCTACTCTGAAATGCCGCTTTCGAATCTTTCGGTCTGACCGAAGCCCGACCGAATCGAAGCCTTTGACCTAGTAGGGTAGGAAATTGCTTCGAATATTCACAATTCATTCGGAACCATAGAGAATAATTCACATTGACTAATATTATAAGCTTTCTATTATCTAGCCTTATACCTGTCAAATAGAGTTCGATCGGACCGAATGAAAAAACGGCGCGACTGATTCGATCGAAGGAAGTTCGTAGTAGGAAACACCTCGATATTCGGCCGACACTTCGTTTATCGTCACTTCAGAGTAGACCCCCTGGTAAGTAGTTGTAAATATGGATAATGAAAGAATGGTGCAATAAAATTATTACTATCTTAATTATATAAATAATACACTAAACATAATGATAAAAGAGCTTGAGTCTTATGTTTTTCAAAATTTCAGAATATTTATTTACTTATAATCATATATGTAAACAAATATTTAGAAATGTATACTCAAACAATATCAGAATTTTAGCAAAGAATGGCAATTATATTGTCTAGCCTACTCGCATATAATTGTTAGGTAGCAGTCACATTTATATTAATTAAGGTGTAAATTTAAAGTTCATTTGCAAAACTAATTTAATAGTTAAAGTATTATATAAATGTGACCCTACAGAATATAAAATCTTATGTAATAACCGCTGGTTTCCTGGCCCCACAAAGACATAAGCGCCGCGTGCGAGGATCGAATGAAAAACACTCTCATTACGATACACGCAGTGAAAAAATCTGTTGATCTACCCGTGTACCACAAAGAGATGTAGAATGAGTGCAAATAGATAATTACATTGTTTGATCGGTCCGATAATTGCTTTAATCTATATTGGATTGTGACGTATGGTGAGTAGAACCACCCCATGTCTGCCCGAGAGTATCGTAACAGGCGGTTAAGGGTTTCCGGGAGTTGGGCAGCAGCGCCTCTCGTGTTAACAATATAGTTCGAAAATCACACTGCGGTCATCAATCCGCCTGTCCAGCTCGGTGACTATGGACAAAAATCCCCCTTTCACACTAGCCTTGTGGCGTGCCCTGCGGGAGGAATACAATAGGCTAATAAGCTGTGATGAAAAAAAATAGTTAAGTATATTTTTTTCGATCGATAATTAGTCGATTTCCCCAGGCATCTAGCAACTTGTCACTGATCTTTAGATCTAGATAGAACCGGCCCCCTAATTAGGTAAAAGCGATAATTGAGTGTGTGTTCGCGGGGCGAGGTGCGGGGCGCGGGAGGACGCCGAGCGCTCGTTGCGCGCACGCTCACACTCAATTATCGCGATCGCGCGGCTTCGCCCCCCTGAGGGCGTAGTGTGAGTTTTCACTTCGAACTCGTTCGCGTTAACGTAAAGCAGCTAACCAATCACATTATGGCGTGATAATGTGATGTTATAAAAGTGAGAACAATGGCGCTACGTAATTAGTTAAACTGTTTACGCGATCGAGTTCGAAGTCAAAACTCGCACTAAGCCCTCAGATCACCTAATATGCAATAGCAAAGCCGAAGCAAAGCGATAGTGAAAATTGTACAACATTCGCCTTGAAATGTCAAAGTTCCTTTGAAATTCATTTTACGTAATACGAATTTGACAAGCAATCAGCGATTTTTGTATAATTTTCGCTATCGCTTTGCTTTTGCTAGTTACGTAATAAGGGGGCGGCTTTACTATGCTTTTACGTAATCAGGGGGCGGTATGGTAAACGTGATCATGCAGTCCTGGCTACCCTATTTAGGGAACACAGCCATATGTATGTTATATGTTTTAAAAAATGTTCGGAAACACAGCCATGTAACGTGAGTATGTATGTTGTGTGTTAGTAAAAATGATGATTTACATTATCCGTATTGTTCACATGTACACTATACCAACATTCAAATTATTCAACCGATGAAATAAATTATTTCCAGTTTTATTCAAACAAGTGATACTTCCAAATTAGTTCTTGTAAATTGTATTTCATTTTGGCCATTATACATAATTGTACTTAATTAACCTACATTACGGTCCAATAATTCATGAAATTACTGTAACGAATATGAAATACCTTTTTCATTTTTTTATCACTAACTAAATAATAAGGATATAGGAAATAATAAATTACTATTATTATATTGAGCAATCAATCACGGCAGCAATTATTAAAATGTGGTTAATTTTGATGATTGTATTCTTTATTGTACACATAAACATTAGACAAAGTAGTGACTGCATATACTTACACAGATAATGTACAAAGGCGAGCTTTTCTCTGAAAGGGATTACTTCCAGCTTTCTTTCTTGATATTCTTCGAGAAATTTCTTTGTTGTTATTAGATAGCGAAAGAGATGTGTCAGGACCAAAGACCGTCCATCACGTCAGGACCGTAGCAAATGGCAATCCGTAATCTCTACCTACCTCTTCAGAAAAGAGTCGTGATTCTATGATTCTGTCAGGAAGCCCGCGTTGCTCTAAGTTTTATTCACTTGAACGGTCACGTCGTATACAACTCACAAACTGTGGACTCGCGCCTGTTAAAATTAACAAATTTGGCTTAATTTAGGTAAGCATAATATAAGCATGCACCTTTGAAAATGTTTTTAAATACGGCCAGTAGACGCTAGTAAATGTTGATCAAATGTGTCGAATCGCTCGCAAAGGCTGGTGGAATTAAAAAGCAATTGCGCAGAACTTAAAATTTACCTACACTTAAAATTAGATGATACTCGTAGACTTATCTCAAACTAGGTAGACCTCATTAATCTAATTCAAATTCTAACCTCTTATCTCTTACTCTATCAATTGTGGTCAAGTTTACGGAAACATCTAGAAGTTTCCTTGAAATTTATTTAGCCACGTGCCAAACTTTGAAGGTTACCTACCGAATATTTGGCGATAGATTATGTAGGGTTCTTACAAATTGATATAACTAGGTTAAAGTTAGCAACTAGAATTCATTTACTACCGGACACCCTCCGCTAAATGACACGACCACGACATGATTACCACATCGACACGACCATGATTTTAAAAAATTTGAATATGAAAACTAATGATTGTAATCACAGGAAACTATTAGTCGCGGGGTAAGCACGAACCTTTTTACGCGGCGTAACGCTATCGACTCGCTAACAAAATCAATGTGATTTGACAGTTTGACGCTAGCGTTACGGACTATCGAGAGGTTCGTGCTTACCCCTCAGATCCAAGCATCTCGCTTGCAATACGTAAATAGCTGCTTCTATTATCATATATCACACTTATCATGTTAATGTTTCGACAACATCCGTGGCATCCTGAGAATATAAATCAAGGCATGGTTCACAAGCAGGACAATCATAGTAAAAAACTTCTCTTAATCACCATGCGACTGACAAACTACTATTATACAGGGTGATTTTTGGTCGTCAACGTTCCCGAAAACTACAGAATGTCCTCATCATCACGATAATTTTTCTCCATGGAAGCATACCTGGGAAGTGTCTGGTTTCCAAAATATTAAGGTCAAAGGTTGAGTAAATAGACTACGTTTTTCTGCATAAATGCACATAGACGCGCGTGGCAAGATTTTTTCAAAAGAAATAATTAATATCTGTCTATAAAAAAAACTAACATAAATACTAGACACTATAAATTTTGCCCGATTAAGTATTTAATTTTTTTTTTCAAAAATAATTTTTTTTCCCAGCATTTTTTTTTTGCATAAACTTACTTTTTTTTATGTATAGAGTACGTACCCTTCGTTAATGGTGGCCACAAAAAAACACCCTGTATAGGTAGACTAGCGGCCGCCCACGACTTCGTTCGCGTAAGTGGGCATTGGACCCAGGCGGGTTGCTACATAGCCTTCCTCGATAAATGGGCTATCTAACTCTGAAGGTGTATTCAAATCGGATCAGTAATTCCTGAGATTAGCGCGTTCAAACAATTAACTCTTCAGCTCTATAATATAGATAAAGATTATATGCAATCAGTGATCGTATACTTGGATTCATATTTAAGTACTGAAGTTAAAGTGTTGGTATAGAATACACTTAGGACCCGTGATTTATATTAAAAAAAAACATGTTTAAATTAAGCCGCTTCCATAATTTCAAAAACGCTTTTAAATTAATTTTGAAATTGAACTTATTATGGGGCTTAAAGCGGTGAATACTTGCCAGATTACAAGATTTGATAAACTGGGTTGTCGGTAAGCCCATTGTTTATTTAATTGAAGATTAAAACACCCACGTGTATTGGGAGATCTCGATGCCAAACACCTACACAGTAAAATTTGGATCAAAACTTCCATTTAGTACACCTACATCTTAGGAGAAAATGCACTATTATGATTGTTCGTTGATATACTGTATTGTCAAAATAACGCGCGGCTGGCTGGCGACTTATATGGTGACATGTTTTGAATATGACTTACGATTTTTTTTTATTACCGTTTGAATTTCATTATTTGTGTTCCTAAGACATACTTGTAAAATTTCAAATTTTCTATGCCAAGTGGCCTCAGCTGTACGTTGTTTTTTTGCCACTAAGTGATCTTAAGTACTTTTATAAATAGTTTTACACGAAATAGGCATAAGAATTGCATGTCGAAATATTCCATTAACTTTATATTTCGGTCAGTTTATAAAACCCCATAAAATTATCTAAACTAAAAACCATTAAGGCTAGGGTACACTATTTCCTCAATATAATGGTATTTTAACGTATTTAAGGTGTGGTCTACTGTTAATAAATGTATATTTGGGAAAACAAACACATGTTTAGGCTGTTAACCGGCGTCCCTTTCCTGTGTATAAAATTTGCATTAAAAGTTCGCCATTAGGTATGTTATGGCTGATACATCTATGCTGTAAATAAAGTAAAGTTATTTAGAAGAAAGTTTGGCAAGGTTTCTCAATAATGAGATTTGACTGAGTACCTACCTTTATTTATAAAATAATTTTTAAATGCTGCTAGTAGTATACAACTTATCATTATCTTTCTATTTTGGGTCATCATCATCACCATCAGCCTATTGCAGTCCACTGCTGGACGTAGACCTCCCCTAGGGCAGTTTATATTTTGGACTATGTTGTCAACACGGGAGGCGCTACTGCCTACCTCCCGGAAACCCTTAATCGCCTCGTACGATACCCACGGGCAGACATGGGGTGGTACGAATTCTATTCTGCCGGCACCACGCGGCCAATTTTGCCAATTGCTGTATAATAAAATATTCCTTTTAGCTATCAACACAAAAAGTAATATAATTTAATATTTAGCAACTTGTTTAAAAAAAAATCTAAGTAACTGCGCAAATATTTGGAAAGTTTTCTCATCCCAAGTAATCTCTAGCAGTGCGGAGATTCGTTGGTGTTTATTGTGGTTACCCGCGTCGCCGCAGCGGCGAAGGGGCGCTGGCTTCCGCGTACAACCGCATGTCTGGCGACCCCATCAAGTATTCTGTGCTATAATCCGTGAACTCTCTTGGGATAGTGTAGAGAACACAGATGATTTACTAGTATATATAAATAGGTGACCCACTGAGAGGTCAGTATAAACTCTATCTAACGTATAATCGCCTATAGTCAGAAATATAAGGTTCGACATAATGAAATGGCTTCCTTCTGACAAGAAATTAGAGAAATAAGAAATACGCAGAGCATAAATCGAATTTTTATAGCATTGTTTCTTTGAAGTTTATGGAGAAGTTATTAGACTTCTTGTGACCTATTTATATTCTAAAACGATATTAATTAATTTAAAAGCTTTCCTTATATAATAATGTGAGATCCAATTGAACAGAGAAAGCAAGCTATATTCGTACTTGGTTCTCTACAACTCGATTTATTTCGTGTAAAACTTTCATTCCAAATGGATGCTTTTACGTAAATACCGAGCAATTCTTCACCAATACTTCTATGTTATGAAATAATTCTAATAGTTCATATTTCCTTGGAAATTTAGAAATTTGAAAACAGCGACAGCGTAATTTTTCTTACCTGCACAATTACTTACAAAATTACTACCTTCAATATTTTGCTTTTTTTCTATACATTGTTATCGGTCAAGGTATAGGTGGTATAAATGTAGTCATAAAACTATCCTAACAAAACAATTATGGGAAATGTTAATAGTATCTTAAAGTAATAAAAACTAATTAACTCATTTCATACACATCACAAGGGGCTAATAACACTAAGCGAAACATTATCTGTATGTAGTTCAACTGAAATACTACATACAGGGTGTTTGTGACAGCCAGGCAAATATTGATATGGTGACTTCAGACCATGATTCTGAGATGAAAACCAGTGAAAATTTTTGTAGGAAAATTCCAAAATTTTCCGACTTTTTTTTCATTTTTCCAGGAAAAAATAGTGTGGTTCGTTTAAGGCCTACTTAAATAATGACTTAAAAACAAAATTTTAACTTATGGAAAATTTAACAAAAAAGTTGCTACCAAAAAAATTCAATTAACTTATCAACCCCAAAGGAGAGTCACAAGTGATCGAAAAAAAAACAGCATCGTATCACACAATAACCAATAAGCTCATTTAACTAGTCACAGGATCGCCCGATACAATTAGCGCGGAAAGCAAACATTGCGTATAATCAGATCAAAAATTAATTTCCTGCGAGTAATAACACTATCGTATAACTCAAAACAATGGTACTTGTTCAGTATTTCGGTATTTGCCTGGCTGTCACACACACCCTGTATATAGGAGTTTTTTAGAGCAGTGGGATACGGAAGAGGCTATTTAAGAAAAAAACTTAACAGTTTTACTTTGTATGACATTTGTTGACTGTACCATACCTAGAGTATTGATAACACTTTACAATATAAATAAGCAACTCCACCGCTGTCACTGTCAATGTCTATACATAACAAAATATTTCTTACACTGGGCGAGCGATACTGGCATTCTATAAATAGTTTATGTATGCAATTCTAACAGTTAATACGTACTAAAATTCAAATTAGTTACAACGAGTTAAATCACAAATGATTAGGGACGTAGCGAAATTAATCCTAATAAATAGTTCCATCACTGAGGTGAGAAAGATTTCGGAGTAAACGAGAGAGTCCTGATAAAATAAGAGATTCGCTATTACTAACTTTGAGATTTCTGTTTATTTGAAATCTACTACAAACCGCATAATCCTAAAAGGAATTGCTGCTTCTGGATGCTCAATGAATAAAATATAAATAAGTAATATTATAAAAGCAATTACAATTCATAGACGACGACGCCGCGACATCTGTAATATTCTGGTAATTGTGATATATAAAAAAAAAACTAATAAGTCCTTATTAGTTACGAGTAGTTTCTAAGTGCTGTGGATATTTGTAAATGAAATAAATAAAAAGTTGCTTCCTAAAATATTTACTATGGGTGCGCCAACCACCGGGCCCTTCATCCTCCACTGATCCTCGGATCTGATAACTCATAACTGCGAAAACAAGCACTTGCACTACCTACAATCGCCACGAGAAACCAGACCCAAGCACCTAGCATGCAAGATTATTATCTCTATCGCACTATTTCCGATGGTGGGAGCCCCCATAGTGAATGTTTGAACTTCCGAATTGTAACGCCTAAATACGATTTCACCTTATAATATTATTAAATTGTGACTATTATTATTATGGCGTGTTCCAGCAGTGGCATGCAATAGGCTGGTTATGATGATGAAGACACACATGGTGGTGCTCCCGAAATATGATAGTCTGAACTTTATAGCTGTGTGTATACAGCGTTTTTTCATTGCCACCCTTAACTAAGTTTATGCCAAAAAATGCAGGGAAACGATGTAAATTTTTTGGATTTTTTTTTTCAAATTACTTGATCAGGCGAAATTTATAGTGTCCAGTATTTGCTAGATTTTTCATAGATAATGAATATATTTCTCGTGAAAAAATCTTGTTAAATGCATTTATGCAGAAAAACGCAGTCTATATACTCAACTTTGGACCCTAATATCTTGGGAACTAGATATTTCCCAGGTATGCATGCTTCCATGGAGAAAAATAATCGTGATGATGAGGAGATATCGTAGTTTTCGGGAACGTTGACGACCAAAAATCACCCTGTATGTAGGTACGAATATGTATAGATAGATAGGTGTGTAAAAATATTATTAAAATTTTGAGGCATCACAAAAATCTAATCCCAAACAACTCCGTCGCCCTCTTACCTCAAAGCTTTCTACAGTTAAATTAAACTCCAGTAATTTAATGGACACCGGCTTAACTATTTCCGTTCGGATTACCGTAATCCGATTTCGGAATTTCACGTGTAAGTTCACACTTCGTTTTAACACGTTTGGGTACTTATTGAGGTGTTTTTAAATAATTTAAACTCCTTTTATCACGAGACCAAGTAGGTTACAAGTATTTATTTAGACTAATCTTTGAATCAGGTCAGATTTAAACCACAACTGCAGGATCACAGAAAGAGATCCTATAGCCACGTTTAGCTGTAGGGGAACCAGATTTAAAAGTACAGTGACAAGTTGCTAGCTCATCACCTGAAGAATCACCTTCTGACTTCTTCAGTTGACTCCTGCGACATGCACGGAAAGAGATGCAGCTGATGTATTTTAGAAAAGCTCGAATTAGCTTATTGGTTTAACATGTATTTAAGTTTTTGTGTAAACGTACGTATGTTATTTACCTATGTTTCTTAAACGTAAACTGTGTAAATCATGTTACAATTTTACACAGCATCTTTTGACCTACAACTCAGAAGCTCGTCCATTAATTACTGTCTTCTCTAGCTGAAACTGCGAAACTGCATCGAACTTTTCCATTCGATTTACTGCACGTAAACTTTCCGGGAAACTTTAATTAGCGATCGATAAACAGGATATTTCAGTACAATTTACAATATACGGGTAAAATGATAAAGTAACGATATGTCCTGTGCTGATGCGGGGCGTCACTAGAATCCCTCCTTTTGTGCATATTGTAAGTGTCGATTAAGGAACTCTAGCATACTCTCAGGTGACAAGCTAGCAACTTGCCTTTTGATCCTCCAGGTCTGGCTACATATACATATACATAACGGTGACAGGTGTATGTACCTATAATGATAGGTATAGGTAATAAAAGTACTTACGAAATATCTCTTTATCCAAAAAAATAAATCAGAAAAAGTTGGCTATGAATATAATGTAACTTATTTCATAGGCGTCTAATTGTGTCAATACAAAATGGGTAACAATCAAAATTTGACATAGTAACACTTCATTGTTTTTGTATATTATGCATATTTCCTTAGATTAATGATTGGTCTTCGCTCCGCTGCGAATAATTATTCTAAGCGTATTTCTAAAAACTTGATGAAATTTGATGAAATTTCTTCATTAAATATTACGGTTTTTGAGTTAACTCCCTTTATATAGAGAATAGAAATGAACAATTTTGTTACCATTTCAGTTTTGGTGAAAGCTGTTTGTAGAGATTACATACGTGTAGCAATAATATAAAGTTCAAAATGTATTTGTTCGTCTACTTTGTTATTTAATACATGCAAACACTCGTCTATTTAGTTTCAGCTTTGATTCTGTTGCAGTACTAAATGCAAATAGGTAGTCACGTGCCTGAATGTACGTAGGTAGGACGTAGGTTATACGATTTGTCATTTTCATCATATTTTTTTTTATTATAGTGATTTTAAATATTTATTAAACTACGTAGCGTTTATGCCTATACGAGAGATCGGCCCCCTGATTACCTAATTTGCATTATAGTAATACATAATAATAGCAAAGCCGAAGCAAAGCGATAGCCAAAATTGTATAATATTCGCCTTGAAATGTCAAAGTTCCATTGAAATTCATAATACGTAATACGAGTTTGACAAGCAATCAGCGATTTTTGTACAATTTTCGCTATCGCTTTGCTTTTGCTAGTTAGGTAATAAGGGGGCGAATGACCAGTACCACTTTTACAGGATGGTCAACCGGTCTCCGTTATCAGGTAGCGTGCCCAAACTGCTGGCTGCGTTGCCGCACTGGATAGCTATGCTGATTCTTTGGCCTAAGTAGCAGCCAGCATTTTGGTCACGTGTGGACTCCACGAGCCGCCCGGCCAGGTCCTTGTAGATTTGGAGCGCCGCCGGGCCTCAAGGGCCCAGGGTCTTCACGCCAAACACCGAAAATAAGAGCCTCTGTCGAGGCTGGAATATTTACGCCGTTTGAGGGATTCCGCAGCTTCGGCAGCGCCGCCTGCTTTTTGCGACGTTTCAGGAAGGTGGGACGGCGCCAGTATATCAACGCTGTGATTTTGCAGATTTTAATTGTTTAAGTATAGATAATGAAATCCTTAATTGGCTTTATTTTATGTTTATTTTTAATGTATAATCTGTAAGAATAGCTGTGGATTTTTGTTGAATAAATAAAATAAAATAAACACATGTAGCGTCCCACACTATTGATCATTTAAAAAAATATAAATTACTTTAAATTAAAAAAAAATATCGATTGTGTTCCATTCTAAATATAGTATAATACATTTCAATGTCAATCTTGTACTGATGCGGGGCTTCATTAGAATAATAAAATTCATCAACTGCATCTCCTTCCGTGCATGTCGTAAGAGTCGACTAAGAAAGCGACTGCAACTTGTCACTGATAATTTAACGTCTCTCCTCGACTGTGAAATCTGTGTGAAAGTGTTTAATATTACCTTTTACGACCATATTATTTATTAATGAAATAATCTACTCACTTTCCAATTTATTCAATGTTATCATGGCAGGTTATAATTCAATAAACTTTGGGCTTTTCGTAAAAAGTCCAAAGGTATTTTTTTAGATTTTTCACTTAAAATTATCTATACATATAATAAAAATGTAACGGATCGCTGTCTGTACATGGAAGATATATAAGAAAAAATATTATAGAATACCTTTATCAACACAATAGTACCCAAAACAATGATTTTTGGAATTTTTGTCTGTTTGTCGATTTGTCTGTGCGTTTGTGCACGCCAATCTCAGAAACCGCTGAACCGATTTCGATGCAGTTTTCAGGAATATATTGTGACAGGTCCCACTTAACATATAGGCTACTTTTTATCCCAGGACAAGATTTTTATCCCGGATAATTTCGATATTTTGTTTTTTTCTGTAGTCCACGCGGACGGTTTCGCGGGCGTCCACTAGTTAATAATACAATCCTAACAATACCATTGTTCCTTGTAATACCCTGAAGCTATTACAAATCAATATAGCCAATGCAAACAATATTATTTGGAATGTATGATAAACATCAGCCTATTGTAGTCTACTGCTGGACGTAGGCCTCCCCCAGAGCACGCCACGAGGCTACTACTATAGGATGTTTTTGCTCATAGTCACCACGCTGGGCAGGCGGGTTGGTAACCGCAGTGTGATTTTCGGACTATGTTGTCAACACCAACACTGAAATCTCTGCTGCTCATTGCGCTGCTTTATTTGCCTCTTACGATATCCACGAACAGACAGAGTGGCGTTTTTCTACCTACACTCTACCGACACCATACGACTAGAAAGTATGTTGTAATGCTAACTCTTTTTTGATGAAATACAAATCACAAATATTTCCTCCTTATTTTCCTTCAACAAACAACTCTTTGTTTATCACACCTTTATGTGTACCATCGATCGCAGGTATATCCCTCAAATCATAGTTTTTCGACCTCATAACAGCTGACTTATGTGACGCCATTTTGTCTGCTAGTCGGGGTCAATACCCTTGTAAACGTGGAACTGTCTTGTTTGTTAGCAATAAATTATTTTGGAAATATTTGCGGATAAATGATTGCGTTTGAAAATAATTAAAATGGTTGAAGAGGCTAAGGTTGTTTTGGAGATTGTTTACCTAAAATATTTAACAATTTAAGGATATTAAAAGTTGTTCATTTTGGTAGTATATTTGTAACAAAATTTCCTCAATAGGTAATTCTTTTTGTTTATAAAATTATTAATAAAGAAATGGAAAAAATTCTTCACCCGAGTGGGAATCGAACCCACGACCTCTGCATACCGTGCTAGGTTCTTTTGTTTGTAAATCATACCTCACAGGTAAATATAAATATAAATGAAATTATATTAGGCGTTACAATTCGGAAGTTCAAACAAACAGGTGGTGGGCGCACCCATAGTGAAATATAAATATCTTAAAGTCATACACTTAGCCTTGATGTTAACTGTTTGACCGTATAATCTGATAGAAACTGAAGACGCAGACGTAGATAGTTTACTGATAAAGAATACGTATCTAAAAATACCCATTCGCTATTTTTATTATGCAAAGTACGGTAAAGTTTTTATGTACCGGGGTTCCACTAGACTATTTCAACACTGCATTTTCTTCCGTTTGTGTTGTAAGAGTCAACTAAGGAATTTTGGGCCGATCACTTAGGCAATGATCTAGAATTTTGCCACTGGTCTTCTATTCTATTAGGATTGAAGCAAACCTAAACCCTACAAGATTCCGCGCGGAAGAAGAAGGAACACGGAGCCTACAAGGTACTTGACTTAACTATTTAAATCTCCCGTCAGCCCAGCACCTTAATTCCTTAAACAGTGACTATAGGATCTGCTTCGTAATCCTGTAGTTCTCACTAACCGATATTGGGTCTCTGTATGTATGTAGACAAGGGAACACAGCCCTGTGAATATATATGTAGGCATAGCAAGCATATTTCAAACCCAAGGTCAAAAAGCTTACTTTAACATAACATAAAATCACGCCTCTTTCCCGGATGGGTAGGCAGAGATCAGGGATCTCTACTCGCTACGGTCCTGACATACCCAAGAGTACAACCGGCGAGCGTGCATAAAGAGATGATAAAACGTGTAAGAAGGTATTTACCATCATGACTTATTGTACTTAGTCAGGTGCAGATAATTAGAACTATACTTGTACTAACTATACTTGGTGTAAATAAGGTAGTTTAAATAAAAACCTACAAGCTTGTTACTTATTAGCAATAAATACCATTTATCTCAAAGCGCCCGTGTAGTTGAAACAGGGCTTATCGTTTCGGAGATCGTTCGAGATTTATACACACGATCGTGTTGGATGAAAAACTACATAAAAACCTATTTAATACAGAGAAAAAGTAATAACATGCAATCGAAAATTGGTCATTTGTCCCGTAATATCACGAGAATAAAACTATTCAAATAGCCTTTTGAACAGCTCACCAATATTTAGTTACCTAACAGTTCTGTTTTTTTTTTACACACACTTCATATCACATTGACCTAGTCCCACATTTAGATCCCTAAGGTCTTGTATCGTGGGTACTAAGCAACGATATATAAATACATAATAAATAAATAAATATGGCGTCGCAGGCAGAGCCACTACCAACTACACCAATCGGTCGGTTTATCTAGTTTATTAATAACTAATTCATTATGTTTACCATAATAAAATTTACATAAGTAGTTCTTTAATAAATTTAAAAATATACTTAGATACTAGAAGATACAGCAAGTCCAAATATTAGCAATCGAGATCACTCTCAAATTGTCAAGCCTTCTATTGATTTTATCATAGATAGAGAACATTCAGGCAAAAAGTATTTTAAAATAAAAAATACCGACTTTTCTCGAATACCATCGGCCATAGGTACACGAAACCTTAAAGTTATTCTCGCAACTGTAAATCACTCTGAGTTTTTATTTTATATACCCATTGAATTGATCGAGAGCGCCATAACTCAAAATTGAGATTAATATTAAAGATCAAAGACCTCTGGTTACCGACAAGATTAAGCTATAATCAAATTGTTCTATATAATTAATGATAAAGCGAAATCACTCCCTTACATTCAAATAGGAGCATTCACCTGTCTCGAGTATATTAGTACGTTACATTGAGCATTCGATCAGTCTCGTCTCGTCACGTCTTCAGCCTATTGCAGTCCACTGCTGGACGTAGGCCTCCCCCAGGGCATGCCACAAGGCTACTGCCACTGACAGGTGGGTTTGCCCATAGTCACCACGCTGGGCAGGTGGGTTGGTAACCGCAGTGTGATTTTCTGACTATGTTGTCAGTACGGGAGGCGCTGCTGCCCGCTTCTCGGAAATCCTTAATCGCCTCGTATGATACCCACGGGCAAGCATGGGGTGGTACAAACTCTCTTGCGGCACCATGTAGCTAAGCACCATTCGATCAGTGAGGGTGTAGAAATGGGAGCGATGTAACCTGATGAAACACTCCATAAAACGTCTTTGTTATTAAAAACTTTTAATTCAGTAACCATAGCACTGTACCTATACCTATATATTATTATAGGTTTACGAACCACGTTTATTATAGCTGGGCCAAAGATACCTAAAAATCAGTGATAAGCTGCTAGCTCATCGCCTGATGGAACGCCTTGTATGGATATAGTTTGTCCAATGTTGATGCGAACCTTTACTAGAATACATCAGCTGCATCGCCTTGTGCGTTTCCTAGCCATGAGCTAGCAACTTGTAACTGATCTTTTACGCCCTGTCCCCGCTGTTCTAAACATGGTTATAGGTTCTGGAGGTCTACTCTGAAGTGACGATAAACGAAGTATCGGCCGAATATCGAGGTGTTTCCTACTTCGAACTTCCTTTGATCGGATCAGTCACGCCGTTTTTTCATTCGGTCCGATCGAACTCTATTTGGCAGGTATAAGGCTAGATAATAGAAAGCTTATAACATTAGTCAATGTGAATTATTCTCTATGGTTCCGAATGAGTTATGAACTCAGATGAATGAATCCGAAGCAATTTCGTAGTAGCGTCAAAGGCTGTCAAAGGCTTCGATTCGGTCGGGCTTCGGTCGGACCGAAAGATTCGAAAGCGGCATTTCAGAGTAGACCCCCTGCTTCGTAATCTTGCTATCCCATTTACGGAACACAGCCGTATGCATAACAGTGTGCTGGCACTTGCATACGTCGGATTCGGATTTTCGTTTTAAAAACCTAGCACTTCAGTCCTACAGTATGTCCCCTCTACTTTCCCTCGCCGAGAAATATGTCAGTGACAGACCGTCTGTGCGATACAGTGGATTAATTTATTAGAACCACTTTATTTTTTAAAGCAAGGCGTGTTGTTGGGTTTGTTCCAACCGTATTAGCTCGAGACGAATGCGTGAAATTAAGTGAGCTTTCAAGCTTCGGTAAGAAAATTTAGTGTTTTTTATTCCATTTAACGTCGTTTTGTCGTTGATTTGACAGTTTTAGAATAAACTTAGGATTTCAAATATAGATATACAGTGTGTCAATATAGTATTCAAATATAGATATCAGTTCTCAGAAATACCTACCTAATGTTTCAATTATTTCTTGCAATTTTATCCTATGAGCGTCAATATCTGATGATCAGGTAAAGTTTCACTTTCAGTATATAAATAGACTATTTTTAAGTTTAATATTAAACTACAATAAAATTGACTATTCATTTAATTATATAGGTACTATGACAAATTGATCGCAACAAAGTTTGATGATATAAATAGCCAAAATAAATGTTGTTTAAAAAGTTTGAGTTTATACAGGGTGTAACAAAAGGGGTATGTTAAGCGAAAAGCCATGTAAATAGCCTACTAAAAGGAACTACACACAAAATTTCAGACTCAAAATAACATGTTTATTTTTACAAATAGTATGGAGAATTGCAAAGCAACTCAGCAATGTTCATACTATCTTGAAAAATAAACATGTGATTTCGAGTCTGAAATTTTGAAAATAGCGTCTCTATAGTGGGCTATTACATAGCTTTTCGCTTAACATACCCTTTCTGTTACACCCTGTATAGTTATAAAATACTCACAAATATAATAAAAGGTTTCACTAGAATACATCAGCTGCATCTCATTTCAGGCGTTCACTCAGGCCATGAGCTAGCAACTTGTCACAGATCATTTGTCCCCACTTTGCTATAGGTGGCTGTGTAGAATATTTAGCTATGCGGCCGTAAAAAGTAAAGTTAGGTATGTACGTTTTTAAATTTTATATTGTAATATGGCCCTCAATCTAAATATTTCGAAATTTATCAAATAGAAATTTTATTAGGTACATAATTAAGTAATGTGCAAAGACGAGTTTAGGTACATGTCATAGAGATATAAACTAAAAATAATTTAGTTTTGTATGCCGTTGGTATTTAGGTAATTCTCATAATATATTAATATCTTTATTACTTTAAAGCAACTTTTTCTTAAACCACATAATAATTTAATAATAAAAATCCCACAATTTTGTTCGATATTTTTCATCCAATGAGTGTCATTCAACGTTTATTTTTGAAGTATTTTATATATTTTAATATATATTTATTATTACAAACATTCTACAAAAATAAACTTTATATTATAAGGCTTTATGATTGACAAAAAAATAACTTCAGATGTAGGAAGTTCATTGTAACATCTCCATTGCCTAATGATAATTCATTACTTTATTGCTTAAGCATGATACGTAATAAGGGGCACTGACCACATACATACAGGGTGTTTTTTTGTGGCCACCATTAACGAAGGGTACGTACTCTATACATCAAATAAAATAAGTTTATGCCAAAAAAAGCTAGGAAAATTAAAAAAAAAGTTTATTGCTTGATCGGGCGAAATTTATAGTGTCTAGTGTTTATGTTAGTTTTTTATAGACAGATATTAATTATTTCTCGTGAAAAAATCTTGCTACGCGCGTCTATGTGCATTTATGCAGAAAAACGCAGTCAACTTTGGAGCCTAATATTTTGGAAACCAGACACTTCCCAGGTATACTTCCATGGAGAAAAATGATCGTGATGATGAGGAGATTCCATAGTTTTCGGGAACGTTGACGACCAAAAATCACCTGTATAAATCACTAGTGGACTCTCCCACAACTTCGACCGCGTGGACTGCACCAAGATAAAAAAAACGAAGGATTAAAAGTAGCCTATGTCCTTTCTTAGATTGTACTACCTGTTTTTTGATTGTAGACCACCTGTGTACTAAAATTCTTATTCTTTTTTTTAAAATTAAATAAGCTTACGCTTAACCACAACGCGCCTGATGGTAAGCACCGTTGCAGTCTGACAAGGTGGGTGGGTGACAAGGTGCCGACGGCTACGGACGGACGCGCACCACGGAACGCGTCTGTATTACCACGGACGCTCCGTTTCCCACGGTCCGTGGTGCGGGCTGGTGCGCGTCCGTCCGTAATATCACGTACCGTGGGAACCCACCTTTATATGGAGCGCGCTTGCCTTAAAGAAACCCGTTCACACTCGACTTGAAGATTGCACGCACATACACAAAAGAATATAGCATACCAGATAAAAGAAGAGATGCATGTACAATGGCAAGCTTATCTCTACAAGAGATCTCTTTCAGCAAGCCAAGCAAGTAAAGAGATATTGTTAACAAATACAGGGTAACATGTGCGATTAAACTAATTCTCAGAAACTAACTACATTGAAAAAAAAGGAGAGAAACAAATGACAGCATATTCAAAGAATGGGCAGGTAGTGATCCTTCAATTTATTTAATTTAATTTCAATCGGTCTAGTAGTTTTGGCGTGAAAGCCAGATACAGAATAGACAGACAGAGTTACTTTCGCATTTACTCAGGTAATAGTATAAATAAAAAATACATAAATAGGTATCTGTATATAGTTGCTACTCCAAAAACCCAACATACCTCCCAAAATATTAGGTATACCGTAAAACCACTGTAATAGATGGATTTCACAGTTTAAAGTGAAAATTTCCCTTTAGATACAAAACCTTGTACACTAGGGAATTACGAAACTACAGTACTCTCTAAGAGCGTTAGACAGGGTAATACATTACGAGTATAAAGAAGTAAATAACTACAAAATAGCTCCTACAAAATATTGCCCGTTTAAAGCAAAACGAGAATTTATTTTATTCAAACATAGGTAGCATACAGTCTTGGTTATCCAGAACTGGAGGTTCATGTGGGAAATCCCACAGCCACGTTTAGCATAACGGGGCTAGATGTAAATGATCAGTTACAAGTTCCTAATTCATCACCTGAGCTAACGCCCTTGCGTCCCTTAGTCGACTTTTACGATATACACGGAAGGAGATGCAACTGATGTATCTTAGTAAAGCCCCTCACCAGCACAGGAGATTGTTACCATTATATTACCTTTATGAGTCTATTTGTGAATATTTAGGCTTCATGTTTATGAACATAAAGTATCAATATAATGTAATACAGACGCACCCTTAGAAGGTATTGGGTATATGGGAAAAAAATAAATGTTATGAATCAGACTATTTATAGCAATCTTGAACCGAAATCCCAACATCAAAGTCAAAAGGACGAATTCAATTTAGTCTCGAAGACGCCATTCAACTAAAGTATTTTATACGAAATTCCACGCATAATTTGATATATTTCCCTCAAATTTATATACCTATAATATAATGAGTGGTCTTGATGCCTAATATGAGAGAGCAAGAAATATTTTACAAATATTTATTTATTTCATATCTTTTACTACGACTACACACTATGATGCTCGCAACTTCGTTTGGGTGCGTGTTTGCTACCAAAATCAATGACATTAAATAAAGACAAGTTATGTAGGTACATAGTAAATTGCGTTAAAACGACACTCGTCTTATACTACTGAATTTATCTCATGTACCGATATTAATATTCTAAAATTGTAGCTACCCCAAATTGTAGATACCCTAAGAAGAGTTGGCATCAGGCAGGCAACTGGCCACAAAACAAATGCCTAATCCACAATACAGTAAACCCCCAAGTAAAGCAAATACAGGGTGTGTGTGACAGTCAGGCAAATACTGAAATACTGAACAAGTACCATTATTTTAAGTTACACGATAGTGTTATTACTCGCAGGAAATGCATTTTTAATTTGTTTATCCGCAATGTTTGCTTTCCGCGCCAATTGTATCGGGAGGCTTATTGGTTATTGTGTGATCCATTGGTATTCGTTGGATCACTTGTGAGTCTCCTTTGGGGTTGATCAGTTAATGGAACTTTTTTGAGCGAAACTTATCTTTTTGAAAATCAGCCGTAGGTTAAATTTAGTTTTTAAGTATTTATCTAAGTAAGGCCCACTTAACCGAACCACACTATTTAATTCCTGAACTAAAATTTTAAAAGTCGGAAAGTTTTGGAATTTTCTTGTGAAAATTTTCAGTGGTTTTTGACTCAGAAATATGGTCTGAAGTCACCATATCATGTCTGGCTGTCACAAACACCCTGTGATATTAGGATAAGGGCAGGAAGATGATAATGATTATGAAGAGTGCGTCTTTGCTCTTTGCACCACCTGCACACCCTGGTGAAAATGGGCAAAACCCCCTGGCAGGAGCGGTGTGTCGTACTCTAGGGAAGGCCTACGTCCAGTTGGACTGCAATAGGCTGATGCGTGTGTAACTGCGTCTTTATAGATAAGTTTTTTATTTTGAGAATTATACATATACAGATACAATGCCAACAATAAAACAAGACAAACAGGGTAAAAACATATAGAAACCTTAGGTAGAAACAATGACAATGAAATGTATATAAGAAAGTCATCATCATCATCATCAGCCTATTGCAGTCCACTGCTGAACGTAGGCCTCCCCAGGGCACGTCACAAGACTGCCATGGGGGGTTTTTGCCCATAGTCACCACGCTAAGCAGGCGGGTTGGTGACCGCAGTTTGTATTTCGGACTATTTGTCAACACGGGAGGCGCAGCTGCCCACCACCACACATAAGAAAGTAGTAAAACATAAATTCCAAAAAGAGCCGTACCCCCTTTCTGGAGCCTGCCAGTTATATTCTGTTTATGTGTGTGTGTAGCCGCCAAAAAGCTTTATATTTTTTAGTGTTATTAATCTTTGCTGTGGTATTAATTATTCTGTGACTCTTGTCTTTCACCTCACCTATATAAGCAACAATTGACTCTCGATCGTTAAGTCTGTCTTTTCAAATGAAGGGACTGATAGCAGCTGTATTTAATCACTGACCGCATAATTTGTGAAGCGTCAACTCGGTTTATAACGGAATGTCTTTAGAAAATACATTAGAAACTCGAAGATTCGGCCGAAATTAGTTTTCATTGACCTAGGTTGAAATAAATTGCTATAAATTAGAATTTGGGATTATGTCTGGAAATAAAAATAGACAGATTTTAATAAACCTAAATATTTTGTGGAATGATTGATAATTATCTAAGCTAATCAGAAGTCAGAATTATGTTATGAAAGTAAAATAACAAATAAATCCATATAAGGGTTCACAAGGCGTATAAATAAAATTATAGAAACTTTTTGACTCGAAAGCAAATATCGACATTGTCATTCAATTCAATATTCGCTTGGATTCCAAACTAAGCCCTTGCATTGTTATAGATATTTTATTTATTTATTGATTTAATTTCATTAATTTTGAATTGGATCGATTTTAATTGTATTTCTTTCTATTTACACTCGATGAGTAAAATTGTATTGATTCTGTATACAGCATGGTCAGTCGGTAACTAATATTTTTTTCTACCGAAATTAAATTACAAACCAATCGAAATAAACAAATATATTTCTTTGTCTACCACCACACTGACGTAAACAAAACATATCACAGGTAAAAAGCTAAGCTGTTTTTAACCCAGTATAATATCTCTCAGCCACGAAATTTTCACTGCTTCCCACTTTTCACCTCTCTCTCTCTTCCACGTGGATTCTTTTTCTCGGCGAAAAAAATGCTCGCGAATTTTTCTTGTAATCTGGATCGACCGCTGTCACCTCTAACGCATAGCTCATAAGTCTTATTTTACGGCCACGTCTATAAAAAGATACGTGTAATAATGCGCAAAAAAGGTTGAATGCTCTTTTTATTTTGAATTTGGGCTTAGAATTCCAAAACATGTCATTTGCAGCAAATTCTAAAAATCTAAATCAAGATCAAAATGCTTGAGCTCGCCGTTTTTTTGCGACTTCATTTACGCGGACTACGAAATAGTCTATGTCCTTCTCCGTACTCTCAACTAATATGTTTTCAAAATTGCAAGATTTTCTTTGTACATTTTCTTTGTCATTAACTTTATTTGTGAAAACTTTACTGTGTACAATAAAGCATAATAATAATGGCGAAGCTGTTGTTGATTGGCGTCACCACGGACCCGAGTTCAGAGGGCCACTTTACCATCTTTGGCCCTCGACTCTTAGCTTGCCTTCATTGGCTGGCTAAGAGGGAACAGCGCAAGAGTGGAACCTTTGCTCCAGGGTGGAAGTGTGAAATGTCATAACGCCGGGGGCAACTAACGTTCACGCCCCGCAGTCTTACCTCTCTGCACCCTCAGCCGCCCGCGCTAGTGTTGCCTCTCCGGCATGCGCCACTTATGGGAAGCCCACTTCATGGCCTTAAATTACGGGCGGCAAGTCGCCGCCTGCCACCTAACAATTTTGGGACTAGATTGTAATGGCAGGCGTCCGATGAAATAGCCCTTATCCAGCCACCCAACATTCAACCCTATAACCCATGACCTTAGTTTTCCATCGCACGACTTAGATCTGCACTCCAATAGTCTTTGCACATGGCGGGGACCATCACCGGGTGTATCATATTGTGCGCTCGGTGATGGTATCCGCCATGAGTATCCCATACCATATTAATGCTCTCTTAAAAGGGCCTCTACATCTTAGCTACGGCCCGATGCACGCCTCTCAAAGGGGACTCTGCAGTCCCGTGAATTTCGAAAGAGATACAATAATAATAATAATGGCAGGCGTACGTTAGTCTCCTTCAATAGCCCAGTTACCCAACTCCACCCAACATTCAGCCGCATAGCCCATGATCTTTGTTTCCATCGCATGACATAGATCTACACTCCAATAGTCTTGCATATGGCGGGGACCATCGCCGGGTGTATCGTATTGTGCGGTCGGCGATGGTATCCGCCATGTGTATCCCACACCATATTAAAGTTCTCTAAAAAGGGCCTCTACATCATGGCCACGGCTCGATGCACGCCTCTCAAAGGACCGGAACTCTGTAGTCCTGAGAATTTAAACAGAGATACAATAATAATAATAAGTATTGAAGAATCAGGCAGCGCGACGGGCAATTCTCGTTGATGTCACCCGTGACGAGAACCTCGTAACAGCTGATAAAACGAAACAAACAAAATATTTAGACCTGGCTTACGAGGTTACCGCCATGTGGTATGTGGACTCTACAATTATTATCCCGATAGTTGTTACAGTCAACGGTTTTATTAAACCGAAGAGCCTCGACCTCTAAGAGACTCTCGCTGGGCAGCTGGGTCAAGAGTCAGATACAGAAGGAGGTACTCCTCGACACGGCACGCATCGTGAGGAGGTTCCTCTCTGGGACCCTAACCGCCGGTAGCATGGAACTTACTCCCGCTGCAGGCGTAATGCTGTTTTTTTGTATTTTTAAATGTTTATTTTATAGTTTTATATGTACATACCTAATATATTTATAATTAAAAATATAAAAAATAAGAAAAATAATAAATAAAGGGAATAAATAATAGTAAGATTATTTACTTTATTTGTGAAAACTTTACTGTGTACAATAAAGCATAATAATAATAATTCTTATATGTATATACATAGTTTTATTTAAGCGCTAAGATCTAATGAACAAACAAACCTAGATCTAGATTTAAGAAAATCGAGAATCAGCACACATTACTACTCTTTCTGTTTATATCACGAAGAGTTACAGATGTCTTCTTTATTAAACTTAAATGTGAATTTCTGTATATCCATAGTTATTTGCTATAAAATATTGACATCACATAATGTATCAAATCTAAAAACATCTAACATTTTCCTCAAAATTACTGCACGTGTTATGAATTACATGACTTCCTTCCTTTATAATTTTCGTGGGAGCTTTAACGTCAATAAATATCATATGAAGAAGCTTATCAAAAGACTTACGTACTTACTCGAATTACATAAAGTTATACAGGATGTTAGAAAAGAGGTCATCATCGTCATCAGCCTATTGCAGTCCACTGCTGGACGTAGGCCTTACCCAGGGCACGCACGCCACAAGACTGCCATGGGGGGTATTTGCCCATAGTCACTACGCTGGGCAGGCGGGTTGGTGACCGCGGTTTGTATATTGGACTATATTGTCAACACGGGAGGCGCTGCTGCCCACCTCCCGGAAATCCTTAATCGTCTCGTACGATACCCACGGGCAGACATGAGGTGGTACGAATTCTACTCTGCCGGCACCACGTGGCCAAACAAAAGGGGTATGTTATGCAAAATGCTATGAAGATTGCCCAGTGTACCTACTCGGTACGGTAAATACAGACAGACATACTTTTATTTTTACATTAGATCAATGTCAAGTTGTACCTACGAAACGTTGATGTATCTTATTCATTATAAAAAAAGATCACCTTTCTAAGGATCTACTCTGTTAAACAAATAGCATTACTTTTAAATTATGTTGGTTAAAAAATCGCTAAAAAGCCGTTAAATTTCTAATCCTTATTAAGAGTTTCTCAATCTCACTAATGCTACTAGCTTAGAATAAAGATTCGCTCCGGAGCGAAGACCTATCATTAATCTAAGGCTACTAGATATTCGAAAGATGGACTGAACTTGACTTTTGTTTATAAGTTGACCTTCTTTTACCCTACCGTACAATATTACATTTTTGATTCTTGAATATAATAGTTCAGCTACATTTTTTGAACACATAAAACGTATTTATTTCTTGAATTTTTAACCGCCATTATGTTCGTTCAGATCCAAATAGATAAAACAATGTCTTATTTAAACAATTCTTTAAAGCTAGAGTGAATAGGCACTTTCTAGGCAAACATGTACCACCCTAGGCCGCATCTTGCTTAACATCAGGCACGATGGCGGTCAAATGTTTGCCTAGCTGATTGTAAAAAAAAAAAAAACTTTTTACCATCTTTTACCATTTTCATTCCATCTATCCCAGCTATGTTAAACGTGGCTATGGGATCTCCTTTATGATCCTGCAGTTCTATCTTCCCCATTTCGGGCACACATCCGTATATATATATATATATATATATTATGTACATCAGCTGCATCTCGCTCCGTGAATATCGTATGAGTCGACTATGAGCCAACTAATTTATCATTTACATTCTGTTTTCGCTATTATAAACGTGACTGTGGTATCTCATTTTTGATCCTGCAGTTCTGCTCCCCCATTTTTAGAACACATCCTCGTCTTCTTTCTCCTTTTCCCGTCACATTTTTCTACTCGACCAGGCACTTAATGTTTTCTTTTCTAATACAATAGCTGACAATTTATCATAATAACTTTCTCCCTAAATAGGTCAAAACAAGAGCTTTCGCCCGTCACTTCTTAAGTAGTGTAAAGCCTGCTTGAACTTCGGAAAGATATTAATTTAAGTTGTCATGCCTTTCAATACGTAAACTTTGAATGATAAATAAGTTAGCCTCAAGGACGGAAGTTGGCGACTCCTGACCGGTTTTTGCGGTTTGGTATAGGCTTGGGCTGATGTTAGTTTTAAGTTTCCTAACTCTATTTTGACACACATTATGCATTGATCTTTTAACCGCATATTATTTTTTCTATCGTGCTTCACACATTTTTTTACAACGGTTATATAAGGTTTATTCAAAATAGTGATTATCTTTTGACAAAAAACTATGTAGGTAAAAACAAGCAACCTTCACTATGGGATCAACTCCGAAATAGTGAAAAAAAAAATCAGCTGTTCCATACATTTCAGTGCATTATTTTTTTTTTCACTATTTTGGAGTAGATTCCATAGTGAAAGTTGTTTCTTTTTACCTACCTAGGTTCGTGTCAAAAGTTGATCACTAATTTTAAAAAGACCTTATATCTATAGTCAGTAAAGTTACAGACGTGGACAATAGCATTAAAGTTTTCTTATTGTGAATAACTGTATATCGTTAACTAAAGTGCATTATAATCTGTTTCCTTTCAAACTATCATTGAGTACGCGCTAATTTTTGGCGTCAGCATGAGTCATTATGTCAGGTATGCAGAAGATATTATAGTGCACAAGTGTGTGCGCAAACACACATGCACTTTCTATTCCGTTACACTCATAGTCGGATGGGACGGAAAGCCCACACGACCGGAGAGAGATCAGGCGTAGGACCAACGGTTTTATGTGCTTACCGAGGCCTCGTGCCATTTTAACAACATTAAAATCTGTACATGAAATAAATTCATTGGTACAAGCCCGTGACTAGGTCATCATATCATTATATAATATTTATTTAGGAGTGATACCATGTGGTCCTATCTGCCCTTGGTGCTCTGCCTACCCCATAAGGGATAAAGGCGTGATTATATACCTACGTATGTATAAATAAGTTAGTAGAATGCATTTCACCATAAAGTTCCTTTGAATTATTGAATTTCTCTGCGTATGACCACCTTATCTGTAACTCAAAGACCTTTCATTATGACTTTGGTATAACTGAATACATATAAATGTTAGTTCTGAAATTATTTGCTCACTTACTTAATAATTGTCATAATAACTATCGACCACACAACGCTGTGATCTATTGATTCATTGACATATAGAAAAAAACTCGACTGCGTAAAAACTTTTACCTGTCACTCTCACGACGACGAACCTGTTGATAATTCTCAAGTTCAAATGTGACAAGCCGTTTAGACTCTAGGGCTTTCCAAATATGGTCATAATAAGGTACACATAATATAAACTCGAATACCATTATTCTGCTTTTGGTACAGACGAGTAAAAACATGGAAACTAAATGAATTCTTAATTTGCGTCCGATTGATAAAATGTTTTGAATTCCGCGCCCGCCAGGCTGTCAAAGTATTCGAGGGCTCGCTATTAATAGACGCGTTGTTCACTTCCTACAATAGTTCCATTATCATTTTCCACCGGAAAAAACGTTTCAATTCACGTAATACCCACAAATGTCCACAAAAACGTAGTTTTCAAGCCTTTTGTCTCACTTGCTTTCTTTCAAGCAAATTCTTGTCTCCGCCATTTTTCATTTGTAAGGGCGAACCCTTTTTACTTTGACAGCTGTTAGGGTTCAGTAAGTATGGTAAATCATTTTGGTAAAAAGGCTTTATTTTCATGAACGGTTAACTGGCGATGGCTCCCAAGAGCCTATTTCTTGTGTCGCATGACATTTCTTTATACGCGATATCTTTCCCAAATCTGAAAAATTTTAAAAATGGCAGTAACAGTAAAGATTGACATTTATTCAAAATAAAAAACGCTTGATCGAATCAGAAATGAGGAGTACAAAGATCACCGACATAGCTCAACGGTCCAGCAAGCTGAAGTGGCAATGGGCAGGGCACATAGCTCGAAGAACTGATGGCCGATGGAGTCGGAAAGTTCTAGAGTGGATCGATACCACATATCGGCAAGTGCAGCGTGGGAAGGCCACCCGCGAGGTGGACGGATGACCTGGCCAAGGTCGCGGGTGTCGGTTGGATGCAGGCTGCTTCCGACCGGTCGGAGTGGAGGTTGTTGGGGGAGGCCTATGTCCAACAATGGACTTCTCAGGGCTGTAAATGATGATGATGATGATGAAAAAACGCTTATAGCTTTACTAACATTAGATGACTATAAAATATAATAAAAATATGTAGATGGGTATATCGAATCAGCAGATACCTGGCTAGAATCAAATATGGATACCCTAGAGTGTCGGTCAATGCAACTGTCAACACACAGAATGGACCCAGGAGTATTTTGGAGTACTCTTAACCCTGACATCTTAACTGACTGGTCGGAGAGAGGCCAACGTATTTGTAGCTACAAAATTATGTCGCACATCTGGATCTAAACTGAGACAACTCAAAAAAGCTCATATTCCAGGAAACGAAAAAACGTTACGCATGTTTTGCTATGTAGGTTATTTTCAATTTTAATAATTTCCAATTTCAACTTGAAGAAATAGGTATTAATTGTTTAATGTTCCTTGTGTAATCTTATTTAATTTTATAACGATTTAATGGCTAAATTAATGTTTCATTGTGCCACCATAAATACTGAACTTAATCGGGATAAACTTTTCTGCTTAATAATTTTATCTGGAATAACACTAGATGCTTAATTTGAACACTACTAATTATTATGATCTCCTAATAAGCAAAAATTTACAATATGTAATCTTACTGCTTAACTGTCATTACTAGACTTTTGACGCCGACGGTATATTATTTTAATGAAAATATTTCAAACAGGCAAATAACTTACTTTTGTATTTATTATGATAAATGTATTTATTTATTTAGGACCTAATAAATACTTGAACAACATTTAAAACACGAGTAAGTTTATTAGTCCCGTACCATTTGTTGAGAAAACATTACACTGACGTTTTATGAATGGTCCTGTCTACTCGTTTGTTTTTACAATAAGTGAATTGGAAAAGAGCTCGGAAATACACGTTTTTTTTTGCTAATGCTTAAAGGACTGTTTCGAGAATATTTGATAACGTCATTTTATTGACGATATTGGTAGTTGAACTTGAAATTTTATATCGCCCAAATGATTTTGTCTGCTTGATATTTATGTTTTTATTTTAATTTTTTATAAATCCTACTAATATTATAAAGGCGAAAGTTTGTAAGTATGGATTGATGGATGTTTGTTACTCTTTCACGTAAAAACGGCTAGGGCGATTTTAATGAAATTTGGTATGGAGTTAGCTGACACCCTGGGTTAACATATAGGACTTTTTATCCCGGGTCATTTCGACATTTTGTTTTTTCTGCAGTCCACGCGGACGAAGTCGCGGGCGTCCACTAGTATACATATAAACAAGGCTGTATTCATAATGGCCTGAACTGCAGGATCATAAAGAAGATACCACAGCCACGTTCAGCAAACCACACAGAGACGATAAGAAAATAATTACATTAATTTCATATTTTCCATATTATATTTCACGTCTCCTACTCACCTTACAAAAAAGCCCAACAAAATTCTTCTCTTTACTTAAACATTGTTTTATAATTGGACAGGTTGTTATATTATCTCAGCTGTTTTTTTTTTAGTCTAGATTAGATTTGACTTTGGATCGTCTCAGCTTACATTAAAAATTTTACAACATAGCTTGTAAAAATAACAGATAAGAAATTAATAATGCCTCGTAAAATTCCCAGAAATATTTAGTAATTCTAAAATTTCTTAGAATTAGCTTAACTGCATATGTTACACTTTATAAGTAAAAAAATTAACCTTGTTTGCTTGCTTGCTGGAAGAGATCTCTTGCGGAGATAAGCTTGATATTATACATGTATCTCTTTTTTATCCTGTAAATTTATATTCTTGTTTGTGTGTACAATAATAAAGACTTTTTCTGTGAGTAATTTTTTTTAGTTTTTCAATGTACCTACATAGTTACAAATTTGTTCTAATATAGGTACTATGTTATTCAATAAAGACCAATTAAAAACAACAAACAATAAAGAATAAGAATTGTTTTCTATGCTCACAGTTTATTCCTTACTTTTTACATAAAACAATAAGGTCTAAATAATAGTATTAAACAATGTCCTCTTAAGTAAAACTGCAAAAGATATTTCCCAGCACTTGAAAATGTCTTAGACCACTTAAAATTTGTGTCGTAACTGTCACAAATGCTATTTTGTCACATAGAACCAGTAAAGCGGCTCATTCACTATCAGTGCTTCGAGTCTCATTTATTCGCATCAAAACTCGAAAGAAGCTCGAAGTCGCAATCGAACTCAATTGGGGGCTAAGTAACATGTAACATTTTTACGAGGCGACTAAAAGTTCGCTCAGTTATCGAAACATTCCCTTCAAATAGGAACCCGTAATTTAGCGCGTTGTTTAACTTTAAATTTGGTAGGTAATCCTATTATGCATTGTATCTCACACAAAGTGAGCATAGCGTTGCAGAATGCCCTAAAAGTGAACTTGCTATACTTAAGCGTTTGACTGAATGTCGGTATAGAAAATTAAGGAAAATACTTTTCTATGTATTATACAAAAATAATACATTGTAGGTAACTTGAAGAGCATTTGAAGGAAATAAAGAATTTAAAGACATAATCACTTGTTCTGTAAATAGTTACTAGTAATGCTTCCACTGAATGGTGCGTTAAAATTTTTCCCTTTCCGAGTGGGACTACTGGACGGACGTGGACTAGTGGCTACAAGATAACTGATATTTTATGGGGTGCTTTATTACAGCATCAGCAAGAAATGAACCATAAATAAATTGTAGCAATGTTTTGTTTGAAACAATTTCCTGCTTATTTATTCATTTTGGGGAATTAGCATTTTAAGCGTGTTGTTAGAAGGAAGAATTTCGTTTGTTGAATTTAAGTACGAAAAAATGATAAAATTAAAAAATACTATTGAAATATGTTTGCAATAATAAATTGAAACATGCTGTACATGGACTTGACCAGTTGTGTCTTTTGTTGAGACTGTCTTATCTGCGTACACTCGCCGTTCTATACTTTTTGCCGTATAAATACCTCCATTAATGGGGTATAGTACTAGACTATGTGTACGGTGTACCTCGAACGTTTGAATGTCACTTCCAAGACCTGATAAAGCGCCATCGTGTATGCGAAATATTCGATGAAGTGCACTCTAGGCAAAATGTTTAAGGTTGTAATAGGTTGTAATAATATCATGATGTTTATGTGGTGAAATGTTTTTTTACTTATTGATAGGTATATAGAAAAACTTATAGAAGTTTATATTATACCTATGTGAAATATATAATTATGTGTTAAATGATGTGTGATATAAATAAAAAAAAAAAAAAAAAAAAGTTTTGTATAGCTATATTCATGTTATAAATTAGTTACTATGTCTTTCTCTTACCTTTTATTTTCTATATTGTCTGTGAAATAAAACAATAACACATGTTTAATAATTACACAGTAACTGCCGTATTGGATGCTATTTTAAATCATATTACCACAATCTTGTATAAAATGACGGTTATTCGAAAATACAACATACATATATACATAAATACATACATATAATCATGCCTTTATCCCTTACGGGATAGGCATAGCACCGAGGGCACCATAGGACCACATGGTGCCACTTCTGACCGATTTTGAGGGTATAGTTGAGATGTACAAGTTCGGATAGTAGTGACAGGTGGTCAGCCCATCGCCTACAAAACACCAATACCCTCTTGTCCCTCTACTGACTTGTGTAGTATGCCCGGGAATAGAAGAAGCTATAGTATTATACGTTTTTTTGTCACTCCCAGAGCAGCATTGAAAATAAACAAGATTTTTTAGGAAATGTATATTTTTGTTACAAAATCTCGTAAAAGTAAAAGATTTTTTAATAACAGCAGTTTAATTTTTTTAAAGCTAAGCTTATTATTAACTTATCCCTCCGCGTGGACTACAGAAAAAACAAAATGTCGAAATTATCCGGGATAAAAACATTTTCCCGGGATAAAAAGTAGCCTATATGTTAAGTGGGACCTGTCACAATATACTCGTTAAAACTACATAGAAATCAGTTCAGCCGTTTCTGAGATTAGCGTGCACAAACGCACAGACAAACAGACAATCCGACAAACAAACAAAAATCATTGTTTCGGGTACTATTGCGTTGATAAAGGTCTCCTATAATATTTTTTCTCATATATCTTCCATGTACAGACTGCGACCCGTTACATTTTTATTATATGTATAGATAAGGAGGAAGTGGAAAGATTAGTTAGCACGTGTCAACTTGAGTCCATTAAGTATTTTTCAGGCAAAAATCATCATCCATTAGAATAGGCTTAAATTTCTATTTTCAAAATTAATCCCGAACACGAGTCAGCCAAAGGAGTTTCACAAAATTGTAGTAGGTATATTTTGTTCTTATATATTTTTTTCTTCGGATGTAAATTTGTTTTGATTTAACTAAGCAAACTTAAGGCCAATTAGTTACAAGTTGTTATTACCAATAATTTTCTATAGTTTATTTTAATGTAATTCATTAATTCTTTTATTCAATTCTTGGATAAAATGGTTACTAGATTCGCTGTCAGCGCTCAAAATAGGTATGGCTCTATGAATTGAAGCTCAAATATATATGACTGGGCGTCTATTGTCATGATAAATTAATTACATAATTTATATAAGATATAAGTTAGAACATTGACTCTAATGCTTCGAGCACACCGGTTGCCTGTACGTGCACGTAAGCACGTACCGCTGAATTGTAAAGTATGGAACTGTATAAAACAGTACGCACCGGCCCCTTGATTATGTAAAAGTAATAGCAAAGCCGAAGCAAAGCGATAGCGAAAATTGTACAATATTCGCCTTGAAATGTAAAAATTCCTTTTGAAATTCATTTTACGTAATAAGAATTTGACAAGCAATTAGCGATTTTTGTACAATTTTCGCTATCGCTTTGCGTTTCCTAGTTAGGTAATAAGGGGGCGGATGCGTGTGCGTAGACGTATGCTTAACCCTACGCAATGCAGCTCCCAATATACAAACGGTCTGCTCGAGGCTTAAAACCGTTATTACGTATAAAGACTCAAAAAAGTGGTTCAAATTCAAAGAACTGATGAGCTCTTGTGGAAAGTCACATATAATCCAAAAAGCCGACAAGTGCGAGTTGAACTCGCGTGAAGAGGGTTCCGTACGATGTTACCTATCATGTTTTTTTAAATCTGACAAAAAGTTGGTACGCACAATATTGAGTGATTTACCATGTTATTTTAATATCATGGACTTCTTATAGGTTTTCCTATAATCTATAAGGAGAAAACTAATTTCTGTATTTTTTTCAAAATTTTAGGTTCAGTAGTTTCGGAGATAAGGGGGGGGGGAATGGTCAATTTTCGTCTATTTTCTTGAATAACTTGGAAACTATTTATTTTAAAATTACAAAAAAATACATTTAAGATCTTCTCAACAAGACCTTTCATTTGATATGCCACACGATGCAGTTTTCAGAATTTTTTTTTTTAATTTTCCCCTTCCCCCCCAAAAATGACCCCCCATATACAGATTTCATCTGCTCACGTCACACCTCTGTGTTTGGGTCACAGGAATTGATATGTATACCAAATTTCAACTTAATCGGTCTAATAGATTCGGAAATAATTGACTGTAAGCGACGGACGGACAGACACACGAGTGATCCTATAAGGGTTCCGTTTTTGTATTCAGACGTACGGAACCCTAAAAACAGTAATGTATCACACAATTACTAAAAAGCCCATTTAATTAGTCACAGGAGCGCCCGATACAATAAATTGGCACGGAAATCAAACATTGCGGGAATTCTAATAAAAAATTCATTTAGATACTGCGAGTAAAAACACTGTCGTATAACTTAACATAAAAGTACTTATTTAGCATTTTAGTATATGCCTGGCTGTCATTCACACCCTGTATAAAACTGTACCTACTTATAAATTTATTCATTTATTTATTTATATTTTTTATAAATGTAATTCATTTCATTAAAAAATGAAGCACACATTAATTGTACCTATTCAAGTATTCAAAATTAATAGAACGAATCCATTATCTATCTATACTAATAAAGCTGAAGAGTTTGTTTGTTTGTTTGTTTGATTGAACGCGCTAATCTCCGGAACTACTGGGTCGAATTAAAAAATTCTTTTTGTGTTGGATAGTCCATTTCTCGAGGAAGGCTTTAGGCTATATATCATCACAGTGCGACCAATAGGGACGAAGAATAAGAGGAAAATGTGGAAAAAACGGGGAAAATTATTCAACTTTGGAGGCTTCCGTTGCGTGCGCTGCGTAAACGGTTCAAGTTATCCAAAAAATATGTATGAAAGAATAAAATGACGTAGAAATGATATGAAAGAAAAAAATTGAAGATCTAGACTGCCTGATGCAGAACCCTTAGCAGCCCAGCTAAACTTTGAGAGATATGAAAATACCGTCTTAGGAAAAGTTGCTCAGCATGATAAGCACTTTCTAATAACGTAATAAAATTGAAGGTCTAGATAACCTGATGCAAAACCCTTAACAGCCCAGCTAAATTTTGAGAGATATGAAAATACCATCTTAGGAAAAGTTATTCAACATTTTAAAAGAATTCAATTCCCTGTTAAGTTATCTTTTGCTGTAACAATTAATAAATCACAGGGGCAAACGTTTAAACACGTTGGAATTGACTTACGTCAAGACTGCTTTTCACACGGCCAATTATATGTCGCGTTGTCAAGATCGGGTTGCGGAGAAAATCAGTATGTTCTTCTGCCACAAGAAAATAAAACAAAAAATATAATTTACGCAGAAGTACTTTAAAATATTTTATTCTGTTTGTTGACGCGGACGAAGTCGCGGGCAACAGCTAGTTTCATGATAAAGTAAATTTAATTAATTAGGGATAAAAGAAAGGTATAGAAACTAATAAGCTACATAACAAATGTTAGCTTATCCATTATAATGTATTTCTAAGCTCTTTGTGTTTTTCATCAAAATATTCTAAAGAATATTTACACTTCTCGAAATAAGACCCCGTGTTGTAGTTTTTCAATACTAAGAATCTCTGAACACGGACAGGAAAGACAAATATATACATGGATTTATAACAGACTCCAGAGAACGTATCGAACGTAAACGCGAGTACAAACAGACGTTAGGCTACCTGTCCACTGGAGCGGAGCGCAGCTGCAAAAAGGAGAAGGGTTACCAAAAGGTAACTGTAAAAATATCGACTCGGCGCCAATCTTGCAATCTCATTGGTTAATACTCGTATTTCTCCGTTTCTCCGCTCGCCAACCTAGCTTCGCTCCGGTGAATAGGCAGCCTCACGCGTTGTAACGTAACAAGTTACAAGGCGAACATTAACTGCACCGAAAAGCACCGTGGGAAGATTAGTCCGCGGTAAATGCAATCCTGTCAATTCTTCATATTTGAATGCTAATAAAAATTTAATGGTTTGTTTGATATTTTGTTGTTGATTGTCATTACTCTAAGCATGGTAATAGGTGATTTTTCACTAGACGTCACGCCCACGGTACGGACACGGACACGGCCACTTGCTGAAATCTCAAGATAAAGATACACAGACGAATACGCACTATGGGAAAAACCTCGTGCGTGGTGCGTGTCCATCCGTAGTCGTCGGCCGTGCGCTATGATCCGAAAAACCACGCATCCCATGGGAAGCCACTCTCACGAAGATTTCGGTACACGACATCGAATGCCGTTAAAATATCGTTACGTCTCTGTAACTTGCTCGCATGACAGCGTATTCAAATGGAGAGCGTCGACACGTTTTGTGTACTGTCATCTATAGAATTCTATGGTTATGCGCGTCAAATGTATTTTTACACGATATACAGGGTGTGGGTGACAGCCAGGCAAATACTGAAATGTGGAATAAGTACCATTGTGTTGAGTTACATGATAATGTTATTACTCGCAGGAAATGTATGTTTGATTTGATTATCAGTAATCTTTGCTCTTCGCGCCAAATGTATCGGGCGATCCTGTGACTAATTAAATAGGCTTATTGGTTATTATGTGATACGTTGCTGTTTTTTGGATCACTTGTAACTCTCCATTAGGGTTGATCGTGGCAGAGTGGAAGAATTCGATCAGTTATTTGAACTTTTTGAGGACAATTTTCTTTTATAAAACCATCTTTTGGTATTTTTAGGGTTCCGTACCTCAAAAGGAAAAAACGGAACCCTTATAGGATCACTTTGTTGTCCGTCTGTCCGTCCGTCCGTCCGTCTGTCAAGACCCTTTTTCTCAGGAACGCGTGGAGGTATGAAGCTGAAATTTATATCAATTACTCAGGTCTACTGTCCCTTGAAGCTGTGAAAAAATCAAACTTCTAAGCCAACGCAATCAAAAGATACAGCCGTTTATGCCGCAAATTTTCGACACTTGCAAGGGAATCAAAACCTACAGGATGCTTCCCGTGAACTCAGAATCTTGAAATTTGGTACGAAGCAACGTCTTATAGCATAGATAAAGGAAAAATTACGAAAACCATAAATTTTTAGTTACATCACATAATATATTTTTTTTTAATAATTTTAAACTTACTACCCATTTCCTCATAAACGCGTAGAGGTATTAAATTGAAATTCATACCAAATACTCAGGTCTATAATACCTTTAAGCTGTAGCAAAATCAAACTTCTATGTCAACGCAATCAAAAGAAACAGCAATTTAAGCTGCATATTTTGAAACTCGCAAGTACTCGCAAGGGAATCAAAACCTAAAGGGTACTTCCAGTCGACCTAGAATCTTGAAATTTGGCATGAAGCAACGTTTTATAGCACACATAAAGGAAAAATTCCGAAAACCTTAAATTTTTAGTTACATTACAAAATATATATTTTTTAATAAATATAAACTTATTACTTTTTTCCTCATGAACGCGTAGAGCTATCAAGTTGAAATTCATATCAAATACTTAGATCTAATTGCCTTTAACCCGTGAAAAAAAAAAATTATAAGTCAACGCAAAAACGCAAAACTAGATTTTAGAATGAATCCCCAAAATGGAATTTCCACATATTTTTCATCCATAAACATGTTTCCGTTAATAAACAGTAGCACTACACGAAGTTGTACAACTATTGATAACGTTTTTTCGAACTTCAATGTTCAATGTGGTACTATTCATACCTTTTTCAGTCACCATTTACAGGTCTGGTTCAAATTTAATACTTAATTAATATTTTTGAACCAGATTTCTAAATAGTGACTAAAAAACTTAGTAAATAAATAACTTTAATAAAAGAACTTTCGCAAGTCTGCTGCAAGGCTAGTATAAGTGTTTCAGTTATATTATAGATAAATGATATGTGTTAATATAAAATAAAGGATTACTTAAACGATAAAGAGATCTTTGTCTTAAATTTATGCTCCTCCATCTTTCCCCATTGTAATGTTATGAATTTCATTTTGCAATAAAAATACCATAGTTATGACTCGATTGTCGTAATGAACGAACTTTGTAAACCTTGCAGGTTTGTACGGAACCCTCGGTGCGCGAGTCCGACTCGCACTTGGCCGGTTTTTTTTTACTTTTAAGTCTTTATTCAAGGCCTAATTAAACGTACTAAACTATTTTTTCCCGAAAATATGAAAAAATGACGGAAATTTTTGGAATTTTCCTGTGAAAATTTTCAGTGTTTTCCATCTCAGAATCATGGTCTGAAGTCGTGTTATCAATATTTGCCTGGCTGTCACAAATACCCTGTATAAGTAAAGCTCAAGTTCTATACAAATGGCTGTATTATTGTAAAACATTCGTACCTTTCCTAGAACTCTAATGTCAGAACTTTATCTGCAAACAGATAAATCCTGTTCTGATGCGGGTCTTAAGTAGAGTACATCAGCTGCATCTCCTTCCGTGCTTGTCGTAATGCCATAATATCTCGATACTCCATTTTTAGATATGATCCGTCTTGGAATCCATTGCGTATCTCATCAATTTGTCAGCTCCGAAGTTAATTCACCTTAAACAAAATGAAGACTGATGAAGCGAATTTTGTTTTATGTCTACAATGGGCTAAACGTGTGCCGAATACCGAATCTTCGTACCAGATGCTAGAGTCGCTTTTTCTTGATTAAGAATATTATCGGTTTTTAAGGGTAACTAATAGTACTCATACGTTCTGTGGAATATGAGGGAATAGTTCACGTGAACTGGTTTTAGAATTTCGTCGTTTACCGTGAATTGCTGGAGAAGGTACATACATATTATACTGCATATAAAAATTTGTTCCTGAAATAGTTAAAACTACAGGATTACGTAGGAGTTGCTCCAACATGTTTAGCCAAGCGAGAACAGATGTAAATTATTGCAGAAAAATTTACATACATACATATAATAACGCCTTAGTCCCTTACGAGGTAGGTAGGGCCCCAAGGGCCGATAGAACCACATGGTGCCACTTCTGACCAATTTTTAGGGTATAGTTGAGAGAAGAATTTAACTGGATGAATTTACATACATAATGTATATCATTACGCTATGTCTGTAATTTAGACATGGCAAAAGACGTGATATTGTATTTTTTTTCGAAAACACAAGTAGAGATCATGGACTTCTGTATCTTTAACACTGTTTACGATGTGTTTTTTATATTTGTAAACTGCCATTTCTAAATTACAGACATAGCTCATCATCATCATCATCATTTACCATTACAATGTTGGTACAGAATGTTTTTCCACATAGCAAGTAAGATAATCTCACTAACCAATCTGTAGTGAAACAAATATATTGCAAATCACATGATTTAGAAAATAACCCAATATATCCAACGTAGGTACTACGTAATACTGGTGCAACCAACTTTCCACAAGGATTTTTTTTTCGAGGAACTGCCTCTTTTTTTCTCACCAATTCTGTACATAGACATTTCCCTTTAAAATTGTTATCGGAATTTACTTCGGGGCGCCTGACTTGAAGACGTCCCAACCATTTGATATTAACCTCATTTCAAGTTTTCTTTTTCAAACTTGGAATGAAATGTAAAATCTATTCGTCATGTTTTGGTTAGATTTAATAAATTGTAAACTTCTGTTAACGCATTTTTAACCGACTGAGGGCCGTTTCTTCCAAACGTGAGAAAGCCTATCAGAGAAATAAAGTTAATAGAGACAGCATCAACTTTATTCCTCTGATAGGCTATCTGACGTTTGGAAAAATCGGCCCTTAAAAAATGATATTTTTTTCAATTCAACCCTTGTTCGGTTCAAATCTCGAGTCACTCTCAGTACTTGCATATCCTCTCACTCGTAGTCCATTCAACACTTTTATAGGGCTACCTTTTCTACATAATATATTGCCTAACGCTCTCTGTTAAATACAAACCAATATACGAGTAGGAACGTAGCACAATTAGCAGCAGTCATAGTTATATTCAGATTCACAATTTCTCAGGTGCATGGTAAAATAAAATCCATGAGCATATTAGCTTTATAAATGAGGAAATCGCAATACATTTTTCATAATTATTTGCCTCATATGTAACCGACTTATTGACCGAAACTCATTTTTTATTATCGAAGTGAGCCATGAAAAATGACAAATATAGTTTCATATTTAACAGACCTTAAGCTATTCTAATAAGGTTTAAATTCTTCTCAGCTCGCAACGTAGTTGGCTGGTTTTCAAGTATTTGCATACGATTCCATTGCGCCGTTAACACGGATGCTGGAAGTACGTTGATGTTCGCATACATTGCGTGTTTTGTAGGAAGAATTCAAGGAAATCGCTCGGATCTAATAACGTAACCGTAACGTAAACGATCTTACATTTTCATCGCCTGTCCAATGCCTGGGTTATGTTTTATTATAATATAATATATACACGTAATAGGTATATGCTACAAGTTGTGATAAATCCAGACTGCCTTGCTGTAAACTATTATATATGTAAATAGTCTGCCAATGATTATGTGTGAGTACCCACATTGTTCATGCCTTTCCTACAATACCTATAAGGGTACCCACACGGTGTTTCACTTATATTGTTCATTAGGTATATTGTTCTTCTTATCTATTAACTTACACTGTGTTCGCTGTATCAAACACTCTTCTTATCACAATACAAAAGATCCTAAAACCACGATAAGCAAGTGACAAGATTAATGACAAGTTGCTAGCTTGAATGCCTCTGTGTTCCTTCGTCAACTCGTAAGGTGCAATTTCACCGGTATGCAGAACTGTGCGGCACTGTAATGCAGTTTTTTTAAATTTTTTACATTAATTATGTACTTGTAGGCTTGCGCTTGACCACAACACGCCTGCGTTGTTTACAAATATTTATTCGGGTAGACTTATGCCGGATTTCACCAGTGCTCCCTAAACGGTCTCTTTGTTAGGACGATTTTAGAGAAAGACATCTCCTAAACTAACTTCAAACTTAAATTGCTTTTCACCAACATAGGGACTCAAAAAGTATGGACTTCTTACATAATAGTGATGTCGAAAACCGAATTCGTAAAAGCGTGTGTTTGTTTGTTTGACAACATATTTGAAAATTGTCTACAACGAAATTAATTTAAATAAGTTACAAATATTCAGTACAATGTGTTTTAATATAGTCAAAAACCTTATTTCTTATAAATTTTGTCAATCCATTTATTAATTACGGTCAAAAAATGTAAAATGAGGATGTATACAACACAGACCTTTACTTTAAATACTTTGTTGTCTTGTCATTGTCAATTGTCGTTGAAAGAAATTCGGCCTTTCGCGGTATAAACGCCTTCAAAGAGTAAGTATATTCTTTGGCCTTCAAGCAAATAAGCTACGTCTTTGTACTGCTTTGACTGCTTCATGCGTGAAAACTATCATAATTGAGTTACTCATCCATATCTTTGAAATCGTGAATTCTAGGTAGGTAATACAAATCCAAACACGCGTAGGTATAGGTACCTACACGAAAATGTCACCTAAACTTAAGAGCCCAAAATACGAGCTTCTAATCTTAGGAGATCTTTTAAGCTGTTAGGAAATCCTTATACTTTGGTGAAATCGAATGTTGTCAAAACTAATACTTAAAATGCGTTAGTAAACTTCTCAATCTTAGGAGACGTTGGTGAAATCAGCCATTACTCAAACAATAACAAAATGTTTTTTGGTGGAATCGTACCTTCTATGCTGCTCTGGGAGTGAAGAAAAAACGATAATACTACAGCTGCTTCTCTTCCCGGGCATACTGTACAAGTCAGTAGAGGGACAAGAGAGTCTTGGTGTTTTGTAGGCGATGGGCTGACCATCTGTCACTACTAACCGAACTTGTACATCTCAACTATACCCTCAAAATTGGTCAGAAGTGGCACCATGTGGTTCTATCGGTCCTTGGTGCTCTGCCTACCCCATAAGAGATAAAGGCGTGATTATATATATGTTTCTTTACGACATGCGCTGAAGGAGATGCAGCTGATGTATTTATGTGAAGTTCAGCTCAGATAGAAAATTTGATAGCAAGACTAGCGCTACAAATTAAGTGGCGGCTTTTTAGTCAAGTATTCATTTCCTCCGAACTTCCTCTTCCGTTTGAATTCCTGCTTCTATGTAGACTGTAAAGTAATAAAAAACTTAATTTTTTTATGTCCATAAATAAAGGTTTCAATCTACTTATCGATTTTATTGCGTGGAAAGAATTGCATTTCTCTGGATAAAAACTTTATGAAGGGATTTGTGGTTAAATCTTGGACATATGAATGTGGATATTAGTTAGTTAAGCTACGTAGTTTAGGTTTAAAGGCTCGAGCACACCGGATGCGTGTGCGTGCACGTAAGCGTAGACGTATACGTACCTCTAACGTAGGCACAGACGTCAAGCAGTGACAGTTCTATACATTAAACTCAGAGGTACGTGTACGTCTACGCTTACGTGCACGCATACGCATCCGGTGTGCTCGAGCCTTAATTCTTTAGATTTGTGTAGAGAAATATTAATAAAAGAAAGGCTTATATATATATATATATATATATATATATATATATATATATATATATATATATATATATATATATATATATATATATATATATATATATATATATATAGGCTTAAGACATATGACAGTTATATTAAATAATTTCAACTTTATTACAACAAATTTGTACTGAAATTAAATTGATAAATTCTCAATCCCAATTCATTTGTTTATATTAAAGTATATTTTGTGCCAATCCAAAGTTTGAAAATAAAATCTGTTTTTCCTTTTTCTACTCGAATAGTGATTAAATATTAAACAATCACAAAAGTTTAAGGTCTAGAATTTATTTGTGAAATATCTTAAATGTGAGCGACAGATATATTGGAAAGAATATTATAATATATAGATTTTTTAATTACATGAAAACGTTTTCAAAATGTAAGAGGATTGTCTAAAAACGTTAATGTGTTTTATTTATTTTGTAAATCTTGATTTATATAAATAAATTGGACTGTTGATGAAATGGAGTAACACTACAACACCTGCCTGTCCTTCCGTGCATGTCGTAAGAGTCGACGTAAGGAACTCAGACATTCCCTCAGCCCCCGTATTGGCTATCTTTTTTGACACTTCATAGTCATCATCACTCATTGAAACTTATTGAACTAGAAGTGACATGTACTCGTATGTGTGTGTTGCCAAAATTTTCTTTAGATAAGGCATTATGCCAGTTCCAGTTGTTGAGTTTCCATTGAATGATGATCACTAGAACTGTCAAAAAAGATAGCTAATAGGCCTGCTGGTTATGAGCTAGTACCTTGACACTGATCATCATGTACATCGGTATGCTAAATGAGCTGTAGTATCTAATTCATTGACACCAAATTCATGGACCAATGAAATCAAATTCGTTGACATCATGGACCAATGAAATCAAAGTCACTGACATCATAACCAACATTTTATTTTAAATTGATTGGTGGAGTAGCCTTTGGCAGGTGTAGGAGTAGGATGTAACCTGAACTCAACTCGAACTCAAATAACTTACTCGACGTAAAATATACATACATGACTAATTTGTCGATAATATTTATTTTATATTTACGAGTATTAACATGGTCTACATACGATATGTATTAAAAACAATTAACCATGAAATAATTACAGTAAGCACCAAGAAACAAAAAGTCATTCATCAATTAGTGAGTGAGTGTACGACTGTGAGTACGGGTATTGGTGTGTGAGTGTATGCGCGTGAGGTGTTTGTAAACTGTAAATCGTATTTGTATACAGGGTGTTTTTTCGTTGCCACTCTTAACGAAGGGTACGTACTCTATACATCAAATAAAGTAAGTTTATGTCGAAAAAAATGCTGGGAAACGATCGGGCGAAATTTATAGTGCCCAGTGTTTATACTAATTTTTTCATAGACAGTTATTAATTATTTCTCGTGAAAAAATCTTGCTACACGCGTCAATGGGCATTTATGCATAAAAACGTAGTTTATTTACTCAACTTTGGACCCTAATATTTTGGAAACCAGACACTTCCCAGGTATGCTTCCATGGAGAAAAATCATCGTGATGATGAGGAGATATCGTAGTTTTCGGGAACGTTGACGACCAACAATCATCCTGTATTGTATTATGGTACTTATCATATTATTTGTTATCCTCTTACCCAGTCATTATTGTTGCAAGAAACGGTTTTATGCGGACTAAGTCATTTAGATTAAATGGAACTTTGAGCTAGAAACTAAATAGAATTTGTATTCCTTTGTTGCCTCTCATCCTTAGGAATAAAGATAAAGATTTTTAAATAAGTGGAACACTTCAATTTTAGATAAAATCTCCAATAGATGGAGATAAGGTTCTGATAACAGACTAAAAAATAATTTTCTATTTTCTCAAACAAGATGGTAAGCTTCCTGTGCTTAGTGGCAACGATGCGTGATATTTAATTTATAGAATTTTTAGGAATCTCTTTTAGGAAGATTTTTTTTGTTTAATTTTACACAATGCCAAAGAAAAATATTTTTCTTTTTTAATAGGTAAAATGGATTTGCATGGCATTATCTACAACTTTAAATAATTGCAAGTAGCATGAAGGACATAGGGTACATTCTGTAGTCCAGGTGTTTGTAGTCGCTGCATCAGCTAATACTAAATAATAATATGGTTTGAAAATAACATCTTAAACTAAAGCCTCAGCCCTTCCAACTCCACTTATCGACGAAATCTAACACTCAGATATTGACTAATATATATTCGACAAGAGTAAATATACGACGAATCCGAAATAGGTGATCCGAGGAAATGTCGGGAGTTGGCACAGAGTAACATCGCAAGTGGATCTGGTATTTTAACCATGAACTCAAAGATTTACCTGAATACCAAATACGTGAAGCCAATATAGTGCTTATTGCTTAGCTACGGTTTTTAAAAATACATCCGTGTTTTCAACTAAATTCTATCTTGACCGACGTACATACATTATTATTTATGTCATCATTATCATCATTAGCCTATTGCAGTCCACTGCTGGACGTAGGCCTCCCCCAGGGCAGGCCACAAGACTGGGGGGCAAATGCCCATAGTCACCACGCTGGGCAGGCGCGGGTTGGTGACAGCAGTTTGTATTTTGGACTATGTTATCAACATGGGAGGCGCTGCTGCCCACCTCCCTTAATCGCCTCGTACGATACCCACGGGCAGACATGCCTACATTATTTATGTAGGTATATTATATCACGTGAGTGCAAAGCGTCGCGTATTTATTTATATTTACAAAATGCAAAGGTGAACTTAAGCCAAGCGGAACATACCATCTGCCACAGTATGTCGATGTGTATTGGCTTCAACTAAGTATTTACTGTATTGAATCCAGGAACATCTTTGAATTCTTTGCTTTAGCCATTCAAGCTTGTTTGACAGTTTATGTCATCGGATTCAGCGGATATAAGTAGTAAGTTATTGGGCACACCATCCCCAATTTTGGGTGTGCCCAATAACAGCAATTAATTTTGATTGACTTACATAGCTCCCTCGTCGAAGCGTGCCACCATTGTATCACATCACCCATGTTTACATTTCTGTAATTTTAAAACAGTAATAGTTATTTTATGTTAAAATTCAGAACAGCTATTAAATTACAACATAACATCTATTACGATATCAGCTGTGTAGAAAGAACTAGAAATTTGTATTCCAAATTGCTCACGCCTTTCACAGTTAAATAAAAAAAGATCTGTGATCAGATTGACTCGAAGACATTTATTTCAACTATCAAAATTTAGATCAGATCGACTCGTCATTCTACAGAAAAATATAATCTCATCTTTAAATAATAATCTGCGACCAGATAGGCTCGAAGACACCAGAATTTCAAACTTAGATATTCTGATCAGATTGACTCGTGTCGTTCCACAGAAAACAAATATATTTTTATTATTACCATATTTCTGTGACCAGATAGGATCGAAGACACCAGAATTTCAAACTTAGATATTCTGATCAGATTGACTCGTGTCGTTCCACAGAAAACAAATATATTTTTATTATTTTAATGATTACCACATTTCTGCGACCAGATTGGCTCGAAGACACCAGATTACTTGTATCGTTCCACAGAAAACATAAATTATTTTAAAATTTCAATGCTTACTATATTTTTGCGACCAGATTGGCTCGAAGACACCAGATTGACTTGTGTCGTTCCACAAAAACATTAATTATTTTTAAATATAAATTATTACCACATTTCTGCGACCAGATTGGCTCGAAGACATCAGATTACCTCATGTCGTTCCACAGAAAACATATATATTTTATTATTTTAATGATTACCACATTTCTGCGACCAGATTGGCTCGAAGATACCAGATTACTTGTATCGTTCCACAGAAAACATAAATTATTTTAAAATTTCAATGCTTACTATATTTCTGCGACCAGATTGGCTCGAAGACACCAGATTGACTTGTGTCGTTCCACAAAAACATTTAATTATTTTTAAATATAAATTATTACCACATTTCTGCGACCAGATTGGCTCGAAGACACCAGATTGTCTCGTGTCGTTCCACAGAAAATAACAATTCTGTGACGAGATTGGCTCGAAGATATCAGAATTTCAACAATTAAAATTCATGTCATTCCACAGAAAACAGAAATTATATTTTAATAATGAAAGAACACCACAATTTTGAAATTATTAAATTTCTTATCAGGTTAACTTTTATCTTTCTACAAAATATAGGTACCGCATAGTGTTACATTTATAATTGAGTTCTGAACATGCTTTTAACATAAAATAACTATTACTTACTGAAAGTAGGGATAAAATTCTGGACAGATTGTCTCAGGTTATTCCACAAATTTACGCATAAACACTAAATCCATCAGAAATTTATCAACAACTTGTATACTAGACTTCTAACACGTCAGTGGTAAAAAATAATACATCGAATGAATAATGAATGAAAAAAATAGTGATGGGACAGACGAGTAACGTCCCGCATCGAGTTGGATACTCGGGAACTCAGGTTCTGAATGGTTTTTAGGATGTCAACGAAACATATTATATAACTAATGAGCAAAGATAGATTAGCTTAGAATCACTTTAAACATCAGTTTAGTGTAAACATAGAGTACCTATTTATCTATCTACATACCATCAGAGTATAAAAATATTTTTGAAAATGATTTTCTTTCATCACTAGCTATATCATTTTAATTCATTGTTATGGTCTTAAGTGCCTACCTACGTCATATACCTAAGTCCAACCTCCAAATCGAGTTTAGCACCTATTCGAATTTTAACTCGAGTTATTGCGAATCAGCACATTATGATTGCACATCACTAAATACTAATATTCTACTACGTTGCAGTTTTATGTAACATATCAGGGAGAGTCAATTCTTATAAATTTTTAAGTCGAAACGCAACAACTAACGAACGTTAACGAAATGCGGTGCAAGCAATATATGCTTACCGCTTGAGTAGTAAGGTATATTTTGGCAGGCATCGGTCACGAGTATGATAGAATTAAACAAATATCTGTCTTGTGCTGAAATGTATGTCTAACTTTGTTTTGAGTGTCTACAACGGTTCCGTTTTGGCTTCATGCTAACTCAAAACTTTTCGAGAATTGGCCCCAGAGCTGAAGCAAGTACAGTCACGTACACGAATAAATGTCTTCTAATGCCGTAGGAAGCGGGGTAGGTTTAATTAATAATTCTGTTACACCGTTATTTTTCAGATATGACTTTATGTTCAATCTTGTGACTTACAACTGTATTTCTAACGCGTATACGTAAAAATATATTTAAAATTATCTACTTACATACATATCATATTATCATATCGTATTAAATGAAGTCGGTGAAAAAGTCATCCCAACGACTATCCGTATTAGAACCCAGTATTCATACTTAGAAAGTACCTACCATCATCTTTGTATTATCTTCGCAATTCTACAAGCTGTTTTAGTTTTATCTTCGACTGTACATAAAACTAAAACAGCTTGCAGAATGTAATATGAAACTCTCGCCTTTGTGAGTTGTTATGACGCGGGCAGGATATTGTGAAATCGTAAAACGATATCTAAGCAAGTAAACTAAATCGTATGGCTTTGCTTGTTGATGGTTACTACTTTATCGTATTATAGTATGAAACAAGAGCATCATCCTACAAATCTACCTAAGATACATATAATGAAATTGTAACGGATCGATTTATGTACATGGAAAATATATTAAAAACATTATAATGGGTGGTCCTTATTCACGTAAGAGAACCTAAAACAATGTTTTTCCATTTTGTCTGTATATCTGTATGACCGCATGTCCGTATGTCTTCATATCTGTATGTATGTATGTATGTTTGTGCGCGCTAGTCTCTTTCAATGCAGTTTTCAGGAAAATATAGTGACAGGTCCTACACATACCTACACATACAGAAACATAATAAAACGAATGAGCGCACGCGGACAGAGTCACGGGTGTTCACTATAATTATTATAAACGCGAAAGTTTGTAAGTATGGATAGATGTTTGTTACTATTTCATATAAAACCTACTGAATGGATTTTAGTGAATACATAGGTAGATAGGTACATAAAGATCATACCCATTATTCCTAAGGAGGTTGGGCAGAGGTATGCAAATTACACACCCACTTTTCATCAGTTACCCTATCCCTACGTGGTAAGTGGTGAGCCTACCACCGCTTTTCGAGCACCAATATGACAATCTAGCGACCAGTAACGAATCCAAGGAAATATTTTCGTGCAAAATAGGTATTATAAGCTATTTAGCGTCAGAGCCTCGTTCGTTAAATAGCAAGTGAGGTTGACTTAGGGTCCCAAAGTATGAGTCGAAGCCACTTACAACCCTTTTTAATGAAACTTTACATTAATATAGCGTATACATCGGAATAATACATGATGAACTATGAACGCCTGCGCTAAGTTAATAGCAATTCATCTAACATCCCGATTATTGTTACTTTTTGGCTGGCGCTCTTTCTCATTTAGTTGTTTGTGCACTGTCATTGCATTATCTAAACAATAGTTATCCTAAGGATAGCGAGAGTGATAATACATAGTTATGTATACCTTTGTTATCTATTTTTGTTAGTGGTGGCGATGCTATTAGTCTCCTCTGTTATCTAGAGCTCATAACTTGATAAACATAATGGATATTAAATAAGTATAACATTTTCTTATGGGAGATGATTCTAATGTCGTGAAGATCTATTTATCTTTGTGATGATGATGATGACTAACCTCGTCTGCTTTGCAAAGGGTAGAATCATTTTGCTATTTAGATTTCAAGTTTTTTGCTCTTTGCATTCGAGACAATTTCACAAAAAGCACTCCGTGGGAATTGAACCCATAACCTCCGGGTAGAAAGTTAAACTCTTACTACTAGACCACAGAGGCTGTAAAGTATTGTATAAAATTTAGGTTTCAAACCATTTAATTCACTTAGGTTCGATTAATATTTACTTACGGATCTCTAAAATACGTGCGCTCGCGTCAGCAATATTGGTAATGCAAAGGTTTCGATTGATATTAAAATGAATTATGATTTGTATTATTTGTAATAACATATGACTTTTCTATCTTAAACACCAATATTACAATAAATTGGAACACTTTTTAAATTTTTCATCATTCTTCGGATTAATTTTGAATCCTCGAGTTCACTCGTCGAAAAAGTGGTACATACTTACTTATCTGCTGAGTCTAGCAAGAATCTAAAAATGTACGTAAGTATTTTTTATTAATTATTATTATTTTATTATTATTTATATATACTTCAACATATAGGTACTAATAATATAACTTTTTATGTTTTTATAAGTACTATTTTTATTCATCTTTTAATTTTCACACAGTTCACTCCCGTTATCGATCGATGTACTTATAACTATCTCCTAACATGTTTTATTGTCTTATAGGTCTGACTCCGAGTGTGAACATGAGGTGGTAGCAGCTGTTCAGCCTAAGAAAAAGACTTCAAGCAAGCGCAAGAATTCAACGGAACCGAGTTCAAGGTAAATAACATTTTGTTATCTAAACGCGGTGTCGGTTCAATTCTTAAGACAAACCTACTATAGTGATAAATAACTATGTTTATTTCAAAGATATTTTAATTCATGCTTCATAAGTCACGATAAACCCTTGGGTTCGATTACCCGGTACGGCTATTATAGGGTTTCAAAACACAGATGTCTCTGTTTATTTTTAAGTTATAATGTTTATATTTGTAACGTACATGTTAGTAAACTTTTCTGTTTTTCTTATAGTAACTCAAAAAAGACGACAGTGCCGTCTAGAGGGAACGAGGACATCTTCGGGTTGGAGGCGGGGACGTCATTGACGACTACATCCTCGAAGGAGGAGTTGACGTGCTCGATGGTCAGCCGCGTCGCGAACGGGAAGGTGCGACGTACATCGTCGGTCACAGGAACACATTACGTGGAAATCAAGGTGTACGATACCGCTGATGCAGCCTCCCTTCGTCCGACGGATCGCTGGAAAAAAGCGTTGATCGCGCTGAAGGTGCAGCTGAACAAAGACTCTCCGCAGTGGCGTAAGCTGCAATCGTTTATGCACGTCACGCACGAACTTTTTAATGAATCGGAGCCCGTTTTTTATAGTTCTAACATTAATTTTAAGTAGGTTATATTTTAAATATTAAGATTTAAATATTTAATCTTTTACTTTAAAATAAATTCCTAATTTTTAAATGATATAATTAGTTTACTTTTTAAAAATATATAGATAACTTTGATAAGATAATATTTGCTTTTTATAAATACTCAACCCGCACGTTAAATTTAATATTTAAACATGCCTTTCTGCACTGTATGCAATATAAGTATTGAGCGCAGTCATTGGGTTGGTCATCTACGCAGTACTGAACATAAAAATCAGAATGTTGTACCATTTTGCGAAGGAGTTGAGATCATAAACTCTGCTTTCCGCAACCGTATATCCACATATAGAATTGCCGCTACAGAGCAGTTGCAGCAATATTCTCTTACCAATTTTTTTGATAGCATTCATAAAAAAATTAAACATGTAATCGATTTATCTTTAAAAGAACATGTTTGTCTTAAAGTTAATTTTGAATTTTTCGCTTTATTCGCATTAGTTAAAAATGATTCAAGTGAGATGAAATCTTTTAATACAAAAAACTTTATTTTGTACCGGAATTACGACTTTGATTCAATCATGTATGAGGCTAAGAACATTATTTCGAAAAAAATTGAAGAGTTTCAAGACCGTGATAGCGGTTGGACATTACTGAACAATTCTCATCTAGAAATAAATGTGAACAAGTATCAACCTTTAAGTGGTTCCAAATACATTGTATTACCAGCTCCAATCAAAAACAAAAACGCTTGTGTCAACATTTGCAACAAGGACGATTACTGTTTTTTGTGGTCGGTTACTGCAGCTCTCTATCCAGCTCAAGCTCACCCTGAGAGAGTTACGTCATATCCTGATTTTAGAGACGTGTTAAACGTGCAAAACTTGACATTCCCACTGACTTTCTCAGCCATTGCCCAGTTTGAAGAGAATAATCCTGAAATTTCTATATTTATATACGGTTTAAAAAACAATAAGATTGTTATAGGACCTCTGTACAAATCAAAGTATTTAAATAGGAAGGTCATTCATTTATTGTATTTAGAAAAAGGTGACCTGTCTCATTATTGTTTAATAAAAGATTTATCACGACTTGTTAGGAGTCAAATAACAAAACACCATAGCAAACTTTATTTATGTGATACTTGTCTATTATTTTTTAATACGCCTGAACAAAAGAGCTCTCACAGTTGTGGAGGTATTGTTACTAGCTTACCACCAAAGGGTTCAGTTATAAAGTTTGAAAATTATATTAAAAAGCAACTTCTACCATTTGTTATATATGCCGATTTTGAAACAATGCTGGAACGATTCGATTCTTGCGAACCTGACCCAAGTAAAGCAAGCACAGTGCAGAAACAGCGTCATGTGCCCGTAGCGTTCGCGTACTATCTGGTTTGTGCATTAGATAACAGTCGTAATCATTTCGTCTCCTATCGCGGTCCGGATTGTGTTAAAAAATTTGTAAAATCTATTTATGAAGACGCAAAAAGAGTTTATGAGATTTTAAATATTGAGACTCCAATGATATTTACAGATGATGACTTATACGATTTTAAAAATGCTGAAACATGCCACATTTGTGATCACTTTTTATTAGGTGATAGAGTCCGAGACCATTGCCATGTAACTGGTAAATATCGTGGTGCAGCTCACCAGTACTGTAATCTACAGTTCAAGCTTCCGAAATATATGGTGGTATTTTTTCATAACTTATCTGGTTATGATAGCCACCTTTTCATAAAAGAGCTGGGAGAAGCTCCTGGTGCAATTAAAATTATACCGAAAACAAAAGAAAAATATATTGCCATCACTAAATACATTCCGATTTCAAAGAAAAAAACCTTTCAAGTTCGGTTTGTAGATTCTTTTCAATTTTTAGGTACAAGTTTAGAGAAACTAGCTAGTACATTGGAAAAGCATCAATTTATTCAATTAAAGTCACACTATCCTAGTGAAAAGCAGCATAGTCTACTTATGAGAAAAGGCGTGTACCCATATGACTATATGTCACAATGGGATCGTTACGAAGAAACGTCACTGCCCACAAAGGAACATTTTTACAACTCCTTATCTGATGAATTGATTACGGATGAGGATTACATGCACGCTGTATCTGTTTGGTCAGAGTTCAATATTCAAAATATGGGTGCTTATACAGATTTATATCTTAAAACAGATGTATTGCTGTTAACCGATATTTTTGAAAGTTTTAGACAAACATGCAAACGGTACTATAACCTTGATCCTGCATTTTATTTTACAGCACCGAGTCTCTCATTTGACGCTATGCTTTTGAAAACTGGTGTTCAGTTGGAATTGATAAGTGATATAGAAATTTATAGAATGATACAAAAAGGTATCAGAGGAGGAGTTTGTATGTGCGCGAAACGTTACGCTAAAGCCAATAATAAATACTTAGAGAACTATGATTCCTCTAAACCAAGCTCATTTATCGTTTATTTGGATTGTAATAATTTATATGGATACAGTATGTGTCAATATTTGCCGCAATCAAATTTCAGATTTTGCAGCCAAAATGAATTAGATTATTTGAAATTGCATATCAATGATATTAGTGACTCAGCAACATTAGGCTATATTCTCGAAGTAGATTTAATTTATCCTGACAGATTACATAGTGATCACAATGATTTACCATTTTGCCCTGAAAAATTTTCACCTCCTGGAGGTAAAAATAAAAAACTTATTCCAAACTTGTACGATAAATATCATTATGTAATTCATTACGTACATTTAAAAAAATGTTTACAACACGGCTTGGTGCTGAGAAAAATACACCGAGCCATCATTTTTAATCAAGGCTGTTTTTTGAAACAATATATCGATCTTAACACCCATTTGCGTCAACAAGCAAAGTCGACATTTGAGCAAGATTTTTTCAAGTTATTGAACAATAGCATTTTTGGCAAAACATTAGAGGATAATGAAAAACGGGTTGACGTAAAGTTAGTGAATCAATGGAGTGACATATTTAATAAAACGAAAAAGTTAACTGGTGCAGAAAAATGTATATCGAGAGCTAATTTTCACAGTACTGCTGTATTCTCGGAAAATTTAGTAGCAATACAAATGACCCCCACTCACGTAATCCTTAATAAACCTATACATATTGGGTTTGCTGTTTTAGAATTGTCCAAAAGTCATATGTACGATTTTCACTATTCTATTATGAAGCCATTCTATGCCGATCGTATAGAAATGTGCTATACTGATACTGACAGTTTCGTTTATGATGTTAAGACTAACGACTTTTACAAAGACCTTAAACGGAATTTTATGCAGTATTTCGACACTAGTAACTATGAATGTAGCAATGGTTATAATCTACCTATTATAAATAAAAAAGTCCCAGGTTTATTCAAGGATGAAATGGGTGGAAAAATTATTAAAGAGTTTGTTGGACTGCGTTCAAAGCTGTATTGTGTTAAAACGATAAACAAAACTATTAAAAAAGCTAAAGGTACTAAAAAGTGTGTAATAAAACAATTAAGTATGTCAGACTATAAAAGCGTTTTGCAGGATTGTAATATCATCCGCAAAAAAAATATCCTGTTTAGATCGATCAAACATGAAATATTCACACAAAGTGTAAATAAAATTGCGCTCTCTAGTAATGATGATAAAAGAGTCATATCCTCAGATAAAATAACTACAGTTGCATGGGGAAGTGTAAATATACTTAAATGTTAAATTTGATGGGATGAGTATTACTTATAGTATCTAGTAATGTAGTTAGCTATAATATACTATGTAATATAGATATAAGTGCCTACTTATAATTTGTAGTATATTTTAAGGTTTTATTTTAGTTAAATAAATTAACATAATATTATAAATTGTTTCCTTTTTATTCCCATATCAAAAATATCTTTACACCAGGTCACGTGAGGTTGTATTTCTACTTGTTTTAACATGTCTGATACCGAGCAATGACCTACGATGCATGCTGTAAGTAAACTATACCTAACAACAGCGTACAAATCTATGTATCGGAAAATGAAACCTAAAGCTAATGAATTATAATTTATGTTCAGTCAACACTTTGCTCGAACTAAACGCTGACACCTATCGGTAAAACATAGGTACAGCAGCTATGGTGATAAATTTTTTAATATCATTACTTATTTGATTGACATCGCGTTCGCTCACGCATACCTAAGGTAATCCTGACATCTCTTTGATATTGAAAAATAGCTAAAATGGTATGTACCTAGTAATTATGTTTTGATTAAAATTAATTTGTGTATAATATATTTTAATATTACTCACCTACTTATTTATTATATTTTTGTTTCAGGAAAATCTTAATGGGAATTTAAGTAATACCTTTTACTGGCCTCTTACCCCACCTACAAGTCCACAACCCCGCCGCCGACGTTCACCTACACCTCATCCCACGCTGCCGGTATTACGAGCGAAAAGGAATAAGAAGTCGGTTGAGAAAAACATCTCGTCCTATGTTATTAGCAAGCCGCCGCCGCCGTATTCGGGATTGCGACTCATTAAAGTAGAAGTGTTTGATTTATGTGAAAACAGTGATAGTGCGTCAATTAGTGCTCAATACGTGCAATTAGACGCGGTAGATGAAATTATGGATTTAGCAGAAAATTTAGTGAAAAAAATATCTAGAAATATTTTAAACAAACATATTTGAGATAATTATTTTTTAAATATCATATCTTTTATGTACTTAACTATTAAGTACTGTTCAAGTACCTGCCTATATTAGAGATGAAGGATTGTGAATGTGATGCTAATCAAATAAATAATCGTTGCTTTAAAGTTTTCTTTTATTCAAAAACCCGCAACTACATAAATCTTCAAGCAAACATAGAACGTAATTAACGTGCGATCGGTGTTAGCGTTTAATTCATACCGTTCATAACGCTAGGTCAGAGTGTTGCGTACTCGCTCTGTTTGATAGGACAGGTATAGCCTGGTTCAGCACAAAACAACGCGGCTGGAACGCTTTAACGCGCTAACCTAACGTATGTTAATTACGTCTTATGTTTGCTGAGGGCTTAAATCAAACACATAGGTATAACTCATTTATATATTATATGTATTTTTCATTACTTAATCTAATTCAACAACATTTTTATTTTCGATATACCATTTTTTAATACATAGTACATTTTTTAAAGCACAGTGCTTTGTGTGGAAAATACAATTAAAATTATAATCTTTACAATATTGGTTACATAATTGTAATAAATTACTACACCCCTTTTCTCCAACATCTTGTGGATTACAATTTGGTGTCAATTCCGTCAACCACTTTATTTTTTCCCCACCTTTCATTAAAACTGTTTTATGCTGTAAGTATGGTGAGATAATACGTTTAAATTCTCTATAATCGATATGTCCCTCACTCCAATAAATGCCACGATTTCTTTCTAACCATTTCACTTGCTTTTTTTCTTGTGCAGATAAGTAGTTAAACGAATATGGTGGTTTAATTAAAAATGTCTGTGTATAACACTGAGTAGCTATCGCCATCTCTTTGATAATAAATGTATTGCTTAAATCTTTAAATCCTTGGATATCCACTATAATTATATCAGGATTCATGATATTTTCTTGACTAGACCGCTCAATGGTTTATACTCGACTATACAATCGTTAAGGATAAGACAGTAAGCTGAAGTATTATCAGGTAAATCAGTATCACTCTCTATTTCCACTCTTACGTCCACTACAGCTCCCGTCTTCAAGTTATCTACTTGTCTAGAACAGTCGATGACAAACAATGGTGCAATATCCTTAAATTGTTTGAGGTTAAGTAAGGGTTCCATGCGACGTCCGAAATAAGACTGTTGAAATTTAACATATTGCTCGTATAATAAACCGATATTATCTTTAGAAAAACTTATATTAAGGTTTTCGTATGGAAAATAAGTCGAATTAAGATAAACCTTTACCTCCCGTAAATTACAATGATCAAAACGAGACATATCTGCGCTCGCATTATTTTTCCTGTTAGTTTGCAGACCTATTATCACATATCTAGGTTTTTCGATTTGCGTTGAAGTTTTGAGAGACCATGTATGTTTACTAGTTTTTGGTAATAAAGGATATTCATATAGATCCCAATTTCTGTACACTAATTGTATCGATCTGTCTTTGTCTAAAACTTTTAACAAAGTAAGTTTTTCTCTATCAGATACTTTTACATGTGGAACACGCCAGATAATTTTGGTGATTTCGATATCGTCTAATACTTCACCTGTGTTCAGTTTCACAGCATTCAAGTTAGTATTACTTCTCAACAAGATTAATTCATGTTTACAGTTTATTATAACTTTTTGGTAATCTTCAGCGAATCCCAGAATATAAGAGAGTGGTATAGAAGCAGAAAAATAACCAGAATTTACATTTTTCGTACCATCAATATCCCAGCCCCAAGCTTTAGACATTCTCGACTCGTTTTCATTCATAGAAAGTAATGATTTCATGGTAGTAGTGATACCTGCATTTTTTATCTTATCAATTTCTATACCATTTAGCTCATATCGAATTTCTTGAAAGAAGTAGAGCAAAGGATTATTTGTAAAATGAACACTCGAAGCTGCGTCTTTGCTATCTTTTTTGTTTACGATAACTTTACCTTCCAAATATAATGTACTCGCTGATGGTAATATGTATAAATCTTGTTGATTAATCGGAATGCGAATCTCATCGTTCCTGTTGAAACTAGTTATATATGGTTTGTAAGAATGAAATTCTATGCTGTCCACTGTATTATCATAGGTCGGAGTTGACAATATGTCTAACATGTTCATTTTATCAATCCGATTTGTTTAAGAAAGTTTATGTTTTCTTGAGTAAGTTTACTTTTAGGTTTAGATGTTCCTTTTGAGAAAGCTTGATGTGAACTGATCTTTTTACTTTTAGAACTTACATATTTATTATAGACTATCATTTTTTCTTCAGATGTAAATAAAGTTGTACTTCCTCACCTCTTAAATTAACCAAATTATTGTGTATATCCAGCAACCGGATATTAACACTATTAATGTTGTTCTGATTGATTGGAAAATAAATAATATTTTTTGGAACTTCTACGATTCTATATCCAGGTGGCACGTTTGGAGCGAACTCGTAAATTATATGACTAGGTTCTCCGTTAATGAATGATCCGCTTACTATATCACATTCAACCCTCACCACTGTCGTCGATAAAATGTTGACAGGAAGATGTGACACATGTATTATATTGGCTTTGAGAGACTGCTTGTCAAAACCAAGCAATGATCCGAGTGAATTATTTTTCTCAAAATTTACATCTTTGGTGCAAAATATAGATGTTTTTAATGTATTATTGTTACAATTTAAATGAAAAGATGCATCTTTTATATTACTTTTTATGTAATCATTAATATCTTGAAGTTCGTACACTCCTTCTGGTATTTCAATTAATTTATTTTGGTCGTAATGAAATTTATTATTTCTACTGTCAATATTTGGAATAGAATTAAACGTAGACAAGTACACTAGTGCACATTCATATTCACCATCAAGTTGAAGAGTGGGTGAATAAAACGTGGATAAGACAGATGAGTTTCCAGTTATGGATAGAGTAAAGGTCATTATGAAAATGATAAATAAAATAACGAAGATTAACTTATATAGACGTTTGCTGTTTATTCCAAAATCTTTCTAGAAATTTTATACATAAATGTCCACAGTTAACTTCATTAAAGTTTTGATATCTATTATAATTATATAAAATATTTTTATTCTTGAGATACTGAAATAATTCTGACGGTGGTTTCAGATTACCAAAACTGTCAAAATATTCACAATAATTTTTAACTTTGACGTAAGCTACCCAATGAGTACCATTATTAACATGATTATCTAAATTGACAATTCCGCATTCAATGCGTTTTACTTTTGTTGGTAACTGATCTTTCATGAACACTCCACGAAAATATGGAATATTTTTTGCATATTTCAGAATATCTATATTACTCAAAGCACGCTTGGGTAGCCTACTAATTAGTTTTTTGAACAATTCACAAATAATCCACTACCTTTTTTGTACGGTTTGATGTATAAACCTTTGCCTATTGATATAGTTTCCTTTCGTTGTGATTCAGGCCTCTGACGATTTTGTCGAATGTCGTTGATGGTACGAGCTAACGTTGCTGCTCCTCCTGCTAAACTTCCTAAAGCTGATAATCCAGCGAATATCGGTATTAGGGGAAGAATTCCTCCTGTTTTGGGTAAAGGAATGACACGTGGTACTCGGATTTTATGTTTTTTTGGAAAAAGTTTTTTAGCAGCTAAATATGCATATTTAATAGCTGTGTTTGTGTTTTTAGGTTTCTTTCTTCGAATTTGAGATCGTATATTTGATACTAATCCTTTAAATGTCTTAACACCGGCTCCCATCTTTAATTTAGTTTTCATTACTTTACTCACTAACCATGATGCAAGTTTTTCTCCTTTACCTGCATCTTTCGATTTTAGACGTTGTTTAGCCATATTCAACAGTTCTAAGTCTGCTTTATGTCTCACAGGTAAATCCGAATTAATATAAGCAATGTCGTGCAACTTGCAAGCCTCATCTAACGCGTTAACTCCTTTATCACCACGCAATAAGCGCTCTTGTAATCTAGTTCCAGGTCCACAATAGTTGTATCCAGGTAAATGTGCTTCAAATGGTAGATTATTTATGATCGTGTTTACAAGTCCTCCACCACGCATCGTCTAATAACTAATGTTATAGCATTTAACTATACGCTTAATATATACCTACTTTATTAATTCACTATAGCATTTTTATCAATCCAGCTATTACTATCATTGTTTAGACCAAGCCACTTCACGAACAATTTATTACCTTTCTTTTTAATAACTTTCTCTATTAAATAAATATTATAATATTTTGTTTTTTGAAGTTCTTGTTCATAAAAAGTACCTAATATAGGTTGTTTTTGTTGGTCTTCTATTAAATAAGTTATAGGGCAGGTATTATTAACTTTTTTGATGATAAATATTTCCGTTGACCAGTTTGGTGTGTACCCCTTTTCAAAGCATTTTTTATATTTACTAATACGAACATAATCACCGACATGAAACTTATTTTTGTAATTATTCTTCCTGTTTTTATTTTGTGATTTTAAAATATTTTTCATTACTAACGACTTGTTACAATTATCAACATCGGATGGTTTGAAGTTAGTGGTACTATGTTTTGTATTATTATATGTATACATTACATTAGTCAGCAGCTTACCTATCCATTTATAACTTCCATTTAGACTAAATTTTTTAAATAAGTTATTTTTTAGTGTTTTAATAAATCGTTCAACTATAGATGCCTTTTTAGTTGAATAAGTTGAATAATGTTTAATATTTACAGACAATAACAACCTTCTAAAAACATCATTATAGAACTCTGTTCCCATATCAGTTTGTAGATAATTAGGGTGACGATGATATTTTTGTAATATGCTTGCGAAGGCATTTGAGATTTCGGTTTTAGTTTTTGATTTTAGTGGTTTTGCCCAAGCAAATTTTGAGAAACAATCTATCACAACTAAAATATAATTAAACCCAGAGTTAAACTTTTTTAAATTTTGGAAATCAATCAGATCAGCTTGCCATAAGTCATCAATTCCTTTCAACACAACAGACCTTCGAATGAAATTTTTTCGCGCAGCTTTATGGATTTCATTAACAACTTGTTGTTTTATCATTATGAAGGTCTAACTTGGTTCAAGTTCGCGTTACTGTAAATATTCTGAATATACTGATCGATAATATGTGGTATAGTTACTTTTAAAGCTTTTATCATTGTTTCAATATTATGTAAAATATTTGTATGTGAATTGTTAAGCAATGAGTCAACTTCCTCTTTTATGTAAAATTTCGATACAATTTTATCAACATATTCTTTGTTTACAATATCATCTAATTCAGTAGGCATTCTTATACCCCTCATTCTTGCTGTTTTTAAATTAAATTCACCATTTTCCAATTTCAGTATATTATTATTATTTTCATTTGAAATCATGTCCATAAACCGCATTCTTTTGTGAACGTGATGTCCGAATTTATCGATATTCATGTTGATATCGGATAAGTTGAGAGGTTGAAAGTAAAGTGAGCTAATCTAGGTTTAACATCGACATTTATTGATTGATAATACCACCCTCACGTAATTCTTCTACAATAGATATTATTTCGTTATCTAACCCAGTGTTACCAGCATCTTTGGATGCAATCAACAGTTTTAATCTATCTACAAGTTCGTTCGGATCATTCCAATACACAAAATCTATATTTTTCTTCCATTGCTTCCTAATAGGTAAACCTTCTCCTTTTCTTTGTGTGATGGTACTAGGAGACTCTTTACTCATACGGAATAATGGTTTAATAATTTGCAAGTACTTCTGACCCTTATTACTTTTTATAGCCTTTTCAGGATCATAGTCTCGACGATGCGCATTAGTATCTATTAACATAGTCTTATATTTTTTTAAATCGTCACTAGTTATAATACTTAGATCAGGGTTTTTTTGGAGCAAAAGTTGTTTCAAGCCCGGTGTAGTTACATACGTATTTCCTGCTACAGCAATAGTATTATCATTAAGATCGATTGTACTCGAACCAAGCATTAATTTTCCATTTGTAATTCTTACTCCAAAAGGTACATTATCTAGTACCTCAGAAGATAAAGACCAAGATGATGTATTTTTTCCAACATAAGAATCCATAGACTTAAAAGATTCGTTTCCGATAGAAGTGTTATCATCAGTTTCATCATTATTGATTTCCTCTTCCTCGGATGCATAATCGTCAATAGTGATGCTTGGCTTTCTTTTTAATGTTTTATTCATGAAAGACTTATTACCATCCTTCATTTTTGACGTTATTAGGCGTTCACTTGATTTCTTATTAATTTCTAAGTTTTTGTTGCGGTGAACAATTTCATTGAGAGGATCTGTTACAGGTTTAAAGACCGATTCCAATGTTTTGTTACGATCCGTCTCGAGATCACGCATTTTACGAACTTTTCTCTTTACAGCTTCAGCAGCGTTCACAACTTTGTGTTTTAATGATTGTTCCATTTTTAAATTTGTTATACTATCCACTGCGTATTAATCAATAATAATGTGGTAAGAATAAAACATTCGTATATATACCTAGATAGTATTTATGTAACAATCAATCAAAGACTACAAAAGTGTCAAATTTGTTACGATAGCATCCTTTGTTCTTGCTGCAATCTTTGTTGATTACTAAGTAATTATATGGTTTCTCCCAAATTCTTGAACACATTTTTCGAAACTCATACCACGTCATATCAGTGTAAGCGTGTTCATCGTAGATATGTTTCATATTGATTTCGTCTTGCTTAAAAATAATTATTAAATTAGCATTATCCCTAATTAGTTGTTTAGGAATTTTACTGTAGGTTTGATTTAAATAGAAGGAATCAATATTTTTATGCCTACCCATGGCAAAATAATCTCGGACATTATTTTGATTTTCACAAGCAATATCATCGAATATTATTACAGAATGAGGTTTGGCATCATGTGTACTCAATACTTGATCATTTTCACTAAACTTTAGAAATGATACATCAGGCACTCTTTTCAAAACTGACTCTAGAAAAATATACTTTGGTTGATAAAGGGTTTTGGAATAAACGTAAATATTTTTGAAGTTCAGCCCATTTTCATGTAAAATTAAACCAATCATTAAATTAGTCTTCCCACAATTTGAAGGTCCACAAATAATACAACGAATTGTATTCGGCAATAGTTTGTTATGACGGTGACTTACATTTTGTGGCTCGATGCAAATATTTTTAACGCATAATGTTTGAGGTTGTTTTATAAATTTCATAATAATTTGTCTTCTTACCAGTATGGACGACAATGGAATGATGCTTATTATATTTTTTACATTATTATATACAAGTATATTTAAGTTTGTAATTTTCGTAAATCTTTTCACTATTGTAATATGAACACAGGCGGTTGGACGCAAAGCAGGAATAAAATATTAACACAAATACAAATATGACACTATGTAAAGAAGTTATTCAGTCGTTAGATAAATCGATTATTCTAAACCACTTTACTAATGATATCAGAAAGTGGTACATAAATGGTTTATTACCTCAAAGCTTGATCGAAGACAAAGATATTTTCCCATACTTTACGCCTTGTGATGGACATCAAAAGAATCACAAATTAGAAGATTACGATCAACCAGACGGAGTTCTGCCGATGATCGCTTTTTGTTTTTTATGTGGCTATAAAACTCAAAAATAGAATCAATCGCGAAACAAATATGATTACTTACACGGGCACGATATGCTTGCTCTGACACGTTCTATGTACAGAAATATATAATCAAAATTAATATTGTTCTCCTTACAATACTCTTAGACTTATGTTGTAATTTAATAGCTGTTCTGAATTTGAACATAAAATAACTATTACTGTTTTAAGATTATAGAAATGTAAACATGAGTGATGTGATACAATGGTGGCACGCTTCGACGAGGGAGCTATGTAAGTCAATCAAAATTAATTGCTGTTATTGGGCACACCCAAAATTGGGGATGGTGTGCCCAATAACTTACTACTGATATATCATCAACTTCTATTTTGGCTCTTGTCAATATTTCCTTTAAGTCTATTCTTGTTGTTCTTTGTCATAAGTATAGTAAAAAATTTCAACGTGCCATACATTAAAGAAGACGTCAATTAAAGCCCAATATTTATTACTAGTTTTCGGAACGAACCGTGTTTATGCAGAATAATTTAACCATTATTTAAGCTAAACATTACCTAATGATAGACATTCCATACATTTTGCTGTCTTTTTTGAACAGTGGCTAACTTAAATTGAGGTTTCGTAATTCGACGTAATTTAACGGTCGATTGGTGTAGTAGGTAGTGACCCTGCCTGCGACGCCATGGGTCCTAGGTTAGAATCCCGGTAGGTGCAAACATTGATATGATGAATATTGATGTTTGTTTCCGAGTCATAGATGTTTCTATACTTATCTATGTATTTATATACCGTTGCTTAGTACTCACGACACAAGACCTTATGGATCTTAATGTGGGACTAAGTTAATATGTTGTGAAGTGTGTAAATATTTTAAAATTAAAAAAGGCTTAAGATTTTCTATAATTCATATATCTCAATTTACAATTCCTTTTCCTCTTATTTTATATTAATATTTTTCATGTTTTTCTCATACTTACGACCTCCATAGCTTTCTTAGCTCCGACCCTACTTCATTAGCGGTAATGAATCACCGTCCGGCGCTCGAACTAATGTAGTTCGTAATGAGGGTGTGACGTCTGCATGCGTCCATCACTCGACTTGACTGTGCATTTCTATGTGTAAGATCGAAATAAGAATAGGCTGTTTACTAGAATTACTACCTATATAATTATGTAAATGTATCGTGTTGGTGACGCAAAAAAAAAACGTTTTATTTAGTGTTAAAATTGTATTACTTCTTTCATGTTAACGAAATGTAGTTCGTAATGAGGATGCGACGTCTGCATGCGTCCATTACTCGACTTAACTTTGCATTTTAATTTGTCGATCGAAATAAGTATAGGCTTTTTTACTTAGTATGTCTGAGAATGTGTCGTTAATCTATTTGCATACCTCTAAGTGGAATGGCTCAGTCTAAAAAACTTAGTACAAATTCTATGTTAATTTAAGATACGTATATCGCTTAATTTTTGCCCTTTTGCTAATAATCATATAGAAATAATAAAACAATGATTACCCGCCTCGACTTTTATACTTACCATAGATAAAATATGTATATCTTTGCAAAAAATACGTACTAAAAAGTCTTTGAAGTTGCGACCTTGACGATTTAAATGTTTTTTTTATATATCTCTGTGTGAAATCATTACATTAGACTGAACAACTTCACATTATATATTTTCCAGTTTCTTTGGATCAGCCATAAATGAGAAGTAGGCTTCATAAATACGTAGCTTCTGGTATTGACCGGATTACGCGCCTTCCTTCTATAGATTCCATAAATGGTAAATCAATGCTACCATTATAGACAGGACTACTAACTACGCCGTAGTATTCGTAGACCGACTACGAACAATACCTATACATGTGAGTTTTCAAATTCGAACTCATTCGGGTAAACGAGCGTGATTTTTATGAATCGTTAAGAAAGAAAGAAATAAATAAATAATTTATTCAGCATTCAAAAATGTTTCACAATACAGCCAAACAGAAAAACATAATTATACTGAAATGGACCCAGCTCAGCATACAGCTGCAGACCAAAATTACTCTTGTTTGGCCATGCCCTAAGTCAGGGGTCTCCAAACTTTGAAGCCTTAGGGTCATAATATTTTTTTGGTATGTTCCAAGGGCCATAACAAATTGAATTTTTCTGCCCACCTAAGAAAACATAAGCTTTTTTGCATTTCAGTTACTATTGATAGTGTACTGAATACACTGTATATATTAGTTATTAATATTCTTAAGCTTGGATACTGCAGTTGAGTTTTCTGCGTCATCATTTCTGTCGTAAAACTTTACCTTACAAGTAAATAAAATCTAGTAATTATCATTCTGTGTTTTCATTCTCTTCCATTCACAGTAATAGTAACAACAGTCACTGACACCAGTCCTAAGCTGTCGCGGGCCGGATTGATGGCACTGGCGGGCCGGATTTGGCCCACGGCCGTAGTTTGGAGACCCCTGCCCTAAGTAGATAGATAGATAGATCGTTTATTTGACTTTTGGCATGTACACATATACAGACAACACAAATCAAGAAAATAATAGAAAAAATATAATATAAGACAACAATGTGATTATAACAGTAAGAAGGTACAGGCAAATGACAAATACATAAAGACGATACAAAGAAGTATGGGATACGCTTAGTCAGTCCCCTACCGTGCATGCATATGTGTAACTGCCAATCAGGTCCCCTTTCAGCTGAATGCTGCTTGAGAATATGGCTACCATTCAAGCAGCGCTGGTTTTCAAAAAAAAAAGAAAAGTAGTCAGCCAAACATGTAGCGCCGTTGTCTCGGTTATTAACATCGCGTCATCACGCCGTATTGTGATTGGTTGGCTGCGAAACTTTAAACTCACATTCAAGCGATTATGATTTAAGCTAGTCTTCATGAATTATATTACTATCCTTATATTCCTTTATAAAGCATCGTCATGTAATTTTCGAAAAACATACATAGGCGTAAGTTAAACAGCATCTTACGCGTACAGTCTTCTAGGCTTTGTCTATCAGTCACTCAGTGACGGAAGAGTTTAAATTATTACTACAGGCAGACATACTGAAAAATCTCCTTGAGCATACTTTTTCGCCAGGATCATGCATATATCTGTATGGGCGGTAGTATTCCCGGTTGTGCCGTTCCCGTGGGAATTTTAGGAAAAGTTTCTTATCAAAATCCTGCGTCGTATAAAAAAAAAGTGTCAGGGGGTTTACATACATACAATCACGCCTCTATCCCTCACGGGGCAGGCAGAGCACCAAGGGCCGATAGAAAGCATTTTAATGAGATTAAAATTAAGATAAATTAAACCAAATATTTATATTACTATCTTTATTTGTCAAATTCGCTTAGTCTATGTTTAGTTACATAAACTCATTATAATTTAAAATCTACAATTAAATAAAATCTCTCCTTAAAAACATATTTTGTTTTTAAAAAATCGCAGTAACAATAAATAATTCTCTATTTCAATATTGCACTGTAAAATAACCTATAGTGTTGATTCGTTTATTAAATCTAAAATATCATTTAATATTTACAGTTACAATTTTATTTACAATAATTACAAATAAAATATACTGACATTTAAAATAAAAAACATGTGAAATTCTGAAATAATATTGCAAGTTATTCAAACTTGTAAACATAACTTTGTATGAATTTGGTCAATGTATAATGAAAAAGTTTTGTTTATTTAATATTAACTTTTTTAACAGTACCGTCTACAATATTTTGTAATTTTCTTACATAATAAAAAAGTGTTATGTGAGAAGAATTTTGTTTAAAAAAAAGCAAATGTAATATATTTATATGTAGGTATAGCTCAGTGTTTACAATTTCATTAAGTGATAATTTCGTTATGTAGGTGTTCTATTTCAGTAATAAACACGAAAAAATGTGTACAAGTTTAATTATTATTACCACACAGAGCAATTTTTTAAATTAATCCTCGCCGGAACGAATAAGTATGAAATTCAATTCATTTGAATATAGCCCACTATAGAGTACATATCGACGAGATTCGAAATCATGTGATTATTTTTGACATTGCTTAATAACTTGGAAAGTTCATACAAAATCTTGAAGACATGACATTTCAAGTCCCAAGTTTTGTGGATAGATTCTCTTTTTTGGATATATTAATTAATATTAGTATTAATTAATAATATTAATAGCAGTCCTTTTATCGGTAGTTACAAATACATATTAACAAACATATATATACAATTTATTCGTGTTCATTAATAAGATACAAATTAAAAGTGACCTAATCTTACAAAACCCTCATTAAAGAATCTTACAGATTTACAATTAATTCCATTAATTGTAATTAAACCTAATTAATCGCTTTAATCTTATTTACAAGGTGTATAAAGAAAATAATTGAAATATACTTGTTCATCAACTGGACCTAATTAAAGTCACCAAAATTGCCGAGATAATGTCGCCATTAATATATTTATATTGACTCTGACGTCATCACTTATCGTTAACTTCACCTGTGAATTTATTGGTATTAAGACCTTTTTTGCTACAAAGTCCTAAATAGTTACCTTCCAAATAACAGTAACCAGAAGGTAAATTTTGAAGTAACTTTAAGTTGCGTTAGACTTTAGGGTAAGATCGCATCGGTGCGTTGCAACAGATCAACGCATTGTATGCCTGCGTTGCGTCGACGCATGAACATCGCGATGTAAGAGGGTATGCATGTCGTCGCAACTGCCTCCCAAATCAGCATTCGCAATGGATATTCGCAACATCGTCCGTCGTCGCATCGGGTAGCAGAGCAGTGTATCGTTTTCGCTCTCGCTTTATCTCTTGCCTGTGATCCGTTAAAAAGTTGCGAACTGGGCGATGCAACGCATTAATGGGACATTATCATAAAATATTTAATTGAAGCAATGCAGCATCGCTTTTATCCGTTAATTATCGTTACTCAGAGGTAGTGAAATTAAAGATTCAGCCCCTTTTCACCATCGGGATACTAGACGCAGACTAGCGTATCACCCTTATGTTGTTGATATCCCACCCATCCGCACCAAACATTATGCTAACTCGTTTGTAATACGAACGGCTAAGGAGTGGAATGCACTTCCTGCCGATGAATTTCCCGAGCACTACAACATTGGTCTCTTCAAAGCTAGAGTGAATAGGCACTTTCTAGGCAAACATGTACCACCCTAGGCCGCATCTTGCTTAACATCAGGCACGATGGCGGTCAAATGTTTGCCTAGCTAATTGTAAAAAAAAAACATTAGTTTTACTTGACACTTAATTTGACAAATGGTTTCCTTGCACGTGGTGAACGATGCTCTAATTATTATATGTAGTATGAAACATTAGATAATAAATTTAAACAGAATCAATTTGACCAACAAAATAAATTCAATACAACCAAGTTAAAGAACAAGTGAAAAAAAACATCTCTAGTTACAATTTATTACATACTTAATACTAAAAAGTTGATTTCAGAGGGTTTCGCTTTCATCTAAACCCATCCACAATTCCAGTGTACAGAGTAGCCATAGTACAGTACAAAGATATCAGTAGGTTAACTGACAATGCACAAGGTGACGCTGTGTTCGCGTTGCCATGCTGCATCGCTGCTGGATGCTCTCCTGAGGAAAAAAAGTACAAATCAGAAATCACGAAGAATTGATAAGTAATTCTTATATATGAAATTCTCATATCGCGGTGTTTGTAACCAAACTCCTACGAAACGGCTTGACCAATTTTATATGTATATTCGGTAGGTCTGAGAATAGGTCGCAAACTATTTTACACCCCTGCCACGTAATAACCTACGTCTAGGTAAACGACATCGGGGAAACGGCTAGTAAGAATCTCAGTATGTGAAGGTTTTGTAAAATGAAAACGAGGCTTCCCTCGAATTTTGCCGCACTGTGAGGACCTAAAATGAAGTAAATCAGGTGCGAGAAGCTCATCGCAATTTTGGCCTAAAAATCAGGGTCACTGACCGACGATTACACCCCCTGACAGCTTCAACCCTTTTACATCGAATAAAGCATTCAAAACTCAATTTGATTCCCTTCAATGGCTACAAAATTCAATTAAAATAAGCCTTCTATGCTAAAGTCTATTGATTGACTTAGATTAAGACATTTTACACATTACGATCATGGATTGTGAAATCTTCTGCCTCACGACAATTAGAGATGGATCGGATCGCATCGGGACGGGTTTTTGTATATGACAATGACAACATATTTATCTGTTATTACATCATATAATCCGACTTCTCACGTACAGAAGAAAGTACCTATATTAAGTTGTATTAAATACTCTATTAGTAAAATATCGTATTGTAACCATCGCATCGTTTACTGTTAACAATTTTAAACATCCAGTCATAAAACAGCTTTAAATGTTTTAAATTAAATTATAATAAAACTTATCATGTTTACAGAAAAATTTAATTACAAATTCTTTAAAAATATTATATTTATTATTTCTCTGAAAGGTAGGTGTTTAAAGGAATTTAAAAAGTTTAAATTACATTTATTTCATAGTTTGGAATTACGTTTGGAGTAAAATTATCAATTTGCATTTATTCTACACCAAGACCTATAACGTAAATTTATGAAAATTTGATCTTTCTAGGTCTGTTTGCGACTTTTGTCCATTAATCCGTCACCGTGTTTACTTTTAAAGGTTCGAGGTTAAAGTGGAAATATACAATGATGTCATAATCATTGCAGCCATTAAGTCCACTGCTTCCCGCAATAATTTCCACTGGGACCCGTTGCAAGCAGCGTACTTCCAGAAGATACCCTCGATCCTAACTAGGACTACTGTCCACCTTTCCGGCCATATAGACCATCGGTTCTTCGAGCTATGTGCTCTACCCACTTTCCCATTAGCTTGTTAGACCATTGCGCTATGTCGGTGACCGTTGTTGGTCTACGGATCTCGATATTCTTGGTTCGAGGCCCATAGAGAGATACCACTCGAAATCGTAAGAAATTAATTTCTTATACATACACTTTCTTATGCACATATTCAGGGTGTTTTTAGTCGCCAACGTTTCTAAATGCCACGCATTCTCCTCATCCTCACAATCATTTTTCTCCATGGAAGCATACCTGATTGAATGAATTGAGTTATCGGGTTGCATTTTTTTGCAGAAATGCATGTAGACAAAACAAACGTTTTTCCCGAAAAGAAAAACGTAAAAATCTTCAATGAAATAACCAATGCAAAGACTAGAATGTACGGTACATTCATACATAAAAAGTTAATATTGAAATATTCCCAAAAAATTAAAATCATTTCCCAGCATTTTTTTGGCATAAACTTACTTTATTTCATGTATAGAGTACGTACGTACCTCTCGTAAATGGTGGCAATATGAAAAACATCCTGTATACAGACAATGATATACTTACCATTAATAACATGGACATTCACAGATGCGGCGTCAGCCATGGTGGGGACGCAGCTATAGTTGCCGCTGTCACTCGGCATCAGCTTCTCGATGATCAGCCGTGACGTCAGGTGATCCGTCCAGTCTGTTTTCAGCCTTAACCGCGTCGCGTCCTCTATCTCGTTCGCTTCTATTTCCTTATATTCTATTATTTTTGATCCTGTAACAAATACATAAAATAATATATAAATAAATATCCAGCCACTTAACATCTCATTAACCTTATCCCCACTAAGGTCCCTAAGGTCCCTAAGGTCTTTCATCGTGGGTATATAAATAAAGATACTCATAATTATAAATATATCTATGATTCGGAAACAAACATTGATATTCATGATACCGATGTATGGTATTCGAACTCAGAACCAAAGAAATGCAATATTAGAGATAGCATAGAATCCTAGTGAAAGTGATTATGTAATAGGTGTTTGAATTGTTTTTACTCATTCGTTTTTAGCTTTCAAGCTATATCAGAATAATCTACTTATAACATAATGGTTAAATTAATTAAAGGCTCGAGCATACCGGATGCGTTACGTAACCATGTACGTAACCACGTCGTAGTCACGCGCGTGATTACGGCGTACTCCGATGTCACACCGGGTAACGCATACGTCTACGCACACGCTCACGCATACGCAGTTAGTTGGGTACGCAACGCAGGCTCTGCGTGCCTGGTTGCGGCAGCCATTATTTTTTTGCACGAAGTGGCCAAACAGCACTTAACTACATTATACTTGTATACAAACATTAAAATCACGCCTCTTTCCCGGAGGGTTAGGCAGAGATCATAGATCTCCATTTGCTCCTGACACACCTCTTTCGCTTCATCTACTTTCATGATTTTCTTTATGCACGTTCGTCGGTTTATGATACTCTTGACCTGACCTTTCTCTAGAATTTCACCAATTTGATCGGTGAAAGTCCGGCGAGGTCTTTCCCTTCCAACCCTTTCCATCCACCCTTTCGTTGTACACTTTCTTTGTCAATCATCCATCATCTCTACATGCCCAAACCACCTCATACCTTTCTCAATCTTCGTCACAACGTCCTCATTTATACTAAACTTCTTCTGATCACCTCATTTCTTGCAAAGTGACTCCACACATACTTCCCAATGCTCTCATTTCCACTGCATTCACTTAGATAGGGGAATCGCTTACTTGGATAGGGGATACGCAAATATTCATCTACTGAGAAAGAATAAGTAAAAAGCAAAATGTTGGAAAAATTATGTTTATTCTGTTTTTATAATAAATAAATAAATCATCTAAAATAATGTCTAGGGGTACGAAGGGTAATATATTATCTTGGTATCTGATCCAGTATACTTGAGATACCTTTACACGATTACTTATATAGGTGCAGCGTGAAGGCCTATTCCACTTTAATCCACTGGACTAAACCGTCTAATCCATAAATTCCACTTTGAAGTCCACTCTGATCCACTGCTATAAAACACACTGGGGACTGGATTAGAGTACCTACATCTATTCCACTAATCATCCATTGGTCAAATCCATTTATGTAGATTCCACTCCCATACATACATTATTTATATAGAATTCATGCATCTACAAACTTGTTCTTCGTCTTCAGCCTATTCATCGTTTGTGAACCCGTCATCGGAATATTTACTTTAGTGGGCCCTTATTTTGCGCGTCCGTTAAATAATGTGATGAAGTACTTTCGTTCTTTGGCTGTGTTATCTTTATTTTAGAGTATTCTTAAATAAATCCTAATATGTATTTTGAATACATATTATTCTACATACGAGTATTATACCTACTAATATTTAGAGTGTTCCTTAAAATATTCCACCCTTTAAGAATACTCTAGAAGAAAGAGAACACAGCCAAATCGCTTTGTACGAGTACAGCAATATTCTAGTTTAGATGAAGCAGTTGTTTTGTGGTAAATTTCACAAAGGCAATGCAAAATGGAAGTTTCTGGAGCAAGCCGCTTTCCGCCATGTGTCACTTCAAAGTCTTGCTTGTCTTAGGTATAATGATGTGCTGGATATCTGTTTCCGTATCCGTATCCGCGGATATTCGAAAACTATAGGTATAATATCCGATATACTTGTTACCCTGTAACTTTTTATACGTATTTTTTTGACAGAGCCTCTACGGATTATTTACCATTTGAATTTTCAATATTAAGAATTAGTTTCATACACAGGTTATTAGACTAGAATAAAAAAGGACGTGGCTAAAATAAGAATCTGTATTTGCAAATCTTGACACCAAATATCCGTATTCATACTCGAAGGATATACACTACGAGTACTAATGATCCGGCACATCACTACTTAGGTGATATAAGCTAAGTTTGAGCTCGAAGCGACGTGGCGCTAGTTTCGGGTTAACAAGATAAAAGTTTTCAGCGTTTTGTAGTTCCCAGTTTTAGTCACCTGCACCTTGAGTTTTTGTATTATTTAGAATAAGTATACATTTTCAGAATATTAGATGGCCGTATTTTCTTGGAAATGTAATAAACGATATTAAATTTAATAATGGATAGGTATAATAGGCCACGGGAATACATCAGCTGCTACTAATAAGGAACTAGAAAGGCAATAAGCTAGCATTTTGACACTGATTGACAATGATTTTTCATATAGTTTTGCGTTTTAGTTAACCTAAATTATATGTGATGTACCTAGCCGGGAGTGGATAAATACATATAAAACTATTTTGCTATATTAGTAAGTCGAATTAATTAGTAATTGTGTGTTGCGTCTTACGTAATATTTTGTGGCATACTTGGCGAGACCATAATTTGGCTGTATGGACTTCTTAATACCAAATAAATAAATAAATAAAAGTAAATCTGTCCGCGCTATACTAAACGTGGCTGTGGGATCTCTCTATGGTCCTGCAGTTCTGGCTACCCCGAGTTCGGGAACACGGCCGTGTATGTATAAGGTCTTTTCAAAATTAGTGATTATCTTTTGACACGAAACTAGGTAGGTAAAAAGAAACAACTTTCACTATAGGACCTTGTGAAATAGTGAAAAAAAAATCAGCTGTTCCATACATTTCAGTGCAGTAATTATTCGAGATTCTGTGGAACAGAATTTTTTTTCACTATTTCGGAGTACGTCCCATAAGGTTGTTTCTTTTTACCTACCTTGTTTCGTGTCAAAAGATTATCACTAATTTTGTACAGACCATAGAGGTATAGGTATATATGTATAATAAGGCATCATGTTGTTTACTTAAGTAGACTTTCGCAATGGTTCTTTAACAACTTTTCTTTCTGTAATCAGGCTGATCTTTGACACAAGAAGAAACATAAAACAGCTCTGACACGCAAAACGATATTTACCGTACAAGAACCTTCATAGATTTAGAGGGCTAAAACGAGCCCTTTCTTGTTTTTAAGCATTTTATTATTCCGGCCCCTGATTTGAATATAATGATAGTGATTGCCTTAATTATTACTTACGACTTGTTGAAAATAGATTTTTCGTGTCCTTTAGATTGTTGTATAGATAAAACTGGTTATATTAATTGATACTGTCATACATATATATACATAGTCATATTATACCTACATACTAAATTCACTCTGCTGCGTTTCCAAAATGGGGTAGCCAGAGCTATGTATAGCGAAGGAGATTCTAACAGTGACGTTAAATGTAGCAGGGTTAGGATTTTAAGTGACAAGTTGTTAATTCATCGCCCGCGGGAATGCCCCTAAGTTCCTTAGTCGACTCTTACGACATGCACGCAAGGAGCTGCAGCTAATGTATTCTAGTGAAACCCAGCCTCAGCATAGGAATTTATATGTATACCTATAAGAAAAATGTGCCATGGTGAAATTTTCCTTATTGCAAAGAGGCTTAAACAGTTAATAAACAAAGTGTATTTCGCAAAATCAAAATATGATTCCGGCGATATTAAAGTTAATTAAACTTAAAAATAAACATTAAACAGAGCATATTTATACTTAGAGCTTTTCAGTTAAATTTTGCTGGAATTTTTAATGAATTCACGGAGATATGATGAAAATTGAGAAATGCGAAATTGAAAAATAACAGACTTTTCTATTGAAATATAAGAACATATAAGAAAATCGTTTATAAAACCTAGTTCACAGAACTGAGATATTAAATTATGTCTGCCTGGATAAAAGATCTTTAAATTTACTTTTATACAGGCTGTTTTAAACCCTTGGAAGTTTGTTACTGTTTGCCCAAAAACTACCGGACTTTAATAGCATTAATATCTCATTTGATTTAGAAATAGAAAGAATCAGGTTTTTTATTAGCCAAAGTTTTGTGTATTATATTATAATCAATAAATAGTTCCTAAAGAATTTTTCTACTCAATTCAATAGTACCTACTCATATAAAGTTTGCACTATAAAAAACCTAAAGAAGCTGATTTCGCCAACACAAAACTGAACTTTTTAGTAGGATAAATAAATATAGAAAATTGAAATATATTGAGTTATGTTATGTTAACTAATATATATATAATAATTAAATAATAAATCTGAGCTAACTATGTGAATTTGAGAATGATTTGTATTGAAATTGGTTATCAATAACAAAAACCGGTGACAAAATAGTTTTAAACAAAAAAGAAAGCAAAAGCAAATTGCTTTTAATGGAAGGAAACAGATGATTATTCTTATTGACAGTGAAACATAACACCAATTGAATAATAAGATTTGGTTTGAGGGTCGTCAATTGAAAAATTTATCGAATGAATGAATTTATTTGCCGTTGTATAGCGTACATAATAAGTGATAGAATATACATTAGAAAAGAATCTCCTACACAGCTGTAATATACAGCATGCAAAATTACATAATACATACATACAGTACATACATACAATACAGTAGGTCGTCAAAATATAGCACTAAATATATCAGAATATAATTAAATCGATCATAACTTAATGAGCTATATTAGAAGATCAAGCAAAATTGCAGACCAATAGCCCAAAGAAAATTGAAAGAAATCTCTTTTAGAGATAAGCACGCCTTTGTACATTTTCTTTGTCATAAACTTTATTTGTGAAAACTTTACTGTGTACAATAAAGCATTAGAAATAAAAAATTAACAATAGCAGTTATAATCATTTGTAGGATTGTATTGGTGATATAGAATCAAATCAAATAGATTGTTTGTGATGCACAGGTTATTACAGTTGTTAAATATGCACATTGCTCTTCTGTGATGATTATAAATTGAGTTGGCTTGGCTAAGAATGTACCAGATCAGTTAGAACAGGCCTTTGTAAGTAAATTGTGTTTTTATGTATTTATTTTATAGTATTTAATGAACGTGAACAAGACCAAAAATGTATGTTTGCAAATGTATGAAATGGAGATCTGTAGTCTCTTTTGAACCTTATGGGACATAGGCGGGAGGTTATGTATGTATGTAATATGGAATATTTAAATATTGAATCACTTACCCTTATACCAAAATATGGTGCCCAAGTCATGGGGTCCTTGACTTAGTATACACGTGAGGGACAGCGAGCTGCCGGTTTTCACGTAGAGGTCTACTGGACCCAGGATGTGCGCTTTTGCTTCTGTTTGGGAAATAAATTGGTTATTTTAATTAAGTATTCGTAATAAATTAATCTTAGAGGGAATCGCCAATTGGATAGGAAGCTCAGCCTAAACTTTTGATAGACGTAACACGCGCCGACCAAGGAACTAAGGGGCATTCTCTCAGGTGTATGCTTACTAGGTATAATATAGTCACTGGTCTTCTACATGACCTTGAAATAAAATAATAATGATCATTTATTTGGCCAATATATAGTACAATAAACTTATTATTATATTATTATTAGATCAGAGAATATTTTAATTTATTCAACAATATTACAAAATTTAGTATTACAACTGAGTAGGTAAGTAAAGCAAAAAAATAATAATATGCCAGTTTAATTACACCTGCACAAGCAGAACGGCAAAGAAACTTGACAAAGATTTTTTGTTTACCTTGTTAAGCCAAACATGGCTGTAGGTCATCATCATCAGCCTATAATATTGCAGTCCACTGCTGGACGTAGGCCTCCCCCAGGGCACGCCTGCTATGGGCGGTATTTGCCCATAGTCACCACGCCGGGCAGGCGGGTTGGTGACCGCAGTTTGTATTTTGGACTATGTTGTCAACACGGGAAGTGCTGTTGCCCACCTCCCGGTAACCCTTAATCACCTCGTACGATAACCACGGGCAGACATGGGGTGGTACGAATTCTACTCTGCCGGCACCACGCGACCACGCGGCTGTAAGTACTTCTTTGATATTTTGGTGTACTTGATACCCCATTTTGGGAACATAGCAATATGTAATATATATTTATGAAGTATATGACCTCTAGACTAATATAAGATTTAAGAGATTAGTTACTAATATGAAAATAGATGCCTTTACTGAAACATCTAAAAGAATATCGTATTACAATAGTGTCTGTTGAAATGCTACATCATAAATAATTCTTCCACATGTCTAGATAATAATAATAAAAATGTCAGAAATATTATCCACGAAAACACGAAAGAAACATATTTATTACTATGAAATTCCAGTATAAAGCTTTGAAGCATTGAAGGTGTAATGATTAATATAATATAAAATGAGTGATCAATTAAGTATTAAGGCCCGTAGCTCCATACATAACAGAAATTGGGATCTATTTATAAAGCCTATTTCGTTTAAGGCCGGACCAAAAAACTAGAAATAAAATGACAAACTAACATTTGTATCACAGGTTGTTTAGTTGTCAGCATAATTTCTATAAAAACAAGATACGAGTATCAACGGAACAATTAGCTGCAATGATTTAAGCTGCTGCATTTTGATGTTTTTAGGCTCTAGTGCAGACCGAGGCAAAACGGATCAGTGGGTGAATCGGATCAAAGTAAGAAATGCGTTATTATTTTTAATACGCCGTTGACACAAAACTAAAAAACTGGTGCCTGGATCCCCAACTCTTCCCGCACCATACGCTATCGGTAGTGTTTCGATACGAGTAATACATGAATATTAGCGCTGCTCACCAGCAAGCCGAGATTTTTGTGTATTCTAATTTTGACACTTATCTAAAGTGAGCACTTTCGATTTTTTTGAACAATTTTACGGATTCATGTTAAAACCAAAGGGCTTTAATTGATTGAAATAGGTTCTATTTTAGAAAACAATAACAAACACATCGATGCAGTTACAAAATCGCCAATTGCCGACGCTGTGACCATCTACGAGTACCTATACAGTAATAAAATTAAAGTGTCTGTTTGTTATGTGTATTAAAAATAACAGATTTTTATGTATCGGTGAATACATTTTTAAAAATTTGTATGTTCCAAGAAATCTCTGAAACAGCTGAACCGATTTTGATAGGACTTTCACTGAAAGAAACCTATTGTATTTATTTATTTTAGTCACGGTATTCCCACGGGAACGGAAAATGTGAGGAATCCTAAAGTTCACGCAGACGAAGTCGCGGGCTGTCACTGTTTTATTTTCATAGAAGAACTTCACTCAGAATCAAGTAATATCGTAGGCGAGTAAGTCAGACATTAATAACATTTTCTATCTCATACATCCATTAATGTTGACGTTATAATATTATCTCTCTTTATTTACCATCGAATTTTGTGTTTATGAAGTTTCGTGAAAGCCTTTGTCAATATTGTTTAACCTTCCAAGGTTGTTAAATGAGTTTAGTACCCTTTCGATTGAGTTAAGATTAAATTTATTAGTTAAAGATTTTGAATAAGTCAACAGTTTTAGTTAAACATTAAGCCTTACTTGCACCATCTCTTTAATCTTCAATTAATTTCACATTTTATTTTTCTAAAATAACTAATAATGTTCATACAATCTTGAAAATATACATGAGTTTTCAAGTTTTTAAAGGTAGATCGGTTTACGGCAAATTTCAATACAAGAGATCATAAAGAATCCCGAATTTTTTAAATTTGAAAACATTTAATCTGAAATTTAAAATCTCTCGAGATCAGTTATTGAAATTGGCTGTTAGTGGGGGTTGTTTTATAGCATTTTACTTAACAGGGAATGTTAACTTAACAGGGAAACATTCCCTTCTGTTACGAGTACATCCTATATAGGACACAACATCTTATGTTTATTTCTAAGGTTTATTTAAACAAATTACGTGTGTTCTTTCGCTGTTAAAATAAAATCTTATACAAGTTGGACAAATCAGTACCAAAATATGCCTTAGTTTTTATGTGTCATTCAGCATTACAATTTTAAATGTACCTAGTTTTCTGCAAGTAATCGTCATTATAATAATCCGTTTAATCTTGAAATAATATTTATACACCAGCCGATGGCTTCAAAATAATCCGCGTCATCGTGTTCTGATGAATAAACTATATAACTGCCCAGTTTCATCAATGCCCGTTCAGTATTTAAACCCGTAATAGTCGAGAGCGATCTCTCAGACAGCTCAGCAACTTATCACAGATTTTTACATGTGGTTCCGCTATTCTAAAAGAGAGTGTAAGATTTATTATTATAACTACACGCTCTTCAACATTAACCGCTCCGATAAGAAAAATAATTTAATAATGACTTGCTTATTTCACTTAAAAGACTATAAGCTGAAAAATAAATAAACGCATTTGATACAAGATGATACAGCACGAATCTACTTTAAAAAATCAGAAAGGCAAGATAGGATCGTAAAAAATGTCGAGAACAAATTTCCACCAAGATTAAATCTGTGTTCAAGCACCTTTCAACTGCCCTCAATTTCATATTATTTTCGGGGGATTTAAACTTGTGAGTGCTTCTCGAAATCTGCTTCAAGGTATGAATTTTCTAAGAACAAAGTCCTTTTAAGGCTTATCTAATCTTGCAGAAGCGTTTCGTTAAAAAATAACATTTATTATCACACAATATCACTCGTTTAGTACAGCAATGGCACAACTCCAAAAAATACGAATCTAATTTTTCATAATAATTTAACGTTAAGAAGGTGGATATTTTTGAAGTATTTAAGTCGGTTTTATAGTGTTTTACGAGTAGAGTAAAAGCTCCACCTGTTCATTTCTCTGTCTGCCACTCACTGGGTTATAGAACTTAAGAATTTATAGCTTAAACATTTAAAATTTTCATAAATAATGTTATTTCTAATAACAAATACAAAATTAAGAATAAGTTTTTGATGATTTTTTGTAAAAAATTATAATTTTAGAGATGTGGCATTGTTGGTCCAAAAAGCGATATTTCGTTAGCAAGTCATGTCTTTGTTGGAAGGTTATTCTTGTCAGGGCAGAGCCGTAAAACACTGTCATATATTTTGATAAACAAACTATGTCATGCAAGATGGACGGTTGAAGATATGACGGTTTCATTTCATTTGTGTAATATAAACATTTGTTTTATTTATTTTTTGATCCATCTCAGTCAAGGTTTGTTACAACTAGAACTTACTACTTTCATGTTGACATTAGTATTGAAAGGTATCATTAGGTCATACGAGTGAGACTAGATAAAAAAAAGATGTCGTTTTTTTCTTCCAATAACCGACACATATGACTTCAACTTACCTACAACATTAAGTTGAAATGCTAGCGACATTTTGGGCTCGGTGTTGACTTGGCACTCGTATATGCCAGCGTCTCGTTCCTGAGGAAACTTGATCTGAAGCGTCCAATTTTCTGACTTGTCCGGCCTGATGACCTGTTAAGAAATAAGTTTTAGTAATTACCATAAATAATTTATTAATAATTTTATAATTACCATAAAGTTCTTAAGCTTGCTCTAAAATTTACTATCAACATACATATGGCTGAGTTCCCTAAATGGGGTAGCGGGAACTGCAGGATAATAAAGATCTCGCTGCCGCGTTTAACATAAAGGGAATAGATATTAATGATCAGGGGGTCTACTCTGAAATGCCGCTTTCGAATCTTTTGGTCCGACCGAAACCCGACTGAAGCTCGACCGAATCGAAGCCCTTGACCCTACTACGAAATTGCTTCGGATGTTCACAGCTCATTCAGAACCATAGAGAATAATTCACATTGACTAATATTATAAGCTTTCTATTATCTAGCCTTATACCTGTCAAATAGAGTTCGATCGGACCGAATGAAAAAACAGTGCGACTGACCCGATCGAAGGTAGTTCGTAATAGGAAACACCTCGATATTCGGCCGATACTTTGTTTATCGTCACTTCAGAGTAGACCCCCAGTATCAGGTTGCTAGCTTATGATCTAAGAGAATGCCGGACTTCCTTAGTCGATTCTTAGTAAATTAACGGAAGGAGAAGCAGCTGATGTATTCTAGTGAAGAACGGGACTAAAATTGTCTACAAGAAATAAATGCATGCATATGAAATAAATTCCTGGTATGGACTCGTGACTGGGATCCAGTTTATGATTGACTGGAACTACGTTAAGGGTTAAATAGGTAAACCCAATAGATTCCTTGGCCAATATAGAAAACCTATTGCTGACTAAAAATTAAGGCATAAGGCCTTAAGGGCATAAGACTTACCTGAAACCTTTGATCAGATGTGTATGTTAAAATACCCGCTGTCAGTATATGTAAATCCCTTTTTCTTATCCAGGATACCTATAAAGAAAGAAAAAGTTATTAAAATAACGCCGCGTAGTGCCGGCAGAGTTTGTACCACCCCGTGGGTATCGTACGAGGCGATTAAGGGTCTCCGGGAGGTGGGCGGCAGCGCCTCCTTTACTGACAACATAGTCCGAAAATCACACTGCGGTCACCAACCCGCCTGCCCAGCGCGGTGACTATGGGCAAAAGCCCCCTGTGGCAGTAAGCTTGTAGCGTGCTCATGAAGGCCTACGTCCAGCAGTGGATTGCAATAGGCTGAAGAAGAGTTAAAGAGCTAAAAATCGGGAAGCTAGCTATAAGATATGTAAGCAAGTAGTCTCAAATTTTAATTTTGGGGACAAGTTCTCTATAGTGGGCTGTTTTCTTATCATTTCATTTGACAAAACCCCCTATGTTAAACCCTATATAAGCTAGGAGCTAAGCTTACATACAGTGAGAGATAATTACATACAAATGGGGTAGCAAGAACTGCAGGATCATAGTGGGGTAGATGTTTTAAATCAGTGACAAAGTTACCTCATGCCCTGAGAGAACGCCCACAAAATCCTAGTCGACTCTTACAACATACACGAAAGGAGATACAGCTGATATATTCTAGTGAAGCCCCGCAATAGCACAGGATAAATACCGTGAACACAAAAGAATTAAAAATTGTTTAAGATAAACATTGCCTATATTTGACAGATCGTCGTCGTCGTTGTCAGCCTATTACAGTCCACTGCTGGACGTAGACTTTCCCCAGTGTACGCCACATGGCTCGATCTCCTGTTTTTGCCATCCAATCACTACCAGCCGTCCTCTTTAGGTCATCGGTCCATCGGGCCGGAGGGCGCCCAACGCTACGCTTGCCGGGGCGCGGTCTCCATTCGAGAACCCGGTTACTCCACCGTCCATCGGTTCTACGACAGATGTGGCCGGCCCACTGCCACTTCAGTCTGCTACATTTGACAGATATTCCTTACATTTATCTGTCAAATATTATATTTAAACAGTGTCTAACTTAGGTGGTTTTGTGATACCTAACGCCTAAGGTATTTAACATTAAAGCAAGTATTGATATAAAAATCCAACATATCAAACTTTTTTCATCAGAACGTCGTGTTTCTTGTTTACCGCTTGTTAAATAAGTGCAATTGATTGGAGATTAAATTGTCGCATATTCCAATTTATCGGTGTAAGCTTTGCGACTGCATGCATAATGGAAACAATTCATTTGTCGGCGTATTTCATCGGTATCGGCGATTTTTATTAAACCTTTTGAAAAACCGATTTCGGAATAACAGCTAGACGTGTTATTATTGAAGAACTTAAACATTTTTTAAACTTAACATTGCCTAAAAATATATTTGCCTTATATTTTTCTTCACTATGGGTGCGCCCACCACCGGGCCCTACGCCCTCCACTGACCCTCGGATCTGATAACTGATAACTGCGAAAACAGGCACTTGCACTAACTACAATCGCCACGAGAAACCAGACCCGAGCACCTAGCATGCAAGACAATACATTGCACTATTCCGAAATCAAAAACTAGATTAATAATCTAAATATGTATGCCAACAACTGTGGCATCCTCAGGATTATAGAAATTAGTAAATTAGTAAACCACTAATTATTATGAAACTCTTAAACCCAACACATTACGTAATGTGTTGCGATTTTAGAGTTTCATAATAATTAGTGGTTTACTAATTTCTATACTATTATATACCTATATATACTAATACCATAGTGAATGTTTGAACTTCCGAATTGTAACGCCTAATACAATTTCATTTATATTTTTCTGTCAAATATCATTTTTAATCAGTCTATCTTCATTTTATTAAGATAATGCCAGTCAAAAGCATATTTATCCACTTCTCAGATTAAAGTAATTAATTCCATGTCCTAACTTAATTGAACAATATCACTATATATTGTATGTTCCAATTTATACCAGTTTTTAATAAAATTAAAATAGCCAGTCACCATGCGGCAGCCTATCTGCTAAAATAATGGTATTTACGAGCCACTGGGCTTGAGCCCGTGATAAGCGCTTAATAGAGTTTAGAAACATCCTGTGCCGCCATTTTAATTTTTTACCCTATTACGGAGAATCAAATAGCTGCGGTAATGATTTTATTAGTCTTCTAGCGACCGCCCGCGAATTTGTCTGCGTGAACTTTAGTATTATCTTCCTTTACTTTCATTTCCCGTGAGAATTTTGGTAGTGTCTTTTCGTGTACAATAAAGAAAACTAGCCTAAGTAACCAATATGTATATAACAAGTAATAAAGAATAATTGCCTCTAATTTACTCCTTATTACATCGGCTACTTGCCAATGAAAGTCCCGTCAATAGGGTCGATTCCGGCAGTCACACTTAAACCTAAACCTAATTTTAGTCAGGTCTATCTCTCTCCTTTCTTAACTTAAATGGCAGAGAGAGAAAAGGACAGGTAGGACTAATTTTACGTTAATATCGCTATAAATAATAATTATGTACCTATATAAATAGCCTAAAATAAAATACAACAGGTTTTAACATTCAGCTGCTGTATTATTTTTATTTTGAGTTTAATAAAGAATTTTCTTTATTTATACATATTACATTGCTTTATATTACATATTATATTGTTTTTTCAGATTCTATTCCACGCTGAATAAGTCCAATCGATCTATCAGGGAGGGAGTCGTGCTATAATTTGGACGTCTAAATAATGGTTCTAACGGTTCAGTGAGCCCATACATCCAGATAAGGCAGGTGATTTAGGTAATCGGTTAATTTAATATATTGTATACCATCTTTGATACTTCGTGTATTGCTAGAAGAAACCTTGATTATTAGAAGTAAGATAGACTGGCAAGCGAGAGCTTTAAATAGAAAGAGATATAATAGCTTCAAAATTAATATTATTTTAGATGAAAATTACAAAGCATTAGTTGGGTAAAACCATTTAAGTACTCTAGAACTCGAACTCAATATTTCCGGCTTGAAACACTTATTTATATTCTCCTAACATTGTGAGAGAGAAACTTTAGGCATTCTGCAAAGATTCCCTTTTGAATCAAAACTTTTGTACACGTGTACCTATTTCCTTCGGAGAAATGATTTTAATTATCAACTTAAATTATAAATTGTTTCCGTGCCGACGGAATTGTGAGTGAAGTGTGAAGGGGCTTTCTCATTGAAAGAGTTGCGGTATGCCTAGTACTACAGTCCTTTTGATCTAAGGTTCGATTCGAGCTCTAAGGCGGTTCTTATACCTCGCCTTGGTTCAATACGTCTTTGTGATATTGTTATGGTCCAATGTGGGCTGGTCACATCTCTAGTAGAACTGATAGACAGTAGAGTAAGCGGATTCTCGATTGGAAACCACGCGTTGGACGCCCTCAAGATAGATGAACCGATGACTTAAAGAGGGCGGTTGGTAGTAAATGAATGGCGAAAATGGGAGATCGAGTCTTGTGGCGTACTCTGGGGAGGCCTATGTCCAGCAATGGACTGCAATAATAGGCTGAAATGAATGTGAATGAATAATAGGGGCAAGAGAGCAGTGCAAGGTGAATTCTAGTTTACAAATTAACTGTTCTCGGTCCTCTTTAGATTCTCAATTCAGAAATATGTATGTATATACCTGTGCCAATGCAGGACTAGACTAGAATATATCAGATGAATCTCCTTCCGTGTTTATCGTAATAGTCGACTAAGGAACTCAAGTTCTTTCCCTCAGACCTAACCAGCAACATGTCACAAATCTTATAAATGTGTTTCTGTTTTACTAATGCATAAAAATAGAAATATAACTCGATGGAAAACCTTTAAATTTATCATACAAGTTATCTTATGTATGTAAGTATACATGAAAATTTACATCTTCAAATAGACACTTGCAACTATTAAGTTCACTCCCATTTGTCACGTCAACAACTTTGTGTTGCACTGAGTTGACTAGCATGGAAATCGTGTGTCGACTTCAACAGAAACTTAGCGTTTGAGTTGACAAAAGGTGAATTATAAATACATTTATGTTATGCTTTCAGTATTGCGACGGAATAACTAATAAGTAGTACGAGGTGCTCAGATGATGGGAGTTTTTCCACTAAACGACACGGCCACGATACGACCACGACAACGACAGCACCACGGTTTTTTTGCAAGTGTATGGATATCTCCGACCGTATTTCGGCCAAGGCGACCAATCTCTATGGACATTGGCCATGTATGCAGGAGATATTATAGTGCACAAGTGTGTGCGCAAACACAGATGCACTCTCTATTCCCTCACTCTCATAGTCCGATGGGACGGAAAGCCGACACAACCGGAGAGAGATCAGGCGCAGAACCAACGGCTTTACGTGCTTTCCGAGGCACGAGCTAAGTGACAATTTTGCAACATTAAAATTGTACCCATGAATTTATTTCATTTTTGCAAGTAAAAATGTGTTAAATAGTATAGCTCGTTTTTCGACTAGACGACAAGACCACGACATTTCGTCATCTAAATAGGGGTATTTAGATGACGAAATGTCGTGGTTGTGTCATTGTCGTTTCGTCTAGTGCAAATACGCCCATTGTAACAGCGCTTAGCTTTTACGTTTGTTGTCATAACAAACACACGTGATTTGACGAACGCTCGGCAATTAAAGATTCATATTGAAGTAAACGTTTGGCAAACGAACCTCTATTGATTCGATCGATTATTATTTTGTTATGACTTTTGAGACAATAGGGAATATGCGTTTGACACGAAAATAGATTTTTTATATTTTATTCGAAAGATATTACAAATACAAACCGAATAGTGCAAAAATAACATCAATCGGTTAGGAAATACCAAAGTTATAGGAGTTTAAAAGTTTGAAAAATTTACAACATAAAAGGAGTCAAAACATACAATTTTACCTATATTTTGAATTATCTCATTGATTTAATAAATACTTTATTAATATCTGCACCTATTAATAATCAATTTTTATGGACAACAATACACAAAATATAAAATACATATTACGTTTATAAAATAAGATTGCATTTTTTCCCCATACTAATTTGAGACGGTTGTCTACTATGACGTCAAAGTCTTTGTCATTTTAGTATGGAGCAAACGGACCGTTTCAAAAACATTTTGCCGACTCGTATTTTCGAATTGCTGTAAATCCAAAACGGTTAAAGTTAGATATGCTATTCCAAGGGCAAATTCATTTTTACGTAGAATATAAAAATGAAATAAAAAAATTTCATGCATATACCTTATCACGAACTTGTCGCTCTGTAACGTAATTGTAATGCAGGCAAAATTGACAATGTGGCAATAGCGTTATAAGTACTAACCATCCAATCAAAGAGTTTTTGCTTACAGAACATGTACTCCTAGCGTATAGCTTATCATAGTTCAAAGGAGTTGGGACATCTCTCGCATAGGTATATAACAATAATGAAATAAAATTATTTAATTCGTGGCCGTCGTTGTACAAAAGAACAAAACACAAATAAAAACCTGTTCCAAGTGAAATTTTCCCTTCATTATTTCTAAATAGAAAAAATATACGTGGAAGTTAAAAACCTACTCACTCCTTCCATTTGCTTATGCAGTGCAAATACTTTATTTACGTTACATTATGAAACTGTTATTTTAGAATCTGGAGCGTGCCCTTCAAATAAGTAGTGCTGTATGAAGAAATAATAAAAAGGAGTTGTGATTATCATTGCGGATATGAGACAACGAATGTAGCCTACGCAGCTGTGTCACATTTGATAGATAATAATTAATTCTGTAACTGAGAAATAAATACAAAAACTGTCAGTACATAAGAAAAGTGTGCATAAGTATGTAAGACGCTGTTGCGTACGTGGACCGAGAAGTCCTGTGCTCAGCATATACCACAAACAAGTTTGTAGAGCTGATTTTCAGCACAGGGCTTAGATAGTATACAGTGACGAACGAGGGAGGGAAAAGAAAGGTATAAGAGAAAAAGGAAAATGACAACTATTTTGAAACAATATGGAATTCAGCAGTGGACTGTAAAAGGCTGATGTGCTGTGATTCGAGTAAGCTGGTAAAAAAAAATGTTTGCTTCAACCACTGTTTATATTTTATACTTATAGAGTAATTACTTTTTATTGGTAAGATAATAGCAAATACCATGTTTGACATCGACTATCGCGAAATTGAGCACAGTCACAAGTTAAAAACTAAGCATGCGGATAGGGACGGATATATATTTTTTTAAATATAAATGATGCACACATCTTAAAACACCTTAACCTAGTCCCACGGTAAGATCTCTAAGGTCTTTGTGTCGTGGGTAAATAACGGTATATAAATACATAATATACATACATAATTATAGGAACGTCAATGACTTGAAAACAAACATCGATATTCATCAGCAATGTTTGCACCTACCGAGATTTGTACCCAGGACCTACGAGTATGGCGCGGCAGGCGAGGTCACTTCCAAATACGCCAAACGGTCGTTCGAATTCTTAATCGATTTTTTAAAGATAAATCTAAGTAATTATTAGGGACACTCCCCATTGTTCTTCCTACGCAATGCGGCGCTATTTCCACCTGATCTCGATTCTAAAATAACATAATAATCGATACGGTGTCACAGATAACCTATCAAGATACATTTTATCATTGAATATTCTGATATCTACTATTCGATATCTAAGTGTCTATTGTTTTATGCTGTTATCGAAACTTTTGCGAGAGACGTCGACTATTTAGCTTAAAAATATGACTACGTTAAATCAACAGACAATTGATACATTAACTGGCGTCTAAAAACTTTAGAATTCTCGTGGGATTTTCGAAATATTCTTTCTCAGTGATTCCCAAAAACACTGTAGTTGTTTTAATTCAGTCTAGAATACAGGTTAGCCTACAATGATAGAAACAGTAGGACATCCTATACCATATTTTTTTATTGTCTGTAAGTACAAATACTACCTGGTGAATAAACTTATTCATATGACATTAAGGTCCGTTTATATCTACAGATATTGAGCGTGTCAGACAAGTACAGACAAAATATAAGGTCCGTGTCTGTTGGTGTCTGCGCGGCCCTGTAACGATATATATACATTAGTATACACTGTATAAAATAATATTCTTTTCTCCCACGGCACGTGTCTGACACGCTCAATCTCTGTAGATATAAACGGACCCGTGTGAACTTTAAACTCAATTCTATTTCCCTTACACTTCTCAAGGACCATAAAAAGGTATTAAATACCTCATCTTTCTACGCCTAGTAGATTCGGCTGTGGTTTTTCTATCATTACTCAATCACAAGAGCTTTACGAATATCGATTTTATATGATCAGAATAATAATTCTATTGTAATGTATTGTGATTTATAATTATTTTATTTTTTATTTTTTTTATTTCTGCATTTGCGATCAGTCCTGGGACTATGAGCAAATTTGTTGTGTGGCTATGGCGATTTTCGAGTGTGTCCTTCAGCAAAGACATCTCCTCGTGGCAAGTGATCATTTCCGATCATGTAGCTCCAGTATGTGATGTCTTTTCAGACGTTTAGGGTACGTTTGGCATGTTAGTTGGGAGGCCAGCCTATTTGGATGGTTTGCTAACCGCTGTTTGGTACTTTATGGCAGTCGATCTGATCTCATCTTTAACAGTGGTCATTTGCAGATGCTCATGTATTTCGTTGTTGGTGATGAACCACGGTACATTTGCAATAGATCGCAGGATCATGTTCTGTGCTCTCTGTAGAATAGAGATGTTGGAATTACTAGCATTCCCCCAAAGCTCTACCCCATATGTCAATATTGGTTTCAGTACACTTTTATAGTAGAATAGCCCTGGAATTTCACTTTTGTAGCATTAGTACAATGTGCTTCAGAGATAAGGACAATATCCAGTTTATGTTCTTACATAAATGTATCTATCTCGTCTTTATTTGGAGCTAGGCCGTCTGGGTTCCATGTTGCTATTCGAAGAGAGGTCATCTTGATAATTTGTCGACTAGGTTTGCTATGAGGCCCATGAGGGTGCTCATTTGTTGTAGGATTAGGTCAAATTTTTCAGCTTGTTTGAGAAGGAGACTCTCTATAGTGTTGTTAACTGTTTGTTGTGCGGTATATTGTTTTTCATCAGTTCTGGGCTTACTCTGTGTTGTTATGGATTCAGAATAGAGCATCTTTGGGGGTTTAGCTAGTTCGATATTCTTGGGACCGGTAGTCAAGTAATCTATCGAGATTATCTTCTCTGTTTTATTCTTGACTGAGTGCATTTTCTGCTTCCTTGCCAGGATTTCTCTATAAACTTCACAACCCTTGTAGTTGGCGGGATGTGGGCCGTGGCATAAAGCGCACTGAGCTGGGGTAGAACGGTCTTTTTTGGGACAATCGGACGTTTTGTGCGATTCACTACATCTTACACAACGGTAAGGGCGCATGCAGTAGTTTTTAGAATGTCCATATTGTTGGCATCGTTGGCACTGTACTATTGATTTTTTCTTTTTTGGCTCTTCAATAATTACTGCTTGGTGATAAATATATCGAAGGTCCTTTGCAGCCTTATTATTGGGTCCAGGTATCATGTTGACAAAGAAAGTTGATGTGGGCCTTTTTTCTGGGCCAAATCTAGCATTGATTATTTCTCCAACAACAGTATTCCCAGTATATTCAATTTCGTCCTTGATGGCGCTAATTGGAGTTGTATGATGCAGATTACGGATAACTATTCTACACGCTCTTTTGTCCTTTCTATTGAATGTATGACCAATAAGACCATTTTCTCTTACCACATGTAGGAGTTGTTTGTAGGTTTCAACATCTGCACTACTAAGTCTTAACTGGTTACCACTAACGATTTTGTACGTGAATTGCTTTTGTTCCACCACTGTTAGTAGTAGGGTTGTCAGTTTCTTTACATCCTCAACACCATAGAGTATTATTGGCGGGGGTTTGTTGACCTTTTTTTGCGTAGGTGGTAAATTTTGCGTCTCAGTCAGATCTATGGGTAAACCATAATATTTGTTGAAGGTCTCTATTCCTTCTGGAGAAGAGCTGTCAGATGGCTTCCTTCTCTTAGGATTCCGTGAAGGGACTTTCTGCCAAGGGGGTGGGTATATGCCACTGGCATCCACATTTCTGGTTGGTTGTGCAGATTGTTCTAGTCTCTCTTCAGAATGTACAAATTTACCGTTGGTTTTACTCCCAACGGAGGAGCTTCTTGGCCGAATCGGTTCAAACAGGCCAGGATGGAGAACCTGCTGTATAAGCTTCTTCGGTTTAGCTTTTTCACTATAATCGACTTCACTAAGCAAGATTGTGCCCCCCCCAGAATACGAGGGGCAGTCTGAGTTTGAGTTAAACTCAGAGAGGGATTCTCCGGATTTACCGGTACCCTCCTGGGGTAGTTTCTTTTTCAATTTTGCTTCCATGGTTGCTTGCTTTCTCCTACATTCCAGCTATTTTAGGGACTATTTAGGTTCCAAAGCTTCCTGGAGCTTCTTCTAGCCAGAGGCTAGGTGTATAGTTATACCGCCATTTGCTCGGTCGCCAGGGCCTCGTTAGTTATCTAGCAGGGAGCACCACGGTGGAACTTTTGCCACCGTTGCCATGCGGCGCGTGCAGGTGAGGTTGACAATAGGGTCGGATAAGCTGTTAGTCCATTCTCCCCTTACTCCCTATACAGACTATACTTGACAAGATTTTATTCAACTTCTAGAAGTCATATTCTAGTTTATGATATAATTTAACAATTGTTGTTTGTACTCCAACACCGGGCCCTACACCCTGTATACTGTACAATGTACAGACAGTCGTAATGAAAAACCATAAAATTTATTATGTAGGTGGTGGTATATTATATTTTTTGCAAATTTGGACTTGCCCTCCTAATTTTAAAGGCTTATTGCTCACACGTTCAATTATTATTTTAGATCAGTTTTGTACAAATGGGTATGATGTTAAAAGGTAAGTATAAAATAATAATTAAAATTAAACTATTAAACAAAAATATTCTGTGCTGTGCCGGGGCTTCACTAGAATACACCAACTTCCTCTCCTTTCGTGCATGTCATAAGATTCGACTAAAGATTTCGGCATTCTCTCAGGCTGTAAGCTAGCTTGTCATTGATAATCAGGCCCCGTCAAGTTAGTACGAGCTGCCGTAAAGCCTACGCGGGCTGAGTTGTTCAGTCCATTTTTATATAACATCCTTGGCTTACAACTCCATTTTTATATAACATCCTTGGTTTACAACGTCACACATGCCAACGTCCATTACTGCAGCTCGAGATAAACATATTTTGTGAGTGAATGGTACGACCGTGTGGTACAGCAGCACAGCAGCAAGCAAAGTAAATCCAACATGGCGTTCGTTTGTTCTGGCGGTCGGTTTGTTTGTGAATTTTTCTGTTTATTTATTCGCTCCAGTAATGTTGAGTAGAGTTTCGGTTTCTCCGTTTAGTGTGTGAGATATTTAACAGTATTCTGATAGTGATTTAACCTAAGATAGTGACTTTTAATCCAAGATAGTGACTTTTTTTTATAACCTAGTTTTTGCAAGATACTTAGTGTTTTGTGTTTTTTTGTTATTTATTTATCCTTTATCATGGTTTGGATGGATGGATCATGAATGGATTTTTTGGAAGGATTGTATTCCTTTTTGTGTCATTTCTTTAAATTAAAATGTATTATTCTTCATAACAATAATATCCTTGTTTTATTTGATAAAATGACTATCGTTACGTGTGTATATATTTCGGATTGGGCATTTTCCCTTGTAGAAAACTAGAGCCAGAACTCTGGTTTGAGTTTTCTGCAAGTAAAAATGCCTAATTCCGGAATGTATCGTACATTCCTAAGTACCTATCCCTGCATTCCAAATTTATCGTCAGTTTTGCGGGGGTGAGGTAAGATGGCAACAGTGAGCTTGCCTTTGATACTTTTTGTACTCAGTTGCCCTTCTTCTCCGCTAGGAGTAAATGTGTTCTATGCTGATAATTTACATCCTATTCCCGATATGCTAAACATGGCTTGGTGATCTCCGTAGTGCATATATGTATTATGTTATATTAAAACATAGTCATCATACCTATATACCGCTATCACGTTACCTTGCTTTGCTATTGAAGGATGTATATTATAAACCTACCGAGCAACGTTTTCATAATATTAGTAAACCTAGACAAGACTGAGAACAATTCTGCGAGCTAATTGTTCTATAAACAACATTTTCACTTCACTAAATTTAAATGCCGTAACTGAATAGCAGTCTAGACCGGAGCGTGTATTTAGAAGTGATTATCCAACTAACTTTGATTGTTGTGTTATTTCGCAGTCGACCTATTTTTGTCTAGAGGTTGGCGAAGGTTTTTTTTATTATTTTTATCTGCAGGAGATTTTTAGGTCTATTTACCTTAAGATATCTTATAAATCAATATTCTATAGTCAGTATTCGGATTTGTGTCCGTCTTGGACGCAAGTTAACAGTTTATAATTATAATTAGACTATACCATGACCGTTTGTTGCTGATATCCATGGCCATGACTATCAATAAATGAAATTAATAAAAATGTTTATACATACAGCTTTATCCCCTAGTTGTTCCACTCTGCAATGCAGAAACGCTGTTTGTCCCACCACGGTGGTCACATTTCTGGGTACGTTGTACTCGAAGTACGGAAAGGAGCCCACACTGTCCTCACCGTAGTGGGCTGTTCCTGTAAAAAATAAATAAATTTCATAATTATCATTATCCAATGGAATAGGTAGAAGTTAGTCATCTATACGTTTGCTCTAATAGGAAGCCTTCATTTTGGTGCGTTCATCAGGTCAAGTGATGAACGTCCAACCGCTATTGATGGAAGTATTGTCATGATGAATGTCGTTGCCAAATGATACAATTTGCAGGCACTCTAGTTTTTCATCCTCCAGGGTATTTCCCTATTCGGATACTAATAAATAACCTCTTAAAATTAGTTCAATGTGTTTAGTAGGGGACTTCTCATACACATCAGCAATCTGCAGCTGGGCGTAGACTTTACGCAAGGCACGCGACAGGCTACTGGCAAAGGAAAGTTATTGCCCATAATCACCACGCTGGGCAGACGGCCCCCCGATTACGTAAAAGCAATAAATAGCAAAGCCGAAGCCGCGCGATCGCGATAATTGAGAGTATGTGCGAGCGCTCGACGGCGTCCTCCCGCGCAATTGCTATTACTTTTACGTAATCAGGGGGCAAGTCGGTGACCGCAGTGTAATTTTCGTTCTATGTTGTCGACACGGAAGGCGCCACTGTCAGCCTCGCCGATACCCTTAATCGCCTCTTATCATACCCACGAGCAGATATTGGGTGGTACTATTCTATTCTGCCGCTACCACACTGCTGAACTCCGGTCTCCATAAATGACCTCTTGCGAATGAAATGCAAAAATCCGTTACTGAAGGTAAATTTGCCCAAATTATCTCATAACGTGTCACGTTAAACACCCTACAGCATTCCCTTTGAAGCTGCCCAAAAGGAATGCCAAATTACACTGTCATCATAAACAAAGGTAGCTTGATTAAGAAATTATTTGGACTCGTAACATCTGAGCTCTAATAGCTGTGTGCTATGCGAAATACCCTGTAAGGGCGCTATTCCAGCAAGGATGTGCTACGTAGCTATGAAGCAAAGTATCTTATGTAACAAATACTAGCTGATGCCAGTGACTTCGTCCTGGGGAACTACAGAAACTAACATAGGTATACTTTTTCATACTCCCAATTGTTATGCCTGCGATTTTCTGATCTGAGATCTGTCGAGTAAATAAAGCGTAAAGGGATAACAAACAAAACCATAGATTTTCCTTTTCAATATTAGTAAGGATGTGACCGTTTGCACTGATGCTAAACTATGTATCGGAACAAGTAACCTTCGCTTTGACGATGTGTCACAGATATAAAGCACATCCACATGCGATGATCTACAGCACGCATCTACAGCATGCATCTATAATATTATACAATACTCATAGCTAGATATCAAGAAATCAGTTGGCGTTTCGTGGATTTATAACCAACAAAATTGAATCTGATAATGGTTTTATTCGCCTTAAGATGAAATCAAGGAGAAAAGTCAGTTCTCCTTGATGACAAATAAAACCAGCATTATGTCTGCCAGACCGTATTATTCTACTATTACTGTTACCCCTATTTCATTGAAGTGTCATTGCCAGATAGCATCCATATCACGCATCCTTCTAAAAAAACATAGCTCCTCTTCCATATAAAAAAACATAGCTCAATCGAATTCGTTTCAATCAGTGATTAGACCATATAAGTGTGATCGGATATCAAAAGCATCTTTAGCTACATACGAGTATCATAGCATATCACTGGTAAAAAAGCAGCCTAATTCGGGTCTTGCTCGACCCCTTTTTACAGGAAAACATTTGGTATGTGATATAGGAAGGGTTGGATGCGGTTAGTAATTTAATATTGGGCAAGTCTTGTTTTGGCTTTTAGGTTTAGCGGGTATTGTATTAGGGTAAAGCTACCGTAGAAAATACAAACATATTAGGTTTATGCTTAAGGTTATATAAAACTATGCTAAATTAGATATCGAATATCAAATACTTCCGAGATTAGGCTTATCGGTATTATGAGGTTGATTAGAAATAATTATATTCCTGGTAATATATTTTTTTACTTCTATGCTGCTCTGGGAGTGAAAAAAAAAACGTATAATACTACAGCTGCTTCTCTTCCCGGGCATACTGTACAAGTCAGAAGAGAGACAAGAGGGTTTTGGTGTTTTGTAGGCGATGGGCTGACCACGTGTCACTACTAACCGAACTTGTACATCTCAATTATACCCTCAAAATTGGTCAGAAGTAGCACCATGTGGTTCTATCGACCCTTGGTGCTCTGCCTACCCCGTGAGGGATAAAGGCGTGATTATATGAATGTAAAGTATTTTTAGTATGTGTTGCTATTATCATAAATTCTACTCTAATACTAGTATTAAAAAATTAAGAACTATTTACTGAATAACGATTATGATTTCAACTACTGACTGTAGTAATTAGATTTGATAAAAAAATAATTTAATTAATTTAACTCCTGATACAATTAAACAATTAACTTAAATACTCTTAATTCAAATAATAAAATTGTATGTTTTCTTCAATTTAATTTGGATTAATTACAACCAACACCTTATCCTCGAGTAAAAATTCATTTCCAACATCAATGGGAACCCTTTTCGCAATACCCTCCTTCATTTACTTAAATTACCAGTCTTAAATCGCGCGGTTCACATCTCATTTTGTACATTTTTCACGTGCTAACGTTTTTAAGTCAGCTCCAACGCAAAGGATTTCGCTTTTATTAATTTCTTCAGGGTGAATCGACGTTTTTGAACGATGATTACTTGATTTCAAGTTTAGTCTATTTAATCTTCTTCTTCTTCTTCTTCAGCCTATTATAGTCCACTGCTGGACGTAGGCCTCCACCAGGGCGCGCCACAAGGCTACTGCCACAGGGGGGTTTTGCCCATAGTCACCACACTGGGCAGGCGGGTCAGTGACCACAGTGTGATTTTCGGACTATGTTGTCAGTACGGGAGGCGCTGCTGCCCACCTTCCGGAAACCCTTAATCGCCTCGTACGATACCCACGGGCAGGCAGGGGTGGTACAATCTCTACTCTTCCGACACCACGCGGTATTTAATTTAAGTTTTGGTTTTCAAAGATAATGGTGCAGTGGAAACTATTGCTTAAGGCTCGTTACTACGGCATTTGGTAAGCAATGATAATTGCTAATTTCTAGTACCTACCTGCTCCCTAACGTTGAATAAACCTTATTATTTGAGGGCAATAGAATAATTTGTTGAGTTTATGATTTTATTTAAATGTACTTATATTTTTATTTAAGAGACATTTACATTTTTTAAACTTACAATAAAAATAGCACCTACCGGTGAAGATATCTTTATGTCAATAATAACTATATAAAAACAGGCACAACTGAACATTAGGTATACCTAATTTAAAAATCTAAAAAAAGTAAAAATCTAATTGTATCTCAACACACATTAGCCTCAAAAGTTAAATAGTTTGTAAAAGTTATTAACTTAATGTTTCGTAATTATCTGTCTAAATAACTTTTTTATCGACAAGCTTTAATTCGAGTTGAATTAATAACTACAACTTCCAAAGAAGACTTATTAAAATTAAAGTTGTAAAACCAGCGATTAGTCCGTAGCCGGCGGCCATGGTTAATTTCAAAATCCCTAGTGTTGCCACTATGTGAACTAATAAAAGAGTGTTGCCAGTAATTGAGGTTATTCAGACCCGGGAGGCTATTTACCCGGCAATTTAATTAAAGTAATAGTATTGGACCTTTTCGGTGCGGGGAAAATAGAAATTACTATTACACCACAAAAATACAATGGAAATGATTAATCTGAGCCAAATAACTAGGGATTCCATAGGTATACACTTGGCTGTGTTTCCAAAACTGCAGAGTTATGAAGGAGACCCTACAGCAACGTTTAAAAAAGCGGGTCTAGATATAAAATATCGGTGACTAGTTGCTAGCTCTTTGCCTCAGAGAACGTCCCTAAATTCCTTAGTCGACTTTTACGACGTGCACGGAAGGTGCAACTGATCTATTGTAGTGATAACAGAAACTATGATGATGATGTTTTAAAAATAAATTATTTCTGTGTGTTTTTAATAATAACAATATAAGTACATAATATATGTCACATTATTATTTATCTAATATCTCTTTAAATATCCCGCCATAATGTTTTAATCTTCCATTTTAACGTAAAAAGATGTAACAGACAAAGTTGTTGGCATTTTATGGTAGGTAACATGTTGTGTGAACGGTTACATAAAAACAGGGAGTTCACCCCGGAGCAAGTGGCAACACTGTCATCTTTTTGCCGATAATGTTGCCATAAAATTATAATCTCGATACTTTTTACGAGTTTCAGTGAAATTATTTACTTTTCATAATTTTATGACTGTTGAATTTATACAATTTTGTTTTTATGAGGACAAAGTAAAACAGTAGGTATTAATTGATAGTTAAAATTTACAGGGAGATTATTGATTTCATAAATTTTCGTAAAGTCCTCCGTATTTTAAGTTAGTCATAGATATTTCTACATTTTTTCTGTATTTAGTAAAGAGCTTTGCTTAACGTTGCTATAGAATCTGCGACTCTGCAGTTCACAAATTTCGGGAACACTGTATCTATATATGTATGTATGAATGGTGAAGTACTAAGTATTCCTCGATATTACTGTACATCGCCTTAAGTAAACCAAAGCTAGTGACCAATTAGCACTTTGCACAGGTTTCTAGCCGGCTTAAGGTGGCATATTTATAATCGGCTTAGTCCAAGCTAAGCTTAGGTAGGGGTCAAGTGGCGACTCTTAGGCTTCTGGAGTTAAACCAGTTACGCTCGTATTCTTAGTGGTAAAGTTGAGTGGTACTTGAGGACACTCGAGTAAGGGATTTTCTTATATTCTTTATTGTACACACAAACATTAGACAATATAGTGACTTAGCATAGTTACACAGAGAGTGTACAAAGGTGAGCTTATCTATTTAAGAGGTTTCTTCCAGCAAACCCAAGCAAACAATTTGTTACACAATTAAAGAGGGCAAGTCATGTGCACCCAAAGAAACGGAACATTATAAAACTAAGTTTACAAAATATTAAACATTTATCAGCAAATTAATACTAATAAACTACTTAAATACATATACAAAATACACCATAAATACATATATGTGGTAAGTATCTACATAAAACATAGCTATAATTTACATTTACATCATTTCTTGTTTTACTACATATTATAAAACAAAGTCTTCCTGCTGGCTGTTGTCTCTATGGATTCTTCGCACAGGTGTAATGCGGACGCATTCGTGAGCGACCGCCAGTTTTGACATAAGTTTTATTTTTCAATAGTTGAGTGTGATTCATGTTTGAGTTAACAATTAATAATATTGGGGTTAGACTAGTATAATGTAAGCTGCCTTAGTTATATGCATCGGTTACATACATACCTACATAAAATTAGGGGAATATTGGGTAATGGGGGTCACTTAAGCAAGAAATAGAATACAAAAGCTGAAATTAACAAAAACTTTATTGCAACCGCCTAATAACAAAATTTACTTAATTAGCTATAATTTGAGATCAGTAATCATCACATTAATAATCATCTTTGGGAAATATAAAAATATTTAAAAAAAACTGATTTGACTCCCATTGCACTAAGTTACGGGTAATTAAGGTCACCTTGTGGGAAATGAGGATCATACAAAAATGTAACACAAATCGCGTCACGTAAGATACAGAGGTATCGTTTAATTCCTGGAGAACCTTCCTCTTTACTCTTTCGGTCCCCTTCTTCGGCCCTGTCATCTTCTTTCCTTGGCCCATGGCCTTGCCTTTATGCAGAAAAACGCAGTCTATTTACTCAACTTTGGACCCTAATATTTTGGAAACCAGACACTTCCCAGGTATACTTCCATGGCGAAAAATGACTTTGATGATGAAGAGATTCCGTAGATTTCGGGAACGTTGATGACAAAAAATCACCCTGTATATTTTTCCTTTCCCCTATCTTTTTCTTTGGGTGGCGGTCACTAGCGGGCAATGGGAATCACCCGATTCTCATTACCCACAAGTATTTCATGAAGAAAAAATAATCAACACAAAATATACATTAGAAAAACTCGGGATTTAAGTAGGAAATCATTACACCAAATGTACAAGTAAAGGCGTAAAAAGTAACATACAAGTAGATCAATAACTATAAAAGTTAGTGTATATTTTGCGTCCGGGAAAATTTACATCGGCGAGACGCATAAACAAAACACACCTCTCATTCTCTATGCTGTCGCCATACCCACGCGGCATGCTCGCAGTGACGGCGAGGGGAACAGAGCAGGCAGGGAGGACCCTTAACGCGTTTCTATTAGTGTTACTTTTGGAGACATTTTGGTGACCACTATTACCCGCTGACTCCCATTACCCGATCTTCCCCTACGCCTATGCTCAAAGAGCTTGTGCAGAAGTATGGAAATTACACACTTACTTTCCACCAGATAGCCTATTAGGTCTCTCGGGGTAGGAGGTGAGCCTACCGCCGCTTTTCAGGCACAAATACACAATCTAGCCATCGGTGACAAATCCATTGCTAAACGTTTTTAGGTAATTTTAAATAGGTGGGTCCTATAATCTTTTAGCATCAGACCCTCGTCCGTTATACAAATATAGAAAATAACATATAATCAAAACACGTAACCGAGGTTACGTGAGGAGGAATTTATATATATTCACACAGGATCTGGCTCAGGAAGCAGGGTAACTCTACGGCAATGCGGTAAAAAATATCCTTACATTTTATAACAGATTATACAGGATGTTTTTTCGTTACCACCCTTAACGAAAGGTTCGTACCTTTCGTTCTATATATAAAATTAAGTAAGTTTAAGCCAAAAAAAAATGCTGGGAAACGATGTAAATAAAAACAAAATTACTTGATCGGCCGAAAGTTATAGTGTCCAGTGTTTATGCTACTTTTTTCATAGACAGATAATTATTATTTCTCGTGAAAAAATCTTGCTGCGCGCGTCTATGTGCATTTGTGCAGAAAAATGCAGTCTATTTACTCAACTTTGGATCCTAATATCTTGGGAACTAAACATTTACCAGGTATGCATTCATGGAGAAAAATGATAGTGATGATGAGGAGATTCCGTAGTTTTCGGAAACGTTGACGACCCAAAATCACCAAACCAAAAATCAGTATAGGTAGGTATAAATTAAGCTTTATGAACAACCTCATTATAAATATCGTTCCAAAGAGCAACAGTGATACAACTCAAAAAATAATTAAACATGACTAAAATACACGAAAATTATCTATATACTCCTAACCAAAAAAAAAAAATATATAAAGATGGCGTGTTCTAATAATTGTGTTCCTAACGCGAAATAATCACGAAATAATATACAATAGAACAATAATGCCGTAAATAACGTAAGAACTTCCTACATTTTACTTAGTAATGTGCAAATGACTACTATAAAAACACCCCAACTTCTTCTATTTCATATAATTTTCGGCCCAAAACCACCTCTCAAAAAGTACCTTAAATAAACTCGCTCCGCTAATTTGTCCCATGCAAATTGTAGGACGAAAACCGCACACGCGAAATCCACGTACAAATTTTAACTAAAACTCATCGTAAACAGGCGGCACTCAGGTTTTCATAAAGAAAAAGCCAAAAGCTAACTGTAGGCCACTTCGTACGCTGTACGCAAAAGGACGCCCACATATTTCTGAGGTACTTTGGCGCAACACTCGCACCTATCTCTTTACAAGCGCCACAGTGTAGAAACTTGTACATTGAAGGTACACCAAGTGCATCCCTATTAAAACATTATAAAATACATACATACCTACATAATTATAAGGATATTGAAGTCCACTGCTATACGAGGGCCTTCCCAAGGTAACAGGCTCGATCATACATTATTACAGACAAGGCTGTGTTCCCGGAATGGAGGATCATGAATTGTGGGATCTTTTTTAATATAAGCGGGACAATATAAGTTGCTTATAGCGTGGGAGAAAGTCCCAGTTTCTTAGTCGACTCTTACGACATTTACGGAAGGAGATGCAGATAATAATATAGTCGCTCATAATGTTTTGAAATAGAATATGTATATTTGTATAGGAATATAAAATTCTCATCAAATATGAATTTATATATTATACACATTTACGCTAATTATTCTAGGAGATTTATCAATATCCGAAAACATGCCAATCAGATTTCAGAATAAAAATATTTTATAACATGTATACAATATCAAACAACCCTCTCCTTATCACATACTTAGAAATTTTACTTTGTTTCGTATTGCATTTTATTCTGAAGAATCTGATTTAAATGCGAATTTATGTAGTTTGCTTATAAATTTCATATAGGTTTAGACGTACAGTTTATATTATATTCCTATATGACTACCGTAGTAGTCAAAGTAATTCCTTATTTTAAATACCTATGTAGTCCTGTTGAAGTAAGTTTACATACATACATATAATCACACCTTTGTCCCTTACAGGGTAGGCAGAACTCCAAGGGCCGATAGGACCACATGGTGCCACTTCTGACCAATTTTGAGGGTATAGTTGAGATGTATAAGTTCGGTTAGTAGTGACAGGTGGTCAACCCATCGCCTACAAAACACCAAGACCCTCTTGTCTCACTACTGATTTGTACAGTATGCCCGTGAAGAGAAGCAGCTGTAGTATTATACTTTTCTTTTTCACTCCCAGAGCAGCATAGTTTAGTAAGTTTAACTATCTAAAAGTCGGTTACCCACGTGATAAGGAGGTTACAAGTTTAACTACTGTCACTATCAGCTATTAGGTACCTACTCTGTGTACTGCTCGAGTATAAACGCACGCTCTCGTCGCTCTTTAAATACATATAGCGTTCCATTCCTTAACTTGGTTAGCTATGAAGAGGCGATGTGTTTCCCTCAGAAAAGATTTTGGTGAATATTTTATGAAACTGCTTATGGATGACGGCTGAGCTGAAGTTTATATGTAACGCTAAGGATGTAAGGATGTAGTGATGGGCAGTAATCATACATTTACTTTGGCTTCAGATGGAGAGTGTACCTGGTACCTACTTATGCACACATTTGTATTCTATAATATCTGCTATGTAGTTTGCAAATCTCGAATGAGATTTACCAAAATCGGTCTGTAGGTCATTATTATTAGCATACACATCAGCTGCATCTCCTTCCGTGCATGTCGTAAGAGTCGACTAAGAAACTTAGGGACGTTCCCTCTTCTTGTCAACTTGTCACTGATCTTTAATAAATTTTCTTTAACACTTAAAATTTAAGGTGACATCTCTATGCTAAACGTGGCTATAGGATCTCCTTTTCATTTTTAGTAACACAGCCGTATCTACAGGATGTAACAGAAAGGGTATGTTAAGCGAAAAGATATGTAAATAGCCCACTATAGAAAACCTATTTCCAAAATTTGAGACTCGAATTCACATGTTTATTTTTCAAGATTGTATGAACATTCCAGAGTTGTTTAAGAATTCTCCATACTATCTGGAAAAATAAACATGGGATTTGGAGTCTGAAATTTTGTGGGTAGGTTCCTTTTAGTGGGCTATTAACATAGCTTTTCGCTTAACGTACCCTTTTTGTTACACCCTGTATATAAGGTCTATCCAAAATTAAGGTAGGTAACCTACCTAGTTTCGTGTCAAAAGATAATCACTAATTTTTGATAGACCTTATATACAGGATGATTTTTGGTCGTCAACGTTCCCGAAAACTACGGAATCTCCTCATCATCACGATCATTTTCCTCCATGGAAGCATACCTGGGAAGTGTCTGGTCCAAAATATTAGGGTCCAAAGTTGAGTAAATAGACTGCGTTTTTCTGTTTAATGCACATTGACCCGTGTAGCAAGGTTTTTACACGATAAATAATTTATATCTGCAGTGTATGAAAAAACTAGCATTAACACTGGACACTATAAATTTCGCCCGATCAAGTAACTAAAAATTTTTTCCAAAAAATTTACATCTTTTACCAGCATTTTTTTTTTGAAATAAACTTAATTTATTTGATGTATAGAGTACGTACCCTTTGTTAAGGGTGGCAACGAAAACTGTATATACCTGCGTAATTATGGTTAAATTAAGTAGATATATTAGGTTCGCATCATTGTGTTTCAAAGATAAGCTGTAATTTATAGAATGTAACATAATTTAAATTATATTTCAAGTACTTGAGAAACACCGTTTTCCAGTTACATTTGATTTATTGCCACATTATGTACAGCCTTTGTAGGAATGTCATCAAACAGCGTAGCAAAATCAAAGCGTTTTATTGTTATATGCCCAGTAAATTCACGTTACATCGGTTTATTATAGTACTACATAACAGGAAATTCTATAGAGTTTGATGGAATTTGTGGTCTTTGATTCGTTTAATTAGATTTGCTTAGTCGTACCTACTACAAATGTTATGTTATATTATGTAGGAATCTAGTAACACGCTGATATTGTTATACATGGTTTTATGTACCTTGCGCTGTTAATTGTTTTACTATTGTTTTATAATATATAATATCGTAACTAAAATAAATTTATAAAAACACTTCTCCATTAATATAATCCGTTAGGATATGGTTGATCGTTTCATCTTTAAACATTGTGCTGAGGGATTCAGCTTTGTTTGCCGAGATTTGGCTAGTGTATAGCTATCGGGATGAAAAATAACGTTGCCAATATGTAATTTAGAAAAGAGATGGTAAAATTCGTCATCCGAGTAATTGACTCGGTGGCTCAGTGGTTAGAGCACTGACACGCGGAATGCAGAGGTCGTGGGTTCGATTCCCACCCGGGTGAGGAATTTTTTCCATTTTCTTTATTAATAATTTTATAATATATAATATCTTAACTAAGATAAATTTATAAAAACACTTCTCCATTAATATAATCCGTTAGGATATGGTTGATCGTTTCATCTTTAAACATTGTGCTGAGGGATTCAGCTTTGTTTGCCGAGATTTGGCTAGTGTATAGCTGTCGGGATGAAAAATAACGTTGCCAATATGTAATTTAGAAAAGAGATGGTAAAATTCGTCATTCGAGTAATTGACCCGGTGGCTCAGTGGTTAGAGCACTGACACGCGGAATGCAGAGGTCGTGAGTTCGATTCCCACCCGGGTGAGGAATTTTTTCCATTTTCTTTATTAATAATTTTATAGTATTTGTAACCTGTTAAAAACGATATGTCGACTGAACTTATTGATTTGTGTAAATTCGTGGAAATTTTTAATTGACTATTCCTTTGAAAGTTATCTTTGTATCTATCTATTTATAACGTTGTAAATATCCCGGATAAAATAAAATTGAAAAAAAAAAAAAAGTATTATATCGTCATATTGATGACTCACGAGGTTCTAGTTGCTCGTGTACATAAACACGGTTGTATTCCCAAATTGTGTTAGCCAGAATAGTAGAATCATGAATAAGATTCTAAAGCTACGTTTAGAATAGCGAGGCCAGCTAGCCTAGCATGACCTGCAAAACACGATATGATAAACCTATTTATCGAAATTTAGCCGCCTTCCATGTTGAATTTTGTATAGAGACGATACGATATCCACGATGCGTGGTCATGCTAGGGGGGCTGATGTAAATAATAAGTGATAAGTTGCTAGCTCATCGCCTGAGATACCGCCCTTAAGTTCCTTAGTCGTATTTACTCGTAGCTAGGGCGAAATAAAAAAGTCTTGTACAGATTTGACTTTAGTTAGGATACTTTTAAATACTAGGAAACATAGATTTAAAGCTTCAAATATAAATATTAAATATTTATTCCGAACTAAAGTGTAACTACTTCCTGCAATCCAGTAGGAAAAGAGAAATAAGTATAGGTTTTTATGTTTGCACAAAATTAGAGTAATATTAGATAAATTATTAATAATTATATTGAAAACAAAACATATAAACATGAGATTTATCATCCGAGTAGTTGACCCGGTAGCTCAGTGGTTAGAGCAACTAGCACGGTATGCAGTGGTCGTGGGTTTGATTCCCACGTGGGTAAAGAATTTTTCCATTTCTTTATTAATAATTTTATAATGAAATTTATTTATAAAGTCGCAATCAATAATAATAACTAACATATAATTTCTTTATTCTTTATTCTTTATTGCACATACACAAAAAGAAATATGGCATACAACATTAAAGAAGAGATGCATGTACAATGGCAATCTTATCTCTACCAGAGATCTCTTCCAGCATGCCAAGCAAGTAAAGAGAAATTGTTAACAACAGGGTAACATGTGCAATTAAACAAATTCTAAGAAACTACAAAACTACATTAAGAAAAAAAGGAGAAAAAACAAATGACAGCATATTCATATAATGGACAGGTAGTGATCCTTCAGCTTTTCCCTAAATGTGCCAACAGTCTGACAATCTCTAACCTTTGTTTATGTTTTGTTTTCTCTAATTTGTTCATGTACCAAGTGCGAACCTTAATTTACCATACTTAATAATTGGAACAAGGCAACCCGGGCTAAAGCTCTCATAATGGCAACTTGCAAAACACATTAATAACATCTGCGTGTATTGGCACGTTTGGGCTCGTATAGAAGTAACATGAAGGAAGTATATTGAAGAGATGACATAGAGCTGTCACATGTGATAGACGGAATGGTAGATGACGAGTTTTTTGGTAGGCAAATGGTAGCCAGTCTCGCAGTAATGCAGGGTGTGGGTGACAGCCGGGCAAATATTGAAATGCTGAACAGGTACCATTGTGTTGAGTTATACCACAGTGTTATTACTCGCAGGAAATATATTTTTGATTTGATTAACAGTAATCTTTGCTCTCTGTGCTAATTGTATCAGGCGATCCTGTGACTAATTTAATGGACTTATTGGTTATTGTGTAACACATTGCTGTTTTTTGGATCACTTGTGACTCTCCATTAGGGTTGATCAGTTATTTGAACTTTTTAAAGGGCAACTTTTTTTTTTTTAAAAACACTAAATATTAATGTTTTTTCCTGAAAATATGAAAAAAATTACGGATAATTTTGGAATTTTCATTGTTTTCCGTCTCAGAATCATGGTCTAACTAAGGTCATAGTATCAATATTTGCCTGGCTGTCACAAACACTCTGTATGCATACATAATAGACACGGCTATATTCTTAAAAACGAGGTACCAATAACCTCGTAACACATCATTATACAGTATATTAATGTTATATTAATAGTATATTAATGTTATATTAATAGTATATTAATGTTATATTAATAGTATATTAATGTTATATTAATGATCTTCAAGGAGATTTTGCCACGTTTAACTTAGCGGGTTTAATTGTAAGAGATCAGTGGCATGACCTCGTATCAGCACAGGAGCAATGAGATGAGTATAAAATTGCATGCGTCATGCCACCATACGCCCAAAAAGGAAGCGTAGAACCTAAATTCGGCAACTTTTATGCAAGGAATATCTTACCTTTAAATATCATTATTCAGCTAAGATAAATATTTAAATATCAACAATATCGACTATTATTTTGGACATGTCGCTATAAAATGCCATCTCCTCATGGGAAATACCTATGGAATCACTACAGAATATTTCAGATTGTTTGGCAACTATTGGGTTTGTATGGAACGTGTAATACCTACACACTGTGTACTGACGGCTTCGTCTGTAATACGGATAATCTTCCTCTCGTGATAGTTTTAGGAAATCTTTTCTTAATACTGTAGGTATCCCCAAGAAAAATTCAAGCGAAACAGCTTTCAAAGAGTCAGTTAATTAATCCATAGTTTAGCTTACTACCAGTCAACTTCTATATGTAGCTGAGCTTGAGAGATTTTTTGCATATATCAGGCTTAATATTCAATTGTTTTCACACAAAATTTCCAAAATTTAGGAATTAAAAAATTCGAGATTCTATTTGATCTCTCGTATTGAAATTGGCCGTAATTAATCACCTAGTAACGAAACAGTTTAAATGATATTTGCCCGACTGTGCCAGAAAGGCGTTTTGTTTGGGCTCGCTCTAGAGCTAGTGAGGTACGAGTATCATAAGATTTGTCTTAGTCGTGAGAGTGCTATAGGCTACATCAATATTTTTTACTAAGTCGGTTTTTTTATATGTATAAGTGTAATCGACAATATTATCCAACCCAATACATTACCGTGTATTTGCTTTGGTAAATAATGAAATCGGAAAACATTTCCACCAGGTTGTAACAATTTAAATTAAATAATCACATAAGTTGTTCAAACAGTTGGTTTTGTTCGTTTCCCGTTTTATATTTAAATATGGCTTCTCATGTAGGTATTTATTTATAATTTACATTGTTGGGTGGATAATATAATACATAATAAAAAGCTTAATTCTAGGACATATTTACCAATAGAAGACTGCCTGCAACTCCTCCACAGCTTCCTATGTTATTTCTGTTGTATAAATATTATACATTTAATAATTTCGTGCCTCGGAAAGCAAGTAAAACCGTTGGTCCTGCGCCTGATCTCTCTCCGGACGTGTCGGCTCTCCGTCCCATCGGACTATGAAAGTAACGGAATAGAGAGTGCATCTGTGTTTGCGCACACACTTGTGCACTATAATATACCCTGGGTACCTGGCCAATCTCCGTAGATGTACGGGTTACCGCACATTATTATGTAACCATTGTTATCAACATTTCATAATAAGTCTCTCTACGTAATTTGCATAGTATTGTCTATATAGAATATCTTGTATTAGCGAACTACATAGCATTATAATATATTAAATTCAGTGTTCAACATTCACTCAACGGGTTCGGTTGTTTTTATCTCTTATGAGTTGACAACTTCCCCTTAGCATTAGCATAGCAGCATCATAGCATTAACTAGCAACTTTATTGTACGAGTGCCACGCCGTACAGTAGAGATTGGTCGCCTTGGCGGAAATACGGTCGGACATCATCATACAATTTAATGAGATATTTTTACCGTATTTATGCGGCCCCGCAATACTAAACGTAGCTGTAATATCTCTCTCATGATCTTGTAGTTCTGACCATCCCATTTTGGGAACACAGCCGTGTGTATAAATAAAATAGAGATCTAAAATTTTATCCAAATCGTTACAGCTTATTCTCAAAGAGATTATACCTAGTTAGTCATGTGTGGTGTGAGGATATAAATTAGATTTTCTAATCTATTTAAATTTTAAAAAGGAAGATCTCAGAGTAATAAATGTATCACTAAATGCACTCGGAAAACTTAAGTGAGTCATTCATTATCGAAGAAGTCGCTAGGAATGCAAATGCATAGAAGTATTAATGGTTTTAGAATGTCGAATAAAAGGAAAAATTCTGCAAGCAGAAAATTCGGTCACCAATCCGCCTGCCCAGCGTGGCAACACCCCCCTGTGGCAGTAGCCTTGTGGCATGTCCTGGGGGAGGCCTGCGCCCAGTAGTGGACTGCAATAGGCTGAAGAAGCTAGATGGTATCAGACAGAAACGAACTGTAGCTGCAATATTTAGCAATGATTGGGTTTTTAATTTATATTTTGTACTATGAGGTGAAGACCATGGACCTCCTCCAATAAGATGAAAAAAATTCCGAAAATTAAAATCAAACTATAATAAAGTTGCGGCTTCTATTAATTAGAAAAGAACAAACAAAAAAAATATATTTTATTTGACCTTTGCGGTCACCGAATCAGTTATATCATGATTAGTACGTGCAAGGTTTCTAAGCGTGTTTATTCTACAGAGGCAGAGTATTAATAGTTTTTTTCTCCTGTGACTAAGCTTAACGATCTGTGTAAGAGAACTTTTTCCGGACATTTTTTCCTGAACAAGGCGCATTAGAGATTATTTAATAAAAAAAATATCTATACGTCTATTTTCTATATCTTTACAGATAAATAAAATTGGAGCATCTGTTTGTAATATTATAATAGCCGCTATTATAAAAATAAACAAAAAATACATTTTGCACTGTTGGCAAAAGCTGAAGAATCAATCCATTCTTTGAATATGCTGTTATTTTGTTTTTTTCTTTTTTTTAATGTAAGTAGTTAGTTTCTTTGAATAAGTTTCATTGCACATGTTACTCTTTGTTTACAATTTCTCTTTACTTGCTTGGCTTGCTGGAAGAGATCTCTGGTACAGCTAAGCTTGCCATTGTACATGCATCTCTTATTTTATCTTGTACGAGTATGCTATATTCTTTTTTGTATGTGCAACAAAGAATAAGAATTTCTTATTTTCAGCCCTTTTGTACAGCAGTGGAGCTCTATCGTCACGGCTTCAATACATAGATAGATATATACTAACTCGCATTTTCAACCGACTTTATAAAATGAAAGGTTGTCAAATCGTCGGTAAGTATTTTTTTTCAAATTTATCTATTTGTAGGTAGATTATTTATGAATATCAACAATGTGTCTTATTAAACATTGAGATTTGGCTAGTGTATAGCTATCGGGATGAAGAATAACGTTGCCAATATGTAATTTAGAAAAGAGATGGTAAAATTCGTCATCCGAGTAATTGACCCGGTGGCTTAGTGGTTATAGCGGCTCGCACGGTTTGCAGAGGTCGTGGGTTCGATTTCCACTCGGGTGAAGAATTTTTTCCATTTTCTTTATTAATAATTTTATAATTATTAAACATTCTTTGACCAACCTCGGATTCAAATTATTTCACAGTGATCATAATAATTTATACATTTTGAAACATTCAAATTGCATAATTACGATACATTAAATCAAAACGTATTATTGCTAAAGATATTGATAATAATAACTATACGTTGCAGTAATTCAGAAATTATACATTTTTTTTTCTTAATGTATTACCCGTGACGAACAGATAATTCATTAAAATTACAATCTAGCCTAATTACGAGTAGACTAATAAGTAATTTTTATCTAACTTAAATTGCTAAACCGTGTAAAACTAAGAACATGTCCATCGGCACTTTTCTTATTGTCACTATTAAGGGGAAGTCACTTTGTTCATGTATTCTTTAAAAATAGCACCCACTGCACTATATCTCAACTCAAAAGGTTTTGTCCTTTTAAGCCTCCTGACTATGTCCGTGTTGTCAAGAAGCTGGATAGCCTCGACATTCACATGCTGGTGAAGCCTTTTTTCATGAGCTTCTGCGTATTTTTTTATAACTTTTACGACCATGTCCACTTTGAGGTCCCCATGGAGGTCGTCATTCCTTACATACCAGGGCGCGTTAACAATGCCCCGAAGTACATTATTTTGAAATCATGTACATAAAACGTAAAATAAATGTCACGGACGTGACCATTTAATTTTGGGACGCCAAATTATTATAAAATTATTATCTCTGTATTACTATATTGTGTTTGTTGTGTAAAGAGGGTAAATAAAATTCATCCTTCACCAAAATACATGAGCTGCATCTCCTTCCATATGCTTGTCATAAGAGTCGACTAAAGTATCACTAGGCTACTCTCTCAGGCCATAAGCTATCAATTTGTTATTGATCTGTCCTTCTGAATCAGCTATTCAAAAAATTGCTGTAGCATCTTTTTCGTGATTTACTCTATTTCGGAAACACATCCTTATAGATATTTATGTAAATATCTATTATGAAGGCCCCATTAAATACGTACATCCAGCTTAACCATACGAAAGAACGCACAAAGAATCGAATCCAACTTTAGTACCCTAACAAATAACTCTGAACTAGTTCTCCAAAAGCTCTGATTACATAATGATGCCTAAATTGAGAACTATGTAGGAACTAGTACAGTATTCTGAGGCACCAATTATGGGGAGCCTGAGCCAAGTTTGCGGCGCGTTCGATAGCTTAAGACAGAGTTATGGCCGACTGAGTTTAAAGCTTGTATTTCGAGCCTACAAGTTATTGGATTAAGATAGGATTCAGTATTTTAGGGCTTTGCTGAATTTGCCAAAGTGTAACCGGAAGAATGAAGCTTTAAATAAAACTTGCCGGTTTTAAATGACAGTGATCCTAGGTGAAGGAAAACTAGTGGAACCATGATTTCATAGTTTATTTATGTTTATGTACAGAGGTTCTATTTGCCTCATTGACGACCAGTCCCCCTGTATCCGAAACTACTCAGTCAAAAATAGTGAAAAAGAAATAACAAAATGAACTCTATTACATACATACATATAATCACGCCTTTATCCCTTACGGGCTAGGCTGAGGACCAAGGGCCGATAGAACCACATGGTGCCACTTCTGACCAATTTTGAGGGTGTAGTTGAGATGTACAAGTTCGGTTAGTAGTGACAAGTGGTCAGCCCATCGCCTACAAAACACCAAGACCCTCTTGTCCCTCACTGACCTGTACAATATGCCCGGGAAAAAAGGCAGCTGTAGTATTATACGTTTTTTTTTTCATATTTCAGATTAAATCTTCATTGTTCTCATACAAAATCTCAAATTTTAAATATAAAAAAAAATTCGAGATTCTTTATAATCTCTAGTATTGAAATTGGCCGAATACCGATTTAAAACAATTACCTTGACTTTCACTGAAGAACCCGGTCACCATGACCATGATGATGAGCAGGCCTATCTCCACCCGGTAGCTGAGGCGCATGCTCTCCGGGGACGCCATGCCTTAGCGACGTCTCATCCATTCGTTGTACAGTTTTATCTTTGTACTAAATAACTTGGTTGGGTACATGATCTGTAACAATGGAAAATTATTTTTAAAACAACGATTGGTTTACATTGTATACAAGAGAACGGTACCTAATATGTATAATTCTTTATCAGATGTGGAAGTATAGGTACACCCTATTTAAGAACTGTTCGGGTACGGAATTCTCTACTTTAAAATGTAGAGCTTCAGAGCTGTGGTCAATTTTTTTTTAACAAAATTCTCAACCATCATTTTTTTTAACTATTTTTACTTAATACTATTTAATATGTAACGATTTGGATCATTCTGTTATGTTACATATTAGATGAAATAAAAATAAAATAAAAATCTTGCGATTTAGTGGCAATACGCAAAAAACGCTAAACGAAACGAAATAAGTGAAAAAGTGTTCCCAAATTCATTCGACAATATTTTGCATTAACTGCTAATCCTACACTAGGAGAACCTGGGGGTCTACTCTGAAATACCGCTTTCGAATCTTTCGGTCCGACCGAAGCCCGACCGAATCGAAGCCTTTGACAGCCTTTGACCCTACTACGAAGTTGCTTCGGATTCATTCATCTGAGTTCACAACTCATTCGGAACCATAGAGAATAATTTACATTTTCTAATATTATAAGCTTTCTATTATCTACCGACCGAATGAAAAAACGGCGCGACTGATCCGATCGAAGGAAGTTCGTAGTAGGAAACACCTCGATACTCGGCCGATACTTCGTTTAACGTCACTTCAGAGTAGACCTCCTGTATCGTAGGAATCAAAAACGTGTAAATATTGATTTATTTATCATCTAGAAAATAAAAAAAAATCAAAAACGTTTTTATTGCAAAAAACCATTATTACGATTATTACGAGTATTACGATTGGTTTTTTGCAATAAAAACTTTTTTTTTTTAGATTTGTGGTACTTTTGAATTGAGGCAGCGAGACATCTTTACCGACTTCCGTACGTTACTGCTAAAATGTTGGCATTGAATTGCTACTTATGTGAAGAAGAATGTGGGGTCTAGAATAAACATCATTTATTTCAGACCGAAGTTAAATATTAGGAATTTTATATTTAGTAAATAAATGTTTTAAAACTTTGCTTACTAACTGTTTTCCGTTATCCATGAAAACAGTGCTTAGACTACCGTGAACAATAAAATCTTGTTTTTCGAGAATGCGTGTTAGTAAATAAATAATACTCATAGAAAAATAAAATATCATGAAATATAATTGGTATTAGTAAGCATTAAACTTTAAGTAGTTATCTAAAGACTTTATATGAGACTACTTAGTACCTAAATATAAGGTGTATAGTATATGTTTTTTTTACATATTTAAAAAAAGAACTGTGGTCAAACTTTAAAGTGTATTTTTATAAAATTAAATATATATTTTAGAATCAAGAAGTTTTTTATTTACATTAAACACTTTTTCGTTTGGATGTACTGTTAGGCTTGAACAATAGTTTGTTTTTTTTACACGACTGCGCGACGCAAAGGAGTGGTATTGTGTTTAACAGCCTATGTATGTATTAAAATGGCTAAATATCCGTTTCCGCCGTGACTGTCACCTTCTCTGTTTTCTGTATAACATTTTAAATAATCCTCTTTCCCCTCAGTATCTTCACGAACGTCTTAAATTCTTCAATTCAGACGAACGTCTTCTCCGCGCCTCACGCAATAAAACCCTTCGGATGCCTGAGCGTAATGCGGCGCTGTTCTCAAACTCCTTCTTGGCCACGGCTGTTCGTTTCTGGAATAAGCTTCCGCTGGAGATACGAGTCTTCTTCGGCAGCGGTTTTTAAGTCAAGAGTGCAGCAATACCACACGACGCTACAAAATGAGACATAAGTAGTGTATATTGTGATTTGTCTTTGTCGGTGTAAGTAGTTCTTAAGTTATTTCATTTTTTATCAATGTTATTAGTTTTTATTGTACGGCCTACGGACCTTTTAGAGGCGTGCATCGGGCCGTAGCCAAGATGTAGAGGCCCTTTTACGACAACTTTAATATGGTGTGGGATACATATGGCGGATACTATCGTCGACCGCACAATATGATACATCCGGCGATGGTCCCCGCTATGTGCAAGACTATTGGAGTGCAGAGCTATGTCATGCGATGGAAACAAAGGTCATGGGCTATGGGGCTGAATGTTGGGTGGGGTTGGGTAACTGGGCTATTGAAGGAGACTAACGGACGCCTACCATTACAACCAAGTCTCATAATTGTTTGGTGGCAGACGGTGATTCGCCGACTCATTTCATGGGCCCCCTGAAACAGCCGCACGCACGGAGCGACAAAGGGTGACAGACATTTGGTGAGCGGCTAGGATGGAGGGGTGCCCCTGGACTTCAAACCGAAGCCAACTCGCCACTTACGGGCACGTCCACCCTCGAGCTGTCATAGCTCTCGCGACTCCACTCTGCCCGGTCGGCGAAGGCAAGGCAGAGGTGGGGGAACTGTTCCTCGTCAGACCTCACTCCGGCGCCGGAGATGAGGAACAGGGTCTTCCCCCGGGAGCACTTCAGATCCGTGGGAACGCTACCTACCAACAGCTCGCCATAAGCTGCTCTGCGGGCTATTATTATTATGTATGTATGTATGTTTGTATGTATATATCGTTAAATAGGTATTTAAAAATAATTTTTAGGTTTCTCTCAACATTTTTCGATTCGACTAACTGTTTAGGATCTATATCGATTGAAAGTTGCGTAACAACTAAATATAAAAGTTTTTAGACAGCAGCAAGACGAAAACTTCTTGCTGCCGAGCATGTTGAGGATGTTTCTTGAAGCTTACCTATTAGTAGCTAGGTACTCATAACAAAAAAGTATAAAATAAAAAAACATAATTTAAAAAATCCAAAAACCCGACTGCTTAAAAAAGAACCAAATAATGCACATAATAAAAAAACTGAAAAAAAAAACAAGCACTGAGATGTCCGGTGGTCTAGAATTCTATAATTTTGTAAATAAGTTCTCTATAGTGGGCTATTTACATAGCTTTTCCCTTAACATACCCTTTCTGTTACACCCTGTATACCTACATAAAATAGAGTCGCTACTACAGTTATTTAGAAAACACAAATATTTTGATACCTGCTTTAATAAATTAACTTTTTAATTTATATTCCATCTAAGCGCAATAAAATTTTAGCAAATTTTGACTGTCCTCGCTTAGGTACTTGCAGAAATATTTCCATTATTATTCCGTCCACGTTACTGGCCCGAGCACCAGATTTGCCTTACTTAAATTTAAAATTCCTTAGAATTTTTATAAAACTCCAGTTTTAATATTAAAATATATTACAAGTTACAACCAGTTTCAATTAAAGATGATGCATCACCCAGCTTCGCCTTCGCTTCTGCCTTCCTTCGCCTCAGTTTGCTTCTTTGCCGCGACAAAGAAAGTCCTAAGACATTAAAAGTTGCGCCTTGCTTCGGGTTATTCAAAAAGAAGCTTTAATGGCCGAAGGGAGTTTCTTCCAAGTTTGCTTGTTCACGAGCGCTAATTGACAAGTTTTGGACTTACGGTTTGGTAATATATAATTTTTGGCATAATTTGTTGTTAAACTGAAGCGAAAGTTACGCGTATATAATAGGTATACATAGATATTAATAGCCAATGGCAGCCCACTGTTGGACGTAGGACTATCGCTTGTAAAGTAAATAGAATAAAATTTAACGTATTTGATTTGCAGTAAAATTCTAAAGCAATATCTTCGCCTATACTATACTGGTCACTATTAATGAACACCTCAAACCTTTTAAAAAAATCTCAAATTTTATTCAAATTGAACATTATACAAGCGATAGATTCACGTATTTAGTTCATAGCCCTCGGCCCTCATATTTCAATACAATCTATCGTCATAGCTTTGGAAGGTAGCACTTGAATTATATTAATAACTCTCGTTTAAAGGTAATCCGGGTAAAGACTTTACTGGAATGTTTAAATTCTGTCGCCCTATCAGTCGTATTGATCCTTAAAACAATCGTACTAACGTTATAAACGCGAAAGTTTGTGAGGATGTACATATGTACCTATGTATGTAAGGATGATATTTGTTGCTCTTTCACGCAAAAACTACTGAATGGATTTGAATGATGAGGATGATAGAATAATCTTACATAATTATGAGACATAAGCTACATTTTATCCCGGGAAAATATTTTTCGAGTCGCGGACGTACACTAGTAATATAGAAGCGATGATAGTCCAATGGTTAAGACGAAGGCCGGCGTAGGTGCAATCTCAATTATGGGCCTGTACCACTGAATTTATTTTTTGTACCTACTGATGTCACTAACCCGCCCTGCCCAGGGTGGTGACAATGTGCAAAGACCCCTAACTATGACAGTAGTACTGTGGCGTGACTTGAGAGAGGCTACAACCAGCAGTGAACTACGATAGGCTGATGTTATGACGGATTTTAATATCCCAAAATTGTCACTTAGCTGTAACCGAGGAGTGTTGGCATCAGGCAGATAGCCGTTCGCAAAAAATAGCGTCGCTGTGAAAGTTAAAACTATTTATTCGACACGAACAGTATATCTTCAGTGTATAATCAGATGTTATGATTTCATCACTTTCTAAATAGGAAGAGAACTTGAGATAATACTAAAGTTAAAAATACCCAAACGAAAACTTCGCTTGTTTCCTCATTTTTTACTTCGTAATGAAAAATGTTTCTCATTCACTGCTATCTGAAAAAAAGCCAATTTGCGTTGACTTTTCCAAAATTTTCCGCTTCGCTTTTGTTTACGTTTACGTTTATGTATTTAGAAAAATCATAAATAAAATAGATCAGCAAACTCATTATGAGTCTTTGATCTTCGCGATAAAACTTTTATGTTCAAGTTTCAATGGGTAAAGTTAGTTTGATGCTCGTATTCTTAGAGGTAACTTTTCCCTTGAGGGCTCTTAGTTGACAGAGGTCAGTACTTTGTTTTCTCTGTCATAGTTTGGCGTAAGATTTATTTTACAATGATTGAGTACGATTGAGAGTCGACTAAAGAAGTAAGGGGCTTTCTCTCAGGTGATAAGCTAGCGACTTGTCACTGATCCTTTACTGTCTATGCTGTCATGCATCCCCGCTATACTAAACGTGGCTATGGGATATCTTTAATGATCCTGCAGTTCTACCTTCCTATGTCGGGAAAACAGCCGTGTCTATTACATAATAATAGACATATGACATGACTATGATTGACGTTTATGCCTACAATTTATCGTATAAATGATTATAATCAATATTTACACGTGCCGGAATTCCAAACCAAGACCCGTGGCTAGGTCATCACAAGCTATGGTACAAACATTCCACAATAAAAATAATCTAGCTTTTAATGTTTCATGGCATCAAAACTGGATCTAATAATGGTTTTGGCTGCCGTTCATATCCTAAAAGCTGCAAAGCGTCTATCTCTTGCTAAAGCTAAGAAATTTAATCTGTAGCAAACTTGGTAAATGTCATTTGTACACAACATATTCTTTTAGCGTCTTCGTGCTTATAGCCTTAGGCTGTGTTTACGTAGAAAAAAATCTAATAATAATCTGTTCTGAAGATGTAAATTATTTTGTGAAATTATCTGTGTGCCTGAGCACAGTTATGAAATATTGGTATATCTGGGAAATCGGGTAGGATCAATCGATCTCCATTCTCGGGTAGCATATCAAAAATACTGATTATCTGTACAGTACTGTTCTTGAATAATTAAAAACTCCTATGCATTTAGTATAAAGTCAGTACACTGTATAATTAAATAAAGAATTAATTTATTAATCGTTGTAATTTGTAAAACAAGGTTATTCTTATAGTCCACATTAATGAGAACATCCGACATAATTTCAACGAGACGGATTTAGAAAAAAATCATATTGTTAAAATGCATTATTTTTTCAGTCAACTTCAAAATGATGTAAATACAAAAAAAAACCTGTTTTAATTGATGCATTCCGTAAAAGTCTATGTTAAAATGTATACAATGACTTAAGTTTGAATTACCTGCTCAAAACGTAGTGTTTCAAACTCCTCTCCATGCACGCAGCTTTACCCAAGTAACGTTATTGGAAAGGACTTTGCCTAAGCCTTTCTATCAGAATTTATTCATGATGTTTCCAACAAAGCCCAGAGAAAAAAATATTTTCTCTCGCCTCTGATGGACACGGGATAAAAGGCTGGCGTAACCTTCCTTCGCCCAATATTTACAACGTTTCAGTAGTGGTGCGGTATACATAATTCATAATTTTGTTATGCACTACCGTATTCAAATTTTTAGAGCGATTGCAACAGTTTCGGCGGCGTATTAGGACGGGGATCGTTTTTGCAAACGTATTGGTTGCTTTTTATGTTTAGGGGGAATGTTTGTGTTGGTGATTCGCCGGGTATAAGAAATAGTGGATTTTTATATTAGAATCTAGGGAGGGGTATAGTTTTCATGGTAATTAATGTAAACCACTTTTTTATATTTGTAATAATGGATTATTAGTTGCAAATACTTTTATAGTACATCGAAATTAGCCATAGAATGGAGACCGCGCCTCGGCAAGCGTGGCGTTGGACGCCTTCCAGCCAAATGGACCGATGACTTGAAGAGGGCGACTGGATGGCAAAAACGGTAGATCGAGCCTTGTGGCGTGTTTTGGAGGAGGGCCTACGTTCAGCAGTGGTTCTACATTAGATTGATGATGCTAATTCCTTTTGCACATGGCTTTTATATGTAGATTTCCTCGATGGAGATTTGAACTTCCGAATAGTGACGCCTGATACAATTAAATACTATTCTATTTCGTGATATAAAGTTATATATTACATTAAATATGTTATCTTAATTTCCAATCACATTTTACGATGGTTTACGATATTTAGTCTAAGATACCGCATATGAGAGGGTCAGCGGTAAACTCCTAGGGGAAATCTACCACGTACTAAGTATTTATGTGGTTTAGTGTAAAGTTTAGTACCAAATTATACAAGAGCTTTATGACATCTCTCTCTACTTACTAGTATGAGAAAAATTTGATATTCCCACTCGGGTGAAGAATTTTTTCCATTTCTTTATTAATATTTTTTTAAATTAGATATATTTTATTGGTATTAAAAAGAATTTTAGCGACAATCTTACGGTTCTTTCATAGGAAAAGTTTCGATGACTATGTTGTTTTAATCCCTAACCTTAATTTTTTCATAAATAAACAACAGTGTCAGTAAAACTAAGTACTTATGAATATTAGTCTTTAATTAGATATTTGTTTCCTGTCGAAATGTTTCCTGTCGACCCAGGAACCAGGTATTTGAATATAAATGGATTACTCGGTAATAAAACACATCAGTTTCCGATATGTCAATTTGTAATCTCTCTTGCGACCTCTACGTAAATACAGTGAACAAATATAATGAAAATAGTAAAATAATATAAAAGAAGGTGGCAGTGTCCGTGACAATATTAATTACCTTTTTTACACCTAAAATGATTTATACAGTTCTTATATTAAATGAATATAAATCTTATTTCAATGCAGAATTTAAATTTTATATTTTCTTTATATTATAAGAGAAACCTTCTTTTATTATAATGAATTATGTTAATTTTATACGTGAGATAGAAAAAATACACAATAAAATATATTACGCTGTATAAACGTTTTTTTTAAACGTAACTGACTTAGAATAGACACATACATACCCAAAAGCCTATTGCATTCCACTGCTGGACGTAGGCCTCTCCCAGGGCACGCTATAAGGCTACTGTCAAAGAGGGGTTTAGCCCATAGTTACCACGCTAGACAGGCGGGTAGATGACCGCAGAATGATTTTCTGTCTACTTTGTCAACACGGGAGGCGCTGCTGCCCATCTCCTAGAAATTAATCACTTATTACGATATCAATGGGCAGACATGTAGTCGTAATATTCTACTACGCCAATACCACACGCTATTAGAATACTAACCAATATTAAATTTTTGGCCAAAAACAAATTTAATCCAGAGGTAAAAGATTATTATCTATACATATAATAAAAATGTAACGGATCGCTGTCTGTACATGGAAGTTATATGAGAAAAAATATTATAGGAGACTGTACCTTTATTAGTTATTATACTATCTTATATATTTATTCCTTTAAAACTCTTCAAGCAGAGTCGCGGCCTTTATTCTTGTAAATACCCAAAAAAGTTGATCTCTAAAAAAGTACATACTTTAATTACAATATCCTGAGGGTCGATTCCAAAGTTTTTTAATTAGAGACTTAATCTTTTTTATATCGGAACTGCAATTTGAACATCTGCTTGCTTTTTTATTTGATTTTCCCCAATTTGGGCATACATTTTGGCTGAAATATTCTCAATTTCACGAATATCATCGTGTATTCAAAATATATTTACTTCCGAGTAGTAATTATTTATGAAGTTTTCGAGAATATGTCTTAACACCAGAAAAGACCGTTACGTGAAAAACATAGATTTTTTTATTATTTTATTACACCTAAACTAAGCTATCTGCCATTCGTGGATTTATATTTTTATGCTCAGTAGTTTCAAAAATACGTTAACGATAAAGGCAGTTTTTAGAATGATCATAAAAAACCTGCAAACTTACGTGGCTCAACTATATACACGTTATAGTTCTGCAATCTATCTGTAGGTAGTCCAGTTAAAACATTGTTATTACTGGCTTAATTGTGTCTTACACACAAAAATTTCGTTCAATAATATAAATAAATATAAAATTAATGTAGAAAACATGAACAATAAAAAAATGTGGCAAGTATTCAAATAATTATGTATTTTTAATATATATTTCATTATTAGATGGAAAACTTGAATTGCAAAGCAAATACATAATAAAATAAACTTGAGAGGTATTTCTTATTAAATTAATATGAATATGTATACATGTAAATAAAAGCAATATATGATTCAGCCATTTTGATATAAAATATACATCAAAAGATAAATAACGAAATAAACTTATTGACAAAGGCTTTTATCATTCGAAAAGATCTCCACAAAAAAGATTTTATTTCATTCTTTTGATGCGACTTGTACTGGAATATTAATTTAGAAAACCTAGCATGGCATAAACTATTCATGAAAAATTGAATCGCAAAACAATTTTTTTTCAAGCCAATCCGAATCTAATTTGTATTCAATCCAGTGCAGATTAAAGGTATCAAAAGTCCCTTTTAGTCGCTAAAGACCAAAAGCAGCGTTTTAATCCTTTTTAGATAGCCCCGACGCGAAAAATAAAACCAACAGCCGACAAAATTGACAGCAGATGTTTCGATGATCAAACGGATTATGAAAGGTCGTTGAAAATTCGGGCGTGCGTGTTCTTTAATTTTAAAAAATGGAAAGGTGAGTAGTCCAATACGAATCAAAATTCTCTTTTACTATAGAACCTTAAGTACCTAATCTAATTAACATTACCACATATTATAAAAAAAGTCGTTGCCCGCTGTTTTTCTCTATGTATGCTTAGATCTTTAAAACTACGCAACGGATTTTGATGCAGTTTTTTAGTAGACAGTGTGATTCAAGAAAAATGTATAACTATGGATCGCAAGTGTGAGCGCAAACACAGGAGCTTTCTTAATTCCTTCACACTCATACCTATAGTCCGATAGGACAGAAAGCTGACACGGCCAGAGAGAGATCAGGCAAGGCACGAGGTGACAATTTTACTACATTAAAATCTGTACATTAAATAAATTACACGTTATTTTTCACTCCCAGAGCAGCATAGAAGAAGATAGTGTAAACAGCTGCTTCTCTTCCCGGGCATACTCAGTATGCCCGGGAAGAGAAGCAGCAAGCCAGTAGAGGGACAAGAGGGTCTTGGTGTTTTGTAGGTGATGGGTTGACCACCTGTCACTACAAACCGAACTTGTACATCTAAACTATACCCTCAAAATAGGTCAGAAGTGGCACCATGTGGTTCTATCGGCCCTTAGTGCTCTGCCTACCCCGTAAGGGATAAAGGCGTGATTATATGTATGTAAATAAATTAAGTGGAACAGAATCGAACCTACCCCCGATTAGGACCACGTGTAAATCGTACTATCACCGCTTTCTACGTACTTATTAGTATGTATTTATGCATCTAAGACATGCTATAAATAGTCACCGATACTTCCAACCGATCGTGACGTGAATTCGTCTCTCTCTTTTGTTTTACGAGTACAATAAAAGGTATTCGATGCCTCTGAGATTAGATCTGGCTCACACCGAATTATGGCGAAGTCTTACAAAGAAATGTTTTAATGAAAATTCTCGTGCAATTTTTTGTTCCGCTTATCCTTGCAATGCCATTGCTGCGCTAACGATTTTGTTATTTTTCGAGTAAAATATTTTTATGACTTTGTAACTTCCTATTGGAGTACTTTATTCGAATTATGCAACGTAACTAGATTACGATTTCACTTTGATATTACACTCTAGTTATTGTAAACAAACAATAATAATCATGATTTTTATCCCAAGCGATTTGGGGAGACGTTTGCCCAGGAGTGGAAAACCATGACGGCTACATTAAAAAAATGTTCCAAGTCAAAATTAGTACTTAAATTATTACTTACCTAGTTGAAATATACCACACAGATCCCCATAAAGATAGAACTTGGCTCTCATTTCACACCTTATTTTTAAAAATGGTTTTAGAAAAGCCTGTATAATTTGTAAATCGACTTTCGATTTCTAGTACATCTGTGCAGCTTTTTTAATATCCCGAAGCCGAAGTTCGTCTCATCCATCCATCTATCAATGCTGTTAGAGGGGCAATTCCGCAAAAATGTTCAAACGAAACGCTACTACTAACGAATCGTAAATGAAACGCGATACCAACCAATATGTATTTACCGCTTGGGCAATAAGGTATTATTTAAAGTGCCAAATTTTTTTTTTTTTTAATTAGCATGCAGCGGTGACGAATACGACAGAATAATATAAAATAAGTAAAAATAATAAATAAATATTCACAAACTGCAATACATTAACGCAGTCCCACACTAAAAGGCCTTATTTTGTGGATAACGGTATAGTTTACATAAATAAATAGAGAAACACCCATGACTCGGAAACCAACATCGATATTCTTCATATCAATGTTCGCACTTACCGGTATTCAAACCCAGGGAATATGGCGCTGCAGGTAGGGTAACCACCAACTTCGCCGCTCAATAGAAACAAATGTTTGTCTCGTGTTGAAAATATAGTTAAGTCATCCCAAAGAAATTATTACTTCTACAACGGTTACGTTACGCTTCGTCCAATCTCAAAATTTTAATGGGATTGGGGGCCTGTTGAGCTCTGACGACAGAAAAATTAAGCGGCAGAATCGTTTTTTAAACGCCCCACGTCTGACTATCAATCATTTATCATGGAGTAATTATTCAATGTCTCGAAGGAGTCCCAGTAAATATTTGGGAATGTTCGCTTTGGATAATATTTTGTTGTATTTTTGAGGGTAATGCGTAATTGGATCAGACTTTTATTTACTTTTAATGCTTTTTCTAATTATTCATCTTAATAAATTCTAGTTATTAATAGTTTAGTTTATGTAGATAGATATTGGATCTTGAGATATTTCGATACACACTGGGCTGTTCTCGAAAGGGGATAGTCAGAACTAAAGAAGATCTGACAGCCTCTTTTGCATAGCAGGGACAGGTGGACCTGAGAGAATGTCTGAATTCCTCAGTGGCCTCTTATGACATGCACGGAATGAGATCCAGCTGGTACATGTTGGTATTCTAGTGAAGCCCCGCATCAGCACAGGACTTGTTCCTATTAATTCTAGTGATATTGTAAATGTGAATGTAAGGGTCGGTTCATATCTGATGGAAGATGCGTCGAGGGTACAGGCAAACGTACGCTCGACGCACTAACGTATCTTCGGTTGAGTGTGAACGGTCGAGTGTTTCTATACATTTTGTCTGTTCTGGCGTTACGCGACCGATAATATGTGACGCATGTTCCGTCAGATACGAACCGACCTTTGATGTGGATATTGGATATATTAAAATTAATAATAATAATATTCACGCACTTCACAACACATCAACTTAGTCCCACATTAAGATCCATAAGGTCTTGTGTCGTGGGTACTAAACAACGGTGTGTAAATACATAGATAAGTATAGAAACATCGATGACTCGGAAACAAACATCAATATTCATCATATCAATGTTTGCAATTAAAAATAAAATAAATAAAAATAAATTAAAAATAAATTAAAAATAAGTATAATGTGTAAAACATAAATGAACCATTAATCTCTCTGTACATGTTATAAAAGTTCGTGGTCAACGCAATGGGTTACTCAATTATCTACTCTTATATATAATGTTGTTTACATATATGTATTGTGTAACTGTTTGTTGTCCCAAATAATTTAAAAAAAAAAACATGTTTGTGCGAAATAAGCTGTACAATTGGGATTAATTTGTTCGTAGCATTACTACAAACTCGTAGACCTGCTACGAAAATGTAGCATTTACTACGTTTTATAAATTAAAAGCTAAATGAACCAAAATGAAGAACAACTTCCAATTTACAACTTTAATAATGAATTAATAGATTACTTTCGAAAAGCTTTAGTTTTAATGAAATTTATATGAAGTATGCTCCACGTTGGTAATAAATAAAAAACAAGGAAAATAACTATAAATTTAAGAAATAATCGTGTAACAAACATAAAACAAAAATACGTTTAATTGAAAAATCATAATGAAATTCAGTTGTTAAGTGATAATAAATTCAACAAAAAATTAATATTTGCACTATATGGGATGTTTTTCGTTGCCACCCTTAACGAAGGGTGCGTACTCTATACATCAAATAAAGTAAGTTTATGTAAAAAAAAATGCTGGGAAAAGATATAAAAATTTTGTTGATGTAAATTACTTGATCTGGCGAAATTTATAGTGTCCAGTGTTTATACTAGTTTTATCATAGACAGATATTAATTATTTCTCGTGAAAAAATCTTGCTACGCGCGTCAATGTGCATTTATGCAGAAAAACGCAGTCTATTTACTCAACTTTGGACCCTAATATCTTGGGAACCAGACACTGCCCAGGTATGCTTCCATGGAGAAAAATTATCGTGATGATGAGGAGATTCCGCAGTTTTCGGAAACGTTGACGATTAAAAATCAGCCTGTATAAACAAAATTATATTAATTAATTGTCGTAAACAGCAAACTAAATCAAAAACCTAAAAAATTTAACCATAAATATAAAACATGGTGTACCAACATAAAACGGGAAATATGTCGGCGCTATAAATTAACCATACACGTAAAATATAACATTAATATTCAATAAATCACAGTATAAATTACCCAACGACCTGGGACGCTTCGAAATCAATAAACTCGACGTTAATGTCAACGGTGACCAATAAACGACTTTATTATTTTCACTAGGGTTTTGACATTGCTTTGTTTGCTATTACAAAACATTACATACATACAAACGCAAACAATACTAACATATACATATATAATATAAAATGATTAATAAAAAAATGGAAAAATTCCTCACTCGGGTGGGAATCGAACCCACGACCTCTGCATTCCGCGTGCCAGATATATACTTATATTTAAATTTTATAATTTAAAATGACAAATGTATCTACTATCAAATTAATAAATTATTGCTACTAACATTAAAATATGTGTTTATCTAATAATATAATTTGTAACTAACAAAAATGGGTCTTAGTTACCTGAATAAATGAATTTATTTATTATTATTATATACATATATGTATTTATTATTGGTAGACACTTTGCTGGTGTGTGTGCTACAAATATGTGTGTGTGTACGGCAAACAATACGAGAGATCAAAAAGAATCTCGGATTTTTTTATACCTAATTTTAAATTTTGTATGAAAACAATTGAAGATTAAATCTGAGATATGCAAAAAATCTCTCAAGATCCGAGAAATTGGCGGTTTATTAACAATTATTATTATTAATTAAATATTGTAAATTTATTTTTGTTACTGTTTGTGTCCCTTGAAAATAAAAGTAAAAATAACGGCTAATAAGCTTTCTACATCCTACTTGCTAATAACTTTAATACAATGAAGTAGGTAGAAAAGGAAACGTTTATATTTTTTTTATTTGTCGAGGTTAAACATACCTATACAGACAGATAAATACGAAAGCGAGAATCGATTTTGGTCACACTTGAGAATCGATTTTGGTCACACTAGAGAATCGATTTTGGTCACACTACACGAATTTTGTCTGAACTCGGTTCATCGAGCGTACATCCTTTAGAAGGGATTACACGTTAACACTTCAAATAGACCGATTGGGAGAAAGGTAAACCGCATAATTTTGCTAATTGCTCACCAAATGTGCCTGATGTACTTAACGTGTATTTAGCTTAGTCTAAAGTGCTCTCTAACCACTAATTTAGATGTCAATCTCAGGAGTTTATGCCTTCTCTATAGGTACATATTGATATTATACAGGTTGTTTTTTCATTGCCACCCTTAACAAAGGGTACGTACTCTATACATCAAATAAGGTAAGTTTTTTAAAGATTTTTTTAAATTACTTGATCAGGTGAAATTTATAGTGTCCAGTGTTTATGCTAGTTTTTTCGTATATATATATATTAATTATTTCTCGTGAAAAAATCTATCTACACGTTGCAATGTGCATTTATGCAGAAAAACGTAGTCTAATTACTCAACTTTGGACCCTAATATTTTGGAAACCAGACACTTCCCAGGTATGCTTCCATGGAGAAAAAATCTTGAAAAAACCAACGTAAAAATAGAAACCATACTAGTGGCCCGCGATCAAATCAATAAAAAAATATTAACTAAACTTAAATTAGTTGTAGGAAACCCTTATTTTGTCTACATTTCTATCATGCCTGCACAAGTAGCAAGATCTGCGAAACACGATATGAAAAACCGATTTATCGACATTTAGCCTGTCAAAATACGATAAATATAGCCGCCATGTTGAATTTTGTATAGAGACGATACGATATCGTACGATACGATATCCACGATGCGTGGTCATGCTAGGGGGGCAGGACATGTTACGGATGAAGTGACCACAAATCATAATTATTTGATTCATGATGTCAATAAATTCGAACGAATATTAATCGCATTGGAGAGCAACATAGCATAAGCACTATCTATCTACTGCGTCAAATCTACGACTACATACATACATACATACATATAATCACGCCTTTATCCCTTGCGGGGTAGGCAGAGCACCAAGGGCCGATAGAACCACATGGTGCCACTTGTGACCAATTTTGAGAGTTGAGATGTACAAGTACAACAAATCTACGACTAGCCTATTTAGTGATGGTGGTTGAGGTCACTAGGTAGGTTGTGGCGGCGTGAAGGAAACTTCAGTTTCAGCAGTAAATGAATGTATTACCACAACACAGAAAGTCAGAAGGAGAAGAGTGAAAGTACACAAAGACAGAAGAAAGTTCACCGACACGAAAGTACATACACGACACATATATATATATAAATAGGCCACCAGTGGCGTAGCGGCACTCGCGTATGTGGGTCGTCGCGGTACAGGGTGGCGTGGACTCTGCGTCACAGTCCTCGGACGACTGGAGGTACCAGCGCATGGGCAGCGTGGTGTGGCGCGATCACGTTCGGCGCCGTCAGCAGTTTTGCTGAACTACGGATATCGCGCGGCGTTGCTTGTGCGTTAAATATAGTGTTGCGAATGTATGACTATGATGTGTGTAATGCTTGTCTTCTTGTAGGTGTACATATATATGAAATATAGTGTATCTGTTTAGTATTAATAAATATAAATACACATATAGATATATATAAATATGTATCAGGTCACCTACAGTACTCCCTTCCAGAGACCGAGTCTACGGGCGATAGTAATCTGGGAAGTGAACTCGCCTTCCCGATCGCGTTACCCGTACTGGTGGTGGATGGTCTGGTTGTGGTGGTCGGTCAGGAGGATCAGTACCGCCGCGTGGCGGTAGAGGTACGGCATTGTCAGTCAGTATATAGGCTGGTTTCAGCCGATCTATACTGACTGTCACGTCCTTACCCCTGACGCGTATCTTAAAGTGCTTGGCACTTCGGCACAAAACTTCGTGTGGGCCTGTGTAGGCCGGTTGGAGAGAACCACGTAGCGCGTCTTCCCTAAGAAATACGTGGCTACATGTGGTGAGGTCCTTAAACACGAAGGTTTTGTGTCTCGAGTGGTGCTGGGTTGGGACCGGACGTATCTTCTCGGCAAAGGACTTGAGACGTGCTGAGAATTCGGTAATGTCGGTGGTGTAGCCTGTGAGGTTATGACCGAAGAATTCGCCAGGTAGGCGGAGTGGCTCACCGTACACCAGTTCAGCCGAGGAAGTCTTCAAGTCCTCCTTGATGGAGGTTCGTATGCCGAGAAGAACGAGAGGCAACGTCTCAGTCCAGTTTGCGTCAGCATGGCAGGTAATGGCTGCCTTTAGTTGGCGGTGAAAACGCTCAACCAAGCCGTTGCACTGTGGGTGGTAAGCCGTTGTCCTTCGGTGATCGAAACCGATGGACTTGGACAGTTGCTGGAACAGCGCTGATTGGAACTGTCCTCCGCGGTCGGTAACGATCTCGGAAGGACATCCATAGCGCGACACCCAACAGGAAAGGAACGCTTTTGCTACCGTTTCGGCTGTAATATCGGTAAGTGGTACAGCTTCCGGCCATCGCGTGAAGCGATCGATGGCTGTAAGGCAGTACCGATATTCACCATCTGGCGGCAGAGGGCCGATCAGGTCTAGATGGACATGTTTGAAACGCGCCGAAGGTAAATCATGCGTACCTAAAGGTGACGCGACATGCCTGTTTACCTTCGTGCGCTGGCAGGCCAAACATGCCTTAGCCCATTCACGGCAGTCCTTGCGCATCAGAGGCCACACAAAGCGTTCTGCAACGAGCTTGGATGTGGCGTTTGCGCCTGGGTGGCAAAGCGAATGCAGGCAGTTATATACCTGCTGACGCAGTTCTTGCGGGACGAAGGGCCTAAGAGTCGGCGTACTGGCGTCGCAGTACAAAGCAGTACGACTTCCAGGAACCTTCGTCTTGATGAGGCGAAGAGAGGACTCACCCCGAAGACACGCTGTAAGGTCTGGATCTATAGCTTGCATTTTGGCCATCACTTCAAGATCGACGGGCATCTGCAGTTCGTTCACGCGGGAGAGTGTGTCGGCTACGACGTTACTCTTACCCGAGATGTGGCGAATCTCGGTGGTGAACTGCGAGATAAAGTCCAGGTGTCTATACTGACGCGGCGAACAGTTACGTTTCCGTTCGTGGAAAGCGTAACAGAGCGGCTTGTGGTCAGTATAGACCGTGAAGTGAGTGGCCTCTAGCATGTGGCGGAAGTACCTTATGCTCTCGTAGATGGCAAGGAGCTCGCGATCGTACGGTGAGTACTTCGCTTGCGATGGGCTCAACTTGCGCGAGAAAAATGCTAAAGGCTGCCAAGATCCATCCTTAAGCTGTTGTAGGACTGCACCTATTGCCGTATCAGAGGCATCAGTGACAAGTCCTAACTTAGCTTGCGAGTCAGGGTGAGCCAATAGAGCAGCGTTGCTCAGGCTCTCTAAACAATCCCTAAAGGCTTGCAGCGAATTTCCCTCTATGTGGACGGGATGGGAAGCCTTGACCGATCCGGTCAGCAAGGCGTTCAGGGGAGCTTGAGTCTGGGCGGCGTTAGGTAAAAATCGGCGGTAAAAATTTACCATGCCGAGAAATCGCCTAAGCTCCCTGACTGTTTTCGGAATGGGAAATTCCGAAATAGCTCGAACCTTGCTTTCCAGAGGCTTGGTGCCACTTTCAGAAATGGCGTAACCTAGAAATGTTACCTCGGGAGCGCCGAAAACACACTTACCCGTATTGATGAGTACGCCATAGGTCTGCATACGTGTAAAAAGTTGCCGAAGGTGGTCTTCGTGCTCACGAGCCGACTTGCTAAAGACCAAAAAGTCGTCGAGGTAAGGGTAAACAAAATCTAGGCCACGCGTCATTTCGTCGACAAACCTCTGGAAAGTTTGACCAGCATTCCTAAGCCCGAACGTCATAAAGGGGAATTCGTACAAACCGAAAGGGGTGGTGATTGCAGTCTTCGGTATGTCCTCCTTAGCGACCGGTATCTGGTTGTAAGCCTTAACAAGGTCAATGACCGAAAAGTACTTACAACCAGACAGACTGTGCGAAAAGTCATGTATATGACGGATCGGGTATTTATCCGGGATAGTCCTGGCGTTGAGTAGGCGGTAGTCGCCGCAAGGACGCCAACCATTGTCCTTTTTGGACGCGAGGTGGAGTGGGGATGCCCACGGACTATCGGACGGACGCGCTGTACCGTTCGATAACATGTATTCAATTTCTTGTTTCGCAATTTTTAATTTGTCGGGGGCGAGACGTCGGGGCGAGCATGATACTGGAGGGCCTGGTGAGGTAATAATATGGTGTGTAGTATTGTGCTTGACGATACCCGGAGTACCAGCAGGGCGTGTTATTTCCGGATATTCGGACAGAATCGCGTGATACACACTGTTACCTCCAGTCGGGACTATAATGCTGGACAGAGATAAACTGTTCTTACTAGCTAAAGAAGCTACGGTACTGACCTTGGTTAGGCTATCGGAGAGTTTTTGTTTGCTGACGTCGACGATAAGCCCATAATATGAAAGAAAATCTACGCCGATTATGGCTTTCGTGACGTCAGCAACCACGAAACGCCATGGGAAGTTACGGCGTAGGCCCAAGTTTAAATTTAAATTTACATACCCGTAAGTATCGATAGCCGAACCATTGGCAGCACCGAGCTGATATGACGTTTTTGTACGGCACTCGCGGATCGCGGACACTGGGAACACACACACGTCACTTCCGGTGTCTATCAGGTATTCAGTTTGTGATGCACGATCCCTGATGAAGAGGCGACCGGTGGTGGAGCTGCGGACGTTCTGTGACGTCATCGCCGTGTGTCCGGCGAGTGAGCGCGGTGACGGCTGCACCTGTTCCGCGAAGTCCTGCGCCTCGGAAGAATCGGCGTGGGCGGGGGCGGCTGATGGTATCTGCCGCGCCTTGCGCGGTGATGATGGTCGGCTACGATGATCTCGTCGTAGATTTGTCATTGGTCTAGGTCGCTGTGCGCGCGCAGTAAGGTCACTCACTATCTTAGTGAGGGCTGCAATTTGACGCGTCAGCACTTCGACCTGTGATAATGGCGATGATGGTGCCGGTGCGACGGTGATGGGTTGACCGTCGAGATGTTGGTGAGTCGTCTGGGCATGTGTAGGAACGGCAGGTTTGCATTCCGCCATTTTGATGTGCGAATTCGTGCGCGTGGTGATGTTGAATGCCGGCGAGTCACTTTCACTTGACATGCTCTTTGCGGGGTCACCAGTTTAGTGATGGTGGTTGAGGTCACTAGGTAGGTTGTGGCGGCGTGAAGGAAACTTCAGTTTCAGCAGTAAATGAATGTATTACCACAACACAGAAAGTCAGAAGGAGAAGAGTGAAAGTACACAAAGACAGAAGAAAGTTCACCGACACGAAAGTACATACACGACACATATATATATATATAAATAGGCCACCAGTGGCGTAGCGGCACTCGCGTATGTGGGTCGTCGCGGTACAGGGTGGCGTGGACTCTGCGTCACAGTCCTCGGACGACTGGAGGTACCAGCGCATGGGCAGCGTGGTGTGGCGCGATCACGTTCGGCGCCGTCAGCAGTTTTGCTGAACTACGGATATCGCGCGGCGTTGCTTGTGCGTTAAATATAGTGTTGCGAATGTATGACTATGATGTGTGTAATGCTTGTCTTCTTGTAGGTGTACATATATATGAAATATAGTGTATCTGTTTAGTATTAATAAATATAAATACACATATAGATATATATAAATATGTATCAGGTCACCTACAGCCTAAGCAAAAAGCAGCAAAGCTTAAGCTGAAAGGAAAAGCAAGGATCATTCTGCGTTTCTGCCACAAAAAATCCTTCGAGAATCAAAGTATCTTGCACAAAAGTGAATGTCACACAGTTTTCTGTGCCAATTGTTACCAAAACTTAAACATCTAGGTCGCCACGTCGGAAGATCTAGTTCATAAATTCCAAATAGAGTATATTTCTGGCAGTTCTCTTTAGTATGCCAGGACAGTGACCTATATGTGATTTGCATAACATATACCGAATAATTTGATATGCGGAAATTAAGTATGCTACAATGGTATAAATACATCTAATTACAGCATTTTTTAAAAACTGTTACGTCATTATGTTTTTATTGCATGCATGCTTGGAACATGGATATGGTTTCTGGTTGTAACTATAGTTGCCTGTGCTCGCGCTAATGAGTCAGATTCGAGGGTAATCGGAACGTATAGATCGTCTGGCTGTAACCTAAGAGTAACGCCTTATACAATTCAACATCATAACTTGCTTGATTATTATATCTGAAATTTCAATACATGTATACAGGGTGTAACAAAAGGGGTATATAGGGGGGTACGTAGCCCACTAAAAGGAACCTCTCTACAAAATTTCAGACTTGAAATCACATTATTATTATTTTTCAAAATTGTATGAACATTTTTAAGTTATTTAGGAATTCTCTATACTATTTGGAAAATTAAACATGTGATTTTGAGTCTGAAATTTTGGAAATAGGTTCTCTATAATGGTCTTTTTACATAGCTTTTCGCTTAACATACCCATTCTGTTACTGTATGAATTTCTCCCGCTATGTTCTAATGGCTGTGTTCTGTAAACGGGCTAGCTAGAACTGCAGGATCACTAAGGAGATCTTTCTGAATTGAGGATAAAAATAGTTCTATAATGCCCACACTACCAACATGTACCTATTTATGTATAATTTAATATTGTTGTTATAGTGGTAAAAGTTATGTTTAAATAAAGATTTATTATTTACATACATATATACATACATATAATCACGCCTTTATCCCTTACGGGGTAGGCAGAGCACCAAGGGCCGATAAAACCACATGGTGCCACTTCTGAACAATTTTGAGGGTATAGTTGAGATGTAAAAGTTCGGTTAGTAGTGACAGGTGGTCAGCCCATCGCCTACAAAACACCAAGACCCTCTTGTCCCTCTACTGACTTGTACAGTATGCCCGGGAAGAGAAGCAGCTATAGTATTATACGTTTTTTTTTTCACTCCTAGAGCAAAATAGAAGAATTTATTATTTATTATTATTATAATTCGCATAGCAGAACTATCTAGAATAACAGCGACCATCCGCGACCCACGTGATGGTATCATCCAATAAGATGTCAACTCAATAACATAACGTGACGAAGGTGAGTTTCTGACATATTATCTGAGCATTATGTTGACATGTTTAGTTTCGCCGGGAATCGATTTAGGTATGATATTTTGTTTTGAATTCTTCGATATTTGCTTTTAAAACCTAATGGGGTCATACCTTTACACGGGACACGATGGACTGAACTAAATTTAACATTAGTATCACTAGTTACTTCGTCATCTTGACTAGAATCGGCTATCCTTAGACAATTATCACACTGCACCGTGTCTAGATTAAGAATCGTATGCTGCAATTTGTATAGAAGTGTCTCAGACAGAGATAAGCTTGCCTTTGTACATTACCTATACATACAGAATGTTTTTTGTGGCCACCATTAACGAAGGGTACGTACTCTATACATCAAATAAAGTAATTTTATGCCAAAAAAAAAATGCTGGAAAAAGATGTAAATTATTTTGAAAAAAAAAAAAATATTACTTGATAGGGCAAAATTTATAGTGTCCAGTGTTTACGCTAGTTTTTTCATAGACAGATATTGATTATTTCGCGTGAAAAAATCTTGCCTCACTCGTCAATGTGTATTTATACAGAAAAACGCAATCTATTTACTCAACTTTGGACCCTAATATTTTGGAAACCAGAGACTTCCCAGGTATGCTTCCATGGAGAAAAATGATCGTGATGATGAGGAGATTCCGTAGTTTTCGGGAACGTTGACGACCAAAAATCACCCTGTATCTTATCCTTATAATATAAACATGAATCGCTTATTATGTTGCTAAGCATGAATCTTAAGAACAGCTCAACCGATTTCGCTAATTCTTCTTTTAAGAATATTCCTTGAAGTGCATACGAGGATGGTTCCTACGGGAGAAAAAATAAAAAAATTGCCAGACAAAGTCTAAATACAACACTTTTCTATAGCCACGCATAGCTTTGTTCATGGGAAAGGAAAGCAAAGCCGGGGCTGATACCTAGTTACATACATACATACATATAATCACGCCTTTATCCTTTACGGGGTGGGCAGAGTACCAAGGGCCGATAGAATAGGGCGCCAAGTGAAACCCCTCCGGTTTAATGGCACCCTGAACCTAATTGTAATTCTTTTAAAAATCTGAAATAAATAAAAATAAAAAAAAATCACATGGTGCCACTTCTGACCAATTTGGAGGGTATTTGAGATGTACAAGTTCGGTTAGTAGTGACAGATGGACAGCCCATCGCCTACAAAACACCAAGACCCTCTTGTCTCTCTACTGACTTGTACAGTATGCCTAGGAAGAGAAGCAGCTATCGTATTACCTAATCGTTTTTTTTTTCACTCTGAGAGCATAGAAGCATCGCTAGTTGTTAATATTAATATCTCTTGTATTTTCTGTGTACATTAAAAAATATGAAAATACGCCGGGTACTACACATATACAACACTCGAAATTGCATAGAAAAATTCAGAGTGTTACCCCTTCTGTTAGTTGTTTCTTTGTAGAAGAATATTGATAAAAAACATAATAAATTTACAATACGATATGACAAAATAAATTTAAATTGTAAAGCTACTTAATACCAAATTGAACTATTTATCATTAAAAAATTAATAATAAAGAAAACGGAAAAATTTCCTTACCCGAGCGGGAATCGAACCCACGACCACTGCAAACCGTGCCAGCCGCTATAACCACTAAGCCACCGGGTCAATCACTCGGATGACGAATTCCACTATCTCTCCTCTAAATTACACATTGGCAACGTCATTCCTCATCCCGACAGCTATACACTAGCCAAATCTCGGCAAACAAAGCTGAATCCCTCAGCACAATGTTTAAAGATGAAACGATCAACCATATCCTAACGGATTATACAGGATGATTTTTGGTTGTCAACGTTCCCGAAAACTACGGAATCTCCTCATCATCACGATCATTTTTCTCCATGGAAGCATACCTGGGAAGTGTCTGGTTTCCAAAATATTAGGGTCCAAAGTTGAGTAAATAGACTGCGTTTTTCTGCATAAATGCACATAGACGCGCGTAGCAGGATTTTTTCACGAAAAATAATTAATATCTGTCTATAAAAAAACTAACATAAACACTAGACACTATAAATTTCGCACGATCAAGGAATTTAAAAAAAAAATTCAAAATTTTTTTTTTCCCTGCATTTTTTTTGGCATAAACTTACTTTATTTCATGTATAGAATACGTACCCTTCGTTAAAGGTGGCCACAAAAAAACACCCTGTATTAATGGAGAAGTGTTTTTATAAATTTATCTTAGTCAAGATATTATATATTTAAAAAAATATTAATAAAGAAAACGGAAAAAAATCCTCACCCGAGCGGGAATCGAACCCACGACCACTGCAAACCGTGCCAGCCGCTATAACCACTAAGCCACCGGGTCAATCACTCGGATGACGAATTCCACCATCTCTCCCCATCATTTATTTATCATTCTCCAATACGCTATCATTAAATGTGATGTAGTGGCGGAATAACATTACTTCGTGGTGTGAAGTGACATTTTATATTTAAATTAAAGGCTCGAGCAGACCGGATGCGTGGGCGTGCACGTAAACGTAAACGTAATGGATGGAGGATGCGTCTGCGTAGACGTAAGCAGAGACGTTAAGCGGTGACAGTTCCATACATTAAACTCAGCGGTACTTGTACGTCTACGGTTACGTGCACGCATACGCATCCGGTGTGTTCGAGGCTTAAAAGTACAAAGATCAAAATAAAGTAGGTGTATAAGCTGTAATAAAAAGGATATGCCCAATTTTAAAGATTGTATGAAAATTCCAGAGTTGTATAGAAATTTCTCCATAATTGACCGCGTGGTGCCGGCAGAGTAGAATTCGTACCAGTCCATGTCTGCCCGTGGGAAGTAGTGGACATAGTCCAAAATACAAACTGCGGTCACCAACCCGCCTGCCCAGCGTGGTGACTATGGGCAAATACCCCCCATGGCATTCTTGTGGCGTGCCCCGGGGGAGGCCTACGTCCAGCAGTGGACTACAATAGGCTGATGATGATGATGATCTCAAACATTCATACATTTCGGTTGACATATTCTTTTTATTACACCTGTTTGTATAGGTATAGTTAGGTCTAAGGCATAGAATAATAAGTTCTTTTTATTCTGTACAAGTCAGTAGGGGGAAAAGAGGGTCTTGGTGTTTTATGGCGATAGGCTGACCACCTGTCACTACTAACCGAACTTATACATCTCAAAATTGGTCAGAAGTGGCACCATGTGGTTCTATCGGCCCTTGGTGGTCTGCCTACCCCGTAAAGGATAAAGGCGTGATTATATGTGTGTACCTATGTATGTTTTATATGGTCTAAGGGTAATTTAATAAATATGTCAGATTGTACCCATCCTTGACCATTTTCTAAGGATTACGTAATCAACGTCGAAACTTTTTAACTAATATCGGCCAGAGTTTTAACCAAGTAATTGTGCGTTTTCCAACATTTAACCCTTAGTTAAGTCTGATTTATTATTCACTTCTTTGCCCCACTTTGGGTACTTTTGAATGAATCTTTCAGTTAAAACCCATTGTGTATTGTTAAGCTTTAAAGTTTGGAACAAATTTGGGTTGAATATTTAAAGGAAAGTTTGAAGGTGCTATTCATGTTTAAGCTTTATTTCCTACTAGCTGTTGCCCGCGACTTCGTCCGCGTGGAGAATAAAATATATTATAAAATTATTAATAAAGAAATGGAAAAAAATCATCACCCGGGTGGGAATCGAACCCACGACCTCTTCATTCCGTGCCAGCGCTCTTACCATTGAGCCACCGGATCAATTACTCGGATGACGAATATATTCTAAACATATCTTTATACTCCCGGCTACCTTATATATAAATGAAAAATTTACAAAATATTGATTGAGTAATTAAGCCTGAAGAACTAAAAAAATAGCAAACAGACTTACTTTCGAATTTGTAATTTTAGTTGGGATTGGGATGCGGGGTACGCAGCCAGGTATACAGATGTATACCAGAAGGGATAGGTATTATACTTATTAGGCGAAATGCAATGAAACTAGCCCACTATAATGAACCTGTCCACAAAATTTGAGTCTTGAAATCACAAATGTTTATTTTTCAAAATTTGTAGTTTTTGGCCGCGTGGTGCCGGCAGAGTAGAATTCGTACCACCCCATGTCTGCCCGTGGGTATCGTACGAGGCGATTAAGGGTTTCCGGGAGGTAGGCAGCAGCGCCTCCCGTGTTGACAACATACTCCAAAATACAAACTGCGGTCACCAACCCGCTTGCCCAGCATGGTGACTATGGGCAAATACCCCCCATAGCAGTCAGTCTTGTGGCGTGCCCTGGGGGAGGCCTACGTCCAGCAGTGGACTGCAATAGGCTGATGATGATGACTCGTATAGTAGAAATTTCGATTGAATATAAATACCTTCATGAAATCAGTCTGCTTGATTATACCTGAAACAAAATGAATTTTAATAAATTTAAAATAAGCGTACATTTCTTAATATTAAACAATTTTACAGGTTAACAGTGGGAATTTCGACTATTGTTAGCGTTAGCGTGTTCTACAGAAATATTTTAATAGTGAAATCATAATGAAAAATGTTGAAAATTTAAAATAAAGAAGGGTACATTTTTATGAGACAACGTGATTTCATTGGTTTTCTTCTTAAAATTTTGCATATACACACCTTGAGGAGTTTGGGGTAACACTAGCAAAGCATTTCCCAAAATTAAAGTCCCTAAAAACGGTAAAATTAGAAATTTTACGCGTAACTCGTGGGGTAATATTATAAATGTGAAAGTGTGTACGTGTGTATGTTTGCTACTTAACAAATTTTAAAGAAACTTTCTAGGTAGGCATATAGCTTGTAGGTATATATCAGAATAATATAATAAACTATAAAATTTACACGGGCGAAATCGCAGGCTATCACTAGTATAATATAAACATAACGACTATAATATTTTAAATTGAATTTAAACCGACTACAATAATATCTTCCAAAGCAATCACGAACTAATTTATTTTATATGCAAATCTCAACTAAACCTAACTAAACAATGCAAAGTAGCATAAATAACAACGTAACGAATCTTACTTCACTGTTACAGAGTCTAGAGTTGGTTGTATTTGAGAAAGTTTAAGGAAATAACGGCTAGGGTTGTCGCGGCATAGATATTTATAAAACAAATGCATAGTAGATCATCATTATTACTTACTAACGGACGCCCGTAATTTCATCCGCGTGTATTACAGAATGTATGTAGCCTGTCCTTTTTCTAAACTTGTATACAAAATTTCAAGAATTTTAAAAAAGTGTAAATAAGTCACATATTAATAAAGAAATTATCTTTTAGACATTTATTCCATTACTTGGGTTGAGATTAGAATAACTTGTCTATAATATTACAGTAATTTAGAAGGTCCACATTATAAACTTTTTTAAATTTAATATAACTGTAAGACAACACCTAAAAGTATAATATAATTTTGCATGACAAACAAAAAGATTTTTAATTTTCATCAAAATACGTCGTCATATAGGTTGTTACTTCAAGTAAATATCACGAATATGACATCTTATCATCAAAAATGTATTTTCAAATTCATTTCGGCTTAAGTAGCAATATAAACATCTCACGGCCCTTACTCAATTTCCACATTTACTATATCGTACACATTGATAATACACCCCCAGTGTATGTAATCATCTTGTGCAAATTAATATTGACACGACAAACGCGCACTAGGGATTTATTTGCGAAGTATTCTGAAAGATTACGTTATAAGATTGTTTACTCGTTAGTTGTTTGGAGATTGATTCATTAATTAGAATAGGGAGGATAAGCGGTGTGCCTGCATTTCTCTTGGGATTTGTGATAACAACCGTCTTTAAAGTAAGCCTGATTCTCATTTCCTGTGCCACAGAGAAGAGTGCTAATGTCATACTAACTGTTTCGATGCACCATTAGATTTTTCGATGCCTCACAATTCCAGTCCTTGACACTTAGATTTTATTAGTGCAATGTACATTACTATAATGTACTACATTACTAATGTACTGTAACGTATAGAAATACAATCTAAGTGTCAAAGACTGGAATTGTGAGGCACCGAAACGTCTAATAGTGCATAGGAACTGTTAGTATGACATTAGCACTCTATGTCTACATCTTATTCCTCTATGCCTGTGCTGATGCGGGGCTTCACTAGAATACATCAGCTGCATCTCCTTCCGTGCATATCGCAAGAGTCGACTAAGGTAATAATAATAATAATAATAATAATAATAATAACTTTATTTCAAATAAAGTATTTACATTTTCATCCTTATCTAAAAACAAGTTGTACAAAAAGATGCAATAACAATTATGACATAAGGAGAGCCGAGTTTATAGTGGTCCCCACACTAGGTCAGGCCTGTATCGTGGGGGCCTGGAAATTACTACAAACGAGATACTGAGACGTTTTAAGAATCTATAGAAATAGGTTTTGTTATCTAATACATAAATAAGGTTAGTTAAATGGAAACATAGAAAAAGTGTACATAGAATTTAAATTGGTTTAGAGTAGAAGGTATAAAAGGGATTTATGTTTGTATTGCCAGCAGTTCCTCAGTTCGGATATATGACAGTGTAAGGAGGTGATTCGTGACTATTACTTTTGCCTGTTTAATTGTGCTGGTTTTTATATCACAAAATTTAACGATCTGATTGTAAATTGAAGGGAATCGGTAGTATTGAAAACGTTTAGCAAATGAAGTTTTTACCAATGTTTGACGAATTTGGTAGACTCGTTTTTTTAGTAAGTTTTTGTAATCCTGTGAAAATATTGTTGCCCGATGCGCTGCTAAGGAGATTCTAAGTATGTACAGTTGGCGTATAGTAAGAACGGAAGCTTCGGCGTATATTGATTTGGTTGGATAGAAGTAAGGTTTTTTGAGCATGACTTTTAGAACTGATCGTTGGGCCCTCTCCAAAGCAATCATAGTGGTAATGCCAGATCCTCCCCAAATCGTAATACAATAACTGGCTATGGATTCACAAAGCGAAGTGTAGACTAATTTCAAGCTGCGACCGTCAGCTGAATTGCGCAACAGTCTCATGATATGGACCAGCCTTCTAAGTCTTTGACTGACTGCGGAAATATGTGGTTTGAAAGACAGATTTTGATCTATTTCTACGCCTAGATACTTAATAGAAGCCACTCGTGTTATTTCATTACAATTGCAAAGTGTCCGATCGCATAAGGAGTGAATTTTCAAAGAAGTACGTGATCTCGGTCTAGAGGCTCCAGTCTTATAGAAACATAGGTATTTTGTTTTACTGAGGTTAAGTGTCAAGAGGTTGCGGTCCAACCAGCGCTTTATATCAGCCATGCCTTGCTCAGCCTTTGTAATGGCTTCACTCCAAGATCTGCCCTGAAAAAGAGCCACAGTATCATCAGCATAGCAGATAAGTTCAGATCCTTGGGGGATGCCTCGTGAATATCATTCATGTAGATTATAAATAAGGTTGGACCAAGGACACTGCCTTGTGGGACACCAAAGTGTATAGACATTTCTTCACTATAATGATTATCAATTCTCACACATTGTCTTCGATTGCTGAGATAACTCCTGAACCATGACAGTGGGGATCCTCTTACGCCGAAAGACTCTAGCTTTCTTAAGAGTATCGGCACTGAGACTGTATCGAATGCTTTTGCTAGGTCTAGAAATACCCCAACGCACTTCAAAGAATTATCGAGTGTAGAGGAGACTTGTCCCGTAAGTAAGTTGACAGCGTCTTCGGTCGACCTTCCACGTCTAAAGCCAAATTGCCTGTCGGATAATAGCTTGAATCTCTCGAGATATTTAATAAGGCGAGAGTTAACAATTTTCTCCAGAATTTTAGACAGTATACCCAGCAGTGATATCGGCCTGTAGTTTTCAGGAATGTTTTTTAAACCACCTTTATGTATTGGAATGACTACTGCCCGCTTCCATTCTTGCGGGAAGATTCCGGTTGCAAGGCTGAGATTGTATATATGTGTGAGTGGCAAAATTATACAATCTTTTAATTTCTTGATCAGAGAGGTTGTGAACCCATCCATGCCAGGCGCGCTGTAATTTTTTAGCTGATTGATAAATTTAGTGACCTCATACTCATCGGTAGGTTGTAAAAAGAAAGTGTTATTGGTAGCTTTGTTGTTCTTGAAATTAGCTGCAAGTGAGTATTCAGTTGTATTAAGGGCTTTAAGTAGTTGGTCAGAAAGATCAGTTCCTACGCTTGCGAAGTATTTATTGCAGTGATTGATAGACTCTTGAGCATCATGTTTGTTTTTAAGAAGTTCAGTGATTGAGTTGTTTCGGTTTGGCGTTTCGATTATAGTTTTAATAGCATTCCAAAGACCTTTCGAATTTCCCTTATTTTCTTCTAACTTTTTGCCCTCGTGTGCCCGCTTTAGTCTGTGCAGAAGCTCCGTGCAGAAATTTCTGTACCTTGTATAGACAAGTTTCCTCACTGGGTCCTCCGGGTGTTTCTTTAAATCCAGGTGAAGTTTGTCCCGATGTCTCATACACCTAACAAGCCCCGGTGTTATCCATGGTTTCAGGACAAATTTGGATCTGCTAATGCGTTTCTGACACGTATGATTTTGTACTGATTTAGATAGGATTGCACCGAAGTCTTTGACAGCACTATCTAGATCATTAGTATTTATGACTATAGACCAATCTGCTTGTTTAAGTTCTGCTAATACGGCCTGGCAATTTGTTTAAAGCACGACTCTGTTTCGGCAACGGTTATTATTCTCACTTTGGCAGGATATCCCCAAAATAGCAAGTTTATGATCTGTGATATCTGGGTTGCCTACAATACCAATAACTTTTTGAGTCTTAGTTTTGACAAATATGTGGTCTAAGCAGGCGGAGAGTCTAGTAGGGCTAGTTATCGCAGGAATAAAACCTAACTCTGTCATAAGGCAGAGGTATTCGTTAACATTTTCGTCTGTCTGATTGAGAATATCAATGTTTATATCACCTGCTACGATAACCGTTGATTTGTTTTTAAGGGAGCAAAGAGTACCATTAAGCCCGTTAATAAAATTTTCAATATTTCTAGTTGAGGGGGAACGGTATATGCCGAGTATTGCATATGAATCAGACAACTCTACTTTAAGACATTCCGCATCATCAAGGTGAGGTTCTGTCACTGTTGCATTCCAAATATTCCTGACATAAGCCACGACTCCTCCACATTTATTAATATTATTGGTTGTAGAGTATGAGCTGTAGCCAGGGATCTGACCTATTATTGATCCGCCAGCGAGCCAGCATTCTGTCAGTATTATAACATCGATTTCTGATTGAAGCCGGTGAAGTGCTACTATCAAAGTATTAAAGTTTTTTTGTATACTACGTATATTTAATGTTAATATTTTGAAATTATATTTACCTACTACTATATTCTTGCAGTCTTCTAATAAATTACGAGTTAGACACTGAATACTATAGACGTTTTCTATGTCAGTTACAGTATCTATGTCAAAAATAGCCATTTGTAATGTTTTTAAGATTTATTTTGTGAATAGTCAGGCTAGTGTAAGTAGACTGCAAGATCGTGAGGTGAAATAACGGGATAATAATAGGTGATGAATTAAACATATTTTCATAATAAAGGAATAGAGATGAATGTTTCCCGATGCCGATGATGATAAAAATCTGTAAAATGACATGTAATATAACGTTTAGGATTATACAGGTAATTAGTAGCAAAACAAATAAATAAACTATAAGTAAGATACAATAGGTACTCGGGCATTCTCTTAGGCGGTAAGCTAGCTATTAAATAATGGATGGGATAAATTAAATTGTAAATGTCAATAATCATTACAACCTTACAAATGTACGTGTCGTCGCAAAAAAAATATATATAATCGTGTGTTTCTTTGTGAAAGTACACATGAATATAACGGTACAAAACAATGAGGTGTGATCGAATAAAAGCTATAAAAACTTATTTGTAGCAAAGAATATTTTCAACGTAAAATAACAAAAGCTTATCATAAAGCTTGTTATATAAATGATATGAAAGGTGGATTTTTGAGGTGTAAATAAAAAAAAAGAAAGTCAATTTTACCATATAATTTTTCTATAAATATCTATAGGTAGTAAAATACCGAATATGTCAAAGCAATATAAGCCGTGACAATATTTTCACAACTTTTTTGCAAAAAAAAACCTCTATTATTTCATTTTACCGAATAACAAAGGCATAACTTATTTCTACCAGCCATGTAACAAAACAACTACTAAAATTCGAGTGACTGTAAAAAGAACTTGAATTACAAGGATTGCCTTGTTTGTTTCTTAGGTGGAGCCATCGCAAAGTATTGTCTTCTTTCCTTTAAAGGGCTATCACACCGAGACGCCAGACTGAATACGGCAGCTACGTAAAGTTTGGTTAACCTAACGGCGCAAGCAGTTTTGTGGGACTCTAGTTTTAAATTTTTGTCTATTGTCTTTTAAGTGGGTAGAAAAATACATGGCTCACTTAGAGTAAACTAGGTACCTACTATTATCTAGTCTCACTCGTTTTTTATATAGCAGTCTATATTACGGGAAGGTTAGGTTAACCAAAACCCAATCAAGAATACAAACAATATAGTGCAAAGCTTTTTTTAATTGTTGGACGGCCTATCTGAAGGACAAAATCATGCAGTTGTTGTACCTAATTTTCGGAACAGCCGTGGGTATATGGTATATAACTTTATATCTAACTAGTGGACGCCCGCGACTCCGTCCGTGTGGACTGCAGAAAATCTTGTTCCAGTTGACCGAATTGTGAATCAAAATCATTATTGAACCCACTTGAACACACACATAAAATTTCATTAAAATCGGTCTAGCCGTTTAGAAGGAGTTTAATTACATACACACAAACAGAGGATTTATATACAGTATGTGTAGCTTGGACACGTAGCCAGAATTACTATGGTTACTTCGTGAGAAGGAACCTCTTTAGGGGTCCACAAGAAATATTAAAGCCGAGCTCTAGAAGATGTATAGCGGAAATCGGGGAGAAAGAGAAATTAATGGGGAACACGGCACAAGTTAACGCTTTTTGTTTTTTTGTTGCTGTTAGAGATTTTTAAACAAGAATCCTACGAATATTATAAATGTGACAGTTTATATGAATGGATGTTTGATTCTTCTCTATCACGCAAAAACGACATACAGCCAATTTTAATAACCGATCTTTGAGATTTTTGCATACTCGTATCTTAGATGTAATCTTCAATAATAAAATTTAAAATATGCAATCAAAAAATCTAAGTTTCTTTTTGATATCTAGTAAAATAGGGCCACTAACCGATTTTGGTGAAACTGGGCAGATGCATACTATGCATACTATTGCATTGCATAGTTAGCATCAGCAACTTCAGAATAACACATCTCGCTAGTGAAGTTGCGAACATCAATAGTAAAATTTCAAGTTTCGTTCCCCATTGTGAACTCGCCTTTTCATTTTGTCTATCTATAGCAAAGCTAAAGGAAAGGATAATGATTGAAACAGTCTATGTATGTATGAAATGCATTACTATGTTACAATTTTGTTTTACTATCCCGAATTTTCAGGGATGCCGGGATATATTAATAAACGTATAGTCGCTTAAGAAAATGTAAGTTTAGGTAAATATGTATACGATCACTATATAATCCCTTTGTTATTATACTAATCACTTTTTCCATCTAAAAGAGTGATACATTATAAAATTATAATGTAATTTCAAAAAGAGTTGGTAAAATTCGTCATCCGAGTACTGACCCGGTGGCTCAGTGGTAAGAGCGCTGGCACGGAATGCAGAGGTCGTGGGTTCGATTCCCACCCGGGTGAGGAATTTTTTCCATTTCTTTATTAATAATTTTTACAGTGATACATTAGTCAGTACATCAGTATAGATAATAAAACATAAACCAATTGATATAACAAGACTGCAATATTAATGCAAGTTTTATTATTAATAGGTATTTATAACATGACGAAACTTGCGAATAATAAAAGTATTGAGTTGAGGGTAAACAAATATAAAACGTATGGCCTTGAGCGAGCGCTAGACTCGCGTCATTGTAAGACCGGATGTTAAACGAGTAACATCTGTAAGTGATTTTTTTATTCAAAGTTGTTATATTTCTTGTCATGACAAAGAAACATGGTATTGTTTCTTAGGTACTTTCGTCGCCGTCGGTAGGCTCAGTTGTAATGATAGTTCTTTGTAAATATCATAGATGGCGCCATGGCTACGGTTGGTAATGTAGCTATTTGTCGTTGACAGTTGTCATTGGTTGCTATGGCAAAACTAACTGTTTATATTGAAATATTTTAATTTGGTTATTGTATTATAACAAAGAATTGTTTAATTTAAAATACTTTAAATGTCTTTTCTCTATTTACATGTAAGATATTCTTATATTTTACATTAATATTATAGCATAGTCTTAACTTTCGGTACATATTATTGTAATATCTTTAGTTGTGTACCTTCTTATTTTAATAAATCTCTATTTACAGAGGAACAAAATTTGAGTTTATTTTAATTTATACAAATCCAATTATATTAAGAAATTGTCTTATACATATATTATTGAACTATTTTATGTATTTTATTTTGTTGTGTTATAGGTTAAACATTATTTTAGTTCCTATGTGTATTATATCGACAATGTATCAAAGTGTTGGTCAATTAGCAAACAATTATTATTGATTATCAACATCGTTTATGGATTACCAATAGCGTGATAAATGTACCGGTTTTTATTAATGAATTATAACTAATACGAGTACCCAAACCCATATCAGATCAAAAGTTAAATCGTGGACACGATTAGGTTAGGAAAACCGATATCCGGTATCCGATAAATCAAATTGAAACCAAAATGTGTTTACTGCGGCTTAAGACTATTCCACATCCTCCAAATCAACCATTATTAGAAGAAGTAGTTAACTAAAGTTGGTAGATTAGATAATAGCACTGGGTACGTAATCTTCTAGCAGCTAGCAACGTCGCTGATTGGTTGTTTTAATGCGGATACATAAGTTAGCGAATTGAAATTTAAATAAAAATTTGTTCATTGTTTCACATTATGCCCATAACGTATTTAAAGTAATCTATGACAATCATCACCACTATACATCCTTAATCCCGTATTCATAAATAGGATCAAATTTCTTTCTTTTTTCTTACGGTGTTATTACAAAAGCGCGTCTAAAGTTAGACGCTGTTCAAAAATGACATTTGACAGCAAAATTTTTGGAATATCTGTCAAATTCACGCAATGTTTATCTTAAACCATGCTTAAATTCTTTTGTAATAACACGGTAAGAGTTTAAGTTTATTTCACCCTTTTCCGTTTTCACACAAGACTTACGCTGTATTCACAAGACCTATTAGCAAAAGAGAAACATACTACAGTATTAGATAAGTGTAAGTAAAAATATCAAGTTACAGCGTACTAAGGGGTCTTGTTTACACCAAATGTTATCTTTTGGGTACTCGATTACAGATCGATATTAAAAGTATAAATGGATATGGCTTATATAAGTATTATAACATTGATGATAATTGGATTAGTTTATTAGACCTACTGATATTATAAAAGCAAAATTTTGTGAGGATAGATGTATGTGTTCACGAAAGAACTACTTAACAGAATTTGTTGAAACTTACCGGGAATATAGCTTACGCATTAGAATAACAGAATGTAGAAGTGTAACGAAGTCGATGGCGGCCACTAGTTATGCATTATATAGTACCTAACGGTAGAACTATTTTTCAGACGCTATGCAAAATGTTCTAACATATATTTAATAACGGTGTTGTTACAAAAGAGCACCTAAAGATAGACTCATTTAAATATGACATTTGATAGTAAAATGTATAGCATATCTACCAAATTTAGGACACGTTTAGCTTAAAAAAAGTTTAAATTCTTTTGTAATAACACGGCATCTGTGCACCTAATTAGCAAAGAAAAATATTATTCTTTGTACGTTTCGATAATTTTTGTTCGGTTGTGAATTTGAAGACCTTATCAACACCTTATAATAAATAATTTTCTAGGAACCCAGAGTCACTAAAAAACCATCGATATAATGTACTAAAAAAGGTGTAATTTCACCAGTGTGCTGAACTATGCGGCAATATAATGCACAGTGTACGAAACAAATATTTATTTAGTCGACTTATTTAAGCAAACAATAACAAATTGTATACATCTGTATACTTTTGTGCGCGCACACGTGCAAGCAGTGGACTTGCGTCGATGCGTACAAACTTTTTGTTCGCGAACTCAATCTGAGTACGTGCAATGCCGGAGTTTTGCACAAAATGGTTGTAACAAATGTGCTACACACTATTTTGGTCGAATCATACATAATAACAAATTGTGCACGTACAATGTATTAATGTTTGCGCGCAAAATTGTTTGTGTAAATACCTTTACATTAAAATCGTTTAACTTAACCTAACTACGCATAGCCAGATAAAGCGATGTATGTTAACAAATAATTTTCGTAGGACATATAACCACACAACTTGTATAATGTACAACACAATACGGAAATGTAACTCATTGTCTTATTAATCCACATATAACTAAGTATGCAAGTACAGATAATGCCGCCTCCATCAGAAATAGTTTCGAACATCCAAGCCACTAATCCAACTTGTATTGTCCCACCATATCTCAAGCACGCGTAAGCTTAACAATGCCACATAAGTTTCGTGCCTCCCCTTGAACCTTAAGTCTTAATCCTAGAGCTCAAAATATCAAATGCTGCATGTACACAATTTAGTTTATAAGTTGAATAATTTAACAAGTTGTTCAGCGTTCGTGGTTTGTGTTGAGATAAGTTCGCGGTTTAATTTTGCGTTTTGAGATATTACTTTAATGCTGGTGTTGCGTTTTTGTACGTCTTAGGGCCCGTTGTTTGATCAGAGGGGAAAGCACGAACCTCTCGAGTCTCCATAGTCCATAACGCTATCGTCACACTGTCATATCTAATAGATTATAGATTTTGCTTGTGAATTGATAGCGTTTCGGCACGTAAAGACATCAATGATTTAAACATAAGTCAAAAAATTTACTCAATCTATCGTATTTCTAACGTACTTTACTAGTAATATACATTTTTAACTAATTGACTATTCTTGTAATATGTAAGGTTGTTATAAAACAGACAGCGTTATATAGTATAATAAAGTATATATAATTATATAGTATAATAAAGTGTATCTTTATATATGTACTGAGCCTATGAATAATTTATTTCCCTCAAAAGTATTGCTACATAAAACTACTTCGACCAACGTATACATAAGGTCACGTCATTGGTTTCACAGTTGGCAAGATTCCCATAAGACGTATTGCTTTTAAATATGTTCTTTAACGAAGAGTGAACCATCAATAAAGTTTGTTATAGGAGATAAAGCTTCTTGGTGTACTTGCTGGTAGACTACATTAAATATAAAAACATTATAATAGGTTCTAAACTTTATATATTTAAACCAGCGATCGCCCATGACTTCGTCCACGTAAAGGGTGATCTTGCATCAGCATTTCACCCGTAAGAAAGCCGGAGCGGGTGGGTAGATAGTAATAAAATGTACCATATATATTCTAGCTTTCTAAGAGTAAATGATCGTAATCGATCGTAATCGTTCCAGTATTTTTAAGTTTAAACCTAATATACAAAAATACTTTAAAAATATATTTTTACATACATATAATCAGGCCTTATCCCATAAGGGGTAGGCAGAGCACCAAGGGCTGATAGTACCACATGGTGCCATTTCAGACCAATTTTTGAGGGTATAGTTGAGATCCACAAGCCTGGCTAGTAGTGACATATTTTTCTTCTTTATAATATTAATGTGGAGATATTTTAAGCTACGAGTAAATAAAGGTGTTTTCTTTAAGAAAAATTTACTCAATAACTTCTAAAATTGCTTATTTTACGCAAACGCAATGAAGTACCTAGCGAAACAAAAAAAAAACAATGTACCGCGAAATAACCGCGTAGCACGTGCGGCTAACTGTGAGAACTGCTATACAATTTACTCGAAAAGCGCTGTACATTGCGTGGTGATCAATTTGAAAATACCTATATTTTACGACAAGTTAAGATATTGATGCCTAGAACAAATTCGATGGTTCCTACCAATTTGGTGATGGTTAAATTCTTTTAAACATACTTAGATAGTAACTAAGTAGCTTATAAAGATAATATACACACATTCTAGATTTCATAGGAATTTCATCTACATTGCCATCTATTTGAAGTGTGGCTTGGTTAAACCTGGTTAAGTTCTTAAAATAAATGAGACTAGATACTTTTTTAACAATAATTTCACCGATAATAACTCAAAAAAGAAACTCCTGTACGACGATACAAGCTCCAATTACACAACTTTAGCGACAAGTAATGATGTGAAGTCGATGGAGCGATATCCATTAATCATTGCAAATTCAGTGTGAACTTAACATACTGCGCAAGTGAAACTAACCGTGTGCAACCAATTTTATATCATAATCCAATAACATATGGTTCACCTAAAAACACAGGAGACTGAAGAATACAAACGCTCGGTCTATATTTGCATGTAAATCACGACAACTTGTGCTTTATGCTGAGGTAATAAGGTTCTGGTTATGTGCAGTATATGGAAAGGGTACGTAAGTAGGTTCTCAAACTTTCTTTGCTCATCGATCATTAAGCTACTAAAAGAAAAGTTTAGGCAGATGCATCATTCAAACGTGGTAAATTGTTTATCTCTTAAAAATGTATGCGAGAGGTCGTGAGTTCAAGTCTCACTCGGGTGAATAAAAGAATCATTTCTTAATATTATTTATAAGATTGTTTTGTCTTGTTCGGAAAAAAATTGATACATGACCTGATTGACATGACATGATTTTGAAATAAAATGTTCACACCCTTAAAAGTTTTCAAAGACTATTTTAATAATTGAGCAACGGTAAAAAAAGTAGACAGCTTGTAAACCTCATGTTGTATGTGTTTATATTGCCGACTGTTGCCCCACTAGTGGACAGTTAATAATTAGTTTGAGTGCCACTGGCTTACATAGCCCTTATGTAACCATGCATAAAATTCTTTCATGTTTTCGATTCAGAAATTGGGAAAGAAAGTTTCAATTCGTATTTTTCTTGTCGCTCAGGAGTTTAAAGGAAGCGAAAATTTTTCGGTTTTGTTTTAAGACATTTTTTTATGTCTACTGATTGTGTATGCTGTGATGGAATCAAACTCAGTAAAGCCGTTTCAAAGATTGTCTGGAACAAACAGACAGACAGCTGAATTTATAACTTCCTAATTTTTAAATAAATTAAAAATATTCTATCGAACCTTTACGGTTATATTATTTACAGCTCGAAATCATTCATTACTTTAACTGCGTGAAGTAAAGGACACATTGTAGAGACCAAACGTAATATATACTTAGCCTCTTTCCCTGCGGGGTAGATCACGGATCTCCACTTGCTACAGTCCTGACACACCTCTTTCGCTTCATCTACTTTAATGTTATTCTCCATGCACGCCCCCTGATTACGTAAAAGCAATAGCAAAGCCGAAGCCGCGCGATCGCGATAATTGAGTGTGTGTGTGTGTGTGTGTGTGTGCGTGCACGCAACGAGCGCTCGGGGACGTTGTCGGTTACTCGTAACTAGAAGTAATGCACTGTAGGTACAGTGCAATTTTTCTATTTCTATTTTATGGACATTTGGTACGTTAAGTTTTTAACTGAGTGTATGGGAAGAGGTTGGGGGAGGCCTATGTCCAACAGTGGACTTCTCAGGGCTGTAAATAATAATGATGATGATGGGAGGAGACGTAAAAAAGAGCGTTAATAAGGCCTGTTTAAAGCTAAATAAAAAAAATATAGTTGTCGTCTCTTAGATTTTGTTGAAAGTCTTAAAACGCTACGATCCTTTAAATAAACTCGACCAGGAACTGGAGAAAGAGGATTAATTAAAATTTTATTCTATTAAAACGTTATTCGTAAGCGAATTTAATTCTATATACCATTCTCTTCCAGTTAACCAGTATTGCTTATAAGGGTGGCCCTAAGATCCGGAAGGTATCAGTAAATACGTTGAATAACCAAGACAGTAAATTAGAAATCTTCAAAGAGATGTTCAAACATTGATAGCAATATTGAAACTCTGAAGTTGGTATTATTGGAGTAGTTCCAAATTGACCAATGAGAGCGCTTCAGGGACGCTCTAATTGTAACTGACTAGTTCTATTAGTTGGCTGCATTGGTAATCATGATAGACAATGGTTTCTCATTTGGGCACAGATATTATTGGTAAAATAATTAGAGGATAGAATAAATAAAAACTATGATTGGAATTCAAAGTCCTGTGCTGATGCAAAGCTTCGTGATAAAATATCAGCTGCACAACCTTTCGCGTGTGTCGTAAGACTAAAGAACTCGGGCCTTAAAGCATAGAAGAATGAGTGGGAAGTAGGCTATCTCCGGCCCAATCCGCGACATAATTACCTACCATACTTGCCTGCCTCAGGGTTGTCACTTTTAGCTAAATATTAATTCAGTGCAAATAGTAATCTGAACAGAGATAACTCTGGAATCGATGAATTATTTAGACAGCCAAACCACACACAGCAATAAGTTCTCCTGCGATTATCACACATTTTTCGTTTATTTATCGGTGCCGAAAAGCCGTGTCGTGAGTGACGCGCAAACCTTGTGCGGTGTTAGCCCCGACTGGCATACTGAGAAACGGGTCGAGATTATGTTTGAGTGTGCGTGCGGCGACGCATAGATACTATGGCGCACACATACAAGCCGCGCGCGGTACTTTTGTATGAAGATAACATACTTCCCAGTCATTCTACTATGCTTAGAGACTCGGGCATTCTCTCAGGCTATAGGCTAGTAAGGTTTCACGGATAATTTATAATGTTCCCGCAATTCTAAGCGTGGATGTGGGATTCCCTTTATGATCCTGCAGTTCTTGCTTACCGCTTTAATTTATAAGCCTAACGTTAGAAGCACACATTAAGAAGTTCTCAATCCCATTGTTATACAAATATAATTGTAATAGCTTACTTCACTTTAATTCTGTATACCTACTTAATATAATTTTGTTTAGATAGGAGATTTTTTTGTACAAATGTTGTAATTAGGTAGGAATCATTTGATTTAGTATTTTTGAAGGTAAAAAGCGGTCCCCCGACTCGACAAAATTGAATCGAAAATTTCATACATACGGTCAACATCGTATATAATGTATATAAGTAATGTAAAATACGCATGAAAAATTTACATACCTATTTTCTCGACGACTGTCCAAACTGTCCATAATATATTTATATGAGAATGTAATGTTATGATAATATCTAATATTTTGCGAATGAAATATTTTGAGAATATAATATTATACTCGCTCATAAGCCTATCAAAACAAACTCCCATTCTTTTAATGATATGGTGGATATGTGGAATAACTGATTTTTGTATGCTGTGGCCCTTCGTACTATCCATCAAATTCACGCATGCGCAGTCGCTGAATTGCATGGCCTTAATTGATTTTCAGACTAACAGCTATGTACTTATGGTTGCATGCTAGATCTAGCTTCTCGGTGTGTTAGTAGTGTCTTATATTCGTGATCATGAGTCGGCAGATCCGAGGGTCAGCGGAGGGTGTAGGGCCCGGTGGTGGGCGACCCCTCAATGGAAATGTATAATTTCGATATTACTCAATAATAATTTATTTCTAATTTCTTCTCTCGGCTCATAAAGAGATACTTTACTTATCGTCAATACTATGAATAAGGGAATTTAATATACCAGCCATTAAATACTTTATCATAAATCCGGTTTAATTTTAAAAGTTTCATCGTTAAAGTTCAAAACTCAGTAAGTTTAAAACCAAAGTTTCTGTTGAGAACCAATGGTTCTGCATAAAATATTTATCTGGCAGCCATCAAACCCGAGCATCATATAGGTACTTGAAAAATAAACGAATTCTTTTCCTTTATCAAAATAGGTGTAATAAATGAAAATATCTCATTTTTTTTAAATAAACAGAAACTTTTTAAAATACCTTCAAATCACATTAATAAACACTGAAATCGCTTTAAAAAAGATTTTAAGTTAACACAATGTCATGTCCTCTATTATCGCTCATTTATGAATTTGACTACATTGACTTTTTTAAAGAAAATTAATTAGTAATTTAGACTAGATACGTATTTATCTATAAGACACGTTTATATCATAATAATCAGGTTGTGTCAATCTTTGGACTTTTTTTTTTTTTTAAATAATATACTAAATTATTTTTAGTTAATACAGGGTGATTTTTGGTCGTCAACGTTCCCGAAAACTACGGAATTTCCTCATCGTCACGATCATTTTTCTCCATGGAAGCATACCTGGGAAGTGTCTGGTTTCCAAAATTTTAGGGTCCAAAGTTGAGTAAATAGACTGCGTTTTTCTGCATAAATGCACATAGACGCGCGTAGCAGGATTTTTTCACGAAAAATAATTAAAATCTGTCTATAAAAAAACTAACATAAACACTAGACACTATAAATTTCGCACGATCAAGGAATTTTTTTTTTTTTTCAAAAAAAAAAAAATTTTTTCCCAGCATTTTTTTTGGCATAAACTTACTTTATTTCATGTATAGAATACGTACCCTTCGTTAAAGGTGGCCACAAAAAAACACTGTACAGGACAGTACTATACAAATGAATTCTATGAGTCTCAAATCTAGTGGATGACTCGGGTAATATTTCCACGTTTTTAGCTTATTCCCCTTATATCCTTTTAGAAAGGTTTTAGTAGAATTATATTAAATGAAATTTAGTTGGGACCCGGTTAGGAGGGGCAACCTAAACAAACTTACTTTACGACTTGGCTCAAGTTATAAAATTTTGCGGTGACTGTCTTTTCATAGGAATAAAAAATCGTTATTTGGTATGTTAGTGAGTAGTAGTTCTCCTTATCAGTCTACTATTGTAGTATGTTAGTACTAATGTATGGAAATGAAATAGTCGAGCTTAGGGCATGGCCAAACCAATTTGATATGAGATTTTTATTGTTAAATAATTATGTATGTATAACTAACCGGGGCTCGTCCGGGATAGAAATTTAAACAACAACACGACGAAAAAGGAAGATCTCGAACGATACATACAAAACGACGTGGCTACGAAGACAATTAAAAACGAGGAAATTTTGAAAAAGAAGACGCACAGTGTGGTATTTCTTTACGACGAGTCGAAATACACATACGATGGTTTCAGAAGAAGGAAGTAGCATAAATATGGTATATTTTGGCCGGCAACAAATTCAATGGCGGCCGTGTTACTAGATGACATTCCAAGATTTAGCGATGATGAGATGTTGACGGTCTCTTCTACAATATGGGTACAAAGTATAGAAGAAAAATCAAAAATATATGGTTGGACGCCGCTCCAGCAACTTATCGTGGGTCGCCAATCAATAACTGGTACGGCAGCGCTATGGCTGAGATTGGAAGAAACGTTTAGGTCTTGGGACACATTAAAGGCTGCGATTATGGAAGAGTTTCCTGATGAGAAAACGTATGAACTGGAAGAAAAACTTAAGATCTATTTGTTGGAGCATAGCAAGATGGCGAACAGATGAACGACTGCGTCTAAACAAAAAGGAGTGAATATGAAGTGTTAAAGTTGCGACAGCTTTAGGCATAGATGGTTTGAGTTTGTAGGAAATGGGAATTTGGACATCGTGAGACCTGAAAAACAAAATGGCAGATGGAATGACCACCAGTTGAAAGAACAGGACGAAAATATAGCGGAATCTCAAGCCGAACAGAGAGACATAATATTGACGAAGGCAGACGAAGTACGACGAGCACAACCCGAAGACGACGGTGTAACCAATGAAAACGAAGACGTTTCCAATGACATTACGTCTCTGCCCAATAAGAGCGAAGAACGAATAGATGAAAGAGTGAGTGAACCAAGTGAACAGATGAATGAAGGAACTTTGAAAGAAGTTGACGACAATGACAATGAAGATGTCATATTGAAGTCAAATAATGTAAACAAACAGAAAATGACGAAGGTGATAAAAGATTATTTTGCTGAATATACAGACAGTGATTAAAATAGGAGAATAGTGTGGTTTGTAAATATTGTGCAGTGTATGATAGTTCAGTAAAAGAAAGATGAAAGTAAGGGTACATGTTGACTATAGTGTAGTGAGTCTGATAACTATTTTTTACGTTAGTACGCGTGATTTTTGTGTTATTGCTGTATGAACGGTTAATACAAGCGCAGGTGATGAATATAAATGTCGATGATGATGTTGAATAGTTTAGGTGTAAGAACGGATAGAGTAAGGTTGTAAATTGTTTTTAAAAATATTGTAAATAGAACCAGTGTTTGTTCATTGTTATGTTGTTGTTTAAGTTGTTTAAGGTATGCCTGAGGACAGGTATGGAGTCAGAACAGCCGAATGTGGGAAATGGAACGTTTTTGAGAGAGTGAGATGAAGTGATGAGGAGTGAGGGAGATGGGAGAGAATGGCGAATGACGGAAGACGAGTTGTGCGTGCGAGATTATCAAAATTGTTATTTTAAATAAAACGAAGTTTGGGTTCAAAAATCTGTTTAATTTTCACAATCCTTTGGCGATCTTTGCCCAGTAGTGGAAAACATTAGAACCCAATAAAAAAACGTCAAGTCCATAGGTTTATATTCCAAACTTTAAGCACCGCTGACTTGTCAACATTGACCCACAACTGCATGGTCCTTCCAGCTACGTTCCAGCCTTATTAAATTAACAAGACTGGAGTGTGTAAATTGTCAAATTTATTGCATGGGTCCGACTGTGTGCCTATTACGAGTTTTAAGAGGCCATCTCTTGATCCTAAATTTTTGGATTACTTTGTTAGGTTTGACACTCCTGAATATTTTAGTCAGTAAGAATACTCAATTGGACAAATTGAATTTCACGTATAATTTTGGGCTAGAACAGAGGGATTGCGTTCTTTGTTATGTAAAAATTTTGTTTAGTATTCGAATGTGATCTCTTGATCTTAAATATGAATGTTTTAGGGTTCGTTATTAGAAGCAAAATCTTTATAGTGTTCAATTTTTAATCACCTTCCAAGCGGGGGGCATAAGTTCGATCCCAGTCACGGGCCTGTATAAATGAATTTATTTCATGTACAGATTTTAATTTTGTAAAATTGTCACATAGCTCGTGCCTCGGAAAGCACGTAAAACCGTTAGTCCTGTGCCTGATCTGTCTCCGGTCGTGTCGGCTTTCCGTCCTATTGGACTATGAGAGTAACGGAATAGAGAGTGCATCTGTGTTTATGCATATACTTGTGCACTATAATATCTCCTGCGTACCTGGCCAATCTCCGTAGAGATTGGTCGCCTTAGCCGAAATACGATAGGAGATCATCATAATCACATTAAATAAATGATCCCCCTTATCTGAATGTGTATCTGAATGATATAACTTTTGTAATAGAGATTCGCATACGAAAATTACTGGATTATCAAGTAAGAAAAAGTTATCTTAGTCATAAAAAATCTTTACTTTAGGAGCATGGTGTCAAACGTCGAAGTCCAAAAAACTTATTGGTCGATTGGCACCACGGTGTCTTTCGTGCAATTCAAAAATAGTCCTTCTGCAGCTGACACCGCGGTGTCATCGGCTCGTGGTGTCAACCAACAAAAGACCCGATCAAACTAGATGTTATTATCATACCTACACTCTAGCTAAACAATAAATCTAATATTTATATACCTCGAAACTTTGACACAATTCGTGATTGCATTCGTGATTAGCAGTGGATTGTAATAGGCTGATGATGATAATGATTATGATTAATAAACTATATTAAGAACCAACTATATTTGTGTTGGCGGTATGGTGCCGGCAGAGTAGAATTCGTACCACCCCATGTCTGCCCGTGGGTATCGTACGAGGCGATTAAGGGTTTTCGGGAGGTGGGCAGCAGCGCCTCCCGTGTTGAGAACATAGTCCAAAATACAAACTGCGGTCACCAACCCGCCTGCCCAGCGTGGTGACTATGGGCAAATACCCCCCATTGCAGTGTTGTGCCATGCTCTGGGGGAGGCCTACGTCCAGCAGTGGACTGCAATAGGCTGATGATGATGATATTTGTGTAGAGGAGTACTGAGGAAGTGTTTCCCGAAAGAGTACGCAAAAAAAGTGTGGAATATAACATAGCATAAGATAATGATAATGTCAAATGTACTTGTGTTTCCGAGGTTAAAGACTTCAGGATTATTGAACTGTGAGCAGTAGTTTTGAGCATACTAGTTCACAACAGGGAGCGCTCAGTTTAGTTCGCCGCTCCTAAACGAACTAGTTTGTTTTTCTAGTTCCTTAGTTCCTAGCTCGAACTAGACTGATCCGATCACATCGTTCGCTCGTTTTAATACGGTTCCTGCAACTTGCGACTATATTAATTAAATTATATTAACCTCCAAAAATGTTGGTGTAATAAATTAACTCTTTACCTATATTTTTCACCTTTTATATGTTTACCTGTCCCGTGCGTGCCGATCTTAGTCGATCGACGTCAATCTCGTTCATTTGCCACGAACTACGAAATGGGGAATGAAGGAACTAGTTTACCTGTAGGAGCGCTCTTTTGACCTAGTTCGTTCACGAACTACACAAGATCAGTGAGTAGGTAAACGACTAATGATACGAATGTTACTCCTCAGTATTTCATCACAATGTTAATCGTGACCTATTTTCCTTACGAAACCCGTATTGATCTGTTATTTTATGACCAATATTTTGAATGGAACAAAATGAAACATATTCGCTTTTCATGCCAAATGGGCCAGCCATATCTCGGCCAAGTTCCGAAATATGAGGTGGCTATTTTTTGTCCCTCTTTTACACGATCCTTTGTGGCATAGTGAGAAAGGAGCAGATTACGATTTGGCAACGAATTTCTGGGGTAGTTACGATGTAATCACGTTTGATATTATATTTCGGGTTGAAGAGATGTATTTTTTATACAGTACTTAATGCATACGTGGGGAAGCGTTATTTTTGTTTGCATACTCAATTATAGCTAAGTACTATTAACATATATAGATAGATAGATAAATAGATCATTTATTTGACTTTTGGCATGTACACATATACAGACAACACAAATCAAGAAAATAATAGAAAAAATATAATATAAGACAACAATGAGATTATAACAGTAAGAAGGTACAGGCAAATGACAAATACATAAAGACGATACAAAGAAGTATGGGATACGCTTAGTCAGTCCCCTACCGTGCATGCATATGTGTAACTGCCAATCAGGTCCCCTTTCAGCTGAATGCTGCTTGAGGATATGGCTACCATTCAAGCAGCGCTGGTTTTCGAAAGAGACCTGGTGGGAGTGACATCTATACTAGTATTATAAATGTGTGTATGTGTGTGTGCGCGTGCATGTTTGTCCGTCTTCCACGGTAACATAAGATTATATACGTAAAATACAATGGTGTATTAAAAAATGGGGTAATCTGAACTGCAAAATCACAAAGGAAATCCTACAGGTATGTAGAGATAGCGGGATAGATATAAAATATCAGATACTTTTTGCCTGAGAAAACGCCCATGAGTTCCTTAGTTGACTCTTACGATATGAACGGAAGGAGATTCAGCCGATTTGTGATAAAATTATACATTGAAATAAATTATTATAGGTACTCCTGTACTGGTTGGGAGCTCGATGCTTGAAGTTGTTGACGAGTATGTTTACCTAGGACAGACGGTCAAACTAGGTAAGTCCAACTTTGAGAAGGAGGTAACTCGGCGAATCCAACTCGGCTGGGCAGCGTTCGGGAAACTACGAAGCTTATTTGTATCCAAAATACCCCAGTCCTTAAAGACGAAGGTATTCAACCAGTGCGTGCTGCCGGTGATGACCTACGGTGCCGAGACGTGGTCTCTAACTATGTGCCTCATAAAAAAGCTCAGGATCGCACAGCGAGCGATGGAGAGAGCTATGCTTGGGATCTCTCTGCGTGATCGAATCAGAAATGAGGAGATCCGCAGACATACAAAGATCACTGACATAGCTGAACGGTCCAGCAAGCTGAAGTGGCAATGGGCAGGGCACATAGCTCGAAGAACTGATGGCCGATGGAGTCGGAAAGTTCTAGAGTGGATACCACGTATCGGCAAGCGCAGCGTGGGAAGGCCACCCACGAGGTGGACGGATGACCTGGCCAAGGTTGCGGGCGTCGGTTGGATGCAGGCTGCTTCCGACCGGTCGGAGTGGAGGTTGTTGGGGAGGCCTATGTCCAACAGTGGACTTCTCAGGGCTGTAAATGATGATGAATGATGAGGTACACGACTGTATTACCGATTTGGGGTAGCTAGTACTGTAGGATAATGAAGGAGATCCATGTTTAATATAAATAAACTCTTGAAAACTAGAGTGAATAGGCACTTTCTAGGCAAACATGTACCACCCTAGGCCGCATCTTGCTTAACATCAGGCACGATAGCGGTCAAATTTTTGCCTAGCTAATTGTAAAAATTAAGTTAATATACAGGGTGTTTGTGACAGCCAGGCAAATATTGATACCATGACTTCAGACCATGATTCTGAGGCGGATACTAATGTAAAATTTTCGCAGGAAAATTCCAAAATTTTGCGACATTTTTTTCAATATTTTCAGGAAAAAAGTAATTTCGTTTAATTAGGCCCTAAATAATAACTTTAAAAATAAAATTTTAACCAAAAGATAATTTTTCAAAAAAAGTTAACATCAAAAAAGTTCAAAAGACTGATCAACCCTGATGGAGAGTCACAAGTGATCCAAAAAACAATGTGTCACACAATAATCAATAAGGCCATTTAATTAGTCACAGGATCGCCCGATACCATTCGCGCGGAGGGCAAAGATTACTTATAATAAAATCAAAAATACATTTCCTGCAAGTAATAACACCGTCGTATGACTCAACACAATGGTACTTGTTCAGCATTTCAGTATTTGCCTGGCTGTCACCCACACTCTGTATACTTCACAATACATTAACTTAGTCCCGCGTTAAGATCCCTAAGGTCTTGTGTCGTGGAGTAGCGGAATAGACATAAAAGATCAGAGACAATTTGTCAGCTCATCTTCTGAGCCCCTGGGTTCCTTAATTGACTCTAACGACATTCATGCAGCTGATATTACATAAACAAGTATAACAACACAATGATGGTTTATATTCAATAATGGATGGATAATAATTTTAAAACGTGTGGCAACCCTGCTCCAGTTATTACCGGTAATGTGTTGCCATTATATATGGGATGTGAAATTTGTGTTGCCAAATATTGTCCCCGAAAGAGGGTTAACATGATTTGTTGCTGCTATATTAGAAATTCCTGTGGTGTCCGATTTATTTGCTAGGATAGATGCTTATTGGCGCCGGTGATTGTTCGTATAAGGTTCAAATTTTAATTATTATTTAGACAAAATTAAAAAGGCACGGAATGCAGAGGTCGTGGGTTCGATTCCCACCCGGGTGAGGAATTTTTTCTATTTCTTTATTAATAATTTTATAAAATTAAAAAGGACGTCAACTTGATGCTTGATTAAATTTTTTTTTACAGACTACTAACAATAGGATTAAGATACTATATTAACACTTTTACTTGGTTACTAACAATAAGGGCAAGTATTTCCTGAATAATGAATATAATAAATAAATAAAATAAAATTTTAATTATCGAATAAAAAGTATGTAAACGTGACACTTGGTATCCCTTGACATCGGATTGAGGGTAGAAGATAATAAAATGAAAAAACTGCGCAGATACACTTGGTCAGTTGATGGTTGTCGTTGAGTTGTATGTGGCAGCGGATATCGGATAACGGAACATATTGTTTCCAATTTGTATTAAATGAACTTTTTTTTTACGTGAACACAACCCTATTTAATAAAACGAAAATAAATATACAGGATGATTTTTGGTCGCCAACGTTCCCGAATACTACGGAATCTCCTCACTATTACGATCATTTTTCTCCATGAAGTATACCTGGGAAGTGTTTGGTTCCCCAGATATTAGGGTCCAAAGTTAAGTAAATATACTGCATTTTTCTGCATAAATGCACATAGACGCGCGTGACAAGATTTTTTCACGAGAAATTATTAATGTCTGTCTATAAACTAACATGGATACAGAACACTATAAATTTCGCCCAATAAGGTAATTAAAAAAAAAAACAAATAAATTGCATTGTTTTCCAGCATTTTTTTTTGTATAAACTTACTTTATTTGCTGTATAGAGTGCGTGTGTACCCTTCGTTAAGGGTGGCAACGAAAAAACACCCTGTATTCTAGGTATAAAAAAGCTTATAAATAAATTCTTATTAAAACCGACAGAACTCAATAACATAAAAAAATATTATACATACAGACGAATTGAGAACCTCCTCCTTTTTTTGTAGTCGGTTAATAAGCCCTCAACAACAATCCGTTTAAGTGACACGAAAGGTAATATTTAACGGAACCACCGAAAAGCGGCTCGAGCATAATAAACCTTATTAAAAGTGTTGCCAGCTATGATAAATCCGGTTTAAAACAGCGGGTAGTTTGGTACCCTGCCAGGGTTGCCAGCGAATACTCTGACCTATATCAAGAAGAAGTGGCGGTACAGCCTACGTTTTTGCTATTACTGTTGATTATTAAACTACCTATAGTTCTGGAATGATGCGGAGCTTTACTAGAATACATCACATGCAACTCTTTCCGTGCATGTTGTGAATGTCGACTTCGTTAGTCGGAATTGGACTCGAGCGTTTTCTCAGAAGATGAAGCCTCGAGCACACCGGATGCGTATGCGTACACGTAAGCGTAGACGTACATGTATGAGTTGTAATGTATGGAACTGTATAGGCACGGGCATACCGGATGCGTATGCGTAGACGTAAGCATAGACGTCAAGCGGTGACAGTTTCATACATTAAAGGCTGGAGCACACCGGATGCGTGTGCGTGCACGTAATCGTAGACGTGCACGTACCTCTGAGTTTAATGTATAGAACTGTCACCGCTTGACGTCTATGCTTACGTCTACGCATACGCATCCGGTCTGCCCGTGCCTATACAGTTCCATACATTACAACTCAGAGGTACGTATACGTCTACGCTTACGTGCACGCACACAAATCCGGTGTGCTCGAGCCTTTAACTCAAAGGTACGTGCACGTCTACGCTTATGTGCACGCACACGCATCCGGTGTGTTCGAGGCTTAAGTTAGCAACTAATCATTGATCATTTACATCTATCATCGCTATGGTAGACGTGACTATGGGAAAAAAGTTAACGGTAACTCTTAATAAGCCAGGATCAACAGAAGCGACCAGAAATTAATGTTATTCACAGTTCCCGGGGACCTAGAAAGTGACGTTAAAGTGTTTAAACGAATATAAATGACAGAATGTGAATACGAGGATACGCTTTGGATAGACAAACTAAGCAAAATATAGTTTTTTACTGAGTTCGACAGATCCAACTTATCAAAATATGTTTTTTTTTTTACTAATATTCTTTGAACTCATTAAATAATGATCACGTACAACTAAACGTCCTCTTTCTTCTAGCTAATAACAGGCTACCACAGATTATAACATTGCTCGTAAAACGATACGGACTTGGCCGCAATTTTCAAAGTTTTTTTAAACAACTTTTTGGTAGTCGTTCTGCTGTAGTTTTTTCTGAGAATTTACTAGCTTCATTGTAATTTTGTTTTATTTAACATGCCAACACGGACGTCGGACGGCGTAGCAAAAATTCACTGCGGACAATATTTATTTTAAATACTTTTATGCAGCACTAGTGGTGGTTGTCGACTTCGCTTATAAGCGAACATAAATATAAATATGTGCAAAAAGCAGCATAGTATCTTTATTATCTCTATGTATATTGTATAGGCATTGTGTTTGTTAAAAATATATACCTTTTGATGAAAATCTAATCTTTTACCTGTTCTCTCTTTCACTTATATAAATACTAGATAGTAAATAGAACAGCATCATTGATTCAAAGATATTTTTATCGATTAATAAAAAGTTTTAGTTCGAAAAAAAAAACAAACAAAAAATCTCCTCTGAACTGCAATCCGATTATACTACAAAAGAGACGATGATGGATATCATCAATTTGAGAAAAACCTTTATAAAATCCTGAGAAAACGTCCTAATAGGTACTTGTTAGGAAACACAAAGTTAACGTCTACAAAAATACTTTAATCATTAAACTGTTGAAATATCAAAAGGAAACCTAGATTTTTCCAGAAAACGCTAATAACTTCATTTTCATAAATAAGTCAGAGTTCATAAGTAGAAAATTAAAAGAAACTTCACAATGGCGTGACTACTATATTGTGGCATAAACTGGACCTTTTTTAAAGTGACCACTTATAATAATATTTACCTACAAACTGGTGTTATGTATTGTCAGTATCTTGAAGTCAAGACCGCTATGCTCTACATTTCATCATGCTATAATACAGAGGTAGTTTATTTGCTATAAAAAAACTACTGTTCAATTTTATCCATTTACATATTAATTAACACGTCATTACCACTATTTTTATGCCATTACCATTGTTTTTTTATTAGTTTAGATTGAGAAGAAGGAAAACTGGTGATTCTCGGTGAAATGGTTAATTATCTTTGCTATATTTTAAATATTTTGTAGTGGGATGCACCCTAGGGTATAAGGTATAATATAAAACAAATGCCAAACCTTTAGTAATAAACAGGTTGAGTGTGTGGGTGTAATTGAGTCCTGTGCTGATGCGGGGCGTCACTAGAATACATCAACAGCATCTTCTTCCGTGCATGTCGTAAGAGTCGAGTAAGGAGCCCAGACATTCGCTCAAGCGATGAGCTAGCAACTTGTCACTGGACATTTAAATCCGTAACCGCTATGCTAAACGTGGTAGTGGGTTTTCGTTTATGATTCTGCAATTCTGGCTACCCTACTTCAGGAATACAGTCACAATATCACATATTATATCTAGACTGTAAAAAGTTTTACATACCGATAAAAACATTGCAGGGACTGCATACCAGGTTCAGGCTTCGGTCAAAGTTCTGTGAACCGTAAACAGCTAAATTCAGTGTTTGTTACCTACGTGTATACACGGGAGACAGAATGTCCTTCGTATATAACGGTTATATCATAGATATCGGCTGAAGCGGGTAGCGGAGCGACTAGCAGGAGTATTAGAAAAATGGAGATGGGAAGAAAAACTTATTAATATAACTCTTAAAAATAGAGAGCCAGGGCTGTAAGAAGCCAAGATTAACTTCATTTAATTTAAGCGTAATAGTCAATGTGATTTTTACCGTCAACAATGCCATTATCGTCTTCCTGCGCCTTTCATATTATTTTTCGGTTGCAGTGTGGTTACTTTTGTGAATCTTATATTTTGATGGATTTGGCGTTAATTTTACGGCCGGCTGCCTGCTGATGCCAACGCTTCCCAAGCATCAACATCAATAACATCATTATACTTAAATCTATAATTATTGAATTAGGAATTTTTGATAATTAAAGTCGTTTACGCTCCATGCAAGTTATATTAAGGTGAAGTGATAAGTATGCAAACACAACTATTGTATGTTGCTGCGTTCACTCACATCCGCTATTTCATATGAAAGAAATCGCGGCCTAATGCTTGTAAAGCAGCACAAAAGATTTTGTGAACACATTGATACCGATGTTTAGCTTTCGAGGTGTAAAATCTAAATAGAAATTTCTTATTCACGTTATTTTATGAATGAGCGTTCACACGTAGTGGGCAAAAACTCCAAAGTAAAGCAAATATATTTAAAAGTGCATATTTTAAATAAGAGAAACTTCAGGAGTGTGTGATTATCAATAATAAAATACTTTGTCTATGAATAACGTGTCAACAGGCTAAACCGTTAATCTTATGCCAAATTTCACCAGTGCTCCCTAAATGGTCTCTTTGTTAAGAAGATTTTAGAGAAAGACATCTCCTAAACTAACTTCTAAGGCACAAGAGGGTCTTGGTGTTTTGTAGGCGATGGGCTGACCACCTGTCACTGCTAACCGAACGTGTACATCTCAACTATACCCTCAAAATTGGTCAGAAGTGGCACCATGTGGTCCTATCGGCCCTTGGTGCTCTGCCTACCCTGTAAGGGATAAAGGCGTGATTATATTTATGTATGTATGAGCAATAAATTTAGATGGGCAAAAGCATTTTTAGATTTTTACTAATCCTGAGAAAGTCATTCTATCTTCTTTCGTAATTCTTACTTAAATTCTCTATCTCTATTCGTAATCCTGAGTACAAAGCATGTAAGAAACCAAATGTATGCATCATTCACTCAGTTCGCTCAACAAATATGAAAATAACTCTTTCAACAAAGCTTGTTATTCCGTAATAAGTGTCCAATTTAACTCGCAGTTGAACTCGGAGGTAATCTGACTTTCAACCGTACATAAAACAGGCTAATTTCATTGTTTAACAAACTGGTAGTTTACGATTCCTAAGTTCAAGAATTAGTATCTAACTTAAAGACCTCGAGTCAACCTCAAGTGACCAGCACCAGCACAGTGGTATCTGACTGTGGTTGAATGCTTACCAAAACATCTTACACCTATTGCAAATCTCTCAGAGAAATATCCCATTGAATTTCGGTAGCCGCAAGACGTGCGATGTGAAAGCAAATGGTGATGGAAAGTTAACTACTAAGAACTTGCAATGCTAGAGATTAAAGTCAAATTTTCATGGTAAATTAAAACTTAGAAAAGAGGGGTTTAACTTTTACAAATATAAAACCGCTTGCTAGTCCTTTAGCGCTAACGAACCGAATCACGACGACCTTGGCCAGGTTGTCCGTCCACCTCGCGGATGGCCTTCCCACGCTGAGTTTGCCGATACGTGGTATCCACTCTAGAACTTTCCGACTCCATCGACCATCAGTTCTTCGAGTTATGTGCCCTGCCCATTGCTACTTCAACTTGAAAAGAGATTTAGATATATTTGAAGGTAGAAGCTCGAGTTCTATGCCAGCTTCTTGCACAGTGCGATCCAAATAATGTTGTATAAATAAACTACTTATATGTTTCTACTATACTAATGCTTTATTCTTTTGTACGATGGAAAAGTCTAGAAAGTTTTTCCTTCTTCCAGCATTGTATGCGATATGACGGCTTATTATTCATTTTTAAACTTTTGTAACGGTACAAAGGTTTATTTTAGCGTTTGTTGGCAATTCCGTAAATAGTCGAGCTTGAATTATTTATTTCATAGAAATTGTTTGAACAATGATTTTGCCTATTGCTGTCCACTGCTGGGCCTCCCCCGGGGCACGCCACAAGACTGCCATGGGGGCTATTTGCCCATAGTCACGACGCTGGGCAGGCGGGTTGGTGACCGCAGTTTGTATTTTGGACTATGTTGTACACAGCTGCTGCCCACCTCCCGGAAACCCTTAATCGCCTCGTACGATACCCACGGGCAGACATGGGGTGGTACAAATTCTACTCTGCCGGCACCATGCGGCCAACTATGATTAGCATGAATTTATTTTCTATAGCCACTAGTGGCCGCTAGCGACTCTGTACGTGTTTGTAAATATTTATCTTTTTTTCATCTAGTGCATTCAGTTAGATGACTTTTAGGATCTGTGGCTGATTTTACTAAACATTATACAAAGAACTATTCATTTATCTACATTATAACCATTGGGTCATAATGTTTTTTATTGCCTAATTATTAAGTTTTATCTTTAATGCAACTCAGATTTAATTTTTCTAATTTATTATTGCAAATACATAGATTTTAGAAAAGAAATGCATACAAAGGCGTGCTCGAGCATTTTTCCGTTATACCAGGAAACAAAGGAAAATAATATTTACATACTTATTCAAATTTTATTTTCTAGGATAGCGGTGCCGTCAAGTAAGATACAAAAAGACTGCGTGACTACGTGCGTACGCACGCAGAGCAGAATGAGAACGTCGTGTTGATGACGTTGTATTCTATGGCGCGCCACAGTAGACGTCACACCGAAAAAATTACGTTACGCGTCCGGTGTGCTCGAGCCACAATTATGTAAAATATTAGGTATTTTATAAATTCTATCATCAACAGGGTTTGACAGTACATGAATAGTTATAGCCATTGAATAGCTTATTCTGTCCTTATCGGTTGCATTATGGAAGACAGGGCCAGCTCTATCGTCGATATTGGATCCTTATTAACACAAGAAGGGCATTAGGGTACGTAGTAATATCATCAATGCGGAATGGCGTCGCCAAATACAATATCCTACTCGTATTGGCCGAATTTATTTTTGGCATCGTGAAAATGGGTTATTACGTTTATTATTCAGCAGCTTTGCAGCTATTAGTTATTTAATTAGATATGTAAGACTGTTTGTTTTCCAAATAAAATAAAATAAATTAAAATTGTATAGATACTAAAAAAAAATTGACTAATACGTCCATAGTATTAGTAAAACATTGTACTAAAATACTATGTTACGAGTAGTACTTAGCAATAGGTCACAGGAATAATAAACATATTTTGGTGTCTTTAGAGAGACAATAAAATTATTATAACATTATTATTATTACATTATTAGATCAGAGACATGTATCACCAAAAAAAGGGGCATGCAACTATTTTAATTTATTTGACAATGTTACAAAATTTACTAATACATTATTATTTGTAGGGGAAGACCTAGGAGTCTAGCCAGTTCTATTACTACAGCACAAGAAGAGAGGAAAATAAACTTGAAAGGGTTTTAATATTTACCTATAATTACAGTGCGGTGATATCCCAGTGGTTAAGACGTGTATCTTCCAAGCGGGAGGCGTAAGTTCGATCCCAGTCACGGGCATGTACCAATCCGTAGAGATTGGTCGCCTTGGCCGAAATACGGTCGGAGATCATCATAATTATAGTGTCCTTGTAACAATACAAGACAACAAAATTAGGACTAGACGACGATTAACATTACCGAAAACAATTTTTCTAGCCGGCGACAGTAAATTTGCCAGACGATACTGAGATTTCTAGCCGACTATAGATTTGCCAGCCAGCAGTATATTTGCTAGCCAATAATACGTTTTCTTTATAACATTACCAGCTCATTTTCTTTATAACATTACTAGCTGACAATGTTTCTTGACTATATGTTATAATACCCTTCCATTTGCACCGAGGGTTAAAATAGGGCAAGCTCATCTTCCTTTGTTATTATATACTGAATGGTGTGTACGCTATTCAAATTCAAATTTTAGGAAATTGTTTTAGGCGAGATTGGTTCAATAGCCGATACTGATATTTTAGTTTCATTTGGGATTAGATTTAGTAAAGTGTAGTTCAGTTAGTTAATTTATAGTTATACAGGATGTTTTTTTGTGGCCACCTTTAACGAAGGGTACGTATTCTATACATGAAATAAAGTAAGTTTATGCCAAAAAAAATGCTGGGAAAAAAATTTTTTTTTTGAAATTTTTTTTTAAATTCCTTGATCGTGCGAAATTTATAGTGTCTAGTGTTTATGTTAGTTTTTTTTATAGACAGATATTAATTATTTTTCGTGAAAAAATCCTGCTACGCGCGTCTATGTGCATTTATGCAGAAAAACGCAGTCTATTTACTCAACTTTGGACCCTAATATTTTGGAAACCAGACACTTCCCAGGTATGCTTCCATGGAGAAAAATGATCGTGATGATGAGGAGATTCCGTAGTTTTCGGGAACGTTGACGACCAAAAATCACCCTGTTTACTTGTATGGTTATTTGTTAAATTAAATAATTGGAAACCTACTTTCATATAGTCAATCATATAATTCAGTACTCTTTTTTATATTTAAAACATTATCTTTGAGTATAATTTTTACATTTTCATTGATAATATAAATCTTGAGATATACGAACAAGACAATGTAAAAAAATCTACAAAAATTTTACTATTAACATCTAAAACAGTTCATAGTTAACTAGGTTTCGAGGTTTAAACCTAACTGCATTCCTCTAGTAAAACTAAGCTCAGAGATAACTGTAGTTTTGGCAGCCATTGCTGGAAGATTACGAAGTATATCGTAGGTTTAAGGCAGTATAATCTATAAATATAATAAAAATGCAACGGATCGCAGTCTGTACATGGAAGATATATGAGAAAAAATATTATAGGAGACCTTTATCAACGCAATAGTACCCAAAACAATGATTTTTGGAATTTTTGTCTGTTTGTCTGTGCGTTTGCGCACGCTAATCTCAGAAACGGCTGAACCGATTTCCATGCAGTTTTCAGGAATATATTGCGACAGATCCCACTTAACATATAGGCTATATATACATTATCCCGGGAAAATGTTTTTATCCCGGATAATTTCGACATTTTGTTTTTTCTGTAGACCACGCGGGCGTCCACTAGTATAGTATAGTATTGTATCTCAGATTGTTATATATATGGCAATATATAACGGATCACATTTTATTTGAATTGATAATACTGAACCGCGCCCTAGCATTGATCACTCAAATCATCGTCTAGTATCTATCTGGATCATTTAGCTCAATCGCCATAAAACGAAAAAACATTTTTTAAACAGCCTTTACATTAAAGTAATCCTAGTTAAAGACATTGCCAATTAGAGTCCACACTTACACTATTAATTTTCTTTACTACAACGCAAATGTTTTGTGTTATTCCTACAATATCTAGCTATGAGTTGGCCAGATCGTCCTTCTATCATTTTCTCGGTTTTCCCCTCCACCGATTTCCTTCTGAAGGTTTCCGTTATTACCCTATATATATTGCCTATAAATAATAATTAATTAACCTACGTCCGAAACCCTAAACTGCTATAAATTAACTCCAATGACCACTCAAAGCTATCTCCCGATTCGGAGACGCTCATATATCTCGGAACAAAACATGTCTGATGAATGATGCCGACAATGTAGGAAATAGGTCACATCTTAGCAAAAACAAGGGGGAGGGAGAAAGAAATATTTATATCTTGCAAACGACGGGGAGTAAACAGGGATGGGTGCAGACGGGCGTTTGACAGCCGTTTTTCGTTTAGTGTAGTCATTCTATTTTGGTTTGGAAAAATGTGTGCTTTTTTATATGTATTTTCATCTCCGTTTTGCTATATTCTGGGACGGAGATGGTGGGACGACCTCAATGCTTTTATGCAGGGGTAGGTGAAATTTATCCCAGTTTTGAAAGTGATGGAGACACTAGAGAACGGTCTTTGCCATAAGTGGGACACTCAACGGCTTCAAAAGATTCAAATCACTTCAAAAGACACTCGGTTACTTCTCAATTCTCAAAGCATAAATGTGAAAGGGTTACTATATAAAAAAAAAAAACATTTTTTTAAGAATAAGTTTAATATGAATGTTACGAGTATTCCACATATTTTGCTATCAAATGTCGTATTTAACGGGTGTAGGTATAACTTGACATGCAGCTTATTAGCATCAATAGTTTGCAAGTGTAGGTAGATTTTAGAGAGTCTTTGTCACACCTCACGCGAAAACTACCAAAATAGATTGTGATAAAAATAGCACTAAGGTCATAATGACGTGCATTAGCAATTTGTGGGCTAGTATTGTTATAACATTCATTAAATACTTATTGAATTTTCTGCCGTTGGTTCTGATTAGAGGTAAGCTTAGTCCATGTTGCCTAGTTCGATTAGGCACGTGATTTATTACCCGCCGATGCTCGAATGAGTGTAGATGTAGGATATAACTTACTAGACTACCTTAGATTCTATTAGCTCAAGTATTTTTATTTGGTTTACGAAGAATTAGATTGATTACATGATGCTTTTTTTTTAATAGGTTGAATTTGGTTAAACAAAGGTTTTTTACCCAACTGCCAATGAATTATATTTTGGGCTAAGCGAATCTTAATTAAAATTTAAAAGTTATTAACTATAATGACAACCTGCATCAATGGTTTATTTAAATATTTTAAATTAATACACTAAAGCAAACTGTATGCCTATACGTATATAAATGTTAATTCTTTTCTGCGTAAAGATAGTGCTTTTTTACAATTTTGAAAAATAATAATTTTATGTTCAAACCTAATATAGGCCTACTTCAATTATTTATACAAGTACAAATGTGTATGAAAAACATAAAGAAATAGATTGAATCAATAAGTATAATATATGTAAAGAAATACAGTTATATTTTGAATATCTTAATATATAAAAAATCCGTGTCACTGTGTATGTTCCGAATAAACTCAAAAACGAGTCAACTGATATTCATGAAAATTGGCATATATATGTAATTTGGTCCAACTTAGATGATAGGATAGTTATTATTGAAATTAATGGTCTTAATAACTAATAATTAATAAAAAAAAACTGATCATCAACGTTGGTTGTTGTTATTAATCGTACGTTCCATAAGTCTGCAACAGATGGCGCCTTCTGAATTCTTCTGTCTTTTCTGCAGTCCACGCGGACGGAGTCGCGGGCGTCCGCTAGTATTTGCTATAAAAATTATGATGTATTTTATTGTAGATTTCGTTTTATATCAACAATTTCCATTATACTCGTAAGTATTTGTTGTTATCAAATGTATTTTTTGATTCATTCAATAATCTTGATAGACATGTTTTTATTTACTGTCGTCCTTGCAAGACACAAACACCATAAAACGAATTTACGAATAATCGGAGGAGAAGACGTGCGCACGGGCGAATATCCTTATGTTGTGAGAATTCAATTAGAGCTATCACTAATTTTTGCAGGCCTAAGACTGGACTACAGCCACCTATGTACAGGGGCAATGGTTTCCGCGACGTGGACCTTAACAGCTGGGCACTGTTTCACAGAATATAACACACCGGTAACTAATATAGGAGCGATGATTGTCGAAATAGTAATACGATACGGTGACGGTGAACATATTGAAAATCAAAAAGTTACTAAAATCCTAAAACATCCGGCGTTTTTTGTCGGTGATGACTTGTTTAATTTGTCTCTATTAAATGATATAGCTCTAGTCAAGTCCAATGCTGTGGCGTTAAAGAAATACGCGAAGATCAGCTCTTTAGAATACGGATCTCTCCTGGGTTATGGAGTAAAAGTTCTTGGATATGGACTGACTAACACCAGTTTAACTTCGACTACAATGACGGACTTAGCAGGAAAACCCCTACAAATTTTGAAGGGAGTATTGAAGAAATGCGACTCGGAATGGACATCGTTGCACATTTTTCCTATCTTGTGCTTGTCTAGACGCTGTGATCAACCGGCAGCGGTGTGCTCGGGCGATTCCGGTGGCCCTACCATACACGATTCGGGAGTCATCGGTGTCACCTCTATGGGTTATGCAAAGGATTGTGCTTTGTCAAAAAAACATAAATGGTCCCATGATGCCAGTGTTATAACACCAGTGAGTTCGTTCTTAGATTGGATTGGTGACACCATAGCGAAAGATGCTACGACGTAATAAATGAAGCGTTAAATGTTTTAATACATTACAATGTTATGTTATGTTATGGGTTACGCAAAGACTACAGATCTCCATTTAGTACGTTCTAAACATACCTCTTTCGCCTCGTTCATATTCAGTAAATTCTTTATACATGCTCGTCGGTGTCGGGGTAGATTTTCTTTAACACGTCGCCATTTTTGCTTTCTTAGAATTATTTTTGCATTGTCTTTTGAATATGTACCTATGTTATAATGATTTGTAGGTATAAGTGCGTAAAATAATTCCTTGATTTCATCATACACTAAATAAATGTGTATACAATTACTTATTTGACTGTAATCGTATGCCAAGTTTTCAGTAAAATTATTTATTTAAAATCTTTATTTTATTTAATACTTTATTTACTCCTACAATAATAATTGTCCATACTTATAATATTCGTAACTACTATCTCGAGCAAATTGCTATGAAATGAGTTATCTAGCAATAATACTTTTATTTGGTCTATTAATAAAGTATATTTTAACGTCTCTAGATATTTATGATGTCATAAACCTGATGCCGGACCCATAACCCATTTAATCTGTTTCGTTTCGATGGATTCCCGATTCGCAATAAAAATAAGATTAATATTTAGTTACTGACAACTTGGAAAAATTACCCTCCTTCTGACGTGATCAGCACCGGTATGATGAATTTGGTGAGAACGAGATGTCTCACTTTTAAACGTCAAATTCACACAGCTATTAATAACAAGATAAACTAAGTGGATGTACTTTGCATGTAAAAAATATAATTAAGAATTAGAATAGACACTCGTTTTCGAGCCTGGACTGAAAGAATTAGGGCTGTTAGAAGTGGTTTGCAATCCCTTTTTACACACCAAGTAGAAACACTTGCCTTATCTAGTTATTACTTAGCTCTGTGGATTTGACATTTAAAAGTAAGACATCTCGCTCTGACCAAATTCATCATACCGGTGCAGGTATAAATAAGTATGTTGATTTTTTGAGTTTTACTAGCTAGACCAATCGATCATTGACCGATGGCATCGGCAACGGCGATCCACTGGTCTGATAGCTTTAATCGATCGACGGATGTTGGATATGGTTATACTTAAAAATAGCTCGATTACCGGTCGGTATCGATAAACTATTGATACATGCCGTCGATCAACGATCTATCAATTGGTCTGGTATAAATCGACGTCGACTTATCTATTCTAGAATCTATGGATGCCGTCGATCGACGATCAATGGTCTGGTAAAACCTTCAATGAAATATTTGTTAAGGGTTCTTATCAATGTTGATAGGAGCATGGTATGTATACAGGGTGTAAAAAGACAACGTTGTTATTTGAATACCTCGTATTCTTTGTAACGTAACGATAATTTTTTTCTACGTAACCAACCCTGGGAAACGAAAAAATTTTGCAAGCAATGTAGGTATTCGATTTACAAATGTACCTACAAAACTAACATTTTTAAATATTAATATGGTGTCTATAAAAGAAATGTTTGTTAACTGTTTCCAGATGGATTTATAAAAAAAAAATGCTGATATTCTTGTAACTTGGACCTGAATATCTTGGAAACCCGTGGTTTCCCAGGGGTGCTTCCATAGAAAAAAATGATCGTGATGCTACAAAGAATACGAGGTATTAAAATAACAAAGTTGTCTTTTTACACCCAGTATTTGCAGTTTTTCTTATTCAAAACTAGTAGACTCTAAGCAGCTTCTCTTGATGGAAACCAATAGCAGTGCCATCTATAGGTGGAATTTATATATTAAAGACACAGATAAAGCCTCGAGCATACCGGATGCGTATGCGTGCACGTAAGTGTAGACGTACACGTTGAGCGGGACAGCCTGGTTGTTATAGGTATGTACCTATGATGGACTGTCTCGCCAAGATGTCGATTTAGTGGACTGTATGTTTTAGTGAATAGTGCGCCCTATTCACTAAAACATACAGTCCACTAAATCGACATCTTGGCGAGACAGTCCATCATAGGTACATACCTATAACAACCAGGCTGTCCCGCTCAACGTGTACGTTTGGTATAATATAAGAAAGTCAAGAAAAACACAATATTAGAACTTCACTTGTATTGTGCACACACTAATAGAAATATAGGAAAAACAGAAATTATAGCTTGTGTCGTAATGTGTCCTTATACAAAGCTAAACTAGGACTTTCTAGAAGGCGCAGTTAAAAAAGGAACATTAAATTTTTAAGTGTAATTTTATATGTTGCCTGCAACACACGTACCTCTGAGTTGTAATGTATGGAACTGTATAGGCACGGGCAGACCGGATGCGTATGCGTAGACGTCAAGCGGTGATAGTTCCATACAAGGCTCGAGCACACGTAAGCGTAGACGTACACATACCTCTGAGTTTAATGTATAGAACTGTCACCGCTATACGTCTACGCTTACGTGCACGCACACGCATCCGGTGTGCTCGAGGCTGAAACTCAGAGGTACGTGTACGTATACGCTTACGTGCACGCATACGCATCCGGTATGCTCGAGGCTTAATTGTTTACGTAGGGCCGATTTCTCCAATGGTCCGATAGCCTATCTGATTTAAGATTTATTCAAGCGTTTCAATTTCATGTTTAATAATTAGTATCAAAACGGTGGTTTCAAGTATTTAGTTGATTACGCCCACCAATTGTATAAAGCGATGATTGATGATAATGACCTTGATGAGAGTATACAAAATATTTATAATAAAATCTAAATAAATTAAAATAATACTATAAGTTTAGAGCTACAAGTAATTCTATTTATAGTCCTTCGCGAAATTCTTAAATGCGTTGTAGGTATCAAGTAAAGAAATACCAACAAATACTCGATATTCATCATTATATTTTTCTCTAGAATTTTGTGTCTACAAATCTTCTTGTTGTGTAATATTAAAGTTGAAAAAATATTAAAGCTATACTATGCGCCAACAGTCGTGGCACACGCTGTCATATAAGGTTTTATGACTTCGTGTGCCAGGAGGGTTGGCGTATAGTTTATTATATTATAAAAGCGTATTAGAAAGCGTATTAAAAAAATCTGTATCACATTCATTGCAAAAATTCTCCTAAATTTTCGTAATATCGACGTCAAGCTCATGGCTGACAGCCTTTGCGAAATTTCTACTCAATCATATTCCAATCAAGCACATATGAAAACGAAAACCCAGAGATATAAGCAGCCAAATATATTTGACCTTCCGCATCCTTCCTTCGCCTTTTATTTTAGGCGAAATATTTCGGCATGTATGGACTAGTACAACTCAATGTATATTGGATGGATTTCTAAAGAGATTTGTATCGCTATTTAATGTGACAGTTTTGACAGCTCATAGTTCGATACCCAGCTATAATGGAATATAACTAGATGTCAAACGTACTATTAAAGACATTTAATAGTATAAAATTATTAATAAAGATAATGGAAAAAATTCTTCACCCGAGTGGGAATCGAACCCACGACCACTGCAAACCGTGCCAGCCGCTATAACCACTAAGCCACCGGGTCAATTACTCGGATGACGAATTTTACCATCTCTTTTCTAAATTACATATTGGCAACGTTATTTTTCATCCCGATAGCTATACACTAGCCAAATCTCGGCAAACAAAGCTGAATCCCTCAGCACAATGTTTAAAGATGAAACGATCAACCATATCCTAACGGATTATATTAATGGAGAAGTGTTTTTATAAATTTATCTTAGTCAAGATATTATAAATAAATTATTAATAAATACATTTAATATTTATTTGAACCTATTTAGCCTTTATTGTAGACTAGCGGCCGCCCACGACTTCGTCCATGTGAGGGGGTATTGCACACGTGCGAAACCGGGGCGGGTCTCTAGTTATACACATAAACCTTTCTCTTAATCCGTCGCGAAGTTATAAAGATCTAAGTATACAAAGGGACAGACAGACAGCGGGAGGCGATTTTGTTTTATAATACATTTATATAATAGTGATACAAACACGCATTAAACAGACACGTTAAATTTTAACAACCCGTTGTCCCCATTGATAATGGGGACAACGGCGATATTTTTTTTTGCTTCCCGCTGTCCCCATGATGGGGCCAAAATCATGGGGCAAACAGGAATACACGGAATTCACAGTTACTATACGTAGAGAATAGTCTGGAGTTAGACCCATAAAGTTAAAGGTTTCAATAAATATCTATTCAAATCACCTAGTTCATACTTTCACCTAATTTAGGTTACATTACATTTCACAGAAAAGTACCTACATAATATTATTTAGTACCCCTACCTATTTTTCCATCAAGGGTACGCCCTCCACCGGGCCCTACACGCTCCGCTGACCCTCGGATCTGCCGACTCATGATCACGAACACAAAACTACTACGGTCGCAACGAGAAGCCAGACCCAAGCACCTAGCATGCAAATATACACAGCTAATAATCCGAAAATCAATTAATATTGTTAATCGACATATTATGTTTCACCAATACTCGTGGCATCTTCAGGATTAAAATTAGTACATACCTATCTCATGGGGGATATTCTTGAAAAGGCTCGAGTTGGAACGAAGCCGAAACGGAACCGTTGTAGGCGCTCAGAACAAAGCAATAATGACTTTACGTTGACGTAATTAGACACATTTCAGCACGAGACAGATATTTGTTTTTATTTTATCATACTCGCGACCGATGTGTGCTAAAATCTACATTATTACCCAAGCGGTAAGTATATATTGCTTCGCACCGCGCTTCGTTAACGGTTCGTCAGTGGTTGCGTTTTGGCTCAAAAATTTTCAAGATTGTCGCCCATATTCATAAAACAAAAATACACGTGCCATGATATTATAACACTCTTACGAATTCTCGATACACGTGTACAGTATACAGGGTGTTTTTTGGTCGTCAACGTTTTCGAACACTACTACAGATTCTCCTCATCATCCCGAAAAAACACTCTGTGTTTAGTTATTTTATCAGGTTAATCTATTACGCAGTTTCCTGTGTAAATTTTGTGAGATAAAGTTTCGTAACAATAATGATAATAGGGGAGGTTCCTTTCTCTGGGACCCTGACCGCCAATAACATAGAACTTACTCCCGCTGGAGGCGCATAAGGGATGACTCTCATTAGAGCGGGCCGTGTACGTGACCCGGACGGAGCACGGATAGAACACGTTACATATATCTCGTTTGAAGCAATTTGTTATTACACCGTGCATTATCCGTGTCCCGGGCCCGCTCGACGCTCGTCTACACCACGTTTGTTGCACGGGGGTCAGAAAATGTATGTTTTAGCCTGAGTATGTTATATGAGTATGTTATGTTGAGTATGTTAATTTTTTTATATTTGGTTGTATCTATATACATGGTGTATGTGACAGCCAGGCAAATATGTACTGTATAATTTATATACTTACTGTTGTTTTTTTTTCCCTTTTTAAGTTTCGTAATACCTACATTTTGTAATTCAACCTAAACGTAGAATGAAACACCTAATATGTAAACGAAAATTGTTTAACATTTATGATGTTTCCCTTATCCACTTTTTATGCCGTTTCCAGGTAAACACGTCTGTAGTATCCGGGATAAATAAATTTGAAGATTTATAATTTGTTTGCGTTCAACGTGAATTTACGTTTTCCTGGGAAACACTGGTTCGAGATAAGAAATTGAGATTATTTATTTACTTTATTCAACATTCCGGGCATGTCGTAAAAATCGACTTCGGAACTCGGGCATTCTCTCAGACTTGTCACTAATCATACGATATAATATTATCGTGTGTTTCTGTCTTTAACTTGTATATTAACGGAACTGTTATGTATTATGTTGGCATTCTAATTTAATAAATAAAAATAAATAAATAATTAAACCCTGTTGTTAACAATTTCTCTTTACTTGCTTGGCTTGCTGGAAGAGATCTCTGGTAGAGATAAGCTTGCCATTGTACATGCATCTCTTCTTTAATGTTGTATGCCATATTTCTTTTTGTGTATGTGCAATAAAGAATAAAGAAAGAATAAAGAATTATTTACATCTGTTCTCGCCATCCTAAACGAGGCTGTGTGATCTCCTTTATGGTCCTGCAATTTTGACTATCCCATTTCGGGAATACTGCCGTGTATATTATGTATGTTGATATGTATGAAAGATGAGGGTAATTGTAAACGCGGAAAGGCGTGAGTTTTACAACCAATAAATCAGTGGGGTAAGCACGAACCTCTCGATAGTCCATAACGCTAGCGTCAAACAGTCAAATCACATAGATTTTGCTGGCGAGTCGCTAGCGTTACGCCACGTAAAAAGGTTCGTGCTTACCCCACAGTGCTATTGTAACTACCAGCCGTTTCAGTTGTCTTCCTGAAATACATATTATATGTGTATTCAACAGTTGTATATTCACTGGAACAGGCTGAGGTGTAAATAACATTTCCGTGACTGATTGTCAGACAACGCGTAGACGAAACTATTTGGTGTATGAAGCTGTTTGGCACGTATGTTTCTTGGAAAATATCAGTACTTTCTAAATAGAGGATTTTTCTAAATTCCCAAGAAAACGGGTATGGCGGGAATTCTGGCATTAACTCGCACGTGGGCGTGGACAAATTTTATGATAAGGCTATTGTAACTTTCATTGCGCTCAACCATAGTAGAATAAAATGTCATAGAGTGATAATGTCATACTAACTGCCTCAATGCACCTTTAGACATTTCAGTGCCTCACAAATTCAGTCCTTGACACTTTGATTACATTACTGTACGTTACAGTACATTAGCAATGTAGTACATTACTGTACATCACAGTAATGTAATCTAAGTGTCAAGGACTGGAATTGTGAGGCACCGAAAAGTCTACAGGTGCAACGAGGCAGTGTGACAGCAGCACTCTATAACATCTAATTCCTCTGTGGCTTAACTACAGAAATGTTCAAAGATTGTTTTATCAACGAGAAGCATTCATTGCCATTTGTAGTTTATTTTACGTTTCTGTTACCACTCATTTGATTTAAAATTCTTTTTCGAAAGATTGTGTATGTGAACGTACGCATGCGTGCGTTTAGCTATGAAAAAATATTTTTTAAAATCAAAAAACTCGACTGCTTAAAAAAGAACCAAATAATGTATACCTATATAATAAAAAAACTGAAAAGAAAAAAAACAAGCACTTAGATGTTCAGTGGTCTAAATTTCTATAATATTATTATGGAATGAATACTATTGAAGAACATAAAATATTTTCTAATGATCGTAACATAACAACTGAACAGCCAGGATCCATTGAAATATTAGCTGGGCTGTCGGATAATTTTTCTTTTCAGTTTTTTTATTATATACATTATTTGGTTCTTTTTTAAGCAGTCGGGTTTTTGAATTTTTTAAATTATGTTTTTTTTTATTTTATACTTTTTTGTTATGAGTACCTAGCTAACTAATAGGTACGCTTCAAGAAACATGTTCAGCAGCAAGAAGTTTTCGTCTTGCTGCTGTCTGAAAACTTATATGTGAGAATGGTTGTTACGCAACTTTCAATCGATATAGATCCTAAACGTTTGGTCTAATCAAAAAATGTTGTGAGAAACCTAATAATGATTTTTAAATACCTATTATATACGATATCCCACTCGATATAGTTTGTCGACTTTATTTTTTTTTTCTATTTCACAAAATGGCGTCCAGTAGTCGCCATATTGGACTTTCACTAACGTCATATCTTTAGTGACACTCCCCGGACTAAGAAGAATCGATTGACGTATGAATCATAAAAATCGATCGAGGCGTTTGGTCTGTGTAGTGCTTCAAAGGAACATACATACATACAAACATAGGCTGTTAAACACAATACCACTCCTTTACGTCGCGCAGTCGGGTAAAAATAAGAATCTTATTACTTACTATACTATACGCCAACCCTCCTGGCACACGCCGCCATAGAACGTTATATGCCAGTATGTGTCAGGAGCGTTGGCGTATAGTATAACAGTACATACAAAATATAATTTCAGTCTAGGTAAGTTAACCTAACCTACACAAAAATGGGACTTCGTACCTGTCAAAATTACTTCTTTCTGGAAATTTCAAGATGGTCCAGAAGTATGCTATTATCACGTCCTATCGCACCGTAATATAGTATTTTGAATTATGCTCGAAACGTGATTTTATAAAAAGTTTCCATGTTAATGGAGAGACTACATTTTTTGCTTAGTTTAATAAAAAAGTTACAATCATCGTGACTTTTGCTTACTTTTTATATTTTTACGTAAAATCTATCGTACGGATTTCGATGAAACTTTGCTAGTTGTACAGGTTCAGAATAGCATATTACTATAATTATATTTATAGTTATTGATATTAGATTAAATATGCTTTAAATATAATTACTCGTCTACTTAAAAGGTACGCCTTTGGCGAATAGCGGAACATTATAACGGCTGCATAAATAAAAATGTACTCGTACTTACATGATCTAAGGACATGAATGTTTTATTTTAAGTGTTTTACATATAAATACATACATATAATCACGCCTTTATCCCTCACGGTATACTTACAAAACACCAAGACCCTCTTGTCCCTCTACTGGCTTGTACAGTATGCCCGGGAAGAGAAGCAGCTGTAGTATTACACGTTATTTTTCACTCCCAGAGCAGCATAGAAGACTCCCAGAGCAGCCTTGAAGACCTACATACATAGCCAGGGAACAGTCAGTATCCTGACTTTAGTATCTATACATATACTATATGTTACGATTACTAAAGACTTATCAGCCTGGCTTTTGACATACTATATTTACGTAACGTCTGCGAACCTAATTGGGACTAAGCAAACATGTCAGTTCCTCTAATGACGTCACTGTGTTTACGCTTGTGACGTCACACCTAAGCTCGTTTGATCGGGATTAGTTGATGATTTACTTGTGTAATTTTAGTATAGAAAGGATCGACACGGAAATATTAATCTACCTATAAAGGGTACTTTTTCAGCTTCACGAATATCTTGCTCATCATCACGAATATTTTGCTTCATGGAAGTATACTAGCCACGTGTTACCGGCAGAATAGAGTTTGTATCACCCTTGCCTGCCCGTGGGTATCGTACGGGGTGATTAAGGGTGTCCGGGCGGTGAGCAGCAGCGCCTCCCGTACTTACAACATAGTCCGAAAGTCACACTGCGGTCGCCTGTTCAGCGTGGTGACTATGGGTAAAACCCCCCTGTGGTAGTAGCCTTGTGGCGTGCCCTTGGGTAGGCCTACGTCCAACAATGGACTGCAATAGGCTGAAGACGAAGTATATGTAGTCTCGTTTTGAAATGTTAAATTATTTAAGAGCACCTCATTATACCAAGTATTTTACTTTTTACGACCTACGCTCCCTTATCCAATTTCTATTTGGCTCTACTCATTAAAAAACCATTTTCAAAATAAGCTCATTACAAAATTATGAATTCAGTTTTTCTTGAATGTACAATAAAACCTATCTACCTCTGTCGACTTTTAAGGACGCAAAAAAATTATACGGTCGAAGGACCCTCGTCTAGACGTATTCTAAAGTAGTGGGCGCCCGCGACTCCGTCCGCGTGGACTACAGAAACAACAAAATGTCGAAATTATCCGGGATAAAAACATTTTCCCGGGATAAAAAGTAGCCTATATGTTAAGTGGGACCTATCATAATATATTCCTGAAAACTGCATCGAAACCGGTTAAACAGTTTTTGAGATTAGCGTACACAAACGCACCGACAAACAGACAAAAATTCCAAAAATCATTCTTTTGGGTACTATTGCGTTGATAAACGTCTACCATAATATTTTTTCTCATATATCTTCCATGTACAGACAGCGATCCGTTACATGTTTATTATATGTATAGATAATAGAAGATAGTCCCTACCTAGGATATTTAAAAAATGTCTGTGTAAAATATTTAACTGTATTTTAAAAACTGGCTCGGCGCTTTCAGCTGATAATAGCTATTTAGAATGAATTATTCTCCATATGATTTGACTGATCGCTAGATTGTTGTATTAGGACCCAAAATAGCGACAGTAGGTTCCACGTGGGACTAAATAGGTGATAAGTTGATGTGTATGTATAATTTGCACACGTCTTGTGTTTAACCTCCATGGAGATATGTTATGGACTTTATGTAGGTATGTAAATTGTATATGTATATAAATATTTTTATAAAGTATTGGGAAACTTTTTGGCAATCTCGCAAATTATTTAAAATACATTGTTATATTTATCATCATCATTTAGAGTCCTGAGAAGTCCACTGTTGGACATAGGCCTCCCCCAACAACCTCCACTCCGACCGGTCGGAAGCAGCCTGCATTGTTATATTAACTGCCTAAAAATAACGCGAAAAACTGTGGAAAAACCATAACAATTCTGACATTTTCTTATGACATTTTCATGCCCCCAAAATGTTTTCATTTTATGGAAAGCTTATAGATTCAAACAGCACCCTAAGGTCATGTCCTTTAATACACAATTGGGCCAACTCCTTAATATTCGTATAATTTTTTTAATCGTCTAGCACAGACAACGTATTTCTTATTTATGTAAAAAAATCAAAGGTATTCTAATTGGCTACTTATATAAAATATATGATCACCCATTAAGTCTCTTGTAATTTAGGGCTTATTTTTGTTTAGATACTTTTCGTAACATTTTTGTTGCTTGGTCAGTCTACCAGTATACACGTTCTCTTAACTTTATAGCCTATCGTCTAATTGCCTTCTTAGAACAAAACCACTAGAGGAACTTATATACCTATTTTTTTTTTTATACATAGAAGGTTATTTATGAAAGTTTAGCGGCTACTTTCCGGAATAATATAGTCAACGTGAACGTGAAATAGAGAACTACGAATATATTTATATTTTTCTAACAATAGTTTATTTCTTACTGCATCGGATGTGTATCAAAATTCAGCAAAAGCATAAGACAGCAACCGAAATAAGTATGAACGCAGAAGTTAACTATATCAAATTAGAATTACGATGAAAAATGATTGCCTTGTCGGGCGTCTGTCACAGGCATCCTTCTGCGCACAATTAACTTTCCAGCCAAGGGAAAACGCTGTTAGGTTATTAATCTCTGAGAATGGAGGTTAATAAGGAATATTATAGGTATAGGCAATTATTATTTACTTACTATTGATGTTCCTTCGGGGCTTTACTAAAAAAACATCAGCTGCATCTCCTTCCGTGCATGTTATAAGAGTCAATTTAGGTACTCAGAATCATTTTCTCAGGTGTTTAGCTGGTTACTTGTCACTGATTATTGACATCTGGCTCCTTTATTTCTCCTTTTGGCTTAACGTAGCCGTAGGATCTCTTTCGTGATCGTGCAGTTCTGGCTGCCCTTTTTTTGGAACACATCCGCGTGTATACGAGTATAAACTTTGCTTTGAGAAACCTTGAGGTAAATAGATGACGAAAGAGATTTATTGAGAAATTCTTAAATCGTCTACTTCTTGACTCATATTCTAGAGTGCAATTCGACAAATTTCATTATGATAGTAACAGTTCTTAATAAATGACTACATTATGTGTATAACTGTATCAAAAAATATTAATCAGACTCACTCCGAAATCAAGCACGAGAATTATTATCTAAAGGACTCTTATTTCTGTAGACACTAAAGCTTTCTTTACCTCAATGTAAAGCTTTATTGATGGAAAAAGGTAGGTATAATGAGCGATCTCTAAAAAAGAAATAAGTGGTAAAAAAATTTATTCATTCCAATAACAGAATAAAAAGCTAGGCTGATTAAAAAAGTACTATTGAGGGATCGCCCGCCACCTATATATATTAGAGATTTGAACTTCCGAATAGTGACGCCTGATACAATTCAATATTTAAAAAAGTACATTTTTTTTAAAGTAATAAAAATGTAAACCGTCGCTTTTTCACTTTTTCCAAAGACCACAGAGTTTCGTTAGGTTCTCACATAGATACCTAACTATATCGTTTAATTTATCTTAAAAATATTCTTCATACACGCTATATACACCTTTCTCTAAAATCTAAAATACCTACATATAAGCACAATTTTAATGCGGCTTTTATAATTATCATCCTTACAAAACATTTCCCGTTTTTATATACAAACAATTTTCGAACCCAATTAAGAAAGAACACCAAACACAAACAGGCATCCCCTTGATTCCGAAAAGCGAATTTTGACGAACAAAAATCAACGTATCCTTCAAATTACGGACGTGCCTCACATAAAGCCGTGCGATTACGAAATCTATCGTCACCCCATCCCTCACGTATATCGAGTACCATCTATCGGGAAAACGAAACAGAAACACGAATTGCGCACGAAAAATAACGCCCGGGGAATCCCCGGTTGGAGGTCGGGTGTAATCGTTTTTTAACTCTAATAGGAAATTATTTTATTGCAATAGAAATATTGTATTGTATATTGTATACTCTATAGTTAAAATATTATTCCAGTTTATAACCTAACTTGCATTTTAGTTTATTTCGTAGTTACAGCTAAATTTCTCAATCAATTTAAATTATACTCATCAACATCTTTCTGCCCTTATGACAATATTTAGGTATGAGGTCGGCGCAAGACGGTTTCTTCCAAGACTCATATTGCCAAGGTAATGTTCTACGGGTGTAGCTTAGTAGTAATTTAAGAATATTAAGATTTACTATCATAATGAACGAGTAATTATAAATAAGATTAGGTAAACCTAGATCAGGTAAGGTTAGGTTTGATCTGACATTGCAAATCCGAAAGCCCAGTGGAGGTATAGGATTCGGCGGTGTGCGAACACTTGAAATATTGATTTTAGATTCAAGGGCAACCTTCTTCAACCTATACCCTCAAAATTGGTCAGAAGTGGCACTATGTGGTTCTACGGCCCTTGGTGCTCTGCCTACCCCGTAAGGGATAGAGGCCTGATTATATGTATGTTGATCAAGATAGAGTCGATATCAACTTCAATCTTCACAATTACAAAAGTAGACCTAATAATGAAAGCTTAAACATAAAGTTAAGCCGTGGCCGACAAAGTTTTCTATTACCTTGGGTAGTGGTTTATGCCAATGTCGCTACTACAATGAGGTAGTTTCCTATGGTTGAATCTTAATAACAAATTTACGCTTACATACATACATATAATCACGCCTTTATCCCTTACGGGGTAGGCAGAGCACCAAGGGCCGATAGAACCACATGGTGCCACTTCTGACCAATTTTTAGGGTATAGTTGAGATGTACAAGTTCGGTTAGTAGTGACAGGTGGTCAACCCATCGCCTACAAAACACCAAGACCCTCTTGTCCCTCTACTGGCTTGTACAGTATGCCCGGGAAGAGAAGCAGCTGTAGTATTACACGTTATTTTTTCACTCCCAGAGTAGCATAGAAGACTTTTATGCTTATCAGAATAAATTATCAAAATCATACCTATCTGTAAAATTACAATTTGATTATGTCTCCAAATGAGGTGGTAATAAGCCTTCAAAGTTGGCAAGTCCATTTTTCAGATGTGAAATTAATTAAAAATTACATCACATGTCCACCTACATCATTTACAGCAACTTTTGTTCTGTGACCATATTTATAAACGCAATATTTAATATAGCTGTAGAACAAAAAATCTTTTACGCGCATACAAGTTACTGAACGAGTGACGTCACGTCGTGGTAGCCGTTTGTGTGGAGCGTTTTTTGGCAAGTCTAAAATTGTGATTTTGAAATCGTTATATCCCGGAAAGTTTTCACGCAAGCGAAGTTTTTCTTGCGCAGATGTTTCTTTTATTTTATGATCTTTCGATATAAATACAAATAAAAAACTGTCAACTACCCTATTCCAAAAATCTAATTATAAAACAAAGTATTCATAACTTCTGTAAAGTCTCTCGTGATTACTGTCAGCATTCATTATGAACTCGAAGTTCAAAGAAAAGCCCTTTAATCACATCTCACCAAATTAATTTCGAATTAGAAGTTTGTGCCGACATACAGGATGTTTTTTAGTTGGCACCCTTAACGAAGGGTATGTGTTCTATGCATCAAATAAAATAAGTTTATGCAAAAAAAAAATGCGAACGATGTAATTAAAAAAATTGTTACTTAATCGGGTGTAATTTAAAGTGTCCAATGTTTATGGTTGTGTTTTATATTTTTCATAGACAGATTTAATTATTTCTCATGAAAAACACCTGCTACGCGCGTATATGTGCATTAAGGCTTTAAGTATGCAGAAAAACGCAGTCTATTTACTCAACTTTGGACCCTAATATCTTGGGAACCGGACACTTCCCAGGTATGCTTCCATGGAGAAAAATGATCATGATGATGAGGAGATTCCGTAGTTTTCAGGAACGTTGACGACCAAAAAACACCTGTATAGGGGTAAACATATTTGTCACTTTTCATTGCTGTACTGGATAGCATATACATACTTGTTTACATGGCTGTGATATCGATATGGGATAGCCAGAACTGCAGGATCGTAAAGTAAATCCCACAGCCACGGTGATAAGTTGCTAGCTTGAGAGAATGCATTAGTCGACTCTTACAACATGCACAGAAGGTGATGCAGCTGAAGTATCCTAGTGAAGCCCCGCATCGGCAGATAACGATGCATTATAATATTAAAATATTTCATTTATTAATCAATTACCAATTTCATAAACTATTATTTTACTTGGAAGAATAACATTATTTTTTTGTCATTTTTCTACGGATACGGAACGTTAAAACTTTAAATAGAACAAACAACTTGATATTTTTAAGTTCCATTAGCGATCTTTAATATAAAAAAAAGGAAAATCCAAGTACAAGTAAAACAGAAACCGTTAAGAATTCTATGATCTCTTCGTTTATTTTAGTCCAAATGTCGTAAGTAAAGTCGTACTAATCCTAATATCTTGCGTCTGATATACCTACAGGGCCTGATATAAGGTTTTGGAGAAAATACCTCTTTTTCTGTACAAAAAAAATATTTTTCAAGAATACTTTGACTTTATTTTGTCCCAGAGCGATGACCGATGTCTTTTTAAGAATAACTATTTTCCTCTATGGGATAACTGTTATAAAACTATATTTCCCATGTGGATAGTGCCAAAAAGTAGACAAGGGTAATGTTTAAACTTTCTTATTTCTTATAATGTTATATTGTTTATTTAAGTTTATACTATTTGAAATTCACAAATGAAATACTTACTTATAAAATATGTAGACTAATAACAAAATGTTAAGGGTTAAGTTTAGTCATTTTATCAATGTATAGTTTTGTATTTTTTTTTATTATACATGTAATTTTTTGGGTATATATTAAATATTCATAAATATGTTAATATAACCTCTTTAATATTTAAATACGTTAGAGCTTTATAGTAGGTTTAAGATAGTTATATAGATAGAGATTTTTACCACCATTGCATTTTCAAAATAAATAAATATTCCTCTCCTATTAGTTAGCAATACAAATATTGTAGTACATACTGCTTAGAATAACAAACTAAATGACTAAAATTAAATTAACATCTTAGTCTGAATTCAAAAACATTTTGGTTCTTAGTTCGAAGTAAAAATTCGATTGAAACAGGGATAATTTTCTATACAATCAAACCTAGTAAGTACTCAAAAACCTGTATCCATAAATTAAAACTAAAAATCATAATCAAGTAAAGTACCAATGTATTTCGTGCTATACGCAGTGAACCTAAAAAATAAATTAACTATAACTTCCTGCAATAGGCGTAAATTTTCCTTCTTCGTGTAGTAAAATTATCTATTTTTCAATGATGAATATAACATTTACTTTGGACATCATAACATACTATGTTTTCGTTCGTACTTTCTTATAATGTAACCTACCTTATATTATTTCAAAAGCAAAACCAATTTAGGTGCCTATAATTTTATACTTTCAAAAATATATAAATTTAGAAGAAATATTCCTTCAGTATAAATTAACTTACCTTATCATTTAGTAAATGCTTATCGATACATTTATCTTGTCCAAGAAAAATCACACAAAACCGAACACAAAAAATACCTTCAAAAATCACAAGTCACTTCACAAAAATGCTCCCAAGTTATCACAAAAAATCGGCAATCGATTCTACGGAACCAGCACTATAATTTTATGTCACAAATACATCGTAAATTCACGTCTTATCTTGTACATCACGACACTACACGTCAGCTCACGGCTACACCTTGGGGATGACTAAAAAGGGGCTCCACAGCCAGGGTTGAAAATGTGTGTGTCTGCGTGAACGTGTTCGTTCGCGAACGGTGTAGAGACAAGGCATTTGCTGTGTGAGTAATTTTGGACTGTTCCAAGTGATTTGGGAGGATTCTGCGCGGCGATGAACTTGTGTGTGTGCTAGATTTTTGTGAGGGTGCTGGAAACTGGGTAAAAATGAGCCATTTGGAATTTTCTTCGCGCATGCCTGAGTTGGCCGAAAAATATAATGTTTGCTCCTTGTTTCAATTATAGACTTATTGGGAAAGCCCAGGTAAATTCATAGTTAATTAGAAAGTATTTCTGTTTGTTTATAAGACATATCCATTTAGCATTTATATTAAATTTTAAGATATTTTGTTTTTTATGTTAGTGTCGCTGGGAGCTTATACTCGTAGCTATAATATTCTCTGAAAAATTACGTTTTTTCAAAAAGCGGATACTCTTTTAGGCGATAGGCTAGCAACTTATTACAGAACATTTAAATCTGTCTCCGTTACTCTATACGTGGCTGTGGGATCTCTTCTATGATCGTGCAGTAATAGTTCTGGCTATCCCCTTTCGGGAATACAGCCGTGTCTGGTCAACTGATACGAGCTAAAATTAGTTTAAAAATTAGATTTTTAAACTAATTTTAGCTGTAGAAAAATTCTGTACTAAAGTAAGATAATATGACGGCCGACTGGTCTAGTAGGTAGTGGCCCTACCTGCGACGCCATAAGTCCTGGGTTCGAATCCCGGTAGGTGCAAACATTGATATGATGAATATCAATGTTTGTTTCCGAGTCATGGATGTTTCTATACCTATACTTATCTATATATTTATATACCGTTGCTTAGTACCCACGACACAAGACCTTAGGGATCTTACTGTGGGACTAGGTTAATGTGTTGTGTAGCGTGTGTATTTATTTAATTTTATTTATTTATTTAAGTTAACCGTGTGCTAATGTTGTTTTGTGATACCATAGAGGAATCCTTATAAACGCGAAAGTTTGTGAGTATGGATGGATGGATGTTTGTTACTCTTTCATGTAAAAACGGCTGGAGCGATTTTAATAAAATTTGGTATGAAGTTAGCACATTAGATTAACACATAGGAAAATTCACTATGGGCGCACGCATAGTGAATGTTTAAACTTCCGAATAGTTAATGCCTAATACAATTTCATTTACATAGGAAAATATTTTTTTCCCGGATAAATTCGACATTTTGTTTTTTCTGCAGTCCACGCGGACGAAGTCGCTGACGTCCACTATTAAGGTATAATAGAGTGATAATGTGGTCGATTCCGGCAGTCACACACTTAAACCTAAATTTACGTAAAAATATCTAAATTTAATATGAGTATAAATTTGGTAAATTTAAATTCACTGTACGCGTAAATTCATGTGTTTTGATCAAATTGGAGAACAAGCACGCCTAAGATATTCTAATTTAAAAAAGTAACATCATGACCTCATTTAATCATGATAAAACCTATAATTTCTGCTTCTGCAGACACTTGTAAATTTAATAATCTGTGTTGCCAGTACATGCCGTCAAAAAAAGAAAAGAGTGAACGAAAGCGCAAAAAATGAATGATAAAAGAAAAAAATATACTTTTTTTCATCCCGAAAGAAAGGCAAAGAAATCTATGGACCATGCGTCCATGTCCATGTCTTTAGTAAAAAAAATGTCAGATTATGAGGGATAGTGAATGAATGAACGGAAACTTTGTAGACAACATTGTAAATGGGTCTAATGTTCTTAAAGTATCAAAATAAAACTGGCACAGAAGGAGTTCTTGTAGGAGTGGATAATCACTGGATAATTTTGTCGTCTTTTTTACCATTCTGGTGCTTCTCTAATAACGGTTATTATAATAACCTTACGTTTTAACAACATATAATGTTCGCTGAAGCGCTGACGACTCCAAAAAGACACCTTTATTTTTAAGTATATTTAAACGCCAAGTTTTAAATGCCTCATAAACTTAAGTTATTTTAAGCTTCTAATGTCAAAAACTTGACCACCGGAATAGCTTTTTACGCATAAACCTAAAGTGAATTGAAAAAAAGTTGAAACGTCAATTTTGATTAAATTTAGTTGTCACCTGTCAGAAAGGTGACTGCCAGAATAGCTTTTTACCTGCTTAAACCTAATTTTTTAGGTTTAATTACGTTTTAGAATAAGTTGTGACTGCCGGAATCGACATTCATGTTCTACTAACTGCCTCGATGCATCTTGAGACTTGCTGGTACCTCACAGTTCCAGTCTTTAACCGTTGGATTGCATTACTGTACATTACAGTAAATTAGTAATGTAGTACATACTGTACATTACAGTATGTACATAATGTAATCTAATCAATCTGCCCGATCTCTTAGAGGGACAATGAGCGTGATTATATACAGGATGTAAAAAGACAACGTTGCAATTTTAATGCCTCGTATTCTTTGTAACGTAACGATCATTTTTTTCTATGGAGCCAACCCTGAGAAACGATTTTTTTTTAAATCTCTTTTTATTGCAAGCAATGTATTCGATTGACAAATGTACCTACAAAACTAACATTTTTAAATATTAATATGGTGTCTTTAAAAAAAATGTTTGTTAACTGTTTCCAGGTGGATTTATTTTTAAAAATGCTGATATTCATGTAACTTTGTACCTCAACATCTTGGAAACCCGTGGTTTCCCAGGGGTGCTTCCATAGAAAAAAATGATCGTGTTGTTACAAAGAATACGAGGTATTAAAAGAACAAAGTTGTCTTTTTACACCCAGTATAGTTATTATATATATGCTCTGAATAGAAATTATGGCACGTTTAAATTTAAACCTAAATAGAATATAGAACCTTAAAAGGGCTTTGAATATAAACATAATAAAGGCTGATCCATTGCTGAAACTGAAGTGCTGTTTAAAGACAAGAACCACTCGAAAGTTTCAGTTATATATGGTACAAGTTGTAAACTTATTTTTATTTTAAGCTTATAAAAAAAAATACAACACATAATAAATATGGATATTAAATTAAATAGAAGTTTATACATGAATATAATCTGAAGAAAATCCTGAATGCGACTGAAATTCTTATTAATTTGCGAATTCGTGCTAAAATTGAATTTGACTATTTGGCCAAATTAAACATAATAAAGTTGGCATAACGAATAACAATTTTACTAATTCATCGTATTAAGCAGAGCAGGGATTGGCGTAAATTATCTGTGATTTTAGTTACTAGCTTTTCGCCTGAGCGAATTCTCGAGTTCCTTAGTCGACTCTTACTTACGACATGCATGAAAGGAGATGCAGCTGATATATTCTAGTGAAGCCCTGCACCAGCACAGTATACCTACAATATCCATCGGACGAGTACTACTTAGAAAAAGTAAGCAAATGCAGATCCGTGATCTCCGCCTACCCCTCCGGGAAAGAGGCGTGATTTTTATTCTTATTCTTTATTGTACACAAAACATAACAATAAATAGAAAGAAATTTACAAAAAGAATGCCTACAAAGGCGTGCTAATCTCTGGAAGAGATTTCTTCCAGCATACCAGAAAGCAAAGTGAGACCAATAGTTATCGAGGTAATAATGTGTACAGAATTAAACTAAGTAACTATTATAAACAAAAATAAAATATTCATACATAAATAGATACATCATCATCATCAGCCTATTGTATTCCACTGCTGGACGTAGGCCTACCCCAGGACACGCCACAAGACTGCCATGGGGGGTATTTGCCCATAGTCACCACACTGGGCAGGCGGGTTGGTGACCGCAGTTTGTATTTTAGACTATGTTGTCAACACGGGAGGCGCTGCTGCCCACCTGCCGGAAACCCTTAATCGCCTCGTACGATACCCACGGGCAGACATGGGGTGGTACGAATTCTACTCTGCTGGCACCACGCGGCCTAAATATAAATGAAAATAAAAATAGATACATACAAACAATCAAATAATAAAAGTACCTAATGTTAGACATACATATAGACATAATAGGAAAAAAAATATATAAAACAATATGTATGTATGTATAGGTATATATAAAAGTCCAATTCCAAACCATCCAAGACAGTCGATACGCTCATTTCTACAATTTAAATCGGACTTTTATATGATAAATCTGGTCTGTGTAGCTACTTAAGGCCTCCTCGAATCTTTGGGTACAGCTTAACAATGGTAGATCAATTTACCTTTGGAAGTATAAAGTACTTTAAACATTTGAGTTTGATATTAAACTTTGGCAAGTTGTCTAAGTGTTTTTTGTTTTGTTTGTGCCGTTTATGCTATCTTTGTAGGCGCACCTCATATTGGGGCTTTACCTTTTCAGAGTTACCTATTTTTACATATAAAATTCTTTATCCTGATTGACTGAAAATGAACGTCAAGCGTTAACCACTGATCTCTTTGAAACTTGAAAGGAATATTCTTATGCTGGCTACAGCGACAGACTTAACGAATGCTCAATCATTTATCAAATCTGTTACACTATAACTTTTTATCGCGATAGCAAAACCCGGATGCCTTCGTATTGTTATTTATAACTTTCTGGCTGGTACATGCTAAAGCGTCACCATATCGTATAAGCATTATCAAATTAGAGTTCCCTTTAGTAACTACAGATGTTTTAAAGATCTACAGCTGCTTCTCTTCCCGGGCATAGTCATAGACATATACAAGTCAGTAGAGGGACAAGAGAGTCTTGGTGTTTTGTAGGCAATGACCACCTGTCACTACTAACCGAACTTGTACATCTCAACTATACCCTCAAAATTGGTCAGAAGTGAAGAAGCTTAAGAAGAAAATTCACAAACTTCACAGCGTATTAACCTAGTCCCACACTAAGTTCCTTAAAGTCTTCTATCGCGGGTACATAGATAATTATAATTATAAGTCGAAATTCATCATATCAATATTTGCACCCATAGTTTGCACCTTTTGGGATTCAAACCCAGGACCTACAACGAATAAATCACTACAGGGCTCACTCTCACATAGACACTCTTAGTAGCTTCACTACAAACGTAATCTAATTACTTACTGGGTGTCTATGAAAGTAACTTCCTTGGTAACATGCCCTATCGTAGTACAAACTCATTTAGTACCTAACTAACAAACTCGGTAGGAGCTCGCAATTTTAATAGCATTATACAGGGTATAACAGAAGGGTATGTTAAGCGAAAAGCTATGAAAATAGCCCACCAATAGGAACCTATCCACAAAATTTCAGGCTCGAAATCGCATGTTTATTTTTCCAGATAGTATGGAGAATTCCTAAACAACTTAGAAATGCTGATACAATCTTGAAAGAAAAACACGTGATTTCGAGTTTCAAATTTTTGGAATAGGTTCTTTGTAGTGGGCTATGTTCATGCTATTTCGCTTGACATACCCCTTTTGTTACACCCTGTATAGGTAGTTTTGGCAAATAATAAAATTATAATAACGTTACGTACATACCTGTTGTTGTTTACTTAGTGCGTGCTGCCGGTGATGACCTACGGTGCCGAGACGTGGTCTCTAACTATGTGCTTCATAAAGAAGCACAGCGAGCGATGGAGAGAGCTATGCTTGGGATCTCTCTGCGTGATCGAATCAGGAATGAGGAGATCCGCAGACGTACAAAGATCACCGACATAGCTCAATGATCCAACAAGCTGAAGTGACAATGGGCAGGGCACATAGCTCGAAGAACTTATGGCCGATGGAGTCGGAAATTTCTAGAGTGGATACCACGTATCGGCAAACGCAGCGTGGGAAGGCCACCCGCGAGATGGACGGACGACCTGGCCAAGATCGCGGGTGTCGGTTGGATGCAGGCTGCTTCCGACCGGTCGGAGTGGAGGTTGTTGGGGGAGGCCAATGTCCAACAGTGGACTTCTCAGGGCTGTAAATGATGACGGAACCCTTCGTGTGCGAGTCCGACTCGCATTTGGCCGGTTTTGTATCAAACTAATGTTACAATCTTTTAAAATCTGTTACTTTGAATGTTATTTCAAACAAAGACGATTAACGTGACGTGACTATTTGCGCTTTCAGTAGGTACTTTAGGTGTGGTATTGAAGATAGGGGTTCGTTTGTAATTATAGGTAACTGCGCCTAATCACGCGACGGGTTTGTGGTCTGAACCTCAATGACTTTATGGGAATTTCAAATGACGAATGTGAATGTAAATGGATTTGAAATTGCTTTAATGGAAAATGGAACGTGTAGGTTGGTTGATAATTTTCGAACTAGTTTCCACTGATGGTCGTTTGGTGTTCGGGCTACATCACTGACTCAAAACCACGCCCACTTGCATGTGCAAAGTCCAAATAAGTAATTGGCAATTCGATAACTGTAATTTATTAGTCTATAGGTGATATTACTTCTGCGCAAAATAGGAAGCTAGCTTCTACATGGGATGCCACTAAAAGATAGGCTTCCTGAGCTATGGTTTGCTCGTATAGCGATGTCATCAAATAGTGACTGTCCGTACCTACCTACCTTTATTTTTACTGAAAAAAAACTTAAATATAATTTACTAAAAATGTTTATGATTAGGTAGGGGGGACCTCGAAGTAAAAATAGGTAGGTCAAAGTACCTTTGTAAGCTCTGAGTTCCCTTTTTTCCGCGCGCATTCTCTCGTACGGTTTTGGGGTTTATATATATATATATAATATATAATTTATAAATTATATATATATATATATATATAAAATACAAATAAACTATATAAATACTGTAAAGTGTTCCCGTCCTGAAAGCAGCTCCGTATGCAATCCGTTTTCAGCCACTTATCACAAGGTCTTCCCGAGAAGACTTCCACTCACTACCGAATTTGAGTACAATGTTCACAACATTGAATTCGCTATAATTGGTCACTGAGCTTAATTCATCTAGCTATCTATGTTAAACGTGGCTGTATGATCTCCTTCATGATCCTGGAGTTCTGGCTACTCTATTTCGGTATAACAGCCGTGTATAAATATGTATCGAAGGACGAAGGAAGTTGTTAACTCAAATAGCATTCTCTTCATTAGCTATTGAAAAAGGTATGCCAAGGATGTTACCATATCAAATACGATAGGGAAATAACGTACAAGTAATTTGAGGGGATAATGCGGGTGACTAAATATCATTAAATTATAATTAAGAACAGTTCAATTATTGTTTACCTATATATCACACTGGACAGTATTGAATTAATAGAGTCAAGGAACTGTGTCGGTAACATACACAAGGGTTGCCAACCGTCCTGTTTTCCCAGGACATGTCCTGCTTTTTAGGGTGTCCTGGGCTGTCCTGGATAGTTTTTGAGCATCGTCCTGGCTTTCAGAGTCCTGACACATTCGCTGGCGACACATTTTCTAAGGGTGCCGACATCGGGTCAACGCCTAGTGCCATGATGCATATAAGCGCCAACGGCACCTCTAGAAAGCCTAAAAGCAGCAAATACGTAGTCGCCGGCGCTGAATGTGTTAAAGACCTTTATATTGTCACTGAGCTCGCACATGTATAGTCCTGGCTTTAAATCGAATGTCCTGGTATTTCTTCTTCAAATTCTGGTTTTCAAAGTTTAAAGATGGCAACCCTACGAGTACATACACAGGTACACTACACACGGCTATATTTAAAAAAGGGGGTAGAATCACGATGGAACTTTTACAGTCAAGTGTTTCTAAAGTACCTTTAGAAAGTATCCCATTTCTAGTACTTGACATCACTATTTACCTTTGTCCTATTGCAGTCCACTGCTGGACGTAGGCCTTCCCCAGGGCACGCCACAAGGCTACTGCCACAGGGGGTTTTGCCCATAGTCACCACGCTGGGTAGGCGGGTTGGTGACCGCAGTGTGATTTTCGGACTATGTTGTCAGCACGGGACGCGCTGCTGCCCGCCTCCCGGAAACCCTTAATCGCCTCGTACGATACCCACTGGCAGGTATGGAGTGGTACAAACTCTACTCCGTCGGCACCATGCGGCTTACAAGCAATTTACTTTAATGAGCTTAAATTATTTTTTCAGAATGTGCCAATCTAACCAAATACTAATAAATATCAAACCAAATACGCACCTACGATAGGCCTTACATCTAAAATATTTCCATTTACCAACTTCCGTACAAAATAGAAAGCATTTTACATAAACCACCCTAAAACTAAGCTCAAGTTCAGTAAACATACTTGCTACATCAGTTAGAACATTTAAATGAAGCTTCCACCTCTATTTAAATGGATATAAGGGGTACATTTGAAACAACAAAAGTTTTATGAAGTGTTAGTTAAAGTTTGTGATTGAAAAGTGATGTTGCTTAACTCTGATGGGCCCTTTATCCATCGATTGCTAAAAGTTTAGAAACATTTAATATATGGAGAAACCTGCTAAATATATCCTTTATTATGGATATTTATATCATGGCGAGCCATTTAGTGGCCCACTAGCTTCTCATATTGCAACCACATCTCCTATCTCGGACCTCATCCGACATCCCTCGGAGACATGAGAAAGGTTTCTTCGAGGCCGTATCCTAGGAAACCAAAGCTTCGTACCAGTAGAAAATGTTGAAGTTTAGGCGCATTGTTAACAAAAAACTAAAATATAACTATACTGTACGCCAACCGTCGTGGCACGCGCTGTCATATAACGTTTTATGACTGCGTGTGCCTTAGGTATATAGCAATATACATTCATTGATCTGATCCAAATTGACATATTTATTTATAGTTACTGTTGTAATTATACATCAATTATATTGTTGCCTACAAAAATCTAAAAGAAAAGTTTGTAGTGTAACAGAGATCGAGCATCCGATCTATGAGTCAAGAAGAGAAAACAATCTTTGGACATGATAATTTTGAAATTCAAATATTCTTCTTTCAAAATCTAGGTCATATCTAGACAGATCATTTATTTGGCTTTTGGCATGTACAAATACACAGACAACACAACTCAAGAAAAAAATTAGACAAAAGGGAATATAAGACAACAATGAGATTATAACAGTAAGAAGGTACAGGCAAATGACAAATACATATACATACCTTTTTTCCTGTAATGTGGTAGCCAGAACTGCTGGAATATTTAAGATCTTTTAGAGCGCCACGTTCAGTATAGTGGGAACACTTATTAGAGGCAGTGAAAATTTGCTAGCTCATCACCTGAGTACGAGCACAAGACAAAATGGAGGTAAATTAATATTTGTAAAAGTAAAAGCGACTTGTTGGACGCGGCCTGCATGTCAGTCCATCTTACAGGTGGCCTTCCCACGCTGCGCTCACCGATAAACGGTAACCAATCTAGAACTTTTCGGCTCCGTCGGCCATCGGTACTTCGTTGTACAAAATATTTCAACCTGGGGTATTTTCATCAGCGAACCTTTCACTGTCCAGTGATCCTCGAATCTAACAACTCATAATGCAATATGGATATATCTTTTACTTCGAAAATATTTTAGAATCGAAAATAGTATTTCCTAGTACAATCATTTCATGCTATAAATCAAAGACGCTTTCCGCTGTCTGTGTGTCCCAATGTGTATGTGCTTCACCTATCATACGTCAGCCTATTGCAGCCAAATGCTGGACATAGGTTTCCCACGAGGCTATTGCCACTAGGGGATTTTGCCCATAGTCATACATAACGCTCGGCAGACAGGTTGGTGACTTTTCGGCCCTTACTCGTACGATACCTACGGGCAGACATGGGGTTATGCTATTCCGACACCGTGTCGACACCGAAGTCGTGGGCGGCCGCTAGTATTATGATAAACCAAATTCTGTATTACGACAGGCGCATCAACCTCAATTCGTGGATCCGTGTTTCGATTAATGAAAGGACCCGAATTTTGCCCGAACTGTAATCCGTTTAACACCTCAACTTGGGCCAAATTTATCGCAAAGTTCAGACCTTTGCCTCAACAAATTCCCCCCTGATTATGCCTATTTATTAAATGCGATAAGACATTCTTGTTCCACAAATGTGTTTTGATAAATGAGGAGGAGATAAGTGAGGAATTTTTTCCATTTCTTTATTAATAATTTTATAATATATAATATCTTGACTAAGATAAATTTATAAAAACACTTCTCCATTAGTATAATCCGTTAGGATATGGTTGATCGTTTCATCTTTAAACATTGTGCTGAGGGATTCAGCTTTGTTTGCCGAGATTTGGCTATTGTATAGCTATCGGGATGAAAAATAACGTTGCCAATATGTAATTTAGAAAAGAGATGGTAAAATTCGTCATCCGAGTAATTGACCCGGTGGCTCAGCGGTGAGAGCGCTGGCACGCGGAATGCAGAGGTCGTGGGTTCGATTCCCACCCGGGTGAGGAATTTTTTCCATTTCTTTATTAATAATTTTATAATATATAATATCTTGACTAAGATAAATTTATAAAAACACTTCTCCATTAGTATAATCCGTTAGGATATGGTTGATCGTTTCATCTTTAACCCTTAATTTCAATATGTGCACTGTGATAAACATTTAAAATAAAAAAATATATCTTGTGATTTCGGTACAGTATGTGGATTTTATAATTTATATTATCAAGTTAAATAGTAGCTTTATTGGAAGAAAATATTTTTAACCACTGGCAACACTCGCATCTGTCAGTGTCAAGACAAAATGTCGGCGACTCGCAAAAATTATATTCTTCGCAAGGTAAATATAAATATTCTACTAATTTACATAAACATTTTAGTGGTTTTATACTTTCAATGTATAGGTAAATATCCTTACTATCGTTTTGGGCATGAAATATATACTTATCCGTAATTATTTGGACATTACGTTTTGATAGACTTGCATGTTCACCGCGATGAACGTTGCCAAGTACGCTTCAAAGTACCTATAGATTGTTATGTTCATCTCGGTGAACAATGCTAAATAACCGGTGGTGTTTTGAGCTATTATTTTTGCATACATATTTTTTTATATGTTTGGAGGTTATGATTTTTATTTTGCTTACGTTTGTGTTTTTTGCTTGTTAACAGCATGGGCGCATAGGTAAAATACTAGCACTTGTACCTATAGAGCACGCCCCTCGGATGCTAGCGATAAGTCAGATACTAACAGTGACAATGAATTACCAGTATCTTTTTCTCCAAGCTTTGCTTCTTCTTCTTCACCATCCATTGACTCTTCTTTATACCGCATGCATATTTTAAGCAGTCCTGAACCTAATGACTCTCAATATATTGATAGTGTAGACAGTCAGCAACCTGATATATATCAAGCCGACACAATTCCGTTAACGCCAATTTTGCAAGAAATTTGCCCCAGTACACCATCTAGAGCTCCTAATTATGACAATATACCCTCGATATCTTCTATACCGTCTCTTCCTTCTGAGCCACCATTGTCAACTTCCAAAACCTCATTTACAAGAAAAACCAGAGCCAGACGTCAACTAGCGCCAGTTGCTAAAAGACCAAAGAAAGGCCCAAAATTCGTCCTTACCTACAAATGGAAAAAAAGAGCTTCATTTCGCCACCGAGTCATAAAAGAAGGCGACTACGAAAACCTAACGGATTTATCTGGTAATGATTCCCTTGACTTCTTCCACATGTTTTTATCGCCTGATATAATTACAGATATTACAGAACATACAAATCTTTACTCCGTACAGATAACTGGTAGGTCTGTGCAAGTTAGTGAAGACGAAATTCGTGATTTCATAGCTATCCACATTCTTATGGGTATTGTTGAAATGCCGAGTTATTTAGATTACTGGAGTAATAAATTTCGTTACGCACAGGTTGCAGATGTAATGAGTTTGAAACGTTATCAGCAAATTCGCAGATTTCTTTATTTTGCAGATAATAGCCTAGAAGATTCAGACCGTTATTATAAAGTAAGACCTTTAGTGGAAAAAGTAAGAAGAAATTGCATGCAGAGAGAAAACGAAACTAAATTTAGCGTAGACGAAATGATGATCCCGTACAAGGGGAGAAAAGCAGGCAACAGAAAACAATACATGAAAGATAAACCCAACAAATGGGGATTTAAAAATTACGTGCGTGCTGGTGTTAGTGGCATGATATATGATTTTATTTTGTATGGAGGTGATGACACTTTTCGTAATCATAGGTTTACAGCTCAAGAAGAAACACTTGGATTTGGAGCAAAAGTAGTAATAGCCTTTTGCCAGACTATTCAAAAGAAACCGGCAACTGTATTTTGCGACAATTTTTTTTCATCGCCTGAACTGTATTATCTCCTGAAAGATAGCTATGGCATATTTGGTTTGGGTACGATTCGTAATAATAGGATCAGAGGTGCTGAGAATTGTTTACCAACTGAAAAAGTTATGAAAAAGAAGGTGAGGGGCGCATATTCACAAGCTGTGTGCGACAAAACTAAACTAGCTGTTGTACGCTGGAATGATAACAAGCCTGTGACACTTATAAGCTCATATGTTGGAGCTGAACCTATTCATAAAATAAAAAGATATTGCAAAGAACAAAAGAGAAAGATTGATGTTGATTGTCCGGAGATAGTGCGGGAATACAATAAGCATATGGGGGGCGTAGACCTGGCTGACATGCTTATATCCATGTACAAAATTCCATTTAAATCCAGGAGGTGGTATATTGCCATATTCTGTCAGTTATTGGACATATGTTTAAATAATGCTTGGATTACACAGAAAAATGCACAAAGAGAGGTTAAAAAAACAGTTGAAGATATTCCGTTACGATATTTACCAGAGTTTAATAAAAAAGAATAGGCCTACAGATAACTACAGTGAAAAGGTTGAATGTAAAATTAAAAACCCAAAGTCAGCCAGGCCTATGAGCCCCATACGTTACGATAATGTTGGTCACTTTCCCAGTACGAAGAAAGACATGGGGCGCTGTAAATTCTGTCAGAAAAATACTACTGTATACTGTTTAAAATGTGAAACAAGGCTTTGTTTTGTAACTGGTAAAAACCCTCGTAATTGTTTTTTAAATTTTCATGTAAAATGAACATAGTTCCATAACTAAAGGTGCTGTTTTAATTTGTAACACTATTTAACAATGTTCACCACAGTAAACATGACAAAATGGTGGTAATTCTCTGCCTTTTTCGCAATGTTCACTGTGATGAACATTGGTTTCCTGAAAACCTGAATATATCAGATTTTTTTTATTACTTTTTTTATATTTTATTATACCCTAAGATCACAAAAATGCATAAATTTTATCCAATACCAACATTTGAATCCTGTGCCAAATTAAGGGTTAAACATTGTGCTGAGGGATTCAGCTTTGTTTGCCGAGATTTGGCTAGTGTATAGCTATCGGGATGAAAAATAACGTTGCCAATATGTAATTTAGAAAAGAGATGGTAAAATTCGTCATCCGAGTAATTGACCCGGTGGCTCAGTGGTGAGAGCGCTGGCACGCGGAAAGCAGAGGTCGTGGGTTCGATTCCCACCCGGGTGAGGAATTTTTTCCATTTCTTTATTAATAATTTTATAATATAAAATATCTTGACTAAGATAAATTTATAAAAACACTTCTCCATTAGTATAATCCGTTAGGATATGGTTGATCGTTTCATCTTTAAACATTGTGCTGAGGGATTCAGCTTTGTTTGCCGAGATTTGGCTATTGTATAGCTATCGGGATGAAAAATAACGTTGCCAATATGTAATTTAGAAAAGAGATGGTAAAATTCGTCATCCGAGTAATTAACCCGGTGGCTCAGTGGTGAGAGCGCTGACACGCGGAAAGCAGAGGTCGTGGGTTCGATTCCCACCCGGGTGAGGAATTTTTTCCATTTCTTTATTAATAATTTTATAATATATCTTGACTAAGATAAATTTATAAAAACACTTCTCCATTAGTATAATCCGTTAGGATATGGTTGATCGTTTCATCTTTAAACATTGTGCTGAGGGATTCAGCTTTGTTTGCCGAGATTTGGCTAGTGTATAGCTATCGGGATGAAAAATAACGTTGCCAATATGTAATTTAGAAAAGAGATGGTAAAATTCGTCATCCGAGTAATTGACCCGGTGGCTCAGTGGTGAGAGCGCTGGCACGCGGAATGCAGAGGTCGTGGGTTCGATTCCCACCCGGGTGAGGATTTTTTTCCATTTCTTTATTAATAATTTTATAAATGACGCTATGTTTATACTGATTTCCGAAAACTGCCGGTATATTATAAAATTTGAATGTTAGGGCTCCAAACGATTAAATCCCTAATTATTTACTAGCAAAGAAACTCATAGGCACTCTCTTAAGCGGTGAGCTAGCAAATTGTTACTTACATCTAATCTCACTTCTACCCCATTTTTGGGAACATAGCTATACACTTTGATACCTAGATCTAGCCTAATACCTAGATGTATCTTTGTGCCTAAAAAGAGGCGGTAGTTTCACTTCTAGTCACATGGGACTGCAGACTGACAGGTGTAACATGGGTAAGTATCTAATTTGAATACCTCTGCCCAACCTTTGGGGGATAATGGACGTAGCCATATGTACCTAAATCTATCGGATTAGAAATATAGTACGAGAAGTATATAGTATGTCAATAAAAGGAGAGATTCCGGGAGATGGACAGCAGCGCCTCCCGTACTCGTACCTTTTGACAATACAGAAAATTACACTGCGGTTACCAACCCTTTTTGTACTATAACTGAATACAAAATAGTAAGTAAGCTTATCTACAGATCAAATACCGGTTTATAGTAAAAAAAAAAACATAATATAACTAAACGTTATACGAAAAAAGCTCATAGAGGGAAAATTTAACAAAATTTTATAATTAGAATACATGAACGGATTATTTTACGGATTATATACCCGAAATAAAATCACTACATTATAAAAATGTAAACAATCCTGCTAATAATTATTATAAACGCGAAAGTTTGTGAGGACGTATGTAAGTATATTTGTTGCTCTTTCGCACAAAAACTACTGAATGGATTTCGATGAAACTTCACAATAATATAGCTCATAGAATAATAACATAATCATAGTTCACAGTAATATATCAGAATAACACATAGGCTACAATTAATTATCCCGGGAAAATAATTGTGTTTTAGATAATCTCGACATTTTGTTTTTTCTGAAGTCCACTTGGACAGAGTCGTGGGCGTCCACTAGTATTAAAATAAATTCCAGCTACTCGTGCATAATTAAAGCTCAGCTACTCACAAACGGCAACTGAATCCTTTGAGAGTAATCAATCACTAATTAACTCTTGTTTCTCATGATAATGGTCTACTAAAGAAATTTCATTGCTTGAGGTGCCTTACATTTACCTTACATTAGCTACATCTCCTTCCGTGCATGTTGTAAGAGTCGACTAAGGAACTTGTCACTGATCTTGAGCATCTGTCCTCGCTATGCTGTGTGGCTGTAGGGTCTTCCTTATAACCCTGCAGCTTTGACAGGCTTTATGTGGCCAGAGTAGTGTGTATGTATTAGGTATGTTCGAAAAATTACTTATAATCTTTGAACTTCCATCCTGCTTGCGATTTCATCTACGTAAACTCCATAATCTTCGTGATATATTGATATAAAATTCGTTTAGGTAATTTCCAAGTTCCAACAATATCCGTTCAGTAGTTTTTACATGAAAGGGTAACGAACAATCACACCTGTTCATTTTCTCAGAAATTTTCACAGCTGCAATATCAGGATGGTAATCAGTGCAGCCTAAAACGTTCATGGCACAATCAATAAACAGGTACATTGAATCAGCACGGATAAATCCGTTACCAACATCAAAGCGGGTAGGCGGCAAACCGGAAACGATAGTACCGCCATGTTTGCGGCACCTCTCCTCCCGAACTTCCGGCGGCCATCTTTGCTTGCGGTGCCGGGAAGTTTATTTTGTATTGTTTCTTGAGTTATTAAGTCGAATGTTTTTTTTTAACCTGAGGCGTTCTAAGTTTTGTTTTGAGAGCTTCTACGTCTTTTGAACCTTGATTTTGCTTTGTGTCATTTTATCGCCAATTTTTTCCTATAAAGCCTATATGCATCCGTATGATGAATTTGGTGAGAGCGAGATGTCTCACTTTTAAACGTCAAATCCACAGAGCTAAGTAATAACTAGACAAGGCAAGTGTTTCTACTTGATGTGTAAAAAGGGATTGCAATCCGAGTGGATATAAGTATATCAGCCCTAATTCATTCAGTCCTGGCTCGAGAACGAGTGTCTACTCTAATTCTTAAGTCTATTTTTACATGCAATGTATATACACTTAGTTTATCTAGTTATTATTAGCTCTGTGAATTTGACGTTTAAAAGTTAGACATCTCGCTCTCATCAAAATCATCACGCGGGTACTGATCTATCTTAGGACAGATTTTTCTAAACCTCAGAATGCCTATCTGTAGATTAATGGTAACGCGTTCTCTATACTCGGTTATATATCCAGTTTAGGAGAAAGATAGCATCAACCTTTATTCTTCTAATAGGTCGAAAAAATCTGTCTTTAATTAAGGCTATCTGACCAATTGAATAATCGTCCTTTAATATTACATATTTTATATTGGACTAGCAGTCGCTCACGGCTTCGCCCACGTGAGAGTGCATTACTCCCAAGTTATACATTATAAACCTCTATACATCAAAATCCGTTCCCTAGTTTGAAAGATCTAAGCATACCTAGGGACGGACAGACAGCGGCAAGCGACTTTGTTTTATATTATGTAGCGATTCAGAACAATATAAATATTTTAAAGTCATAAATAACGAGTTTGTGCAGTTGTTTCTACGTCCGGCCGAATGTCTGTTTTTTTATACTCGTATATTGCAAGTACTGATGTCAATAATTCATATATATGCTAAGCTATGTTATGTATCTTTTAGCGAAATATAGTGGGTATTTATTCTTATATAAATTATTTTATTTTATTTACTACAGCCGCTTCTCTTCCCGGGCATACTGTACAAATCAGTAGAGGAACAAGAGGGTCTTGATGTTTTGTAGGCGATGGGCTGATCACCTGTCACTACTAACCGAACTTGTACATCTCAACTATACCCTCAAAATTGGTCCGAAGTGGCACCATGTGGTTCTATCAGCCCTTGGTGCTCTGCCTACCCCGTAAGGGATAAAGGCGTGATTATATGTATGTATGTATTTTATTTTATTATATATACACTCTAAAACACTGACCTAAAATCATAAATTCATTGCACCCATAATTTAGTACAGTGTGAAATATGGCTAAGTTTCAGTTTTAGTAGAAATTTATTCGATGACAAAAGTGGGGTAATTTATAATGTTACCCTAACTCTGACCAAAAACATCGCAGTAAATTGTACAAACACTTTCCTATTCGGGTGTATTATCGGCGATGCATTCTAGTAATATTTATACTAGATCTTATTTACACCAGTTACTATATTTATGAATTTATTTTATTTAACGGATTTTAATGTCCTAAAATAGTAATTTAGCAATTCCCGAGGAGGGTTGGAGTCAGGCAGTCAGCTCGCAAAACAAACGCCAAGTCTTTGTCAATATGAGTTTTGAAAGAAACCATATTGTGGCGACTCGACTCCATAAATAATAGGCAAGTAGAAAGATGATTATTTACTATTGTATTTATTTATATCACTTGTCGGGCTAATATGATATTATCTGAAAGTTAGCTGCATCCCATAAAATTTTGAAGATTATCTATTTAAATTTATACAGTTAGATGGATAATTATAATAAAAAATAATAAAAAAACTTTAATATTTTCCTGATATTTATTTACAGAAAATTTATATTGCCTGCAATTAAAATATATAATAATAAATAATTTAAAGAGTGGGCAAATTCATCGCATACCGCTAAGGGGTTTCTGCAAAGTTGCATCCAAAACATGGCAAGTAATAAATAACAGCAATTGCTTTTTCATTTTGCGGCAATCTGCAAAAAACATCCGCGTTTGCCCCATGGGGTGTCGGGCAAACGGTCGGGCAAAACGGAGAGAAAATGGGGCAAAAACTGACGTCTGACTAGACTGCGTTTCGAGAACTAATCGCTTTTAAACGAGGAACTATCTGTTTTCGATTGGTTAACTTTTATCACTTTACTTACCTAAAGATTCTGAAGTTTTTACATGAATTTGCAATTTTACCTGTATTTTATAATTTTGAGTAACGTTTGTATATTTGATTACCGTATACCTACTAATATCAAGCTTTTTTGAGGATTTACAATTTTGAATATTCACTCTTTGCATGCCCATACTATTTTATGGCTTGTGTATCATTAAAATGTATTTTTTTTAAACTGCAAGTTTCATCAAAATCTGTTGAGTAGCTTTTGCTTTGAGTTAACAAATATAAATGTTCAGAAACTTTAACATTCATAATATTAAAAGGATTTCAGTTTTTTATTTAGCAAGAAAATTCTATACTTAGAATTACATGGAAGAGAATCGGCTTTTATTTGAAGATTTCACTTACACAATAGAAACAATGAAACAAGAGAAACAGCGTAGAAACATAGAACCCTTAGGTAGAAACGAAAACAGTGAAAAAGCAATTATCGAAATCAGGTAACAATTTCCACGAACTTTATAGAAATTGAGTACTTAAAGATTAACATATTTCAAAAATTAAAATCAAAATAGAAAATAAATTTATTAAGTATTTCGGATGTGGAAGATATGGTTTCTTTTGAAACTCACTATGCCAAAGATTTGAAATTTAGACGGCCGGCTGCTTGTCTGACGCCATCCCTCCTAAATATAAGAATTTGGTTGTTATTATTTTTTCCAATACAATTAACTCGTACCACGTTCTCAAAGTTTACCTAACTTTACTTGAATCCTTTTGTATTAACTAATGTAAAAATAACGTATATAAGCAGTATTGACAAAGCCACAAAAAGCTCCATTCTGAGGCACGTAACTAAATAAAAGTTTGATACGGGCTCAAATAAAATCCTTTTACTGCGTATATTGGACATTTTCTGCACGAACGATGAACAAAACCGGACGTACACTGCGTAAATTACTAACGGCCAATTTCTATACGAAAGATCAAATAGAATCTCGGATTCTTTTATTCCTGAATGAAAACAATTGAAGATTAAATCTGAGATATGAAATTGGCGGTAAATAAACTTGCAAATTTCGCGATCGCAATTAGTTTTCTGGAAGAAATTACTAGATTCAGCACGCTGTATATACCAATATTTAAATATGTTTGCTCCGTTTACCATCCAACAGCAACAACCAATTTTAGAAGTGTGTTTGTTATTCTTCTTTACCCCAAAACTACCGAATGCATTTTGATGAAACTTAGCATGCTTACAGCTTATATATAGACATGAAGAACACATGGGCTAAAAAACACGTGAATAAAGTCACGGCGGCGGTGGTTGAAATAAATAATAATAGGTGACTAGGGGCAAATACCCCCCATGGCAGTCTTGTGGCGTGCCCCGGGGAGGCCTACGTCCAGCAGTGGACTACAATAGGCTGATGATGATGATACATATACCTACATACATTGTCATACATGTAGTCAAGACCATTATCTTCCAATGAAGTTGGGCAGAAATGTAATTGTCACACACACTTTTCATCAGTTAGCCTATTAAGTCCCACGTGATAAGGGGTAAGCCTAACTCTGGTTTTCGGGCACAAATACAACAATCTAGCGACCCGTAACAAATCTAATGGTAAATGTTTCCATTTCATTCTACCTATAAATAGACATTATAAGCAATTTTTATTATATATTCTACCAAGCCATAACATATTATTTTTCTTATTTTACATCGTTGCGCCAACACCCAAAGCTACTTTCCGTTACTAAAGCATTTCTCAGAAAATTTTAATAAGGTAAATTACGTAGATAAATAAACGAAAACAATATTAACACTCGGTCTTGTCAATTTTTTTATAAAGTAGATCAGTGAGCGGTGATCTTTACCACGTCGTATCATTCACAATTGAAGCCATTAAAACGCCCATTATTTCCTCCTTTTTATTGTTGATAATAGAAAATTCAGAGTATTTTGATTGACAAACGACAACAATAATAAATTTTATAAAGTCGTACCTATTTACGAGCTAACAAGTTATTTTTGTAACAGCCACTTTATAATTTTTAAAAAGATATTTCATCTTCATCATCATCTTCAGCCTATTGCAGTCCACTGCTGGACGTAGGCCTCCCCCAGAGTACGTCACAAGGCTACTGCCACGTCGGGGTTTTGCCCATAGTCACCTGTGCATTCTCATACAATTTTTATTATTTGGAATGTAAAAAATCCAAGATTTTTTATAATCTTTAGTATTGAAATACGACCAGTATGAAAATATAACAATAACAAAATGTGAAGTCTAGCTAAAGCAAAGGTGCAATGCGAGGTCTTTGAGTCTCTAATTTGCATCATCGTTGTCAGCCTATTGCAGTCCACTGCTGGATGTAGGCTTCCCCCAGAGCACGCCACATGGCTCAATCTCTCGTTTTTGCGATCCAGTCACTACCAAAAGGGATGGATAGCCGATACAACCGGAGAGAAATCAGGCACGTGCCCAATGATTTTATGTGATTTTCGAAGCACGAGCTATGTGACAATTTTTAAACATTAAAATCTCTACATTTAATTAAAACGCTGGGAAGGCACACGTATTAAACACTTATCGACGCTTCAATTTGTGGTGTATATTTTAATGGTCATACCACATCTATACTAATATTATAAAGCTGAAGAGTTTGTTTGTTTGTTTGTTTGTTTGTTTGATTGAACGCGCTAATCTCCGGAACTACTGGGTCGAATTAAAAAATTCTTTTTGTGTTGGATAGTCCATTTATCGAGGAAGGCTTTAGGCTATATATCATCACAGTGCGACCAATAGGGACGAAGAATAAGAGGAAAATGTGGAAAAAACGGGGAAAATTATTCAACTTTGGAGATTTCCGTTGCGTGCGCTGCGTAAACGGTTCAAGTTATCCAAAAAATATGTATGAAAGAATAAAATGACGTAGAAATGATATGAAAGAAAAAAATTGAAGGTCTAGACTGCCTGATGCAGAACCCTTAGCAGCCCAGCTAAACTTTGAGAGATATGAAAATACCGTCTTAGGAAAAGTTGCTCAGCATGATAAGCACTTTCTAATAACGTAATAAAATTGAAGGTCTAGATAACCTGATGCAGAACCCTTAACAGCCCAGCTAAATTTTGAGAGATATGAAAATACCGTCTTAGGAAAAGTTATTCAACATGATAAGCACTTTCTAATTTATACTATTGACTCATTATAACCTGTATATCAATATTTAATAGCTGTTGCCCGCGGCTCCGCTCGCGTGGATATCGCTTATGTCGTGGAAGGGTTATGAAAAACAGATAGTAGCCGATTCTTAGACCTACTGAATCCTACTAATATTATAAACGCGAAAGTTTGTGAGTATGGATGAATGGATAGATGTTTGTTACTTGCACGTAAAAACAGCTGGAGCGATTTTAATAAAAATTGACAGGCTACTTTTTATGTAGGCTATACCTATTTTATACTTTTTATAAAGATAAAAGTTTGTTTTTTTCTGCAGTCCACGCGGACGAAGTCGCGGGCGTCCACTAGTAGGAAATAAATTTACGGGCATACGGACCTCAACTAGAAAAAACTAATATATTTGAACAAAATATCTACAAAAGGCTTGAACAAGTTACACATAACGTTTATTTTGGGTTCTGTGAACGGATTAACATTCTATAGTTTTCGGAGCTTTTCCCGTAACCTATAAAACGATGTCATAAATCACACTTGGGCAGTAACGTGAAGCAGTTGTAAAAAAGAGCTGTGATAGTCGATGGTGTTTTGTCACAGTCCATGTAAATGCAGCTACATTTATACAAAGATAGAAAAGATCTTAGTTAGCTAAGCTGTTATAACTAAAGCTCACAAGTGACCTACATGACTTGACTAAAGACTGATATTTGACACTCATCTGTGCTGTGCGTCACAGACGTCTAAATGAAATAAAATGATTATTTATTTGCTTAAAAAAATGGTACAATAAAGTTATTATTACATTATTAGACCAGATACATATTTTGCAAATAGTTTAATTTATTCTAATACATTACACAATTAATTATTATTAACTTGTAAAATAAAAACTAAAGCCAAAAAACAATCCTCCAGTTCTGTTACTCCTGCACAAGAAGAATGGCAAAGAAACTTGACAGGACTTGACTTTTATGTTTACCTGACGTGTTCAATAAAACTTGAAACACTCCTAATATCTGAACTGGTGACAGCAATACAATTTTCCGAGATCAATCATGATTCTCGTAACCTCTCCTCTATGTAACTAATCCATGATGTACCCCTGGATTGTATTGTGTTCTATATCGCTTCCACCTGATTTATCCGTAGCCTTGACTGTGCTTTTGTGCCGATTCTCTTTTCATAAGTCGACGAGCTGATAAACGGTTGTTTCTTTTTTCAAAATGGCGGCTGTGTTGGCTGTTTCAAACAGGTTTAGGAAGCATTTGACAACACCACAAATAATGAAAACAACTATTACATGTATGTACCTCATCTGAAATAAAAAGAGAATAACTTTATGCGAAATAAATGGGATATAATAGTATGAGTTTACTTAATGTTCATTAATGAAAATTAATAAATTTAATAAGGATTTTAATTATGTACTTAAAAGATAATTATAATTTTATGGGATGGATACATTTTCATGGAACCAGTAATTCATAACTTTTAAGGAAATTGTTTTTGGAAATGTAATTAATATAAATCTAAGGTGACAAAATGATAATTTAAAAAATAATAGTTTTTTTTTTTTTTTTTTTTTTTTTTTTTTTTTTTTTTTTTTTTTTTTTCTTAATGTATTATCCGTGACGAACAGATAATTCATTAAAATTACAATCTAGCCTAATTAGACTAATAAGTAATTTTTATCTAACTTAAATTGCTAAACCGTGTAAAACTAAGAACGTGTCCATCGGCACTTTTCTTATTGTCACTATTAAGGGGAAGTCACTTTGTTCATGTGTTCTTTAAAATTAGCACCCACTGCACTATATCACTAATTTAATGCACTAACTCAAAAGGTTTTGTCCTTTTAAGCCTCCTGACTATGTCCGTGTTGTCAAGAAGCTGGATAGCCTCGACATTCACATGCTGGTGAAGTCTTTTTTCATGAGCTTCTGCGTATTTTTTTATAACTTTTACGACCATGTCCACTTTGAGGTCCCGATGGAGGTCGTCATTCCTTACATACCAGGGCGCGTTTACAATGCCCCGAAGTACATTATTTTGAAATCTTTGTATCATCAGTGTATTGCTTTTTTTGGTACAGCCCCAAAGCTGAATACCATAAGTCCATACAGGCATAAGGACTTGTTTGTATAAAAGTAGTTTGTTGTGTACCGATAACGAAGAATACTTCCCAAGTAACCAGTACATCTTCCTATAGCGAAGCTGCAACTCGTCGCGTTTCTTTTTGACGTGGGCTTTCCAGCGAAGCTTTGCGTCCAGAGTCATGCCCAAATACTTGGCTGTGTTTTCGTATGGTATTATTTTGCCATTTATTAATACTGGATGATAATTAAATCTCTTGTTTGTAAAGTCTATATGAACGGATTTTGATTCATTTAGCTTTATTCGCCATTTTTTTGTCCACTGGAACAAGGTGTTGATGGCAGTTTGCACTTTTTCCACTGCTTCCGCATGAGTATTCGCCGTAGCCATTATAGCTGTGTCATCTGCGAATGTAGCAATGGTGCTGTTTTCTAAATGTGGGATATCACAGGTATATAGTAGATACAGGACCGGACCCAAAACACTACCTTGTGGTACTCCAGCTTTTATATGCTTTAGTTCTGAATGTGCATCGTCTTGTCTTACTCGAAACATTCTTTGTGTTAAATAAGACTCTAAGATTTTTGCGAATTGCTTTGGTAGCATATTTCTCAACTTATGCATAAGTCCTATATGCCATACTTTATCGAATGCCTGCGCTACGTCCAAGAACACCGTGGAACAGACCTTCTTTTCTTCTAGGGTTTTTTCTATTAGACTAGTTATTCTATGAACTTGATCTATAGTAGAGTGCTTTTTCCTAAAACCAAATTGATAATCAGTAAAAGTAAAAAATAATAGTAATTTAATAATTTACAGAATGTGAAAGAGAAATCATAATGTTATGGTAACTAGCGACCCGCGTCGACTTTGCAAGGGTGCAATGTTGATACTATGTTTAGTCATTGTAATATTTAAATAACAATATTTATCTTTGCTATGATCATGCTCAAGTTGGGTTGCAAAATGGTATTAAGTAGGTTTAAGTGCCGTATAATACCTACTTTTATCTAGTCACAATAGTGTAACGTGATAGTAGAAAAAAAATTCTAAATCGTCTTCATAATATTCTTTATCAACTCGTTTAAATTTATTTATTTCAAAATTATTTTACTAAAATGTTGTAAAATGTTAGTTCCAAAATCAGGCATAGAAATGAGGGATTTTCTGACAAGTTAAAATAATCTAACCTTAACCTAACCAGTTTTTGTGTTACCGCATAATCATGTTACCTATGTAAAATATTAAAATAAATAAATTAAAATAAAATTATTAATAATTTTATATAAAAAACTGTTTAAAAAAGATGGCGTTACCTACATCTCCTACCTAGCTACCAAGATCTGTTTTCTAAAATATTGTTAATTATATAAATAAATGTCCGTCCTTGTTATCTAAATACTTTTGTTCATATTTCTACGTATACAAATGCATGTCGATGTTGGCAGAAATGCATTCCGATACATAAAATTGTTTAATTGATTTAATTTAATTCATAAAATTGACGGCTGATCGGTGTAGTTGGTAGTGGCCCTGCCTGCGACGCCGTAGGTCCTGGGTTCGAATCCCGATAGGTGCAAATATTGATGTGATGAATATCGATGTTTGTTTCCGAGTCATGGATGTTTACATACTTATCTATGTATTTATATACCGTTGCTTAGTACCCACGACACAAGACCTTAGAGATCTTAGTGTTGGACTAGGTCAATGTGTTGTGAAGTGTGAGAATAAAAAATATTGGTATTCAGGCTATCTGGCTGCCATATTAAATTTTAATTGTTAACTGTTTAATTTCATCAATTATTATGTAGGTACATGCATAAACACATGAATGTGTTTCCATAAATGGGGTAGCCAAGATCATAAAAGAGATGCCTCAGCCGCGTTTAGAATAACAGGGACAGATGTTTATTATCAGAGACCAGTTGCTAGCTTATCGCCTGATAGAATTCCCGAGTTCTTAAGTCGCGTCTTACGACATGCACGGAAGGATGTCCCTCAGGACTGCCTCCCGCATTTCGGAAACGCAGCCGTGTCATATGTATACAGGGTATTTTTTGGTCGTCAACGTTCCCGAAAACTACGGAATCTCCTCATCATCACGATATTTTTTCTCCATTGAAGCATACCTGGGAAGTGTCTGGTTCCCAAGATATTAGGTCCAAAGTTGAGTAAATAGACTGCGTTTTTCTGCACAAATGCACATTGACGCGCGTAGCAAGATTTTTTCACGAGAAATAATTATTATCTGTCTATGACAAAACTAGCATAAACACTGGACACTATAAATTTCACCCGAACAAGTAATTAAAATATTTTTTCAAAAAAATTTACATTGTTTCCCAGCAACTTACTTTATTTGTTGTATATAGTACGTACCTATCCTTCGTTAAGGGTGGCAACGAAAAACACCCTGCATAATATGTCTGTAATAATTATAAGGACAAGTTAGATAAAACTAAATTAATTTTCAATACACATGTACATTTTGCAGATACTTTTATTATTGTGGCTACAACCTAAACGTACCTCTATTACGAATTTTATCTAAATATAATACAAATGCATATCGACGTCGCGTCGGCAGAAATGTATTCCGATATCGACCGGAAGGTGAGACGGATGCATCCGGTGTCCGTATCCGACCGTGTATTTAGATAGCGTCAATATAATTGTTTAATTTGGCATTTAGGCCATGTTTAATTTGAGTTTTAACTGTACATACATACATACATAACCTCACGCCTATATCCCATAGGGGTAGGCAGAGACTACAGATCTCCATTTAGTACGTTCCAAACGTACCTCTTTCGCCTCATCCACATTCATTAAAATCTTCATACATGCTCGCCGGTTTCTAATTCAGGTATAATTACATTTTATACACACACGGTTTTGAAGTAATATTTTTGTCTGACAATTAAAAATTAATAAGTAATAAATATTAATCTGCCTACTTGTCCAATTTTAATTAATTTGAATATTAAGCATACCTATCTTCACACTTCACATTCTGGTTTTCTATTAGTTTAATACCTTATTGTCACTTGTTAGGCCCCCCAGCATTTTTCTGGTCGCCTCTGTTGATCCTGGCTTATAGGAGTTACAGGGGCGAGGATGCTTAGTGGACCAATCCCGGAGATTTAGGTATTTAAAATTTAATAATATTGTATTTTTGTTTAGTTGTATTATGGTGCAGAATAATTTAAAATACAATCTACAACTAGGTATAAACCCAACTTCGTATAATTTGAACTTTATTTATTTATTATTATTCTTTATTTTACATTTCTGCTAGTAATTGTATTTTACGTTCATATCGCAGTTATTAAAGTCAATAAGCATATACATAATTCAGTACTAAATCAAATAACAGACCCGTGCGAGTTGAGAAGCCATAAATGCGAGTTAAACGAATCGCAGTAAAGAAATCGATATTTCAAAAAGTTTTGCCATGAAGAAAGGACATCGAGGAGAAGCTCTAATCAATGCAGACCCAAAATGCAGATATTTTGTTGCTATTAATTATGTGTGCATATTACACCAATGATCTCATAGTTTTAATTGATAATGTATATCTAATAGTATTCTCAGTGTATAGTGTCCAAGGGCACGGATATAGGTAATTAGTTCTCATTTCATATTATTATGTTTTACTTATACATCTGTGTACAAATATTTTTTACTCATACTAAGTAGCAACGTCTCACAGAAAGACTCTCTCACCAAGAACCCCAAAAATACGTAAAATAAACAAAAATTCTGTTTTTTGTTCATTTAAGTGTTCATGATTGTATAGATTTTATAAGACTTATTATGACCTTGTAAGTCTCGTGTTAAAAATTGTTTTGCCACCTCCTCTACGTCCTTGCTCCATGAGTTTAACACTCTCAATTCGCACTTGCGTCGAACGGAACGTTTCTCGAAGCTCGAATTTTGAAATTTCAAATTCTGACGGTAGACTTCGATTACAGGTCGGTTATGATTGGGTATTCAGGTGCAGGCAAATTTCATTGGCGTATATTGGTTCTATAGAAGTGAGTTAGATTCAATCAGAATGAAGTGCTATAAAAAACTTTAGCATGTCATGTGCTGACCTGGAGCGTCACTAGAATACATCAGCTGCATCTCCTTTCGTGCATGTCGTAAGAGTCGACTAAGTAAGGCCTTCTTTCAGGCGAAAAGCTAGTCACTGATTTTTACATCTATACCTGCTATACTTAACGTATAAGATCTCCTATATGATCCTGCAGTAGTGGCTACCTCATTTTGGGAATACTATATATTATACTTCTATGCTACTCTGGAAGTAAAAAAACGTATAATACTACAGCTGCTTCTCTTCCCGGGCATACTGTACAAGTCAGTAGAGGGACATGAGGGTCTTGGTGTTTTGTAGGCGATGGGCTAACCACCTGTCACTACTAACTGAATATGTACGTACATCTCAACTATACCCTCAAAATTGGTCAGAAGTGGCACCATGTGGTCCTATCGGGCCTTGGTGCTCTGCCTACCCCGTAAGTGATACAGGCGTGATTTTATGTATGTATGTATGATTGTATGTATGTATATGTTATGGGCAACGTGATTAACTGGGCATTATTAATAAGGAGCGGCCATTAAGTGATTAACTTTCACTTTGTTCGGCCATTATTAATAATGCCCGACGGCTCGTGGTCCATGTAATAAGTCAGTGTTTGAGATAGCTTCAATTTATCACTTGGATCAGGCAGTATGAATAGGTTAGGTTAGGTTAGGTTTTAGGACTTTCATTGACAATTTTGTAAGTTTAATTTCATTTATCTTGGACACAAATAAGTGTCCAAGATACCCCAGTCCTTAAAGACGAAGGTGTTCAACCAGTGCGTGCTGCCGGTGATGACCTACGGTGCCGAGACGTGGTCTCTAACTATGTGCCTCATAAAAAAGCTCAGGATCGCACAGCGAGCGATGGAGAGAGCTATGCTTGGGATCTCTCTGCGTGATCGAATCAGAAATGAGGAGATCCGCAGACGTACAAAGATCACCGACATAGCTGAACGGTCCAGCAAGCTGAAGTGGCAATGGGCAGGGCACATAGCTCGAAGAACTGATGGCCGATGGAGTCGGAAAGTTCTAGAGTGGATACCACGTATCGGCAAGCGCAGCGTGGGAAGGCCACCCGCGAGGTGGACGGATGACCTGGCCAAGGTTGCGGGCGTCGGTTGGATGCAGGCTGCTTCCGACCGGTCGGAATGGAGGTTGTTGGGGGAGGCCTATGTCCAACAGTGGACTTCTCAGGGCTGTAAATGATGATGATGATGATGAATTTCATTTAATAAATAAAAACACTACAGTTCACCTATTTTATTACTTTGATCAATATAGGTTGGGCATTATTCATAATGGCCGGGGAAAATGATTAGTCTTGCTGTTTTAATCACATTGTCCAATTGAGTCGGGTATTATGAATATTCAATTCAATTCAATTCAATTCAATTCAATTCTTTATTTGTAGTCATGGGTGGGTATATTATGTTATAATTTACAGAAGATTCTCCACAACTGCCTGCATGCTGCGGCGTACAATTTTTTTTTTTAAAAGGCTTAATTTAAAAGCAATTCATAATCAATCACAATCAAATAGGAGTCATAAAATAATCAAATTTACATTAATACCAAAAAATAATTATTTACCATGTCCAAAAAACTTGATTGATGTCAGTGGTCAAATTCTATCATTTTTATATTCATCAAGAGAGTAAAATACTTTATTAATTAAAAATAATAATAATTCTTTTTTAAAAGTGTCAGTATCTGAGCACTTTTTAATATGTAGTGGCAATTTATTATATATAGAGGTACACATTCCACAGACACTGTTTCTAAAGAGTGCCGTTTTACCAGGCCTGGCACAAATGTCATAGCAATGTCTTGCTCTTTGCATTTTTACAAATAAATTTGGATTACGTTTGACAAACAATGACATTTCAAGTATGTATAATGAAGTGAAGGTCAGGATTTTTAGTGATCTAAAATGAGGTCGGCAACTGTCCATTCTCTTTAATCCACAGATTGATCTTATGCACCTTTTTTGTGCATAAAACACTAGCTCCTTATTTGTGGCATTACCCCAAAAAATGATACCGTAGCGCATTATCGATGCAACATTACCATGATATGCTGTAAGAACCGCTTTTTTGTTTGCCACTTTAGTCAACATTCGTAATGCATATGAGTACTGGATAACTCTACTTCTAACTGATTCCACGTGTGTCTGCCATTTCATGTTACTATCAATAAGTAATCCCAAAAACTTAGTAGAAGATACTTCTTCGAGATTTTTTCCTTTATAAATTATTTTATTATTTATATTTGATTGTTGTGAAAACGTCATGAGTTTTGTTTTGTCCATATTTATTATCAGATTATTTGACTTTAGCCAGTTTATTATGCATTCTAATCCACTAGTAATTTCCACTTTATCATTAAATATAATCGTGCAATCGTCAGCAAATAATATCATTTTGTTAGTTGTCGCCTTGATTATGTCGTTAATATAAATTAAAAATAGTAAAGGTCCCAACACACTGCCCTGCGGCACGCCCAGAGACACAGTACTCCTTTCAGATGTATAAATTCTTTCAGTCTTATTTTCAGGACATATTCTACTTATATTAGTAACAATCTGCCTATCAGTTAAGTAAGATTTGAGAAGATTTAATGCATTACCTCTTACTCCGTAAATTTCTAATTTATTTAAAAGAATTCTATGCTCTACATAGTCAAATGCCCGTGTCATATCTAAGTATAGAGCACATACTGTCTCTCTTTTGTCCATTTTAGAGTAAATTACATTAAGAAAGTCATACATAGCAGCGTCAATAGATTTATTTTTACGAAATCCGTTTTGCTCTCTTACAAGTATATTGTTGTCCTCGAAATAATTATAAAGGGAATTGTATATAACCCTCTCGAATATTTTAGAGAACACTGGTATTAACGCAATAGGTCTGTAGTTCTTTACGTCTTTTTTATCTCCCTTTTTGTACAGAGGTTTAACTATAGTCATTTTCAGTTTCGACGGGAATATTCCTTGCTCTATACACAGATTTACAAGGTGACTGAGTACGGGGGATATTAAGTAGCAAACATATTTTAAAACTCTAGTTGAAATATCGTCATATCCAGTACTATTTGTATTTTTTAATTTTTGTATTATATGGCATATTTCATTGGGGTCGGTTGGTGGCATAAATATAGAATTATGTGAATTATGTTTGCAGGTAGATACATATGCCATATCATTATGTGACATATTTTTTTCTAAGTTTGTATAGTACTCATTAAATATTTGCGCTATCTGATTTGGGTTAATTAACTTTTTTTTATTTACTACCAATTCACTTACACTTTCCCTAGGATAGTTATTTCTATTATTATTTATTATATCCCATGTTGCCCTTGATTTATTTTTTGATGTCGCTATATAATTATTATTTTGAGCCTTCTGGGTTAATTTAATTATTTTATGGTATCTAGATGAATAATTTAGAAAATTAGTTTTATCTTCGTGATTTTTAGAGAGTCTATATTTCCACAGTAGATGACGTTTTCGTTTACTACACAGTACTATACCACGTGACATCCACTTTGGTTTTGATTTTGTTGATATTTTGCATCGTAAAACAGGAAAACACAAATCATAAAACAATTTAAATATATCATGGAAACATTTAAATGCCTTATCGGGATCTCTTTCTTCAAATATGTCTTGAAAGCTTAGTTTTGCTATACAATTCCCAAATTTTTCAATATTTTCTTTAGAATAGTCACGTCTCATTGAAAACCAATATTCATAAATACACGTTTTTTTCACTGGACAGTACATTAATTGTGCTTTATGGTCTGATAGAGCCAACTCTATTATTTCTGTCTTACCTCCACGTATATTATGTATAATATTATCAATACAGGTACCACTATTAGGGCGTGTTATATCTTTAACTGAGAACCTAAGATTATAACTTAAGATAGTTTGTTCGAATTTGATACTATATTTGTTTTTTTTAAGAATGTCAATATTAAAATCTCCACTTATAATAATTTTTCTCTTTTTCGTCGTCAGCAAATTTAAAATGTCATCTAATTTATTAAAAAATATGTCAAAATAGTTTGAGATATGTCTATTTTTAGGTACTCTATAAATACAAATAATTATTATATTATGTTGAGTTAGCTCTATAGCACAACATTCAACAACATTAGGTACGCTAGTCTGAGATACTTGTTCAAGCTCCCTGAATTGCAGGCCATTTTTAACTAGTATGCAGGAACCACCGTGTCTATTCTCTCGAGTAAAACAACTTGCTACGGCATAACTAGGTATCCTTAGTTGACCTATGTCAAATCGAGACATATTATGTTCCGTGAAACAAAGTATGTCAATATGCTTTCCCAAACCTGTCATCTCATTTAAACACACAGTAAATATATCCGATTTTGAAATAAGTCCATTAATATTTTGGTGGAACACACCGATAGAATTATAAACGAAATAACTGGTTCTCGATATTAATTTCTTTATCCTCCAGATTGTCAAGTAATTGTCCGTCTTGAATAGAGCCATTTGTAGTTATCTCAGTTTGCGAAACCTGATCCACAAATGCTACTTTTTCTGTTTGAGTTTGAACCGAATTGCGCAAATGCCGTTCCAGCAGATAATTTTTAAACTTGTTATGATAAGATAATCTTAAGATATCTCTCGCTAAATTACGACTCACGCAAGTAATATATTGTCTACGTAGAGGCACAAAATATGTACTAAATCCCATATCCAGAAACGTACAGTGCTTAAAATTGCTACAAAGATACTTCACCTCATTATTCAACTTGACTTCATTGAGGCATGCATTGAATTGCGTTTCACAGACTATCACATTTGTATGTTTAGTCGCATTTAACCAATTAGAAAACAGATATCTTATAACAAAAGGGTTGCGATCATTTGAAAAACCTATTACAACAATATAGTCATTTTGAGTTAGATTCATTACATCATTACTGCAGGATGATATTACTTTGGATATAGTTGCTCCGGGTTTCCAAAAGCAGAAAACATCATATTGTGTCGTACCCAAAATTTTCTGTAGAGCTTCCTGTATTCCTCTTCCTTGTTGGTCTGCCAGAATAATCACTTTACTTTTCTTATCTCTAGTTATTATTTGCTTATTTTCCGTCAATGTTTGTGTTTTATAGTTAGATTCGTAAAATGATTGTTTGTCAGATTCCTTGCAGGGTGGGGATTGTATGGTATTTGTTATAGATTTTTCATTATTTTTCGTTGGTATTGCTTTTTCTAGAGATTTTTCATGCATAGAAAAATTTATTCTCGAGATTTTAGGGGCTGACTTTTTTGTACTAAGGCGTTTCCTTTCAGATGATGGGTGTATTTTGATGGTAGATTTGCATATATGTGTCAGTTGGTTGATTTTTGTATCACACTTCACTACTTGCTTCTTTAGTGCAAAGTTTTCCAAAAGCAAGTTCTCAATCTCTTTTTCAGCTGTACTTAGTTGAATTTTCAGTTTAGTGGCTAAATTTTGTAGCTCCTCTATGTTGTGCAATTTTACTATATTATCATATTCTATTGGGCAGCTTTGATTTAGTGGTTCATGCTCACCATCATCATCATCATCATCTGACAAAATGCTAAAGGTGTTTTGTGTGGAAATGTTAGCTACCATCTTATGTCTTTTAGTGACAAAATCTAGACTAGGACTTTTCGGTGAACTAGTCGACATAGGTGTAGTTACCGGATTAATTTGATCAGCTTGTTCATTACAGTGGGCGCATATCCATCTGGCTTTATTATCTTCAGTCATCAGGTAGTATCTTTTACATGAGACGTTTGTACAAAAAATGTGGTATACATTTTTGCAAGTACAGCAGTTTAAGTAAGCTTTTTCATTTATTTTGTTTTTGCATTTTGTACATACTAGTGTCATCTTACGGAGCATTGTGGAGCTAAGCGATGACGCCACTCTTCACTAGATGGCGTTAGTAAATATTTATGTGGGGATCCAGCTTTTGTTTATCGACGTTTATTGCCCTTGTTGCTAATGATACTGCTATTGGTGGCTAGATGGCGTTGTAAATATTTAAAAATTCTGCTTTCCGATTGGTTGGCAATGTTATATTCAAAATATTTTGAATGTACAACGTAAAAAATATTTGGGTCTATAGAATATCTTGTGTATCACTCACCAATGACAAAATAATTTATTCATTTACACACATTTTATGCACTGACACAAAAATTAGATACTTTCAATATCCACTTGTTGCTTTATATGAATGTAAACAATATTTACTTCCGGTACTTTTTCTCGTGAAATAACTATAACCACTTTGATTTCCAGGTAGATAACAGTTTGTAGTAAAATTCAGACACTAATACTCATAAATATAGTACTGTTAAACTTTGTCGATAGTGTTAACTATTTTTAAGGATTATTAATTTGCAGACTAGATGTATAGCGTGACAGTGGCGCCACCAAATTATCAGAAATACAGACCGGCCATTATCAATAGTGTCCAGACTTGTCTAATTGCCCGTAACATATATAATGTATATGGCCACCACTCTCTACAAATGTGCATAGAAAAAATCTGACACGACTGTGTATGTAGGTACTTACTTTTTTTTTTAATAAGCAAATATTTTTCCGAAATAAAAAACTCACCCGCCATCCTACTTAGTCTATCCTAACTTCCACGTGCGTTTTTTATGTCTTGTCATTACGTCTGGTTTTAAGAAAGAACAATAAAAGCTACAAAATTGAAAGCGTCAGTTTCTGCACAGTATAAATAGTTTTAAACATTTCAATAAAAAATCTGCAGCTGTTTAAACTTTAATTTTACCGACACAGAGTTGCTATTTCTTTGCATTTCACCTAATCTCCGCCAAGTCCTGTGCGATCTCAGATTTTCTTAAGAATTCTTTTAAAACTGCAGAAATCTAAATTCTCGACTATCTTAAGTATATAAAAATTCAGTGAAACCTAAGATGAAGTGAAATTCTAGAAAGCTACAAGAAGATAGATGTAAATGGAGACAACGCGCGTAATATCTTTTGGTTATGGATCATTATACTATAAGCCATCGCTCCTGGCACGCGCTGTCATATAACGTTCTATTCTATATCTATAGGTATAATTGAAAATTCTATTACTTATGACTTATGATGGTAGGTTTCTAAGCAGGATACTTGTGAAAAGTTAGATAATGTAATTAAATAATTGCTAAGTGAATTCTTATTTTATATATTTTCTTTTACATTAGAATTTCTTCCGCACTTTATAATTTCCATGGTACTTTTCCATCTTAAAAAATTACTAAAATAAATTGCTTGGTCTCTATATAGATAGATACTAGATTGAGAGAGTCTTGGTTTAACATGTCAAAAAGAAGTACTTTAAAAATTGACAATATCAGACAATAAGAGAATAATAATAATATCAAAGAACCATACAAGTTTGTATTAGCGTCAGAAACCACGACAGCGCGGCGCCTTACGGTTAGGCCATAAAACGCGGCTCACTTCCATTTAAATTGCGTATGATGAAGAAAATAAAAAAGTAAATTATTAGGATAAATCAGTAACATAAGTACTTTTTAATGGTAATAGTAAAGGATATACAGATTTTAAGTTGAACATAATATTTCGGGGACTTAAAATATAACAAAAGGAATCTGTAAAATTAGAGAAAATAAAATGGTGTAGAGTACGTTTCACTAAATAGTTCTGACATATATTTTTAAAATACAGTAAGCGTTTTTAACTGATTTCAAAAATAATTCTTTCAGGCTTTCTCTCCGACGATCAGCTAGCAATTTGTATGTATGTTATTGTATATATTGCATTAGGTACGGTTGTTAAAAATAATTCGAGCTTCATTTTGTGAACCTTGACAAAAATAAGACATACTAAAAATAAGACGCCAAAATTACTACAATATTCTATTTAAGAGTAAGTTTAGCTCCATTTACCACTAGCTTCTTGTCCTTAAGCGCTGTAATAGAGCTAGTGAAACAGGTATCCAAGCGAAGTTGTAATAACGATCAGGTTTGCAGGGCTTTTGACCTAAGATGGTGAAAATGTTAAGTCTAAATTAAATTCCATTAGCACAATGTTTCTGACTTGGTAATTTTCTGGTTTAAAATTTTTTTGTTTCTATGTAGAGATTTTCTTTTTACAAAAGCCAATATTAGCTAATGATCTGTATGATTCAATACTCCAAACAGGTTGGACAGATGTGTCCAAATTACATACTCACTTTTAACCAGTAAGCCTGATTAAGTTCCACGTGGTAAGGGATGAGCTTACCGCCACTTTTCGGGCACTGATACAATCTAGCGACCGGTAATGAATTCAATGGGAAACGCGTCCGTGTTAAATAAATAAAAATTAATATTTTCTATGTCAATATTTTGCAATACTTGTTCGACGACACACCAAAAACTAAGTAAAATCGCAGTGTCATCATACATCGTCAATTGTAAAAGCGATCAGTCTGTCACAGCATTCAATCACAGTTCGATGACCCCGCTCATCTCTTATTAACAGAAAGGGTCGACGTCAGCGAACGTTTGAACCCGATTGCTTCCCGTGTTGACGTCGTAATCCACACGGGCACAGATAATGTGGCAGTATATCAACTTATAGGCTTATACAAATTGATTTCTCGATCCTAGCCGCGTGGTGTCGACAGAGTAGAGTTTGTACCACCCCATGCCTGCCCGTGGGTATCGTGGGTATCATAGTACGAGGCGATTAAGGGTTTCCGGAAGGTGGGCAGCAGCTCTTCCCGTGCTGTCAACATAGTCCAAAAATCAGACTGCGGTCACCAGGGCAAAAACACCCTTATAGCTTTAGTCCTGTGACGTGCTCTGGGGGATACCTACGTATAACAGTGGACTGCAATAGGCTGAAAAAAACAAATATCTCGATCGAATTGGCAGAGGTTAATCACCGACACATTTGCTTATTTTTCTACACTTTTTCCTACATTCGACCGGTTTCTATTCCTTTGTCTACCGTCAATTTTTTTAAATATAAGCATTACAGTAAAGAATTACATACCATAATCCAGTCCATACGTACTCTGTGACAGTCTGATCTGTTGAGCGCATTTGGACACCATAATTGTCGGGTCGATGAGATTGCATGTAAAATCGACGCGAAACGTTTTCTCGGCTCAAAGTTTAAAAGCTTTTTTTAAGTGCATTGCGAAATGCATCTGAATATATCTTAGGAGGTTGTTCCTTCTGTTTTCTTATAGTAAGTTTTTAGAATTTAATATAATCGAAATGTTGAGTTTTGGGCAAAGGTCTTGGCGATCGATGACTGCTGACTGTGTTTTAGGTACTACGAGTAGACGGCAGTTTAAGTGAAGACACATTTTCTAACTTATGTTTTACTATTTCCATACATACGTACCTAATATAGGGTGGAAGTGACAGCCAGGCAAATATTTATATGGCGACTTCAGAGAATTCTGAGGCAAAAACCACAGAAAATTTTCGCAGGAAAATTCCAAAATTTCCCGACTTTTTTTAAATTTCTCTGAAAAAAAATTGTGTAGTTCGTTTAAGTAGGCCTTAGATAATGACCAGTGGTCGGAATAGGTATATTGATTTTACATACTTGCGTCATGATATCATATCATGGACATGCATTTTTTCCGGAATGTACCGGAGTTTTCAAAAACTAGCAGCATAGCGTTGAGAGTATTGATACATTTTTAACTAGTTTCATGTAATAATTTCGAAGTTTCGGTATTTTTATTTTATTTTTATCATAATAATTCGGAAACTCGGAGGCGTATCCATATTAACATATACGTTTGATGTCAATGACTTAAAACAAAATTTTAACCAATGGATATATTTTAAAAAAATCGTCCTAATAAAGTTTAAAATACTGACCAACTCCAATGGAGAGTTACAAGTGGTCCAAAAAACAGTAATGTTAAATGTATCACACAATAACAAATAAGCCCATTTAACTAGTCACAAGATCGCCATATACCTACAATTGGTGCGGAAAGCAGACAATACGGATAATCAAATTAAGTATGCATTTCCTGCGAGTTATAACACTGTCGTATAACTTAAAACAATGGTACTTGTTCAGTATTTCAGTATTTGCCTGGCTGTCACACACACCCAAAAAAAAAAGATTAATAAAGAAATTATAATAACCGGGGGGAATGAAGACAACATGATATTTTTACACTAAGAAGAGGAGCTATAGTTTTAAACACCGTATTAAACGTTTAATATCTACTACCATAGCTCATAAAGCCCATTGTAGGAACTGAGTAACTCCTTTATTGAGGATAGTCATTGTTTCAATTGAATGCTGCATCGAAATTGCTGTCTTTGTAAGTTTATGAGTGCCTGTAGCTATGATTGCTTGAGTATTAATGAAATAGTAACTATTTAAGCCAATGACAAAGTTAAGGATTTGTCGTTTGCTTTACGAAAGTTACCTTATTTAAGTCGTTCTGTCAGTCATTTTATACGTGTCAACTCTGGACCAATTACACTAAAAAAGCACACGATGCTATACGTGTTGCGTATAATAATGTATTTAGACATCTAATGGGCTTAAAGCGTTACTGTAGCGCATCTGAAATGTACACCGAGTTTCGAGTTGATTCGTTTAATGCCATACAGCGGAAAAGAATAGCTTCATTTATGTCCAGAGTTGACACGTCTAAAAATACAATAAATAAGTAAAAAGTTTGGCCGATAGGGTGTATCTGACGCCGGTATATAGGCGGTGGGTAGGCATTGCTGCGCACGGTGTCGCCACCTAAAAGTACGAGCATGGGAATGGCGGCCGGTCGCATTGCGGGTTCTCGAGGTTGGGTACTTTGCGAGCCGGGGATCTTGTTTTTTGCTGTCGGCCGTCATTCACACTATGTGATTAGTTGTGTGTGTTTAGTATATGTTTATTTTAAATTATCTATTAAATTAAATTATCTATTAAATTAAATTATCTATTATATTGTATGGATCATGTGTCTGAAATAAATATTATTATTATTATTATTTACAGCCAGCTGCCTGGTTGACGCCAACCCTTCTCGGGTATAGCTATGTATCTATTTTGGAAAAACCATTTTGGAAATAAATTTAGTGGTACAGAGGGGTAAGCACGAACCTTTCGATAGTCCGAAACGCTATCGTCCAACTGTCAAATCACATAAATTTTGCTAGCGAGTCGCTAGCGTTACGCCGCGTAAAAGGTTCGTGCTTACCCCACTGGTCCCTGACTGGGATCAAACCTATCCATTCCGACTGGACGACGCATGTCTTGACCACTGGGCTATCATCGCTTTTCTGGTTAGAATACTACAGATTCCGGATAAAAAGGTTCGTAACATTTTCGCGAAAGAGGTTTGCAGCAGCAGTTATTCCAATCATATCGATGAGAACATGCATTACATATAATTTCAATAATTTTGGCATATTCTTTTGGCATTTGTTTTTACAACCGGCTGCCTGCCAGACGCCTGCCCTTCTCGGTTATAGCTAAGTGACAATTTTTAGAAAAATTCCTACATTAAATAAATTTAGTGGTACAGACCCGTGACTGGTATCGAACTCACGCCTCCCGACTGAAAGGCGCACGTCTTAAGGCTCGAGCACACCGGATGCGTATGCGTGCACGTAAGCGTAGACGTACACGTACCTCTGACTTTAATGTATGGAACTGTCACCGCTTGATGTCTATGCTTACGTCTACGCATGCGGTCTGCCCGTGCATATACAGTTCCATACTATACAACTCAGCGGTAGGTACACGTCTACGCTTACGTGCACGCACACGCATCCGGTCTGCTCGAGCCTTTAACCATTAGGCTATCACCGCTCCCAATAGGCTATCACCACTTACTGGACCACAATATTAGCCTTAAATCGAAAATATTAATATCACATTTCCGGGGAGCAGTGCAAATAAATTGTTAATGAATTACAACTGGCAACACGGACGGTAACGAGGGCAGTGTTGCCAGTCGGGTAATGCATTTAAAAACATTATACAAAACGCATTACATTTTGCTATGTTAATTAAGGGAATGAGTGGATTTTATTGCAAATATTTTTGATGAGTAGAGAGTTTATAATTACCTAGTGAAATGTGTGAAAAATGATCGGATGCGTGTGCGTAGACGTAAGCGTAAACGTATGCGTTACCCTACGCAATGAAGCTCCCAAGATACAAAAAGATTGCGTGACTACGTGCGTACCCACGCAGAGCAGAACGAGAACGTCGCGTTGATGACGTTGTATTCTATGGCGCGCCATAGTAGACGTCACACGGAAAAAAATTGAGCACGCACGTATCTATGCTATGCGTGGCCTCATGCGTGGCCCTCTTTGGGTTTGACGGTCTATGACAGTGTCAAGTCGTGTGACAATTATTATTTTATATTTGTCTCGGAATTACTCGAGTTACTATTAGAATAATAAGTTTGTGCCTCATGGTGCCAGCAGAGTAGAGTGTGTACCACCCCATGCCTGCCCGTGGATGGTTTCCGAGAGGTGGGCAGCAGCTGACAACATTTTACAAAAATCACACTGCGATCACCACAGAACACTATGTGATCACCAACCCGCCTGCCCAATAGGCTGAAGACGAAGAATAAGTTTGTAGATGCATGAATTCGATATAAATAATAATAATAATAATAATAATAAACGTTTATTCTTATTTGACACGGTATGTACAGACAGTAGTTATACATATTTATAAAATTATAATGTGTAAGAATTTTGTACATTAATAGATCATACTGGTGTCTAAGCTAGGATTTCCTGTGTTATAGACACCAGAGCATTTTCTTTTTTACATAAAAGTATTCATAATACAGTCTGCTTATAAGTAATTTGGAAAAACAATGAATATAATAATAATCAATCAATCAAGCAAAATATAAAATTATAAAAAGTGAGCCATAAAAATGTCAGTAAGTGGTAAAATACAATGGATCTCAAGCAAGAATAAGCAATTTAACTCGTTAAACCAATTAAATTCTCCCCTTCCTGGTAGCCCATCCCTATTAGCCACTGGCTGATCTTTCTCTTACATTGATTCCTACATAGTGAATAGATAGCCAGATCTTTGTTAGCTCTGTTATAGAGATAAACACCCTGAAAGCAGAAAAATCTGTTTATAAATTCCGTTCTGAAACGAATTGATGGACAGACTATATATCCAAGACGACTTTTGTTGAGTGTATCTTGTCTTACATATGTTAGCTGAGAGTGTTGCAACAAAATAGACTCTTGTATAAATAACTGTCTTACAGTGAGAACCTCACAAGACGTGTACAACGCATCCGTTCGAAAAAGTATTGGCTTAAACGTGCTAACTTTCAGGACAGCACGTTGAGCAATTTCCAAAAGATGTGTCTTAGCTGCACCTCCCCAGGAAGTAATGCAATATAGTAATAGCGATTGGCAAAGAGCAAAGTAAACTGTTTTTAGAATATTCCAGTTAGCAATATGACGGAGATTTTTGAAAACAAAAATAAGTTTTCTAACCCTATTTGCGAGTTGAGCTATGTGTTCCTTGAAATTCAAATTTTGGTTAAGAATTATCCCCAAGTACTTAACGGTATCTGCTCGTTCTATCATGGAGCAGGAGCATGAAGAGGCAAAAGTACAAGAATGAGCTTTAATAGATAAATTAAAATATGGCATGTCTCTAAAATTTTTGAGAGAAAAGGGAAGGATTTTCGTTTTACTAATATTGAGTGTAAGTATGTTTGAACTTAACCAATTTTGTACCACGTTAAAACCGGTTTGCGCTATGCTATAAAGTTCTTCCCATGTGTCAGCAAAAAAGGTCAGAGCTGTGTCATCTGCATAAGAGATGATTTTACAGTATTGGAGTTTAAGTTGGCAAAGATCATTAATGTAAATCAAAAAAAGAGTTGGTCCTAGAATGCTTCCTTGAGGAACTCCATAGGTAATAGGAAGGTTTGAACTAACAAGGTCATCTATTTTCCCACATTGTGATCTTTCGGACAGATAACTTTTAAATAACAGTAGCTGAATACCCCGGATACCAATTCTAATGTATGAATAGGAGTGGAATCTACATAAATGGATTTGACCAATGGATTATAGTGGAATAGATGTACTCTAAACCAGTCCCCGGTGTGTTTTATAGCAGTGGATCATAGTGGACTTCAAAGTGGAATTTATGGATTAGATGGTTTAGTCCAGTGGATTAAAGTGGAATAGGTTTTCACGCTGCACCTAAGTACAATATAATTGTGTAAAGGTATATCAAGTATACTGGATCAGATACCAAGATAATATATTACCATTCGTACCTCTTGGACATTATTTTACATGATTTATTTATTTATTATAAAATCAGAATAAATATTATTTTTCCAACATTTTCCTTTTTACTTATTTTTTCTCAGTATTTGTGTCAGGATTGTAGCAAATGGAGATCCGTGATCTCTGCCTACCCCTCCGGGAAAGAGGCGTTATTTTTTATGTACATATGTATGATAACGCAAAGCTTGTGTTGCGTACCCAGCTAACTGCGTATGCGTGAGCGTATGCGTAGACGTATGCGTTACCCGGTGTGATATCGGGGTACGCCGTAACCACGCGCGTGACTACGACGTGGTTACGTACGTGGTTACGTTACGCATCCGGTGTGCTCGAGCCTTTAACCATTATTTTGGAATCTATAAACCAAACATGTCTTTGTGTGTGGCGCGCCTCATACAGACTACACTTCAATAATATAATTTGAAATCGTGTTAAATTAATAACAATTTCTGATAATAAACCAAGCATAAAATACAATCGCGAAAACAGAAGGTCACTCACCTTTATGCCAATACACAATCAATCACACGTCAATAGTACCTTAAATACACTTATACTAATAATGTGGCAATCATTGTATGCCATTTCAAACCACTTGTTTACGAGAGGAATCATAATAATCAAAGAAACTGTCTTAACAACCTCTTTACTAAGCTTCAAAGCACACGAAAGAGGTTCTACCATTTACATTTCAAACAACAAGTAGTAGCGTTAAGCGTGCATGCTTATTAATATAACAAACGTTACTGACTAGGTGGTGAAAAATATGTAGAACTAAACACAAGATTATGTTTCTTGTTAACTCCAAACGCGATAACAGCGACACCTTTACCATGTTATATAAGTTTGTAGAATTATACTATGTAAAGATTAATGTTTCTAATCAGACTTTCAAGCATCGATGTGGGACTTCCCGAAGTAGAATGGCGTAGCATTAAGACTAATAGCGTAGATAACTACGTGCAATAATAAAAGTCATGGAAGATTCGTTGTTACTGACAATCTATGGGGAATATAGATGGGAGGATGACTCGAATAAGCTAATTAGCTAGTTTTTCAAGACTGTGTCTAATAAAGGTTTGATCCTAACGAGTATTGATGTACTAGCTGATGCCTACGAAGTACGTTCGCTTGACCGTAAGTTATAGCCAATATATGTCGTTCAGTATAGTATATAGGTAGATTGTACAAATAATCATATTCCTATAGTTTCAAATCTTGTCATTTAAATAATGCGAATGAAGGCTTCTTTTTTTAGAAAATCGTTGAAGCTCAAGGTAAAACACGGTTTACATTTTAAGATTTCAATATGAACATCTGTCAGAACATAATGGAGTCTCTCTCCATTCGCGTTATAAAAAATCTGCTTCAATTCTTTTTCATCATGTCTCATCAAAGAAAATTCGCGGAATAGGCGCGAGTAACTCTCCGCAGCCATTTGCATTTCATTTCACGATGGAAAAAATTCGAGATAATTTTTTTAAGGCCACAAGTCTATCCCTTTCAACTATCCCGGCAACGTTCTAGATCCATCTTTAGATTCGCCAAGTGGCACAATTATAGTCTTTGTTATGTCGCCGAGTGGGACGTTCCTAGGGAATTCATACTTGCTATTTTTGGGATGGAAGTAGTTTTCTATGTGACAGGTAATATTTGAGAGGTTCTGTCTGAATATTAGATCTTAGCTACTGGTAATATTAGTGGTAGTAATATTTTTTATACACACAATGCTAACTTGTCACTATTTCATCGGAATCCTCAAAAAATTTTTACGTAGAAAAGACCTGATGGAATTTATGAATATGGGATTATTCTTTATAATCTTGCGAATCAAATTAGGACTAAACTGTAAATAGAAATCAGAATAACATAACTGTTTCCTTTACAATATTTTAAACAGTTTGTATAGAGAACTTTTGATCATTAGAAAATCCTTTATAAGCATTTGTCCATACAATGTTCTAATTTAAGTACTAAACAACTATGGTCTTTAAATAAAGCTGTAGCAATCCTATTTCAAATAGTCACGTAGCTGGCACAAATCTACGCGGTCTTTTGTTTCAATAACGCCTCATAGTACTCCCTAATTCGTCATTCATTTCATTCTAGTCTACAAGTCATTTTTAAATTACCCAATCTTACCTGATACTGCTCGGCAAACGCCTACTCTACGATCTACTCTATAGAATAAATTGTAGTGAGATTGGATGTTATACGTGGAGAATTTCGGGAAATTCCCGTTGACTTTATACATCACAAAAGGAAGCTACGGGTTAAATATCATGTTTCTAGTTTCAGCTTTCGGTTTTGATCTCCTCGGCGTTAATGAATCAGTAAGGATATGTTACTATATAATAGAAGATATATCTGTGTTAGTGGGTGAATAAGTATGTTTTACCTATAGCAGGTATCTCCAATAGAGTTCCAGTTCAAAATGTTGTTTTTAAAATTATAAATTGCGTACAGTAAAAGTCATTGAGTTGGTTTCATTTTGGATTTATTTCGAGATTTCTTTGGTCTCTTTAATTTAAAAAGTTGGATTGATGTCCTCCGGGCGACGTGAATGAACGCTTCACATTTTTAGGGTTCCTTCGGGATTAAATAGTTATAAAGTATAGCCAAGCCAAGCGTTGCCAGCCAAGCCAAAACAGTTAAGGATCTACAGAAAGCTCGAGTATTGGCGAGTATATGGAAGAATGCAGTTTTTCTTTTAAAAAAAAATTTCTACTTAAGCAAACAAGAACCAAGCCACATAAATCCAAAATTGAATTAAAAATGAACACTATATCGACCCTGCGATCATCAAAATATTCTGACAATCACGATAATTTTAAATATTAAAAACCTTTATTTAGTATTCCGTTTATTGACATGCTCAACTTTATTCATTTATTGCCCAAAATATGATATAAATAGCAGAATTTATGTAATACATATACCTAATATTGAACATTAGGATGATAATATATTTTTCACACAAATAATTAAAGATGGAAAATTTATAAATATTTATGACTAACTTAAAACTATGTACTTCTACGCCATCATGCTCAAGAAAAGCCTGTCGGTGCTCCAACGAGATCTTGAGGATGATAGCAGACAGGATGGACGCGGCTGTTTTCGAGCGGTTCACCGATTTACATGTAAAACGTGGTAATCGGTGAGCAGCCTGCTATACACTTTAATTATTATATATTTTAATAATTGATACATATATATTTTGCAATTTACTAACATAGACATAAAATCTTGTAATACTAACAAACTATGGACTCATTTGTCTGTGAATAAATAATTTTTATTTTTATAATTTTTTTTTAAGACTATTGGGGGGTCGGTTGACCATCATAATTTTTACAATAATAAACTATGGAGAGTAATAATTTTGGACTAACTGATAATTATAACGACTGTCTCATTTAGAATCAATGTATATTTATAATATTTAAAATAAGTATCACTTACATATATAGGTATATTATAAATTAACGACTGTATTCCCAAAATGGATTAGCCAGAACTGCAGAATCACGAAGAAAATCCTAAAGATGTCACAGCGGGGCTAAGCAAAAGATCAGTGATGACAAGTTACTAACATTTATTGATATCATTAATATTGATGTTTGTTTCCGAGTAATGGATGTTTCTATACTTATCTATGTATTTATATACCGTTACTTAGTACCCACGACACAAGACCTTAGGGATCTTAGTGTGGGACTAGGTTAATGTGTTGTGTAGCGTGAAAAAAAAAACATCATCGCCTGTAAATAAGAGCAAAGGGTCGAAAAAAGAGGGGTCTTTACTCCATTCTTTTAACATCTACCAAAGAAGATACAGTTAATTATAATAGTCTAGTCAAGCTTTGAATCAGCACGGGCATTGTACATTTTCGAAATATTGATGTACGGAACCAATTGTGTAAAGAGATTCGAACTTTACTGTGACAATGTTTATGGCTTACAAATTACCCGCTATTCCTTCGTTTTGATGTTTTTTCTCTTTTAAGCCATTTGACTTATTTGATGGTCTGTCGCTCCTTAATGTACTTCAATTGTAAGGGAAAAAATGGAACGGAATTTTGAGAAAAATTGGCAAAGATTGCAATAAATAGGAAAACAAACACAAAAGAAAGGTATATGTAATGAAAAGCGAAATAATTTTACCTTTTATGTTGAACTAACTTTAATAAAAATTGGTATCATAAAATTATACTTCGGTAGAATCAAGAAAGCAGTTTTAATTTGAAAAAATATTTGACTTTTTTGTGAAGGTTTGAAACAATTCATCATATTCTTTTTGTATCGAACAAAACTTTAAAATTTATTTTCTCGTTTCAACTCAACCCCTATTACCCTCAAAACACACTCAACTATTGAAAAACAATGTCAAAGAGAATAAAGAATTGCCGTCCCACAACCAAGTGCCTTTAAGGGAAAGTCGACCAAAAATACCAGCGCAAGATATACCCGGAGACCAACTATTGTGACTACTGAATTACCTAATTCGACATATAAAGGGTTTCTCATATACAAAAAAAAAACAAATAAATTTCTTTCATTAAACCAGCCATGGTTTTTATACAAAGAAAAACAATTTCACGTGGCCCTTTACTACAGTTATTAGGTTATAGCTATTGTTAAGGAAAATTATGATTTTTCTCGTATTGTAATAGAAATACGAGAAATATATTTTGCGGAGGGGAAAACGAGTGTATAGCGTAATGGAAAAGGATTACCCCAAGATTACATGAAAAGAATATTCTGATCATTTTTGGTGATACAATAGCAACATAATAATTCCAACTACGACATGCGAAAGAGAGTTTGTTTGTTCTTTCGTTCAAGCAATGTTCTTGGAACATATAGTCGGGACTTTCATATAATATATCCAGCGTAACTAGATACTTTCTGAAATCCACGCGGATAAAGTCATGGGTGTTGGAACTTTTTGTAAGGATCTCTGTAGGTAAACTAAGCTAATAAGGTTTTCTGTATCAATCACTGTCTTAGCTTTTGTTCTCCCGTGTGTTGGACACATGGTTTTTCCCTGAATAAATTCCTTAAAACCAACAGGTTATGGGCCCAGCATATTTTATTGGCATACGTTTAGTGCAATAATAAAATAGTTTTTGTGTATAATATTGTTCGGTACTTACTCTAAAAAATTTACTCTATATTTGTAAAACATGGCGATGCAGGCGGGTTCAAGTAATACCAGCACGGCCGGTGTTCTAGCAATGGAAAAATTGAGAGGTATGGACAACTACACAAACTGGAAGTTCCTTATGAAAATGTATCTAATACATGAGGACCTGTGGGACTGTGTGACCGACAAGGTTTGTAAAGATGCGAAGCGAGACCAGAAGGCATTAGCCAAGATTTGTCTGTCGTTACATTCGTCGTTATTTTCATATGTTAAAAATGCGGACACTGCATATGTTGCGTGGGCAAATTTTGAAAAAACGTTCGAAGACAGAGGCTTGTGTCGCAGGCTCCATCTTTTACGCAGCTTATTCGCTACAAAATATGCGGATTGTGCCGATATGAACACTTACATCGCCCAACAACTTAGCGATATTGGTGCGCCTCTTGAGGACGACTTTATAGCAGTCATTTTACTCAGCGGACTTCCATCGTCGTACGACCCTCTAATAATGGCGTTAGAGAATTCATCTATGAAGCTGTCTAGTGGACTCTTGCTGATTCCAATAAGGACCAGAAGCCTATTCCGTGCAAATGGATATTCAAGAAGAAACGAGGCTTGATCAATGAGCTGTTGAGATATAAAGCTCGTCTAGTAGCTAAAGGTTATAATCAAAAATATGGTCTAGATTATGAAGAAACCTTTTCGCCTGTGGTAATACATTCTACCATACGATGTCTTTTTGCCATAGCTGCTGAGTATAATATGTGTATAGAACATTTAGATGTAAAGACTGCATTCCTTAACGGAGATTTAGAGGAAACAGTTTTTATGGAGCAGCCAGAGGGTTTTAAGATAAAAGGCAGTGAAGATAAAATATTCAAACTCAATAAAGCCATATATGGTTTGAAGCAAGCATCTAGATCGTGGTATATGAAGATTAATGATGTGTTGCAGAGGAAGCTAAAGTTTAAGAATTTGTCTTCAGAACCTTGTGTGTATTTTTGAAAAGAGATGACGAGATAATTATTATCGCTTTGTATGTCGATGATATAATGTTGTTTTCGATGCCTAACTCCAAAGTAAAGAAAGATGTCAAGGAACGACTCATGAAGGAGTTTGATATGAAGGATTTGGGTGAAGCACATCATCTTCTTGGCATGCGTGTTAGAAGAAAGGATAATAATTTATATCTCGATCAATCGAGCTATATCCAACGTATCTTAGAACGCTTCAACATGAAGGATTGTAAGCCGGCAAGGACACCTATGGAAACAAAGTTGAAACTGGCCAAAGCTGATACTACAAAAGAGAGTTTGCAATATAGAAACTTGATAGGTTGCTTGATGTATGTTTCAGTTTGTACGAGACCGGATATCGCATATGCTGTAAGTACGCTAAGCCAATTTAACAACTGCTATGATGAGAGTCATTGGAAAGCAGCCAAAAGAGTATTGCGATATTTAAAAGGTACCGTGGATTATTGCTTATCTTTCCATGGAGGTGGTTTGAATATGGCTGGCTATGTGGATGCTGATTGGGCCAGTAATGAGGTAGATCGTAGATCATATACTGGTTACATTTTCAAAATTGGGAATTCTGTAGTGTCGTGGGAGAGTAGGAAACAAAAAACTATTGCCCTCTCCAGCACCGAAGCAGAGTATATGGCCATCTCTGATTCTTGTAAGGAGGCTCTTTTTATACGGACCTTGCTACATGAATTATTTGGCTTATATGTTGATATTAGTATTTATAATGACAGTCAGTCTGCTCATAAATTGTGTACTAATTCTATGTTCCATTCTAGAACGAAACACATAGATGTAAGACATCATTTCGTTCGTGATGTGATTGCAAATAAGATGTTAGATATCAAGTATATGGCAACAGACAAAATGCCAGCTGATTTTCTAACAAAGGCTGTTAGTAGGGAAAGACACGACTCGTTTGTGAAAGAGTTAGGGTTGTCAATGTACTGTTAGGGTTTTGTTTTGATACTTGTTATGGTTATATGTTTTGTGCATTGATAATGAGAACTGTTAGATTATCTTTGTTTAAGGGACAGTGTTGGAACTTTTTGTAAGGATCTCTGTAGGTAAACTAAGCTAATAAGGTTTTCTGTATCAATCACTGTCTTAGCTTTTGTTCTTGTTTTGTTGTTGTTTTGTTGGACACATGGTTTTTCCCTGAATAAATTCCTTAAAACCAACAATGGGCAACAGCTACTCGTAGTCATCATCATCATCAGCCTATTGCAGTCCGCTGCTGGACGTAGGCCTCCCCCAGGGCACGCCACAAGATTGCCATGAGGGGTATTTGCCCATAGTCACCACGCTGGGCAGACGGGTTGGTGACCGCAGTTTTTATTTTGGACTATGTTGTCAACACAAGAGGCGCTTGTTATGTTCCGACCCATCAAGGAGACCGCTGACACTGCGCATTACTCCAACACATTCCATTTCCCTAGAATTGGGTAAACTGCTGATGCCAGCTACACGTGTAACCTCGATTGGCGACAGTCAGGATGCAACCCGAGACACCCACGGCACTCTGTACCTAACATCGGTCGAAGTCATAACTTAAGTTATTTCTAGGTTAATTGTAATTTTTTATATCTATGAAGTTAATTTTAATAAACCTTTGAAAGTAACTCGGTTTTTTTTTAGCTCTCCTGCGCTGTGATTCGTAATTGGCGCAGTCGTAGTAGTCTTCCGGATTAGTGCGTGAGAGAGAACTATTCTTCATAGAACTGTGATGAACTGTGTGAAAATCACGTGCTAAGTGACTGTCGAGTCTTCACCGGAGGAAACCCGAACCACGACACACGAAGTGCTGGAGTATCTGGAAATCGATAGCTGCTCAAGAAAGATCGAGAATGCAATATATGTAAGTGCACTTATTCTATTATAGTGTTGCTTCCTTTTTGCTCCCGTAGTTTATATTCCCAAAATTTTCCAATTTCGGAATCGTCCCGCGAGAATCTGCACAAAATCGGCAGTCTCGCAGGCACATTTTATTAGATAAGTAAGTATTTTTAGTGAAAATTAAAATTTTCCAATCTCGGAAACGTCCTCGCGAGTACCTGCACAAAAATCGGCAGTCTCGCAGGCACTTTTTATTAGATGATGGGTAGATATTATAAGTAAAATTAAAATGAATTCTATTCTAGGAAAACGTACTCGCGAGAGCTTGCACAAGCATCGGCAGTCTCGCAGGCGCGTATTAGATAATACTAAATACTTAGGTTAGCATGGCTACTCTTACTTATACTCTTTCTATAAAGAGCAAGTGAGGTATACATTAGATTGTACTAGATTTAGATTTTTCTTACTTAAACTCCTTATTTGGAGAATAAGATGAAGATCAGAATGGCCCACGATTCTGACACAATTTCTAAGGCTTTACGCCTGGTGCCAGAGTTTGACGGTAATCCTTATGTTTTAGTTATATTTATAAGTTATTACGCGAATAGACCTTTTTCCCCACCGGGATGAGAGGACTCTATTCGCATGGTAATTCCAATTATTTAAAATTGCAAGAGGTGAACTTCAATGAATTTTATAAGAATAATTATATTGATTACTACCCCGAACAAGATAAATTAGATAAACTCACCCTTCAATTAACTACCCTTGAACCTTCTCGAGAAAAACGAGGCATTGTAGGTTCCGTCATAAAAAGTATAACCGGTAATTTAGACCACTCAGATGCATTAAAATATAACGATGCGATCCAAATTCTTAAGGAAAACCAGAATAAAGTTATCTCAGAATTTAATAATCATATTAGTCTCAGTAAGGAGTGGATGTCACACCACACCGACATAGTTTCTCAGTTGGTCTCAAACCAAGTCAAAATTAATGAAACTATAACATTACTGCTAAACAAGTCAGCATATGCTAGTTCTAGCTTAATTAAATATGCTAAACTTGGCCAATTATTATTAGTAATTAGTAATAACTTAGATGAGTTAATTAGTGAGCTCAATAGATTAGAGAATATTCTTGCTTTTATTCGTGCCTCAAGCACACACCATTCTATATTAAGTATAGATGTATTAAGTAAAATGATAGATAGATTAAGTAAAATATATGATAAGGAACAAATACTTGATGTAGAACTAAGGGAATACTATGACATAATTCTTCCTAGTTCATACTATATTAAAAAACAGATAGTTATAGTTCTGAGATTCTCTCTTGTCTCCCCACACCTTTATGACCTATATAAACTTCCTATACTACCTAACAAATATAACCAAGTAATTATACCTACCTACTCCTTTATAGCAACCTATGATACGTATTATGTGTACATAGAGGCGGAATGCCCGAAGTTAAGAGAGCGCTATCTTTGTGAAGAAAAAATTAATCAGCAAATTAAAACCCGTCCAGATTATATCCACAGACTCATCATGGACCAAACCATCGATAGATCCTGCCACCAGATAACAATTTCACTCACTCAGATGACTATGGAGAAAATGGATGACAGACACTATGGCCTAGTGTTCCCTGAACTAAATGAACAAGGTGCAACTGACCTGCGACCGGGAGGACTACAGCATCCTAAACGGAAGCTATCTAGCTACGATCCCTCGACATTGCCGTCTGAGCACCGATGACTTCACTATTATAAATTCGGAGGACCACGTGGAAGGACAACCAATCAGAATCAGGAACATCCTAACTGATACTAATATGCAGCCATCATCTTTAATTCCGATTGCTCTCAACTCGATAAAGTTAGATGGACATACAAGAAAAAGTTGCAACGCAATCATTAATCCAGCCCGGAAAAGTACAACTCAACCCGCTCTATCATACAACGCTGCCTTTCTATGGAATACTATTAGGTGCACTTGCACTCGCTATGATCCTGATGTTTCGAAAGCATTGTGATAACTCTCAAAATCGAGATCACCAGTCACCACAGACTCCAACTCAAGGTGTAGAGCACACCTATGATGATCCTCAAGTTTCTTACACGAAGGATAAGACACCAGCAACATTTTTCCTAAACCTGACAAAATAGTTGCTGATCTTCGGGAGGGAGATGTTATGTTCCGACCCATCAAGGAGACCGCTGACACTGCGCATTACTCCAACACATTCCATTTCCCTAGAATTGGGTAAACTGCTGATGCCAGCTACACGTGTAACCTCGATTGGCGACAGCCAGGATGCAACCGGAGACACCCACGGCACTCTGTACCTAACATCGGTCGAAGTCATAACTTAAGTTATTTCTAGGTTAATTGTAATTTTTTATATCTATGAAGTTAATTTTAATAAACCTTTGAAAGTAACACGGTTTTTTTTTAGCTTTCCTGCGCTGTGATTCGTAATTCGCTGCTGCCCACCTCCCGGAAAACCTTAATCGCCTCGTACGATACCCACGGGCAGACATGGGGTGGTACGAATTCTACTACTACTTATATTTAATGATATAGTGATTGCTTAGTTTAGTAATTTTTATAAATATCTGTCTAATTTAGGAATACGAAACTCGCACTTTTTTGATGAAAATAAATCTGATCACTCTGAACAAATCGTAGCAAACATAATATAAACTAGTGGACACCCGCGATTTCGCCCACGCGGACTGCAGAAAATATAAAATGTTATCCGGGATAAAAACATTTAAAATAAGAAATATGAATAAAGATTTGGTTATCCTGGAAACAGCCTGGAAACAACAAATTTCTAGGAACTATGTTTTTGATGTCTTTAAGTGCAAACTTCATGATTTTGAATTTGATTCGATCCGAGCGATATTAGCATGTCACTGGATATACATTGATATTTAATTAGCCAATTAGAGTTAGTCGAGTGGAACTAATGCATCAATGTAATACTACTGAATACCGCAAACCACTACCACGATCCACTGAGTGACGTTTTTAGCACAATGCGTATTGCTTTTAGAGGAAATTATAGGTGAATGCTTGCAGTTACGTGATTATAGGTATAGATAGGTGGACGCAGGTTTGCATATAAAATACTCAAAAGAGTGTCAGGAGTGAATCTACAATCTAAATAAATATAATAACCGCTTTACGTTTAATTTATATTGGTCTTGACTTAGCTTGTATAAAGTTATGATAATTAATGTCCCGCCATTTATATGAGGTTCAAATTTTATTGTCATACCATATTTTGAACGCAGCTGACCGTAAATATTTCATTTATGTAAGTAAATATTTTTTATGATACATAATCCCCATACAGGGTATGGGTAACAAAAGGGGTATTTCAATCGATAAGCTATGAAAACAAAGAACTTATCTGTTAGGTACATCACTACGACCACCACACATCCCTATGTAAATTTATGACCATTGCACTACTAGTGATGCTCAATGTATTTACATACAATACATTAATATATCATTTCAACCTAAGAAGCCTTTTAATTTAAATCCAAATTTGAAGCTCGAAATCACATGTCTATTTTTAACCTCGTAAAAGAATCGATAGACTCACCCCTTGCCACGTGGGACTTAATAGGCTAACTGATGAAAAGTGGGTGTGTAATTTGCACACTTCTGTCCAACCTCTTTGGGGATAATGGGCGTGACTATACGGGATGATTTTTGGTCGTCAACGTTCCTGAAAACTACGGAATCTCCTCATCATCACGATCATTTTTCTCCATGGAAGCATACCTGGGATGTGTCTGGTTTCCAAAATATTAGGGTCCAAAGTTGAGTAAATAGACTGCGTTTTTCTGCATAAATACACATTGACGCGTATAGCAAGATTTTTTCATGAGAAATAATTAATATCTGTCTATGAAAAAACCAACATAAACACTGGACACTATAAATTTCGCCCGATCAAGTAACTAAAAAAGGTATTGAAAAAAATTTACATCGTTTTCTAGCATTTTTTTTGGCATAAACTTAATTTATTTGATGTATAGAGTACGTACCCTTCGTTAAAGGTGGCAACGAAAAAGTGTAGGTATGTATGTAATATGATCGTATTGCAGCCGGCATGTGTCAAGGTTCTGACCTCAGACACATGTGCTCAGTAAAATATGCAATATAAGATATATTGCAACGTTGTTGGGTTTCCTCTGAGCAATAAATTTAAAGGGTCGCCCCATACACTTCCTTATGAGTTTGAATTTTTGTAGCTTTCAGAAAAATGTGCGTTTTATTCATTTATGTTCTGTCATATGATCGATCATGTCTTTAGAGCATGTAAGTTTCGTTGGAAAAAGATTGAGGTAAATGAATACTTTAAAAACTACTCAAAGTTTACGGTGCTGAATAAACCGTTTACAAAGTGATACACTCGTTAGACATGACATTTGACAGCAAAAGTATGCGATACCTGTCAATTTATATAACTTTAGTGTAGCTTATTCAATTTATTACGATGATTCCTAACTGAAATATAAAGATCAATAACTAATCTAAAGCTATATATTCGTCAAATACTTAAGAACTATAATCACTCTATTGTGGTTACCTTATAAACTACGTCACTAAGTTCAAAATGCTCTATTTTTCCACTGTACAACTGTCGCATAGTTTATATTTATATAGCAGCTAGGGTATATTATATTGCTTTTATCGAGAGAATGATTTATTACTGACCTCTCAGAAATAATAAGGATTGCCACACACCAATGGACTAGAGTAGGGTGACAATCTATTACAGTTTTCGTCGGACAAAATAGCATTATTTGTTACATAAAATATATTACTATTTAGCGTATGTTATATTTAACAACCCTATTTTAGTGTATGTTATGATAGAAATAATTTCATCGTTGTTTACGTAATAGTTCATACTTACAAGTATAATTTAGTAGATAATATAGTATAGTTCTACTATTTATCAAAATAATCACACCACAAGTACTATTTTTTATACTTCAATAATGTTACGCTAATGGCTAAAACATTGCAAGTATTACACTATACTTCTTGTCTTATCTTAACTAATATTATAAAATGGAAAGTATGTGTATATATGTTTGTTTCTTACCTCTTCATACTTTATTTACTGTACCAAACTTCTTGAAATTTTGCTCACATACAGTTTCGAGTACAGAAAAAGACATAGGCTACGTAGTCTACAATTTAACAAAATTTTAGTGCCCTCCCAGCAACCAGAAAGACGCGATAACACCACCAACGTAGTAAGTCATAAATCAATAGAAACATCGCACCGTTTGTAAAATTATGGTCACACTACCGTACGATTGTTTTGGAAGAAGAAAACTATTGTGTCACGATGAGTAGCCTTAAATCTCTGCGAATGTTTTGTTTCTTCCTTGGATTCTGATTCAATATAACTTTCTATAGTTATCTAGAAAACTTCTTTATATACTGACTAGAGGATGCTCGCGACTTCATCCGTCTAAACTTTAAGGGCCTTACTAATAAAAAGCTTTAAACTAGGTGCATACACAATTTAACTTAATCGATTTTCCATATAGTATTCGGAAAATCCAATATTTTCGGATGCCTGAGGCATACAAAGAAAAGTTTAAAGTTAAAACTTCAAGTTTAAGGTCTCGACGTAAAGCTTGCACGAACCGTCAGTTTTTCGCGACAATGCATTTTATATTATACAGGTCTAATAAAAGGAGTATGTTAAGCTAGATGTTATAATTATCTTTATAATTATCCTACCATAGAGAAATTTTTTATATAATTTGCAAATCGAGATCATGTTTTAGTATTTCAAATAGTACGTAGAATACCTAAGCAATTCAGGAATGTACATACAATCTTAAAAAATAAATATGAGTTTTCGACTCACTGTGACTTGGTTATCTATATAGTGGCTTTGTTCATGGCATTTTGCTTAATCTACCCCTTTTGGTACATCCTTTATATAGCGCTTTCACAAAGCTATCAATTACAACAATATATATTATGATCTGAAAAACTAAATAGTTAACAAATTGCCTGTATTAAAATATGTAAATGAAGCGCAAATATTTAAAAAACTCCGTTTATATTTAATGTGTTTTCGGTGTAAGTATAAAATATACACATTTTTCAGTATCATTAATGCCGTCCCTCATTTGCATTTGGGTCTAATGTAAGTCATTAGTATCTCAATGGCGTTTTGATATATTTTAAATGTACGCGACAATATTGTAATAGGCTGTTTACCGCGACTACGTTCGCCTGTTTGTACAGAAAAAATAAAAAATGTTATCACCCGGAAAACGGCGGTAGGCTCACCTACAACGTAGGTCTAGATAAGCTAACTGGTGGAATATACGTACATACGTATACAGGATGTTTGTGAGCGAAGCTAACGAAATACGAGTATCCAACGATTCCAGAGAAGCTACTCGTTCTCCTCATTAGACGCGCTCGCTTCTCTAGCTTAGCTCGCCCGCCCAGCTCGATCGTCCGGTTCGTTCGCCCGACCTCCCCGTTTCGAGTGCGGACTAGTTGACGCTATCCTCTCCCATCCGCACCCCCCGGTTCACCCGCTCCGTCCGCTTCGCCCGCTGCGCTCGCTCGCCAATATTCCGCGTATTCCTTCTCTCGCCTAGCCCGACCGCCTAGCTCGCTCCGCCCGCCCGATGGTGGCGTGGCCTGCGCTTAAGACGAATCTAATGATACCTCTCAAGCTAAAATGCGACAAGCCGTTTAGGCTCTAGAAAGCATGCCAAAGAAATCTACCTACCTATAGTTATATACATACATCGAAAAACATAACCCTCCTTCTGGCACAGTCGGGTAAATAAAAGTTGCATGGTTTTTTAGGGTAGCATCTAAGTACGCATTCTATGATAGTTGCTCGGAAGAGTAGCTGGTTTGTATGATAGTTGCTCAGATGTAGTTTCTCATAGTAACTGTAGTTCTCTCTAATCGTAATTATGAGCTGTCACGAAAAACAACCCACAAGCTCTTTCAAAAAAGTTCTGGAGTAGTAGTAAATTAGGGATGCTTATCATTTCGAAATTAAAATAAACAACGGATATGAGGATTTCCGGGGCCAGTCACGTCGCGTCGTCGGTAATCTACATCAACATAATTTAATTTTACGCGGTTCCGTAGAGATAAATTTAAAATATTAAATATATCATACAGTAAATGTTGGAAGAAGTATACATTATTAGGAGTATAAACGCGAAAGTTTGTAAGTATGGATGGATGGATGGATGTTTGTTACTCTTTCACGTAAAAACGGTTGGAGCGATTTTAATAAAATTGCATGGAGTTAGCTGACACCCTGGATTAATACATCGGCTACTTTCTATCTCGGGAAAATATTTTTATCCCGGATAATTTCGATATTTTGCTTTTTCTGCAGTCCACGCGGACGACGTCGCGGGCGTCCACTAGTAAGATATATTCTTTATTCTTTAAAGAATATATCTTACTAGTGGACGCCCGCGACGTCGTCCGCGTGGACTGCAGAAAAAGCAAAATGTCGAAATTATCCGGGATAAAAATATTTTCCCGAGATAGAAAGTAGCCGATGTATTAATCCAGGGTGTCAGCTAACTCCATGCAATTTTATTAAAATCGCTCCAACCGTTTTAACGTGAAAGAGTAACAAACATCCATCCATCCATAGTAAGATATATAATCATTTGTTTAAGTTTTTTTTAAGTAGAATAGATGTAATTACGGTGTTTTATGATGATAATAGTAGTGTTATTTTTTTTTTTACATCTGAATTACAAAAAGATTTAGAGGGTGAAATACACTTTTCTTGTCACTAAGAGAGAGATGTCCTGATTTTTTATGACAGTTCCCTTTCTTGGTCGCAATGAAAAATGTAATTTTTCGCTTGTCTTACCCGAGCTCGTTTTTTAGTAACTGAATGAGGGTTATGTTATATTACTGTACAAAGATGATTCTGAAATACTGTTTTCATACTTACATACACATATACAGGATGTTTTTTTGTGGCCACCTTTAACGAAGGGTACGTACTCTATACATGAAATAAAGTAAGTTTATGCCAAAAAAATGCTGGGATTTTTTTTTTTGAAAAAATTTTTTAAATTCCTTGATCGTGCGAAATTTATAGTGTCTAGTGTTTATGTTAGTTTTTTTATAGACAGATATTAATTATTTTTCGTGAAAAAATCCTGCTACGCGCGTCTATGTGAATTTATGCAGAAAAACGCAGTCTATTTACTCAACTTTGGACCCTAATATTTTGGAAACCAGACACTTCCCAGGTATGCTTCCATGGAGAAAAATGATCGTGATGATGAGGAGATTCCGTAGTTTTCGGGAACGTTGACGACCAAAAATCATCCTGTATAGATATATATACAGGATGTTTTTTTGTGGCCACCTTTAACGAAGGGTACGTACTCTATACATGAAATAAAGTAAGTTTATGCCAAAAAAAATGCTGGGAATTTTTATTTTTTTAAACAAATTTTAAATTCTTTGGTCGTGCGAAATTTATAGTGCCTAGTGTTTATGTTAGTTTTTTTATAGACAGATATTAATTATTTTTCGTGAAAAAATCCTGCTACGCGCGTCTATGTGCATTTATGCAGAAAAACGCAGTCTATTTACTCAACTTTGGACCCTAATATTTTGGAAACCAGACACTTCCCAGGTATGCTTCCATGGAGAAAAATGATCGTGATGATGAGGAGATTCCGTAGTTTTCGGGAACGTTGACGACCAAAAATCAACCTGTATATATACAAATCTCAAATTTCGTGGATAGGTTCTCTACAGTGGGCTATTTACGTAGCTTTTCGCTTAATATACCCTTTTTGTTACATCCTGTATACACATCGCGATCTTCGCAAAGTGGTGTAACTAGAATTGCAGGATCATCAAGATGCAAGAAGATCTTATAGCCATGTGAAGCATAGCGAGGCAAGTTTAAAAGATCAATGACAAGGCTTATCGCCTGAGAGTACGCCCCTGAGTTTCCTAGTCTACTCTTAGGTACCACATGCACGGAAGGAGATGCAGCTGATGTATTCTAGTGAAACCCCGCATCAGCATAGTACTGGTATCTTTAATACTTTCTTAAAAACCTTTTATTACTATAACTGCAATTTGGTTTATGTAGCTGAAAAAGTTATTAGTATCCCAAAAAGGTCAGGAAAGTATATTGGCCCTCATATATTCCCCTAAATCGCGTTTTATCCTAAAATGTCTTTACCCTAATCAGCACAAAGGGAATAATAGACAAATCGAATTTTTCGAGCCTCAGATGGCGTTAGCGATGCGTTCGAATTCCAAATCTCATTTCATTGTTTTTAGTTACAGGCCAAGAATTTGGCAGATGAAATAGTAATTTAGCTTTATATTAGACAGACAATATGGTCGATTCTGACCGTCATACTTCAGCTAAATTTAAAATTAGTCCTACCTGTCCCTTTCTGTCGCCGCCACTTTTTTAAGAATGGAGAGGGATAGACATATCTTACTTTAAGTTTATATTTAGGTAAGTGTGACGGTCAATTTAACGAGTGACAGCAAAGTTCGCAAAGGATCGAAGCATTTCCTTTCAATCGTTTAGCTCGTTCGCTAAATGACGTCATGAAGTCTAACCAATGTTGGTGGAAAATTGTATATGTTAAGATAACTTTGCTAACTACGCTTTCACTCGTACATTGTTACATTGTCTAAGACCATGCTCCTGTTCAATTCATCGCCAATCATCATTAATAAGGTTTTATTTAGCTTCTTTTTAGGTAAAAAGTAACAACCATATTGTAATATTTGCTGTGTATATAATAAAGAATACAAAATTAGAAATTTTCTCTCATTTTCACAAGCGGAGTCGCGTGAAACAGATATTTAAGTACAGCGTAGAAAACAATATTACAGAGCTTTCGAGCAAAAGCATTTAGATTATAGAAATTTAAATTACTAAGCTAGGTAGAACGTTTGCTTTCAATTTGTGAATCGATTCGAGTCTGTGCAGTCGAACTACTAATTTGTATTTTTCGTCTTGCTTGAGTCCACTCACTCGAGGAGGCGATAAGTATTACATATTAACATCGTCCTTAAAAGCTACTATGGTTTTTATATAATGTACTTTTGTCGCAAAAACTATGTTTCCTGCTGATTTGTTACATATCTGCATATCTAGTAAAAGTAATACAAAAGCAGAAATTCCTGCCGATCGCTTGTAAAATTCGTATTCCTACGTACAGCAATCGCAAAGGATTTAGCAAATTGTAAGGCGAAATTGTTTTCCTGTAGTTTTCGCTTTCACTTTACTTTTGCAATATATATTATCAGTCCACAGTTTTAGGCGCTATTAAAATTATGGTTAATATATAGGTAATATCATAATCTTCATGTACTTTCCCATTACATAGGTCAAAAGTTGTCAACGGTCAAATAAATAATTGTCGTGTACACACGGTCCATCCGTAGTATGTTCGTAGTCCGTAGAAACTGCTACGGATTTTACATACATAATAGGGTCGGTCCCAGCAGTCATACTTAAACCTAAACCTAATCTTAGTCAGGTCTATCTCTCTCCGTCCTTAACATAAATGGCTGAGAGAGAAAAGGACAGGTAGGACTAATTTTCGTTTAGGTTTAGGTGTGACCGCCGGAATCGACCATAATATATAGCTATAGCTGTGTAGGTACTTGAAATTAGGTAGCCAGAAATACATAAAGGAGATCACACGTATTGCAATAGCGAAGGTTAATGAACTGTGAAAAGTTCCTAGTATATAGTCGTATATTATATATGTTCTGTGGTATCGCCTGAGAATGGCCCGATGCTACGGATTATGCGCCGCACTTAAAAAGTACTTACGAATATTTTACTGTTATTATTTGTATTTGGGACGAAGTACTGATATGAGTACTGATATATTAAACTAAAAATCAAGGATCTAATTCGTCTATTATACAACAGTCTAGTTACAAGTTTCGAATTCAATGGGAAATATTTCGGTTCATTCAAAATAGGTTTTAGAGCACGGGCAGATTAGGTTGACTTTTGGTTCTAAGATATTAGTCGAACCTACTTAAAACCCTCGAAAATATACATAGGCATAAAGAAAAAACATTGCTTTTAGTGTGAACTCTTCCAAAATAGTATCCAATCGCTCGTATATAAAAGAAGCATTTTCATTACCAGTACGCAAGGTCTATAGGTACCTAACGGAAATGATTCTTGGAACTGCGATTTCATTGACCGACTCTGATTCAAAAAATAGACAAGTTTTCAATTTCTTTAATTCTATTGCCGAGTTTCCATTCTTAGAGTTTCAAATATAGTTTTGGTATCCATATTTGAACTTTTATTTCATGTGATTTCTCTGATAGTAATATTGGAAATAACTCTGACTATCGTATCTATAAAGAAGAACAAAATAATGATTTTCATTCTAAAGGCAAGGACAATCATCAAAGGTCTTTCTCATCAAAAAACTATTAAGTCGAAAATGATTATTATCAAAAATGGTTCCATGTTACACATAGAAACAATACAAAATAATAAAGGGATATAAAGAAATTCGCAACGAAAGAGTTGTTGTGGTTTAAATGAGGAATATAATTAGATTCATATAAGTTGAGACGAGTAAAAATCATATTCTGAAGATATTCAAAAGTCTTCAGAATATGATTTTTTTTAAGAATATAAATGAAATTTTGTATGAAAATACTTAAAATTGAAATAATAATCAGTGTTATGTCCGTGAAATTGAGCTCAATTTAGGCATTAAATTTGACCATAATATAACGGATTGGCGAATGGACGAGTAACGTGATGACAGTTCTTAAAATAATGACAAACTTAAACAAGCCGTACCAAAATTCGCCGAAAACATACAGTCATAAATTTAACCGGGCACAGACAAACACACGATCGCAGCAGAATACCTTTCCGAATACCAATAATACCACAATAAACCAGAGATCAGCCACACGATTTCAAACTCCACGTGGTCAACATAACGCTGGAGGGAAATGTGAAGATAAATTTGTCGATGCTACAGTATAATAGACCACAAGCGTTTTCATTTGGCCTGAAAATACAACGGTGTAGCCAGCTCATGTACTGATTACTCCTTGCTCGTACGTCATTGCTTGGTTTGCTCTGTTGTAATTTAGTTGACGGTATTCGAAAGACATTGACCGTGTTGTAACAAAAATCTTTTGATATTTTTCTATTATATTCGATATAATAATATATATTATTATTATTATTACTTTCTTTTTTTCCTCACTTGTTCTGTACTGAAACGGAGCTTCATTCAATAGAATTCATTAGCTACATCTCTTTCCGTGCATGTCGTAAGAGTCGACTAAGTAACGCGGGCGATGAACTTGCAATTTGTCACTATTGGCATCTGCTTCCGCCATATTAAACGTGGCTGTGGGATCTTTATTATTATCTTGCAGTTCTGGCTACCTCGTTTCGAGAACACAGTTGTATGTATAATTTGTATGTATTTCCTTTTTGGCGTCTATTGTGTAAGACCCAATAACTTCGCCAATTTCAAGAAAAACTATTTTTCCATTCTCAAAACGGTTTTATAGTAAATACAATCCAAACGTATTAATACTCGTATGAGTACTAATATTCTCGTATGATTATTAGGTCGTACGCTGATATTTGTGATACTGGTTTTTCCCCTCGTAACCAAATTTAAAACAATTACTTATAAGCGTTTTTAGATTAATCAGAATCGCTAAGTTATTTTTTACTGTAACATAAAGAAAATCTAATAATAAAGTTTTGAGATTGCGATCTCATCCTTTGCGACTATTTTTGGAAAATAGAAGGTAAATAAGGGACAAAAATAACTAAGGCAAATATTTCTGAGAAATTTTGTTTTCTTTGTAAATACAGGTTGTCGAGTCATCCATCAAACATAGAACATACAAACATAGATATGGCAAAAGACAGAAGGATAGATTTGTGGATTTATTAAAATAAAAATCTATTAAACATCGTTGTGATTTAGTGAAATAGTTAATTTTATAATATAGCTAGCGGCTGCCTGCGAATTCGTCCGCGCAAACCTTAGAATTCCCGTTTTTTTCCATGCCCGAGGGATTTTTTGGAAATCCCTTCTTACTTCACAAAGGGCCGATTGGTCTAGTAGGTAGTGACCCTGCCTGCGACGCCATAGGTCTTGGGTTCGAATCCCGGTAGGTGCAAATATTATATATATTTATATTATATGATGAATATCGATGTTTGTTTCAGTGTCATGGATGTTTCTATACTTATCTATGTATTTATATACCGTTGCTTAGTACCCACGACACAAGACCTTAGGGATCTTAATGTGGGACTAGGTTTATGTGTTGTGTAGTGTGTAAATATGAATATAAAAAAAAGGAAGCTACAGACCAAATATCAAGTTTCTAGAATAAACAGTTTTCCTCGGCGTTGAAGAATCATCAAGACTTTCTTACTTATTTATACAAATAAGTACATTTCTACTTATTACTATTGGCAACAAGATCTGGTATCTATAGGTATTTATTTAGTGATCTATATTTTAGACTAGTGGACGCCCGCGACTCTGTCCGCGCGGACTACATAAAAAATAAAATGTCGAAATTATCTGGGATAAAACCATTTATCCCGGGATAAAAAGTAGCCTACTAGTACAATCGAATACAAGTAGTACAATCTAGAAAAATAAACATGTGATTTCGAGTCTTAAATTTTGTGGATAGGTCCTCTACAATAGGCTATTTACGTAGCTTTTCGCTTAACATACCCTTTTTGGTACACCCTGTATAGTTGTAATACCAAACCGGGTCATAAAGTTTAATCTAAAATATGTTTCAAACTTAGGACTATAAACAGAACAAATCCTTTTAGGCGTTTAATACTATTATTAATACTAGTTATGTAGGGCTTAGGTATCAAGCTGTCAAACTTTCAAAACTTACAAACAGTTGTAAACAAGATATATTAGTACGTGATAAACGCGAAACAAACCTTTTGAGGGACAAGCATGAAGAAAGGGTAGAAAGGAGATGGAGATTGCACCTATTTCTGAGTAAAAGTCTCCCATTCAAAAATTATTGTCTGCCCAACAGGTTTACCTTATAACACTTTTAGACACTTTTAAACTTATTTGTGTTATTAAGTACTATTTATGTCTCTTGAACACAACATATTGAAATAAAATAAACTTATTGAGGCCGTACATCTTCGCCTGCCTCTACGCTGGAAGCCGTCCTGTGAAATCCAGTCTATGGCGATCTTTGCCCAATTCTCTGGGTGTATGCAACTTACATCACCGGCTGAGTTTCACTTTTATTTTACCAGTTCAAATCTATCAGCGTCATACTAAAACTCAACTAACATTGTAAATGTGAAAGTAAGTTTGTTTGTTACCGTCTTTACGCCTAATTTACTCAACCAATCTTGAAAATTATATACGTAGTTGGGAGTACGGAGAAAAATATAGATTACATTCCGTAGTCCACGAAGTCGCGGGCCACAGCTAGTTCACTATTTATCCAGAATTTCTCACTAACTTCATGCCACCTCCTGCCTGTCCTTCCTGCGTAGAGACAGACTTAAATGGCTGGTATTTAGGGACGAAACGATTCCCAACCATATACTTATGCTACAAGACTCCATTCTGTTAACCTTGTAATTTATTAATGTAACTAGTGGACGCGCGCGACTTCGTCCGCGTGGAAATTGAATTGTAGCTTATATGACACGTTTGTCGGTTTACCATAGCAGTGCCATCTATTGATTACTTACTCAATCCAGTCGAAAAGTATCGACATCTGTTAAAATCTTTTGGAGTTAACAGATAATTGTGACTGTCAATTAATTATAGACAAATAATTTGCAATAAAATAAAATTGCGACTATAATTAAAGATCTAAGCTATCCTATCTCTCAAGTTGGACCAGACTGCTCACGGTGTGCCAATTTAATTTAAAATCGGTTAAGTAGTTTAGGAGTCCATCGCGGACAAACATCGTGACAGGAGATTTATATATATTAAGATTACACAGATAGGTGTAGAATGTCTAGTGTAAACTTGAGTTTACACACTAGGTTAGTCGTTACGTGTCATTAAAAATATTATGTTAGTCAATTTGGATTTAGTTATTTGGTTTATTTTAGGCTATAGCTTTATTAAGATTTACTCAATACTCAATACTCACTAATTTATTGCATTCATATGTAGTTAAGGATCTTAATTAATAATTTACAAATAACATATGACCCTGTTGGGCACAGCAACATGTTTTTAGTGTGGTAGGCAGACTGAAGCATTTCATAGTTAATTTCGGGTTCGTTTAAGGTTCAATTCGTCGTGTTAATTATAATTTTTTATTTATTAATTACATATTATCATGTACTTCTTGTAGTTGGTAGTATATTTATAATTATATATAGTATATTTATAAGATTTGCTTTAGCCGTTTTTACGTGAAAGAGTAACAAACATCCATCTATCTATCCATCCATACTCACAAACTTTCGCGTATAAGCTTCTTAGAATAAGCTGTCATACGTATCTGGCTCAGCCGTTTCATTACTATAAGAACAAAATATATGACAGTAAAGTAATGAACAGTAAATAAAATTACTAGAAAATGATTAATAAAGAAATGGAAAAAATTCTTCACCCGAGTGGGAATCGAACCCACGACCACAGCAAACCGTGCCAGCAGCTCTAACCACTGAGCTACCCGGTCTAATAATAATAAAATTACTGTAAATTACCGCCTTACTCCTAAATGTAGCGAAATGGCCATGCCACATATTTTGGTTAAGCTATAAGTATAATTATCAAGTTAGGTATTGTAGGATTTTAGGGCATGTGGAGCAGTTTAGCTCTACATGAGATCGGATAACTGTTAGTCAATGTGAGTCAAGGTCTCGTCTTGGCAGCATTTAACACGAAAATGTTTGAAATTTTTTAAACGCAAATAAATTATGTATCTACATAAGTATATAAAATATGTACTTGCAGTACTTGCTGTTTACAGTAAAATACTACTATCCCCACGGATTCTCTAGATCTGGACCACGATAGTGCCAGCATCAACTTTATCCTTCAAATAGTCTATCGGTCCAATCGAAAATTCGGTCCTAAATCGATAATATTTTCATCTGACTGCACCGAGAAAAAAGAACGCACGTTCCCTCACAAGTTCTCAGCTCGAGTTATCCGATAGGCATTCGATGCATAATAATAATCGGTATGCGATTATATGAATACCATTGCGAGCGATTCGTCTCGATTCCGCGCCCTCTCGAGACCTTTTTTCGAACGTGTCCAGAATACGGGATTCTCGAATGGAATTAACATTCAATATTTAAGTGGATTAACGCATTTAGTGTTACGTAAAGTTAAAATTTATTCCTCATTAAGGTTGTTTGTTTGCTTGGCATTTTCTTTTATTGTTTTAATAAATTAAATGTTGGATTCAATAACATTTATGTAATTATCTAATTGCTGGGTGAAGTCGTTATTGGAGCGTTTAAATGTTGTTTTTCCAGGATTTCATTCATTTTATTTCCCAGGTTCTTGTGCCGATATTGTAAACAAGTGTAACAATTAAAGAAGTAAAATACAGGGTGTTTATGACAGCCAGGCAAATACTGAGATACTGAACAAGTACCATTGTTTTGAGTTATGCGTCATCACAATGTTATTCATCATCATCATCATCAGCCTATTGCAGTCCACTGCTGGATGTAGGCCTCCCCCAGGGCACGCCACAAGACTGCCATGGGGGGTATATGCCCATATGTCACCACGATGGGCAGGCGGGTTGGTGACCACAGTTTGTATTTTAGACTATGTTGGACAGTGTTATTACTCGCAGGAAATTAATTTTTGGTTTGATTATACGCAATGTTTGCTTTCCGCGCTTTTCCGCGATCGCCGAATTGTATCGGGCGATCCTGTGACTAGTTGAATAGGCTTATAGGTTATTTTGTGATACATTGCGGTTTCTTGGATCACTTTTGACTCTCCTTTGGGGTGGATCAGTTAATTTAACTTTTTTGAAAGCAACTTTTGTTGAAAATTAACCAAACATTGAAATTTTATTTTTAAGTAATTATATAAGGCCTACTTAAACGAACCACACTATTTTTTTCCTGAAAAAAATATAAAAAAATCGGAAAATTTTAGAATTTTCCTGCGAAAAATTTCACTGGTTTTCATCTCAGAATCATGGTCTGAAGTCCCCATATAGATTTTTGCCTAGCTGTCATAAACACCCTGTATATCTCTTTTGTTTTATCTCTCAAAAAAGGCTAAGTACAATAATTAGGTAAATTGTGAAATAGTTTATTGCAGGTGAATTTTCATTATCAGGCAATCCGTGTAGCTTGTGGCTATTGTTCGATATTTAATATTACATATACAGGATGATTTTTGGTCGTCAACGTTCCCCAAAACTACGGAATCTCCTCATCATCACGATAATTTTTCTCCATGAAAGCATACCTGGGAAGTGTCTGGTTTCCAAAATATTAGGGTCCAAAGTTGAGTAAATAGACTGCGTTTTTCTGCATAAATGCACATAGACGCGCGTAGCTAGTTTTTTTTACGAGAAATAATTAATATCTGTCTATAAAAAAACTAACATAAACACTAGACACTATAAATTTCGCCAGATTAAGTAATAAAAAATTTTTTTAAAAAAAAAAAAAATTTTTCCCAGCATTTTTTTTGGCATAAACTTACTTTATTTCATGTATAGAGTACGTACCCTTCGTTAAAGGTGGCCACAAAAAAACATCCTGTATAATAATCACGATATACAATCAAATAAAAAAATAAAAAAAACATGGCGCCACTTCTGGTCAATTTTGAGGGTATAGTAGATGTACTAATAGAATTTTTTCCATTTCTTTGTTAATAATTTTATAATATATAATATCTTGACTAAGATAAATTTATAAAAACACTTCTCCTTTAATATAAACCGTTAGGATATGGTTGATCATTTCATCTTTAAACATTGTGCTGAGGGATTCAGCTTTGTTTGCCGAGATTTGGCTAGTGTATAGCTATCGGGATGAAAAATAACGTTGCCAATATGTAATTTAGAAAAGAGATTGTAAAATTCGTCATCCGAGTAATTGAACCGGTAGCTCAGTGGTTAGAGCACTAGCACGGTATGCAGAGGTCGTGGGTTCGATTCCCACTCGGGTGAAGAATTTTTTCCATTTTTTTATTAATAATTTTATAGTACAAATAGAAGTTCGGCTAGTAGTGACAGGCGATCAGCTCATCGCCTACAAAACACCAAGACCCTCTTGTCTCTCTATGGACTTGTACAGTATGCCCGGGAAGAGAAGCAGCTACGTATTTTTACGTATACGTTTTTTTTTCACTCACAAAGCAGCATAGAAGATACATTTAATATTAAATTATGATTAAACCACTCTTCAAATAAAACTAGAGCAAGTCCAATATTACCTATACAGGGTGTTTGTGACAGCCAGGAAAATATTGATACCATGGCTTCAGACCATGATTCTGAGGCAGAAAACTCTGAAAATTTTCGCAGAAAAATACTAAAATTTTCCGACCTTTTTGTGATAAAGATTTAAGCCCATTTAATTAGTCACAGGATCATCCAATACAATTGGCGTTGAGAGCAAAGATTACTGATAATCAAATCAAAAATACATTTCCTGCGAATAATAACACTGTCGTATAACTCAACACAATGGTACTTGTTCAGCATTTCAGTATTTTCCTGGCTATCACCTACACCCTGTATATGTAATAAATAAGCCATAGCAATAGATACAAAAAAAAATACAATTACTCTAGCTATCCAATCGCAGTTAGAATTTGATCGACATCGGTTCAACGACCAGTTGTTTTATCACCCAGTGCCATATAAATCATAAATCGAGTTTCAATATAAAAAACATATTCCAGAAGCATATTTCAAGCGGCCCATGCCAACGTCAAATGCAGACTGCCGCATGAATGACAAAAAGTGTAACAAAGCCAATTTTAGCATGCACACGGATTAATCCAGAACCGTTGAGTATTTTTTATGTAATGTCAATTTATACGTAGATAGTGGCGACGCTGTGACCTGAAATAGAAGTGGGTTAAAAGAATATTTGAATATTCGGACGTATTGCTATTTTCCGGTGTACGGTTGTAACTGACAATACAAACAAGAACATAAAGTTTTCTTATTTGGACAGGGTTTCCCTGCAGATCAAAATTATTTGTTGCCCTTAATAATTCTCTTCTATGCTGCTCTGGGAGTGAAAAAAAAAGTATCATACTAAAGCTGTTTCTCTTCCCGGGCATATTGTACAAGTCAGTAGAGAGACAAGAGGGTCTTGGTGTGTTGTAGGCGATGGGCTGACCACCTGTCACTATTAACCTAACTTGTACATCTCAACTACCCTCAAATTGATCAAAAGTGACACCATGTGGTCCTATCGGTCCTTGGTGCTCTTCCTACCCAGTAAGGGATAAAGGCGTGATTATATGTATGTATATAATAATTTGGACTATGTACCTTTATTTTACGAACACTATTATGAAGGTAAAATATTTATTTTGTTGTTCTTACGACATAGTTTAAATAGAAAATCACAAATGTGTTCGAAAGTGGCACTTCTGGTTTCCATGAGCCCAAAATTTTATAAGTACTAGCAGTGACCTTGATTTTGTCCACGTGAACTTTATAACTTATGTGTTATCAAGCTTTATCAAAGTTTTATCAAAATCCATACAGTAGTTTTTATTTTATTTTGACGGATATCTAAATATCTTGTATTAAACTAACGTCCCTCTCGGGCTTCGCACGGGTGCAGCGCTGTTACGAGTACTATATAAGTACATTATAAACCATCCACTGAAATTACTCTATCTATTAAAGGAAACCGCATTAAAATCCGTTACGTAGTTTGAAAGATCTGAAGTGACTTTGTTTTAGGTATAATTTATGTAATAATTTTCATATTTATAATATTAGTTGGATTACGTAGGTATAGAGCAACAGATAAATATAACTATATTTCTGCTATGTAAATTTCTTAATTTTTAATTAACATAGCCAAATCTCACCTAAAATAATTTAGGCGAAATTGCGAATGCCAGAGCGCAATCAATAAAACAAAAATAAAACTATTCGCAAATTGCTCTTAAACATTGTGTTACAAATTGAATGAAACACAAAGAATCAAGGAAACAAAGTAAACCCACGACTTTTAGCCAATTTGTACTAGATTAATAGAACTACAAAGAAAAGAAGCGGGAATTCCGTGCACTGTTCCAACTCTTTATTTCTGCTCATATTCTTTAAGCCTCGAGCACACCGGATGCGTATGAGTACACGTAGACGTACACGTACCTCTGAGCTTAATGTATAGAACTGTCACTGCTTGACGTCTACGCTTACGTCTACGCATACGCATCCGGTCTGCCTGTGCCTATACAGTTACATTACAACTCAGAGGTACGTGCACGTCTATGCTTACGTGTACGTATACGCATCCGGTGTGCTCGGGGCTTTATTGTACACAAGAATCAGTAGGAATATTGGGATACAAATGTGCATCAATGTCCTCAATTATTATTGGTAGCGTAACTACTTAGTATCTCTTAAATGTAAATTTAAAAAATTAGGCTACCTTATTTACCTTCAATGTTATTTATTACTCGTAAAATTACATTTACGGTGCATAAATAAATTTTGAATAGGAACTGTTTAAATATGAATAAAATTGGTTAACAAATAACGTGAGTACTTAGTTTTGAGATGACACACATAAAGAATACAACTGAATTGAAAATCTTTTTACATACATATATAAAATACATACCGTAGCCAGAACTGCAATATCACGAAGGATATCCCACAGGCATACTCCTCTTTTGAACCTGTCTGGTTGAAGTCGGTTTAACATAATAAAGAAAGAATGGTTCCAAGTTTTCTCAACTATACTGCAATCGTATCATCAATTCTAGACCGTTACAGTTAGAGTTTGTAAGGAATAGATCGAAGTATTTTAACTGACAGATCCTAAATGAGAGAAATCCTATTTAAGCACTATTGTATCGTAGCTTGGGAATTGTCGATTAAACTTTCAAATAGAAGCATACACTTTAGTAACTAGAATACAGATATAAGCCACAACAATATGGAAATATTTATATGTTTTGAAAATTCTATTAATAAAGTTATAAACGCGAAAGTATGTGAGTATGTATGTTTGTTGCTCTTTCACGCAAAAACTACTGAATGGATTTTGATGAAACTTTACAATAATATAGCTTACATATTAAAACAACACATAGGCTACAATTCAATATCCCGGGAAAATATTTTTATCCCGGATAATTTCGACATTCTGCTTTTTCTCGCGAGGGTTGGAGCCGCGGGTGTCCACTAGTATGTTATAAAATTAAAATAGAGGGTTTCATGTTCTTCATGCCGACGCTACATGCCGGGCATTTGTAAGTTTATAGATTTTGCCATCCTAAAATATCGATAAACATAAATTTCGAGCCATTTGTAAAGCCAAGATCAACCTCATTTGTATGGAAAAAATTGCAACCACTTCATTTCGACATTTCCAACAGCAAAGTTGACCTTCTTACTTTGAGAATGAAATAAGCAAATAACAAAGCCATTTAATTTTCTCCGCAATAAAAACCAAGCTTTTTGCCAAGCCAAACAACGGGTAGTACTTGCTAAAATGGAGTTTATTAAGCCCTTTCATAGTTGAAACATTTGCCGACGAAAAAGCAAAAAGACTGTCGCAGAGCTAATTTCGCTGGGTTGCCAGCCTGAAAATTCCTTTGGAATGCGGATAGCGAGAGAAATGGGTGAAAAATTATGGGTTACTGTTGTGACGGAATGGCATAGGGGTCGTGCAATCAATGTGGATATGCGAATATTAGTACACAGCGCAGTATGAACTAATCACTTGACGTTTCGGGTTTTGGAGCCAGATCGTGAGGCAGACCACGAGCTTCACCTATCGTATAAATAGGCTTTAAGGTTTTAGGTTTTTCTTATTTCCAAAAACATCCGGATATTTAACTGTCCTCTTAAACAAAAAGATCATTGGCTTTTGGCATCCTACCATAATGGTAAAAAAATATTTTCTTAAAGTACTAGCAAAAAATGTAATCAAACTTAGATAAGTGGTTACATCCTCCTTGAATGTTAGACGTGTATTTTTTAGCGGAGCTGTCATAAGATTTTAACATAACATCAATTTAAAATAAATATTCCGTTAGTGGACCGATGGCCAATTTTTATACTACAAATCATAATGAAACTTAGATCTTTTGTTTAGAAAATTTGTTTGAATACAATAGAAGATTAAATCTACGACGGCCGATTGGTGTAGTAGGTAGTGGCCCTACCTGCAGCGCCATAGGTCCTGGGTTCGAATCCCGGTAGGTGCAAACATTGATATGATGAATATTGATGTTTGTTTCCGAGTCATGGATGTTTCTATACTTATCTATGTATTTATATACCGTTGCTTAGTACCCACGACACAAGACCTTATGGATCTTAATGTGGGACTAAGTTAATGTGTTGTGAAGTGTGTTAATAATTAAAAAAAAAAAATAATAATAATAAATCTGAGTAATGCGAAAAAATCTCTTAGCTACAAACAACGCACAGCCGATACAGTGGGGTGAAAGCACAAACAATTTTACACTCCATATCGTAAGAAAAAATTAAATCATTTCACTACTGATTTCACTTGATAATATGGTGACAGCATTACGGACTGTCGAGAGGTTCGTGCTTGTCCCACTTTTCAGTTACACACTGACATCTAGCGTGTATTCTCTTGGGGAGTGCCGGGAAGCACTAAACAGAATTTCCTCAAATTCCCATCGGTACATCTATATTCTCTCAGACCATCAGACTAGCAACTTCTCACTTTCTTCATTTTTCTCATTTATATCTCTCCTCGCTGTGCTAAGCGTGGCGATCTCCTTTGTAATCCTGCAGTTCTGACCTGCATTTCGGAAGCACAAGCGTGTGCATGTGTTTATCCTGATGTCAAACTTGCAGAAATTGCAATATTATCTTTAATGGGCTTTCAAAGATAGAAAGCGATAGAAAATATGTATATCCGTTTAATGTACAGTCATTTCAGGATCAAATGTAGATTGTCTTCCTTACGTTCACTGGGGAAGAGTAAAAAAATAGTATACGTTATTTACTTTAGAGCAATTAGTATATTTTTTTATTGAATCTATAACAGATCTGCGAAGGATGTGTTATCACGTGGAATTTTACTGGTGTACTGGTCAGTATGTTATTTAAAAAATATTGAACTTGCTCGTCAATTTAGTTCACATATCGGTTCTTAACTTTTTTTATCCCTGTGGATTCTTTCTGCTTATTTTATGTAGCAATTGTAAAACTTTTCTCCTCCGTGGTCTTAATATTTTTGTCGTTTTTGGTTATTTACAATTTGCGCGCTGTGAACACTGACGCGAATGATGTTAGCTTAAATAATGGAGTCTTCTCGTTAGGAGTTATTTTTGTGCATGTTTTATTTTTGATGTCAGGGGAAGGAATGAAAGTCATGTTCCGCAAAAAGCATTGGATGCGAATGTACCTCGTACATGGAGAAATGTATAGGGAAAATTTCAAGCAAATTACCTTTTTTCTGCCACAATTTAAAGGATTTTGCAATCGTTACAGAGTGGTACATTAATAATCGTCTATGAAAATTAAAATATGGGGTAACTTAAAAAAAACTATAGAAAAGACATACTTACTTATAACTTTCTGAAAATAATACTAATTATTTTTAAAGTCCTTTATTTTATGAAACAAAATATCGATTTGAGATAAAAATAACTTTATTCCAAAGTATAATTTGTACGAAAACCTCCTACTCGTATATTAAGGTCACAGTAAGCTCGAACTTATAAGGCGAAAGATTTAACGTTACTTCAGCGTACAGCAATGAATTTTAATTTTCTTCTACAAGACTAATAAAATAGAACAATTTATCATAACACCCTTCTTGTAAAGTGGGTGTTGATTCACTTGGCCACTTATTTAAGTCCATCAGCAAGTTGTTTTTAACCATAACTCATGCGTTTATGGCAGAACTCTGTGGTGTTAGATTGCTAACTACTTTATTACTATGTATATATATTCTTTATTATTAATTTAGTGTACGAGTAGGTACCGAGTGAACTAGTTATAGTTCGCCTCAGCTAGTAGACGTCTTGTGAACAATTTGTCTTTTTCCTAAAAATAACCTTTTCCCACCTTATATTTAACTATTTATTGTACGGATTGAGGCCTATATTTATCTTTGTACGCCCTAACAATTTAATGAAGATTGGTTAAGGTAATAAAGTATACCTCCTATATATACCTATATATAGGCATAGAGGAATCTTATTCCTCTATGATAGAGGTAAGAAACAAACTTACTTTTGCATTCATAATTTTTAGTAATTTTGAATGTTTCTACCTAGAGATATTGTATAGGTCTAACCTATATCTATATTATATTATGGAAAAGCGGCGGTAGTCTTCCCTTACCACGTGGGAACTGACAGGCTAACTTGGTTTAAAGTGGGTGTGGTAGTTGTACCTAACACACTTCTGTCCGACCTCTTAATAAATACGAGTGTGTTTTGTAATATTTACTCATAGAAACTTCAATTTAGCTCAATCTAAGACAGTTCATATTTTTTTCAAACAACTTAAGAAGTTCTTAAAGTAATAAATAACTGATAAATAAATGATATTCTAAAATTATTTCATTTATTGGTTACAGATAATGCAAATGTACGAATTATTTATTTCATTCTGCCTCATCATCATTTGTTATTTATAACAAATATTGCAATAATTAAATATCTAATAGTTGTTTTCATCTTGAAATCAACTGCAAAGTCTAATATATCAAGTTTTCTAAGTTAGTCGTCCACCAAAGCACTAAAGATCGACTAAGAATCGATAAATTAATACATATGACATTTTTTTCTTTTCATACCAAAGAAAGGTAGATGACAGATGATCGATTTAACTTTATAGATATTGCATTTAAAAGTGTTTTGTAGGTCGAAAGATTTTCACTTTTATTCCTTTCTTCATTATGAAAATTAACATATTTATCTACAAGGTGTAGGTGACAGCCAGGCAAATACTGAAATGCTGAGCAAGTACCACTGTGTTCAGTTATATGACAGTGTTATAGGTTATAGCTCGCAGGAAATGTATTTTTGATTTGATTATCAGTAATCTTTGCTCTCCGCTCCAATTGTATCAGGCGATCCTGTGACTAATTAAATGGGCTTATTGATTATTGTGTGATACATTGGTGGTTTTTGGATCACTTATGCCTCCCCATTAGGGTTGATCAATTATTTGAACTTTTATGAAGGCAACTATTTTTTGGTTAAAATTTTATTTTTAAGTCATTATCTAAGGCCTAATTAAACGAACTAAACAATTTTTTCCTTGAAAATATGAAAAAAATGTCGGAAAATTTTGGAATTTTCCTGCGAACATTTTCAGTGTTTTCCGCCTCAGAATCAAGCTGTGAAGTCATGGTATCAATATTTACCTGACTGTCACAAACAATTTGTATAGTCTTATGCTAGTAAAACATGCAAAGGCGCAAAAGTCGTTTATCTCTTTATAGCAAGTTTGCATCGTAGTAGGATTTTACGCCAATTAGTAACTTTACTTATTAGAATTTTAGTAGACGAGGTAAATTGCTTTATCTAAGCATGTAATTTATAATAGCTTCGCGGTATTAGTAAGTATAATATTAGTTTGATTACTGATCTAATTTGTATTTTGTGAAAATCCCAGGAATGTTAAAAAAAAGTTGGTTAGTTAGATTTATAAGCACCTATGCGAAATATTTATTCGAAAACATCAGTCCTGTACTAGTGCGAGACTACACTAGAATACATCAGCTGCATCTCTTTTCGTGCATATCGTAAGAGTAGGGACACAAGGGCGTTCTGCCCGACGATAAGCTTGCAACTTGTCACAGATACGGAGATGTATTCTAGTGAAGCCCCGCTATAACTATTTATATATAGGAAAATTGCTTTAAAATATATCTTAGAACCATTATTGGAATATTAGCTTTATGATGTCAAACACTATCGTTTATTTGTTGCGAGTTTCTACTAGCTTGATCGATCAGTTTTTCATTGTGTTGACTCGTTAGTTTTAACTTTAATCTTTTTTAGTAGATACTCAATTCTATTTATCTATCTATTTATTTATAGGATAGTATTCCATATGTGTCTATTTCTTTTAAGTGAAAAATGCTATCAAATAAATTTGGATTTAGGGAAAATTTTGCCCCATTAGAATAGAACTCAGAATAATTCGTAAATATTTATTTAATTATTTATTTTTTATTTATTTTATTTAAATTAAATATGCATAACAGAACATTATCATTACAAATCATATAAAATTACATGAAGGTCTTAATCTAGACAATGTCCCAGGAACATGTATACATACAAGCATTAGATAATAAAACGTACACATTGGTGACTAAATTAATTGAAAATTAACACGAATTATTAGAAGGGTTAGTAAGGGATACATAGTGGGGTGAGTATGTTAGTAGGTGCATGCAAATCATACATAATCATTTATTACAATAATGCCAACAATAGAATAAGTAATAATTAATTAATTAACGGAAAAACAATTAAACATGGTACTAGACTAAAGAAAGAAATTAATCATCCCAAAAATATACTACGGACATATTTCATAAATTTCACTTTCATTTTCATATCTTCCAATCATTATCTATACAACCTAGGTAATATTTTTGTCACATATTTTTCAATCGCACAAAAATCCACGAAACGTGTTCCTGCAAATACTGAAGGCAAATTAATACAGGATGATTTTTGGTTGTCAACGTTCCCGAAAACTACGGAATCTCCTCATCATCACGATCATTTTTCTCCATGGAAAGTTGTAAATAGACTGCGTTTTTCTGCATAAATGCACATAGACGCGCGTAGCAAGATTTTTTCATGACAAATAATTAATATCTATCTATAAAAAAACAAACGTAAACACTATAAATTTCGCCCGATCAAGTAATTAAAAAATAAATAAAAAATAAAATATTTTTTTCCCAGCATTTTTTTTGGCATAAACTTACTTTATTTGATGTATAGAGTATGTACCCTTCGTTAGTGGTGGCCAGAAAACGGGACGCGGTTTATTACTGTCTTTTGTTAATTTCAACATGAATCCAAGAGCGAGCGTGCTCGCACAAGGTCCTGCGCAGATTGATGCAATAACGGGAAACCGCCCGTGTAGTTTTGAAGCGGCGGTTATCAGCGGCGCGGCGGTTTGTCGCTGCATGATGCGGTCACGACGGGGAACCGCGCAGTGTAATATGAAACATACAACTTCCATATAAAATTGTGTCTAGTGCAGTTCAGAGGCGGATTCCCGCGGCGGGAGAACCGCCCGTGTAGTATGAGCCTTAAGTTCCAGTGTGTCCCAATCCCAGTCGAGATGCTATGACACACAGATTTATCAATTATATTGTCTTACTGCAATTAATAACTTTTGTCAGCATTTAAGTTACCCAATGGTGTTGACATACCACTTGGGTACAAACTCCCTTTAAAATAACTAAGATTGTTTAAAAATCCAAGTTGGCAGTTGCACTTAATGAGAAAGGATGCCAAAATTATATCATTCGCTGGTATAACCATTCAACATATATTTACAAAATAGTACAATTTTATTCTATAGTTCCAATACTTATTCATATTTCACTTTTATCACCAAGATCACCTGCATTAGACGAAAAATATAAAAGTAAATAATAAAATCTAAGCAGATATCCAACTCAAAAGCAGTAAAGTTGAAACTTTGTCTATAGACAGCAAGGTTTATTCTTGATAAACAAAATTTCGCCGGTCCTTTGACGAAAAAGATTTATATCTTCGACTCATCACAAAATCCTTTATAAGCCAAGCTGGAACCGTCATTTTATCTTAACCTATGTTGAACCCAACTGGTGCATAGAATATTTTTGAATGCCAAATATTTTTTCTCTATAACTAGTTGGCGCCTGCGATTCCGTCTAAGTGAACTATTATATATAATATACAGGATGTTTGTGACAGCCAGGCAAATATTGATATCATGAGTTCAGACCATTCTGATGCGGAAAACACTGAAAATTTTCCGACATTTTTTAAAATATTTTCAGAAAAAAAAATGTTGGTTTAATTAGGCCTTAGATAATGATATAAAAATAAAATTTTAACCAAAATATGATTTTCAAATAAAAAGTTACCCTCAAAAAAATTCAAATAACTGATCAACCCTAATGGAGAGTCACAAATGATCCAAAAATAAGTCTATTTAATTTGTCACAGGATCGCCAGATACAATTCGCGCGGAGAGCAAAGATTACTGAAAATCAAATCAAAAATACATTTCCTGCGAGTAATAACACTGTCGTATAACTCAACACAATGGTACTTATTCAGCATTTCAGTATTTGCCTGGCTGTCACCCACACCCTGTATAGCCTTTGTGTTATTCTGATACATATACACACAGAGAGTAAAACAGAGAGATATGAAGATACCAAAGCACCTGTACCCAAAGTAGTCTAAAACTTGCACGCCAGAATCTTACTAAAGACTCTTCTTCTTCTTGTAGTGGCACTCCATTACTAGATGTCTGCCCGATTACTAAATGCATACTTATATACTAAAGACTAATACAGCAAAATATAATAGCCAAGAAAATTTCCTTCAAGTAAAAGCACATAACTCGAAAGAACAATCAATACAAATTCAGCTAGTTACTGTGTGCCACCAGATTAATGTGCACAAAGTTACGGCAAGGCTTCCAAAGATCCTCGGTATTTATAGCCAAAGTTTGGTCTCACTATTAATTCTTGTAAAGGTTAAATTAGGAAACCTACTTCGAGTCGGCTTGGTAATTTTTCTGAACATACTCTCATGTAAGTTCATGTGCTGATGCGGGGTTTCGCTAGAATACATCCAGCTGTATCTTCTTTCATGCGGGTCGTAAGAGTCGACTAAAGAACTCCTGGACGGAGCTCACTCATTGCGATGATATTATCTAATGTAGTTTACACTTTTATTGCAGTCAATATTAATCCAAAAGAGAAACATATCTAGATAGTACCTGTATCATTTTCGTTATTTACTTTAATTAAGGCGCCTAAAGCAGAATTATTTTTTAAAGACAGGACACTAACTCGAAATTTTACGAATGTGAATATAACATAAACATTGTCTTTACTGATACCTACAGGGTTGTGCACAATAGACACGTGCAAAACACGAGTCACTGTGTAAATATATAGATAAATACAGGTGATTTTTGGTCGTCAACGTTCCCGAAAACTACGGAATCTCCTCATCATCACGATCATTTTTCTCCATGGAAACATATCCGGGAAGTGTCTGGTTTCCAAAATATTATGGTCCAAAGTTGAGTAAATAGACTGCGTTTTTCTGCATAAATGCACATTGACGCGTGTAGCAAGATTTTTTCACGAGAAATAATTAATATATGTCTATGAAAAAATTAGCATAAACAAAAATAAACTATAAATTTTGCCCGAACAAGTAATTAAAAAAAACATTTTTTTGGCATAAACTTACTTTATTTGATGTATAAAGCAGGGTTTGGTATATCTAGATTACGTACCCTTCGTTAAGGGTGGCAACGAAATACACCCTGTATAGTATAGTTATCAACAGAAAACCATTAATTTAAAATAAACCACAACTTTAATTAACCACTATGAAAAGCTGGAAAAAGCGATTCATTAACAGCTGAAAACGCTTTCGTAGGGTTGGGCTCAAGTTATAAGCTGACGGCAATATTTATAACAGACTATACACCATTGATCCGAAAATCAATTAACAATGTTATTCGACATCCCACCAAAAACATAAATGTAAAAAAGGAGATTGAACTTGGCTTGACACGCTGCCGCCTGTCTAGATATGTTACACCAACACCCGTGGCATCTTCAGGATTAAAATTAGTTCTAAAAACTAATTAGTGCGATGTATATTTGCAAGCTAGGTGCTTGGATCTGGCTTCTCGTTGCAAGCATAGTGGTTTTGTGTTCGTGATCATGAGCCGGTAGATCTGAAGATCAGCGGAGGGTGTAGGGCCTGGTGGTGGGCGTACCCTTAATGGAAATGTTTCATGTTTTCCTTATAAACTGAGAATCCTTTATTTTAAGCTCCACCCTAACGCTGGTGATGCGATGATGAATACTTCATTACTACGGAAATAGGTCGAAGGTGACTTTTAGCCTTCAATTACGTGATTATTTCATTTAAAGCCGTTTTTTTCCAATGGTATCTGACCATTGGCCTTTCTAAAGAATTAAGTTAATGCTCTCACTATCTTGATCAAGTTTTAGACAAAGGTATTATTAAATTTATCCTCCATATAACTCGATACATTTAGTAATTTTCATCCCGGAAAAATATTTTTTCATTTAAAATTGTTTTTCTGCAAACGCGTGCGTCCACTACTTCTTGGATCTAGGTACTACATACATACATAAAAATCACGCTTCTTTCCTGGAGGGGTAGGCAGAGATCACGGATCTCCATTTGCTACGATCCTGACACACCTAGGATCTAGGTACTCCTTCTTACTAATATTATAAACACGAAAGTTTGTGAGGACGTATGTATAGGTATGTAAGTTTGGAAGGATGTCTTTCGCGCAAAAACTACTGAATTGATTTTGATGAAAGTTTACATTAATATAGCTTACATATCAGAATAACCCATAGGCTACAATTTATCCCGGGAAAGTATTTTTATCCTGTATAATTTTGATATTTTGTTTCTTCTGCAGTCCACGCGGACGGAGTCGCGGCCGTCCACTAGTAATAAATAATCTGTGAGAATAATCCAGGGGGTGTACTCGTAATTGAGTTTAAATGTATTTTTCTATTTTTTATGTATGTACGTACCGCATGTCAGATTTAAAACTGTTCATGTGAACAAATCCGAAAGGTTCAGGTGCGAATAACATCCGATAAAAAATAGGGAAAAAAATGCGGCGATTTCTATTGAAATAGATGGATCAAATGAACTGAACTCGCGTTTTAGATTTGCTAGGTTTTTAAATAAAAAAAAACGTGTAAATGAGTGATTTACTCGTGTAACGAGGGTTCTGTATAAACTACTCGTATGTAGAAGAAGTGAGATCTGCCAACTTGATAAAATTTGATATTGTTAATTATTGACAGCAATCTACGAAAAATAAGAATTTATCTGTATTTTAGCGTATATTTATAATTTTGCATTCAAAATATATAATAAATATAATTTTATAATAAACAAGTGCAGCTTTGTGGGCCCGCAGGGCAGCTTTGTGGCGAAGCTGTTGGTGATTGGCGTCACCACGGACCCGAGTTCGGAGGGCAACTTTACTATCTTTGGCCCTCGACTCTTAGCTTGCCTTCATTGGCCGCCTAAGAGAGAACAGCGCAAGAGCGGAACCTTTTCTCACCGCCTGCCACCTAACAATTTTGGGACTAGATTGTAATGGCAGGCGTCCGATAGTCTCCTTATATGAAATAGCCCTTATCCAGCCATCCAACACTCAACCCTATAGCCCATGACCTTAGTTTTCCATCGCACGACTTAGGTCTGCACTCCAATAGTCTTTGCACATGGCGGGGACCATAACCGGGTGTATCATATTGTGCGCTCGGTGATGGTATCCACCATGTATAACCCATACCATATTAATGCTCTCTTAAAAGGGTCTTTACATCTTGGCTGCGGCCCGATGCAAGACTCTTAAAGGACCGGGACTCTGTAGTCCCGTGAATTTCGAAAGAGATACAATAATAAATATTCACAAACATTTAACCTAGCCCCACATTAAGATCCCTAAGGTCTTGTGTCGCGGGTACTAAGCAACGGTATATTAATACATAGATAAGTATAGAAACATCCATTACTCGAAAAAAAATATCGATATCCATCATATCGATGTTTGCACCTACCGGGATTTGAACCCAGGACCTATGGCGTCGCAGGCAGGGTCACTACCTACTAGACCAAACGGCCGTCATTTATAAAGTTGCGTTTAAATTTTATTAAAGACATTAAAAGTGCTAAGTATTTTTAAATACTACGAGTACTAATTTTCTTTTCCGAAAAACAAAACTCAGAAAAACCTAAGTGTTTCCTTTTTTATTTATCGACGAACCCCAAAATAAAATTTTGTATTTTATTTATAGTTATGCATACGGGCGGAACATGACTATTCTTAACAAGGGAGAGCCCTTACTTACCTTACATGAAATACTGAATCAGTCTCTGTAAAACAATTTCGAAATCTAAACTATTATATTTCAAATACAAAAACATTATATTAAAATTCGTCATCCGTGTAATTGACCCGGTAGCTCAGTGGTTAGAGCAACTAGCACGGTATGCAGTGGTCATGGGTTCGATTCTTACTCGGGTGAAGAATTTTTTCCATTTCTTTATTAATAATTTTACATTATATATGTTGGGTGGTATGGTTGGGCAAAAGTATGCAGAATCACTTATGCACTTTTTACGGGATAAGGGGTGAACCTACCGCCGCCGTCTTTTGAATATAAATACACCAATTAAGCGACCAGTAATAAGTCCAATAGGAAAAGCTTCCCACTCATTTGAGATAGAAAATTATACCCAGAAGCCTCGTCTGTTATTAAAGCATTTATAGAAATAAATATTAATATTTTACAAGCTTTTAAAATTGAGAAAAAATTAAAGCAATATAGAGTACATACCATGAATCTAAACAGAAAGTACACACACAATGCGCTCCGTTATACCTACCTACAGTGCGATGAAGACGGCAAACAGTCGACCAAAGGGTTTCACAATAATTGCTCCTCCAGGCGACGCGCTCTGCAAGACAGAGACTGACTAAATAACCTTTGTTCTATATGGATAGATGTATTGAGTGTCGATTCTTTTATTTGGCAATCTTCTTTATGGAATAAAGCTTTTATTCAGTTTTAGGCCATTTGTTTTTAGAGATAGCTTATGCGTTTATTAAAATTAAAGACAAAACGATGTAGAAATAAATTCTTATTTTCTAGTTTTGATTTAACCATTTTATATAAGATAGTAAATTCTTCATATATAGAGAATTCTTCAACAAACTAGTTAGGGATTGCAAAAGTGTATACTATACATTTTTACCTGTGATGATGCAGAATTCACTAGAATCAACTGCATCTCCTTCCATACATGTCATAAGACATGACTAAGGAGCAGGGGTGTTCTCAGGTAATAAACTTGAAATTTGTCTCTGATCCAACATCTAGCTACGCTTTGCTAAACGTGACTGTGATATCTCCTTCATGATGCTGTAATTCTGGTAACTGCATTTTGGCAACACAGCGGTGTGTATAATCGTTAGAGTTTATTTATTTTTTATTTCAAGCATGCAGAATGCATTTCGAATAACCGTTTACAAAGATAATGTACAAAGGCTTCCAGCCAACCAGTTGTAAATACGTGATAAGCAAACTTTTTTTTTCTCTTAATGTATTATCCGTGACGAACAGATAATCCATTAAAATAACAATCTAGCCTAATTAGATTAATAAGTTATTTTTATCTAAGTTAAATTGCTAAACCGAAATACCGTTTAGCAAACATAATATGTTGATATTTAAATAAATAATGTTTTAACTCTTAAAATAGTTAACGCAAAATGTAGTGAGTTCCTTCTCGTATTCTATACTCGTGAAGAAACTTTACGAGTGGACCCATTTATGAACTAGACTCTCCTCTGACTTTCTTTATGTTTGTTTTTACGATACTCCGAGTTTGCTTTTGACACCGTCTTAATTAAAAATTAAGTCTTAAGTCCGAACGTAAGCTATACTTAACGATCCCGTGTTTATTACCTTCTTTTGTTGAAATATATTTTCTATTCTTCATCAAAATCATTTACCTACTTGAAACGTCGAAAGTCGTAAGAGAATTTTGAAGTAGTCTCTAAGATAAAACTATAGGAAAATCACGGTCAAATGCATAGTAAATAGTTGATTAGCATTTGAGCTATTTAAATTTAATACATTATAATATTATGTAAACGTGGAAGATAAAATAAGTTATAATTTCAATGACCCGATAGCGCAGTTGGTAGAGCAATATACGGAATGCGAGTGGTCGTGAGTTCAAATCTCATTCGGGTGATTTTTTTTTTCATTTTCTTATTAATATTTTATAATTATAATTTAATATTTAGTTATGATGGCCAATGGTCAGGGGGGGCAATTCTTGAAAATGTTTGAGCCGAAACGCTGGTTGCGGTAACGTTTTGCACCGCGTTAACGAAACGCGGTGCGAAGTAATATACTCGTATATTTACCGCTTGAGTAATAAGATATATTTTAGCACGCATTCCGTTTCGGCTTCGTTCCAACTCGAGACTTCAAAAATTTCCCCCCAGATAGCCTATCTGAAGTAATAAATGTGATGCTGTCTCTATCTTAATTATGTTTTAGAGAAAGACAGCATGATTTTTATCCTTCAGGCTATCTGAACATTAGAAAAATCGGCTCCGAATTATATTAATAAACAAAGCAAGTGTTGAAATGAAACTGTCTGAAGGATAAGGACGCCTTTGTAAATTGTCAATGTAAACTGAAAGAATCTTAGAAAGTTACGATATTTTTTACTTCCATTTTGTCCCTGTAATACAAGAAACCCTAAAAATAAACCGAAGAAAGGAAGTGTCTATCTAAAAATATGAAATATCCAGCTTTATCTGTTATTATTCGCGTAGAAATAAAATCTTTTCTCTTTATTTGCGGCCATGGTGATGTTTCACTGTCACATGAAAATAAAACCAGGATGGGGCTGAAACAAGAAAAAGCCTGTATTTGTCAACAAAAACTTGAAAATGGGTGCTTTACGAGGTGTAGAACAAAAGGTGAAAACTCTTCGCGAGATGGGGCAAGTGCGAAACATTTTTACCGGCCATGGATTGGGCTTGGTGCTACAAGTTAATCATGATAAAGTAACGACATAACACCTCATATCTAAACGTCAAATCCACATATTAAATCACGTGTTAAATATTTATTGTTATTTCTAGATTATGTAATGAAACCACTATATTTTAGAACACTTTTATTGTTTATACACGTTATTCACTTTTCCACTATATATTACTTAGGTTCTTTATAAATATAAATAACATGGAGCAACCAAACACCTTGCGTGATCGATCGAAACGAGAGAGAGAGAGAGATAGCTTATATTTAGACTTAATTCTAAACATCGCGTGTTAAAATGAGTGCAAAACCTTTACCTACATTATTATATTTAGAAGTAGAAATAAATAAATGTTAAGGTTTTTTATTAGGCTAATTTTGTTTTACTATCATCAATAGTTCCTAAAGACTTTGCTCATAAAATGTTTGCACTATAAAAAATCTAAAGAAGCAGATTTTGCAAACACGAAACTGAACTTTTTAGTAGATACGTAAATTAGTATATTATGTTTACTATCACTGCTTCTTATAAATTTAAATTTCTATCTTTAAAAAAACGTGGTAAAGCAGGAGATAAGTGACGACATAACAAACATCACTTTTTGAAAGCGAAATACGGTACATTACATATGTAGTACAAATAACTCTTATTGCGAGATTTTTTGCACATCTCAGATTTAATCTATCTTCTATACATATAATAAAATTGTAATGGATCAATGTTTGTGCTCGCGAATCTCAGAAACGGCTAACCTGATTTCGATGCAGTTTTCAGAAATATATTGTGACAGCTCCCACTTAACATATAGATTACTTTTTATCCCGGATAATTTCGTCATTTTGTATTTTGTGCCGTACACGCGGACGAAGTCGCGGGCGTTCACTAGTCTTTAATAGATTTCATACAAAATTTCATATTGGAAATAAAAAAAACTGTAGACTTTACTGATTTCTGGTATTCAAAATGGCCGCTAAGATATACCCGATTTTATTTCAGCTTATCACAGCTGCAAATGAAACACCGACTACCAAATTTACTGGACATCTTCGTATAAACTTCCACCAAAATACCACTCATATACCAAGCGCACGTAAAACGGTTTTCTTCAGTTTAACGATCCCTGAAATATAACCATCCTGAGGCTCGCAAACTATAATTGCGCCTTCAGGATAAAAAGGAGAGAGATGAAAAGACACTCCAGCGTCAAGCACGTGGATCTGAATAGCATGACACAACCGCAACCTTACCTACCTTAACACCTCTAAATTTAGCTAGAAAAAGTTTAAATTCATACAGCTGATGCAAAAATAAAGTTGTCGCGCCCCTGTGTCTAGTTTTCTGTCTGGGTACCATCTAAAGGTACCATTTAAATTTGAACGTTTTACGTTTAACTTGCGTGTTGCGAGCTCGAGCGGTTTTTTGAATTGTTCTATTTACCTACGGTGAAGGTTTTGAACAAAGATAATATAGCTTACGGTTTAAAATACTATTAACGTTTTCTACAATTAGCTTTCTTAGTTGCCAGGAAAATTTATAACCTCACATTGTGGCCTTTAATACATAAACATTATTTAAATCTGATTTTTTTTAGAATTTTGTAGGTCTAAATGTAAGACTTTTGTATGTCTGAATGGAGACGTTGCCCCGTGGTTATTTTATTTGAAATATTATCATTTACAATAATTTCTTATATTCGTTACTTTAATAATTAATTATATTCGCTGGATTCTTGTGATTCCCAATTTTACGATAATACGAATCAATATCGTTATTTACATCACGGCTCAAGAAGCCTAAATATTTAAAAAAAAATCGTTTTCACGGACATTGTCGCGATCCATCGTCATAATAAAACCAGCATCTCTTGTATTAGAAAACATGATCCGAAATCCAAACAACCATTCTATTTTCCAGGGATCAAAGTAAACATATAAATATTTAGAGCAGGCACTGTGTCTGGCTGTTTGCTTTACCAATTTAGACGCGGCATTTTCCCACTAGCTCGAGTGAATAAGATCCTAATATAAAGGATTATCACCGTGAATTCTACTTCATAGACTTTGATATTTTCAGGCCTGTGACTGGTATAGAACTCACGGCTCTCGACTGTAAGGCGCACGTCCTAACCATTGGGCTATCACCGCTTGAACACAATTTGAAGATTAACTTCCGTTTAGTAGGTACTCGTAATAATCCAATAAACAAAATATCGGCATTTTCTTCAGATATGGAGTCAGAGACCATTTATTTCATAAACTTTATAATTAAAATCGGATGTACCAAAACATTGTTGTTCTCCAATAAATTCACAAACGTACACGCATCTATGAATCGAAATCAAACAAATATCTCTCCATTTCACTTAGAAAATCCATGATACGGTATCGCACCTTATTATCTATGTGCACATTGAGATATATATTGTATATGTATAGCCTACAGGAATCACCATTCTGGACCTTCAATAGCGCCCAATGGAATAAGTTTCAGACAGATGGAGCATTGACCTCTTAAGGGGATCGTACACTGTGTTGCAACAAAATGTTTTAAGTTTTAAGATTTTACTTAAGATAAAGTGGTTAAGTGAGTGAAGATTTGAATTGAAAATTATGGTATTTACATTAAATTCAAAAGATTTATGTAAAACGGATTTCACTTGAATAAATAAAGGTTTTTGCGTGGATATACCTAAGTGGTAAGATAAAGAGTTTTTTTTTAAACATAAAGTTGGTTTACTATGATAATGCATTTTTAGTATGCAAATACTTCAGTTAAATTGCGTGTTTGATTTTAAAAATTGAGAGAAGAAACTCATTGAAGTCTACGACAATGATATTGCTTTAGGCAAAATACTGTACTTATTAGGCTATTTTTATTTAAAATTGGCTACGCAATTTTCGTTATTTATTAACTTCAAATTACGAGTATATCTTACATTTCATAGTCAATTATTTTCAAAAAGGTTTTAGTTTTTAAAATAATCTGAGATTCACCTCTATCTCTGGTATTGCCATCGGCTATTAATTTATTAATCCAAATCTTTTAATGCAACATTTTTTAAACAAACATTCCTATACAATGGTCATGTCTTTTATCTCTAAAGATGTCAGCCAAAAGTGTGCAAATAACACAACTCATATCATATTTTAAAACAATATCCGTTTTGTTATAAAAGAATTTAAACATTATTTAAGATGAACATTGGCAAGATTTGACAGATGAGATTTTGCTGTCAAATAAATATTTAAAACAGTGTCTAAATTTAAATGCAGTTTTGTAATAACACAGTATACCAAAAATACTTGCTTCTATGCTGCTCTGGGAGTGAAAAAAAAAGTATAATACTACAGCTGCTTCTCTTCCCGGGCATACTGTACAAGTCGGTAGAGGGACAAGAGGGTCTTAGTGTTTTGGAGGCGATGAGCTGACCACCTGTCACTACTAAACGAACTTGTACATCTCAACTATACCCTCAAATTTGGTCAAAAGTGGCACCATGTGGTCCTATCGGCCCATGGTGCTCTGCCTACTCCGTAAGGGATAAAGGCGTGATTATATGTATCTTCAAAACTTCTATTATTATGGATAGTCCCCTTAACTTAGTGACGTACTCTATATTCAATTCGATCGCCTGTCAAAGTGTTGTCTAGTGATCAGTTGTGAGTACGCAAGGGTCAATGTGTACCAACACGAATGGAAACTCCTACATTACCAATATATCACTAGCTTATCTCCATCAGGAGGGGTCTTTGTATGTGTTATACTATAATATTGTATATATGTGTATGTGTTGAATCTGTGGAACATAATATACCTATATAGAGTGCCAGCCATGATTCTCAAAGACGTTATAAACAAATTGTGGCCAATGTATATTACGATCATCTACTTAGGAACATTAACGAATCAAGTACAGCTGGTTTTAGTCACGCAGACGTGCGGCGGTCGGCGCTGATGGAGTCAATTTGTATGTAGTTACAGGTAGCGTTTTTGAGTCGCGCTAGACCGCTCAGCGCTGATGGCCGTACAAATTGACCCATCAGTGCCGACCGTCAGCGCACGTCAGCGTGACTCTGAAACCAGCCTTAAACTTCGTACTATGTCGGACATTGCTCTTAGGAGGTACCTACATACATATACAAAGGGCTATGTTTCTAAAAATGGAGTAACTTAAACTACAGGAGCGGGAAGGAAATCCTACAGGCACGTTCAGCATAGCGTGGCCAAATATCAGTCTAACACTCAAGCAGCTGAAATACCACTCCTGAATTCCTTAGATGATTTTTAAATTCTTGTTTGAAAAGTTTAAAGTTAGTAGACTTTAAAATAGCTCCACAAATCACGGATATGAAAACTCACAAGATTGATAATAATACGTCGTTTATTTATAAATCGTACAGTTCTAAAGTTTCGCAAGTTTCAGCAGCTTTATTGCTAAAAACTTTGATACAAGTCTTTTTTTTATATATTTTAAGAAGACATACAGACTACTTAAGTACAATAAAATGCAACAATAGACAATACAATGCCATTAAGCTGTCTCCACCAATAGAATTGTTATAAGTTACGCCAATCAAGGCTGAACAAAAAGGAGATGAGAATAAACTGATGTATAGTTTGTTTCATAGAATAGCTATCGTGCATGGTTTTTAACCTAACACTTGTTGTCGGCAGTCACAAAGTTATTATAAGTCATACAGCGGTTTGTACCATATTTTTTATGTACAAATTTTAATATTAAAAAAAATACACTATCTCGAAAAGCACGTGAAGTCGTCATGATCATTTACTTTGCCCCCTGATTACGTAGAAGCAATAGCAAAGCCGAAGCGATAGCGGAAATAGTACAATATTCGCCTTGAAATGTCAAAGTTCCTTTGAAATTAATTTTACGTAATACGAATTTGACAAGCAATCAGCGATTTTTGTACAATTTTCGCTATCGCTTTGCTTTTGCTAGTTAGATAATAAGGAGGCCGGATTCAGGAACTGCTCACAGAACTCTTTGCTGACCGGTCGCTAACACCATACATCCAGAGGATTTGTACAAATTGTTTACAATTTCTCGGGCTTAGGATGAAACAAAAATTTTTGACCGCTGCCCTGAATCATATATGTGGCAGAGTGTCAGCTACGAGTATGTACGTAATACATTCTAGGTGCTCGTATCTGGTTTCTCATCACGACTGCATAAATATAGATTACTGCAGTCGTGATGAGACCATGAGTCATCAGATTCTAGGGTTGGAAAGTGCAGGGCTTAGTGGATGAACAATGTCATTAGGCGACCTCCATTTCATGGTAACACCAAACTTTATGACAACGCACATTGAAGATCAAATTTATTCAGATAGAATGCAAAAATTAATTATTTCGCTATCTGGGTCAGGTTTAGAATTAAGTTCTGGAATACCTTGAACTTTTTTAATAAAAACCGCCAGCGACAGGTGGTGACTGGTGACTCGAGGAGATTTATTGAGATTTTCAGGTGAAGAAAGTTCCAAATTTACATTTAAAGTGTCAGGGTGTACCTTTGCCTTTGTTAGATTTACCGCCTTAGTTTTTATTTATAAGTTTTACTTCATTGCTGGACAATAACAAATTGTTATTCTAATGATTGCCTTCACCGTGTAAGGGAGATATCGTTCTACACTGCTTATAGTTGCAACGGAAATAATTTTGCTTTAGGATTTCAAGTGCGCTAAGGTTCACTAGAATAAAATATAAATAGACATATCGGGGATTCTAGTGCTGATGCAGAGTTTCGGTCCTGGAGGTCTACTGAAGTGACGATAAATGAAGTATCGGCCGAATATCGAGGTGTTTCCTACTACAAACTTCCTTCGATCGGATCAGTCGCGCCGTTTTTTCATTCGGTCCGATCGAACTCTATTTGACAGGTATAAGGCTAGATAATAGAAAGCTTATAATATTAGTCAATGTGAATTATTCTCTATGGTTCCGAATGAGTTGTGAACTCAGATGAATGAATCCGAAGCAATTTCGTCGTAGGGTCAAAGGATGTCAAAGGCTTCGATTCGGTCGGGCTTCGGTCGGACCGAAAGATTCGAAAGAGGCATTTCAGAGTAGACCCCCTATTGCGGGCCTTTTCTAGATTACATAAGGATATGTGCATATTGCAAGTGTTAACTAAGAATCTTAGGGGCGTTCTCGGACGACTAGCAACTGATCATTAACATCTCGTCCCGCTACATCAAACATGGCTGTGGTATCTCATCCATGATCCAGAAACCCTGGCTATCCCACAACACAGCCCTGTGTATATGTATATCTGAAATATACAGGGGGTTTTTTCTTTGCCACCCTTAACGAAGGGTACGTACTCTATACATAAAATAAAGTAAGTTTATGCCAAAATAAATGCTGGGAAATGATGTAATTTTTTTTATTTTTATTTCTTGATCGGGTGAAATGTATAGTGTCCAGTGTTTATGCTAGTTTTTTCATAGACAGATATTAATTATTTCTCGTTAAAAAATCTTGCTACACGTGTCAATGTGCATTTATGCAGGAAAACACAGTCTATTTACTCAACTTTGGACCCTAATATTTTGGAAACCAGACACTTCCCAGGTATGCTTCCATAGAGAAAAATGATCGTGATCATGAGGAGATTCCGTAGTTTTCGGGAACGTTGACGACCAAAAATCATCCTGTATAGGTATTATATCTCTGTACATATTTCATTTTTAAGAGCTTAAATTGATAGAGCTTACTGGTTAAGTTCAACCTCTATAAGCTAGGGTAAAAAATAATTATTTTGTACCATTTATCTCGAATGTACCTGTTATATCGTTCATATAAAACCTATGATTACCTACTGAATATTATATCAGGCTCTACGTGATAGTCTTACCAATTAATAGAGAGCAAGTTTGTTATAGAAGTGACAGTTTCTCTAAGAAGTAAGATATTTTGAAGCATATGATTTATTAATTTCATATGTGGAAGTGACACGCAATCGCGTATCTTGCTTTTACAACAGAAACAACTACCAGTGCTATAGCATGAACTTGGCGAAAGTGTGATATGTTTACATTTTCCTTGTCTAATTATCACAAGCTCTTGTTTTGCTATTGAAATGTGCGATAACTCGCTCTCACACAGTTAATGCTATGGACGCAGGTCTACACATAATGTCATCTATATCTCCTTACATTCGTGTTGTAAGAGTCAACCATGAGGAAACGGTCCCAGCGCATGCATTTGGTTTCCAACTCTTCTGGCATAGTGCCCACTAAAATAGCCCCTTTTTTATCTTCCTTAAGTTCTTGGTTAACTATTTTAGAAATTAAAATTAGTAAATCCTAGTAACCCAATCTGGTTCAGAACTTTGAATTGTACTTAACATTGTACCTTAATAAGATTGAGTTTTGTTTTATGTACCATATTTTCCTAAATAAATAAATAAATAAATAGTTAATCGCAATAACTGATCTTGAGAGATTATTAACAATATTAGGTACTTATATAATTTATTTATTTATTCAGATAATCACCGGTGTAATGTCCTTTCACGTGGATAAAGACGTGGGCTGCCGCTAGAGAAAAGAGTTATTTTTAGACTTTTTAGGCAACTTTTTTATTTTTCTCTCCGTAAGAACCACCTCGTACACCAAGAAAGAATTTGCGAAATCGGTCCAGCTGTTCTCGAGATCTGCGCTTAGCAACACATTCAGCAATTCATTTTTATATTATACCAATAGATTAAAATCTTCAATTGTTTTCACTCAAAATGCTAAATTTCGAATCCATTTATTTATTTTTTTTATTAAAGTTGACCAACCATTTTAGCATACTACCACAAATTAAATAATAGTTACTACGTAATGATACTACGTTAGTTAGTAGAGAATTCCTCGTAGAAACTGTATGTATAAGGAAGTCTCCTATCTCATCATTTTCATCATTTACAGCCCTGAGAAGTCCACTGTTGGACATAGGCCTCCCCCAACAACCTCCACTCCGACCGGTCGGAAGCAGCCTGCATCCAACCGACGCCCGCAACCTTGGCCAGGTCATCCGTCCACCTCGCGGGTGGCCTTCCCACGCTGCGCTTGCCGATACGTGGTATCCACACTAGAACTTTCCGACTCCATCGGCCATCAGTTCTTCGAGCTATGTGCCCTGCCCATTGCCACTTCAGCTTCGTCAGTCTCCTATCTACTCTACTTTAATCTTTGCCGTCACCAATAATATTAAGCCCAAACGTGTTCTGTCTGTATTCATTTACAGGATTATAAAAGGTAATGTAGACATTAATAAAGGCGCAAAAGCTTACATTAAATACACACACATTAAGCTCTGAATGTGTAATAAATTTGAATAATGGTCATATAGTTGAGCTTAAGACTTCTTTCGGTAATAAAAGTATATTTTATTTAATTTGTAAATTAGTTGCATGTTAAGGGCTTCATTTTCTGGAACCGTCGATCATATTTTTAGTTATTTCTTTACTATAGCAAAATATACGAAAACTTTTAGGAAATGTATATTTTACGATTACTTCACCCGCCATCTTTCCTTTTTTGGCATAAGTCGAAAAAGCTATTATGTATTTTAATTGATTCAGCATGATTGTGCTGCAAATGGAGCTTGGTTGCTCAAATAGATGTTTAGAAAGATCGTTATTTTTTGTTTCCTTTATTTACCTATATAGATTTATTGGATTTATTTTTGTTAACTAAGGTATTCGGGCAATCTCTCAGCCAACTTAACAACTTGTTACTGATAATTTACATCTGTCTCCGCTAGGCTAAACGTGGCTGTGGGATCTTCTCTAATATCTTACAGCTTTGGCTACCCTACTTCGGTAACAAAAGCCCACGCGTCTATCTATAAGATAGATTTATTGATAGTTTTAGCGTAATAGTAGACATTAACGTGATAATTATTTACATGTCTTCTTGTCTTCAGCCTATTGCAGTCCACTGCTTGACGATGGCCTCCACCAGGGCACGCCACAAGACTACTGCCATATAGGGGGGTTTTGCCCATAGTCACCACGCTAGTCAGGCGGGTTTGTGATCGCAGTCTGATTTTTGGACTAGGTTGTCAGCACGAGAGGCGCTGCTGCCCGCCGCCGCCGCCCGGAAACCCCTAATCGCTTCGTACAATACCCACGGGCAGGCTGGTACAAACTCTACTATATCGGCAACACGCGGCAAATTAGCTACATACATTACCTAACAATAAATGTCATTCCAGTTTTGTCACAATTACGAACTTATATCGATTCGATCGATAAACGATGTTAAATTAACTAAGCACCAGAAATAGATCTACCTATAATATCAGTTTCAATCTATCGATTAATACATTAGTGGCCTCGTTGGAATGATTAACCCTGAGCGATTATAATACAAAAGCTACCCTTTAGTTAGGCTGTGGGTACATTGGAGGGACGTTATAATACCTACTATTTTTTACCCAACTGCGCCATAAGGAGGGATATGTTATATTTACATGTATGTTTTATGTACCTACATATATTTCTTTGGCGCGCTCTGGAGCCTAAACAGCTTGTCGCATTTGAGCCATTAGATTCGTCTTAGTCGTGAGAGTGACACTGGATCAACATTTTTACGCAGTCAGGTTTTCTGACGACATTACCAACTTCGTTGGTCATCGGTGGATGAAGCTGATGCAGAACTGTACCTATATAAAGTGGCGTACTGAAGAGGAAGCCTACGAGTATACTCAGCAATGATGAAGGAGGCTCGATAGTAGTATGTTTAAAAGGTAATACACGGACAGATAGACAATTACATCACGTTATTTTATCTATCTGTATTCAAAATTTTACCCATATCTTTCCAGTATTCTGCAAAGGTCTTACAATTAAGTTTTACAAGTAAAGAAAAATAAAGGCAATGCAAATTATTATACTGGAGTTTCTTTAAATTATAATATCACCTCTTTAGTCAGAATTATTTAGTATATCTCCTAAACTTTTTGTGGGCCAGCCATAAAAGATAATATTATGACTGCAGTAAACTTTATTACAAACATTTTTAAAGTCGTTCGTATGTAAAATATTCAAACTATTCTTCTAGTCGCATAAACTTTTAAGTTGAATTTCAAAAGTAGGTACAGTACATACACTTTCTGGTTCTGTATCTGTTCAAGATGAACCTATTTGCATATTTTTTCTTTTTAATAAATTATTTTACATTCATCAAGTTCACTCATTCTCTTCTTTCACATCCTTCAAACTATAAGATAGTGCTCTACAAAGTTTTATATAACATTTTAAAACTTAAAAAGTGTAATTTATGTCCAAAACGGTATCGGTCAAAATGCCTTTGCCATGTGCTCTTTGGAAAGGTGTTTTTATGTTGATAGATCGCTCAACAATTAAAAACACGTATGAAGTACTTTGGAAAGGCGACAAAAGTATGTTTGGAACGCACTGAACTTAAGATCTAAGGTCTCTGACCACCACAATGTATGGGGACGTAGGCGTGAGCTATAGTAGTACATAAGCTCACGTTGAACGATTATTGTAATAAATAATAATAGAGACATTTAAAGTCGTAAAACCTCAGATAAGTTACTCTTAAACTACGCCAAACCACCTAGCATACTCTATCCTACCTCCCCTTTAGTCCAAACCCAGTTTAAAACTTTAAGTTAAAATTGTACCTATCTACTCTCTCGGTGTACACCATTACGAGAGTGACTGGTCGAAAACTTTAATTTCTGTCCGGCCCTGATGCTACGAGAGATGCATGACTTGCCATCCCTCTGTTAGATAGTTGTGGCACAGTGTAGCAAGCATTTCGAGGCCAAATATACAGGATGTGAGCATAGAAATACAAATAGCATCGCTTAGGTAGTTACTACGAGTATTACGTCCGCATATTAATCTAGAATTCCCGTTTCTCCGGTTCTTGTGGGAATTTTGGGATCATCGATGTAAGAATTGTACCTATACAATGAAATTAAGGAAGGGGTATATTGTAAAATGCAAGTAAAACATAGGTAGTTCCGACTACTACAGGGAAGTCAAGTCAAGTTTCCATCGAGTCAGGTTAAGCGTAATATGAAAATACCTTACTGCGAGTAGCTTGCTGTCTTAATGCTGTCTTTCTCTAAAACTAAAACAAGATAGAGAGAGCATCAAATGTATCCTTTACATACGCTTTGGGACCATTGGAAAAATCGGCCCTTACATTTAAAAAAATAATATACAGATTTGTCACAGAAGAAACTAAAAAAGACATCCATTGTTCGATGTTAGTGTACCTAAAAAAATGAGTTCAACTAGTTGTCCAGTAACTATCTGGATAACTAGTTAATTTCATTTTTTTTTAAATATAACCATACGTAACACCCTGTATTTAGGGTATATGCTAATAGAATTGGGAGAAATCGAAAATAGTTCGTTTGTGAAACCACAGATCTACAATTAGATTTAGTTGGTCATGAATAATCCAACTGGGGGCCAATTCTCGAAAAGTCTCGAATTGGAACGAAGCCGAAACGGAACCGTTGTAGACGCTCAGAACAAAGCAATAATTACTTTACGGTGACGCAATTAAACATATTTTAGCACGAGACAGATATTTTGTATTTATTCTGTCAGTAAAATATACCTTATTACTCAAGCGGTAAGTATACAGTGCCAAGCAATATACAGGGTGTAACAAAAAGGGTATGTTAAGCGAAAAGCTATGTAAATAGCACTCTATAGAGAACCTAACCACAAAATTTGAGATCCGAAATCACATGCTTATTTTTCCCGATAGTATGGAGAATTTTTAAATATCTCAGGAATTTTCATACAATCTTGAAAAATAAAATTGTGATTTCGAGTTTCAAATTTAGGAAATAGGTTCTCTTTGTCCGCGTGGACTACAGAATATAGCCCATGTCCTTCTCCGTACTCCAAACTGTATAGGTACATATATGCAAAATTTCAAGAAGATTAAGTAAAGGCTGAAGAGGTAACGAACAAACAAAGTTATTTCGAAGCATACCTACTGGAGAAGATATAAATTGATATCTCAAAGCTGTTCAATTAACGATATTTTATGTAAAAATCAAAATAGAAGAAAATACAAGCGATAACAAAGCGTCCTAAATATCACTTTTATTGAATCGTAAACTGCTTTTAAAATATTCTAAAAAAAATTCACAATAAAAATATAATCTAATACTTGAAAAAGTGAAAAACATATCGCATTCAAATTTTTGCTCGATTCTGATTCACTGATATCGACAAAAGAATATTCAATAAACTTTTTCCAGCGCTATTTTAATTGATTTCGATGAAAAAAGTGTTAAAGCATTACTGGGTACATTCGCGAAATAGGACGAAAAATTCCATCGAAGTTTGATTTATTCTTGGTCCCGGCAATAAAAATCACTCCGCCCAATAAATTTCGCTACAATGACGAATTTCGTGGAACTGTATGGTGTATTATTCGCAATTAACTCGCCGACACTGGAAATAACCGGTCGAAACCGGTTTTACACCGCTTCAAACTGGATATTATAAGGTTTTTATTGACAATTGTCATGTTCGCCGGTTTTACTGTTGCACGTTATGTGTCATTCGTGATCCGTGACGTCTCGTAAAATGAGCCGTTTCGCTTTTATTATTATTATACTAACCTGATTTAGCACACAAGAACTAAGTTAATATGCAAAAAGTTTTATTGTAAGCACCTCTCATTTAAATCTAAAGTCAAGAAACTTAATAAAACAATTAAGGACAGTTCTTGTTGTTTTAGCACCGATTCTACGAAATCGTTCGTTACATATTGCTAAAGTCTATCTATAGATATTAACAATCTTTTTAATTTCTTACAGTCTAATAAGTAACTGACAACATAGTCTTAAAAATCACACTGTGGTCACCAACCCGCCTGCCCAGCGTAGTAACTATGGGCAAAACCCTGTGGCAGTAGCCTTATGGCGTGCCCTGGGGGAGGCCTACGTCCAGCAGTAGACTGTAATAGGCTGAAGAAGAAGAAGAATAAGTAACTGTATTTATTTTAAAGTAATAAATAATTTCTCACTCAAATTTTACGACACGCACGGAAGAAGTTGCACTAAGGTACTCAAGAGAAATCCCGCATAAGCACATGACTAAATATAACTAGGCTCAAATACCTATAGGTACAATATAAAATGTATTTATAATTTTTAGTGAAACCGAGCCTTCCATTAATTTAGATCATGAGATTAATTACTGTGAAATTCCTCGAAAATGTTTAATAGTAGGTACATGAAACTTGAATTTTCTTAATCATTTTGTTTGAAGCTCAAGCGGAATTTCCCATCTCGGCTCCACTTAGTTATCTGAGGTATTAACTATCCTTTTCTATTAATAAATGGAGGTTCATCATTTTGCGTTTAATAATTGCCGAAATCCCTTTTTGAAGGGTGGAAAATGCCCTGAGGTAGTTACCGCTTATACTAATAATACTAATAAGACCGTTGGTACTGCGCCTGATCTCTCTCCGGTCGTGTCGGTTTTCCGTCCTATCGGACTATGAGAGTAACGGAATAGAGAGTGCATCTGTGTTTGCGCACATACTTGTGCACTATAATATCTCCTGCGTACCTGGCCAATCTCCGTAGGGATTGGTCACATTTGCTGAAATACGGTCGGAGATCATCATGATCATCACTAATAAGAATACCAATGGAAAGAACAATTGTTTTCCAAGATAAATATCAATCAATTTCAAAAATTATTATATACTAAAACAGCACACATCACATAATATAGTAATCATCAATCAACACAACAATACAAAATAAAACTTAAACTAGCATGTGGTGTGTGATATTGTATCTATCTGTAGTTACATAAAATTATTAATAAATCATTGAAAACTTCCAGGTTTCCTTGAACTCGTAAAGCAAAGTTGACAATTTCCATTGTATATTCGAGATGCAGCTATTAAATGCGAAAAGCGACATCTTGTTTAGCATCGGCTGTATACTGACAAATCTGAATCGCGGCGAATCAGGAATTTGACTTAGGCCCTCCGCACATGGAGCTACTCAAAAGGAACTAATCACAAACATAAGTTACTAACGAGTTTTTTGAGCGTCACCGCCCATACATTGCCATACAGGTTCGCACACGACGCGACTAGTCACTAACCAGTTAGTAACGCGTTGGCAACTGATCGCGCGCGACGCGTCGTGCCGGTCGCCGAGCTACTAGGTTACCCGAGTTTCCAATATTTCCCCTTGCTAGGTTTTTCGCACGTGTTTATTTGGTAGTAGAAATAACAGGAGTGACTGAAACCTTGCAATGTGAGTAGCGTCGTGTGCGAAATACAGTTTATAACTAGTTTGTAATTCTAATTACTGATTAATTCCGTCATATTTGAGTAGCTCCATGTGCGGAGGGACTTAACCAAAAAATGATAAATAAAGAATATTGTAACACTATATAATACAACGGTACACAAGGAACACCCAGTATTGGTATTTTCCCTTGGACCTCAATAGATGGCGCCACTACATTAGAGATAGAACGCGATATCCTTTCCTTTTTTATATCAATGACCTCAATGCCTGTAAGTAATTCCGTTGTGAGCTTCTCAGTACCAAGCACGCTTTGCGCTTTCACCCTTGTTGAGACGTATAAGTGTCGTGATACTAGAGATTTCGATATCCACTTCTGTTTCTAAGTACTTCCACCAGTCGTTGGGATATTTATGAGCAGTAGACGATATCGTTCGGCTATTTTTTTGTACACCTGTATGTAATGAAGAGACACGAATAAACCCTTGCCATTGTAACTGGGCTGTTTCAACTTTACCTCCGTCCTCTGACGTTACACTGGCGCCCTACACGTGAGGCCAGGCCTGCCTATCGACGTGACGTCATCGTGACCTGCTACGAACTACGCTACGTCAGCAGACCCGCACTACACACATTGATGAGTGGAAGAGGATTTGATACGAAGCCTAAAACATTGACACCAAGATACATTACACGTTCTGGAAGAATTACTACAGTACCACTACCAACAAAGAACTACTCGCCCATAATGGATGCACTTTATGAATATGCCAAAATGAGTCTCCAGAATTATGATGAAGAGAGTTGTGACCCTGATGGATTCGACTACCAACTGTTCCCCTCGACGTCGATATCCTCGATGGACGTCCAGGAGTTGGAAGTTTATTAGAGAAGAATCAGGATGTCTTTGAATCTAACGGCGCACCAGCTGTTATTATATTATTAGCACCATAACAGTCGTTATGACTGACCATCAAGCCCTTAAATGGCTCATGTCTCTTAAATCGCCGACGGGGCGATTAGCCCGTTGGGCTCTACTATTGCAACCATACGATATCACTATAAAATATATCTCTGGACGCGTAAACGTCGTTGCAGATTCCTTGTCCCGTCCTAGTTGTGATCCATCTTCAGAACAAAATTGTGGAATTTGTACTGTGGTGGTAGATATGCCTTCGAAAAATAAGGAAGTTATAAAGAAGGAACAACTCAAAGATGAAGAAATTGAAAAGATTATACGTAGCTTTGAAAGCACAGACGAAGAAAATGCTAGATACTGGAGTAGAAAAGGTTATTTTATGAATGACGACCTTTTGTATCGTTATAACCCAGACGCTGATGTAGGAACCAGTCAGTTGGTCATTCCCAAGCCAGAACAAGCTAGCATCATTACTGCTTATCATAACCAAGCTACTGCTGGACATTATGGAGTTGACAAGAAGAGGCAAGCTTCTCCTAATTACCAGCCAGGAGATCTGGTATTAGCTGCTACCCATGTACTGAGTAAATCAAGTCAAGGCTTTAGCTCTAAGTTAGCTCCACGACGTGATGGGCCTTATGTTATCTTACGTCGTCACGGCCCCAGTTCATTTGAAATAGCAAGCACCGACACTAAGAGTCCTGTTGGTATATACCATGCATCTGCCCTTGCTCGCTATCATTCTGATGATGCAACTGTGCCAGAACCCACACTTCCAATCAGAAAAAGAGGAAGACCTAGGAAGGTGGAAAACATTAAGAAACCCGCTGCTGTTAAAGTCACTAGACCCCGTGGCCGGCCCTCCAGAAAAGTTCGTTCACAGGAGTAATATAGTGCTACTGTCCTATTCGTCGAGACGCCTTCATGGACATAGGGGGAGAGCTGTAACACTATATAATACAACGGTACACAAGGAACACCCAGTATTGGTATTTTCCCTTGGACCTCAATAGATGGCGCCACTACATTAGAGATAGAACGCGATATCCTTTCCTTTTTTATATTAATGACCTCAATGCCTGTAAGTAATTTCGTTGTGAGCTTCTCAGTACCAAGCACGCTTTGCGCTTTCACCCTTGTTGAGACGTATAAGTGTCGTGATACTAGAGATTTCGATATCCACTTCTGTTTCTAAGTACTTCCACCAGTCGTTGGGATATTTATGAGCAGTAGACGATATCGTTCGGCTATTTTTTTGTACACCTGTATGTAATGAAGAGACACGAATAAACCCTTGCCATTGTAACTGGGCTGTTTCAACTTTACCTCCGTCCTCTGACGTTACAATATCTCAATCGTCTTTAGCCTATTGCAGTCCACTGCTGGACGTAGGCCTCCCCCAGGGTACGCTACAAGGCTACTGCCACAGGGGGGTTTGCCCATAGTCACCACGCTGGGCAGGCGGGTTGGTGACCGAATATGTCAATATATATATACAGGATGTCCCAAAACTCAACGTCAAGCCGAAACGGGGTGACAGGATTGATCATAACCATCACGAGAAAAATCTGAAAAAAAATCTATCCCATGCAGTTTGAAAATTATGGGCATTTTAAGAAAAACCTAGAAATTTGATCAAACTGTACCATTTTTCGGTTATTGTGGTTATTCTTTTTTATTTTTGTTCATTTGAACTTTGGAAACGTAATCCTAAATAACATTTCTAGAATCCCAATAAAAAATAATGACACAATTGCCTCAAGTTTCCGAGAATTGAGACTATTTGTTAAACTACGAATTTAAAATTTTCAAGATTCGTCGACTTTGACAGGCCCTCCTATAAAAAAAATGTACTAGAGTGCCTTGGCAAGTGGCATTAAAAGTTGGCGCATTTAATCAGAATTCTAAAATGGTACAATACTTGTTAGTTCCATACAATAGAAAAGAGTAAAAAAATTAAAACCTCAAGTAACCCGATTTTTGCTATCTCATTTTACTCAGTTAAAATGTTTTTAATTCACACAAGCTCTAGGTAGGTTCTTAATTTTAAGACAAAATGATGAGAGAGATGGATAATGGGTATGTTCGCCATGAGTGAGCGAGACAGATAGTGACGCCACTTTTACCAAAGTGAAAAAAAGTTAGTAAAATTAGTAAAATAATTAGGTTTGTTGGAATAAAAGTCAGATGATAGAGAAATAACGTTTTTTATTACAATAAATGTTCAAATTGTTTACCATCAGCCTCAATACAAGCCCTACATCTTCTTAAAAAAGATCTACTTATTAGTCGGGCATATCTTCGAGAGTTGATCGCCTCAGCTGCTTGAGAAATGCGTTCACGCAGGTCGGCTACGTTCTCAATGGGCTTTGAGTAAACTTTTTCTTTGAGAACTCCCCAATAGAAAAAATCCAGGGGATTTAAATCTGGTGAACGGGCGGGCCACGAGATAGTGCCCGAACGTCCAATCCACCTTCCCGGATATTCCTGGTCAAGGAAATCTCTTACTTGCACTGCGAAATGCGCTGGGCAGCCATCTTGTTGAAACCACATGTCGCGAAGATCTGCTAGTGGTACGTCCTCTAACAGGGTTGGTAAATCTTCTCTTAAAAAATGTAGGTAATTAGTTCCATTCAAGTTCTCAGGCAGTTCAATAGGCCCAATAATTTTACCGTTTAAAATTCCGGTCCACAGGTTTACTTTAAAACGATACTGGGATCTATCTTCTCGCATTAAATGTGGATTCTCCACATGCCACTCGTGATAATTGTGCAAGTTCATGTAACCATCTTTTTTAAATGTCGATTCATCTGACCAGAGAATTTTTTGGATGAATTGGGGATTCTCATTATGCCTCTGTAGCATTGTTCTACAAAAAGAAATCCTTTCCTGATAATCTCGAGGTAGAAGACTTTGAACTCGTTGTACGTGAAACGGATGCATTTCGGCTCTTTGTAAAATACGATGAGCAGTGCTTTTCGGTATTCCCGTTCTTTCTTCAATTCCACGTACGGAAATACTTCGGTCACGTGCGACCTCTTGCAATACTTCTTCCTGGAAAGGAAACACAGGTCTACCTCCAGCCTGTATTTGATTCGGGAAATGGCCGCCCTCTGTGAGTGAACGGTGCACATTAACAAACACGCGGTGATCCGGGTAGCGCTCTAAATTTGGATATCTTTCACGATAAAGTCTAGCGGCAGCACTTGCGTTGCATCTGCATTCCCCATAAATGAGGTGCATGTTCGCATATTCTTGTGAAGTGTAGCGCGTAGGCATGGTAGATAAAAAGGATGCCAACACAAAAGTCCAGAGAGAAGCCAAAGTTGCCGGTATGTTATCAACAAGTCCAATTCACAAAGATTCAAGTCCAAAAAGAGAAGCCAAAGTTGTTAGTACTAAATCAACACAAGCGAATACGAACGTGCGCAGTAGACGAATGAGCGAAACGTACTAACTGGTTGGTGTCGGACTGGTAGCGTAGCCATTTGCTTGGCTGAAACTAGTGCGAATGAAACAGATAGATGCCATAGCATCTATCTGTTTCATTCGCACTCGTTTAAACGACGCATCTCCGTCTCAATGCGTGGCGTCACTATCTGTCTCGCTCACTCATGGCAAACATACCCATTATCCATCTCTCTCATCATTTTGCCTTAAAATTAAGAACCTACCTAGAGCTTGTGCGAATTAAAAACATTTTAACTGAGTAAAATCTGATAGCAAAAATCGGGTTACTTGAGGTTTTAATTTTTTTACTCTTTTCTATTGTATGGAACTAACAAGTATTGTACCATTTTAGAATTCTGATTAAATGCGCCAACTTTTAATGCTACTTGCCAAGGCACTCTAGTACATTTTTTTTATAGGAGGGCCTGTCAAAGTCGACGAATCTTGAAAATTTTAAATTCGTAGTTTAACAAATAGTCTCAATTCTCGGGAACTTAAGGCAATTGTGTCATTATTTTTTATTGGGATTCTAGAAATGTTATTTAGGATTACGTTTCTAAAGTTCAAATGAACAAAAATAAAAAATAATAACCACAATAACCGAAAAATGGTACAGTTTGATCAAATTTCTAGGTTTTTCTTAAAATGCCCATAATTTTCAAACTGCATGGGATAAATTTTTTTTCAGATTTTTCTCGTGATGGTTATGATCAATCCTGTCACCCCGTTTCGGCTTGACGTTGAGTTTTGGGACACCCTGTATATATATATATATATATATATATATATATATATATATATATATATATATATATATATATATATATATATATATAACCACAATCTTTAATACAATACAAAATGATTGTAATAACTTATAATTTTGATGTAAGTTTACTGGATTCCCTCAAAAAAATGTTATTCGATAAGATACCAGTAGTTCAGAACGCCATTAATTCGAAGCTGAGTGGAAAACACCGTTAAGAAAGTTTCTAAAGTCGTTAGTAGCGACTTACTTATCTACCATCGCGGTGGATACTTTTTGTCTTATGGATGCAAGTTATCCTCTCAAAGTATTTTATAGATTTCCAAGTAAATTGCAGCTTTTCTTGTAAACTTCCTTATTCTATACCAGTGGACGCCCGCGACTCCGTCCGCGTGGACTACAGAAAAAACAAAATTTCGAAATTATCAGGGATAAAAACATTTTACCGGGATAAAAAGTAGCCTATATGTTAAGTGCGACCTGTCACAATATATTCCTGAAAACTGCATCGAAATCGGTTCAGCCGTTCCTGAGATTAGCGTGCAGAAACGCACAGACAAATAGACAAACCGACAAACAGACAAAAATTCCAAAAATCATTCTTTTGGGTACTATTGCGTTGATAAAGGTCTCCTATAGTATTTTTTCTCATATATCTTCCATGTACAGACAGCGATTCGTTATATTTTCATTATATGTATAGATAGATGTACACTACAGGAAAATAAACGGGACTAGTAATTTCTCGGAAATTATGCTGTCTGAGGTATTGTCTATTGTTAGGTACCTACTGTTTTAGGAGTTGCTGAGTAATTTATTTTACGCATGTAACTATCGTGGCCATATCGTTGAATCACTACATATTATAAAAGAAAGTCGCTTGCCGCTGTCTGTCCGTCCCTGTGTATGCTAATCTTAATCGACCATTTCACGAAATGACTATTAAAAATATTTGACCACGACATAACTATGCCAATCACTACTTACAGTCTAATGTTATTCTGATATACAGAGTGATCTCTGGTCGTCAACGTTCCCGAAAACTACGGAATCTCCTCATCACCACGATCATTTTTCTCCATGGAAGCATACCTGGGAAGTGTCTGGTTTCCAAAATATTAGGGTCCAAAGTTCAGTAAATAGACTGCGTTTTTCTGCATAAATGCACATAGTCGCGCGTAGCAAGATTTTTTCACGAGAAATAATTAATTGGTATCTGTTTATGAAAAAACTAGCATAAACACTGGACACTATAAATTTCGAACGATGAAGTATTAAAAAAAAAATTACATCGTTTCCCAGAATTTTTTTTGGCATAAACTTACTTTATTTGATGTATAGAGTACGTACCCTTCGTTAAGGATGGCAACGAAAAAACACCCTGTATACCCACAATAACGTCAAGTTTTATCATAATCCTTTCGATAGATTTAGCGAAAAAGTGTAACGAACATGAAATTCTTAGAAACTTATACATACCTACAATGTTATAAACTAGCTTCAATTTCTTAAGAAAAATGAAGGTAGTCAGCAAATTGGTGATTTAATTTCATTACAACCGCATTTGTACCACTCGACAGTTGACCGCGAATCGCTTCGCGCGCGTTATGATCCACGATGATTATGATTTCTGAAGTATTTCGTAATTTGTTCATCTTATATGCCTTCTTAATGGCAAGTTACAATAGATCTTTTTTGATTTATGTATCTTATAAACCTTTCATTAGGTAAATTTATGATATTCGAGCTGAACCCTTTCTTTTTGAATTGTATATAGATTAATGTATAATATTAAGTGTAGCACTAAAGATGTAGAAATATTATGTAGCATAATAAATACTAAATAACCAATAACCTACGAACTAAAATTATTTGCAATAATAACTAAACCTACGTAAAAAAAAATGTATGTATACATTAAAAAATTAAATGTGTGCAGTCTATTTTATGTCTATTTTGATTTTATGTCTTTATTGTGCTACCTGTAAATTTGTTACCATAACTAGGGTTAACTGGTAGAAATTGCTATGTAGCATTAAGTTCGCCTGTGCACAATATTTTAAGTACATTAAAAAACTATCTTTCTATCTAAAGATCACATCACTTCTTCAGTTTTTAGCATCCTTGTCTCATCATAATAGTTTTGAATTTAAATATCATAGAGAAAGTGTGTACTCGTATGTACTATCTCTGTTTCGAATAGTTTTCAGAAATGGCAAAACTTTGGTCAAAGTGTATCAGACAAAATGGAGGTTCATGGTAGACTGAGAGCTGTGTTCTAATTCAATATCCTTGATCATAAATATTCTGTTCTTCTAAGCAATGGGTTCGTAACCTATCTTCGAAAGTCATTTGTTCGATTTACAAAAATTCAACAGAATGTTTGATCGTTTTTTTTTTAAACTACCTTTAGTCGGTTTATCGGTTTTATCTTGCTTAGAGCCAGGTAAATTAAAAATCATTGTTACCTGTTAATTTAAGTTTAGTAAGTAAAATTAGCTTGTTATAATGTTTACTTCATCTTATGATAGGTTATTATTTTAAATTTTGTTATTAACTTGGTACACGGGAGTCATCTATTCGTTTGTCGATCTAGTGACAAGCGCAGCAGTAATAAATATTTAGCAATACATTCGTCTATGCCAAAAGTGTACTTACCCCCTAGTCTATTAAATTCACCTGCGGTACAGTTTTACGTGAACGTGTTGCAGTAACTTAAAAGTTATACTTGTTTGAGCTGTTTTTATTGAAACAACTGAACCTGAATACTATTATTACTATTAAGGGACCTAACTCGGTTGAACACTACTTAAATATTATATAATTAAACTGTATATAATATTGCTGGCTTAATAATATTTCTGGCTATTTTAATTCAATAACATTTTTTTTAAATCGAAAATTGTTGAGTTAATTGGTTTCCGCATTAATACGGCTATTAATGGAAATTTATCTATCTCACTACCTATATGTATTTTCAGTTTCTACAAAAGAGATATTATCTATGTAAATTGAATAAATAGAATAAATCGAGCTAAATTATGACAAACCAATAAAATAAATAGACAACCATAAAATGTAACTACCCGCAATATATAAAAATTGAAGTAGATTTTATTTTTTTGAAGGCCAGACCAAAGGTAAATTAGCAATGTATTTAACAAAAAAATTTTTGGAGCTTAGACCAAATGTAAAAATTCTACCTTCACTTAAAGAAATACATTAAAGATGATTCCCTAGTACCATGATAGTTGATAAAATCAATTCAACTTCTCGAATTTCAATTGTTTATTGGATTTGGATTGAAACTTTTCCGGGTCCCTATCTTTTCTAAACTACTTCTTGTAAAGTGTTATTCAGTTTGCATGCCAGTGGATGTTGTCGTGCGCTTGGTACAAAAGTTTAGGCGCTTATCCATAGTTTTATTGAACACTACTAGTGTTCCGTATAAAGATTTACATCTATACATACAGGGTGTTTTTTCGTTGCCACCCTTAACGAAGGGTACGTACCTACTCTATAGATTAAATATAGTAAGTTTATGCCAAAAAAAATGCTGGGAAATAAAGTAATTTTTTTGAAAAAAAAATGTATTATTTGATCGGGCGAAATTTATAGTGTCTAGTGTTTATGCTAGTTTTTTTATAGACAGATATTAATTAGTTCTCATGAAAAAATCTTGCTTCGGGCGTCTGTGTGCATTTATGCAGAAAAACGCAGTCTATTTACTCAACTTTGGACCCTAATATCTTGGGAACCAGACACTTCCCAGGTATGCTTACATGGAGAAAAATGATCGTGATGATGAGGAGATTCCGTAGTTTTCGGGAACGTTGACGACAAAAAATCACCCTGTGTAATTGTCATACAGTTAGATTCTTTAGTGACGTCTTCATAAATGCTAAGCAGTGTCTTATATACAATAATTATCTATAGTTAGGTGTAAATATTAGTTCGTCAGCCTAATGCAGTCCACTACTGGATGTAGGTCCCAGGGCACGCCACAAGGCTACTGCCATACTTTTTACTCATTTACCACGCACGGCACGCGGGTTAGTGACCGTTATTATTACCGGCTGTGACTATTTATACTTAGTATTAAGTAATATTTATTTATAAACATTATTAAGAAAATGAAAAAAAAAAAATTCTTCATCTGAGTGACATTTGAACTCACGACCTCTCGCATACCGTGCTTTTGCTCTAACCAACTGCGCTATCGGCTCAATAAACTCGGATGACGAATTTGACCATCTCTTTTACATTACGTTTTTGGCAACGTTATTTTTTTCATCATAATATTTATTTATTGATAAAACCTTACCATGCCATAATAAAACACTAGAAAGGGTAATTAGATAACATTTAGGAATCCTGTCATTATCCTTTGAGATTATTAAACGACTAAATTTCGAAGTTTAAGAGTCTCGTGAATATTTATGGTTTCAATGTAACATTCTAATTTGCTGGATATTAATCCTTTGGGTTTAAGAAACGCCAGATATAATGGCTTCTTTTATTTTGGTAATTGCGTTTTACTTCTATATTGTTAGATAATGTTGGTAAGATTAACTAAAACAAAGTGATAAAATAAATGAAAACATAATTATTTTTTACTAAAACAAGCGAGGTAAAACGAGAAAGTTTTCCTGAGTTAATTATTTCTTGTTTATTGGTATAACAAATTTTCCTTTAAAACGACAACAGGTTTTTATACGTAACGATATAATTCTCTTAAATTAAATTTATCGATATTTGATAGATTTGTTACCGTTGCGCTTGTTAGTGATTAGCTCATACTGCGCTGCATACTACACTAGTGATTGTAGTTCTACATATCTCCTCCATGTATTTTCTTTATGAATCTAACCTATTTCTGTTTGGAAAGCGCTAGATTCTAGTCCCGTTGCTTGTCTAAAATATAGCGCCGAGTTCAAGACAACTTTAACTCGCCTGAGACAACAATCGATTTTTAGTGATGTGCAGTATCGAGTATATCGATAATGTATAGGTACTTTAATGATATTTTTCGTGAGTTAGAGCTATATGTATGATTTAATATTACTATCACTAGGACTAACAAGCTCACAAACTACTTACTAGAACAAATAATAGAATAGTGTATAAAAACCTATGAACCAATCTGATCCATTTTTTATCATTGGATGTACAATGTAATGTGCCTACATTTTTGCTTTGTGTTGCTAAATTGACAACGGTCAAAGACATGAACGAGTAATGAGCATATCTAGTTTTAAAGGTTGGAAAAATAATTGCTGTGATACTTATATCATAAAAATGACTTCAGACATCTGGTTTTAAAATGTTATAATAATTAAAATATTTATACGCTCCGTGATCTCTGTCTACGCTTTCGGGAAAGAAACGTGGTTTAAGTATGCATTAAAGGCTAATGCGACGGTCAGACTAAGATTTAAAAAATATTTATTATTATCAGTTATTTCTTTACATAATCAATTCATAAAGTGTTTAATAAATAAAATGAATCACGTTCTAAGCTAAGTATCGACATCGCACAAAAACATCCCTATCCAGGAAACAGTGACAAGCAACAACTTAATGGAATTCCTATTTCTTCCAAACACTTGCAATGTTTATTTTTACATTTAACATTGTATTTTACTGACTGCCGCCTCCATACATTCACAATGAACATAAAAGGAAAACCATAAAAAAGGTAAGCGTTATTGTATAAAAAAGAAATATATTATAATAAAATCCAAGGCTTTGGATCGAATAAAAACTATTATTTTTGTTATGGGAAAGTGAACTGTCATATAAATGTCTTTTTTGAAGGGACTGCATATAAAAAAGATGTAGGGTCCGTCATGGAATAACTCCTATGCCTGATTTGGGGAACAAAATATTTTGTATGCAGTGACACAAAAATGTGGTTATATACATAGTAACTAGCGCCATCATCCAAAAGAACTATACGGTGAAACGCACTCTATCAGCCTTTTGTATTCAAATTTGGTTATACGACCCATTCCGGGAGGTCCGATGACGGTTTAAGTTCATTCCTGTCCTCAGATTATGCGACCATCTTTGTTTCCTATGTATGATATGGTAATAACAACAAAAATATATAATAAATAGTATCGTACAGTATATTAAAGTTGTCTTAAAAGGGCCTATACATCTTGGTTACGGCCCGATGCACGACTCTTATAGGACCGGCCCCCTGATTACGTAAAAGCAATAGCAAAGCCCAAGCAAAGCGATAGCGAAAATTGTACAATATTCGCCTTGAAATGTCAAAGTTACTTTGAAATTTATTTAACGTAATACGAATTTGACAAGCAATCAACGATTTTTGTACAATTTTCGCTATCACTTTGCTTTTGCTAGTTAGGTAATGAGGGGGCGGGACTCTGTTGTACCCTGAATTTCGAAAGATCAATAATCAACAGTACTTAAAAATTTACAAAATATTAGAGGAATTTAATAATTATCCTTTACAAACATCTTATTGATACCGTTAGATTACTCAAAATAAATTATTTAAGGTAAACACGAAAGATTCCCACCCCTGATACAAATACACCGAAGACAAAATAATCACATCCTCCGATATTCCTGTTCCACTAATATTATTACAAAATCCTGGTATATTAACTACGCGTACGCACATAGTTTCAGCAAGTGTGTCAAACTAAGTATGCTGCTACATCATTACGTACAAATTTATGCTTATAACCCTTAACAAATATTGATATGCTTCAATTGTTAGTAATAAACAGGAAACTAAAGCTAACTACGCTAACTAAGGATAAGATTTCAAAGCCTCGAGCGCACCGGATGCGTATGCGTGCACGTAAGCGTAGACGTACACGTACCTCTGAGTTGTAATCTATGGAACTGTATAGGCACGGGCAGATCAGATGCGTATGCGTAGTCGTAAGCATAGACGTCAAGCGGTGACAGTTCCATTACGTGTACGTCTACCCTAACGTGCACGCATACGCATCCCGTGCGCTCGCGGCTTTATAGAGTTTACCTCTTTATAATATTAGTATAGACACATAAGCTATAGGGCGCAACTATCGCTTCGTTCTATTGTGCCCAGCGTAAGCCAAATTTTCTTGCTTTTCTACTTATTGATAATGTCACTGCCATGAGGTTTATATCTGTGCTCACAGAACATTTGTAAAGCGCTCTCTATAGCTAGCTAGGATGTTCCGTGCCCATGTCATAGTCATAATAATATTATTCACTATAAAATATTAATACGAATGAGATTTGAACTCACGACCACTCGCAAACCGTGCTTTCGCTCTAACCAATTGAGCTATCAGGTCAATGAACTCGGATGACGAATTTTACCATCTCTTTTAAATTACATAATTGGCAACGTTATTTTTCATCCTTATATCCATATACAGGATGTTTTTTTGTGGCCACCTTTAACGAAGGGTACGTATTCTATACATGAAATAAAGTAAGTTTATGCCAAAAAAAAATGCTGGGAAAAAAAAAATTTTTTTTTTGAAAATTTTTTTTAAATTCCTTGATCGTGCGAAATTTATAGTGTCTAGTGTTTATGTTAGTTTTTTTATAGACAGATATTAATTATTTTTTCGTGAAAAAATCCTGCTACGCGCGTCTATGTGCATTTATGCAGAAAAACGCAGTCTATTTACTCAACTTTGGACCCTAATATTTTGGAAACCAGACACTTCCCAGGTATGCTTCCATGGAGAAAAATGATCGTGATGATGAGGAGATTCCGTAGTTTTCGGGAACGTTGACGACCAAAAATCATCCTGTATATTATTCACACCTATTGCATGCAAAGAGGTTGGCTAAAGTTTGTCTCACACCTTTTTCGTCTGATTCAACCTTAGAATACCTAAAGCTATGTTCCCGTTTACTCGAGAGTTTTGAAAGGGCTTTTTTATACCCATTGTCATCGAACAGCTGTTAATAAGTCTATTGCTAAACACAGGCTTCTTCCAACATCCTCCACTGCGACCTGTATTTCGTGAGAAGCAGATATCCGTGATCCTGACTAGACTTACTTTATATCTACCTTATAAAGATCTTATCAACCTAACTTCTACAAAAGTAATGGCATTGTCGGTAATTCCATCAGTAGGTGAATATTGCTTAGGCACTAGTAGGTACTACGTAACTTAGTTAGGCTTTGCAAACGTAGAAAAGAGAATACAGTCACATGTGAAATATACATGGTGTTTTTTTGTCGTCAACGTTCCCGAAAACTACAGAATCTCGCCTCATCATCATGATCATTTTTCTCAATGGAAGCATACCTGGGAAATATCTGGTTCCCAAGATATTAGGGTCCAAAGTTGAGTAAATACGAGTAAAGGTTTTTCCGTCCAAAGTTGAGTAAATACGAGCATAAACACTAGACATTACTCGCCCGCGTTCGTTTCTGGCATAAATAAATAGGTACAGTACGTACCGTTCGTTTGGCAACGAAAAAACACCCTGCATATATACTCGTACGTACGCATAAAGAAGAAGTCAGTGTTTTGATCTGATCGAGTAAAATTAACCTAATTATATACTGACATCTATAGACGAACTTATAACGTATGCATCAAACATTGCGTATGGCGCGAAAACAAAAGTTTTACAAATAAAATGGCTCGATCAGTCCATGATTGACAAAAATGTAAATCGAGATAAAAATTTACATACGTACTCTATCCCATGCATTCCTTTTGCGACATATAGACTTTATTTGATGTATAGCAGTACAAGTACGTACCGTTCCGTGGTTCGGGAAGGGTGTGAACGAAAACGAAAAATGACACCCTACATTATATACGATAATATAGTCTCGCACACGATAATTAAGATGTGCAGTAGTGTGTAAATCACACTTTCACATTTCACCAGTTAGTCTATTAAGTACCATATGGTTAGGGGTGAGCCTAACGCCGCATTTCACATGTGAAATACTAAAACGAAGTCGTATATACCAACTTATTCGCAGAGAAATCTTATGCAAAATACTGTCTTTCCATAAAAATACAGTTGAACGTTAGAGGTTCATTATTCAAATTGCGTCTTGTCTTTCTGTAGCGGTAATAGCCTAAGAGCCAATTGTCCTGTTATCTATCTCATCGAGTATTTCACATTAGCTTATTGATTAAAAGTGCTCTGCAAACTTCTATATGTGTGCTCCCCTGCTAGACATAAGGCACAGACCAAAGTACTTTACGTAAGAATAAGTGTGCCCGAGATCATGATACAAGTTTGATTTATTCTTGAATACATACATATTATTGTCAATGCTCATTATTCCTTGAAGTGGCTGGGCATAAGTGTGCAACCTATTTTTACATACCTATTTTTCACCTTGACTATTCTTGAATACATATTATGTACGCTTATTTTTATTTTTATCCGTTGCAGAGCTGTTTATATGGCAAAAGTTAATTTTCAAATAATAAAGCGAAAGGACACTTTTTTACGTACGTTTAAGGTCACAATTTTAGTTTTGTACAATTTTCTTGCATTTTATTTATACTATCTATCTAACTTCTATATCTATATCTTCTTCTATCTATATTTAATTATCTATCTATATATCTATATAAATATAATAAAAATGTAACGGATCGATGTTTGTGCACGCTAATCTCAGAAACGGCTGGACCGATTTCGATGCAGTTTTCAGAGATATATTATGTCAGATCCCACTTAACATATGGGCTACTTTTTATCCCGGGAAAATGTTTTTATCCCGGATAATTTCGACATTTTGTTTTTTTTGCAGTCCACGCGGACGGAGTCGCGGGTGTCCACTAGTATGAATAATAAATCTCCCAAGAACGGTTACTAAAATGTGTCTGGCACAATTTAGCGCAACTTAATCGCATAGTCTACAAGTTAGCAGTTTGAGTAATTGCATCTTACACTATAATCGGCTATCGAGGCTTCGCTCACAGGACAGAGTTGAGTTTAACTTCCCAATGATACACGTTACGTAGGTACGGTACACCGTTCAATTAAAGGCCCGTTTGTCAGAAATCACTTTTTAGATTAGGTTTTCAAAGAAATTGACATAATTAAAATCGGAAAAAAAATACACAATCATATTTGATCTGGTGATATTTTTGGTTCAAACGAGCAATAAGGTAAAATTAATAGCATTTTGAGTGCTACAAGACTTGGGGTAGAGCAATTTTGATGAAAATTTAACGTTTCAATTGCTAACTAGTTTTCTCAAGGATGTGATTGGACATCACAGAGATATATTAACCAAAATCTTAAATAAACTAAAGACCTATAATTCAATACTAAAAACGACATAGTAAAATGTTTGCCTGCACAGATTTAATTATTTTTCAGGAGAATGCGGCCTTGGTCTCCTAAGATAGCGGTGCCGTCACAATACGGCATAATACTGGCGGCTACTACGTATTTGCGTCTTCTTGGCTTTCTACAGGTGCCGCTGACGCGTATTTGCGTCCTCACACTAGGCGTTGAACTGATGTCGGCATTAGAAAATCTGCCGGCAGTGAATATGTAAAAGAATTTAATTCAAAAGTAATAAAGTCCGAAGTATCATAGCTAAAAGCAACGATTTTAAATATTCATTATTTAAAACACGAATTAATTCGAAATCCAGAGGAATCCGAATTAAGTTCCCTTCCCGGCATGCTAGGAAATTAGAGTACCTGGACAAGACTCATTTAAATTTCATATCCGTGTTGCATCCGCTTTGCGAACTTTACCAGTTTGCATTAGACGTGAGTTTCTTTCTGAGGGAAACCATATACATTGCTGCTGTAATCAGAGCTGGGCAAGCGCCTTGACCCAATGTATAGGATATAGGGAAACCATATTATACATTGGCGGTGTGATCCGAACTGGGCCAGCGCTTTGGCCCAGTGTATAGGTAAAGGTGCCGTTGGTGGTACGTTGGTAGTCTGTTGGCTAACCATGTATACTGCTATAATTAAAGCTGGGCGAGCGTCTTGGCCTAATGTACGAGTAAACAGGTGTAGTTGACGATATGCTGGTAGAATTTTGAGTAATCTACATTGCTGTCATCGGAACTGGGACAAGCCTTAGCCCATTGTATACAGGTACAGTTGGCACTATGCTGGTAGTTGGCGACAAACCGGTAGGCCAATCGTCTTTTTTGTGCACATAATAATCCACTCAAAATAGACATAAAAAGTTATAACCTAAGACAAATTCGCATAGAGCTGAAAATTGGTAGACACATTGAGTACAGCATTATAAATGAAATGTTAAAAATCGACATCGATCCCACGTGTGCAAAATTTTTTAGCCAAGGTCAAAGGTGATAAACATTCTCTGTCCGCGACTGTACATAACTATATATATAAAATCACGCCGCTATCCCGGAAGGGTAGGCAGAGATCACGGATCTTCATTTGGTACGGTCCTGACACACCCCTTTCGCTTCATCTACATTCATGATATACATAAGTGTACATAACTGCTTATTAAAAATTTTAACTAATACTTTTTACAAAATGCTCAATAGAAAATAAACATAAAAGACGAAATAATGCGACTACAGTAGAAAATGAGCAGAGTGGCGCGCCATTATCGTGTTGGGGTAAGCACTAAGCACGCAAGACGTGGTTAGCTAGTGATGGGGTAAAATAACATCGATCATTCTTACAATCTTTAAGATTTATATAGACACCATTCTTTGTAATACAATGAAGCGTAATGAAGTGGCTTATGACAATGGATAAGGTTTAATTATACGTTATTTTTGTGGGGCCTATACAGGGTGTGTATGACAGCCAGGCAAATACTGAAATTCTGAAAAAGTACCATTGTTTTAAGTTGTACGACAGTGTTATTACTCGCAGGAAATGCATTTTTAATTTTATTAACCGCAATGTATGCTTTCCGCGCCAATTGTATCAGGTGATCATGAGCATCATCATCATCATCAATCATGAGCTTATTGGTTATTGTGTGATACATAACTGTTTTTTGGACCTACTTGTGACTCTCCATTATGGTTGGTTGCCATACCATTACTATTGGGGTTGATCAGTATTTAGAACTTTTTTGGACCAACTTTTTTTCCATAGGTTTAAATTTTGTTTTTAAGTCATTATCTAAGGTCTACTTAAACGAACTACACAATTTAAAAAAAAATTAAAATAATTTCGGAAAATTTTGGAATTTTCCTGCGAAAATTTCAGTGATTTTCGCCTCAGAATCATGGTTTGAAGTCGCCATATCAATGTTTCTGGTCTGTTCACCTGTATTTTCTAAATCTTATTGCAAGTCCGATAGTAAGTCATTGGATTTATTAAAATACAGGGTGTAACATAAAAGGTATTTTAAGCCAAAAGCTATGTAAAAAGCCCACTAAAGAGAACCTATCCACAAAATTTGAGCCTTGAAATCACATGTTTAATTTTCAATGTTGTATGAAAATTCCTGAGATGTTTGAGAATTCCCATACTATAGGTATATGGAAAACTAAACATGTGATTTCGAGTCTCAAATTTTGTGAATAGATTCTCTATAGTGGGCTATTTACATAGCTTTTCGCTTAACATACCTTTTTTGTTACATCCTGTATATATGACATTAAATATACCATTGAAATATACTACTTACGTATAAAAACATAGTCCATAAAATTCAATTACACCGAACTTCAAATTCAAGATTTTCGATATCGTTGCACACAACCCTATTTGCACTCCTATGCACTGAAGCGTAGGACAATGGTTACGTCACTAGACGCAAATTGGCGGGAGGCAAGATGGTGCAAAATACAGGGTGTGTGAATGTCCAATAGTCGGCTAGGACCGCTAGATATTAGACGGAAACCGCTTGATTACTGAGTGTAATTTAACACGATTAAGTTAAACGATTTGTACGAGTACAAAGGTAGATGTTATTAACGTAACTTTTTAAGTTAGATTATAAACTGATAATGGGTTTAATCAGATGATATGTCAATACTAGTTGTTAATGTTAGCTCTCTTCGCATGGACATATTATTATGAAATAAACTTCTTTCGTGGAAAAAAACTAATTCTCGGGTTAAAATGCTCCTACATAATCTTCCCAGTAATTTTGACTTTTTGAATCAAAAAATTAATAATTATGGAGCTATGACATCATAACTATAGGTATAATCTGAGGTGATCTGAGGAAAGTGATATTATCAGTAAAAAAAATATTCAGACTAAGATAGTTATCTTATAATGTATCACTTATATGCTTTAGCTTTTTAGTTACAAGGTATATCTATAGAGATATGTGATAGCCCAGTGGTTAAGACGTGCACCTTCCAAACGGGAGGCGTATGTTCCTAGTCACGGGCCTGTACCAATGAATTAATTTCATGTACAGATTTTAATGTTGTAAAATTGTTACTTAGCTCGTGCCTCGGAAAGCACGTAAAACTGTTGGTCCTGCGCCTGATCTCTCTCCAATCGTGTCGGCTTTCCGTCCCATCGGACTATGAGAGTGAGGGAATAGAGAGTGCATCTGTGTTTGCGCACACACTTGTGCACCATAATATCTCCTGCGTAGCTAGCCAATCTTCGTAGAGATTGGTCGCCTTGGTCGAAATACGGTCGGAGAACTCGGAGATCATCGTATCTATAGATTTATATATACAAATGTTAAACGAATAAAAACCCATTTTCGTTTTTTATAGAGGGCTACTTTCAGAGCTTGTCGCTATACATACCACTTCCGGGAAGTCTCCTAATTCCTATATTTCGTCCATCAGTAGCACCTCACATTTCAATATAACGAATTTCCTTTCATAAAACGATTTTCCAACAAAATTATCGGGCATCGACTTCAAGATATTCCCATTGAAGTCTTAATACCGTTTATTCATTGCTGAAAACTTCGCATTATAAATTGAGAAGTCCAATAACAAAATTTAATAAAGCGTTGCGCTTAGTTTAAGTCGGTGTCACAGACTAACTATACTGGCAGTAGTTAAACTTTAATTTCTTTCAAGTGTGTTTACTGTGTATTTTTATAACTAACTTTGAAAGCGGCTAGATCTATTTACTTAAATATGAACTGTTTAAATATGTATTTTGCATTAAAACTAGTTTTATGTTACAAGGAACACCGTTAATGTTGAGATGGTTTGGGCATGTGGAGAGGATGGATGAAAGTAGATTGACAAAGAAAGTGTACAACGGAAAAGATCAAATTGGTGAAATTCTAGAAAAAGGTCAGGTCAAGAGCACCCTAAACCGAAGAACGTGCATGAAGAATATCATGAAAGTAGAAGAAGCGAAAGAGGTGTGTCAGGATCGTAGCAAATGGAGATCCGTGATCTCTACCTACCCCTTCGGGAAATAGGCGTGATTTTTATGTATGTATGAATACTGTTAAAATATTCAATTCTTTGATGTCATGTCTCACGAAGTTTTCTGCATTTTTTATTGTTACATTTGATAATATATAAATACCTTTGTAAATTTAATGTGTATAACTAGATTCTGATTGTAATTAAGAATAAATTAACGACGTTGCTCCCGTAAAAATAACCATAAAAAATTACTTTTACGTTACGGGCTGTTATACTGCTACACTGTAATACTTTTATGCATATACCTATAAGACGGTATCACTTTTTTTTCTCATATAAATATAGTAAATGATAGAAATCACTAAATAAATCCTAATTAATATAAGAAGAAAAAACTCAGATCGAAATTAATCAATTCAAAGTTAACTCACTGAATTTATGCGGCCTATGTCATCAAAAACCATAATGAAACAAATCTGCCGCTGAACCCAATAAGGAATCCTTTAAGACTTTAAGGATTAATTTTACTAATGAGACTTGCTTTGCCCCTCATAAATATGCAACTTGCATTACTTATCTCATTTCACTGCCCTACTCCCATTTTGTAAGTATACTTAACTTCAGTATCTTATACTTTAACATACATACATACATAATAATCACGCCTCTTTCCCGAAGAGGTAGGCAGAGATCACGAATCTCCATTTGCTACGATCCTGACACACCTCTTTCGCTTCATCTACTTTCATGATATTCTTCATGCACGCTCGTCGATTTAGGGTACTCTTGACCTGACCTTTCTTTAGAATTTCACCAATTTGATCGGTGAAGGTCCGGCGAGGTCTTCCTCTTCCAACCCTTCCATCCAGCCTTCCGTTGTACACTTTCTTTGTCAGTCTATTGTCACTCATCCTCTCCACATGCCCAAACCACCTCAACATGCCCTTCTCAATCTTACCACGTCCACATTTATACCACACTTCTTTCTGATCAACTCATTTCTTATTCTATCTTTTCTTACTTTAACTCTATTACTTTTACTTTAGGTAGCTGTTGATGGGTTTGACTTATACTAGAACTTAAGTCAGCCTTCCTGTGCAATATGACGGGTGGACTCTGGCGCTAACATATACTTATTTAAATCTTGGAAATATTTCCCATTGGATTACATTTTGTACCCAAAAAGTGGCAGTAGGCCTAGACTCTTTACTGCATGCGACTAAATAGGCTAACTATGTAGTGAAAAGTGGGTGTGCAATCGGCACACCTCTGCCAAGTCTCTATGGGTATATGATTATTGTTTATTGAAATTATTATTTGCTCGAAGCGGAAAAATAAAGAGACACGTTTCCCCAAAAATTCACACTCACATTCACACAGTACACTTCACCATAGAGGAATAAGATGTCATAGAGTGCTAATGTCATACTAACTGTTTCGATGCACCATTAGATTTTTCGGTGCCTCACAATTCCAGTCCTTGACACTTAGATTCTATTAGTGTAATGTATAGTAATGTACTATATTACTAATGTATTGTAACGTATAGTAATGTAATCTAAGTATCAAGGACTGGAATTGTGAGGCACCGAAAAGTCTAATGGTGCATCGAAACTGTTAGTATGATATTAGCACTCTATGTCTACATCTTATTCCTCTATGATTTCACTTATAATAATGACCGTCAGTGACTTTTAGGACAAATTACTTTGATATAAACAAATAGGTACAAACTACGATATCTTAAAAATAGATACTGTCACTATTGTATTAATTTTGTCACTGGCAACACTGATACACATAGTGCGACTGGTAGAGCAAATACGTCCCCATTTTTATTTGAAAACCCCAGTAAATCTAGACAGTCTGACAAATACTTAGATAAAACAACACAATGGCACCCGTGCGCGCTCTAATTGTGTACTCTTGTTATGTCGTGAAGATGTAGAGGTGTCTAGAATGGAAAATGGTGCTATTTGAAAAAGAATGGCGACCTGTGATTATTTGTTGCTTTTTGTTTTGGTGTGAGTAATTTAAGTTTATATTATGAAACGATGCTATATAGGTATCAGGGTTTTAAAAGGAAAGTGCGGCTAGATTATTTCTAAGAAAGACCTAACGAATTTTTAGATTATTTAATTCTACAAACTCGTTGGCCCTTGGCTAATGATCAAACTGTGCCAGAAGGAGCGTTGTATATTTCGAGTGTATGTATATTTTCTTCTTTATTATTATTGTAGAATTCGCGTAAGTAGCTAGAGCATGTAAAAAAATGTATGTAATAAACGTTACATTGCCTATGTAAAGCAATGTAACGTTTAATAACGCGAAAGAATTCCTAGTGTTGCAATGTAATTGGCAAGAAAAGCGGTATACATTGCGCAATCATCAGAATAATAAAAATAAATTTCCTTACGGTAAAAATACTGACGTCTAACCTAAAATAATGTTCTGTATTCAGCATTTCACTGTTTTCCAGCGGAACTAGTCTATTACCAATGAGATTTTCTGACAAGTTAAAATAACTCAAAATTTCATCAAGTTAAATTCAAATTTTATTATACATAGATTCTGTGTACACGCATATCTACCTTTTTAACCCCCGACGCAAAAGAAACGACGGGGTGTTATAAGTTTGACGTGTCTGTGTAAATGTGTATGTGTATGTGTCTGTCTGTGGCATCGTAGCTTCCAAACGGATGATCCGATTTTAATGCGGTTTTTTTGTTGGAAAGGTGATACCTTTCTTATTTTTGATTAAATTTTGTCGCGTCGGGGGACCGCTTTTTACCTTCAAAAATACTTACCTAAATCAAATGATTCCTACCTAATCACAACATTCGTATAAAAAACCACCTATCTAAACAAAATTAAAAAATTCATGCCCATGCTTTAGTTGGTACTTATGTAGTGTTAAAAGTTATTTTTTGCTTTTTATAGGGTTTAGCATTTTAAACCTTTTGTCATAATAATATATTTAATTATCACTTTCCCAAATGGTTTGCTGGAAGAAATCTCTTTCAGAGATAAGCACGCCTTTGTACATTTTCATTCATAATTTCTGTCTGTATATGTATAATTGTATGTGTATAATAAAGAATAAGAATAACTGTCAAAAATAGATCTCCTACCTACCTCTCTCCGTTACCTCTCCATAAAGAATTTCGGGTAGAAGATTCGCACACACCATTTATTCAGGCGATTTGTACTATTATTTTTTTACTTTTATAGTTGTCAGGGATTTTCCTCATTGTCATTGGTATTAACCCATCACCTGTCGATGGACCCGTATAGCTGTGTTTTATTTGAAAATCTTAAAGAAATAAGTTATAAATCTTTTCCCAGCGTCTTCCAGTCGTGCTTGTTACGCGTTGTCCATTCTAAGAGCAGCCTCGTGATTTATACAGTGGCAGAATCACGCGCTCGGAGATACTCGTAGCAACTCGGGAATTCTCGTAACAACTAGCCAACAACTACCATTCTTGTATTGCACGTAGAATTCTAGTCCTAAGTCACGTTTTAGGTTTCAATTTATTTGTAGCGTCCACGTGCAAATATAGATACGTACGTGTAAACTTAACATTTATAGGTAAAGTACTTGGTTACTGGGGTTCAGGCTTTTCATTATTTGAGTTCTTTACAATTTCGTTTTAAATTTAGGGTTAACAGATAGATAGAAAATTCTTTATTGCACTATAAAATTATACAAAGGCATAGTTAATGCTACATAGCATTCTTTTCCAGTTAACAGTTTGTAGGTAGTGCCCAAATATATATAAAATGAAAAATTATACATTTAAAATAATGAAACTAAAAATACACATTGCTGTATCTACCACTATGCAGTCATGATCTGCTTTTAAAAATAAAACTCGTATACTCTGGTCTTAAACACCTCTACAGAGAAAGATTCACGAATAGTCAGCGGCAGACCATTACACAGGCGGACAGCCATGGCAGTAAAGGAAGGCAGTGAAGGTTAAGTCATTGGACAGACCTTACAAACATTAGGTCAATGTCATTTAATTCTTTTTTATATTATGTTTTATTTTCAAACTTGGGTCCGCCCGGCATCGCCCCAGGCATATTTATCATATTCTGCAAAATAAGTATTTTTCTCATTTTGTCCCCATTCGTGCGACTCCAGATTAACTTGACTATGATGACATACATAAGTAAACAAATTGTGAATAAATCATCTTTGAAATAAAAAGCATTAATTTAAGGTTCAACAGTAATGTTTTTTATCATCGTTTACCAGTAAGCAACTCGGTAGAGTGTCATCTACACTAATATATCGAATGACTCGATTTTATCACCGTTAGAATTTATAGGACCTGGATGAAATAGGCTATAAGAATTTCCCGATATTCCCACGGGAAGGCGAACGGGAATTCTATATTTTTTACGAAAATCACTATACATATGAAGCTGAAACATATATTCATATAAAAACGGACCGAAATTGATTAACATATTAAGCTGAAATTGGGCTAGATGATGACTGCAATAAGCATAAGAAATTAAACAAATATGTGAATATAATCATCTTCTCGAAATAACAAAGAACATACCAAGCGATACATATATTCGAAATTAGAGTACGTTCGAGGGACACGAACTACCATTCAATAATGTTTTTCACAATATCATAGACACGTTTACTAGTAAGCAACTCGGTAGAGTAAAAAAGCACCATCATGAAATATAAGTTTCGACGACTTCTGCGAGTTTCTCGGCGGGAAATTATTTTAGTTCTGCAAAAGAGCCTGCTCGGAAAAATTTCAATATTATATTGCGAACGAGGTTTCAACAAAGTTTTAATGCTTTTAAGTCTGTTAGATCTTTTCATTTAAAATTAAATAATAGATTATTAAATTGAGTTTTAGGAATATTTTATAACATTAACTTCTTTAACGGCGTTAAGTAGTTAACGCAATTATTATGTTATTTTCGTACAATTTAGTTTCCTTTTTAGAAAGTTTTATTAGAATTTAGAAAGAAAATTGTTTGAAATGAATATTATCGTTAGTATTTTAAGAGAACTTAAATTATTTAGCAAAGTATTATATGGTGTTAGACTATTCTATAGTTAGTTTTCATAAGATTTTGCCGAGAATATCACTAACGTTGTAACAAACGTTTACAAATCATAATGTCTATTATCAAGTAATTTGTCTGTAGTCTCATTATGTTTTAGTGTTTTGGGAAATGCTCGTAAATTATTATAATGAAATCAAATAAATCGATTCCATAGATGAATATTGTTGTTTTTGAAAATCTGCAATTTCAACACCAAGCCCTTATCAACACCTAAGCCCTTTTGATCTTAAGAAGTTATACAGCAGTTTTTATTGCTTTTTTATTACATCTTCCATATAACAGTAGTCCATTGTTATATAACATGGGACAAATACTAAACACGCGTCTTTAACTTCGTAGCTATTCGCAGTTTCGCCTTATTTATAGCAGTTTGATGAAGTTTAAAGTCTATGGCATTGTAAAATTTATGGGGCCACCAGTTTAATATGAGCCATCGTTTCTTCTTGGTCGGCCTAAGTTTGCTTGAGGTGAGGAGGCGGGGGGTGTCTGGTTTGTTTGGTGGTGATTTTAGAGTGAGGACAGAGAGACTTCCTACAGATTGTTTGTGTCTCAGCGGTTTATGGAGGCAGATAATGGGAGTGTAGCAACGGCAGATGGGTCTTGGATATGGGCCAGGGAACAGGCGGATGTCGCCACGTTTGGTAAGGTAGTAGGAGCTTGTATCGGTTATTTTAATAGTGGTACTCATTTTAATGAAAAAATTGTAATGTTTTATTTATCAGGTTAGGTCGATTTTTTAAACGTACATAGTGCTGATTTTTATTTCTTTAAATGGCGAAGAAATCGATGTGTAACTAAAAATCTTTTTCCAGTTCATGATACCCTTACAAAACAACAAAAGCAAACCCATGCCGTAACCATTTTGTTTGAACCATTATGTACCTACTTTTAAAAGTAGGTAATACTACGAATAAGACTATATATGTATATTGCAGATTTACATTAAACATATAGATTTACAATTGCGCACCAACTGTTAAAAACAAATTAAACTTAATTTTAGTACATTTTTTGAATGTCCATTGTCATTATCCACATTATTACAAGGACATTAAAAAATGTCCATAAAAAATAAATTGGCGTAAAAACGCCTGAACATAATATTTTGCAATGCAGTATATTTAAGAGCCCGACAACTAACGTCTTCGTACTAGATGAGTCAGCAAGAGAGATTATTCTGTTGCTCTTTGTTTTAAACTTTCTTGCCTCACTTTGCCTACATAGGGAGGAAAATAATCTTGGAATATACGAGCCTGCATACTATGTAATTGCATTAATATTGTTATATTTTTGATTCAAACACTCTATAATTTTATTTTGAATTATGGATACGTATTACAAGTTTATTTGTTTACTTTTCTGAGAAAATAGGAATCATTTGCCACTGGTCGTAAAACAATAGGAATTCCTTGAAAAACTTAAGAAATAGAATTTATTTTCAATATAAAATAAATCACACAAGTACTGGTAACTTATAATATTATAAACATTATTGTGTAACATTTCATTGATATTTTGATTAAAGGCTTTTTAGTTTTTATTAGTAATAAATTATATACTTATTCTAGCTTAACCTAATAAGGTACATGTGTTTAGCTTAATTTTTTTCAAGTTTCGGTCTTAGGAAGACCAAAAAAGAATAAAATGTTTGTCAAATTGAATTATTTTCTAAAAAGTATATTTTCTTCAATACTTTAAATAAGTCAAGAGAATTGATATTCAATAATGTTCTTAGCTATTAAACATTTTTTCTAGTCGCAATTTTAATTTGTAATTAATTAAAATAGTCGGCTCATAGCGATTCAAACACATACGATAAATAACACTTCACAATCCCAGTAATTTAAAAACAACTAACTGCACTTTAACTCTACCTAATTTTGAGGTCAATCATAGCCACTCTTCCTTTATCATATCTGAAGCTTTCTCTGCAATCATAATTGTTGGCGCATTAGTATTCCCTCTAACTATAATAGGCATTATAGAAGCATCAACGACTCTTAATTTTATAACGCCGTATACTTTTAATCTCGGATCTACTACTGCATCTTTATCCCATGCTGGACCCATTTTACAAGTACTAGTTGGATGGAATATGGTAGATGTATATTGCATGTACAGACAAGCAAAATATTCATAAGTACCCCATACATAGTTCGCGCATGCAGCAACTGGTACTCTAACAAATGCAGCACCACTAACTTTGAATGCTGGCGTCTGTTCTAAACCAACCACAAAACGAGCACCAGCTACAAGCACATCTAAATCCTCTTTTACTGTGAAGAAATTGGAGTATATTAGAGGAGGCCCAAATACCGGGTCTGTTTGATTGAGCATTATGTAACCACGACTTTTGGGTTTCAACAGTAATGGTCTAGCTGCTAAACCGTTATAAAATGTTAGAGGAAATATGTTTGTTGATAAATATGTTGTTGGATCTGAATAAAATTCTTCCACATTTCTACCATCAAAATGATATTGTATATCCGGTGCATTGATTCTAGCATACTCTGTTTTGATAAAACTAGTTCCAACTAGTGGACCAGTAGATGTTAAAACACCATGTTTCTGTTGTGGTTGACTATAGTAATCAGATATGATATCCATTAGTGTAGGTGGATCAACCATGGTAGATGTTTTATTTGACAAGGATAATACTAATGCATCTGTAGTAACGTGGTCCATTAAATTGTGGCCCACTCTGATATCAGCTATAACAGGTATATTTAAAAGACTCAGCTGTTCTTTCGGACCTATACCTGAAACCATTAATAGTTTTGGAGAGTTGATTGCACCACCGCTTACAATAACTTCTTTGCTCGCATAAGCTTGATAGTATATGCCATTCTTAACATATTCAACTCCAAGTGTTGTTTTGGTGATAGGGTCTATCAATATTTTTGTTACGTAAGTTTCTGTTCTTATTTTTAGGTTTCTTCTTATTCGGCGAATAGGTCTAATATAGGCCGCATTAACCGACATTCTTCGTCCATGTTGTGAAGTGGTTTGTATTATATCAGTGCCAAGTTGAGTATATCCATTTACATCAATTATGGGTACACCCATTTCTTTGAATCCTTGGACAATCATCATTGCATTTTGGTCGATATATGGAAATCTTTCAACATTCATTGGTCCTCCAACAGCATGGTAGTATCTATCATGAGACTCCATATTTTGATTATCTTCAGTCTTTTTAAAGTATGGTAAAACCTGTAAATTATAATTAATATCAATATAGCCCATTCTATCTATATAGCATCCAGTACGTTTAATTCAATCAGTGTTAACTATTATATAGGTATACTACATTCTATTTGAGCTATTTCTCAGCATTATTGCTTAACTTATATATTTTATTTGATTTTGTATGTGTATGTAAAATCTACAGAAACTTAGAAATATAAACCTCGTTGATTTTACAAGTGCTATTGTAACTAAGTTTATTTTTGTAAAACCATTTAAAAGATAAATAAAAAAATAAATATAATAAAATAAAATCTGTATTTACCTCTGCATAGCTCCAGCCATGGTTTCCAAGCTCCGCCCATTCATCGTAATCTCGTGGGTTGCCTCTCACATACACCATGTAATTTAATGCACTTGATCCTCCCATTGTTCTGCCTCTGGAAATGAAATATATAAATCATATTTAGTAAAAGAATTTTCTGTATTATATGTGACACAAAAACTAAACTACAATACTAGGTTCATATTAATTGTGCGAATGTAAAAACAATAAAAATACATGTGATCTATGAAAATGGTTTAGGTGCAATGGGTTGAAGTGCAGTTTTACAAAAATCTAATGTATAGGTATATCTTAATCCACAATCTACAATCTGATATACTTATAGACAAAGTAGGTACAACTAGATTATAAGTAGTATACGGATTTTAATTACACAAAAGCACAATTAATACCAAAATAAACAACATTGTGGACCGTATTATTTGTGTAGTTCAAAATTTATCGCAAATATCAATAGAAATAAAATATTTTTAATATAACATCAGAAACACACGTTTATAAATGTAATAAATAATAATAAATCTGCATACAGTTCATTGCATATTGAATGTTTTAATCTACAAGCCAATTTACTCTGGTAGGTATATTTTGAAATATAACAGGCGTTTCTATTCGGAATTTCGCTTATAATAAATGTATAAGTAAATAAAATGTTAGTTTGTGATTACTAAATAATGTTAAATACATTTTTTTATTTTAAATTTTGTCACTCACCATTTAGAGACTATAGGAATAGGTACATTCCGTTAAGAAAAGAAAATAATTGTAGAGTGTACTTTATTATTTAAAATATAGTAAATAAAAAAACATGCTCTCAACAAAATAATAAATATTTAATTAAATAACATAGTAAATTAACAGACAATAATAGATTCGTTAAATATAATGTGTCCAATCTTCCTTAATCATATCTGAAGCTTTTTCACCTATCATGATTGCTGGCGCATTTGTGTTTCCTCTTACTATGTTTGGCATTATAGAAGCATCTGCTACTCTTAAGTGCCTTATTCCATACACTTTTAGCCTCGGACTTACAACTGCTGTGTGATCAGTAGAAGGACCCATTTTACACGTGCCAGATGGATGGAAGATGGTTGTGGTATACCGTGTAAATAAACAGGAAAAGTAATTATCAGTACCCCATTTATAATTCGAGCATGCTTGAACTGGACGTCTAATAAACTTGACTCCATTTTCTCTAAAAGCCCTTGTGTTTTCTAATGTTACAGCGAATTTTAGTCCTTCCACTAAAGTATCTAAATCTTGTTTATTAGTAAAAAATCTAGGGTATATCAAAGGTTGACCAAATGTGGGATGTGTTCTATTTAATTTTAAATATCCTCTACTTTTTGGCACAAGAAGTATTGGTCTTACATTGATACTGTCAAAATATGGGAATGGAAATACGTTTGTGGCTAAATAAGTTGTCGGATCTGAATAAAACTCTTTGCTATTACGTCCATCAAAATGAAACTGAAGATCTGGTACTGTTTCGTCGTTTATAGCATACTTAGTTCTGATAAATGCACTAACATACAATGGCGCATTGGCTGATAGAGGGCCATCTTTATATTCTGATTTATAGTATCGAATTATTTCTTCTTTGATCTGATTTGCGGTTAAAAATGTAGAAGTAGCATTTGTTAATTTCATAAGCATAGCATCTGTCGTCGCATGATCCTGTAGATTATACCCAACTTTCAAATCACTTAAAACTGGTATATTAAGCGATTCTAGATCTTCTTTAGGACCAATTCCAGATAACATGAGTAACTTAGGTGAATTAAGTCCTCCAGAGCTCACTATAACTTCTTTTCTTGCATGTACTTCATACCATTGTCCATTAATTATATATTTAACGCCATAAGCAATTTTTTTGTTTGGTTCTATAAGTATCTTAGTTACTTGTGCATTCGTTTTTATTATCAGATTTGATCTTTTCTTTCGAATAGGTCTTATAAATCCAACATTGGCTGACATTCTTTGTCCATCTAATGATGTAGTTTGAGTAATCATTGTTCCTATTTGCTGTTCTCCATTTAAATCTCTTAGTGGTAATCCTGTATTTTGAAATGCGTTAAGCAGCATGACAACATTTTTGTCCAAATATGTATAGCGTTCTACATTCAACGGTCCTTTAATACCATGGTAATTTTCATCTTTAGCTTCTATATCTCTATTGTTTTCAGATTTTTTGAAGTATGGAAGAACCTAAAAAGTGTCATCATATTATAATGTTAATTCTTTATATTATATAAAGATAACAAAGCTATGAACATTTAATGGATTTTAAATAAATATCTACTTATTTCTTTACATTAGTAAAATTAAAAAAAAAATATTTAAAACTAGGAATAATAAAATTACATCTCTGTAGCCCCATCCTTTGTTTCCTAATGCTGCCCAGTCATCGTAGTCTCGTTTGTTTCCCCTCATGTATACGAGGTAGTTAATAGCACTGGATCCACCCATAACCCGACCGCTGTAAAATTTAATACGCGTTATATAGTATGAAAATTAATTAAAAATAGTGATAGGACACAAGAATGTTTCATGCCATTTTTGTCAGCAATTTTAATAATTCATTTCAAGCTGGGTTAAGTGATTTGAAACAGAAAGTAGTGTTATAATTATATGGTATTTATAGTATACCTATTTATAACAGAAGGAGAAGAAAGGCAAATCATTATCAGAAAAGAAGTTCATTCCACCTTTTTCTCTACTTACTTGAATTGCTTTTAATAGGTTTCTTTATTTCGTCCTCTTTTCTATTCTATTCTATTCTTTATTGTACACAGACATTTTATATGGAAAAACATTTTACATTGACAATGTACAAAGGCGTGCTTATCCCTATAAGAGATTTCTTCCAGCAAACCACTTGTGATAGCGAAAGTTGGGTGAAAAAGGTAGATTGTATGTGTACACAATACCAAATAAATATACTTACATAAACCTACATAATATCAATATACCTACATAATAATACATATAATAAACCTAACCTACATAGACTTACAATAAAAGTATCTTACAATAAATTCTTAATAAAATAACCTTTAACTAAAATAACTTTTCATTTAAATTGTCTTTCTAATTATCTAGACTCTCGTATCACAGGGATCATTTCAATTGGCAACTTGTCACTGATCGGTTACATCTAGTTAAACGCTTGTATAAGATCTCCGTCATCATCCTGAAGTTCTGGGTACCCTATTTTATCTATGCATATGTATTGTCAAATATACCTTATCCAAGAACACGTTTGCCCTCTCTGAGCTCTGCAAGTCAGTTCTTCGGGTTGAGTAGAGTATCTCCAATCAATACTGGATCTGGCCAGAACTGGTGCGATTCCTGGCAAACTGGTGATCTCAGGCTCCTCAGGACCTGCTTCCAGGAGGAGAACCTGAAATTTTAAGAAAAAATATTTGTTTATGAATGAGCAATATACGCATTTTATCGATATAAATCTACTAATTTGGAAGTTATTTCTCCCGGCCTAGTTCTAGGTATTTGGTTATTTGGCCGAAATAGACATAGATCTACTTTTTTGTTGCTGACATCATCATTACTATCAAGTAAGCTGGTATGGTTCATACATATTTAACTTTCAATAATTTTGGCAGTATTCCTCACTTCATAGCATACTCTACCATTAAAAATTCAATAAAATTCTGAACCAAAGTATTGAGGAATTTCATTGAGCTTTAAAAAAGGCTTTTATATTTTTCGGGAAAAAGAACGTAAAAAAACTATACAAAAACATGACCATTTCGACCTATTCCAAAAACATGGACGTAGTCGCAGAAAATAGCTAGTGTATGTAAAAATAAAAGATGAAGTTGCCCAACTCAATACCCCGGGAAAGCGGGATGGCAATTAGTTTTAAAAAACAAACTGCGCTGGAAACTTTGATCGAGTCTAAACTATCAAAATTGAATTAATTGCCACTCCCGTTATGAAGTGCCGCTGATAAATGAAACTTGTTTATATTCTCATTTTAAGTTCCCAAGGCTATCTCGGGCATTTTCCTGAATTTTGATTGGATATAAAAGACTTGGGTCCAATTTTGACGCTCTGATTTGAAATCTCGACGATATGGTGCTCACAAATTAGTCGAGAAACGGAATTTTGCATTAAGTACAATTTAGAAAATACAGGATCATAAATGAGATTCCACTGTTCCCTTTAGCACAGCAGGGACAGATCTAAGAAGGTAATCAGTGACATGTTGCCAGCTTATCGCCTAAGATAATGCTCGAATTCCTTAATCAACTCTTACGACATGCACGGAACGAAATGCATCTGCTGTATTCTGGTGAAGCCCCGTAGCAACACACCTCCTGACTAATCGGCTTATAAGCCTAGATTTGAACAAATATGTTATAATATATCCTTTATACATCACTTAGGTATATAATAATCAAATCGGATCGTTGTTAGTACAGACGTACGTAGCAATGTAATAGATTATGCAAATAATGTATGTAATTCAATGGTGTACATAATGATGTTGGTAACATATTCATAGTACTACGAGTATGATTTGTAAATATATATTGCGATATATATTTCTATTCTATTCTATTCTTTATTGTACACAGACATTTTATATGGAAAAACATTTTACATTGACAATGTATAAAGGCGTGCTTTTCCCTATAAGAGATTTCTTCCAGCAAACCACTTGTGATAGCGAAAGTTGGGTGAAAAAGGTAGATTGTATGTGTACATAATACCAAATAAATATACTTACATAATTTCGATTCCGCTTATACAAAATATATGAATAAAACTAAAATAATGTAGCTAGATATTTACGATATTTATTGCATGCTGAATACGGTATTTATTATATTGCTTATCAAATATAAGACAGAAAATAAATACAATCGCCTAATAATAAAAGACAACTAAACATTATTAACTTTTTGTTACAAACATACAGACATAAATACACGCTGTGTTCCCATAATGGGGTAGCCAGAACTGCAGGATCGCAGGCGATCTTGCAGCCACGTTTAGCATGGCGGGGTCAGATGTTAAAGATCAGCCAGAAGTTGCTAGATTATCGCCTGAGAGAGCGCCTCTAAATTTCTTAATCGACTCTTACGACATCAACGGAAGAGATGCAGCTGATGTATTCTAGTGAAGCTTTTTATCAGCACAGGACAAATAGTCATTATAGGTAATGGGAAAATCTGGAAACCATAATAGTCTTTCTATCACAATGACGACCGATTGGTGTAGTTGGTAGTGACCCTGCCCGCCGGCTATAGGTCCTGGGTTTGAATCCCGGTAGGTGCAAAGATAAATATGATGGATATCGATGTTTGTTTCTGAGTCATGGATGTTTCTATACTTATCTATGAATTGTTTAATATTTATATACCGTTGCCCACGACAGGGATCTTAATGTGCGACTAGGTTAATATGTTGTAAAGTGTGTGAAATACATAGATGTAGTAGGAAAGCGCCTTTACCCACATTTTCAGTGAAGTAACAGAGAACACAGGAAACAAACCACTATTTTCTGCATGCGTGACTCTGTTAACAAATTACACGCCCAATACACTAATGTATTACACAAAACCAAATCATACATGTTAAATTTTCCTCTTTCATAACATTATATAAACTTACGCTCTCTTCCCGGGCATACTGTACAAGTCAGTAGAGGTTAAGAGGGTTTTGCTGTTTTGTAGGCGATGGGCTGACCACCTGTCACTACTAACTGAACTTGTACGTCTTAACTATACCCTCAAAATTGGTCAGAAGTAGCACCATGTGGTTCTATCGGCCCTTGGTGCTCTGCCTACCCCGTAAGGGATAAAGGCGTGATTATATGTATGTATATGTATATGCCGCGTGTTGCCGGCAGAGTAGAATTCGTACCACCCCATATCTGCTCGTAGGTATCGTACGAGGCGACTAAGGGTTTCCGGAGAGGTGGGCAGCAGCGTCTCCCGTGTTGACAACATAGTCCACAATACAAACTGCGGTCACCAACCCGCCTACCCAGCGTGGTGACTACGGGCAAAACCCCCCTGTGGCAGTAGCCTTGTGGCGTGCCCTGGGGGAGGTCTACGTCCAGCAGTGGACTGCAATAGGCTGATGATGATGATGATGATGATGGTATGTATATAAACTTACGCTGTTCATCTTTATCCATAAGAGGTAATTATCTATCGCAAATCGTTGGTTTACTACATTATTCGGTTTTTTCTAAGTTTCCTGTTACCCTCAAGCGATGAGCTAGCAACTTGTCAGTGGGGTCCCCCTATGCTAAACGTGGCTGTGGGACCTTTTTCGTGATTCTGTGGCACTATTTCTAGATTTTAGAAACCTGTCATGTGCTTATTTATATTTTCAACTAGTGGACGTTCGCGACTCCGCCCCGTGGACTGCAGAAACAACAAAATGTCGAAATTATCCAGGATAAAAACATTTTCCCGGGATAAAAACTAGCCTATGTTGTTAAGTGAGACCTGTCAAAATATATTCATGAAAACTACATCGAAATCGGTCCAGCCGTTTCTGAGATTAGCGTGCACAAACATCGATCCGTTACAATTATATTATATTTATAGATTTACTGTTTGATTGTTAAATATAAAATATCGTATTTTGAAGTGATTTCGCTGTTCTATCTTGATTAATTTAATCTAGCATTTATCGACCAATTTATATAGATATGGATCATACTAAATACTTTTTTTTCTATATGCTCTGATATAAAAAAGCAAAGCAAGAACGTATCACTGAACTAAAATAGTACCTATGCTATGATAGGCGGCGAAATAATGTACAACTATATAAATTGAAAAAATGTTTAAATTATTGTACTATTATATTATTGTAGTAGAATACGAGTACTACAGACACGTAATTGGCAGACACCAAGACCAACCTTGGCATACAGAAATATTGGTTTGCGAAATCGTACATTGGACAGATAAGCATAGAAGTCAAGGTCGAATCTAACAAGGAGAAAAACTTTTTTTTTTCTTGTATAAGATTAGCGACTATTTGTGATAGCTAGTTTTTTTTAAACAAATAGCTAGTTACAGATGGAGCGTGTTAAAAATGTGCAGAAATTTATGTCGTTAGTAAGCAAAGTTGCTTACTACTTTATTAATAAACTTCTATTCATTTTCGAAAGAAAAATAGGTCTATCAGCTAAAAAACTTAGACATGAGCCTTTTATTTTAGAAAAATGATATAAAACTATTCAGAATGCGCTGAAATTTATTAAACACTTAATAAGATTCAACCAGATTGAAAATTCTATTCTAATATTACTACAGCTACTTTACAATACTGAATATATATGATTCAAGTGAGGTGCACAGATAGTAAACTGAAGTAGTACAAAACGCAGAATACAAGTCCGATTGTAAAACTTTTTCGCTTCGGGACTGGAGTGTCATTGTTTTAGTTTCTACCACAGATGTAGAATTGTTGTTTATGGAAAAGATAGTTATGGACATTACATTAATTAGGATAATCTTCTTCATCGGCCTATTGCAGTCCACTGCTGGACATAAAATGTTTAAATATATGAGGTTAGTACATTACGCAAAACGCTCTCTGTCGTTTTGCCTGAAGGAAGAGGTAGACATAAGAAGGACTATGTGAAAGGGGATATCCGTGTACTGGGGTAGGTAATGAGATGACGGATAACAGGGAAGGATGAATGGAAGAAAAATACATATTGCGCCGACCCCAAATGAATGCGAACTGGGCAGGAGGACAGTTTTAAAGCCATTAAATAAAGTTGTTCGAATACGTAATTTTCATGAGAAATATTGAGGCAAAATGCCGTTAACAAATCACTTCCGCTTCTGTGAAGATTACTGACTACTTACTTCATCAGCAAAAAGATGATAGAGCTGATGTTGAGATAATGAGATGTTATTATATGATGATGGGATCGAGGTCGTGTGCCTGTTTCCATAGGTACCTACTACAAATAGGTACCTACTTAGTTACGTTTGACATTTTTATCGTCGATTCTACAGTTTTTATTATGTATAATTCAATATTATTATTATTATGAGCAATAAATAGGTGTGACAAATGGATGATAAGATTATTATTGGACTTTTGTGATAAAATTATTTATTGAAAATTAAAATGATAATCTTAGTAAAATTCATGAACAAAATTCCAGGGTGTATTTAATATCTTATATTTTTTATAGCTTAATATTTTAAATGAAGATAAAATGTACATGTACCACCTTAGGCTGCATCTTGTTTAACATCAGGCACGATGGCGGTCAAATGTTTGCCTATCTAATTGTAAAAAAAAATCCCTCGTGTTCAGCACGAGGGATATTTTTTCGCAGCGCGAAATATTAAAATAATAACAGAAAATATCGAAAATTAATCAAATATGTGTGTGCAGTATATAAAATTGTTATAATGAATGAATGCTTGATGAAATTCATTACTGATATCAATTTAAATGTTTTTTTATTAATTATATTGCTACAAATAAATATTAAAATATGCTGATGCGGGGCTTCACTAGAATAATATCAGATAATTCTCTTTCCTTGTATGCTGTAAGAGTCGACTATGCAATTTATTCTCTAAGGTGATGTACTAGCAACTTATAACATACATCTGACCTTGCTTTACTAAACGTGGCTGCGAGATCTCCTTTATGATCCTACGGACCCTAAAGAGGGCAACTAGAAAACTCATTTCGGGAACACGGCTGTGTGTATACAGGGTGTGAGGGACAGCTCAGCAAATACTCCAATTCTGAACAAGTACCATTATATTCAGTTACCTACTAGTGGATGTCCGCGATTCCGTCCGCGTGGACTACAGAAAAAAAAATGTCGAAATTATCCGGGATAAAAACATTTTCCCTGGATAAAAAGTAGCCTATACGTTAAGTGGGACCTGTCACAATATATTCCTGAAAACTGCATCGAAATCGGTTCAGCCGTTTCTGAGATTAGCGTGCACAAACGCACAAACAGACAAACCGACAAACGGACAAACAGACAAAAATTCCAAAAATCATTGTTTTGAGTAGGTACTATTGCGTTGATAAATCGCTGTCTGTACATGGAAGATATATGAGAAAAAATATTATAGGAGTATTTTTTCTCATATATCTTCCATGTACAGACAGCGATCCGTAACATTTTTATTATATGAATATAGATAGATAGAAATTGAATAGAAGATATAGAAATAGAATAGAAGTGCCAATCGTATCGGGCGATCCTGCGCCCGTACATAGTGACAACTCACATTTAAACGTCAAATTTTATACTAGACAAAGTAGGTGTATGTTTTTATAAAAATAAGTTGGGATAGAATATCCGTGAAAGAATGTTTGCTTACTGTAGCATTACAATCGTGAATTTGTCGCGTAAATATGAGACATCTCGCTCTCACCAAGTTCATGCTCCTGGATTTATAAACAGCATAACCTGTTTGATACATTGCTGTTTTTAGATTACTTTCCGACCATTAGAGTTGATTAGTAATTAAAACTTATTCAAGGGCATCACCTAAGGCCTTCACGAACTACACTATTTTAATTAGGGAAAAAAAAATAAGAATAAAATTTAAAATGTAATTTGTAAATTTTATTTTATTTTGTAGCAATTTAATGTTCGTACGTTGGTAGAATTTAAAATTAGTATTTAAAAAAAAAAAATTTAATTGTTTTTTGAATATTTCAAATAATCTTGATAAAGAATTCTGTGGTTTTTGTTTCAGAATCATTGCTTGAATCAACATATTATTATCATATTTCCCTATTTAAAATATGCTTTTGGCGTATCCAGCATATTTTAATTTCGCACAAAAACTATTCCCCAACTTTTTGTAAGGACATACTAATTTAAAGACGATCTCAGTAAGCGATATTGCTCGCGAGAATTTTAGTTTTTTTCTCTCTTCCTTTCATTGTTATTGTCTTATTTCTTTCGGAACTTGGCATGTCTATTCTTCCTTCAGTTCTGTAGTTTTTGTGTTTTTATGGATGTAGAATCCTGTTACAAGTTTGATAATAAGTGAAAAAGTTTGATATGCTCTCTTTTATGCTAGCTAATAAAGATAAGATACCTACTCGTGCAATATTTTTTCCATACTTTGCTATGAGACATAAAAAATGTTGCTTACAAAGTTATCTAGTGAAGTTTAGTTGACAAAAATAAATATGCAACGATTTGGGACAAACCACTTGTACCACATAAGACAGTTACGTAAATACCTACATATACAGGGTGTAACAAAAGGGGTATGTTAAGCGAAAAGCTATGTAAATAGCCCACCAAAAGGAACCTATCCACAAAAATTCAGACTCGAAATCACATGTTTATTTTTCGAAATAGTACGGAGATTTCTTAAACAACTCAGGAATGTTCATACAATCTTGAAAAATAAACATGTGATTTTGAGTCTCAAATTTTGGAATTAGGTTCTCTACAATGGGCTATTTACATAGGTTTTCGCTTTACATACCCTTTCTGTTACATCCTGTATACAGGTGTTTTTTGGTCATCAACGTTCCCGAATACCACGGAATCTCCCCATCATCACGATTATTTTTCTCCATGGAAGCATACCTGGGAAGTGTCTGGTTCCCAAAATAATAGGGTCCAAAGTTGAGTAAAAAGACTGCGTTTTTTGCATAAATGCACATAGACGCATGTAACAAAATTTTTTCACATATGAAAAAATTAGTATAAACATTGGACACAATAAATTTCGCCCGATCAAGTAAATTTTTTTTTCTAATTACATCGTTTCACAGCATATTTTTTTTGGCATAACATACTTTATTTGATGTATAGAGTACGTAACCTTCGTTAAGGGTGGCAACGAAAAAACAACCTGTATACATACCGCTGTTATCCCAAAATGGGGTAGCCACAGGAATCCCACAGCCATGCTCAGCATAATGGGGATGACAGATGTAAAAAATCAGTGGCAATCTGGTGGCAATAATATAACGTTTTTAGCTCATCGCCTAAGATAATGCCCGAGTTCCTTAGTCGACTCATACGCCATGCACGCTGCAGCTAATGTATCTTACCTATTCTAGTGAAGGCCCGCATCAGCACAAGCATCGTTCTTGTCAAAAAAAAAGCGAGGAATAACAAAGCGATTCTAGCGCTCTATACCCATGGCCTACCATATCAGTACTTAGGTGCGCCTATCGCCGCTTTATGGACACAGATACTTGTTCTACCGAGATACTAAAACTTTTGAGACATTCTCTATTAAATTCATCATTGTCATGTTTATATTTATTGCTATTGCATTAGTTTTACCGCAATAGTTAAGTAGGTATCAATTAAAGTAACTGTTTTATTAGTGTAATCAAATGTAATTTGATTGTTAAAGAAAGTTCGTAACAAAATAATTCTAATAGCAATATAATAATTACTTCCATTAAAAGTTATTTATCAAGTCTGTTGTCCATTTTATTGCATATATACAATGAATTTCATTTTAATTTTCGTTAAAAGTTCTATACTTATGAGGGGCTCTACTTAAAAACATCTGCTGCATTTCCGTCCGCGCATGTCGGGTCGACTAAGGAACTTGGGCATTCTCTCAGGCGATAAGCTTGCAACGCACACTAACCATTAACATCTGTGCCCGCTATAAAAAAACGTGACTGTGGGATCTCCTTCAAGATCCTGCACGTCAGATTTCCCTTCGATAACACAGTTGTGTGTAAATACATACTTAAAATAGGTACAAGGTGATTATTGGTCGTTAACATTCCCGAAAACTACGGAATCTCCTCATCATCACGATCATTTTTCTCCATGGGAGCATACCTGGGAAGTGTCTGGTTCCCAAGATATTAGGGTCCAAAGTTGAGTAAATAGACTGCGTTTTTCTGCATAAATGCACATAGTCGCGCGTAGGGTTTTTTCACGAGAAATAATTAATATCTGTCTATGAAAAAAGTTGCATAAACAGTGGACACTATAAATTTCGCTCGATCAAGTAATAAAAAAAAAACAAAAAAAAAATTACATCGTTTCCCAGCATTTTTTTGGTACAAAAATTTACTTTATTTGATCTCTATGGTACGTATAATACGCACATTATATTACATAAATACGCATACGCATATTGCCGCGTGGTGCCGGAGTAGAATTCGTACCAACCCATGTCTGCCCATTGGTATCGTACGAGGCGATTAAGGGTTTCCAAGAGGTGGGCAGCAGCGCCTCCCGTGTAGACAACATAGTCCAAAATACAAACTGCGGTCACCAACCCGCCTGCCCAGCGTGGTGTCTATGGGCAAATACCCCCATGGCAGTCTTGTGGCGTGCCCTGAGGGAGGCCTACGTCCAGCAGTGGACTGCAATAGGCTGATGATGATGGTACGTACACTTCGTTAAGGGTGGCAACGAAAAAACACCCTGTATGTAGTAAGTAAATCAAAGATTTTACTATACATTATAGATCTCGTCACATCTATTGCAAATATTTCCCACATCATGGAAGCATAGTTTCCCACAGTGAAAAATAAAAGTTTCGCAAACGAGTTTCTTAGTTTTTTGTTGTATTGTATAGTGTGGATAGGAAAAATTGAACTCTTTACTGGTGACGGTATTTCCTGATTGGCATTGAGAAATGTTAACACAAGTAAAATGGAATGTAGTCTTATTTATATGACTAATTTCTAATAATCATTAAAAGGTTAATTCTTAGGTAATTTAGATAAATAGTGGACGCCCGCGACTTCGTCCACGTGAACTACAGAAAAAACAAAATGTCCAAATTATCCGGGATGAAAATATTTTCCCGGGATAAAAAGTAAGCTACATGTTAATCCAGGGTGTCAGCTAACTCCATACCAAATTTTATTAAAATCGCTCCAGCCGCTTTTACGTGAAAGAGTAACAAACATCCATCCATCTATCCATGCATACTTACTTTCGCATTTATAATAAGTATTAGTAAGATTATTTGGGCTTTTTTGCACAGCACGACGAAAAAGAGTATCAAAGAATAAAAACAATAAATCGATTGAGACTTTCAAAATGTATAACATTTTATCATATGAAGGTACAAGGTTGTCGTTATATAAATTAATTTTTTGTGTGAATAACCTTCACGAACAAAGTCAACATGCACTTGTTATCAATGAGTAGGTAATAAAATTATTAAAATACTTACCCGCCATTTTTTAACTTCGGAAAGTCGATTTGCAATTACACAGCCAGCAGATCCCGCCCCAACGACGATAAAATCGTATTCCTCAATATTCCTTTTTTTCCTGCTTTTACCTTTTTTCGATTCCTCTTTTTTAACTTTCACGGAAACTTTTTCTGAATCAGCTAATTCGGGTTCCAAGTAACTGCGGCGATTAATATAATTCGCATCATACGGATTGCTGTTAAAGTCTGAGCCAAAATCGTTGAACTTCTCGAAGTCGAACTTGTAATCTTTTTCCGGGGCGAAGTAGTAGGATGTTTCGGAGTATCCCTTACTGCCTTTAGGTCCGTGACTTACTGTTTTAGTTTGCAGTTGATTTGTATTCAAAATTGGCAATTCCGGCCCCAGACCTCTTGTAGCACTTTCGATTTCCTGGCTATATTTAACAGGCCCCAAAGGATTTTCGGGTATTGATCCAAATCTGCTAGAGTCGATCGCTGGTGTGAATCCATAGTTCTCATTCGGTCTCCTATAATTTTGCGTATACGGCGAATCATCGACAGACCTTCCAAACAATTGGGCGAGTAGCGCCAAATACATGAACCCAGTTTGGGAGCATTGCGTCAAAGGCGCCAATTGCTCGGGGCAGATGGCGCTGATGTCTGGAGGTATCCAACTGGTAGACATTTTAGCACTTTTCACTGGTTTCCTAGCGTTAGTTGCGCATAGTTTGCGTGCTTCTCGAGCGGTTCGTATGAGACTAGTATTGGGTCGGTCGGTTCTTGGCTTAGGTGAGTGGGGCTGGTGTCCTTTCCGTTTTTACGCTCCGTGGGTTCCATTGATTCGGTTCGATTTGATCAGTGTGCAGGTTGCTTTAAATTGCTATACTAATACTTCTGGTTTCTTAAATACTTACTATATATCACTTCAAGTGTCTATACTATGTTCTTAATTGAGGATATGTGGTTTGTTGTATAGGTATCGGTTTATACGAAACTAATATGTTTATTCTAGGAGTAGTTATTAGAGAAAAACAACTTAGTTTCGTGATAACTTTAATATTCAATCGGATAAAATAATTAATAATATGCACACTTCACAATACATTAACCTAGTCCCGTGGGTACTAAGCAACTCTATGATAAATATATGTACCTACAAGTATAGAATCATCAATAACTCGAAAACAAACATCGATATTCATCACATCAATATTTGACAGGCAGGCAGGGACACTAACTACCAAATACACCAATCGGCCGTCATTATACCTCTTTAATTTATGTTAATACAAGCTAGATTATTTCAATAACGAGTCACATTACAACCCCGCTATTAATTATACATACCACATTTTCAAATAGTTATTCATTTGAAAATTAATTTTCAATATTCCGAAACGATCAGTTGATATGTCTATTGATAGTTTCTAATATCGAAATATCAACTGAACAAACACTATATGAACATAAAATCATAAAATACAATGTACTATTCAGATTTGTCGTACATAAATTTTTAGTAGTTGATATTGAAAATATTGTATCTTCTGCCATAAAGTCGAGTTCGAAGCGAATAACTACATCGACTGGGTGTTATTGCTTATCTGATATTCGGATAAATGTTATTCTTATTTACGTACCACGTAAAAGAATTTTATTTTAAATATAATGTTTAATGTAATGATTGTAGTATACATGTAATTTATGCTGGCAACACAAAAATTTAACAACAGCGAGTATAGGTCGTAAGAGTCGACTAAGGAACTCGGGCTAGCAACTTGTCACTGACTCACTGGTGTACATCTGCCCTCGCTATGCTAAACGTGGCCGTGGAATATCTTTTAGGATCTTGCAACTCTAGCTGCCCCATTTCAGGAACATAGCCGTGTCTTTTATACCTATATGTATTTTTAAGTACATACTTCGTTCTTCATTCTTCGGTATTAGATCATTATCCCTATGCTGATGCTGCTCTGGGAGTGAAAAGGAAAACGTATAATACTACAGCTGCTTCTCTTCCCAGGCATACTGGACAAGTCAGTAGAGGGACAAGAGGGTCTTGGTGTTTTAGGCGATGGGCTGACCACCTGTCACTATAACCGAACTTGTACATCTAAATTATACCCTCAAAATGGGTCAGAAGTGGCACCATGTAGTCCTATCGGCCCTTGGTGCTCTGCCTATCCCGTAAGGGATAAAGTTGTGATTATATGTGTATCTCTGATGCGGTATACCTATATTATAATCCTTAATAACTTAATCTTATTATAAATGTTCTGAACTTCTAAAAATCCTTACTTAAGCAATTGTTTTTAATACTTTTTCTTCTATATAGTAGACTCGTATATACGGGTTAGTAAATGTGTACGAAGCAAACTTGAAAATAGGGTTAGATGCACCAACAGCAACGTAAGCGCGTCTCTAGCAATAAAACGTGAAACGTAACATTTTTACTTGTCTGCACTGACTGTACCAAAGTGGGACAGTTGTAAAGTACTTCATCTCTCATCTTAAAGGATTATTCCTTTGTGAGATAAATTTTATATGATAATGCTCGAGGAATCCCGTTTTCTTCGGCTACGAAGGGCGTTTGAGGAAAACCTACGTTGATAGAGCTTAGCATTTTCTTTTCTCCTGGCTCAGGTCTTAATGTTGATACTACCTATAGTTTAAAGGCCCTCTTTAATAAGATCGTTTATTTATTTTAACTAAAGTGATCTCTTTGCTCCGTTTTTATTTACTTGAGGTTTTTATGTGGGTATAATTATCTTGATTGTTAATATAAGTTTTAAAAATTGCTCTTCTATAAAATAGTGGGTTATAAAATGTAACGTTGTTCTTGCAAAGAGGCGATAAAGTAACATGTAGATTTATCGCATCAACACCAAGTTATTTTTCATTACCATTATCATTCATTCAAATACAAAGTAACTATTAAGCTAGAAACGTGATATTTAGAACGTGGCTACCTTTTGATAATACATAGGGTCACTAAGAGGGCATTTCCCGAAATTTCCACGGGAATTTTAATCTTTACGCAAAATAAGTCATGGGATGCCCGCTAGTTAATAAGAGACATGTAAAGTTTTATTGACCAACAATTGACCAACAGGGATTTGGTATCTCCTTTCATTCTATGTTTACCAATGTCCAATAGTTTAACTATGCGTTGTCTGTCATTTTCAGTCTGCCCAAATTACTGCCGCATTCCGAATGAACCTTTTGTCTTCGAATTAATGTAAGAAGTAAGTCACTGCACATCGTGTTACTCAAATGCTCTGAGCGTAATGCCACCCTGCTGTCAGTGTGTCAAAGTATAAAGCAAGCCACTCACAATCAGTTCTTCGTTTATAATGAATACGTTTATCATTTGCGATACCTATTCGGTAGGTACCAGAAATAATGGTGTGTTTGTACTCTGAATTAGAAGAAACTTTATCTACCTTTTATACAAAATATAGGTATTATTATATTTATTGCCTTCAATGTTAATAAAAGAGCTTGAAAACATAAAATAAAAACTAAGTAGAAGTCTTCTATTACGTACTATTAAATATTACATTGTAACAGACTGAATCAAAGATACGTTACTAAACAAAGAAATAGGCCAAGACGTCAAAAGGAGTCCATTTTATATATTTTGAGTGATATAAAAAAACCGGGACTTACTGAAAACTAAATGGCGGATTTATAATCAGCTGACATATTCCATTGTGTCAAGTATACGAGTACAATACGTCTAACAATCGATATTATATCTACCACTATTACTCAGTCACAGCCTAACGTTGGCAGTTGATAAAAGCAAAAGTATTGTCAGTGTCAGCTGTTCAAATATCCGCCATTTTTTTAAAAATGTCAAGTTAAAAGATATGAGTTATGTGTACTGCAAAAAAACTGACTGTGTATGTGACACATAAAGACGTAAAATCAACGGTTAAATCCGCCTGCTCGCTTCACCGAACTCGATAATTGAATCACTTGCATCGATTACATAATCTAGACAATGATATGCAATATATTATCGACTAGTGGACGCCCGCGACTTCGTCCGCGTGGACTGCAGAAAAAAACAAACTTTTATCTTTATAAAAAGTATAAAATAGGTATAGCCTTGGTCTTATCTTCAATTCAACCCCTATTTCACCCCCAAACTGGTAAAAATTTCAAAATGCTAGAACAAACGATTTTTTGTTTCTTATGACGTGATATTTGACGAACTTGCATACTAACTTTCAACCCTTATTTCACCCCTTAGCTGGTCGAAATTTCAAAAATGCTAGAACAAATGTTTAATGATTTCTTATCAAGTGCTTAAATATAAAGTTTCATGGTTTTATCTTTTAAAATTAAGAAATCCCATACAAACTTTCAACCTCTATTTCAACCCCTTCATCCCTTTTTTTCGAAATAAAAAGTAGCCTATGTTCTGTCTCAGGGTCTAAAGATTGTCTGTACCAAATTTCATCAGAATCGGTTGCGAGGTTTAAGCGGGAAAGCGTAACAGACAGACAGACAGAGTTACTTTCGCATTTATAATATTAGTTGGGATTGTAGACTTACTTCCTTATAGCTTAAGTTTATGGAAGCAACACTTTTGGTACTGGCGTTTTTTACCCTGTCATAAAAGAGTTTTCTTTTTCACTTTTATTCAGTAATTTTCATACTTTTTTTATTTTAAATTTTTTAAAGTTTTGTATTTAAAATGATACTCGAAAAATAATGAAATTATGTAATTTTCATTTTAAACTACTTATAGTAATTTTAGACTGTTTTAAAATCTAAACATAGATATTTGTGTCTAGAGAGAGTAAAGAGATATCTAAGTATATTAAGAATAACAAAAAAAATCTTCTCAAATTTCTTAACTTATATCCTGCAACAAAATTTAATCAAGCGCTCTGGTCTACACGTTAAAAGATCATTAAGATTTTAAGATCATTTAAATTGCAGGATTCAATTACCAACCAATAACAATTAATTATTTTCTAACGTCTGGAAGTATCGGAAGGATGAAAAAGATATAATTCCAGCAAAAATAATTGCATAAAACGTTGATTTGTTATGAATTCCTGACAAACATTACGCTTCCTGCCATAATTGTACAAATATGAACAGCAGTTGCAATTGTAGTTATTAAGGTAAAACAATTCATTTGTATGCAAAATTCTTGATTACATTACCTTTTATGGTAATTCGACGTGTTAATGCACATTGCTATTTAAACTGTGTAACGTTTGAGTTTGTATTTTTAAGAGCAATGACGTACTAATCTGCCTAAGCTGATGCGGGGCTTTACTACTAGTACAATATAACACAGGATGATTTTTGGTCGTCAACGTTCTCGAAAACTACGGATCTCCTCATCTCACTTTTCTCCATGGAAAGCATACCTGGGAAGTGTCTGGTTCCCAAGATATTAGGGTTCAAAGTTGAGTAAATAGACTGCGTTTTTCTGCAAAAATGCACATAGACGCGCGTAGCAAGATCTTTTCAAGGGAAATAATTAATATCTGTCTATGATAAAACTAGCATAAACACTAGACACCATAAATTTTGCCTGATCAAGTAATGAAAAAAAAAATTTACATCGTTTCCCAGTATTTTTTTGGCATAAACTTTCTTTATTTGATGTATAGAGTACGTACCCTTCATCAACGGTGGCAACGAAAAAATACCCTGAATAATACATCTGTATCTCCTTCCGTGCATGTCGTGAGAGTTGACCAAGAAACTCAGTATCTGACCCTGCTATACTAAATGCAGCTGTAGGGATCTTATTCATGGTCTTGCTATTCTGACTACCTCGTTTTGGGTACGAAGTAGTCGTATTAATTTTAGTGATACATACAATATAATCACGCCTTTATCCCTTACGGGGTAGGCAGAGCACCAAGGGCCGGTAGAATCACATAGTGCCACTTCTGACCAATTTTGAGGGTATACTCGTAGTTGAGATGTACACGTTCGGTTAGTAGTGACAGGTGGTCAACCCATCGCCTACAAAACACCAAGACCTTCTTGTCCCTCTACTGACTTGTACAGTATGCCCGGGAAGAGAAGCAGCTGTAATACACCTATACGTTTTTTTTTCATGACCAGAGCAGCATAGAAGATCTTAGTGATAGTATTTAAAAATACTCTTAACTTAATTCTGTCTATTCACATTTTCTAAATAACATATAATACAATACCTAGATTTCCAACTATATATTCAATATGGTAATATTTCATTAAAAACTATTTCTTAATATTCGTGGACATAATAGTGGGATTTTAGTTTTTTCCTCACAACTCTACAATGTATGTTGCAAAATTACGTTTCCAGTATCTATTGTATGACTGTTGCACTGTAAATGCATTGATCTAGAAAACCTAGTTACCTATTATAGAGGTCACGTAATTCTAGCTCTAAGAATTCATGCAATTTTGGCTCTTTTTATCAAATTATTTATTTACATCTCTTTCGTCATCACTTTCCATATCAGTATTTCGTCATCACTTTCCATATCAGTATTTCGTCATCACTTTCCATATCAGTAAGAATATAGGAATAACTTATTTACATTTTGTAGTAGCCACCGGCCCCCCTGATTACGTAAAAGCAATAGCAAAGCCGAAGCCGCGCGATCGCGATAATTGAGAGTGTGCGCGGGGCGAGGTGCGGGGCGCGGGAGGACGCCGAACGCTCGTTGCGCGCACGCACACACTATAAATTTTCGCTATCGCATTGCTTCGGCTCTGCTATTGCATGTTACATAATTAGGGGGCGAGCCTATGCATACTAGGAATTCCTAGAAGTGACCGAACTCTGTAACAAAACTAGTCTATTTCAGTTATAATGTTACATAGAATGTACTAACGATCCCTACACAATGGTGAAGGAAAGCATTGAGCAGAAACTTTTGAGCATTTCTATGTGGTTTTAATTATCATAATGAAAACAAAGTATAAAATACATTTGCTTCCCGTTGTCTGTCTGTCTGTGTATGCTTCGTCATCAGCCTATTACAGCCCACTGCTAGACGTAGGCCTCCCCCAGGGTACGCCACAAGGCTGTGCACTGCCATGGGGGATTTTTGCTCATAGTCACCACGCTGGGCAGGCGGGTTTGTGACCGCAGTTTGTAATTTGGACTATTAATCAACACAGCAGGCACTGCTGCCCACCTCCCAGAAACCCGTCATCGCTTCTTACAATACCTATGAGCAGACATGGGGGTGGTGTAGTTCTACCCTGCCAACACCACATGGCCAATGGATAGATACTATTATTATATAGATACCTAACAATTCGCGTGTCTAATTCTCGTACACTTATCGCGTGAAATATATCAATAGACTTCTATATTTAGTCGAATGACCCTGAAGTGTAAAAATTGACAATTATTCACCTTGGTCCATTTTTTGTTTGTTATAATAGGTGGAAAGTAAAAGGCTTTACGTAAAACGTGAATTTTGGTGGTGTTGCGAAATAATTATCGTAAGTACTTACCTAATTTGTGATTTTTTCTGGAGTTATTTTGGTGTCACTTAACACACCTGAGAGCTAGACAAATTAACATTCTTTCTCTGTCGAATCTATAGGTATATCGTTATTGTTTTACCTCTTTGTATTTAATATGAGTTCTTTTGGAGTCACTCATTTCACTTCGGAGCCATATTATTTCTGGATTAAATCGATAGAGGTTCGTCATTGAAGCGTTTTCTTCGAATAGAAAGCCTTCATATTCGCGCGGTCGGTATATCACGTGATGACGTCTAACTGCTATTGATGAGAATATTACGATAATAAACGTCAACGCGAAACGATATTAGGTACATTGTAAGTACCCTGATTTTACCAAACCACGTATCTATCTAATTGTAGAAGATTTTGTTACTTTGAAGATCCTATGATAATGCGGAACTTCACTAGAATACATCAGTGTAGTCTCTAGCAACTGAGAAAGGATTTTCAGAAGTTCCCATGGGTATAGAAAAACAGAGATTTTTTAAGTTAGTTTTAGTTTAGTGTTTAAGTTGTGAGCATCCACTAGTTAGCTAAATAAAACTACGAAATAAAATAGTCATTAAGGTTTAGATACATAATATTAACAGAACATCAACATATTAGCTACTACATAATTATTACCATTATATATTGTCAATACATGAAAGATCAAAAATAATAATCTCTGATATGAAATTTTGTATGAGAGTTGAGTTTGTATGAGATATCTGAAAATCGATATGTGGCTGTAACTCATTAACTTTAGACACACTACTAACAGATTATGAAAATAAGCAGATATAAGCCATTAAGTTTCTATACACTGCATTAAATAATGTACTCGCGAGTACATAGCGCATGCGCAAAATGCGCGTGGAGGCCTGCCGGGTGCAATCTGCGCACATATAGACGATTAATAATATCTACGTATTACAATTAATCTTCTGTATAATATAAACATAACACTAACAGAATTGAAAGGAAGTACAGCAGAACGTCTATAATACGGACGTCGATCAACCGAAAGACCGCTTATCGGAACACCGTTCGACTCGCACGGACCTCAGTTTTCTCGACTAGTATGTTACTATTATAATATTTGTACTTATGCCACATCCAAGTCCCCGCTAATAAACTAAGTTTTATCGCGTAAAATTGTAATATCGATTCGCTGACCGAAACCAAAGGAAATTAGATTTTTGTAACTGTTAATTATCGTTGTAATACTACAGCTGCTTCTCTTCCCGGGCATACTGTACAAGCCAGTAGAGGGACAAGAGGGTCTTAGTGTTTTGTAGGCGATGGGTTGACCACCTGTCGTTCACTACTAACCGAACTTGTACATCTCAACTATACCCTAAAAATTGGTCAGAAGAGGCACCATGTGGTTCTATCGGCCCTTAGTGCTCTGCCTACCCCGTAAGGGATAAAGGCGTGATTATATGTATGTATGCTAATTTTCTACCTATGGATATATTCCGAAATGTCAGAAACATCCATGTTCGAATAATCGAACGTTTATCGATATAAATTTTTCGCTGATCGCTAAATATTTATAACGTTACAGTAATTCGTAAACAAATGTTCCATAGCAAGGACGATTTCGCTATCACATTGCTATCGCTTTGCTATAGCAAGACACCTACGTAATTACGCTTCTAATTCTACTAAATTCAATACATTTTCAATTATAATGATAATAGACTATAAAGGCGATAATAATGTAACATATATCGCAAATCCTGAGCCATTTACGTTGAGCTGCACCTGACGTAAAGAAGAATACGGTAAAGTATTATACAATAGAGGCATAATGTGACCGTAAAATATATTTGTTAAAGATCAACCTAATCTAATTGCTAAAAAAAGACTTTTACACGAGCAAATAAGAGTCAAGACGCCGCACGTATTCGTGATATTTTATTTGTTAAATGAATTAGTTTAACATTTAGTTTCATAAATATTTACAGCTGTATCAAAGTTTCTTATAAATAAAAAAGTATTTTCAATAAAGACAGATATACCGGGTTCTACTGTGAACCAGTTACAATATCCCATTCCATTTGCCCATAAACACGATGCGACGGCGAACATACATTGTTACGCGCAAATTGCAGCGTACAATATAGTCATTCTCTATATAGGTATATCTATACATATAAAATACTTTTTCATGAATTTTATTTATTTAATTATTTATTAATTTTAGAATTGAATAGTTGTTATACGTATAATATTACAGCTGCTTCTCTTCCCGGGCATACTGTACAAGTCAGTAGAGGGTCAGAGGTGTTTGTAGGCGATGGGCTGACCACCTGTCACTACTAACCGAACTTGTACATCTCAACTATACCCACAAAATTGGTCAGAAGTGGCACCATGTGGTTCTATCGGCCCTTGTTGCTCTGCCTACCTCGTAAGGGATACAGGCGTGATTGTTGTATGTATGTATAGTTGTTATACAATGACTGACGGATCAACGCACAAAATAAACCACTGATCTTAGAGACATGAAACTTTGAGACTGAGTGCTTTGTATATGACGTAGACATCGGATTTCCTAAAAAAATTTAAGTCCCTGCCGGTTACATGCTTAAGAATACATGCTTAATAACTGTGCAAATTACACACTAAATTTTTACATGTTTGCCTAATTTAAAACCCTCAAGCAAAGGGTCAATAATCAAAAAAAAATATTTCAAAACCGATATCAACTAAATACCAATAGAGCTAATATGTATAGTATTTCGTATGTTTCAATATAATTTATGAGCCAAATTTTATATGTACCTACGAAAATATGAAAAAGTTTTTGAGTTATGAGGAGGTCAATAGTGGCTACAAATGATGAGTGTAATATTACACACGGCTAGTTCTGTTTGTCTTAACTTGGCTTAACATCTGTCCACTGGCGGCTCGTCCTAAGGAGCGCCAGTGCAGTGCACTCCCACCCACGAAGATTACATAGGCAATCTATATTTCTCTATATTTATAGTTATCTTTCAATTCTACTATTTTTATACAATAGTATCTACGCGTTCGTCACAAGTAAGTTGTAATCTTATGTATCGAGTGGAGCGCTAGCGATAAAAATATCAGGAGCCGCCCCTGCACCTGTCTATAACGGTTTCTTAGTTACAGTGAAAATAACAGCATAATTTATTTTAGGTGCACAGCAAACTAGGAAACGCAACAGGTTTCATAATAGAATGCGGATTTGATTGCATTTGCAAGATATCACGATATTAGTCTTTGACCGCGAACAAAATAAAATTATTGAAAGGGCCTTGTAAATTATATTTAAATACTTGTAGGACAAATTCGCTATAATTCATCAGCTGCATCTCCTTTCATACATGTCGTATAAGTCGACTAAGGAACTCGGGAAGTCCCTCAGCCGATCAGCCAGCAACTTATCAAAGTTATCTAATAAGATAAGTATCTTTAACAAGGTATATATTTTTTATCCTATTTCACACAGTTCAAATTATAAACGATAATTTTATTGTTAAACATAATGATGGTTATTAATTAATCATTATTATGTAATAATCATTAAAAATAATAATATTCATTATTGAATAATCATAAAGATATAATTGCCAGTTAATTTTAATTGCCTTACAATTTTATACTATGTATTATCAAATGTATTATTCTTCGCAATCTATAATTGCCTAGATATTTTTTTTTACATTTTTTTTGTTTGAAAATTGGTATTAAGTTATAATAATAAATTTACCTACTTACATGTATAAAAGCGAAAGGTTTCTATTCGACCAATGAACATATGGTCTGAATATAGATTATGACTAGGAGACGTCCGCTTAAAAAGGATTTCCTGAAATTCCCATGGGATTGGGTAATAACAAAAATTCTAAATAATACTCGGACCAAGTCATGGGTAATGTAATATTATATTTTTATTTATTTCGGTCACCAACCCGCCTGCCCAGCGTGGTGACTATGGGCAAATACCCCCCATGGCAGTCTTGTGGCGTGCCACGGGGAGGCCTACGTCCAGCACTGGACTGTAATAGGCTGACGATGATGATGATGATGATGATTTTTATTTAATTTGAAATGAATATCATCCATGATATATTTATTTATTCGTATTACACATATAACTCTATCACCATTTTCTACAATATAACTTGACAAAAATATGTATAATCGCTTAGCTACAAAAAGTACCGCCTGTTTATAATTTTCTTTTTGTCTCCAACTTGTCGTTGTGTAATAAATAAATAACTTATAGTCCAGTTTAAAGTCAAATCGTGTCCGTTTTATCTTTGATTGTTTATTATAATTATTACTGCTGTGTCCGAGAGTAGATATCAACTCCAATTACACCATAAAGCATGGTACGTGCGCTTGGATTTCATGCAAGCGGAACGATGTTCACAAGTTACAAGCTTTGGCGTGTTTATATATTATAATGATCATAATCATATTGTGTGCAAACATAAAATCATAAATTTTTAATGAGGCATGCATATACATAACTCTTGCTTTATTTCATTATTAATAGTTTTTTATAGCTGGTTATGGCCCATAACTTATGGGTAAACGCTTGACCAGTCTAATTAATTTATGTAAGTATGAATAAGTAGGTAAGTAAATAAGTAAAGTGACTCTAGATTTGTCTTTGGGCATAACATAAGAATATAATGGGTATGTACCAGGTATTATGGCAATCTCAAATGAAACAGTCATGTGAGAGACTATTGTTATTTATTGTTTGAAAGTTTATTGAAGTTTCATTGTTTAAAGTTATAGCAGTTATTTTTAGCATTAATGAAGTAAAAGGTATCTAGAACTGCTAGTATACATATATTTAAACGGCATTCGTATTTGTAATGTTAATGTGGACAAAAAATCCATTAGTATAATTGTATTTTAGATTAACTTAAGTAAAAATCATACAAGTGAAATAATATCACCAAATCGCTGTACGCTTGCTACTCACACCAACACCCCCAGTACTCTGTCCATTAGTCGAATGCAGTATTGTTCATTGAAATAACAAGTTTGTATTGAAACAGTGCCCATTGTTGCTCATGTAGATGAGAGATAGGGAAAAAAAATGGTAATTAATCAGCTGTGAGAACGAGATGAGAGGTATTGTTTGCAGAATGGGAACTGTTCCATCTCGTGAGTAACTGACGATTAGTTCCTGCATTTTATGTCGTGCTGGTACCTCGCGATTATAAAATGATGAAAAAATTATTCATTATGTATGTATGTATGTATACATACAGGGTGTAAAAAGACAACGTTGTTATTGTAATACCTCGTATTCTTTGTAACGTAATGATATTTTTTTTCTATGGAACCAACCCTGGGAAACGAAAATATATATATTTTTTAATCTCTTTTATTGCAAGCAATGTATTCGATTGACAAATGTACCTACACAACTAACATTTTAAAAATTTATAACCATAAGTCCTGGGTTCGAATCCAGGTAGGTGCAAACATTGATATGATGAATATTGATGTTTGATTCCGAGTCATGGATGTTTCTATAGTTATCTATGTATTTATATACCGTTGCTTAGTATCCACGACACAAGACCTTAGGGATCTTAATGTGGGACTAGGTCAATGTGTTGTGAAGTGTGTGAATATATATTATTATTTATGATTAAATATTAATATGGTGTCTTGAAATCATGATTATCATGATGTTACAAAGAATACGAGGTATTAAAAGAACAAAGTTGTCTTTTTACACCCAGTATATACACGGCTGTTTTCCCGTAATAGGGTAGCTTGCAGAATCGTAAGGCAGATTCCACAGCCATAATTATCAAATCGGGAACAGATTAATCAGGAACAAGTTGTTAGCTTAACGCCTCAGAGAATGCCCGAATTCCTTAGTCGACTCTTAGGACATGCACAGAAGGAGATGCAGCTAATGTATTCCAGTGAAGTCCGGCATCGGCACGAGAAAAAGTATTCAATTCAATAAATGTACATTAATAAACTACTTAATAATTTAGTTTCTCGTAAGCTAGGCGTATCCATAACAGTTTAATATTCAGATCATATCCAAACTCTCGTTTTGAATTTGTAAGTATTCAGTATTATTACCTCTTCGAAAATTATCAAGTCGTTTTGTTAGAAACTCACATTTCAACAGAGTCTTTGTTGATAATTGACAGAAGACGTAGTTAGCCGAGAAGCCATTTAAACTTTTGGTTGTAAAGGTGAGCATCCAGTGTTAAGTTTTAGTTTAATGAGATGTAGTCTCAATTTTTCATTTATTTTTGTATTTTTGTAATCATTATTAACATCTGTATCCGCTCTACTATAGGTAGTGTAAAGAATGCAATCTAACGATATTACATCCATAGCGAGATTTCGCGAGATTATGAAAATTATTCTTGCGAGATCACGGAATGGATAGAAATGACGGTCATTTAAAACGTACAACACTTACATAGACAATCAACGTGTTTAGTTATTTTACTAACACCTCGAATATTATTACAAACGTGTTTAGTTAAATTTTTATCATCATTGTTGAATAAATATTTAATGTTTTTACACTTCACTATTATAGTATAATTCACTATAATAGGGTGGTATACGTATCAGAAATAGCATTGAACACGTAATTTATAAAAATGTTATTCAATAGGGGTTCGCCCACCACCGAGTCCTACAACCTCCACTGATCCTCGGATCTGATAGCTCATAACTGCGAAAACAAGCACTTGCACTACCTACAATTGCCACAAGAAACCAGATCCGAGCACATAGAATGCAAGATATTATATCGCACTATTCCGAAATCCAAAACTAGATTAATAATCTACATATATTTCACCTGTTTCACTTCTTCTATGCTGCTCTGGGAGTGAAAAAAAAAAGTATAATACTACAGCTGCTTCTTCTAATATTTATTGTACACAAACATAAGACAATATAGTGACTTAACATAGTTACACAGAAAGCTTCTCTTCCCGGGCATACAAGTCAGTAGAGGGACAAGAGGGTCTTGGTGTTTTGTAGGCGATGGGCTGACTATCTGTCACTACTAACCGAACTTGTACATCTTAACTATACCCTCAAAATTGGTCAGAAGTGGCACCATGTGGTTCTATCGGCCGTTGGTGCTCTGCCTACCCCGTAAGGGATAAAGGCATGATTATATGTATGTATATGTTTCACCAACACCCGTGACATCTTCAGGATTATAGAAATTAGTAAACCAGTAATTATAAAACTATAAACTATAAAAACGTTATATAATATATATTGTACAGCCGTGTAACTTCTAATATTATAGTACAATAAAAATAAGAATAAAAAATAAATAAATGGTTAATTTCAATCGATTATCGCTCAGTATTGTCACAGGATTTGTGCTTTAGAAGTCGAAACAGCATTATTCAGTTTAACTTTAAATTGCTCTAACTGAATTATCAATGGCTATTATAAGTAAATGAATTTGAAATTTAACGACTTATACAATTAAATCTATATACGTATAATAAAAATGTAACGGATCGCTGTCTGTACATGGAAGATATATGAGAAAAAATATTATAGGAGACCTTTATCAATGTATGTCTGTTTGTCGGTTTGTCTGTGCGTTTGTGCACGCTAATCTCAGAAACGGCTGAACCATTTCGATGCAGTTTTCAAGAATATATTGTGACAGGTCCCACTTAACATATAGGCTACTTTTTATCCCGGGAAAATAGTTTTATCCCGGATAATTTCGACATTTATAACTCGTACAACGATAGACTCAGTTATTTTAAAATGATATCTCTAGGAAAACGTAGGGAGCTATTGGATATAATGTTTTTGTATAAAATTTTCCGAAACAAAATAGACTGTCCTCAACTGCTGAGTCAATTTAGGATTAATGTTCCTGCCAGGTATCCGCGTGCACAGGTGAAGCCTCTGTCTATGCCATTTCGCAGAACAGTATTGGGTAGGAACTCTCCGGTACCTCGATTGTCTAACTTGTTCAACCAAGTTCACCATGCTAGCGCCGACTTATTTGTGACCTCTGAACCGGTGTTTAGAAATTCAATATTGAAGTGTATTGGTAAATAAGTTTTTGTTTAGTTTTCTTCAAACTACCAAATTGTATTTGGTTATTATATACTTAATATATCTAGTTATAATATATCTATAAAATGTTTAGTATAAACCTAGTCTAAGTATTATTACAAATGTTGTGTTTATCTATAAGTAGCTGTGCTATTACACAAGTGTGGTAAAATTAAGCTAAAACCATGTAATATAGTAACAGTTGTCGATAAACCTAATAAATAAATAAATAAATAAATAAATAAACATTTTGTTTTTTCTGTAGTCCACGCGGACGGAGTCGCGGGCGTCCACGAGTTTGTAAATAAATAAAACATTTAAGTAGTCATTTGGTATTTAGCAGTTATTTGCATTTTTTTATAATGAGTAATAAATAGCTGTGTTTGTCAAATTTTTCGTGTCTGTGGTAACTTTGACGTGGCGTAAGTACGAGCTAGCCAACGACTGGTGGATTTGTTTCTATTGAGTGAGACGCCGCTGTTGGGCTTTTAGTTATTAGTAATGTAAGAATAAAAGTTTAAAAGAGATGGTCAAATTCGTCATCCGAGTTAATTAACCCGGTAGCTCAGTTGGTTAGAGCGCTGCACGAAATGCGAGAGGTCGTGGGTTCGAGTCCCACTCGGGTGATTTATTTTTTCTATTCATAAAACATATTTATAAGTTATTAGTTAGTTAAGTCCCATGTGGTAGTGAGCTTACCCCAAAATTTTTGGGCACAAATAATCTTAAAATCGATAATTATAGCACACACGAAAATATGATGTAAATCTTAAGGATTTTTTTTTCACAAACTTCACAACACATTAACTTAGTCCCACTTAATGTGGGATCTAAATTATTATTGAATTATTCTAAATAAGTAGGTATAGGTATACCTATAAGCTGTTAGTGTCAGAGCCTTGTCTATTGTAAGGTAGAGTGCACCACAAGCAGGTTACATTGACTTTAGATCTTACAGTAGTTATAATAGGTCAATCGAACCTAACAACACCGTCTTCTCAAAAATTATTCTAGACTAGTGGACGCCGGCGACTCCGTCCGCTTGGACTACAGAAAAAACAAAATGTCGAAATTATTCGGGATAAAAACGTTCCCCGGGATAAAAAGTATAGCCTATATGTTAAGTGGGACCTGTCAGAATATATTCCTGAAAACTGCATCGAAATCGGTTCAGCCGTTTCTGAGATTATCGTGTACAAATGCACAGACAAACAGACATACATAGATAAAGGTCTCCTATAATATTTTTTCTCATATATCTTCCATGCACAGACAGCGATCCGTTACATTTTTATTATATGTATAGATATAGATATATCTATTCTATACAGATACAATGAAACAAACGAATACCCTATGAAATTCATTTTAACTAGTTCCTTTGCGAATAGGAATTATTCCAACAGAATTTTTAATGATGTCCACAATCCGTATATCTCGTGAATATCGAACACATTCTAGTCTGATCCACTTTTTGGAATATTCTGATTTAGTACGAGCCATCCCTTCTATTGTAACAACTCAGGCTGTATCTGGAGCCTTATGAATATTAATTTATTTGGATTGAGGAGGATGTTGGGCGATTCTTAGCCAACTGTATTTATCATCACATCACATCAGCCTATTTTGCTGGACGTAAGCCTCCCCCAGGCACAAGGCTACTGCCATAGGGATTTTTGCCCATTGCTGTATTTATACGTGTTTTGTTTTACATAATAAAATGGTAGGGTTTATGATCGCTCCTACGTAACTATTTTTATCACAATTTGTATTTATGCTCATTGATAAACTTTAAAAAATGATTTATATTTCCTTAGAAAGTAAAATATTAATGAAATGTATTTTACTTTCTAAGGAATTTTAATTAAAGTAACATACTGACTCATTCATCAATGCCGCTGAGCAAAAACTACTGAAGCTGGAAACGTGAATTTAGATCGTGGTTTTCTTTTGGACTTGTAGCGTAGCCATCTATCGGATGCAGGAGAGAACCACAATCGAATGCGAAATCCTAGAACGCGATATTGAAGTTTCTCACAATGATTGGAATATATACATGGGCCGAACAATAACTAGCGGCCCGGTGGGGCCGGAAGCGCTTCCCTTTTCACCACCCCCACAGACCCATGGGTCTACTTAGAAGGGATTTCTCGAAATTACTATGGGTACGGAAATTCTTAAGTTTACGCGTTAAAACTTGTAGCGGGCGGCACCTAGTTTCTTATGTGTATTTTAAAATTGTATAACGTTATTTTGGTATCACAACGCATATGATAGAACTACTAATATTATCCAAGAAATAAGGTTTTATGTAATACACTCTCACATGTGTTATAAAATTTTAATAACAGTTACATAAAATTAATTAGTTGCTAACATGTATTAGATATGCTTACTAAACCATAACCATCCGGTGTTCATAACGATAATAACATACATAACATTATTTCTTAATTTTAATACATAAACAATAACGGTATTTAACAATATGGAAAATAAGGTACATGTTACTTTGTTGGTTCACCTGTAAAATACGTCTATAATCTATCTATCCACAGGGTGGAAGTGACAGCCAGGCAAATATTGATATGGCGACTTCAGACCATGATTTTAAATTCCAAATATTTCCAACATTTTTTAAATTTTTTCAGGAAAAAAAATGTGTAGTTTGTTTAAATAGGTCTTAGATAATGAATGACTTAAAAACAAAAAATTTTCATATGATTTATTTAAACAAAAAAGTTGGTCCCAAAATAGTTCAAAATTAGTATCAACCCTAATGGAGAGTCACAAGTGGTCTAAAAAAACAGTAATGTATCACACAGTAACCAATAAGCCCATTTAACTAGTCACAGGAACGCCCGATACAATTGGCGCGGTAAGCAAACATTGCGGATAATCAAATTAAAAATGCATTTCCTGTGAGTAATAACCAGTGGTCGGAGTAGGTATATTGATTTTACATACTTGCGTCATGATATCATAACATGGACATGCATTTTTTCCGGAATGTACTGGAGTTTCCAAAAACTAGCAGCATAGCGTTGAGAGTATTGATACATTTTTAACTAGTTTCATGTAATAATTTCGAAGTTTCGGTATTTTTATTTTATTTTTATCATAGTAATCCGGAAACTCGGAGGCGTATCCATATTAACATATACGTTTGATGTCAATGACCTTAATTCAATATACCTACTCCGACCACTGGTAATGACACTAATCTCTACACTACATCTAATTACAAAGGATTTTCTGATAATCCCACAGAAAGTAGATGAACGGGAATTCCAAAGTTGACGAGGATAAAGTCGTAGGTAGGTTTTTATTGGCCGACGCCCTAAAAACATCATTTTATTAAAATCTCCACATTAACCACTCAAGGCATACAAATTAGTATCCCTTTTTCAAAGTAAATCATTGACTTCTTCCCAGAGTGCCTCGTAAAGCATATAAAGCCGCTGGTCCTGTGCGTCATCTCTCTTCGGCCGTTGGATTTCCGTTTGGATAATGAGAGTGACGAAATAGAGAGTGCACCTGCAAACTTCGGCATCATAAAATATCTCCCGCGCAGATGGCTAGTCTCTGTTAAGACTATTGGCCTTCCAAATATACATATACCTAGATATACACAAAGATCATAAATAAAATCCCACAAGCCACTTTAAGCACAGCGGGGACAGAAATAAGTGAACACTGACAAGTTGCTACCTTATCGCCTGAGAGTATGCCCGACATCCTTAGTCGACTCTTACGACGGAAGAAGATGCGGTTGATATATTCTAATGAAACCTGGCATTAGCACAGAACCATAGCAGTCAGTTGAACATTATTATTATTATGTATTCTCATAAACGTATAAAGAACAACGGACAGAGTGTCGTCAATACACAGAGTGAAGCATTCATAGTAAGCTCAGCAACTATATTCATTGGAGTAGAGATGTGTATTGACGCGTTATCCACCCACACATACAAACCATAGTAAGTTCGGAGCCTTCTAGAAAATACTTATAAATGCGCAACGCGACGCCATTACGGTGCTTCAATCTGTGCATCGGCAGCATTACGTCCTTTGTTCTTTATACGTTCATGGCTAAATTGAATACTGAATGGCTAGTATTACTTAATGCAACTGGTAGTGCTAGTTACTGTTTACCTTAGGAATACACCGGAAGGATCCGTCAGTTACGTAAATTGACATACATAAGATACATTTAAATAATGGTCTGCTCAATAAACTGGGGTGCAATTCTTGAAAAGTCTCAAGTAGGAACGACGCCGAAACGGAACCGTTGTAGACGCTCAAAACAAAGCAATAATTACTTTATGGTGACGTAATTAGACACATTTCAGCACAAGACAGGGGGTCTACTCTGAAATGCCGCTTTCGAATCTTTCGGTCCGACCGAAACACCTCGATATATTCGGCCGATACTTCGTTTATCGTCACTTCAGAGTAGACCCCCTGATATTTGTTTTTATTCTATCACACTCGTGACCGATGCGTGCTAAAATATACCTTATTACTCAAGCGGTAAGTATATATTGCCGCATCGCATTTCGTTAACGGTTCGTTAGTGATTGCGTTTCGGCTGAAAAATTTTCAAGAATTGCCCCCCAGGCATTTTACTTTCTACTGTTATAATAGGTAACAACATAGAAATAACAAGGGTTTATAACGCCAATGGCAAATGACGTTTTCAAAAATCTTTACCTTTAACTAAAGGCAGGGTCAGAAATACATATCTAATGCTATCACACCTAACGATCCTGTATATTAATGTACAGAGTGTAACAAAATGGGTATGTTAAGCGAAAAGCTATAAACCTACTCCACATATAAAGAAGCTATCCTCTTGATACTCGAAATCAAATGACTATTTTTCCTGATACTCTTAATATGAAAAATTTCCAAAACAACTCGGAAAGGTTCATACGATCTTGAAAAATAAACATGTGATTTCGACTCTCATAGGGATAGATTCTTATATATTACCTATGCATAAGAAGGAAGATGGCGGTAAAAAATAAAATTAAAGTTATTTTACGTAATAAAAACGTGCAAGTAATTGTACCAATTACCCACTCACTGTACGCTTCATCGAACAGAATAAACGAAAAAATTCCACCAATATTTATGTGTGCACCGAAACGTGAACCTATATCAATTAATTAATTTATAATCTTTATTTATAACGTTTATTTTATGAAGTTGAATTAATTTCCTCTTTTAATTCGTTAGGATCAATATAACTGTTACATTATTGAGTTATGACTTGGGCCATTTCCATGCTGTTCCTGTGCTGATACGGGGCTTCACTAGAACGCATCAGCTGCATTTCCTTCCGAGTATGTCATAAGACTCGACTAAGAAACTCATGGGTGGTTCTCTCAAGCGATGAGCTGGCAACTTGTCACCGACAGACACAATATCCGCCGTAACTACAGGCGTAGGGAGCTGCAATTTAAAATTTATATACGTTAGGGAGTATAGAGTAACACTATAAATGAAATTTCTAAGATTTCTGCGGAAACAAAAAACGGCTGCGATATACAGAGAAGAAATTTGGTGGAACTGTTCTTAAGGCAGTATACTAGAGCACTAAAAAATGCTTTCCCGAATTTCCCACTGGTGCAGGAAAATCGTGAGATTACGTGAACGAACTTCAGACTTTTGCAGTCCACTGCTGAAAGTAGGCCTACCCCAGAGCACGCCACGCTAGGAGGTCATAAAACCATTATTTTTACGAGTATATAGGTAATATGCAGCTCATTTCTAAACTTGCAGCTCTGACCGATCAAATCAACCAATAAAATGGCTTTTTTAAGACCATGATAACCAAAGCGCAACCTTTGCGCAGGTTAAATGAAGTAAATATAACAATATCTTAGAGTGACTGGATGGGAAAAACAGGAGATCAAGCTATGTGGCGTGCTCAGCATTAGTACGTCCAGCATTGGACTGCAATTGGCTGATGATGATGAAGTAGGTAAATAACAAATATATTCTAAGCAAACTCCAAGATGGATATCCCCATCAAAATGTGCCACCATTCACACGTCCAAGTATAAAGCCTAAAATCCTGTAACCTCAACCCGTACCAAGTTCCCGAAACGAGTTCTCAAAAGATTTGCAAATGCCCAGCAACCGCTGGAAATACACTGACCTTTAAGCTTCCAAGTACACTGGATGTTGAATGTCAAGTTACGGCATATATATTTGACAGCCGATTGGTGTAGAAGATAGTAACCCTGCCTGCAACGCCATTGGTCCTGAGTTCGATTCCCGATAGGTGCAAACGTTGATATGATTTCTATACTTATCTATATATTTATATACCGGTGCTTAGTACCCACGACACAAGACCTTGTGAGTCTTAATGTGGGACTGAGTTAATGTGTTGTGAATATTTACCTCGTTCTTTAATTAAGATACCTCTTCACTCAGAAGCTTCACAGACCTTTACTTATAAGTACGCTGGATGTCAAGTAACAACAAATCTCACTTCTTAATTTAGTTAAGTACCTTTACTCGTATCCGCTGGGGAGGGGATACGAGTTTTAATTTTAATTTTAATTATTAAGCAATTTAAAATTAAAATAAATACTCGTATTAATACTCCACAGCGGTATTAAACGAGTGTTATTATGGCAGATTGATGGGAGCCAACGCCTTTGTTAGCATATAGGATTCCCGTTATGTATCATTCTTACAAGAATTTCAGAAAAAAACATTATTTTTGGACCTATAGGCATATGTCACAACAGGAAGCCACGGTCCAAATATAACATTTCTAGCTTCAGTAGTTTTTCCTCGGCGTTGATGAATCGGTCAGGACATATTACTTTATTATGGTGGACAGATCTTAACTTTGGTACCTCGAATTAGAGACATCCTTACCGTTATCTATTATTTAACAGTTAGTGACAGTAGTTAAGTTGCTTGCATGGGCAATTAAATTCAATTTTGTTATGATAATTGTGTTTCGGAATGGTATTACTAAATAAATACGTAACAACTAGTGAGATGTTGCGCTAAAAAATAATTACGTTTTAAAGAAAATATGTATCAACTATTTAAAATCAGTAACTTCTAAAACTGTTATGTTAATTTCGCTACCAATTTATACCCATGCAGAGCAAGTCGCGAAATTAAAAAAAATAGTGAATTGAGAAGTGTACCTATAAATTTGTAGAAGAGGTCAGTGTACGGATCGTAAAAATGATATACGACCCGGCATTAGCGACCACATGTGCTACTGCAATGCGTATTGTTTTCATGTTAACTTTAACGTCACCGTTTCGGTTAAGAAATGGGAGTTTAGGGAAATTTTTGACCAAAAATCTAAATATTTTCAAGGTTAAAACGAAAAAAACTTTACCCAAATAAGACTCTTGTATCTATCGATTGCCTATGTTGGACCGAAGAAGAGCCCGGGATCGAACCTATATCATTGACTACTGGCCAATTTCAAATAGGTCGATTTCAATAGGTATGTACTAGAAATCATAAAGAATCAATTTTTTAAATCGAAATTAAAAATTTGTACTAAAACAATATTGAAGATTGAATCTGAAATATGCAGAAAATCTCTCAAGATCGGTAATTGAAATTGGCTGTATAAGGCGCAAGTCTTAAATTTTGAGCCATCACCATTTTTTCCTTCATATTTATTCCTTCATCGTAAACCTACTTCTGTTTACTTTCTACTTGATTTGATAAAATCTAAATATTAGATCCAACTACAAAGCGCCATAATGCTGAAGCAGTACATACAAACATACGATCGTGATACACAATACTGATTCCGGCTTTACTTGCACGATGAATATTCAATATCGTTACTGCATTGGACTTACATCGAATCGTGGAAATGGATCATTTTTGGATGGATGTATTTCTATCAGATTCGGTCAGGGATATGTTTTTCTAGTATTAGGTAGGTATATATATATTTTTTGCCACAGTCTGGAGCCTAAACGGCTTGTCGTATTTGAGCTTGAGAGGTATCATTAGATTGATCTAGCCGTGAAAGAAATGGGGTATTTTCTTTAAGTACTTTTACTTATAATCACGCCTTTATACCTTAGGCAGAGCATCAAGGGCCGATAGAACCACAAAGTGCCACTTCTGACTAATTTTGAGGGTATAGTTGAGATGTATAAGTTCGGTGCGGTGACAGGTGATCAGCCAATCGCCTACAAAACACCAAGACCCTCTTGTCCCTCTACTGACTTGTACAGTATGCCCGGGAAGAGAAGCAGCTGTAGTATTATACGTTTTTTTTCACTCCCAGAGCAGCATAGAAGATAGAAGATTTTTTAAGTAAATTTAAGCATTCCTTTTTTATGTATTCACTTGAATGTACTGACAAAAGATCATTTATTTTGTAAACATACATAAATAGATACGTCATCATTTCAAGTCCGAGTGGGGTTGCGCCAAGAATTACGTACATATACGAGTATGCGACTGTGTTCCCAGAAATGGAATACTCGTAGCCAGAACTGCAGCAGATCGCGAATAAAATCTTACAGCTCAGCATAGCACGATCAGATGTAAAAGTTCGGAGAAAGAGATCAGTGACAACTTGCTTACCCCAAGAGAACGCACCTAAATTTCGAACATTTTGCATATTTCAGATTAAATGTGCCATTGTTTCCATACAAAATTTCAAATTTGAAAAAAAAAAAATTATGATCCCTAGTATTGAAATTGGCCGTAAGTCGACTCTTACCATACCACTAATCACAGTCACAGCCACGATTTTATTCATGACTAGTGGACGCCCGCAACTGCGTGGACTACAGAAAACACAAAATGTCTAAATTATCCGGGATAAAAACTTTTCCCGGGATATAAAGTAGCCTATATGTTAAGTGGGACCTGTCACAAAATATTCCTGAAAACTGTATAGAAATCGGTCCAGCCGTTTCTGAGATTAGCGTGCACAAACATCGGTCCGTTACATTTTTATATGTATAGGTATAGATTTTGTGTTTTAAACCATAACTTTATAGCCAACTAGATTCGTTCGTTTATTCAAAACCAACAAACTATAAACCAAAAAACGTATAAGCTTTTATGCAATTTCGGACTTTTATTTTTACGAGTTTTTCGCATTTGGTGTACAATAACCCGGGACAATGTAGTTCAGAACGACAATTTTCGTAAATTTCATTTATATGTAACCACGCGTTACCTGAAAACGACAACATTAAATGTTAGTACAGTCAGCGTCAATATGCATTTGATTATTAATTTCATTCATATAATAGAGAGAGGGTTCGCTAGTAAACATGGCTGTAGGATCTCCCTTGTGATACTGCACTTGCTACCCTCATTTCGGGAATACAACCGTGCGTATCAATATATATATTTTTGTACAATACATCATCTCCTTCGGTACATGTCGATAGAGTCGACTAAGGGTCTCCTCACATCTATCGACGCGGAATTGTCCCTCTACTGACTTGTACAGTATGCCCGGGAAGAGAAGCAGCTGTAGTATTATACTTTTTTTTTCACTCCCAGAGCAGCATAGAAGAATATACTTATCATATATGTATGTATAAAAATAATGTAAAAGGGTATAGTTACCAACCAATAGCCAAATATATGGGTTATCCGTTTTTACACTAGTTTATCCCAAACAATGTATACCTAATAGTTTTTTAATAAAATATCTAGCGGTGATAGCCCAGTGGTTAAGACGTGCACCTTCCAAGCGGGAGGCGTAAGTTCGATCCCAGTCACGGGCCTGTACCAATGAATTTATTTCATGTACAGTTTTTAATATTGCAAAATTGTCACTTAGCTCGTGCCTCGGAAAGCACGTAAAACCGTTGGTCCTGCGCCTGATCTCTCTCCGGCCGTATCGGCTTTCCGTCCCATCGGACTATGAGAGTGAGGGAACAGAGAGTGCATCTGTGTTTGCGCACACACTTGTGCACTATAATATCTCCTGCGTACCTGGCCAATCTCCATAAATATTGGTCGCCTTGGCCGAAATACGGTCGGAGATCATCATCTAGTGATTTATCGATTGCCATTTTTAAAAGCTACAAATCTTTATCCAACAAACGTATGTTTCCATTTATTTTATTCCCACTGTACTATGATAGCAGTATAATGTTTGTTGTTATTACATTTTTTCGCTGTAGATAGAAGTTAAGGGACGTTTTGTTGTCAACAACAGTCACTACGCACCATTTACCTACCAATCCTTGATTATCCTATGCTGATGTGGAGCTTCACTAGAAAACATCAGCTGTATCTCCTTCCGTGCAAGTCGTAAGAGTCGACTCAGTAACTCATGTAGTTTCTCCCTTACCCCAACTTAGTCTTCAGCCTATTGCAGTCCACTGCTGGACGTATGCCTCCCCCAGGGCACGCCACAAGGCTACCGCCACATGGGGGTTTTGCCCATAGTCACCTACGCTGGGCAGGCGGGTTGGTGACCGGATCAGTGATCATTAAATTTACATCTGTCCACGCTATGCTGAACGTGGCCGTGAGATCTCTATCGTGATCTTGCAATTTTGGCTACCCAATTTTGGGAACATATTCGTGTAAATATATATGTATATAATTAATTATCTCATAGGTGCAAGTTTTTGTTGCACATAACTTATCCTGTATTTTGATATTGTAAAATCGTCACTTATTCGCGTTCCTATGTAATGTACTATGGTTATATCATAACTTTTCCTTTGAGGATAATTAGACGAAGACTCGACTCATTGAGTTTGATTTGGTGGGGTATGATTGATTCAAAGTAAACAATTTATTAATATGGGAGTAAGTCCAGTATAAAATTCACTTCAATAAAGTACACTTTTACTAAATGTGTAAAAATCAAGTGAGGGCATGACGTATGAAAATATACTTAGCCGCTACTCCTCTTTTATTTTTACTTCATGGTTTATATAGACGGCCGATTGGTGTAGTAGGTAATAAATAAATAAATAAAATAAAAATTATTTATTTTAGACCGAAGATCCATATTTGGGTTAGTGAAAGTACAATCAAAGTAATGAACTTGCCTGAGACGCTATAGGTACTGGGTTCGAATCCCGGTAAGTGCAAACATTGATATCATGAATATTAATGTTTGTTTCCGACTCATGACTGTTTATATACTTATCTATGTATTTATGTACCGTTGCTTGGTCCCCACGACACAAGACCTTAGGGATCTGAATGTGGGGCTAAGTTAATGTGTTGTGTAGTGTGCAAATATTTATATACTCGTATTTATTTAAAATATAAAAAAGGTTGATACGTATGATAATTTTGAATTAAGTTTATATCAAAATTTAGCATTTACTATAAGTGAGCTTAAGTTAACACGACTACACCGAAACACAAGAATTCAATAACCTCCAATCTAATGTAACACGAGAGCTTTCTGAGATATAGTATTACATTTCATCCCAACATCAAAACTATGACAATGGCCGTAGAACAATAACTTCCCAAATAAAAAGTACGAGTAGGTGTTCATTGTTGAGGTGCCACCACACTCATGCATGTATTGTAAAAATTATTAAAGATAGTTACAGCGTAAAAAATATTAATTTGATTACAGAAAACTAACTCTTATATTCATGGTGGTAGCATTCATGGTTTTCTCAGGCATGAGAGTTATTTAATAAAAATTGAGGTGGTTAATATCTTTAAGACTTAAAATTGACTTAAAATTTGTAGTTATGTTTTGAAGTTCCGTTATTCAACGCGATTCTATTTATTTTCTATTCTATTTATAGTAATTATCGGGGGTTTTTTGGCGATATGAATATGGATAAAGGTGTACATGGAAATTTTATTACATACTTGTGGACGCCAGCAACTCCGTACGCGTGAACTGCAGAAAAAATAAAATGTCGAAATTATCCCTTATTAAAGTATTTTCCCGGGATAAATAGCCTATGTGTTATTCTAATATGTAAGCTATATTAATGTGAAATTCTATTAAGATACATTCAGTAGGTAGTTTTTGTGTGAAAAAGCAACAAACATCCTTACATACATACCTACATCTCACAAACTTTCGCGTTTATAACATTAGTATGATTAATAATTTTAAAGATCACAAAAAATATTTTCGATAACAACCAGTTTTAGTTAATTCTAAAATAAAATATATTGATTACATAACTCAACCACAACGTAGTCCTACCTTAACACACATTCTGGCAGAATATTGGAGTTTTAAAATGCAAAATATAAAAGTAGGAAATGCACGAAAATGCTTCCTTCATGAGGAACAATGCACATCTTTCACACCAGCGGGCGAGTTGTGACGTGTAATTTTAAGTTTTTTGAACAAACTCTTGTGTTCAAGTAATGTTCTGGTCAGAAAAATGTGTATTCATTAAGGACAGCTGAACACTTGGTTGTCATGGCAACGCAGAATTAGTGTTCAATGGCGGATTTTCTGACAACTAAAGTTAAAAAAATAGTACAAATATGCGCTTATGCTATCTATTTTTGAGAGTTATTTTAACTTGTCAGAAAATCCCTCATTAAGGTCTAGATTGTGTATTACCATAGATACTCATTATCATAGACCTGATAGCTCAGTTGGTGAGAGCGATTGCACGGAATGCAAGAGGTCGTGAGTTCAAATCTCACTCGGGTGATTTTTTTTAAATATTTTTTTTATTATAATATTTTATAACTCATTATATACTTATCATGGTGTAAATTACATACATAGATAAATATACATAAGGCTGATTTCCTAAAATAGCGTAAGTAATCAGAACAGCTAGAATCATTAAGGAGATCCTTACAGCTACGTTTAGCAGAGAGGGATCAGATGTAAAAGATCAGTGACAATCATTAGGTTATTGAGTGAAGAGACGCACCTGAGTTCCTTAGTCGACTCTTACAATATACACTAAAGGAGATGCCGCAGATGTCTTCTGTAACAGGTATCGATATATGTAAATTGATTTTAAAGGAAAATCAAATTAACAATTTCAAATTTTGAGAATCAGAAAGATGAAACAACATAGATAGATAACTATTTAAGTTAAACATAAAGTTCAACAGAAGTGAGAAACCCGATCGTGACTCACATAATACTCGTTCAGAACCTAGCTCAGTCTATATATAGACTAGCCAGTATAAACACAGGTACGGAAACAACATTTGGAAGAACACGCTTACAAACACTGACAATGTAAAGTGGTTTCATGACTATCCGCTCAGTGGCACTACTAATGGTTCTCGATTGTGTAGCGGACCATGACACATCCAGAGCCGGTGGACTTGACTTAAAGGACTAGGACTCGAATTTTAAGGTTTACTTGGCGTCTGCCCAAAAATAATGATAAAAATCGCTATGTAATGTAACCAATATTACAAAACCTCGTATAGAGCAGCTTTCGTTTTCACAATTCAAAAATGTTGAAATTATATTATCGTGATTTAACTGTATCTCATATTACAAAGTTTTTTTGTAAGTTCTTATATGATGTTATAATAATTTTATATTACGTAGTATACATCCTAAGTATATAAGTATTAGCTGCGTGGTGCCAGCAGAACAGAGTTTGTACTACCCCTGCCTGCCCGTGGATATCGTACGAGGCGGTTAAGGGTTTCCGGGAGGTGGGCAGTAGCGCCTCCCGTACTGACAACATAGTCCGAAAATCACACTGCGGTCACCAACCCGCCTGCCCAGCGTGGTGACTATGGGCAAAACCCCCCTGTGGCAGTAGCCTTGTGGCGTGCCCTGGGGTAGGCCTACGTCCAGCAGTGGACTGCAATAGGCTGAAGAAGAAGAAGACATCATAAGTATATCTCATGTATTAACAGCGTCACTCGTGGAGACAACGTGTGGCAACTTAATTAGCAAGACAAACAATATCTATACGCCTTATACTTAAGTTGAAACTTGAGATGAGTTTTCTCAGTATAAGTAACTTACAGTTTTTGTTTTAGCTTTACAAGGCGATATATTGTATCCGTTCTCTTTGAAATTTGGAATACAAAATATTAAATGATGTTTTATAATTATTTTTTGTGAAAAGGATTTAAGCTTTACTATCCTTAAATAAAATATATCCTTAAAATTTATCTCACGCTTTTGTATGCATGCTAGTAACTATTTTTGTCGTAATGTTATTTGTAATAATAACATATTCACACACACACACATTCACACACTTCACAACACATTGACCTAATCCCACACTAAGGTCTTGTGTCGTGGGTACTAGGCAACGGTATATAAATACATAGATAAGTATATAAACATGACTCGGAAACAAACATCGATATTCATCACATCATTCATTATCAGAATTTACCGGTCAAAATGGTATACAGGAATAAGACATTTGCGGGCTAGAATCTGAGAGGCCCTTGCCCAACAGTGGGGCAGTTGCCTATTGAAAAAAACACTAAATCGAGATCCAGTAGTAACATTGAAACGTTATTCCCCAGAGTAAGGCATAGTTCCGTTAAAGTGACTCGACGTATCTCGTTTCGCGTCAGCTCCATGAATTTCGAATGCAATTTCGGTACGTTTTCGCTTGTCGATTATCCCTTATAATGTACGCCATTCTTTTATCTTATTGGACTTTTTATAGCTGAACAATAATGAACAAAAATGTTATACCTACCTACCGACATATTTTTTGTGCTCCCAAAATGGGGAAGCCGGAACTGCAAGATCATAAAGGAGATCTTACAGCCAGGTTTAGCATAGCAAGGGATAGATTTAAATTATCAGTGAGAAGTTGCTAGGTTATCGCATTGGAGAATGTGCGAGTTCTTTAGTCGACTCTTACGAAATGCACGGAAGGAGTTGCAGCTGATATATTCTAGTGAAGCCCCACATCAGCACAGGAATTAAAGAACAATAATCACTTTATTTTGAGCAATTTTTGAAACATCTTAATTGTCAATATTATTAATAATAATTAATTAATAGCAGAGGTCGTGGGTTCGATTCCCACCCGGGTGAAGAATTTTTTCCATTTCTTTATTAATAATTTTATCTTAATTGTCGTAGAAGGTTCCAAGATCGCACACTTTTTTCATCGGAGTGGTATTGTTATAATACCACATCAATGTCAAGAACAAGGGACAATTCTGGAGAAAAGAAACGCTTGAACATCTTCCGTAGTTTGTTTAATAGAGAGTTCGTTGACCCATTTGTTTTATTAAGGAACTAGCTGCCCGTCGCCGCTTCGCACGGGTATAATGCTGATACCATTCATATAAATCCTCCTCTTGATTCACCACTATCTATTTCAAAACCGCATTAAAATCCGTTGCGTAATTTAAAAGATCTACGCATAGAGAAGACAGACAGACATCGGTAAGCAACTTTATTTTATACTATGTTATGATGGCGAATTTTCTTAGCTCATCGCCTGAGAAAACGACCCTGAATATCTTAGCCGACTCTTACGACATACACAACAGCTCCCCTAGCATGACCACGCATCGTGGATATCGTATCGTACGATATCGATGTCTCTATACAAAATTCTCATGGCGGCTATATATATCGTATTTTTTACAGGCTAAATATCGATAAATCGGTTTAACATATCGTGTTTCGCAGGCCATGCTAGGCCTGCAGATGCAAGCGGATACATCAATGAAATAAGAGTGACGTATGCTTGTGTCACTTTTTGTGACACTTGTCTCACGTATTTCACCTGGAAATTAATCTGGAAATTATTGTACCATGCCAATACCAAACGGCACTCCCAGAACTAAGTACGTCGAAAGTTTTCGATCTCATTCAAATTCTGATATATCGTGAACCGCCTCACTTTAGGAATTATCTAGAAATTTCTCTGAGATCCTCAAACTTTCTATACAAGGTGAACGTGAAGCCAAAAGTAATTTATATAATATTTTAATACGTTCTTCTTATAAAGATTTCCAATGTTTATTATAAACTATTTATATTTTTGAGCATTGTTTTATTTTTGAAGCAAAATGTATACTTGTATACTAGTGTCTCATTTCTATGCACGATTATGTGAAGTATTTATTTTTATATTGACGTAGTGGTATTTGTATAGATATAATTTCCAAAAACACCTGGAATATCTTCTTTATTATATTTATAATATGAATTATGAACGAATGAATTATTATGAGTGAATTATGAAAGTTTATGCAAATGAAAAAAGATTTAAACGCCTCTGCTGCAAAGTTGTTAAAATGTCGCTTTAGCGTTTACCTATGCTTTTCCACTATCCAGGAGGTCTACTCTGAAATGCCGCTTTCGAATCTTTCGGTCCGACCGAAGCCCGACCGAATCGAAGCCCTACTACGAAATTGCTTCGGATGTTCACAACATTCAGTTCACAACTTATTCGGAACCATAGAGAATAATTCACATTGACTAATATTATAAGCCTGTCAAATAGAGTTCGATTGGACCGAATGAAAAAAACGGCGCGACTGACCCGATCGAAGGAAGTTCGTAGTAGGAACACCTCGATATTCGGCCGATACTTCGTTTATCGTCACTTCAGAGTAGAGCCCTGATTCATATTGCTCAAGATGAAATATAGATTCATTGTTATATATGTATGGATATGTGATTTTAGGAGGTAACCATAACAAATTTTTGACGTGGGCGTATATCTATTTTTCACCAAAATTAAATGTAGATTTCTATTAATATCACAAAATATTAAACACCCAAAGTAAGTTAATCCAAATTCGAAACACCTATTCAGGAAGTCAAACTTTACCTAAATATAAACTTTCAAACAAATTCCAATAAATAATGTTTAATGGATTTCCTTTTAATTATATGTTTGGGGTTTCGGTGAAAATCAATCTCATCCGTAAGCATCCAGGGGGCCAATTCTCGAAAAGTCTCGATTTGGAAAGAAGCCGAAACGGAACCGTTATGGACGCTCAAAACAAAGCAATAAATACTTTACGTTGACGTAATTAGTGCCGCGTGGTGCCGGCAGAGTAGAATTCGTACCACCCCATGTCTGCCCGTGGGTATCATACGAGGCGATTAAGGGTTTTCGGGAGGTGGGCAGCAGCGCCTCCCGTGTTGACAACATAGTCCAAAATACATACTGCGGTCACCAACCTGCCTGCCCAGCGTGGTGGCTATGGACAAATAACCCCATGGCAGTCTTGAGGCGTGCCCTGGGGGAGGCCTACGTCCAGCAATGGGCTGTAATAGGCTGATGATGATGACGTAATAAGACACATTTCAGCACGAGATAGATATTTGTTTTCATGCGGTTGTTCTGTCATGCGTGACGGTAAGTATATACAGGATGATTTTTGGTCGTCAACGTTTCCGAAAACTACGGATCTCCTGATCATCACGATCATCCATGGAAGCATACCTGGGAAGTGTCTGGTTTCCAAAATATTAGGGTCCAAAGTTGAGTAGACTGTTCTGCATAAATGCACAAAGACGCGCGTAGCAGGATTTTTTCACGAAAAATAATTAATATCTGTCTATAAAAAAACTAACATAAACACTAGACACTAAAAATTTCGCACGAACAAGGAATTTAAAATTTAAAAAAAAAAAAAAAAAAAAATTCCCAGCATTTTTTTTGGCATAAACTTACTTTATTTCATGTATAGAATACGTACCCTTCGTTAAAGGTGGCCACAAAAAAACACCCTGTATTGATTCGCATCGCGTTTCGTTAACGGTTCGTTAGTGGTAGCGTTTCGGCTCAAAAATTTACAAGAATTGCCCCTCTGGTGTTAACTATAATGCCCATTTAGAATTAATTTCAAGAGGTGTAAAAGAAGGCTGTGTAAAGCGAAATGCCAAAAAAATATCCCACTGTGTAGAACATTAATTATCTACAACATTACAAACTCGAAATCACATATTTAATTTTCAAGATGGTATTAATAAAATCTTTATGAGAGCGAGGAAATATAGAGTGCGCCTGTGTTTGCGCACACATTTGTGCACTATATAACATACGTGTACCTTGGGGTTTTGGGGCGATTCGGTCCGCTCGTATTTCGGTCCGCGGACCGAAACGCTTAACAATGCCTTCTGCATGGGTCTATTCGTCCCTCGGGATGAATCACGCCATATTTTTATTATTACTAGGCCATTCCTGCAGATATAAATACCTGTTTTGAAAGATTTCAGTGCAGTTAAAAAAAATCATATCAGAACGAATCGCCCAAGTAATAATAAAAATATGGGGTGATTCGTCCGGCGGGACGAAAAGACCCATTCAGAAGGCATTGTTAGGCTTTTCGTTCCGCGGACCGAAACATGAGCGGACCATAACACCCCAAAACCCGTACCTTGCACAGTTAGCTGATCTCCGTTGATATCAACGCACGTACCGAAATTCGGTCGGAGGCATATTATTTTTAAGAAAACAGCCGCGTGTTGTATTTATGTATGTACTAACCGTGCGTTACTAAATTACCTACCGGTTGACAAACTCGCAGGTAAGTTGGCGCTTGTGGCAAAGTTAGTACGTGCAGATACCTCGCCTGGCATTACTTATTCATATTAAGTGCAGACATGTTCCGCTGTTTTGAATGTTAAGCGAGTTAGATTAACATCTTCAGTTGGTACCCTATCTTATGAAGTAGTTAGTTAAAGTAGTTGACGCTAATTGAAAAAACACATTACCACTCCTTTGCGTCGTGCAGTCGGGTAAAAAACACATTCATCCCACGTGGGACTTGATAAGTAACTAAGGTAACTAGGTAGGTTAGAAGTGGGTATGAAATTTACACACCTCTGCCCAACCGCTTTGGGGAATAATGGGCGTGACTGTATGTATATACATATCGATGCCTTAAAGTAAAAACACCAGAAATTAAAATACAGCACTCAGTTTTTTTCTTTCGCCTGAGTTTTTTCTTTCGTCTGAGTTTTTCTTTTACACTTACGAGATTTAAGTCGTAAGAGTCAACTAAGGGACTCAAGTAGCATGACCTGCGAAACACGATATGATAAACCGATTTATCGACATTTAATTTTAGCCTGTCGATATACGATAAATATAGCCGCTATGTTGAATTTTGTATAGAGACGATATGATGTCTTACGATACGATATCTACGATGCGTGGTCATGATAGGGGGGCAGGGGCGTTTCCTCAGGCGATAAGCCAGCAACTTATTACTGATCATATACATCTGTCCCCGCTATGTTAAACGTGGATATGGGATCTCTTTTCGATCCTTCAGTTCTGGCTACCTGAATTCGGGATCACAGCTTTGTGTATACCTATATTATGTTATGTATGTATGCGGAACCCTAATAAGTAAATTGAAGGTAGAAAACTACGGAAATAGTAAGTCTTTGGATATCAAAAGAAAATTCCTACTTTGAATTTCACAAGTAACAACTTTTAAATAAGAAAGTAGCTTCAGCTTTCTGAAAGGAATTTAGTATTTAAATTGTATAAAATTCAAATCGGATTACCCTAAAGTTGCGCACTTTTGTTTGTGAAATAATTATTCGTAAAACTTTTGGTTTAATTTGTTTATAAAACATCATCCGTGTTATTATTATGAAAGAATTTAAACATTTTTTAAGCTAAACGTGCCCTAAATTTGGCAGATATGCTATACATTTTGCTGTCAAATGTGATATTTAAATCAAGTCTAACTTTAGGAGTTTTTTGTAATAACACCGCATAAGTATTATAATTCCAGTGCGGGGCTTCACTAGAATACATAAGCATTCCGTGCATGTCAAATTGTCAAAAATAATCATTTGATTTACGGCCAAAACAATGGAATATTTTAATCTGAAATATGCAAACAATCTCTCGAGATCGGTTAATGAATTTGGCTGCAAATTTTGTGCGTCGATTCTATATAGTCTCTATGCTATTTATACAAAATTTCGATTAACACACCCCTTCTATTATACCAAGTATAATTATAATGTTACACGTCAGAATAGAACTAAAACGCAGCGAGATCCAATAATTAATAGAGGCAACTCCAATTACGTGTCGCTGCGACGTCACGTCATCGACAAATGTTGCGAGTTGCTATTGACGGTAATTAAGTCTAGCTCGGTTTGATGGTTAAGACGAAGTTATTTATATACTTACCAATTATATTATTATCTTTAAGTAATCTATACCTACCTTTGAAGGTATGTGAGTATTTATTTCAAAGGATGGATAGAGTTTATAACAATTTGAATTTTGTGTATATATTTATCTTATGCATTACCTATACAGGTTGTTTTCTTGTCATCAACGTCTCCGAATATTTCGCATTGTTATCGTGGAACGTGACACCTTCACCGCCCTCGATTACGACAGTGTATATTGGTGGACTTTTGAAGGTCTTTTATTTAATCTAAGCACCATCCAGACTAAAATTGTACGTACATTACAGCGCAGTTTCTTCAGATAATTCTCCGAAATCCCCCCGAGTGTGATATATTTCACGTAATAAATCCATTGATAATATCCGCGAGAATATCCTGCATGCAATGACAAGTTATGATCGAAGATTCAGCCGGGAGTTCGGTTTAAAGTCAAGTTTGAATGTACGGCTCCTTAGCGCGGCACCTCGCCTGTAGAATACGGTTAGGGATGTTGTAGACGTAATTTGTGAAATATCAATTGAATATACAAAACTTTGAAATAAAAAGGACAATGAGTAATGGTGGACCTATCTCTCAATAGAAAAGAGATAGTTTAGTTTAGTAATAATGTTCCGCTTAAAAAACCCTATCCAATGGTATATCATATGTTACTATTGAGGGGTGGGTCCAGACCCCATACATTGGTTTCCCAGTCTCCTTTACTTGTAACAAATGCTTGACAGTAGAATTAGTATAGTAAACCATGTGTAAAGTTACACACTTGTCAAACACACGACTTGTGACGGCATAATGTGTTAAATATCTGTCAAAACCTACTATCCCAGCCCAGCTATATCCAATATTAGTGAGTTGCTAGCTCATCGCCTCTAAATCGCATAGTCGTTTATGAACAATATGTACGGAAGGCAATGTAGCTGACTCTAGTAAAGTCCCACATCAGCATTCATGTGCTTGGAACATGGTACTATACCTAAAGGTTTTATTATCTTTATTTAATCAGTGCCATATTTGCCAAAAGTCATGACACGCAAATATTTCTATTCATTTTAATCAATTACCTACAAATTGTACCAAATGAAGCCCAAAAAAGAAATAATATGAATTCACAGCAAATATGTAATTCACAACCACATTCCACTGTAAATGCAGATAGCCAATATTTTTATTTAAAACTGAATACACATTAAGACCCGTCGCATTAATTTGTACAAAAAGCTTTCGTATTCGTCAATATGAGTAATTAAATAAAAGTGTCAAGCCCAAAATTAAATAATTCACGATGCACCCGTCGCGAAATGTAAAATTGTTGCCATGTTGGTTGAATAAGCAATGGCCATTATTGATGATTGCTTTTTCAATATTAGTGATAAAAGTATTTACTCGTACATACCACCGATTGCATGTTATCCCGAGAGCTATGAAAAGGCCAAGATCTAGATAATAGGCAAAGTCGGAAACAAGATTATCCGACAAAAGACCAAAGTGATAGACGTGGTCCGGTAGCAAACTGAAGTGGCACTGAGCGGGTCATATCTGTCGTAGGACCAATGCAAGGTGGAGTAAGCAGGTTCTCGAATGGAGAACACGCCTCGGCAAGCGTAGCGTTAGACGCCCTCCAGCCTGATGGATGGATGGTGAAAACGGGAGATCGAGACTTGTAGCGTACAGTACTCTGGGGGAGGCCTTCGTCCAGCATTAAGGGCCGAAACACATAAACGCGTTGCGGCGCACCAATGCTAAAATCGGCAGTTTGCGTTGCGGCGCCGCGAAAAAGAGCGTTTTAGTGTTAGTTAGTTAGTTAGTTAGGGTAACCATGATTTTTGAGTGTGGACAGACGTCTCTCTGCCATTGTAAAGATAATTGTTTGATGATTGATTATCATAAATGATTTCACAGATGCTTTTCCATGCCTCTTGTTTTATAAATTTGTCTTTGACGTCACTAGAATCCCGGAAACAAGCGTTCTTGTAATCTCTTTAAATTGAACATCAAAATGAAATATCTTACATTCCTTTTGTAAATTTATTTGTATTTATTGTTATGTTTTGTGTACATATATAATTGAAGATACATTGTATATTCTTATTCTTTACATATATCTCTCGTTAGAGAGTAAGTATATTCTTTGATATACATTAAGGCCATCGGATTTCCAACGTTTTCATTAAATTAAGAGTTTATTTAGATTTAGTGAATCATTGTCACCAAGTATGGCGTTACAACGCTGGAAATCACGCCGCGCCGTCGTTAGAATCGGCAGTGACGCCACGCTAGTTTTGTGTTTCGACCCTAAACTGCAATAGGCTGATATATTGTAGTAAGTGCATAGGTATTATACACACGGATTTGTTTCATCATCATCATCAGCCTATTACAGTCCACTGCTGGACGTAGGCCTCCCCCGGGGTACGCCACAAGACTGCCATGGGGGGTATTTGCCCATAGTCACCACGCTGGGCAGGCGGGTTGGTGACCGCAGTTTGTATTTTGGACTATGTTGTCAACACGGGAGGCGCTGCTGCCCACCTCTCGGAAACCCTTAATCGCCTTGTACGATACCCACGGGCAGACATGGGGTGGTACGAATTCTACTCTGCCGGCACCACGCGGCATTCTGCTGGCATCACGCGGCATTCTGCCGGCACCATGCAGCATTCTGCCGGCACCACGCGGCATTCTGCCGGCACCACGCGGCATTTCTTTACAAAATGGTTAACCAGAACTACAGGATCTTTTTTATCAGGTGTGATAAGATTTTCATAGCATTGTGCTAACATACCCCTTCTGATACACCCTCTGTATACGGAAAATATAACTGTTTACTTATAACGCAAACATACAACTATGACCTACGAAACTTCACGAATTACCGAAACAGCGAATACAATCGCACTGGAATCGTAAAAGTGCTCTGCATTCATTAGCAACACAATGTTTGCAAATGGCCGGCACATTGTATGGGACTGTTAAATTTGATGGCTTCATAACCTATTCGTAGCGGCGTTTAGGTTTATGGCATGGAGACCTGATCGGGTTTGTCCATTTTGGTATTTTTGTAAATTTAACGAGACTGCCTGTCCGGCGGAGCGGAGAAACGGAGACATATTAATCGATAAGCTCGCACAATATTTCCATTTTCATAACTGGAAAGCTGAGTGGAGAAGCACAGATGGGAAGTGTACAGAAGAAACGAATGCCGGCGTAGTAGGTTCGATATTTTGGCAAACATTACTCCGCTGTCTCAATCTACTTCAATCAATAGGCAGTAGGCACCTTAGGTGGAGGTACTCGTATGGTGGCAAATTAGCAATATATGTATGTATATAGAGAAATCCATAAAAGAATTGCATACAAAGGCGTGCTTATTTATTCCAGCATACCACTACCAGTAAACTAAGTGAGGTAAATAAATTATACAGGGTGTAACAAAAGGGGTATGTTACGCGAAATGCTATGAAGGTAGCCCACCATATAGAATCTATCTACAAAATCTCGAAATCAAATGTTAAATTTTCCAGATTGTATGGAGAATTCTTAAACATCTCAGGAATTTTCATACAATCTTGAAAAATAAACATGATTTATTAGAGTCTCAAATTTTGTGGATAGGTTCTCTATAGTGATCTTTTCGCTTTTAAAAAAAAAAATTTATTATAAAATAAATGTTCTTTTACAAATTTATTTAACCCTTTAACATACCCTTTTTGTTACACCCTGTATAGGCAAGACATGTACAAATAATATGTAAACCTAGGTAACTTTATGCTTACTCCAAAATAATAAAAAAAAAACATACATAAATAACATACACACATTTTCAGCAAAATGAGCAGATTTTGTTAAACTTTATCACTTTGCACACATTCAAAACCAGTATTACGTATGCAAATAAACATCAAAATGATTCTTATCACAATCAACACTAGCGCCATCTACATTGTATTTAACACCAATCCAAAGCCGTACAATACGAAATCATAAACGAAAACGTCAAGCAAGTAACCATTACACAGCTGAGTATAAAATTCAGTTTTATGATGATCAAGTACTTTGAGAGACCGTAAAGTCTTAAACAAGTTGCTTGAACAAGTTCGTCCATAAAGCCGCAGTTAAAGTTCTAAGTTGTTAGCATTAAGGGTGCTAGCGTATTAAGATACTGATGCTTATGTATCCAGTGGCGCCTCCATATTTTTTTTTAACAATAAAGCTGTCATGTGTAGATTTTTTATGGGATATACAGAGACATGCTGTAACTAAATAATATTCAGTCACATTATGACTTTGGAAAAAACAATCTATTCCACTATGATCATTGATCATGATCACCTAGGTAAGTGATTTTGGGATACCAAAATAATAATTTTACTGGAGTTCGGGTGATCATTGGACACAAAAGAGTCGCCTATCACCTGTATGATAATAATGGAATAGACCGAAAATGAAAAAATAATAGTTAATGTTTTTTTTGTAATCAAATTAAATTAAATATGTTAGTAATATTAATCATCTTTATAAGCAGTTTTAATGCATTTCTAAGATAAATCTAACTAAGATGCTTAGAAACACAGGTATAAACATAGTATCTAATATATAATGATGCGGGGCTTCACTAGTAAACATCGGCAGCATCTCCTTCCATGCATGCCGTAGAGTCTACTAAGGAACTTTTGTTCTCTCTAGCTATGGGCTAGCAACTTATCACCGATCATTAACATTATCTGCCCCCACCTCGCTATGCTCCACGTGGCTGTGGGGTCTCCTTAATGATCCTGCAGTTCTGGCTATCCCGTTTCAGAAACAAAACCATGTTTATATGTATGTAAACAACTAACATAGCAGTGTGGTATTTTGGCCACAGTGGCGCCAGTGTCCAAATGAGGTAGGGCCCAAAGTAAGCATTCCTATCAACTTCAATCGTTATACCTGCGTCATTAATATGGTGGAAATTTCGAGAATTAATTGGAGAGTGAAATGCGTGAATTTAATTACGCCGCAGTTTTCGGCACGAAGTATGTTTATCTTTTATGGTCGGCGCTGTTTGGGTTCGAATGCAATTATCGATAGTTTGAAACGCAACGGTGTTTTTTCTGAAGTAAAAGTTTATTCATAACTATCTAGAGACGTAGACTGCTTGGCTGTGTTTAAGAGATCGGACCGGAATAGATCGAACAAGGGTTCCCTGAACTACAGGATCATAATGGAGATCCAGCAGCCACTTATCTAGGGAATATGCAATTATGTGCATGTCGTAAGAGTCAGCTAAGGAATTGAGGGGCGTTCTCTCAGGCGATAGGCAACTTGTGAATCCTTCACACTTGATCCCGCTAAGCCCGGCTATGTTAAGCGTTGCCGAGATTTGGCTAGTGTATAGCTATCGGGATGAAAAATAACGTTGCCAATATGTAATTTAGAAAAGAGATGGTAAAATTCGTCATCCGAGTAATTGACCCGGTGGCTCAGTGGTTAGAGCACTGACACGCGGAATGCAGAGGTCGTGGGTTCGATTCCCACCCGGGTGAGGAATTTTTTCCATTTCTTTGTTAATAATTTTATAATATGTTGAGCGTTACTGTAAGTTGGTTCAGACATACAGTATCTCATTCACAATCCTGCATTTCTTTATTATACTTTTCTTGTTACCAAATTTATTCAAGCAAGATCAATGTCGCCACTTTGTACTGAAAAGAAAACATCAGTACGAATTCAATACGGAATTATAATTTCAAAATAATTACTAATAGATACAGAGACAAAAAAAATCATATATCTACACCCAAGTGACCCAGTAATAATCCGATCAATATTCTCGCAGTACAGTCATAAACAAAAGAAACCGGCGCTGCGGTGAAAGAAAATGAGATTGGAAAACGGGATCGAGCATTTCGCTCGGAGTTTTCCCTAGTTTTTCCTATTAGAACTTGCACGCACAACCTTAGGATTACCTTGTAATATTCTAGTGGCTTCCATTAGGTCGCTACCTTATTTTTGTCCGAGTTAAGGCGATGTAACACTTCCCTGCAAATCGGGTGGCTGAATATTGCCAGGTTTTTTTTGAAAAATAAACATTTGATTTGACAATTGGTAATAATATTATTATGTACCTTTCATATATAGGTACATCCTATAATATGCATGCATATACAAATAGTATAAAGCGTTTATTGTACCTATAATACTACAATCGGACTGTCCATTTTTTTATCTGTGTAGTTAACTCACAGTTATAGATAACTGTAATGTATTTTAAGTTTATTAAACCACCCTACTAATATTATAAACGCGAAAATTAGTGAGTATGGATGGATGGATGGATGGATGTTTGTTACCCTTTACGTAAAAACGACTAGAGCTATTTCAATCAAATTTGGTATGGAGTTAACTGGCATCCTGGATTAACATAAAGACTACTTTTAAACCCGGGAAAATATTTTAATAGCGCATAATTTCGACATTTTGTTTTTTCTGCAGTCCATGCTGACGAAGTCGTTGGCGTAATAAATAAGTGTTTACATAATTATGACTCAAAACTCTTCTCAAACTCTTCTCAAAACTGGAAGCCGGAATTTTCTTGCAGGATCACAAAGGAGATGCAACAGCCACGTTTAGCATAGCGCTGTCAGCTGTAAAAGATCAGTGACAATACTAACAATTTGCTAGCTAGCTCATCGCCTGAGAGTACGCCCCTAAGTATCGTAGTAAAGAATAGTCTTTATAAGATAAAAAATTATAATACAACTCACATGGGAGTGCGACTGAGCCCTTATAATAATTTTCCGAGCAAGAACACTTTGACACGGCGGTGTTAATCCGGACTGTATTACATATATTATTATTATGGTGTTAGGCATTATAATTAATAGAAAAAAATATAACTATAGTTATTAACTTCGACTACTGTGGGGTAAGCACGATTCTTTTTACGCAGCGTAACGCTAGCGACTCGCTAGCAAAATCTATGGAAATTGACAGTTTGACGCTAGCGTTACGGACTATCGAGAGGTTCGTGCTTACCCCTCTGGTGTTCGCCCACCAAAGGTGCTTTAAGCCCTCATCTGACATCTGTCATTATCCGCTAATGAGATAGGCAGAAGTATGTAAAATTATACAACCACTTATTGTGTAAGATAACATACCCAATTTTCCCCCGTTAGCCTAAAAACTCTCACGTGGTGAAGCTACCGCCGTTTCGATAAAAAATACAACAACCAATGAATCCAACGAAAAAATTTACTAAGTGAGTACCCAAGTATACACAATGTGTAGATGTGTAGAACACATATAGACTATTATAAACTCTAAAACCTCGTCGGTTATACTCGTAAAGCAGGAAGATGACGTTGATATTGTCTCAAAAGCATTTGTCAAACCCAACTCTAGAAATAATAAAAATAAGCATACCTTTTATCATGAAACCTCAAAACTGTATACTTTAGATCTCCAGATACAGAAGACTATCGGCTGAAAAGGTCACAAAACTTCTATTGTACTTTTAGAGGTGGCGATAATTCCTTGTCAGAGCTATTGTGGTCCCATTCAAAGGGTTTATTGTACTCTCCTATAGAACGCATAGTGCAGGCTCCGAGTGAAAAGTTACGTAACTTATTGATTTCCTTATTCAACTTATCATTCAACGTGTGTTTTGTAATGGCTGAGAAAAATCGACATAACTAATAGATACGTTAGAGAAGGTTCGATTCTAACCTATAGTTACAGCCTTGTTCCATTGAATTTAATTCATTTACGGATTTAGATATTCTAAATAGTCACTTGATCAATGGTACCCGAGGAGGCTTGGCGCCAGGCAGCCAGTCGTAAAACAAATGCCAAATCCTTAGCAATATGAATTTTAAAAGTAACCATAATACACGGACCCCGTAACAATGGGATAAGGGCAGTAAGATGATGATTTAACTTTTCAGTTGGCGTTGATGTAACAGAAAACTTACTCTGGGGTAACTGTAAATGTAACTGACAGTAGACGGCCGATTGGTGTAGTTGGTAGTGGCCCTGCTTGCAGGCCATAGATCTTGGGTTCGAATCCCGGTTGGTGCAGACTTGATATGATAAATATCAACATTTGTTTCCGAGTCATGGATGTTTCTATACGTATCTATGTATTTATATACCGTTGGTTTAGTACCCACGACACAAGACCTTACGGATCTCAGTGTGGGACTAGGTCAATGTGTAGTGAAGTGTGTGAATATTTATTTATTTTATAACTTTACGAGTAACAGCGACGTGTAAAAACTGATAAAAATACATCTCCACAAATAGCGGGTAGATTTTATCATGTTGTGAGGGTGAGGTATCTCCTGATCTTCGATACCTATCCTCAACGTGAGTGGTCACAAATGAAACAGCACGTAATCACTGAAGTACGTTTATTATAGAAACGACTGTAACGTGTCGCTCTCTAAACACCACTAAATACATAAGGACAATAAGGTGTAACATAATACCCTTACAATGTCATTTAAATTAAAGCGCTAAATGTAAGCTATTGTAGAAAATATTTCGATTACCTTCTTTGGAAATTTTGGTGTCGAAGATTTAGTATGTACTATCGCATTAAAAACCAACTTATGCACAACAAAAAAAGGAAACGTAAAAAAAAACATTATAGACAAAGATATAGTACTTTTAAGTGGAGAAGGTAAATAATATCAATCAATAAATAGGTCTTGCAATTAATTCAATTATATTATAGCCATAAAGCTCCTATTACCTCGGGGCGAGTTTACCTCCATATTTGCTATTATGTTAATTAATTATATTGAATCGCAAATACGATATGAATATAGTGGAATATAATGTGTGTTATTAAGTCGATGTAGAATTATAGTATTTTATATCGTTCCTTTATAAATAAATGGTACATATTAAATGAAATATGGGATCAAGCAGCGGGATCTCGGTCTAACCTTTCAAAAAGTAACGAAATAAGTTCGACGTTTGTAGAGGAAATTGAAATACCATTGTGGTTAACACAACCTTATTGACTTTCGTGCGCGATTGTACAACTGTAGCTTGATTATCATGGAAGCAATGAAATGCTTTGATGGATTGAAAGGACGTAGGTTCAATACATTTTTGATAAAATTTCAATACTAAGAGCCGAGGTTTCCAAGAAAGCCTATCTGAAGGATAACGTAGACGCTTTTTCTATACTCGTATTGGTCAAGTTTTAGAAAATGGCAGCATCACCGAACTGAACTTGTACATCTCAACTATACCCTCAAAATCGGTCAGAAGTTGCACCATGTGCTTCTATCAGCCCTTGGTGCTCTGCCTACCCCATAAGGAATAAAGTTGTGATTATATGTATGTATGTATTTGCTATTGCTCCGAAGCTACAATGACATATTTACATGTTATAAAATCAATAATTCTGTTTCCATTTTTTCATTCAATAATATCATAAATGCATTATAATTAATTAACGGTTAATTTAAATTTTATTAAAGCGTAAAACTGCTACGAGTACGTAGCATGATATAGCGCCTGTATAATATTTATAGCAAATGTTACAAAATAGTATGTTCCGACAAAGAAGAATCGATTTAACTATCTATTGCTGTATCTCATTCTATCTTAGAAACAAAAAAAGGAAAAGAGTAGGACAATCAATTCTCCTAGTAACCGAACATTTACTGAACAAATTAGCAAAGATTAGGGAAACTAATGTTCTCCTAAGTAAGGTATATTACTAGTGTGAATTTGGGGTTTTTCTTTTATTTAACTGTTTGTATTTTGTTTTGCCGAGATGTGATTTAAGAAAACTAGTCGTTTTTAGCGTACGAAGTTTTAAATATATTTAATATAATTCGATACATACAGAAATTCTATGTAGAGTCTAAAGAACAATGAATTCACCTCCATTTAACATAAAGATAGGTATATACGCCCAAAAAGTATGTTTTTTTTATTTTAAGGAAAAACTTCACGAAGTCTGTTTAATATTCAGAATATTTTTTCGGAGCTTTTCAAAAAGAACAATATATTTATTCACAGTTGAAAATAAACTAGTAGGTAAAATTATTAATTGTAAAAGTAAAAATGTTGAGCCTCTAGTTAAAATTTATTTAATAAAAAATAAAACTAGTTGAAAAAATAATATATAATCCTATACAAATTCCATTCATCTTTCATCAAATCCCGCCATCAACTATCACAGGATTTAAAAAAGCGCGTTGGATAAACAGAATGAAGTTCTATTTATCCCTATTTCGTCGGATATATACAACCGACACCTACATTAGTTACCCTGTCCACGAAGCAGATACTTAAAAGAGCTGGTATAAGCAATTTAGTCATGCATTTTTCATGTCATTTGACATATTCTTACAATTTACTTATTTGTCTGTTACACATTATACACCAGTCTATTGCGGTCCACTGCGGACGTAGGCCTCCCCTAGGACACGCCGCAAGGCTACTACCATAGGGTATTTTGCCCATAGTCACGCTGGGCAGGCAGGTTGGTGATCGCAGTATTAATTTCGGACTATATTGTCAGCAGGAGGCGTTACTGCCCACCTCCCGGTTCCCTTAATCAGCTCATACGATTCCCACTGATAGACACCCCATATTTGCCCATGGGTATCGTAAGAGCTACTCTACCGGCACCACAAGGCATACAAATATCTAAAAACAAATGTTGGATTTGTGATCAACTGATATACGTATTTCCCGTAATGTGTGGTAGGTATGCAAGCACTCGATATACATCGCAAATCGAAATACGCTACGAAAATGCCGTAGTGGTCTGTTGTGTCAGTTATTTTTATTTGTAGATATTGCAATTTATAAATAATAATAAATTTGAAATTATAGTTAAAATTTACAGTGAAGAGAGTATAAAATGGATGAAAATGCTTGGACTTTAACGGCCCTGATCGAGCACCTATTTGAACGTTGTCAAAACACGTCTTCTACGTATTTGCTTAATGCTCTATTCCATTGGCAGTACGTGCCGACACGTTGATTGCGTGGCGTCACCAATTAGGTCTTTTCAATCAGATGTCAACGTACAGATGTGTGTACTTTGTATGTGTATAGCATTGGGCCATTGGGGTAATAAAAAATATGCGGTAACTTCTGTGATGACCTAAATGAGGTAAATACAGCTGGAAACTTGAGATCAGAAATTATTCAGTTATTTCAATTTGTCTTATTTGTTAAAGGTTAATTTCGAAATCATAGTTCCTTAATAAAAAAAGATATATAAATCAATCTAATACGACGTCAAACTATCTCGAAACTATCCAGTCAGGTATCCAGTAATTTGATCCAGGTTTCCCGAATCCGGCATGACGGAACACTACACATGTCGGCACCGTTAAGACGGCTATCTTTTTGCTTTCGTAATATCGCTCGCTAGCCAATAAACTAGCATACGTCGTACCTGTAAACCAGACAACTCAGACAGTTCTGTGTACATTTATAGTATCTATGTATATCTACGTCTGTTACCGCAGATGGTTATCTACTAGGTAGCAAATACAAGAGGAGCTGTGATAATAAAACAGTTAAGCAACGAGGAAACGTATAATACATGTGATAGTCAATGATGCTCTGCGACCATCAATGTAGCGTACAAAGCGTAGTACGAGTACAACTAAACCGACACGGTCTTCTGTGAATTAACTTTGTCCAAGGCCATCGCAATGATATCCCATTAGCTTATGTATCTGCTTCCAATTACGCAGATAGAGCATGATATGGCACGAGGGAACGCGTATGTTCCACACATGCCTGTCGCTTCTTTCTCCTCGTAAGGAATTCAATCTCCTAAGGCCTACTAGCCGATGCTCTTATTCCATCCTTCGTTAATGTGGACCTACCTACCACCCAGGCCTCCGCATCAACGATTCTTGGTCCAGTCGCTACAGAGAGGCCTGCCCCCTCCAGGCCCTATTACGACACCACCTGCGCCAGAGGACCTTCTCCTTATAGAACCTCCCTCGCTGCTGGCTCTTGTACAATAGAGCTGAGTTTAAGCTTGATTCGTCTAAGGGTCAAATGTCAAAAAAAAATTGTTTGACAGATATTTTTAGGTAAGCTTTACAAGGTACTGATTAAACAATTCGCCCTTTGTCGTAAGAGTGACACCGGGTAGATACGTCAAAATTGGACGAAGGGTGTTTTGTTTTGATAATTTTCTTTATTTATATTGCTTTCAGTACGGCCGCTTGGTCTAGTAGGTAGTGACCCTGCCTGCGATGCCATAGGTCCTGGGTTCGAATCCCGGTAGGAGCAAACATTGATATGATGAATATTGATGTTTGTTTCCGAGTCATGGATGTTTCTATACTTATCTATGTTTTTTATATACCGTGGCTTAGTACCCATGACACAAGACCTTAGGGATCTTAATGTGGGACTAGGTTAATGTGTTGTTTAGTGTGTGAAAAAAAAAAAAAGTATTACAAAGGGTAAAATAACACCTCCCCTATGTATCTACCACGACGTTCCCCAAGTGGTACCGCATGCGGTGAAGTAAATTGCTTTTAGACGACATATTGCATTAGCATGAGACATTTCCTGCTTTTTATATATTAAAGAAACAATGGACAGACAAACCTTGGATAGTGGAGCATAATGGAACTGTTAAAATGAGGCTGGTTATTATAGGCTACATTATACGTTATGCCTAGAATAGATACGTATGCTACTAAATAGTAGAACCATGCGGTCTGTCTAACTTAATGTTGGTTTTGACATAAAGGAGGACTGCTTCAGCAATTCTCCTTTATTTCGTCTCTCTTAGATTTCGTTTTTAGGTTATCATAACCGTTATTATTTCCACGTAGGTGGTCATAAAGCCCCGAAACGCCAACTTGTGCTTGACAGCCCGTAACAAATATAAAAAGTAAAACATAAAAAAATGTCAATCAATGCTTTCAAGTCGATTAACAATGATTTCGATTTTAATTAAAAAACATGCTTGTTTGCTAGGTACCTAGTTTTTTCAACATTAGAAATTGGGTAATCAAAGAGTTCCATTATACGTTTTAACCTCAGCTTCTTTAAACTTTGTATCGTATTCTAGCAGGCTCTTTTTTCTGCAGTTGGTCAAAATTTTCTTTTCTAAATATTAAAGCATCAACTCCTCCATACCTCTCAGATTTCTGTAACGAACCTACAACTCTTTACTTTCAAGAAATATTTTACACCGCAATAAATAGCAATAAACTTCATTATTTATATGTTAAGTATTGATGCGGGGCTTCAATCAAATAAATCAGCTGCATCTCCTTCCAGACATGTCGTAAGAGTCGACTAAGGACCTCGGGCATTCTCTCGGGCGGTAAGCTATTAATTTATCACAGCTATCCGCTATACTAAACGTAGTTGTGGGATCTCGTTTTAAGTTTCTATAGCTCTCGCTACCCCAATTCAGGAACATAGCCGTGTCTTTAAGTATCTATACATATAATAAAAATGTAACGGATCGCTGTCTGTACATGGAAGATATATGAGAAAAAATACTATGGGAGACCTTTATCAACGCAATAGTTAGTACCCAAAATAATGATTTTTGGAATTTTTGTCTGTTTGTCGGTTTGTCTGTTTGTTTGTGCACGCTAATCTCAGAAACGGCTGAACCGATTTCGATGCGGTTTTCAGTAATATATTGTGACAGGTCCCACTTAACATACAGGCTACTTTTTATACCGGGAAAATGTTTTTATCCCGGATAATTTCGACATTTTGTTTTTTCTGTAGTCCACGCGGACGGAGTCGCGGGCGTCCATTAGTGTATTTATAGATTGTATAGAAGGCATCCTACTAATATTATAAACGCGAAAGTTTGGAAGTATGGATGGATGGATGTTTATTACTCTTTCACGTAAAAAACGGCTGGAGCGATTTGAATAAAATTTGGTATAGAGTCGACACCCTGAATTAACATGTGGGAAGGGTGCTCCAGGTCTTCCCAGCGAAGATTTTAAATAAAAGTAAATTTGTGCTGAGCAAAATATAATTTAGACAAGAATTATTTACATAGCAAAAGCAAATTCAAAGTCCAGTCAAATTATAAATAACCGTTGCCTAGCTGCAAGTTTTTTTTCAAATTTCAAGTTTCAATCCGCAAAGCAATTGTTGCGTGGTTTGGTGACGGCGGGACCCAGCCGCTACAAACACATAATCTACTTTTTATCCTGGGAAAAAAAATATCCCGGATAATTTCAACATATTTTTTTCTGCTGTCCACGCGATCGACATTGCGGGCGTCCACTAGTGTTATATAATTCGCCGGAATAGTATGGATTTTGGAAGGAATAATTTGACCTGTAGGATTTTGTCTGCCTAATCAATTAGGTTAGGTTATGTTAGAACAATCTAGAAGCATTTTTTTCTTACATAGGTTCTTAGTCATTTTGCAATAAGACATATAGACCAATGGAAGTCAACTAATGAACCTAAGAACGTTCTCTCAGGCGATGGGCTGGCGACTGGTGACTGCTCTTTTATATCTGTTCCCGATATGCTAAACGTAGCTATAGGATCTCTTTCGTGATTCTATAGTTCTGACCACAATTTTTTAGCAAAAATAGCTCTTTAGTATGTTAGGTATGTTGTGACGCTACAAAATATATTGTGAATACTGGAAATATCTACTTTATTTCTTATTAGTAAATATCAATTTTTTCGACATTTATATGTATTTTTGCTTCAAAGCATTTTTTGTATGTTATACTGTTGCCAAGCCAGAACATGGAATATCAACGTCCTGCTATAAAGAGACAAAACAAACGAAAAGGACGTTTCGATTTGCACCCAAACCGAATGTGGTATCGGGCTGGCATAGACTAAGCTATTATTCATACATACATACATATAATCACGCCTTTATCCCTTACGGGGTAGGCAGAGCATCAAGGGCCGATAGAACCACATGGTGCCACTTCTGACCAATTTTGAGGGTATAGTTGATATGTACAAGTTCGGTTAGTAGTGAGTGACAGGTGGTCAGCCCATCGCCTATAAAACACCAAGACCCTCTTGTCCCTCTACTGACTTGTACTACAGTATGACCGGGAAAAAAAGCAGCTGTAGTATACGGTTTTTTTTCACTCCCAGAGCAGCATTAAAGAATTATTCAAAAGTGACTTAACTGACTGAGTGACATTTAGTTAAGCTTTTAGTCTATTATTAGAATGTACTTATATAAGTTAAATTAATCACTAAAAGGTGTAAGACTTAGAAAAAGTCTTAAGACATAGACCTATTTTTGTTTAATCTTATTTTGTATTTTTTTCCTCTGATTTTCAATTTTTTCTATACCAAAGAGAAGTTATATTTATACCTTCTGTTGCATAAGTTTTAATTTTTTTAATGATATCAAAATACTATCATAATGCAAGTTATACTATATTTTTAGTACATTGGTACATTATAATAAAAATGTCATCTAATGAATCAAATATTACCTCGAGCGAGACAGCAATATTATTCCTAAACCTGCTCGAGCTTTTCTCTAGACATTAAAAGAAAGTAACTAAGTATTACTAACTACTTTTAAATACTCTATTTTTGGTGCTTCATGTTCAAATTTCTTTACCACTTAATATCCAGTCTATTATAAACACCATTTTAATTTTTTAATATTTAAATTTTTATATCACACTTCTGAAATATTTTTTTTATTCTTTGTAACCGCCACTACCTACATGCGATAAAAGCTACTGCACATGCATGCCTTCATTCTGAAACCATGAAAACATGAAAATTCGAGGCTTTCCCCTTTTTACCTCTCTTTTAGTCGTAATAAACCAAACCTTTTGGATGAGCGAATTAATACTAGTGGTGGAAAATCGGCCATAGTAATGTGAAATAAATAAATTATATTTCCAATTCTTTTTAACCGACTTCAAAAAAAGGAGGAGGTTCTCAATTCGTCTGTATGTATGTATGTTGTAGGTCAGGATCTGATGATTTTTGTATGCTTATACGTATGTTCATGCCGATATGATTCCGATATAGTACTCAATTATACGTAGTATGTCTAAACTTTTTGATTTTGCTGTTGAAGGATAGGAGTTCAGTACTGCGTCGATCCCACTTTCAACCTGAGTGCAGGAATCTGTACTGATTGGTCGATCCACGTGAGACAATGCAAGGGCAACCAGGGCCGAAAATTGATAGCTGCTCGTACTGCAATTGGTCGATGGCTTTTGTTACTTGTACATCATGTCTTCCACAGTCACGTGGTCGTGAAAACTATTTAGTACTGTGTCAGACGTGTGTCAACATCTAATGCTGCTGTGCTGATGATGAAGCTACAGAACTCCTTAACGGTTAGACAGGAGTTGGTAGTATGTATAACGTGTTAGTACTGCAATGAAGCTACAGGTACTCATTGGTCGATGGAAACTATTTAGTAGTATGTAGGGCTAACGTGTTACTTGAATCAACATCTGATGCTGCTGTGCTGATGATGAAGCTACAGAACTCCTTAACGGTTAGGAGTTGGGAGACAGTACTGCAATTGGTCAATGGAAACTATTTAGTAGTATGTAGGGCTAACGTGTTACTTGAATCAACATCTGATGCTGCTGTGCTGATGATGAAGCTACAGAACTTCACAGTACTGCAATTGGTCGATGGAAACTATTTATTAGTATGTAGGGCAAACGTGTTATTTGAATCAACATCTGATGCTGTTGTGCTGATGATGAAGCTACAGAACTCCTTAACGGTTAGGAGTTAGGGGACAGTACTGCAATTGGTCGATGGAAACTATATATGTAGGGCTAACGTGATACTTATACGGGTAGGTACTACTCCTGAGATGGTAACGATGAAAACCTTAGGTATACATGGTGTTTTTCGTTGCCACCCTTAACTAAGGGTACGTACTCTATACATCAAATAAAGTAAGTTTATGCAAAAAAAAATGCTAAGAAACGATGTAAATTTTTTTGAAACAATTTTTTTATTAGGTACTTGATCGGCGAAATGTATAGTGTCCAGTGTTTATGTTAGTTTTTTCATAGACAGATATTAATTATTTCTCGTGAAAAATCTTGCTACGCGCGTCTATGTGCATTCATGCAGAAAAACGCAGTCTATTTACTCAACTTTGGACCCTAATATTCTGGAAACCAGACACTTCCCAGGAGAAAATGCTTCCAAGGAGAAAAATGATCGTGATGATGAGGAGATTATGTAGTTTTCGGGAACGTTGTCGACCAAAAATCATTCTGTATAAACTAGCATCTATTTAAGTCTACAACGCATTAACACAACTAAAAATCGAGAAATAAAACTGACTTTAAAAAAAAATTATCCGACTTCAAACTTTAACTAAAAAGCGATAAATAACGTAACTAATTTATCTACTTAATACATATTAAATATCTCAAATTATTTAAATATTTACAACTTAATACCTAATACTTTAACAAAGTCATCTTTAACTATTTAAATATTTATAATTATCATTTATTTTTTGGAGTCGGTGCCAGCCAAACAAATAAATGTAATTAAGAAAACTGACCCACACTAAATAGTAAAACCAAGAATAGGAAATTGCATTACCGCTGCCTACTACACCGTATTGTATTTTGCCGTGTGTGTGGCTTTGCCAGCCGCGCGCGTTTTTCAACACAACATACTACGTTACCTAGGCTGGCACCGACTCCAAAAAATAAGTGATAATTATAAATATTTAAATAGTTAAAGATGACTTTGTTAAAGTATTAGGTATTGAGTTGTAAATATTTAAATAATTTGAGATATTTAATTATGTATTAAGTAGAGAAATTAGTTACGTTATTTATCGCTTTTTAGTTAAAGTTTAAAGTCGGTAAATTTTTTTTAAGTCAGTTTTTTTTATAAAAAATTGCTTTATATTATAACTAATTTTATGCTTTATATTAAACGACTATACAACTACCTTAAATTAATTTTAACGAACATTTTTTTTTAACGGTTATATATACAGGATGTTTTTTCTTTGCCATCCTTAACGAAAGGTACGTACTCTATAGATCAAATAAAGTAAGTTTATGCAAAAAAAAATGCTGGGAAATGATGTAATTTTATAAAAAATAAATTACTTGTTCGGGCGAAATTTATAGTGTCCAGTGAGTATGCTAGTTGATTTTTCATCGACAGATATTAATTATTTCTCGTGAAAAAATCTTGCTACGCGCGACTATGCATATATGCAGAAAATCTATTTACTCAACTTTGGACCCTAATATCTTGGGAACCAGACACTTCCCAGGTATGCTTCCATGGAGAAAAATTATCGTGATGATGAGGAGATTCCGTAGTTTTCGGGAACGTTGACGACCAAAAATCATCCTGTATATATACTTTGTGTCAATTTAAATACGATATAAAAAGTGCGTTTTTAAACTTTTTACTTTTTTTTAATTTTCTCTGCTGTTAGTCATTTATGTTAGATATAAGCTCGCCATTGTCCGATTTCTTAAAAAATGGTTCTGTTACCAATTTTATGCAATTTAAGAAAATATCAGCCACCTCTTAATACATAGATAGAGAAAATATAAGTTTAAATTTTAAAAAATATTGTACTTAAAAATATACCTCTTTATTCGCAAAAAATGTAATAAAACACTCCTTAACAATAATAGGATTTTATTATCTTTCAAATGTCAAAAATCTCAGCATCAAACATAATAGATTGAAGAATTGCGAAAATACAGAACGTTTGAAAAGATGAAAACGAATTCGCATTATCAAATAGATATTTCAGATTATGAACGGATATTTTTCTTGAAAATTTCCCACGAAATTTATTTTCGATTGAAGAATCTAAAGTTTAATGTCTTCTTCTAGTTTTTCATAAAATTGCAGCTTAGTAATAGCACCTATAAAATATATCTATAAAACTCTACTGCTTGGGTTATTTGCTAGTTTCACATCTGTGTGATAATTTATATTACTTACCTGCACAAAGGTTTAAATTACTACAGTTTAAGAGCATAAAAATCTTTGCAGCAATGCATTTCGCTTAAGAGGCCTTAGACTGAGCATAACATTATTTTGCGATAGAAGTTCTGTGCAATTATCATCTTCCACCAGATCTGTTTAGGGAGGCCATGATTACGCGTACGCATACAACATGGCTGATTGTGTAATTTAATCTTGACTGATTTGGGACTGTACCTTCTGCACCATAGCAAAACTATTATCATATGATTTTGTTAACTACCAAATAAACTGAATGTACCCTCTTTACAGCGAGCCTATCATCAAAAAGTATCGCTTACATTTAAACTTCTCAAAATAGCATTACACCTACATGAAGAAAATAGAGTAAGGAGATACGATCATCAGGAAAATTACCCAATTACTATATGAGAGGCAAATGTTAGAATCTACCCTTTTGCAAGATTCGCTCTGGGAAAAACTTTTTTTTTACCATCCTTTATGTAGTTTTCTATGCTATATGTGATGATACTACTACATTCGAGGTACATTACAAAAAAACATCAATAGTCCAGTTTTATCAAAATTTACACGCTATTTTTCGCATACCATCAAACTTTACAAATGACTTCACATTTTCACTTATGTTTGTCGGAAGCACGTTATTTCTCGCATAAAATAAAAAATAATCTAAACATCATCACATTCCCAACTATATTTGTACTGTGCACGGGAAAGTAGGATGAAGAACATCAGGCCACCTCCTTTCTGCACCTACACCTCCCCCATCAAGCAGTATTGTACCCTCATCCCTCACAAATTTTTCGTCAGCATCCCCACAAATACTGAGGTAGCCCCGTGGCTGTACTTTGAAGTTGTATTCCAATTTGAATAATTGAAAACTTTTACCTTCCGCCTCTGTTTAGAATTTCGCCAGTTTCTAATGTAACCTGGTTGTAATCAGGGTGTAACTGAAGTGAAATGCCATGAAAATAGTCCGTTTTACACGGTATAACAAAACGTATTTTAAGTGAAAGGCTATGTAAATGACTCCAATTTAAAAAAACCTATAGGTACTCGTACACAACCCAATTAGAATATTAAGTTTATTTTTCCGGGTACATAGTATGTTTGATTAGCAGTATGGATAATTTGATTTCCTAAACAACTACTTCGATACGTCTTCAATTTTGTAAATAGGTTCTATATGTATTATAGTGGGCTCAAAGCATTTCGCTTATTATACCCCTTTTGTTATACCTTATTTTCTACAGTACCTACACAAAATTTGAGACACGAATTCGAACGATTATTTTTCCAGATGTCAAAGTTCAGGTATAATATATTTTGGCTATACCAAACAGCCGATATATATTGTACCTGAACTACTAAAGAATATTCATAACCTTAAAAAATAAACATCTGAATCCGAGTATCAAATTTTGTAAGCTATCTCTATAGTGTTTTTTTCTTTGCATTTTGCTTAATATACCCTCAGTTACACCCTGTAGGTTTACATCTTTGATGGAAGACAGACTTTGATATAAATTGGGGAATTTACTAAAATCCAGTAATTGCTAAAAGGCCCTTGAGGGATTTGTGAAGTGGGTATTTTCGTTGCCGTACCAGAGAACTTAATGATAGAAAATTGTTGGTGCTTACAGCGCAATAACTTGCTTATAATATAAATTCAATTGCAATAAGATGCGTAGGCCGGTTTCAATGTTTTTTTTTTAAGCACTGCAACTTTGTCACGATAAATAATTCATGAAGTAGGTATAGGAAAATATAGTCTAGGGTATTTTTTGCGAGATGGCCAATTTGGATTAGTCCTTTTCTCCAAAAAATATCGACCATTTTTCCTGAACTGCATGTTTTCTGAAGCTGACTTCTATAGAAGGTACTTATGAAAAGAGACCTTTAAAAGTTACATCATTTTACATATAAAGCAAACCAACCTACCAAAAAAAAAATCACGAGTTTTCCCAAGACCGGTATATTTTTAGAAGTTCAACATCCATCTCCATCATTCTCATCGACTCCGAGTCATGTCGATGTCAATAAGGATGCTTTTAGCTCGGCAATGACGTTTCGATTTCGCCAACCAACTGCTAGCACACCGTTGCGGTAGCGTTAGTTAGCGAATTCGCTTTCATTTCGCTATAAGGATCGCTAATTGAAATTGAACAATGTCATGGGTATGCTAAAGATTATATAGACGAGGTAGCGGGCGGCCGCTAACATTAAATTAATATTTTACTAACGTGATGTAATCTAACTACTCTACTACTCCACGACTAATCCACTAATCCTTCTTAAGTCTGATTTTTCCAAACGTCAGATAGCCTGTGGTATGGTATGGTATGGTATAACGGGCTTGTTTCCGCAACTCGACGACTGTGCGCCTATTTTGCGTAAGGGTGGTGTGCTCTCTACTCGAGCCAGCCTGTCTCCTCCAGAAATCCTAGCAGCCTTTTCAGGTTACCCAGAGTCTCGCTAAGCGATTATATTATGCCCGGTATGGGGCCACTTCTCTGCAGCGCAGCAGCAGATGGGCGGCTGTCTCCTCTTCCTGCATGCAGACTCTGCACAGGAGACTGTCTGTAACACCTAATGTGGAGAGGTGTTTGTTGAAGGCTCCATGGCCTGTATAATACTAGTTATCAGTCTCAGTCGGGGTTTATTCAGATAGCCTATGTGAAGAACAAAGTTGATGCTGTCTCAATCATGATCAAGTTTAAGAGAAAGATAGTATCAACTTTGTTCTTCTGATAAGATATCTGACGTTTGGAAAACAGCCCTTAGAAGGAGTTTACGAAATTCCCACGGGAACGGGTAATAACGGGAATTCTAAAGGTATGATTCCGAGCTAAGCAGCATTGCTGCCGTAGCAATACTGATCCGCATACATTGTCTTCAGGTTTATATGAGAGTATATTCCGAACTACGAAGCAATGTCGCGGCAGCACTGCAGTGGCAGCACTGCTGCGCCAATGGCAGCACCTACGTGAAAGTTTTGTTTGACAAGTATACAATCACCACTGAATCACCACAACACTGCTGCGGCTCTTAGCTCGGAATCATACCTTAAAGCTTACACGGATTTTGTCGTGAGCGGTTGCAAGTGTTGCAACTTTAAAATAATTCATTTCTTCGGTGTAACAAGCCAACAATGCGGAAGGAGGGTAATGAGCTCATTCTGACTGTTCTAATCCGATTGAACTGTTAAATATAAAGGTTATTTTTGTAAGGTTATACTATAGAACAAGAAAAAATTGCACGGGTTATCCTTACATTGGTTTTAGCTTTATACATCCACTAGTGGACGCCCACGACGTCGTCCACGTGGACTGGAGAAAAAACAAAATGTCGAAAATTATCCGGGATAAAAGTAATTTCACGGGATAAAAAGAAATCTATGTGTTAATACAGAAATTTTATTAAGATCGCTCCAGCCGTTTTTAACAAACTTTCGCGTTTATAATATTAATAGGATAATACATGACTGAAAGTTATTAATCCTACTTTATTTCCTCAACCATTCTTAAAATTTAGCACACAATATACCTACCTTTACCACTTGGGAGTACTGAGAAGGACATTGTGGACATCGTGAAATTGACAATAAAAACTTGTTAGTAAATGTTACCATGTTACTATTTGGACGATGAAAAACACTCAACAAGAAGCTACAATTGTTACAATGTGTTACCCCAACAAAATAGTGTGGAAACACGGTAAAGAAAACTAAGCCCACTTCAACATTGATTTCAATTGATGGAATCCAAAAATACGATATATTAGCATCTTTAGCAAGCCCATATATACAGCCTCATACATTATTAATTTGCTAGCTAAACATGCGAATATTTGACCCTATTGGGATGGGTACTTAGCTGGATTAACTTTTTGCCGGCCTTCCTTCATTTTACCGTTGAGATGCTAGGGGTGTGAGTATTCATTTTACCGGACTAAACCAGAAAGTGGGTTATGTTTTGCGAGTGTATATTTCTTTGGCACGCTCTAGCTAGAGCCTATGGCGGAGATCTGTGGAGGCCTTCTGCCCCAGCTAGGGGATACAGGAACATAAGTAAGAGCCTAAAAAGCTTATTGCAATGAGCTTGAGAGGTATCATTTGATTCGTCCCAGTCGTGAGTTGATATACGACTTATACTATAGAGGAATAAGATGTAGACATAGAGTGCTAATGCCATACCAACAGTTTCGATGCACCATTAGACTTTTCGATACCTCAAAATTCCAGTCCTTAATACTTGGATTGCATTACTATACGTTACTGTTAATGAATTTATTTCATGTACAGAATTTAATGTTGTTAAATTATCACTTAGCTCGTGCCTCGGTAAGCACGTAAAACCGTTGGTCCTGCGCACCGAAAAGTGTAATGGTGCATCGAAACAGTTAGTATAGCATTAGCACTCTATGACATCTTATTCCTCTATGCTTATACACACAACTGTGTCCCCAAAATTGAGTAGCCAGAACTGTGGGATCGTGAAGGAGATCTTATAACCAGGTTTAGCACCTTATAACCAGGGTTAGATGTAAAAGATTCGTAACAAGAACGCCTGAATTAGTTCCTTAGTCAACAAGCACGGTAAGAGATACAGCTGATGTATTCTAGTGAAGCAATAGAATTTATACATACATACATATAGTCACGCCTTTATCCCTTACGAGGTAGGCAGCTCTGCCTCTTGGTGCTCACCAATGGCCGATAGAACCATCTGGTGCCACTTCTGATCAATTTTGAGCGTATAGTTGAGATGTACAAGTTCGGTTAGTAGTGACAGGTGGTCAGCCCATCGCCTACAAAACACCAAGACCCTTTTATCCCTCTACGGGCTTGTACAGTATGCTCGGGAAGAGAAGCAGCTGTAGCATTATATGTTTTTTTTTTCACTTCCAGAGCAGCATAGAAGAATAGAATTTATATGTTACGACTAATACTCGAACAGCGGTTACATCTATACCTAGTTTTAGCTGGCTTCAACTAGGCGTATCTAGCTATATGTCGCAGAGGTACCAGCCATCTAGGTTCGAATGCTCTTGTGTCTGGTTTCTCATCGCAACTGTAGTTGCCTGTGTCGTAATCACGAGTCATCAGATTCGAGGATGGTGGGCGAACAACAGTTGTAGATTTGAACTTTCGAAAGCTTCAAATTCAATATATCTATTGAATAATTAATGTAATATTTAGCAACCCTAGCGACTCTAACGAGGCGTTCAATACTATAAGAGAGGAGAGAATGAAAAAAGCAATCTACTTATTCATGTGAATCTATACAAACTGTGTCAGCCTATTGATGTGTGAGATTCTAACAGAGTTCGATTTTATATTAAACCATATATGATGTATATATTTATCTTCTTTCTATACATATTTTAAGTCAATTATGGTATTTAATGGTAGTATTTGCAAGGAAAGACGAATGAAGTACCTACACAATGTCACAAAGTGTTATGCAAAATTTTAAAAAAATAGCTACTAGATACAACCTATCTGCTAAATTGGAGACATAGAATTCAAGGTTTTTTAAATAAATAGATACATATGTTTATATCTATATAGGAATAATACATATATACAAGACTGTATTCACAAAATGGAAGCCAGAACGATCACAAACGAGATTCTGCATCAGCAGATCAGAGTCAAATTGCCAGATCATGGCCAGAGACAACGCCACTAAAGTCTTTATTCCACTCTTACCGCATGCAAAGAGATGAAGCTGAAGTATTCTAACCCCGTATCATCCCAGGAATAATGACCACTTCATTTCCAAAAGAGAAATAACGAATCACATCGCGATCTCCACTCATATCGATACGTGTCTAACTGACGACTTATCTTCCAATTCCTACCCGAAAAGTGCACGGTGGCAGAATTTAATATCCAGCACGGAAGCCGGTTCCGATTGTGTGTAGGCCCTTTTATGTAGTCAAATAAGAGTATCGAATAATTACATATGATAAGAGCGGTGAGAATGTACTAGTATATAATCAGAAACATAAATGCGAAGTACGATAAGCAGAACTCGTATACACATAAAATCACGCTACAGACAGAGCTCAATCCGCACGTCGTGACGATCTACCGGCGGGCATAAAGAGAGATCTCCATGAGAAGAGATCAGATCTCAACGCTCTCTCAGCGAAATGATTGCCTAGATGCCCATGACACATGCCAGGCTAAAGCAGCTAACAAAAGCCACTATAATAGATCCCACGGGCACTTACTTTAGTGCTCGCGGAACACCGGTACAGTTCATCCTAGCGCTCCGAGAATCATGGAGTTTCATGACCGAGGAGGCAGTCTCTGATGTCATCAGCAGACTCCTGAAAGTGAGGTTTCTATGACCTCCAGTCATCTGAAGTACCTACCAGGAATCAATGGAGTGCTACGTACTGGCCACTTCAGTCGGTTTCGCTAAAAGAGACAATACTACCGAATCCTGTCCAACATCGCCGCGTCTCTCCGTACTCAGTATCGCATACGTGTGCTAAGCAGTGACGACTTAGTCTTTCTCAATTCGACCCATCCACCCGCAAAAGTGCACGCGTGAGTTCTTCAGAATTTAATCAAGGCATCCCCCGGCACAGATGATAGACCTGGTTCCCATGGGAATTTGAAGGCATGTTGGTGTACGCGGACGATAGCGCGTACTTTGCCACATCGCGCAGCTATGGATCAAATGCAAAGTCCTCAAATGACAGATGGCGGATGTCGGCCAATCCGGCAAAGAACGGGTCAGCAGCGAGAAGGCTCACGCTTCGAGGGCAGCCGATAGCCTGGCAGAATACTGTTATCTAGGCTGCCAAATCGATCGTGGGCTGCCTGGGATGGTTGAGCACGTTCGCCCTGCTGCGGCCTGTCATGCAGTAGGCTATAGGTGTTATACGTAGAGCGGCCTTGCAGAGAGAGCATGTACGTTAAATTGTTAGTATTCGTGGCCCGAATCGAATGTTATATTCATTGTTGTGCGTAATACAAACAGGCGCACTAACAGAAATAATAAAGTTTAATAATTGTGTATGCGTCAACAATTCATCTCTGGAGGTACGATACGCAAGATTTGCAGTAACATATCTTTTACTCGTATACATATAAAAGGCTCTGTCCTAAATGACTCACGGATCATCGAACAGCCTAAACCGCTGAACTTAGAAACCTGAAACTTGGAGGGCGTGTTTATAGTATAACCTAGGCATCCGATAAGAGAGGATTGTCCAAAATTCTATCCAGAACGGGAATAACGGGACGAAGTATGGGCGTCCACTAGTAAAAAATATTGGTAGTACGAGTATACTAATATACGGTGTTTCCAAAAATATATTATGTAAGATTAATCTTGCATGTAATCATAACTTTATACTGATGAGCAAAATCTTTAAAGTTTCATTATGAAAACCTTGCTTCACTTTCCCACACTTAGCTAAGTGTATATCCATTTCACTTTGCATTGCAAATACATTCAGACAACTGCTTAATATATTCATGGGTTTTAAATTTTTTGTCTCAAATGAGATTCTTTATCCGCGTATTATTTAAAAGGATGAAACTTCTTTTGCAAATTGGCAGGAAATAGAAGACGTATATTATACTAGTGGCATTCAGCCGCGTGGACTGCAGAAAAAACAAAATGTCGAAATCATCCGCGATAAAATATTTTTTTCCGGGAACAAAAGTAGCCTATGTGTTAATCCAGGGTGTCAGATAACTCCATATCAAATATTATTAAAATTTCTCCAGCCATTTTTACGTGAAAGAGTAACAAACATCCATCCATCCATCCATCTATCCATCCATTCATCTATCCATACTTACAAACTTTCGCGTTTATATTAGGATAGGTGCCCGGATCTGGAAGCTCAAACTGGGATCGGCCCACAACTCATTCCCACCTCTGCAACTGTTGTGAGCCAGGATCAACAGAGGCGATCAGAAAAATGCAAAACAAAGCATAGAAATAGAGTGTAGGGCCCGGTGGTGGGCTACCTCTTGATGGAAATTTGAACTTCCCAATAGTAACGCCTGATACAATTAAATATTTAAAGCATATAAAATCTCAGGGGCACCTAACTAGTAAAAATAAAACATTAAAACTAATCGGAAAACAGAAAGTATGACCACGTAAAATCTGGAAGCCTTAATAATGTAAAAACTGAGAATGAAAATATAAAAAAACGTGTAATCTGGCTTCGATGTTCGTTGTCGCATCACTCCCAACCGACAGCAGTTTATCACGTGATTTGACGAATACGCCAAAATAAAAGGCTTCCTATTGGAGGAAATATTTCTATAATCAAGATGTACCTAATATTACTTTGTCTCATGTCATCTCATTTAATAAAGTCATCATATTATAAACATTTGCCTTACTGTCACTCACAAACAGCGATATTCATCATATCAATGTTTGCACCTACCGGGATTCGAACCCAGGACCTATGGCGTTGCAAATAGGGCCACTAACAACTACACCAATCGGCTGACCTAGTCCCACACTAAGATCCCTAAGGTCTTGTGTCGTGGGTACTAAGCAACGGTATATAAATACATAGATAAGTATAGAAACATCCATGACTCGGAAACAAACATCGATATTCATCAACAACCTACACCTAGGACCTATGGCTGTCACTACCTACTAAACCAATCAGCCGTCGTATTCATTCATATGTATTTAAGTTTATTAGTAGGGTAAATCGGTTTATCTCGTTTACGTCTGTAAGAGGATTTCGTGAAGCCCGATATTGGCTACACAGGATCAAATTGTTCCTAACTTCTGGTATTTTAGGGGCCTCTGTTTTTAAGCGGGTCTTGTTCCCTATTGTATTTATAGGAATACATACATACCTAAAATATATCCTTACTAATATTATAAATGCGAAAGTAACTTTGTCTATATGTCTGTCTTTCTTTACGCCAAAACTACTGAACCGATTGAAATAAATTTGGTACACAGCTTGTCTAGAATCTGAGGAAGAATACAGGCTACTTTCTATCCCGGCAAAATATTTTTATCCCGAATAATTTCCACTTTTTGTTTGTTCTGCTGTCCACGCAGACGGACTCGCGAGTGTACACAGTATACCATACACGCAAAATGCTATCTGAAAATGAAACATGTGACTTCGTGTAACATTTTATAGATAGGATTTTTCTAATATTTCCTATTCCATCAACGTATACAAAGTTACAAACAAGTTAAAATTTCGTTAGCCAAAAAAAAATCTATTAAAATTCCTATCACCTACAAAAACCACTCAAATAACTTAATACTACTCATAAGTATAACCCAACACGCTCTAAAAGCCCAATATGTTTACAACCGCACTTGAAAAAAAAAGTGCAGTAATAAAAACTTTTTATACGTGTTACGGAAACGAATGACCACTGGAATACCAAAGACTCATGGCGTAAGGACAAGTAGTACTCACATCAACACACTCAACTAACCTTAAGTATACTAAAAGTATTGTTAAAATGGTGGAAAATAAGCTGAACTTTAGTGGTAGGTTGTAGATCGAACTGAATCGAATAATAGCACTATATTAGGGTGAGAAACGTAACATGAAATATGTTTGTACCGCCGCGGCCTTCCCACTGCAGCGGTGTTGGTGTGCCGTAAATTAGAGGAGTTAGTGATAATATAAATACTATTTATAGTCATAACACGGTTTTACTTAAATATCAATAAGGAAACTCCTGTGCTGATGTCACTAGAATAGAACTTCACTAGAATATGCTGCATCACCTTCCGTTCGTATCGTAAGAGTTGGGCATTCTATTGGGTTTGAGGACTAGCAACATGTCACTAATCATTTGCATCAGCTGTCCCAGCTATTATAAACGTGGCAATTTTACCTATCCGATTACAGAAAATATACGGCGAATCAGGAAATATCACAATTTAAAAAACACGTCTGAATATTAACATCATCTTAGAGAATGCAAACGCCTTTGAGAGAATAGCCTCCATAGCTTCTCGATGACCTAGCAGGATATATACATATTTTTAAAAGTTTGCGATTTTATCTACAATAGTCCTCAAATCTACCAGGATTGAAACCCAAGAACAAACCAGGCCACCAAATACCTCATTTGCTTACTATCAAATTAGATTCCCATCAAACAAATGTAATCTATAGGTAGATCCAAAATACAAGAATCAATCGACCAATTCAAAATAATCGCTCAAAGTTCTCAACTTACGCCAAACGCCAATACATTTATTACAAATTCAGCTCTTGCACAGTTTCGATACAGAAAATTGAGTTGCACACTCAAACGTTGCCGGGCGGGAATAAAATATTTTTGGTCCACCCTGTATACACGGAGCTAAGAAGTTGGAATAGGACAAGTCTCCCAATTGGTACAAAACTTCACACGTATTATTCCCACTGATCAAGTGTCATTATCAATATCTACTATGTATACTACTCAAAAGTAATAAAAACGTTCACTTACTATCTCAATATTTACTACTATATACTATGGAATATCTGCATATATTAAGTCTATAGGTATATTCATATAGATAACTTGTCAATATGAATGAAATACAATGAAAGTAAGCAAAAGCTTAAAATTTTTATAATGTTTATCACCAGTACCTACATACATAAAGTACCCGTTGGCTGAATATGTAACGTAACTGGCGAAAGTAAAGCGATAGCAAACCGACAGCGAAAATTGTGAGTGTGTGAGTTCGTGGGACGTATGCGAGGCGTATGAGGCTACTGCTATGCTTGTGCAAGGTAGGTAATCAGCCTGCGAACTGTCAGCATGCATGGTGATGTTAGCGATCAATAAATAAACAATAATTAAATTATTCCTTATATGGCATGGCAGCTCTACTTCAAGCTTCTTGCCTCCGTGTTCTCCCTTGTATGAACAGTGTAAATGAACGAAAGAATGAATCATTCAAAGCGAATTTCCTGATTGAAAAATAGCTGCAGGGGAAGAAGGTTACACGATACAGCGGCGTTACTTTGCTCGACTCCCCTAGATTAAAGCGTTTGGCCAAAATTCAATAGAGCTGAGAGTTAGCTGGACTTTGAAGCTAAGTGTTGACATATCTGCATCACACACATCGGACGCATTGCACCTATAGGATTTTAGTCTGCCTTGTATACCTATACATAATAAAGGGATATGTTAATCAAAATGTTATGAAATTAATCCATTATAGAGAACCTATCCACATAATATACTCAAAATCAAATGCTCAAATAGACAATATTTTACGTACAGCAATTTATCCGCATGTTAGACTTTGATGAATAGGTATTGAAGTGTAAAAAAGAATAAAGTTATATGTAATAGCGTAACACTTGTTTGCAATCAGGCGTGCACAGTTCATTTTATATAATCCTTGATGTAGTTTTCTTTTTCAACTAGCGACATCATCCATCGGAACTATACAACACCATGAATGAACGACACAAAACAAATTCCCTGATTGAAATATTGCTCAGGGGGAGAAAACACACCTCAGTAATGCAACCACTAATGTCCATTCCATTTGTCAAGTCCCCTGATTTTCTACAGAACTAAAATAAATCCAATAACACACTGTTAGAGTTATAATGACACTATCGCCCATGTCAGCGGACTTCATAAATAAAACGAAACATAAGATTGATGGGACTGCATAGATGAGGGTTACACTTATTTTCTTCCAAGGAAGTATGGTGATTGAAATAATAAGTCAGGGAGTGGTTGGTTTTGTGGGGAAGAAATAGCCCTATAATAATGTTACTACGATGTCAAAGATGAAAGATGATTCGGTTGATTCAATAACGGGTTAAATTGCTTTCAGTTTTTGTAGCAAAATGGACTTTATTAAAAAATACCTACAGGATATATTATACAGGGTGTAATAAAAAGGGTATGTTAAGCGAAAAGCTGTGTAAATAGCCCACTATAGAGAACCTATCTACAAAATTTGAGACTCGAAATCACATTTTTATTTTTCAAGATTGTATGAAAATTTCTGAGATATTTAAAAATTCTCCATATTATCGGGAAAAATAAACATGTATAAAATAAAAAGGGTATATTTTCAGCTAAGAAAATGACCCACTGTTATTAAAATTCACTAGAAATTCATTAAATTAATAACTTTATTGTAAAAGAGATACTACAGCTGCTTCTCTTCCCGGGCATACTGTACAAGTCAGTAGAGGGACAAAAGTCTTGGTGTTTTGAAGGCGATGGGCTGACCACCTGTCACTACTAACCGAACTTGTACATCTCAACTATACCCTCAAAATTGATCAGAAGTGGCACCATGTGGTTCTATCGGCCCTTGGTGAGCACCAAGAGGCAGAGCTGCCTACCTCGTAAGGGATAAAGGCGTGATTATATGTATGTATGTATGTATATATGAAAATGGCCCACTATTATTAAAATTCACTAGAAAATTCATTAAATTAAAAACCCTTATGTAAAAGAAGATAATACATATAATATAAAAGGAGATTACCTACTCGTACCACTGAAATATAGATCAAATCAAATATTTATTTGCAAACCAATGGGTACCTATACAATAGATCCAGAATTATCTAATATATGCCCATTATTTACCTTGGTCACCTGTGTACTACACTTAGCAGTCATCAATTCAACGCTTTTAAATAACCATATTTTACGCTGACAGCATAAAATGAGAGGAAAATTAACCTTACCTCTATAACAATAGAGTAATAAATATTTTTCATTAAAATCCTCTCACGTAAATCTAGACATCTAGACATCAATGGATCATCTATTCTCTACCCAAAGGTGAATAACCTTGAAAATCCACTTAACAGAAACATACAAAAGGAAACCATAATCCACTACCACAAGGTTTAAATTAACTTAACTCTTACAAACATTTTCATCAATGAAAAGCTCAACGCTCATTTGCTGTAAAACGCAATCAGTGATGTGCACTGAGGAATCAACCTTAAAATTTTGGCTGTAAAGTTGAAATTAGTTTAACCATGTGTATAGTGCAGTTGCCCTAAGGTGTGTTGAACTTGTATGAAACATTATACTAAAAATATTTCTTCATAAAGAATATATCTTATCTATAAATAGAAATGGATGTTTTTCATCCCGAAATACAATAAAACATTGTATACTTGCATAAAAGCTTCAGAAAAAAGTATTTGAATTTGAACAGAAAAAGGTTATTGCATTGCAACCGTCAATCTGTCTCAAACATGGCAATATAGCTCCACATTTTTTGGGCCTTTTGCCAATATGCTGAGATTAGAACACCAGATAAAAACACAGTAAATATCACATACTAACTTGTAACTGTCAAAATTAAGTTGCGTGGTCATCGGCCATATTGACAGTTCTTAATCTCATTGAGTCTTAACATGATATTGAAGTGTTTAATTGTATCAGGCGTCACTATTCGGAAATTCAAAACTCTATTGAGGGGATCGCCCTCCACCGGGCCCTACACCCTCCGCTGACCCTCGGATCTGCCGACTCATGGTCACGAACACAAGACACTACAGTCGCAACGAGAAGCCAGATCCTAGCACCTAGCACGCAACCATAAATACATAGCATAGGGAGGTGGGCGACCCCTCAATAGAGATATTGAAGTGGCATAATCCCGTGCCCAAACCTGAGATACCATATTTATTATTCAAGGCGGAATGTTAAAAAATTACATATTATACAACTTGCCTTTACGAAACGAATCTACCTTAAGAGACAGCGAAGTTATCGACACATCTAAATAGATACCATTTAGTTGCTGTCAAGAGTAAACCTAGTTTTATCTGAGTTTTATATTTATAACCACTATATTACTTCAATGCTGATGTAAAGCTTCATTAGAATATATCAGCTGCATCTCCTTCCGTGCATAGGATCGTTTACAGTGTTTTTTTATTTGTATTTATATCGAAAGATCATAAAAATAAAAGAAACATTTGCGAAAGAAAAACTTCGCTAGCGTGAAAACTTTCCGGGATATAACTATTTCAAAGTCTATTTTTAGATTAATTAATTACTTAATTTTAAACTTGCCAAAAAACGCTCGTCACTCTTTAAGCAACTTGTATGCGCGTAAAAAAACTTTTGTTCTACAGCTATATTAAATATTGCGTTTATAAATATAGTCAATATAAAACTATGATATAACAAAATTTGCTGTAAATGATGCAGGTGGACATGTGATTTTGTAATTTTCAATTAATTTCACATTTGAAAAATGGACTTGCCCACTTGACTTTGAAGGCTTATTACTACCTCATTTGGACACATAATCAAATTGTAATTTTACAGATAGGTATGATTTTGATTATTTATTCTGATAAGAATAAGATGTTATTAAGATTCAACCATAGGAAACTATCCCATTTGTCCCCGCTATGCTAACGTGGCTATGGGACCTTTCTGCATGCAGTTCTGGCTATACCATTTTGTATATATTTATGCATAACTTATTCTTATTCCTTTTTTGTACACAAATACATATACAGAAAAATAGTTTACAATGATAATAATATATATAGGCGTGCTTTCTTCCAGCAAACTAGTTAGCTTAGCGAAAATTGGATACAAATTGTTGAATGTGTACACAGAACAAAATAATGTAAGTATATCTACAAATTGCACTTCAAATTAATTAACCGTAAATAACTGCACACCAAAATAAGACAGAGGGCGGTAAACAATAATCATGAGCTGGAATATTAAGACCATAACTCCAAGACGGTTACAGGCCGACCCTTGTCAGGTCCCTCGTTTCTTATGATAGACTTAAGGGGGGTCACTTGCCTCACTTGCCTCGCTTGCTTCACTTGCCCCAATCTAAACTCCAAGCGAGCCGAAATAACCTTTATTTTGAACACCTCAATGAAGCTTTTGAAGCAAATGTCTGGGAAATTCTAAATTTAATTAGCAAATTTGTGCTTATGTTGAGTCGGGGGTGTTTTGTTTTATTGAAAGGAAAAATGAAAATGTTTTTAAGATTGAAAATTTTAACTTCATCTATACTCCGTTTTTTTTTAAAGATAGAAATCTTATTTTCGAAGAAGCATTTTTTGTAAACATTAGAACACTCATACTTGTACATACTTGTAAGATATGAGTAAAATTTTACGTTTTTCTATATTGATGTATACCTATAGTTCAGTTTTGTGTTTGCGAAATCAGCTTCTTTAGGTTTTTTATAATACAAACTTTATACAGAGTAGGTACTATTGAATTGAGTAGAAAACATCACACACCACAATTATGTTTAATTAAGTTATATATTTTATTGTTGTGTTGCTTTATGTTTACTATATTATGTGATGTCTGTTGTCTTAGTAAATAAATATTTTGTATTTGAAATGTCAATTGTTATGATTAGATTATCTTAGGATTCCATGATTAGTACTTGTAATTAAATATTTGTAAATAAATATTAATGTCAGTTTTGGTTCATAGTTGTAACTTCCGACTTAAGAAGACACAGTGTAGTTTACTGAACACACCAACTGCATCTCCTCCCGTGCATGTCGTAAGAGTCAACTGACGAACTGGGGCATTCTCTTAGGTAAACACTTAGATGAAAACAAAATAGCGGAAGATAGGGCACATCCTTAAAATCGTCAACTTGAAATTAGGCATGCTACAACTACACGCACGAACATACACACAGCTGTAATTGTATTTAATGTTGTACACTACTGAGCAATAGAGACAAACCTATTTATTTTGACAGTAGCGCGAGCGAGACAAGCGCGTTTCAATAGAGCATCATCGGAATAATTTCGGGTTGAGTCGTGTCAGCTCGTGTCCCAGACTAACTGTAGTGTAACTATGGTAAGAAGCTACTGCAAAAACGAAACACAGCGGGCGCATTCGCATACGCACGGCACGTGTTTGCTTGTTTAACTTGTCGCACATAGATGATTCATATAATAATTTCTTCCGTCACACGAGCGCGCTATTGCTACTCTCAACTGCAAATGAGTAAAATCAGGCGATGTTGGCCTAATTTAAGCAATCCACGCGCTGGAGACGAGTCACCTATCTTCCGCTATTTTGTTTTCATCTAAGGGTAAACATTAACATCTGCCCCCGCTATGCTAGTGGGATCTCCTTCAAGACCCTGTAATTCTGGCTATTATAATATATTAACTAGTAATGTTAGATACTATAGTAATAGTAGCAGACTGAAGTGGCAGTAGGCCGGCCACATCTGTCGTAGAACCGATGGACGGTGGAGTAAACGGGTTCTCGAATGGAGACCGCGCCTCGGCAAGCGTATCGTTGGGCGCCCTCCGGCCAGATGGACTGATGACTTAAAGAGGACGGCTGGTAGTGACTGGATGGTAAAAACGGGAGATCGAGTCATGTGGCGTACACTGGGGGAGGCCTACGTCCAGCAGTGGACTGCAATAGGCTGACGACGACGACGACGACGAATGTTAGATATAAGTTAAGTAAGTGTGTTGTAGGTTGACGGCCGATTGGTCTAGTAGGTAGTGACCCTGCCTGCGACGCCACAGGTCCTGGGTTTGAATCCCGGTAGGTCCAAACATTGATATGATGAATATATTCCGAGTCATGGATGTTTCTATACTTATCTATGTATTCATATACCGTTGCTTAGTACCCACGACACAGGACCTTATGGATCTTAATGTGGGACTAGGTTAATGTGTTGTGTAGTGTGTGAATATTTATTTATATTTATTTATTTATGCTTGAAGAGGGATAACGGCAGTATTCAGAAAAACCAGTAATTATTTATGTATACACATGTTGGCACTAACTATTGTAAATTATGTGGAAATAAATAATCCTTTCTGGAATACAACCGTATAATTCAAGTACTTGCACAAACATTATCAAACTACTTTCCATTAAACAAATTAACTAAATAAAAACCTAATTTAATCAAAGACGCGCAATAACAGCCCAGTATACTCCTAAATACAAAATGGCGCCCTCATTATTCAGCTCATTGCAGTAAATTAGATTTTCGTACGGAACATTTGGCTTAGGCCAGACCACTAAGCAGATGACGTTGACTGTGACATCTCGGTAGATAACTCACCTGAGTGTGTCTGTGTTTTTTAATATTTTAATGGTATAGGGGAGACTCCCTGGGTGCTTTTGAGTGATTTAGTCTTGTCTGAGAATACCTACTGCCTCTAGGGTTGTATGTTTATATTCGAGTCGAGTTTGGGTATGATGGAACGGCTACATCTTAGGTCTTCACCGAGCTGTAACTCCCATTTACCAAATTAATCTCTAGACATTGATTAAATAATTTATATGATTTACTGATACCTATAGTATATGATTTACTGATATTAAAATTATTCCCGAAAATTCCAACTGAAATGAGAAAAGACGAGAATTAAAAATTTTGTGCGCACAAAGTTGTTGACTTCAAAATTATTTCAATTACACTCAACTATCAAAAAATATTTTTTTATTAAAAAATAATAATAGTCCTTAATACGTCACAGAAATACAGTTTTCTTGCTGCTAATAAACCGCACGTAAACTTATAGCCTCGTAGACGTAATATTTGATTTTTGACAGCAAAATACATACAGGTTGTTTATGACAGCCAGGCAAATATTGATACCATGATCGGACCATGATTCTTAGGCGGAAATCATTGAAAATTTTCGCAGGAAAATTCCAAAATTTTCCGACTTTTTTTATATTTACAAGAAAAAAATTGTTTAGTTCGTTTAATTAGGCCTTAGATAAAAACATAAAAATAAAATTTTCAAAAAATAAGTTGCCCTCAAAAAAGTTCAAATAACTGATCAACCATAATGGAGAGTCACAAGCAATTCACAAGTAATCCAAAAATAGCTATGTGCCATACAATAACCAATAAGCCTATTTAATTAGTCACATGATCGCCCGATACCATTTGCGCGGAGTGCAAAGATTACTGATAATCAAATCAAAAATACATTTCCTGCGAGTAATAACACTGTCGTCTAACTCAACACAATACTTGTTCACACAGTATTTGTCGTCACCTACACCCTAACTACAGCCCTGAGAACACAATGGCCTCCCCAACAACCTACTCCGACCGGTCGGAAGCAGTTCCAACCACGCCCGCATTGGCCAAGTCAGTACCTCGCGGGTGGCCTTCCCACGCTGCCTGGCTGTCACCTACACCCTGTATATGGAATATCTATCAAATCAAACGGTGAATTTAGCTTATATATAGTTTAAAGCTTTAGCAGGGCCCTTAGTCTACAACGTCTAAAAATTGATATAGTACTTCGGTCTACCAAACCTGACGCATAAGAAACTACTATAGTGATACAACCAATGAATAAATTCATAGATTTAATAGAATTTTTATATGGAGGGTACTGGAAGACAGAGGCTAGTACTTTTGCTCTGACATAAGAATTATTTTTCAATGGTTGAGTGTGACAAGCGTGCATGAAGTATATCATAAAAGAAGATGAAGCGAAAAAGGTGTGTCAGGTTCCGTGATCTCTGCCTACCCCTCTGGGAAAGAGGAGTGTTTTTATGTAAGTATATATGAATGAGTGTTAGTTACCGACTCATGATACAGGGGATATCAAAACAACATCCACTTTCATATATTAAGCATGATGAATACTCGAAAATCTACTTGGTAGTTTAGGAGAAAGGCCGAAACCGAAGTCAAACTAGGATGGTTCGGTCTAGTGCCGTCCCTGGGGCACGATTAATCTCAATAATTGGCCCTTTTCTGTCAACTAGAGAAGCGATTTGTAAAGACTAATGCTGGTAGATAGGCTTGAGGAAGAAAAGTTGGCAAAGTTTTGCATAGAAATATTACCATGGGATCCCATCAAAAAAATATACATGTACTCACGGCTATGTTTCCGAAATGGGGTAGCAAGAACTGCAGGATCATATTGGAGATGCCACAGCAACGATTAGCATAGCGGAGATAGATATTATAATAATCAGTGATAAAAAATATACATGATATTGTTTTTAAGTTTCCAGCCCATTGATAACGGATTAACTAATTATATATCTCAACTATACCCTCAAAACTGGTCAGAAGTGGCACCATGTGGTTCTATCGGCCCTTGGTGCTCTGCCTACCCCGTAAGGGATAAAGGCGTGATTATATGTATGTATGTTACTAATTATATTGAAGTTTAATAGTAACAGTGATCTTTTTAGCATACAATACTTTTTTCAAAGGCCAGTTGTATGATTAGTTAAGTCATCGAGTTAAGTAGTTAAGTTTACTTTTAGCTAATATTTTATTCATACTATGATTTTATTTTACTCTACTTATTTTAACTAAACAAGTGATGACGCTTAGATTAATGATTGGTCTCATAAATCATTATACTAAGTGATGATGACGCATAGATATTGACCTCTTTTAGTTTACTCAATACCTTCTAAAGAAAAGTTACTAAGACTTTTAGCCTTAAAATTTCAATAGTGTTTAAAGATTATCGCAGCAATAATAAAACCATGTCTAAAGATAGACATAGTTTAAAAAATTATATTTGGCAACAAATTATATAGATTTTCTGTAAAATTTTGACAAAGTTTAGCTTAAACGGTGTTTAAATTATATTGCAATGCAATAACATGATGTTAGTCAATTTCATAGAGCGGAATAGCGCCGAGTCTATATATTCTGTCATTCGCCATCTTGTTTGCATTAAACCTTTTTATTTATATTCCAACATTTATTTCTCTGTCGGAACACGCAAAGGGACGAAGGGCATTAAAAATAAATCATAACGTCATCAGTCGGGTCGGAAAGTTGGTCGGCAAAAATTTGGAGAAAAAAAATGAAATGCAAATTACCTACTTTTGAGCTCGCTTGTTTTGAAGAATCGCAATTCGGAGTTTTCGGGTTTGATTAGGCCATAGCGATGATTAATAATGGAAAGTTTTATTAAGATGGTAAAGGTTAAGGAAATTTTTGTATAGTAAAGTTTGTGTTGTACAAGCAATAATTAGTGTGTGAGGAATTAACGAAGGATGAAGATTAGTAAAAAAGAATACATGATATTTTTACATTACAATATGAAGCCAATAATTGATCATTTTCCAACATTAAAATCAGTAGATTTCAATCATTTCAATCAGTAAAAAAAAAAAATTAAAACTGTTTATTTTCATTAAAAAATTAATGTCGTTTTTTTTTCCTTGAACTTAAAGCTAATAATCTTAAATTTAAAGATTGTGGTGCTTTATTCAATTACTTACATTACATTCTGGCTCTCAGCCCACTCTGTGTAGTATTTTTTTATGATGTTTTTAATTTCATTTTTATTTTTGTTATCAATTTTTTCTAAGATATAATTTTGTACTTTCTTGAGCACACAGGGTAGGCTGTGCGTCCAGACTCTTCTGCCATATTCATTGTTACAGTTCGGTGTTTGGTATGTTAAACATTTTTTAAGTATGCGTAGATAGTTACTTTTATTCTTATATTAAATTTTAATGGTATTATAGTTTTTAACAGCCGTGTTTTATATGTCCTTGCATAGCTTGATTAGCCATAGTCTATTATTGAATCGGCCATGGACATGTACAAAAGTCTTAATGTATTGTATGGCATTTTATACTTTAGTATACTGAGTTTGGCAAGTAAGGCTCCTAATTTATTACTGGCCCGTGACAAGATCGAACCTACGACATTCGTGTATCCATGAACGTATAAGCCATTGGGCTAGCACCGCTGTTTACTTATTGAGTTATAATAATATCAACACGAAACATACATCTATGACTCTACCTGCTGATGTAACTGTAAATATTTTCTGTCCACTAAAGCTGAACTGAAACTGTCTCAAAATTCAATTTTGTACGAAAAGCTACTTATTCTATCTCATGTTTGCCAAAAGCAAATGCCGATGCAGCGGGGTTGGTAACAAACAAGCCTAAATCTACTTATACTAGGCCTGCCCTCCACGGTCTAAGCTAGAGTTTGACTAGAATTTTTGTGCAGAAAAATATTAAATTTTAAAAACATTTAAATTTTATTTGTTGATGTAATCGATATGGCATTTGATACCCGTAAATCCTATTAATGTAATTTTTAAAAAGCATACGTGTATTAAATTAAGTCTCTTTTCCAGAGAGGTAGACAGAGACCAGACTTCTGATTTATACGCATCTGACACATCAAGCCCTTCTTGTGCATGCAAGCTCGTTTTAGAGTGCCTTCTCAAGGCCTAATATTTTTTTGGATGTCTCCAATTTGATCAGAGAAAGTCCGACATATTACCCTTCTTCCACGTCCTTCCATCAACTCTTTCGTTGTATATTCTTCGCCAGTTCACTGTTTTTCATCTTTTATACATTAATTACCCGACTCCGCCAGAAGGAGGGTTATGTTTTTCGAGTATATGTATGTATGCGTATTTCTAGAGCCTAAACACCCGTTTGGTTTGATTGCATTTCTGCTTAAGAGGTATCATTGGATTCATCTCAGTCCTGAAAGAGACACTGAGTTTTATGTACCTACCTGAGGTACATAAAACTATTTACACAGTCAGGCTTTTTTCTATACGTAAATTATGTTATTACCTACATTCTGTACTTATATCATTGCCAAGTTATAAAAATATACAACAACTTTCAAATGCTTATACAAAAACGAATTTTATACCATATTGTAATAGCAAAAGGTCCTTGCAGGCTGCAAGATGTTGGTATGGCGTTGTTAAGCATGATGTATGGTCTCGGGAGGGTATTCTATGCAGTTTTCCAGCTTCTTCGATAAAATACCGCTTTTCACTAGTTTCAGATACTATTTTAGTGGAAATTGCTATTTTACGTTTCCAGGGGATGGGTAGCAGCGCCTCTCGTGTTGATAACACAGTCTGAAAATCACAATGTGGTCACATGGCAGTCACCAACCCGCCTGCCCATCGTAGTGACTATGGGTAAAAACTTCTATGACGTACACTTGGGGAGGCTTACGTCCAGCAGTGGACTGCATGTCAACAAAATACGATAAAATCATTATAATTACGTTTAATAAATTCAGATACATGACCGTGGCAGGCATTGAACCCACGCTGAATCGATGGAAAGCGCTCAAGTGAGATGGAAAGGAACCCACGCTCTCTAGCTGGAAATAAGCGATCAGAATAAAATAAGAAATATTTTAAGAATTCCTTTATCAAGTTAATATCAAACCCTGCATGATTGCCAGCAGCCGCGTCGGTAATGGCGGCTCGAGTCATTCGCTTTGCAGATGAACTCGCGACAGGATGGATTTTCTTTCAACATTTGTTTCTAATGTTGCCTACAAGATGTAGGAGACAGCGATTTAATATCTAAAGTATCTAATATCTATAAAAGAATAAAGATACATAGATAAGTATAGAAATATCCAAGACTCAGAAACAAACATTCATCATATTAATGTTTCCACTTTCCAGGATTCCAATTAGGACCTATGGCGTCACTACCTACTAGACCAATCGGCCGTCAAATCACAATTAACACTTAATAAAAAAAATAATATTACAATGCAACCTTGATTTAACAAATCTGAAGGGAGCAAGTAAATATTAGATATATCAAGTAATTTGTTGAACTGAGGTTTGTTATGTTGAGATTAGGTGGATTAAAATTCGTTATAAAGAGGTAAAATCGTGTCAAAACCTGTCGCGACTTGAATCAGATACTATGACAGTAAGAGTAACATTGGTGGGAACTTTATACAAAGGTTTTGGGTTGACAAAATTCGTTAATTAGAGGTTTAATACTTTTTCTTGATGGTCAAAAATTCGTTTTAAAGAGGTTGTTCACAACAAATATTCGCAATATAAAGGTATATTTAACATTGACTCTTATGGTCAATTCAAGGGGATAATCGCAGAATTTGTTGTACTGTACTAATATACTGATTCGCTAGAATACATATCAGCTGAATTTCTATCCATGCGTGTTATAAGAGCTGTGTGCACCTAGGTATATGTTTACATGTAATGTCCTCACTACTGTATCTTGTGATTAATAATTTTATTATGGTGAATGAACATTTTTTTACTTACATTTTTAATATAAAATCGCTGTCCGCTCATAACCCACACCGAATACTAAAATTTCCTCCTCTTCTTTTCGTTTTACTAAATTTTTATCTCAAGGATTCCGGGGATTACTTCCTTCTGTCGATTTCCAACGTAATTACTTTGATTCATTTTCCAAAGTTAATTAGCCCGATTTTATCCGGTAGATATTTGCAAGTTTATTGGGGATTTGATTAATTTTATAATTAGGCAGTGATCGCTTTTGGGAAATGACGCGCAGTTCGCGGTTTTGAGTTAGGTTCAACCAGCTTTTTATATAAGTTGAATTTTTTAAAGTACTTACTGTTTAAGATGACAGAAAGCTGGTGTTATCACAAAACCACGTCTAAAATTAAACACTGCTTAAAAATTACATCTGAATGTAATGTTTAGCTTAAACAATGATTAAATGCTTTTATAATAACATCATCAACGTATGGAATATTTGTCAAAGTTAGATTTTGTAAACAATGACTTGTCTCGAGATTTTTACAATAACACGGTTAATGATAAGACACAACCCTTATCCGATATATGGGAACAGGGCATACCACATCACGGGCAAGTGAGGTCGATTTATGATTCCATCGCATCTTTTGGTAGGTCCCCCCGTTGCTAGAAACCCTCATAACACTGTAAATGCATTTACTATGAAAATATTCCCAACATTGCTATCAATAACAACCAAACAGTAAGAAATATGGTTCCTTAAAGTAATCAAAGTAAATTCACCGAACATTTGCCGAAGCAAGACGAATCGCTACATGATATGTGCATTAATCTCTGCGTTATTTTGTGCCGTTCAAGATACTCTCAAGTACCATCGATGGCCAGTCGACCACAGAAGATATAGATGACCACAGGTTGGTGGATGTGCAGACGAGCAACTAATGTTGGTATTAATTTATTGAAAAACTATGAATCCGCCCCGGCTTTGCACAGGTGAGCCGCCGCTATATAAAAGTGGAAAAGGCAATTTTTTCTCTCTGTAAGAACTATCCTCGTACTTCAAGGAATATTCTAAAAAAAGAATCAGTGAAATCGGTTCAGCCGTTCTTGAGATTTGCGCTAAGCAACACAATCAGCGATTTATTTTTTATATTATATAGAAGATAGAAACGCCAACATCACAATTTGAAAGGTCAAATATTTGTTATTCACGGTAATTAATTAGTAATTGATATTGCATCTTTTCAGAATAATCTATGCTACGTACATTCAATAAAGTCAAATTAAAATTATAAAGGAATTTCACAACTACTGTTACTATTTGTTGACAAGTTAATAGTTTGTTATGTTATACCTAATTATTGTTCGCGTACATAGTATTTGATAATTTGTATTCTCAAGGTAAACTAAGACTATATTCTGCTGTATATTATTAACGAAAACCATTTGTAATAACTAAACTTTTATTAGGTGACAAGTTCTAACAGAATAGGTTTTTCTTTTTTACTGAAAGTAATTAGGCCAAAATAGGGGATGTCCTTTGAATTTGAAGTGAAGAAGTGAATTCTGTTAATATTAATATGAACTTGCATCTGTTTATTCATATTAAAAAGAAACCTTTACCTATTATATTAAAATAGTAAAAATAATATCCTGCGCCCAATTTCTCTTAAACTACAAACAGTATGTACCAAAAATCGGTCGTCTGCCCTGCCCTAAATAGAAAATTCTTGAGATTGCGTTCACGAAAACGCAATCGTTCACCACCAGATGGCGTAACAATAGTTTCAATCCCCCCCCCCCACATTGCAACAAACCTCCGTGTTTCTAGATTTTTGAATTCGAGCCATGAAATTGCGTTCCGAGCAATCCAACAGCGATATTATGCGGGAATATGATTTATATTTATGCTGGTAGTGTGGAGGAGAAATAATAAGGAGCTGCGACTGTGAAGGCTGGACGAAAACCTCTTTTATAAACTTCATTGGGTTACTAGCTATTGTCCGCTGTTTTTACGAGTGCTTCACCTAGGTGGCCGAACTACTCATTAGATTTAGACGTTAGTGTTATTAAGAAATAAATTTATTAAGGGCTAGCTAGCCGTTCCCTACCCGAAGAATTCCAGACGTAACCCCTATTGTTTTGTCGACGCTCTGTGTTTTTCCGTCTGTCACTCACTAGATTGTTTCTCTTGAACCGTGATAGTTAGATAGCATTATTCCCCAAGGAAGTTGGGTAGAGGTGTGCTTACACGCCCACTTTTCACCAGGTAGCCTATTAAGTCCCACGTGGTAAGTGATGAGCCTACCGCCGCTCTTCGGGCACAAATACAATAATACAATCTGGCGACCGGTAACGAATCCAATAGGAAATGTATCCCTGCTAAATTGGTATTATAAGCTTTTTAGCGTCAGAGCCTCGTCCGTTAAATAGCAGGGTGTACCACGGGCAGAAGAGGTTGACTTTAGGTCCCAAGGTATTAGTCGAACCCACTTACACCCCTTTTTAACTACTACTACCCTACTTAGTAAATACATACCTACTAAAAATTAAGTTTATATCAATAGGGCCAATTTTTTTTTCTCAAAAACAATTTTTAACACATCGCTTCTCCTCCCTATCTCAACTCCACGTGAACGTTTCATACCATCTAATATTGCTTTTAGAGGTTGTGACAAAATTTTAATAGTATTTTGTGGAGCGTGAATTTAATACGTGCCTTCCCTACCTAGGCTGGACTAGGATTGTGTCCGTCCCTTTTAAAATGTCCTTGCTCTTTTGTCCAATGATTTAGGGTACGTCCTTTACAATTTTATTGCGATTTCTTTGGCTAGGTTTGTATAAAAGTTATTATTTAAACCAAATTTTTCTATGACGATGAGATACTTTTACCTGATGTTTTATATCTGGCACCGCTTTATTAAAGGTGACTGTGGGGTTGTTCGTGACTCTGCAGTTGTGGCTATCATATTATTTACTCAACTTTGACCCCCAATATTTAGGAAAACAGACACTTCCCAGGTATACTTCCATGGAGAAAAATAATCGTGATGATGAGGAGATTCCATAGTTTTCGGGAACGTTGACAACCAAAAAACACACATTGTATATACCCGAGGAGGATTGGCGTCAGGCAGGCAGCCGGCCGTAAAATAAATGCCAAATCATTGGCAATGTAACTTTCGGAATAAACCATATTCCGCTGACCCCGTAAATAATGGGATTAGAGCAGGAAGATCATGATGCTCTGTTTTTTACTACGATAATTAATTAATTTTAAGGGCAATAATGTACTTGCTCTCTCTTTTACACCTCGAATATTTTACGAACCCTTGAGTAAAGTCAGGGTTCCACCTAGTATATTATATAAAAATTTAGCGCCCTTTCCGAGGGTACGACCCGTAAATAAAATATGGGCGAACCACTTAAGACGCTGTTACACACTATTAAACATCGTTTTTGCCACATTTCTGTGTATTTTTTTATATATTTGAGCGTTTTAAATCAGTACCACTTGATACGACTAGCGTCTTCCAGTCAGAAAGCGTGGTTTCAAACCTTGCAAGCCTTATAATACTGTATTTATTTCATGTATAGATTTTACAGCCGATTGGTGAAGGTAGTGAGAGACTTTGCGACGCCATAGGACCTGGGTTAGATTCCCGGTATGTGCAAAACATTAATATCGATGTTTATTTCCAAGTCATAGAAGTTAAGAATCTTATCGTAGGAAAACCAGGTCCAAGTTTATATACCTATAGTATAGGTTATAATTGAATAGAAATGGCGATAGAAATAAACAGTCTCCAAAAATTCAGTTCCGTTTGAAAATTCATACTCATTTTGAGCTCAGAATAAGTCGAAAAAGCTAACAGCCGTAATTGCCTATATTCCTCATACGATAATCTCGCCAGGGTAAAATGGGGTAAAAGACTACCGTTTTTCATCCCCTGCTGATCCCACGGGGGTGGTTTAGTTTCAATAACGTCCAAGATAAGCAGCCCTCGAAAAAAGTCTGAAAATAACTTCTTTTTTTCATCTCCTGTTTTATCTGCGACCGTTAATTAAAATAATGAAGATTTCTGAGATTCTGGAGGTGTTGTCTTTATTTTTGGTTTAATAATCAAGCGGAGTTTTTGAGTGTATTGCTAAATTTCACTTAACTTCTTCAACGTGAAATTCCTCCTCCGAAATGGTTTAACCGATTATTATGAAATAGTAATAGGAAGACCTAAGGTCATTATCATTATGCGAGGTGTGGTCGTCTAAAAAGTGTCAGGCCTTTACTCAACAGTGGGAAAACACTAATAATAAAATTTAGGTAAAAAAACCTTTTTAAAAACAAGCTTTTATTTAAATGCGCTAAAAAGAAAAAATAAACTTTTATACTAAAACTTTTACTGTTAATTTATACGAGTAACGTCATTTTAAATTTAACACATTTGACACAATTTATATGTTATAAAAGCTTGTCGCGACATTTAAGTACTCGTATTTACGTTCTTACTTTTAAATGTTTATTAGGCAGCATCTTTGTGTTGATGTTTCAGATTTTCCCATATTGTTCCCACGCATATCGAAGAAATATCCGTCGACCCTTCCAGAGCTTCGTGTAGAAGAGTAAGAGAGTAATATACAACAGGGTTCGCCCCGGTGCCCCGAGGTGGTATGTTCACGACATCATGTCATCATGCCACTCAGTCCTCGGCACGGCCTCACCTTGACTTATTAAAAATTTTAAACTAAGAAAGTAAATACGAGTACTTAAATGTCGCGACAAGCTTTTATAACATATAAATTGTGTCAAATGTGTTAAATTTGAAATGACGTTATAAATTAACAGTAAAAGTTTTAGTGTAAAAGTTTATTTTTTCTTTTTAGCGCATTTAAATAAAAGCTTGTTTTTAAAAAGGTTTTTTTACCTAAATTTTATTTTATACTTTTTAGTTTTCACCTGGTAAGTTCCTAAGTCTGTTCATCTCATTCAACGCATCATTATTGCAAGGTCGTTTGCCAGTTAATTTCGAACAGCCCAGCACAGTTAACCACGCATTGTCATGCATGAACGTGCATACAAAATTTCAACTCAATTGCTTAAAAATATCTGTTTCAAAATAGATTTTCAAGTTTTAGAAGTCCGCCATATTGGATTAAGAGTGACGTCACATTTTTTACGAGTTACTCTCAGCTAGCCCTTTAATTTGATACCCATATTGTAGGAATGCATTAAAAATAATTGGTCCGCCATTGTGGGTATGCCGCCATGTTGGATTTAGAATGACGTCACACTGTTAATCATGCATTGTCATCCGAACTGAACGTGCTCACCAAATTTCAGCCCAATCGGTTGAGGGCAAGTGCCTTAAAATTGAGTTGTAAGATTTCACCCGAACAAACATACATTGCAAGTTAAATAAAAGCTTGTAATAAAATAAAAATAGTAAGTAATAGAGTTAGCATAAAGAAATACATAATCTTTAATTTTCATTCTTCTACCACCAACCAACTCTACAGGGTGTAACAAAAAGGGTATGTTAAGCGAAAAGCTATGTAAATAGCCTACTATAGAGAATCTATTTCCAAAATTTGAGACTCGAAATCACATTTTTATTTTTCAAGATTGTATGAAAATTCCTGAGATATTTAAAAATTCTCCATACTATTAATAAACATGTGATTTCGGGTCTCAAATTTTGTGGACAGGTTCTCTACAGTGGGCTATTTACATAGCTTTTCGCTTAACATACCCTTTTTGTTACACCCTGTATAGAAATCATTTATTGTTTATTGACAAAACAATTATTGGAATACAATAATTTTATTTACGGTCAACCGGGTTTTGTCTTATTTGTGTAATATTAACACTCTGGACATAAACATGACATATAAGTAGTATTGTAAGTCGAATGGCTGAAATTATGACATCAAAACCCTCAAACGAGAACACCACTCAATAAAACATTCCTCCAAATCTCCGATACATTATTATAGTCCGTAGTTACGTGTCTAAAGTTGAGTTACCATTACTTCCAAAGTTACGCAGTATACATAAATCGATGATACCTTGGTATTCCTAACCCGTGCGAACATTGTTAAGGCCGGGTCACACGACCCTGACTTGTTATCGGACTAATTTTCAGATTGTAAACTAGTCGTGTGACTGGTCGTTATATTCGTATCTGTCCGTAGAGATTTTAAGGGGACCTTAAAGATAATTGCAGCCTTTATGAGTCCTTTCTCTCTTGATCGTCTTTTGCTAGGTTTGTCGGCAGCAATAACTTGGTTACTCTTGCGTTGCTTGACATGTTATTAAAATAATTTTGAAATTCATGTCACGTCAATTCACGAACGCACTAAATGATGGGCTTTCTATTAAATAAATATTTACACGCTCACATCACACTAACCTAGACCCACGCTAACATCCCCAAGGTCTTATGTCGTGGGTACTACGCAAGGGTACATAAATACATAAGTATAGAAACATCCATGACTCGGAAACAAATATTTACACCTACCGGGATTCGAACCCTATGGCATCGCAAGCAAAGTAACTACACCAATCGGCTGTCTCTTAACTATTATTACCTATTAGAGGAAGCGTTTTGATAACATCGCGAACATCCCAGTCGCTCGTAATATTGTTACATTGCCTTAGCACCATGTACCTACCTGACTAACCGACCTAACCAACAAATCGTAACTTATAAAACTGCCTTAAAAACATACACGCTGTTGGGATCTGATCTCAACCGACATATGTTAGTGTTCGTACACACGGGGATAAAATTATCCGGGTGAATTATATGATTGTGGAAAAATTGGTATATCGACTACATGGGAAGTGGTTGAATATCGAGTTATTGTTTTTAGTTGCGGTTATTGGGAAATGCATTTATGAAACGAAACACGCAATTTAATATACTGGGCTGATTTCTGCACATAGCTTATTGATCAAAATTCCCAGTATTTTTTTTCCTGTATACGTAATCGCAGCTATGCTCCTTAACTATGGCAGATAGAACTGCAGGATCACGAAGAAAGGAGATGCAGCTGATGTGTTCAAGTAAAGCCCTGCATCAGCACAGGGAATGCCACTATAAGCAGGGCAGAATGAGAAATTACATATAATTATACATATAATCACGCCTTTATCCCTTACGGGGTAGGCAGAGCACCAAGGGCCGATAGAACTACATGGTGCCACTTCTGACCAATTTTGAGGGTATAGTTGAGATGTACCAAGTTCGGTTAGTAGTGACAGGTGGTCAGCCCATCGCCTACAAATCACCAAGACCCTCTTGTCCCTCTACTGACATGGACAGTATGCCCGGGAAGAGAAGCAGCTGTAGTATTATATGTTTTTTTTTTACTTCCAGAGCAGTAGAGAAGATAGAGATTAAGGAATTAACTATTACAATTTTCGCATTATTATAATATTTCGTCGCCCATCCTAGTTTAACTATATATAATGTAGAGGGTGCCACCATAACTCGAATTTATGACCTCTCTCCCAGCTATAAAGATCGTATCTACGAATCTAATAGAATCTATGGTTTCCTATTAGAAGGGATATGTAGTAATTAAGTTGATGTACCTACCTATAGTTATGTATCGGCGGTGTCGGCAGAGTAGAATCGCACCACCCCATAGTCCCCATGTCAGCCCGTGGGTAAGGCTATTGAGGGCTTTCGGGAAGTGGGCAACAGCGCATCCTGTGTTGACAACATAGTATAAAAATCACATTGTGGTCACCGACCCGCCTGCCCAGCGTGTGGCGTACCCTGGGTTAGGCCTACATCTAGCAATGGACGGAGACGGTCACCACATCCCAACTTCTATCGGTGAATTAGTTTATGATCCTGAGTTGCTATGCTGAGTTGATATTAATTAAAAATATATTGTTAATTAACTATTTTTTTCGGAATCGGCCCATAACTCACTCTCGCCACTGTAACTCCTCAACAGAGGCGATCAGAAAAATGCAAATAAAGCATAGAAAATTCCGGAGGACCTAACAAGCAAACAATAAGGTGTTAAAACTAAATAGAAACATAGAATGCAAAATATAAAGATAGGTATGCTTAATACTGACTGCTCCTATCTCTTGTGTAACTTAATTAGCCATGGTTTTAAATTCAATAAAACAAAGTTCGAGCATAAAATTGATGGAGTGGCAACATGATAAAAATTCTGTTTCTGGATAACACAATAACCTTTTAAAGGCGATGCCACATAGGTTATGTTACGGGTTTCCAAAAATATTGGAATTATTTGTTTTAAAAATTTCCTGGATCAGTAAATCCAATTTAGTAAATTTGCAGTAGCCAATATTGCAAAATTGCGGAATAGTTTATATTTTTAACCTATAGAGGAATGCTGTTCATAATAGGTATATAGGATAACATTAAATTAATTTCTATTATATTCATGTTATCATATGTAATATGAACAGCATTCCTCTATAGGTACTTATAGCAGCCAACTACGAATTTGTTCGCGTAAACTTTACAATTCCCGTTATTTCTCGATCCCGTGGGAATTTCAGGAAATGCTTTCTTAGCGGCCGGACCTACACGTCCGAAAAATTTCTGAATCAGTCTGGACATTATAATGTTAAATAGACTAGCGGCCGCCCACGCCTTCGTCCGCCTGAAAGGGCATTACACACGTGCGAAGCATACCTGTATAGTCTATAGCAGGGATTCCCAAACTTTTTTTTCTCATAGACCCCTCTCTAAAGTTAACTGGTTCTCGTGGACCCCCTACAGGCCTACACTACATACAAATTAATTGTGAAGCCCCATTTTTTCACGCAAACGTAGACCCCTATCGAGTCTCCTGTGGACCCTTGGGGGTCCACCTGGACCACTTTGGGAACCACTGGTCTATAGCATTCCTCGTTAAATGAGCTATCTAAAACTGAAATATTTTTTCTAATCGGATCAGTAGTTCCTGAGATTAACGCGTTCAAACAAACAAACTCTTCAGCTTTATAATACTCGTATTAATAGAATACGTTATAATTTTTGGGCAAAAACCTTGCTGCCTTGCAACTTTGCTTCCCAGGGAACTGCAGTAAAGTTGTGGTACTAGGTACTTACTGTAAAGCAAGTAAGTTTGCCCTTCTAACACGTTCGCATTCACCGTTGCAAGCATGTTGAGCATTCAACCAATCACGATGTCCTCTTTATTACATAACGTCATCCTATTTGGCTGTTGCACTTACACGGGACGTGACTGCGGGGCTCCAAATAGGGTGCACAGTCCTTCCTGTTACTGTTCTTTTCTACGTGTGTGTTCTTACCTGTTTGCCTACTATATTTCTATTGTCTTGTTCTATGTTGTTGCTGTCCGTGTATATGTAATTGTCAAATAAATTCTATCTATCTATCTATCTATCATCACCTCGTTATGTGATTGGTCGGCTGCCTAACGTTAAAGCAAATGCAATCGATTTGCAAACTCACACTCAACAAACCGTTGACGATGAATGTACTTTTTGCTAAAGCGAACTTTTTTTCGTATTTTCCTTACAATTTTTCCATTTCGTAGGTACAAAGCAGAAAATGGAAAACAATTCTGTAACAAAGTATTGGAAAATGTATATCGATTCGACCCAAATCTTATCAAAAGTTCACTTTTTAACCATTAGCTTCGAACGGCAGAAAACTTTATCCTATTAGAACAAGGATTTATGGTGACTGGAGGGAGCAATATTTTTATAACTTCGACTATACGAATAAACGTCATCATGTATATCTTCATGTGCTGATGCGGGACTTCACTAGAAAAGATCAGTTGCATCTCCATCCATGCAAGTCGTAAGAGTCCACTACGGAACTCAGACTCATTGAGGCGATAAGGTAGCAACTTGTTTCTGATAATTTATAATGTTACAATTACAGCCATTTATATAAAATTGTCAAGTTCCGCTATTGATTCAAATTAGATCTGTGCTTTTAACTAACACTACATGTTGTAGTAGATATTGTTCATATATTCCGTTTGATCTTCGAAGCAGTTTTTTATTTATTATCATACAGTCCAAGTCAAACAGTATTGGATATATAATATATGATCAAACGAACTTACCAAGTGAAGTTCGATCCTTATTATATGAGTCGCTTCATTCGAATATATTAATTAACAAGGTAGTCCCTTTATCCTACAGGCAACCTTCGCACAATTTAAAAGTACCCACGTAACTCTTTTTTTTTTTGTAAGCGGTAGTTTATACTGTGCCGTCTACCGCCAAAGCCTCATTTTCTTTAGAGATAGTAATAGGTAAATCAAAACTTTCCATATAATATAATGGGTGTTTCTAAAGGGATGGGTGGGTGTTATATATTCGAATGAAGCGACTCATATAATAAGGATCGAACTTCACTTGGTAAGTTCGTTTGATCATATATTATATTTCGTCGCTTCATTCTTCATATATTAATTAACAAGGTAGATGTTTAGAGTGGAAAGTTTTGTGAAAATAACATAGGTCATAGTTATAAGGCAAAAAATATTTATTTTTCGGTAAATAAAGTATCAGTTACAATTTCAACAAACAAAAGGAAATTCTAAGGTACATTCTACATTAAGGTAATTCAATAGTTCTATTGTGGTAATAGAACTGATTTCGCATAATCATCATCGGTAACAATCGGTCTGTTATAAAACCGTGCAAATGTATTTGACGAGCTAGTCCAGCCAGCTGTCTTCCGGATCGCCTCAATACTAACGCCGGCAGCCCTGCCGCCGACGTAGACGCATGTCGTGTACTATGGCTACTGAATCGATTTACATCGATACCGCTCTCAGTCAACACATCTTTTATCCATCGACTTATCGATTGACTAGAAGCAATTTTGTGGGGTCGTTTATGTGTTAACAATAAGGGTCCCGTACTCCCAGTTCTCAAATTTTTTGTGACAAAAATATAATCCCTGAGAACTGAGGCAGGGCATATACAAAGGTTTTCTTTAAAATAGGGCAAACAAAGTACAGGTTGTTCGCGACCCGGGGCTGATGTCTTTATGATATCAGAAATAATTATCTTAATAACATCGTCGTTTATTATAATATTTTCGAGTTTTATAAGAGAGAACGTTTGAACTCTATGGGCTGTAGAAAGTGCCAATAAAATAACTAACTTTTTTGTTATTTTTTCTAATGATATTTCAGTATTGGGGTACCACGATGAAATAAAATTTAGTACTTGTTGAGGGTCCCATGTGCTTACATATTTTGGTCCGGATGGTCTAAGCTTATATGCGCCTTTGAGAATGCGCTTAATGCAATCATTTGAACCTACTTGTTTCCCGAGAATTAAGGATAATGCTGCCCGATGACTATTTAAAGTACCGTGTGTGCAGCCCTTATCAAATTGCTCAGATAAAAATGTTAAGACCGAAGTCTTACGAAACTCAAATACCTTTAGTTTTTTATCGACACAAAATTTCCACCACAGCTTTAAGGTTACATCATATTGCTTTATGGTGTTATCTGATAGCGACGCTAGCATAAGGGTCAGTGCCTCAGGTGGGGATCCGCGTTCGATGAATGCCGCCCGGATAACTTCGCGGCTGCCAGGGTAAGACTGGCATACAGGGGATGGTGTTCTCTGAAATGAGATTTGAGTAAATGTTTACTAGGATGGAAAAAGATTATTTCAGAAATAAGTAAACTTTGTAAAAGAGGAAACCAGGGTTGTGAAGGCCAATATGGAAAAACGAAAATGCCCTGTGCTTCATCATCTATAATTTTCCTTAAGCATTTTAAGATTTGGGAAAAAGGCGGGAAGGCGTAAAATACTTTTAATTTCCAATTAATTGTAAAAGCGTCTATGGCAAATGCTTCCGGATCTTGTTTCCATGATACGAAACGCTCACATTTGGCATTGATACGGGAAGCGAATAAATCAATCTCTGGGAAAACGAAATTTTTCGTAATAGAATAGAATGCTTTGTTACATAATTCCCATTCAGTATCGGGATTGATTTTTCTTGACTCCACATCTGCACAATTATCTTTTGTGTTCACATAAGATGCATACAGCCAGATACTACGATTCTCGCACCATTGCCATATTTCCCTTGTCAAGTCATTTAGGTGAGGGAACTGGATACCCCCCATTCTGTTAATGTAGCTTATACGAGTAGCTGTGGTATTGTCAATACGCAATAATATTGGGCAGTTAGCTTCGTTAGGTACTAAGGTTTTTAAACTCAAAAAAACGGCTAATAATTCCAAATAATTTATATGGTTATTCTGTTCAGTAATTTTCCAGTATCCATTAACCCTTTCATTACCACAAACAGCGCCCCAACCTGTTCTAGAGGCGTCTGTGAAAATTTCTAATTTAAACTCGAACGTTCTCATAGGATTACACGTTGTGAGAATGTTATTGGTCCACCAATTTAAATCATTTAAAATAATATTACGAGGGTTTATTGTGGCTTCATAGTTACCGCTATATGTTTGTAAAGCCAAATATTTTTGGCGCTCTAAGATTTTTGTATACAGCCAGCCGTACCTAACGGCAGGGCAGGCAGCGGTCAGAACGCCAATCAACTGGGAAAATTGTCTAATTGTACATTTAGGTAAATAAGAAAATTTTCTTACTAACTGCGCGATATTATTGCGCTTGTCTATTGGTAATGACATACGTAGACTTTGTGTGTCGAAATTAAAACCTAGAAATTTACAAACCTGTTTTGGTTGTAAACAACTTTTGTCAAAATTTATAACGAACCCTAAGCATTGTAATAATTTCACTGTTTCTGTTACATTATTAGCACATTCTACCTGAGTATTTCCTATGCATAGAATATCATCTAAGTACATAACGGATTTATGGCCTTGACTTCTTAAGTACGTAATTACTTCTTTCATTATTTTAGTGAACACCTCGGTGCTACTGATAGGCCATAAGGCATAGCATTAAATTCATAGGTTGAACATTGATTCGAACCATTAGGTGTAAATGTAAATCGCAAGTATTTTCGATCTTCTTTAGATATGGGTATAAGGAGATATGCCTCTTTTAAGTCAACTGTGGCCAGATATCCATTATGGGGAATTAATTTGGATGCCGTGCGGTGGTCTTCCATCTTGAAATGTAATTTCGTAATAAACTTATTTAAAGATTTTAAATTCAGAATAAATCGTTTATCACCGTTAGGTTTTTGTGCTAAAATGTTTTTGAAATAAACTGATCATTTGATGGTGAACAACGTGAAACGGCGCCTAATCTTAATAACTTATTGATAGCTATAATCATATCATTGCTTTCTTCACGCGTACAATAACTTTGAGGAACTATTGTTTGGCAAACATTATGACAAAGGGGATTTTATATCCGCATCTTATCCAATTTAAAACCGTTGCATTATGGGTTATATTTAACCAGCATGGATAAAATAAATGAACACGACCAGCGTGTAGTACCTGATTTAGGTCCGAGCTGTAGCATGAGGCTTGCTCTGGCCGATAGGTCTCGTTGTCGGCGCGTTGTGATAAGAGCCCCGCCGAGGTGCTGGCGCGGGCTTCCTCTGTCCCCCTCGCCCCCCCCTGTTCGACAGGTAACGAGAGGGACCTGACCAGTTTCCCTGGTTTGCAGGACGAGTGACTGTCGATTGAGGTGCAGCCGGGAATTTTGGGACAGTCTTTTTTATCTGTAACCCTTGCTTTTCGATGGCCTTGCTGGCTTTAATTTTGTCAGATAATGTACTGCTAAAAAGGGTTTCATCCCTTTCTAGATCCTGTATAACATGTTGAAATTTCTTGTCTAGGCTAGGTGTAATCAATTTAGTGCGGTCTTTGGTCCACGAATAATGGAGATCGGAAAGAATGCGACAGCCGTCGCTCAGATGTTTCAGGGCTTGAACCTTATTATCACTTTTTAGCAATACGTCCATGCCTTGATTGACTGCTGTGATACCTATACCTAGCTGCCGCTGGAAAGCTTGCAGTTTCTTATCTCGTCCTCTGACTACCTCAGATACTGCGACTGAAATTTCGTCGTTTAGCTTGGGAGACTGTAATAGTTTACAGTTGTCAGGTATAAGATATTGTTTCAATGTTTGTTCTTTATTTTCTTTAGACATACCCTTTTTAAGTAGCGGTGTCCACAGTTTGGCCAGGCTTTCATGAACATTTGGCCCAAATTCAGGCGAACCCGAAGTACATTCCCCTAACGCAGAAAGCAGCTCAGGGTCTAAAACCGTATCCGGTTGTTCGGCGGCCGTTGCTTCTACGGGAGCATCCGAAGTGCCGGGCTGGGGTTCAGATAACGGCTCGGCTTCCGGTATAGGATCTACGAGTAAACCGGATATTGGTTCTTGTCCAACACCTGAACAAATACACAATACGTTAGTATTTATAATCGTATTATTTGTGTATTGAAATTAATTAACAGTAAAATACATATTCAATGTGAATGACATTGGCATTCCTTATCTCGCAGATAAGAAAGCGTTATCAATACCTTATAGAATGGTCGAGCGCCATGTGCTTTTATATAGGCTTGAAAGAATGAATATTTTAACAAAGTTTGTTATCAAGGTTAACTCGCAGTTAATCTTTTTATCGTAATTGACTCGCAGTCAATTCCGATTTAAGCCAAAGCACTACCCATTGTACATAATATGTGATATTTAACTTGTATATTATATTCTATTGTTTACAGGAAACCTTACCTAATGATTACCTCGCAGGTAAATTAGGACTAATGGGTAATAGAAATGATGATAAGATATGGTACTTACTTTGGTCACTAAAGTCCTCAGGATCGGGAGAATAAACTATACGTCCACGGCGTTTATGAACAGACTGTTCAAGCTTTCTTATTTTTTTGTTGTAATGTAAAATTTTCTCTTCTGTGGAACGTTTCGGCATTTTTAAGAAACACTATATTGCACTTGTGCACGTTGCCTCGCACGAAAAAGGAATGAGGCTTTGGCGGTAGACGGCACAGTATAAACTACCGCTTACAAAAAAAAAAAAGAGTTACGTGGGTACTTTTAAATTGTGCGAAGGTTGCCTGTAGGATAAAGGGACTACCTTGTTAATTAATATATGAAGAATGAAGCGACGAAATATAATCTTAAAATTACTCATGTTGTCTTTGTCCACTCTTAATGTAAATGGCTGAGGCAGAAAGGGATAAGTTAAGTTTAGTTTCAAGTCGTCAGAGTCAAGCAGTCAGAATCAACGTGCTAAACTCTATATGCCATATCCAGTCCCCCTACCCGCATTACAACATAACTTTCTTACAAGAATGAAATCGTTTCGCGAGTAATATAGCTTGCTTAAATCGGCATTAGCTCTGCACTCGGACTCATATATTATGTTAACTGCGGCCGGCAGGCTACCGCTTGAATTTATGTGGACCCCGGTTTAAATGTCTTCGCCTTAATGTTGCCCGTTTTGTTTGGCTTGAAAGATTTGCGGGTGATGAAAAAAAGGAACGACCATAGATTGGGGAATAGTGTAGACTTGGTTTTAGAATGGTTAACACATCAACCTATTCCAAGCCAGTACTGGACGTAGGCCACACAAGAGGGGGGTTCTGCCCATAGTCACCACGCCCATAGGCAGTCGGGTTGCTGACCGCAATGTTATTTTCGGACTATCTTGTCAACACCCCTGAAAAGTAACATTGCAGTCAAGCATTTTCTAAGTTGACACTATCCCCGCTATATTAAACGTGGCTGTCGGATCTACTTAATGATCCTGCAGCTCTGGCTACCCCATTTCGGGAAAATAGTCGTTTGTGTACATATGTAGGTATGTACATCCTGCTGTGTTCCACAGTCATTATTTTATTCTCTCAAAAAATCAAGAAAGTCTACAGTATTTCTTTATCTATGACAAAAAAGAAGTTTATTAATGGCAAGGTGGGGCGGCAAGGTGAAAATAATGAAAGTGAGTGTTGATTTAAGAGGAAGCGGCTTTTAAATTAATTATTCCGTTTCCATTGTGTCGGTGTCGGCCATTTTGTTCTAATCGTGGCAAAATGTACATTTTTACGTGAGTTATGGCAGAGGGCTCTCCCTCGTGATCCTGCGGTCCTGGATACCCCTATTTCAGGAACATATCTGTATGTATGTATGTATATGTATAGTTATGTAGGTATGTAAAAAGAAAAATTGGATAGTGTAGTCCAATGGAACTGCTTGCTTCTCCCGCAGTGATCTAACTACTTTTTTAAATTACATTTAAAAAGTTGAAAATCGCAATTACTCTCAAAACAAATTAGGTTATATAATTAGGTATTATTTTTTATTGATGTCTCAAACTAGACTTGATTTAGTTTGGATTAAAGTAATTGTAATGTATAAAGAATAATAAATAAATAATAATAATTGCGCTTTCAATTAGTACTAATAGTATTAATAGAACTAAGTGTAATACGTTAAAAGATAACAAAAACATAGTTTGTCCGAGGTATTTTATCTGAACTTAACTACACATAGTCTTAACTTTAACTTTACATAGTCAAACAAACAAACGGTCAACTTAAACTACTTAATATAATCCTTTTTATTATTTTACACTCAAAAATTTTGAACATTTTGATATTCCATTCAAACCACAAAGAGCCATTATTCCTTATTTTTATTTCAGCCTTTCCAAAACAATTTTTCCCTCTGCTTTTCAGATTCAGATAAATAGACATTTGACTGGTTTTCCCCTGGAGGTTATATTGTAAACGTACGTACGTATAATCTGGATAAAGCACGTATTGCAGAAGTTAACCACTGTGTGAATAAATGAAGGGTCTGTTAGTCAGAAATTACGTAGATTTAGTTTTTTTTGAGAAATTGTCGTAATTAAATATATAGTCACACTTAGCATCCCCCGGAGAAGGTGCACAGAAGTGTGCTATTAATAAATTTATTCTACTGCGTTACACTGGCGCTGAAGGTCTGCCCCTATCATGACGTCATGGCCTCACGATTGACACACGACTCGGTTCATAGTCCCACCTCCTCTTTTATACCTTCTTCATGATAGTACAGAATCATATTCGATATAATCACTAGGATTATTTAGTTCAGATCTATTCCGTTCCGATCCCACCAAGTGATCCCGCAGAGGATTTCATTTTATAGTTTTATTCCTATCCGATCCCGTCGCGGGATCAGATGAATATTTCATTTATTTTGTATTCCGTTCTGATCCCATGTGTCTTCTCAGTGATTTTTAGTACTGTTAGCAAGTAAAACAGTAGACATATACAATATTGTTTTTCGAATGATTGTTGATTTTAACTAAGAGATCGAGACTATTTTACTAGTTCTTATTTAATTTTTCTTAACTTTATCGATCATCAATAAAACAACTTGAAGAATTTTCATTCTTTTATTTCCTATTTTATTTTCTGACCTTACGCATTAAAAAAGAACTCTACGGGATTAAACCGGAATTTGTTGTAGATTTAAAGTAAAAAGGGATTAGTTTAAGGAATCGGACCGGAATATATTAAAAATTTATCGAACAATTTACTTGATAAAAAAACTAATTAGAAGCAAGGTCCATTTTACAAACATTTTGAGTGCTCTATGACTGGGGGTAAAGGGGTAAAGCAATTTTGATGAAAATTTACTATAGTATCAGCATTGCACCCGTGCGAAGCCAGGGCGAGTCGCTGGTTTTTAATAAACTAAAAACCTATAATTCAATATTACAAACGAGAAAAATGGTTCATCTATACCGAGTACCAAAATTTTTCAGAAGGGAGTTTTAACAACTACGTGAATAAATTAAGCATTTCTCGGAAAATATAAATGAATAGGTACTCGTTATTTATTTTCGGAACACCTACAGGCTACATTTTCGATAATATTCGGCTGCCCGCTCAATTATTTACATTATTTGCGTCAATCGTTAAATTTTTTGTAGTATCAAGTTTATTTTCCATCACCGTAGTAAAATGAAACAAGTAGTACCTACCTATTATTAAGACAGTTTTACGTGCTTTCAGAGGCACGAGCTAAGTGACAATTTTGCAACATTAAACCGTTGGTCCTGCGCCTGATCTCTGTCCGGTTGTGTCGGCTTTCCGTCCCATCGGACTATGAGAGTAACGGAATAAAGAGTGCATCTGTGTTTGCGCACGCACTTGTGCACTATAATATCTCCTGCGTACCTGGCCAATCTCTGTAGAGATTGGTCGCCTTGGCCGAAATACGGTCGGAGATCATCATTAAGACAGTACGTTATATATGCCAATTTATATAGCAGAAAACTACGACTTTCTGTCTTCTTTAAAATTCTCAAATTTATAAAAACACTTCTCAATTAATATAATCCGTTAGGATATAGTTGATCGTTTCATCTTTAAACATTGTGCTGAGGGATTCAGCTTTGTTTGCCGAGATTTGGCTAGTGTATAGCTATCGGGATGAAGAATAACGTTGCCAATATGTAATTTAGAAAAGAGATGGTAAAATTCGTCACCCGAGTAATTGACCCGGTGGCTTAGTGGTTATAGCGGCTGGCACGGTTTGCAGTGGTCGTGGGTTCGATTCCCACTCGGGTGAAATGTTTTTTCCATTTTCTTTATTAATAATTTTATAACTTAAAAGTTGTTTAGAAATTATCCATTCTACCTGGAAAATAAACATAGTTACGATTAGTCGCAAATTTGGATATGCTGTCTATTAATGGGCTATTTAAATAATATTTATGTTAACCTTTTTGAAACTTTGTATACATACAATAGTTCCGCACATTATTACACAATGGCCTGCATATTATGTACCCACTTTTCACCACTCGTACAAAACATGAGCCTACCGCCGCTTGAAGACAAACTACTTTTCATTTAAACTATACGAGCACAATCGTTTGCAGATCAACTGATTTAAAAAGCAATTTCACTAGGTAGTAAAATAACCATAAATTTATTATTTTAATTAATTCTTTGTGGATTAATAAAATTTCAAGAGTTTAATGTGAATTTTCTCTCGACGATAATAAGCCTCGAGCACACCGGATGCGTATGCGTACACATAAGCGTAGACGTACACGTACTACATGTATGGCTGGGTTAACTGGTAGAAAATGCTATATTGCATTAAGTTCGCCCTTGTACGAAATTTTTTTGTGTGTACAATAAAGTGTTTTATTATTATTATTATGGCTGCGCCCCCGAAAAAGGGTAGCCAGATCATAAAGGATCATGAATAATAACAACTAAATTAATAAATTCAGGACTGAGTAGATAATAAATTTATATTTCTTGATTTAAATATTCTCACTTAGTTATATCTGAGCAGGGTTGACGTCTGGCAGGCAGTACTTACACACATACATAACATGTACACACACAGTTATGCTTATGACAGTAAATGTAATCTTAGTTAATTTATGTTAATTGATGCTATGAACAGCTAAATAGCTATTTCATTATATTGTTTCATTTTGATTTTTTTGCGGATACATTCAAAAATACGAGTGTGGCAAATTTACTACACATAAATTGAATTGTGACGAATTTACACATACATTTTTTTGTAACGAATTAACTTTGTGGCAAATGTACAATATATCGTAAATACGTCTGTCGTTTGAATACAGCCTAGTAGCTTTAATTACACTTTTTACATACAAACAAGAATCCACTAATAACTTCACGTTTTACTTTCAGTAAAGTTATTGAGGTCAACGATGCATGCAAGTTGATTAATATGAAACTGTATGCGGTCGTAATACGGTGTGTAGTGGCGTATATTTACTTGCTTGTTTGAGCTGCCAAGTCTTGAAATGCAGCGCTCATGTACACTTAATAAGCTCAGCGATGCAGTGGAGAACTAGTGGTTTCACTATTATGTTATTCTAGATTTGTAGATCTACGAGTTTAACCTTAAATTAACTCGCGACTAAGTAAGTCAAAGCAATCTATTAAGTAATATAAAATATTTATTTATTTAATCATATGAAACATGTTATTAATGAATATGAATATAAAATTAATTAAAAATACATACACTTACTATGATTAAAACTAGTAAATAAATTTTACAAAATAATGCAAAAATTGGACAGGAGACATCTCGGATAGGAGCAACTACCGTCCAATATCGCTCGCGACCATAATTGCCAAAGTGTTGGATAGCTTGCTTGATACTCAATTGCATAAATACTTTAATATTCACGATGCCCAGTTCGGCTTTCAGCCAGGTCTGCAATTTTGAGTGTCAAGCATACTGTCCAATACTATACGAACCGCAGAACTCCGGTATACGCCTGTTTTCTTGATCTTTCTAAAGCTTTCGATCTCGTATCATGATGTGCTCTGGAGAAAGATGGAGGACAGGCGTGTACCGCCCGAAATCACTGGCATACTTAGGTTCTGGTATGCAAACCAGATCAATCATGTCAGGTGGTCTAACAGCTTTTCCGATGCTTATGGGCTGGAGTGCGGGGTGAGACAGGGGGGGTTGTCTTCTCCACGTCTCTTCAACTTATATGTCAACGATCTCGTGGTTGGACTTAGCAGCATGCGTGTGGGATACAGTATAGGTGGTGTTAGCATGAATAACATCAGCTACGCTGATGACATGGTGCTGCTGGCGCCGACTGCGAGAGCGATAGGGGAACTGCTGTTAGTATGCGAGACATACGCTGCTTCACACGGTCTGGTCTACAATGTGAAGAAAAGTGAGTACATGATCTTTGGGGTCGCCGGTAAGAGGCCCAATCTAAGCCTGCCAATATGCCTGAATGGTGTAAGCCTGAAGAGGGTATATCAATTTAAATACCTTGGGCACTTCCTTACCGACGACCTTAAGGATGATGTAGACATTGAGAGGGAGCGCAGAGCGTTGGCGGTTCGAGGTAATATGCTGGCCCGTAGGTTCGCTCGATGTACGGACCAGGTCAAAATTTCGCTTTTTAAGGCATTTTGCCAAGGTCTTTACACGGGCGGTCTCTGGTTCCGGTATACCAAAAAATCGCTTGACGCCTTGCGCATCCAATACAATAATATTTTTAGGATGATGTTGGGCCTTCCGCGCTTTTGTAGTGCCTCTGGTATGTTCGCAAAAAACCGAACTGATGGCTTTTATGCTGTCATTCGGAAAAAAGTCGCGTCTCTGTTAAGGAGGATGCGGGGAAGTCACAACATCATCCTGAAGGTGCTGGCAGATGATCCGCGTGGACCTCTGAAGAGGCACTTCATGCGGTTGATGTTTGGAGTGGATGATGAGCATTGTTCATCTGGATGCCGTCCGCAGGGGGTGCCTCTCAGGTTCATGATTTATTAATGTTATGAATTTGGTGTAATAATAATATTTAGTTAATTAATTTAATTTAATATAATTAGTTATTTTAATGTAATTTAAATCTACTAACCATTTTATTTTACTGTACCTTAACTAACCCATGGATCTTAGTTGTCCGAAATAAAGAATTTGAATTGAATTTGAATATAGTATATTCTATGTTGCCCTACTTACAGCGAAATAATGTAAAGGCTATGATGAATGCATAAGCTTAGCTCATGGAGTAAATACATGGTAGAGTTTCCTTTTTACGCGTGTACTTTTGGGTCTTTATGTCTCGGTTCGGAACTTCGGCCAACTCGGAATTTACTTACAGCATAAAACCAACGAAATTAATGAATTATCGATATTACAACCGGTAACGAATTTTCGAGTCCTTCTAAATAAGTATTATAAGCTTTTAGCGTCAGAATCGTTAAATAGCAGGGTGCACCAAGGGCAGGTGCGGTTGACTTTGGGACCTAAAGTATACATAAGTCGAATCCACTTACCTTGCTACGTACAAATGTATAAATCCCAACAATTTATATAGATATATTACCCTCTCCTCTGTATCCACTCCATGTTACAGAAGCATTACCTGTGCAGTATAAAGTGCTTTTATTGAAGTAAAATTCTACCTCAGCATGCATGTAAAAGGTATTTAGCCTACATTCAATGCACTCTCTCGAAAAGACTGTGTGCAACGCAATTATAACTAAAAGTTCTTTTGAAAGCGTAATGGAAGGTTTTTGGATAAACGTTTGCAAACAAACGTGTACTTGGTATACTAATTGGAGGTGCTTTTCTGTGGAATATGATAATTATACCTATGTTTTACATAACGTTTTGAAACATTTAACAACTAAGAGGAAATCATTATTTTGCCCCGAACTTATTTAAGTTCGGTCTAATCAATGAAGTAATTTCGGGTCTTCACTAGAATACATCAGCTGCATCTTCTAAGTATAACTTTGTAATACATAACACTTTCTAAACTTCTAACCATGCATGTCGTAAGAGTCGACTTAGAAACTGTCTTAGGAATCCTCTCAGACGATGACCTACCAAACTTGTCACTGATTTCTAATATCTAATTCCGCTAAGCTAAACGTGGCTATAAGAGGATCTTAGTCGTTATCCTGCAGCTCTGGCTACCTTATTTCGGAAACACACAACCGTGTTAATCTTCTAATATATAAAATTCTCGTGTCACGGTGTTAGAAGTTAAACTCCTCCGAAACGGCTCGACCGATTTTCGTAAATCTTAGCATGCATATCGGTTAGGGTGGAGAATCGGACAACATCTATTTTTCATCCCCCTAAATGTTAAGGGTGGTCCACCCCTAATTTTTTTTTCTTACAAATTTTTTTGTTTTTATTTTTATATGATACAGCATACAAAAATACATACAACCATGAATTTTCACCCCTCTAGGATCAACCCTTTTTACATGGCAAAACAACGTTTGCCGGGTCAGCTAGTCTTTATATATATAAATCTTCTTTTCGTGTGTTTGTGATTGAACTGCTTCTAAATTGCTGGACCGATTTTGACGAAATTTCTTCGTGTGTGATCAAGTGGGTTCGAGAATGGTTTAAATTTGCAATTCGATTAACTAGAACAAGTTTTTCTGGAGTTAATGCGGACGGAGTTGCGGGCGTCCACTAGTATGTGCGTAAAACATCAATTAGACTTCGTCCACCATCGCGCTCTACAGCTCTAAGTATCATAGTAAAGCTTACCTGTCGCCACGATAGCAGTAACATATATTTATTAACATAACATAAATATCACACATTATTAAAAACATTATTAGAGCAAATATTCTGATATATATGTCACTTACAGGCTAGCACAACATTACTAAATTAATTCAATAACACAATAAATAATTTCAATACAAATAATGAAAACATGCTTAATAAATCAAATTATACTTAAATTAAAATACGTACATTAAATATGTTCACGCCGTGAACCGTTCATCGAGAAATAGTTCTTATGAAAGGACATCACTACAAGCGGCGCACATCCCTACAGAAGACGTCAGCGAATTTCAGTCTTCACTCATACAAAAACTCATAGAGAAACCATCTAATTCATGTCTTGATCTTAATATACATATTTTATCCATGGATGTATTTTAATCATATAAATAAATCAAATAAAATTAAGCTCAATCAAATAAAACTAAACTAAAATAAACTAATGCAAAAATCAAATGAAATCAGGCAAAAAATTAATCAATCAATCACAGCTGTATGTATATACACATATACATACAGCTGTGGTCCCAAAATGGAATAACCAGAAGAGCCATGTTTAGCATAGCATAGCGTGACTAATAGCATAGAGGAATAAGAGAAATAGTGACAAGTGGCTAAATCATCGCCTGATAAGCCCCCTTTTTAGTCGGTTCTTATGACTATATAAGGTCTACCAAAAAGTAGTGATTATCTTTTGACACGAAACTAGGTAAAAAGAAACAACTTTCATTATGGGACTAACTCCGAAATAATGAAAAAAAAATAAGCTGTTCTATACAATTTGAATAATTACTGCACTGAAATGTATGGGACAGAACATACATTTTTTTTTTTCACTGTTTCGGTGTTGGTCCCATAATGAAAGTTGTTTATTTTTACCTACCTAGTTTCGTGTCAAAAGATAATCAGTACTTTTTGGTAGACCTTATATACAGGGTGTAACAAAAATGGTATGTTAAGCGAAAAGCTAAGTAAATAGCCCACTGTAGAGAACCTATCTACAAAATTTGAGACTCGAAATCACATGTTTATTTTTCAAGATTGTATGAACATTCCCGAGTTGTTTAGAAATTTTCCATACTATTTGAAAAAATAAACTTGTGATTTCGAGTCCGAAATTTTGTTGGTAGGTTCCTTTTAGTGGGCTATTTACATAGCTTTTCGCTTAACATACCCCTTTTGTTACACCCTGTATATATGGAGATGCAGCTGATGTATTCTAGTCAAGCCTCTAGCTGTAACAACTACCTCTTTATTCTCAGTACGAGTAACACCGGTGAAGTAGATTTATAACTACTCAATTTAATTGGCTGCAGGCGCACGTTCAAACCGTAAGATACAATAGCCCATCCATTTTGTACAGCTCTAAGCTATTATACGCTATGACAGGATAGTGTATGTTAGATTCAGTGGGTTAACTATGGAAAAAATATATATTTTATGGTGAGGCGAAAGTGGAGGTGTGCTGGAAATTTGGCCAAGGGACGCTGTAGGACCGAGGTGCAGAACAAAATTATTGTTAGTTTGTGTCATAAGCAGTGGTCGGAGTAGGTATATTGATTTTACATACTTGCGTCATGATATCATAACATGGACATGCATTTTTTCCGGAATGTACCGGAGTTTCCAAAAACTAGCAGCATAGCGTTGAGAGTATTGACACATTTTATAATTTCGAAGTATCGGTATTTTTATTTTATTTTTATCATAATATTCCGGAAACTCGGAGGCGTATCCATATTAACATATACGTTTGATGTCAATGACCTTAATTCAATATACCTACTCCGACCACTGGTCATAAGTCTTAACATACTACTGGGTAGCCAGAACCGCAGTATCAAAAGGAGATCCTATAGCCACGTTTATCATAGCGGGGATCTGTTAATGATCAGTGACAAGTTGCTAGCTTATCGCCTGAGACAATGTCCAAATTCCTGAGTCGACTTTCACGATATGTACACTAAGCCCCGCATCAGCACAGGAATTATTATCATTATCTTATATCAATCAAAATCAAACGATACCAGTCACGGGTTTGTACCACTGAATTTATTTCATGTACCTACTTAGGGATTTTATAAAAATTATCACTTGGCTCTACCCAACGAGGGTTAGCATCAGCCAGGCGGCCGACCGTAAAACCAAATGCCAAATCTTTGGCCCTGTGACTTTCGAAAGAAACTATATTGCGCCGACCCCATAAGTAATGAGATAAGGGCAGGAAGATGATGATCATTCCAAACTTGAAGCAGTGGATCCGTACTCCCCTGTGGCCAGCACTAAGCTGGGGTGAACGTGCCATCTGTCAAGACAAGCGGTACCTAACGTATCGTCGTTTGGGGACAAATGATGGATCACTGGCCGTACACCGCAAGCCCACTTGTCGATAATTTGGACGAAGTTAATGAACATGGCTCCAGAACTAATGACGAAGTTTGGCCAACTATGTTGTTGCAAATTTTAAAGTTGGACCCGCGATTGGCATGCTGATTTTGGCATTTTGATTTTTATATCGCAATAATATCTAACTCAGATTATTCTTTTGTTTCTGTGCAATATACTATAGAAGACAAAAAATATTCCTATAAGATAGACACAGTCCAATGTCCTATAATCTGTTCGTGTTAAATTATATAATTTGCATAAACTAACGTATTATGATGTACAGTATACATACTCCTTGTATACGGTGATGATTAAAATATATCCTGCATAAGATAGAAATATCTATATTATATGTATATTTTGAGTTTTGAAAGTTTCTTTTTAGCATTGTATAATAGATTAATTAACCATTTTATAATTTTATCACATATTTAAAATCATCTCCTCCGCCTGACGTTTAAAAACAGACCTAAGTAAACTAGTACTCGTATTTGTAATATCAAAACGTTCTTATTTTAATCTAGATCAGAATCGGGCCTTTTAGAATAGAATATTGACATTCAGAGATAGAAGATAGAACAGCGACGGACATTTTGGTGGGACCAAAATTTCAATTTCCTTCACTATCTGATTCTCAAGTAAAGTAAAATCGGTTTATTTAACTCCATTAAATTAATAATACCTATATAATATATTATTTTACTATAAGGTAAAAAGCGTAGAAGGGAACAAAAACCTACTTCCAAACATAGCCATTTTCTTAACAGAATCAACACATTTATTCTCAACAGATAATTATTATAATTATAATTGTTATGTTTCACGCGGCTGTGGGATCTCCTTAATGATCCTGTTGTTCTGGTTCCCCCCATTTCGGGAATCTGTATTTGTATGTATTATTAAACGTTGACTGAAAGATATGTTCAAACACTATGGTTGCAATCTTTGATTAAATTTTTACCGAGAATTTATTACCAGTTTTTAGTCGTAAGAGTGACACTGTGTCAAAATTTTGACGCAGTCGGGTGTTTTTCTTTAACCACGTCTACCTACTATGTATAATCATGTCACTGGTAGCAATAGTAATGGGCGTCTTTCCTCTAGACGACACGACATCTCGTCATCTAGCATGGGGGCCGGCCGGGCGGCCCCCTGATTACCTAATTTGCAATAGCAAAGCCGCAGCAATGCGATAGCGAAAATTGTACAATATTGGCCTTGAAATATCAAAGTTCCTTTGAAATTAATTTTATGTAAAACGAATTTGACAAGCGATCAGCGATTTTTGTACAATTTTCGCTATCGCTTTGCGTTTGCTGGTTAGGTAATAAGGGGGCCTGTCATGGTCATGTCGTCTAATGGAAAAACGAGCCATACCTACATATATTTTTGCTTTCACAAAAAAGGTGAAAAAGTGTTCATATCGTCTAGTGGAAATACGCCCAATAAAATGTCTCCAATTCTGATAACTTATTGATACCTATCTTGTATAAATTGGGCAGGTATTAGCCGAATGTAGATCGAGCGTTTTATATCTTTTGGAGATGTATTTTTTACAGCGAATTTTATAGGAGTTTATAAAGATCCTAATAGAGGTGATTTCAATAAACTTGTTTTATGGCGATGAAGTTAAATGGATGATTTGGGAGTTGAGGGGACAAGACGGTTTTACGGCTTTTTTGTCTTTGAACCTTTTTAAAAGTTGTGAAGCGGGTGGACTAAGAACTATATTAAATTTAGGGCACAAGCTTAGTGTGAGTTTTCAACTACAATTCGCTTGCGTTAACGTTAACTACTCAAAGAATCACGTAGGCCGCTTTTTCACTTTTATTTTATCAAGCTATCATGTCTTATCTCTCGAAATATACTAAATATAGTATATGCAGCAACATAGACTTTTATGCAGCCTAATATTAGGATCGACTTTCCAGCCAATTTTGCAATAAGACTCCTTCTACGACATATACCGGAAATTGAATAACAAATCCACATCGCGTAAGGGCAGTGCGTGTTTCCGGTTTTTGATTTATGAAGGGACCATGGACCTTGATCTAAATGCTTGTCAAAATGACCCTAGCAAGGGCTTTCCTAACTTCACATGACATGTATATGGGTTTTAAGATGACAGGAAATAACTAATGGAGAGCGAAGATTTACTTAAGCCTCTTTTACATAATATGCGTCAAAATCGGCTAATCGAATCTCAGGCCGGTCACATCTATATCTTGTATAATATAAAAATGAATCGCTCATCTCGATTGTGCTGCTAAGCGCAAATCTCGAGAACAGCTGAACCGATTTCGCTAATTCTTGTTTTAGAATATTTCTTAAAGTACGACGATGATTTTTAGAGAACAAATTACCTGAAAAGTCTACAACCAACACTTTTCTACAGCGACCGCCCACGTGAAAGGGCATTACATATGTGCAAAGCCGGGCGTATCCCTAGTAATTATATAAAAGAAAGTCGTGTTAGTTACACTATTTATAACTCAAGAACGGATGTATCGTTTTGGCTGAAAATTGGTGGGGAGGTAGCTTAGAACCAGGACACGGATATAATTATTATTTCATTGTTATTCTAAAGGTTATTCTACCCTTGTTGGATGAGAGCCAATATATAGGTCATTCAGAGATAACAAACATTTTCGATAGGCTATTTTTATTACAAAAAAGATTGGTTATCTCTGTGACTTGGTAAAGGTCTATATCCAAATATTCACCTGCCGTATTATCGTGCTTTACATGCCCAATGTTAACTAAAATCGACTGAAACTAATCAAACTAATCACTGTATTTGCTCATATATTAACTGTCCAATCGAATAAAACTGTAAATCACCGCTATCGGATTTCTGTAAACGTCGCACTCGCTGATTGGCTGACGCGGTTGCGTGTGTCGCTTTAGCTAATCAGAGTAAAGCTATATTAAACGAAATCTGTTTCCAAACAACGTGGTAATGAATACGCCTGTATTAGGTACTTGTTTGATATTTATACAGGTGTGTGACAAAAGGGGTATGTGAAGCGAAAAGCTATAATAACCCACTATAAAAGAATCTATCTACTTTCAGACTCGAAATCACATGTTTATTTTTTAAGATAGTAAAGAGATTTCCTTAACAACTCTGGAATATTCATACAATTTTCATATATCTGCATGTGATTTGGATTCCTAAATTTTGTAAACAGGCTGTATATCACAATGTTTTCATAGCTTTTCGCTTAACATACCTACCCCTTTTGTTACACCTTGTATATGTATAGTTATGATTTGTAGAATCTGCAACAGCTGGTGTTCGCCTGTCCCTCTAATCTTACGACTCCAATGACTGCAGATTCTTCATGACTGCTATAATTTAACTTCGTCAAATTATGATATCCTTTGTTCAAATCATGATTTCATGTAGACTACTATATTTTTACCTCTCCTGTTATGTTTACTACAATATAACAAACTAAACATAGTGGTATCTATCCAATTTTAAAAGAAAAAATGGAGAGAGGCTTCTTTCAATCCCAAAATTATCTTCTGAATGTGTCACAGAAGTTTCTCATTTCTTCTATGTAATAAATACAGAACGTACTCGTATTAAATTTCTATTATGTATCCCGTATGTATCATGTGTCCCGTCTCCGCAAAGTCAGTAAATCATTCATGGGTCAATGTATACTTTTCTACAACAAGCTTCCAGATACACTCAAAGGGCTACCTATCTGTAAATTTAAAAACATTGTGAAGAAAAAACTTTGCATGAAAGAATATTATACAGTATTAGAATATTTAAATGATAGCGAGCCATGGAAGTGAATTGTTCTAGCATCCCCAAGTTACGCAATCTATGTTTTACTTTTATATTTAGCTTAGTAGGTATAGTTAATATGTGTTGGTGAATGTGACCAGAAGCACTATAGTGTATCATGCGTGACTTCTTCATTCAAATGTTATTACCAGCTATAGGTATTATATATTTAAGTTCTGAATGACACGTTTTACCGTCGTTCTATTCACATTTTACCGTCGACTTGTACTATTGTACACAAATATATATTTTTTTTATATTTTATAGTTTAGTTTAGTAGATACTTATTTGACATTGACTTGTACTCTGTGTACACATTTTTATTTTTATTTATACAGTTTAAATTTGACATTGACCTGTACTTACTTTGTGTAAGTGGGTATGTAATTTATATGAATTTAAATTAATTATGTTATGATAATTGAATTTATACACACTAAATGAGTTAAGTGTTACTATCTGATATCTTATCCAATGTAAGATTCTTTTGTTAATATGTTACTTAGTTTTGACTGTGTCGCTGGGAGTTTTCTTGCTATTTCTTCTTCCAAGCAGTGACACTTCGCTGAGATAGTGTAACAGTAATAGTAGAATCGTGCGGTGTGTCAGACCTAATGTTGGTTTTGCCATAAAGGAGAACTGTGTAGCAGCTCTTCTGGATTTCGTCTTTAGGCGACCTTAACTCTTATTCTCCACGTTGGTGGCTATTAAGCCCCGAATCGCTAACTTATGCCTGACAGACCGTAACAAATCGCACCTTGGGGTGGTGACCGTTACCAAAGCAAAAGCTTTGCGATTTATTTATTTTTGGGTTGTTTAAATTCACCTCCTTTTTTGTTTGGTAGCGGTTTCATTTTTGGGGTGCGAACATAGAAAGTAACATAATTAGACAATCGACAAACAAGTGTTAATGCTTTCATGTCGAATAAATGATTTTGAATTTGAAAAAAAAAAATTGAATTAATAAATAAATATCATTACAAAACTCTTAAAAAGTACCGATTGTCCTTGACGAAATTAATTCACAAACCTTCGTAAGCAAGCCCCTAAATATTCCTCGTTCGCCCTTCGCGTGATATACTGAACTTCGGTGCGACAACTGATTTAAACTTGTCCCATTTTTCCTCCAATAGGGATCGACTTAACTTCGGGTAATCCCCTGGGATTTGTAAATTCATTACTCCCGATGAAACTTGAGAATTAAAATGTAAGATAAAGTTGAGGGTCTAATGAAGTGTGATTTGACGTAATACTGGAATCTGAAGAATTATTTATCCTTATTTTTTGTTGTTGGGGTTTTCCTCGTCTCGATATGTAGCAGTCTGAAGTGGCAGTGGGCAGGCCACGTCTGTCGTAGAACCGATGGACGGTGGAGTAAACGGGTTCACGAATGGAGACCGCGCCTCGGCAAGCGTAGCGTTGGGCGCCCTCCGGCCAGATGGACCGATGACTTAAAGAGGACGGCTGGTAGTGACTGGATGGTAAAAACGGGAGATCGAGCCATGTGGCGTACACTGGGGGAGGCCTACGTCCAGTAGTGGACTGCAATAGGCTGACGACGACGACGATTCTTTGTTGTGTATGATAAAAATTTTACAAGAAAAAATTGATTGAAAATAAAAAAATGATTGAAAAGAAAATGCACAAATGAGTTTATTCTTCTTTAATCTAATATAGTACGGTTCCGTACTCAAAGGGTTCCTGACTGAACCCTGAATGTTTCAGGTATGTGAGCAAATCAAGTTTTATTTCCAAAATAGCAGTTTCGAGAACTTATTTTTAACACGGCATAGTAGGTAAGTAATAAAGAAACAATTTCAAAAGTGTTTAGGGGACCATAAAATCTGAAATCGTGAAAAAATTGCAATTTAGTCATTTAATCAATAAGTATTTAAGTTTTTCTGAATGATGTATTTTTTCTAATGTAGGCCTGCTATAAGAAAAGATTTTTCAAAATTCCTACAGGAACGGATTGTAACGGGATTTCGAATGTCTGTGCGGACGAAGCAGATGGAATAATCTTAACTGGTTTGCTAGAAGAAATCTCTGTCAGAGCTAAACTCGCCTTTGTACATTATTTTTGGTACTATATTTTTTATTTTCTGTGTACAATAAAGAATATAATATGAAGTAGCGGGCGCCCACTAGTCTTATGACTCTTCTACGGAGATTGGCCAGGTACGCAGGATATATGTATTATAGTGCACAAGTGTGTGCTCAAACACAGATGCACTCTCTATTCCGTTACTCTCATAGTCCGATGGGACGGAAAGCCGACACGACCGGAGAGAGATTAGGCGCAGGATCAACGGTTTTACGTGCTTTCCGAGGCACGAGCTAAGTGACAATTTTACAACATTAAAATCTGTAGATGAAATAAACTCATTGGTACAGGCCCGTGACTGGGATCAAACTTACGCCTCCCGCTTGGATTGTGCACGTCTTAACCACTGGGCTGTCACTAGTATTATAATAAACAGATAGGTAATGCATTTATAAAACAATACTTTATTTCGCTCTGTTACAAATTTCCCCGACTTTGATAAATGACCGGAACGGTTTCAGAATATGAATGCTAGCAATTACTTTGCAAAGTTTTTGAGGAGCAACTTATTTAAAGTTTTAAGTTGGTTTCTTAAAGTTCTTTGAGGTGACTTCAATTTTTGAACCAAAATCGCCATATTAATTTTGTGTGAAGAATATTCGTAGTGTTGCTACGTCGTAGTAATGCATTGAATATTGCGTAGAATGCTACGCCTAAGAATGCCGAGTTCCTTAGTCAACTCTGACGTACGACATGTGACACGGGAAAAAAGCGTACTTTTCGCTTGACACACTGCAATCTGCAAAACGTTGTACCTAATATTGGTATTATTGACACAAATATGAAAACTTCTCCCGCATCTTATTGCAAATCATTGCCAACACACAGCATTTGAACAAAAAGCTATCAAATAACGAGACAAAACAAACGATAAGCCGCGCTAGTTTAGAAACATATACATCATTGCCCCCGTTTACTCCACCAGGCGTAGGTTGTCCGTGAAATTGAATACGTCCAGCGGATTTGTACGATATACAGAGAGCATGTGCTTCCATTTAAGTGGGGATATACAGATTATAGAAATGTCTGTTAACCGATACAAAAACGACGAAAGATAATATATAAACAAAGATAATGGACAAAGGCGAGCTTTTCTCTAATTGATCTTCTTTCTTCCAGCTTTTTATGCCTTCCAGTCAACCAGTTAAGTGAAATATGAGGAAATCACCTGCCCACCTCCCGGAAACCTTTAATCGCCTCGTACGATAACCATGGTAGACTATAACTAAATAATTGGATATAACTATATAAATTGTTCAATTATTTGCTGATGCGGGCCTTTACTAAAATGCATCAGCTTCATCTTCTTCCGTACATGATGTAAGAGTCGACTAATTATCTTAGGCGCTGCCACTTGGCACTTACATCCCGGTAGATGTAATCATTGATTGTTTGATGACGATTTGATTTTACGATGAGATTTAATATTAATGTTTGTATATGAGTAACAATGTTACCTTAATCTGGGGTGAGTTTCATGGAATAGCTCCTATGCCTGATTTGGCAACTAACATTTATTGTATGCAGTGACACAGATGGTGTAGTCATACATATAGTAGCTGGCGCCCTCGCCCAGGGGAGCTGTTTGATGAAACACACTCCACTATAATACTATAATATTATCTGTGAATGATGTAGCACACTTATAATTGGCACATACATCAGATTTTTAGTTGTAAGTGTAATTATTGTTGCTCTTAATGTATGTTCTGTAAGTGTGTCTAAATAAATAAATAAATTAGTTTTTATATGTATACAGGGTGTTTGTGACAGCCAGGCAAATATTGATATGGTGAGTTCAGACCATGATTCTCAGTCGAAAACCACTGAAAATTTGTTTAGGAAAATTTCAAAAATTTTCATTTTTTTTTTATTTTTTCAGGAAAAAATAGTGTAGTTCGTTTAAGTAGGCCTTAGATAATGACTTAAAAACAAAGTGTTTACCTAAAGATGATTTTTTTAAAAAAGTTGCATTCAAAAGGGCATTGCAACTTGTGTAGACCAGGATTGACAGAGACGAACAGAAAATCTCATACGCCACGTCCTGGGTTCGAATCCCGGTATGAGCAAACATTGATGTTATGAATGATTGATTGATGTTTGTTTCCGAGTCATGGATGCTTAGTACCCACAACACAAGACCTTAGGGATCTTAGAGTGGGATAGGTCAATGTGCTATATATATATATATATATATATATATATATATATATATATATATATATATATATATATATATATATATATATATATATATATATATATATATATTGTTTAATGTTTAATAATACTGTTTTTAAAGTATTTAATAGCAATGATTGAATAATAACTATAAAGACATACTTAATATTCTTAATACTCTAACAAACAACATTATTATAAGTGGACAAATGGATACTGTTTATGTTATTTATATGTTATTATGCCAGAGGTATATACACATAAAAAAATATGGTACGATCAGTTACTGTATTGTAGTGTTTGAATATTTATTCTATGCCACATTCAGATAGTTATAACTCTACGTTCTGCGGCGAGGGTTAAAACGAGCACACGATTCTCATTCATCATCTTGTTTTCTTTGCCGCATGAGAAAACTACAGAAATTCACATAACATGCCAGTGAAAAACCAGTCTTAGACCATATTGACAATTGAGTTAAAATTTATTTCAAATACAGATTGATATAGGTCATTTTGTGTTGAAGGTATTGGAATCAAAGTTCATTATTAAAATAGTTTTGCGTTATACATGATAATTGTACGGGTTTTTGGGCTTTTAGTTTAATGTTTAGTAAGAACCTGTTAAAGATAATAATAATATGCTTTGACACCTTTATTTTATTATAAAATTATGAATAAAGAAAATGGAAAAAATTCTTCACCCGAGTGGGAATAGAACCCACGACCACTGCAAACCGTGCCAGCCGCTATAACCACTAAGCCACCGGGTCAATTACTCGGATGACGAATTTTACCATCTCTTTTCTAAATTACATATTGGCAACGCTATTCTTCATCCCGACAGCTATACACTAGCCAAATCTCGGCAAACAAAGCTGAATCCCTCAGCACAATGTTTAAAGGTGACACGATCAGTGGCGGCTGGTGGGTTATCGAACTGGTGGTGCACTTTACGACGTGAGATGCTCCTTCATGATTATATCCAACTCTGATACAAAGTCTATTAATCCACGAAACACCCCAGCATTACTAGACTCAATAGTTTCATCGTGACCTCGCAAAGCTAACTCAAATGCACCACAAAACTTGACACAATCGATAAGACGTGATAAAATATACCTATTTTTATCAACTTGTTCATTATACTTTTGGATATTGCTTCTATACACAGAATCTAGCTGATTACGAATGTCGACAGTGCCTAACACAGACAAACTCATTACATTTTGTAGGTGTACTTGCGAAGAATCATGTTTTTTTATTTTTTCACTCAAATGCTTGACGCATCCTTGATTCCAGTTTCTGTCCAAATAGATTCTCCGCCAAAAATAATGTAAGGAAAACAAAAGAATGCATTAAGACGCGGATGGATGTGAATCCACACAACCATTTCTTTCCATTATACATTTCACTTTTAAAACTTCGCGTAAATGCTTTATTTCTAGATTTGCACTCTTGTTTTAAATTTAAAAAGGACCGTGGCCAATTTTATGTTCACTTTATTTTCAAAAGTTCTGTTATTTTCTTTAATATAATCAATGTTTATGCTCATTTTCACACCACACACACACAGTATAGAATAAACCTTTTATTGTAGAATCGAAACAAAAACTAAAAACAAATACAGTAATACATATAATCAAACACTAATTAACGCATCACACTATGAAACTTCAGTGAAACTATTCTGAAAACGAAATGTCAATCATAGCATAGCTGCCGTCGCCTCGCGCCCATGTCGTCCGGCCCATTCGTCAATCATCGGGTGCTCTCGGCAATCTTCGGTTCGCACGTGCGGCGCTCGAGAGCCGACCCATTACTCGGTACATTTCTATGAACTATCTTTTGTTTCACGCGTCAGGCGTATTCACTCGTATCTCATGCAAGTTATATTAGCAGTCCTCGTGCACTGGCCGAAGCGCACGAGAATTTGTCTTTACGGGAAAATAAGTCTTAATAGTTTAGTATAGCGCTCAAACTGTTTCACCATAATTGTAAATTTAATTTTTTATACGTTTTTGTACGTTTAAATAAATATTAAAATGGTAATTTAAAAATAAAGATGAAGTAATATTTTGTATTTTTTTTATCTTTTGAATTGGTTGGTTAGAATCTTTTGGTGGTTCAGCGCACGAGCGCACTTAAGGTACAGCCGCCACTGGACACGATCAACCATATCCTAACGGATTATATTAATGGAGATTAATAATTTTATAATATATAATATCTTAATTAAGATAAATTTATAAAAACACTTCTCCATTAATATAATCCTTTATTTTATTTAAGTTAAATAATCTAATCTGATGCCCGCAAATTCGTTCACGTACGTAGTACATACATACATATTATCAATACATAAATAAAATATATTTTTGATTAAAATTACATTTTATAATCTTTTGTTTTCATTTTGTATGACTAAAATAAAACATACCTATCATCTGAATCAAAATCACAAATAAAAAAGCTATTTATAGGTACTTTTAAAAGTTGTCAGAAAATCCTCATTCAAAAAGCAATTGATTTTTTAATTGTTATCCATTTGTTCCTAGACAAAGAGATTAACATATATTTCTCGTATTGAAAAAATAGTTTATGATAATCGTGATATTATGCAGGATGTCATACTTAAGCTAAATTATATCTTTAACTTAAATCTGGAAAAATAACATGTACGAGTACGTTCGGCTAGTTAGCCCTTTCGTCGTTATTTATGTCAATTTTTCCACATCTTCTATGCTGCTCTGGGAGTGAAAAAAAAACGTATAATACTACAGCTGCTTCTCTTCCCGGGAATACTGTACAAGTTAGTAGAGGGACAAGAGGGTCTTGGTGTTTTGTAGGCGATGGGCTGACCACCTGTCACTACTAACCGAACTTGTACATCTCAACTATACCCTAAAATTTGGTCAGAAGTGGCACCATGTGGTTCTATCGGCCCTTGGTGCTCTGCCTACCCCATAAGGGACAAAGGCGTGTTTATATGTATGTATTTTCCACATCCATCCTTTGCACAGCGACCTAACTATACAGAAGAGTGTAAGTATAATAGAAATATAACCAAGTATGTTCTTTGCTTTACATCGAGAAAAAAACACCTGTGAATAACAGCCCGAAAATCGCCGTTTTTCGGGCGAAACCTACTGCTTCTTAAATAGACGTTCCATTTGACAGGTGATGTCATGAAGGTTCCGAGAAAAAAGTCCCTTCCTCTCCAGCCTTTGTCAGACGCATTGCATATAGGTGGTATAGGCTTAGATAGGATGTAACGTATGCTTTATTCATTGCCTTGCCTGGTCCGGGCGTATGCTGGGGGGTTAGGGTTAGAATATGTTGGGAGTAAATTAGCGGGAAGATATAGCTTAATAAAATTAAGTAAATTTTTCTATGATGCAAGACGATCTTAAACTTTTATATTTATTCTATATCGTTTTAAGATTATCGCTTATAAAGTTCGTATTACATGACAGCAAAAGATCTAAACTTCCCATTGCAATTTGAAAATTTTCACTAACGCGTTGCAACCTCTGTACAAGTCACATAATCAGCCTTTTCCATGTACCACGTTGTATAATTTAATAATACTTAACACGCCAGTGTTCATCAATGTAACCTCAGCCTAATCAGGCCGAGCACCGCATCGATCATACGCGGCTGCCCATTGGACGCCGGTATCGTGCTCACAGGACGTATAGACACTGCCGAATGCTAAAGTGTATGATTTGTTTCCCTTCCCATAGTGGAGTATACTGGTAACGGTATAACAGAAGGGGTAAGCAAAATAGCCTACTGTAGTGCACCTATCGACGAAATTTGAGACTAGATCAAAATGTTTTGTTCTTCTGAAAAGTATGGACATTGGACACGTTTTAGGTATTCATAAATGTTCATAATACATTCTTGAACAAATAAACATCATCATCATCATCATCATCATCTTCCTGCCCAGTTCCTATTCATTTGAGATCGGCGCAATATGTACATTTCTTCCGTGTAATGTTTTTAATAGTTAAGCGGACAAGTTCTCTACGGGGGCTATTTACATGGCATTTCATTAATGCATATACATACGAATTGAGGAAAGGCTGAAGGTTCATGAAAGAGATCCTGCATCCACGTATAGCAAAACGAGGCTGGATCAGTGACAAGTTTCTATCTCATTTCTGAGAGAACGCCCCTGAGTTCCTTATTTCATTGTGGAATGTGCGTAGGAGACGCAGCTGATATATTCTACTAAAGGCCCGCATCAGCACAGGACTACTCAACCTTATTAATATACCTACGTTTTTATATGTAAATATACGAACTGGGTCTATATGTCTAATCAATACCGGACAAAAAGCATTGTCTATTGGAATGGTCGTTTTTTCGCGGAACACGCCGGATATTACCGCATTCATTCCGTTTTTATAACCGGGCCGCAGTCTTCTCTCTTTGTTTTAAACAAATGAAGTTTTCAGAGTGTGTGCGCGGAAATTTTTAGTTCAATTTAGTATTTTTATTGCTTTATTTTGTCGTTAAATCTTTATTGCGGTGAAGATATGATTTGTCGAAGAGCAGTTTTTATTTTTATATCTATAATTGGACATACGTTTGGCACAGTTGGTTGTAACCCTACCTGCTGACCCATATACGCTGGGTTTGAATCCCAGTCGGTGCAAAGTTTGGATTAATATCAAAGTTTGTTAACGAGTTATGTATGTTTTGAAAAATCTTTGTTACCTATATGAAATGGTTATCCTATTTTGTGTAGAGTCAGTTAGTTTAGCTACATACAGGTGATTTTTGGTCGTCAACGTTCCCGAAAACTACGGAATCTCCTCATCATCACGATCATTTTTCTCCATGGAAGCATACCTGGGAAGTGTCTGGTTTCCAAAATATTAGGGTCCAAAGTTGAGTAAATAGACTGCGTTTTTCTGCATAAATGCACATAGACGCGCGTAGCAGGATTTTTTCACGAAAAATAATCAATATCTGTCTATAAAAAAACTAACATAAACACTAGACACTATAAATTTCGCACGATCAATATTATTATTTCTGAATTTAATTTTTTTTTTCAAAAAAAAAAAAAATCCCAGCATTTTTTTGGCATAAACTTACTTTATTTCATGTATAGAGTACGGACCCTTCGTTAAAGGTGGCCACAAAAAAACACCCTGTAGATTAGGCCTAGACACAATTAGTAGGTATTATAGATGATCAAACGAACTTCTAGAAGTGAAGTTCGATCGATATTATATGAATTCGCTTCATTCGAAGATATTAAACACAATGTAGTCCTTTTATCATCCTACTGGCAACACCGCACATCATTCAGAGGTTTTTATTTATTTTTTGTTCACGTTCACTCTCTTACCTTTGGGGCCGAAGCCATTGCTAGCTCATTCTTTTTATTTGGTTTTCTTTGAGTTGGAAAATGTAACAAAATGCTATGGGTATGGGAGGGTGGGATACTAATATATCTTCGAATAACACTTAATGAAGCGAATTCATATAATATCGATCGAACTTCACTTCTAGAAGTTCGTTTGATCATCTATTATATTTCATTCGCTTCATTCTTCAGATATTAAACACAATGTAGATTTTTAGAGTAGACACTTTGTTACATTTTTGTGTGCCAAGGTAAAAATATTATATGTACCTATTATATTAATTATTAGGTAGGATTAGGCAATAATAAAATAGTAGGTAATCTGACTAAACAAAACCATTTATTTTCTTCTCTTATTTTATAGTTATTTCAATAGAATCATGTAAGTACATAGGTAATAACCATAACAAAATATATAATCACATCTATCTAAGACAGACTGCTGCCGAAAAACTATCATTATTAATTAAAGGCCGGTTATAAAATCTTGCAAATGTTTGCGAGTTTTGCGTCCAGCCTGCTGTCTTTCTAATAGCCTCGAGTGAAATCCCAGCCGCATACGCTGAAGAGGTAGCAGCGTGCCGCGTACTATGCGCGCTGAATTGAGATGTATCTATACCACTCTCGCTTAATAGGGGCGGCCTCCTTGATCCAGCGGCTAATTGTAGAAGGGCTCGCGCCGTGGTAAGGCCGCTTGGAACACACTATGGTTAATATTAAATTTGTAATAGAATCAGGTCTTAGACCATTCGTATGTGATAAATAATCTTCTAAAACGGTGGCTGGACATATATTTTTATTTTCATTGAAATAGGGCAGAAAGAGAACAGGCTGGTCGCGGCCAATCGAAGATGTTTTTATTATGTCATGTATTATTATTTCAATACCGGTTTCTTTTACATTAATTTTATCTATTTTAATCATTGATAAAGTTTGAACACGATGTGCCGTGCATAACGCTAAAAGTGTTACAAGTTTTTTGGTAATTTTGACCATTGATAAGTTATCATTGGGAACCCATTCCGATAAGTGATTTAATACAATTTGCGGGTCCCATGTAAATATATATTTGGAAGTGACTGGCCTTAATTTGTACAATAAATAACAAATAAACCCCTCTAAGCAACCTTTTAATTTGTAGAAAAAATCTTCTGAACCAAGATCGTTACCTAAAAGTAAGCTTAATGCAGATCGATGACTATTCAAACTTCCGTCGCAAAAACAATGCAGTCCCTTGATTAAATTGATTCGTCAGAAAGGTCATTATCAATGGAAAAAACTTTTATGGAACATATGTAAGGATTATGATTGACATTTGCACAAAATTCCCACCATAACTTATACGTGACACTATATTGTGATAAAGTATTCTTAGCTAACGATGCCATCATTAAATCTAACGAGGGTGTTGGTACTTTACGTTGTATAAATGCTTCCCTGAGAGCATTGCTACACCCATTTTTTTCTGGGTCTCTTACCGCTCCCCTTTAGGACATAAGGGGGTTTGAAGTGACGATTCCTGGAACAAGACAGGTGGTTTGTAACATGTCTTCATCGGTTTCAAGAAATAATACATCTGATACTATCATACTCTGCAGTAACGGGAACTAAGAGAAGACAAGGCTGAGAGTGCCAATAGGGGAATACGAAAATACCTTCAACCTTGTCACTAATTATTTTATGTAAACATCTGAGAATCATAGACGCAGGCAATCCCATTTTAGGAAATGCATAAAATAAATTTTTCCAATTGACCGTAAATGCATCAATGGCTAATGCATCTGGATCAGGTTTCCACGATATGTATTTATGGCATTTGAAAAATCCGCGTTGGTACGAGATGCGAAGAGATCTATGTTAGGTTGACCAAAGTATTTAACTATTTTTTGAAACGCTGAGTTACTAAGTGCCCACTCAATATCTAGATTACGTTTCCTTGACTCTTCATCTGCTTCTATATTGTCTTTGGTGTTAATGCATATTTTAAGATGCAGTTACCCAAATATTTCGGATCAATAGATCGCACCACTAAAGGTGCCAAATTTCACGGGCTAATTCGCTCAAATGTGGATATTGGATACCACCCATTCGGTTTACGTAACTTTCCGCAGTTTTATTATCTACCCTAAATAGCCAGAAAATATTCAAATTAGAATAATCTCGCACAAAACATTTTAAACCAAAAAATACTGCGAGTAATTCCAAAAAATTTATGTGAAAATTGATTTCATCGTCTTTAGACACACCCATTTACCATTAACTCTCTTATTATTACAAAATGCACCCCAACCTGATCCAGATGCATCTGTAAAGGGGGGTATTTCCATAGGCGCGTTGGTCATATTTTATTGACTGTATCGAGCGACTAGCTGAAGAAATGTTATCGATCCACCAGGGTGGTACAAACTCTATATCCGGTACGCGGCTAATACACAGTTATAAATGAAGGAGTAAATGTCTGTCTTTTTATCATAATCGATTAAAATAAAATTTGTCCCTTTAAGGCCTAAAGCAAGATACTTTTGTCGTTCAAGGCGAAATTATTTTAGTATACAGCCACCCATATTTTAGCTTTTCTGCAGGGCATGCTGCAGTAAGCGTTCCAATAAAATGAGAAAATTGTCTAACAGAACAAGGGTATTTTCCTCAAAGAGTGATACTTCATTGCTAACTTTCTTGGGGTATTGTCTTTTACGCGGGAAAATTAGTTTGAGGTAAATCGGGTGTAATGAAAGAGGGCAGTCATATTTACAGAATTAAACACGAATCCTAAAAACTGCCGTTCTTGACTAGGCTGTATTAAACTTTTTTTAAAGTTAATTACGAAACCTAAACACTCTAAAAGTTGTATTGTTTCTGTAACGTTTAATAAACAATCTTGATAAGATGTACCCAAACACAGTATATCATCTAAATAAATGACGGATAAGAAGCCATTATTCCTCAGATAACCCATTACCTCCTTCATTAACTTAGTAAAAGTTCTAGGCGCTGACGATAAGCCGTATGGCATGGCATTAAACTAAAAGAATTTATATGTTTTGTTTTGAAAATGAAATCTTAAATATTTTCTATGCCCATGAAATATAGGTACCAAAAGATAAGATTCTTTTAGGTCGATAGTCGCCATAAACATATTAGGTTGTATAATCTTTGTAACAGTCCTGAAATCTTCCATTTTAAAATGGTCGTGAGGAATGAACTTGTTAAATAATTTTAAGTTTAGAATAAACCTTTTAGTGCCGTTTGGTTTGGGAACCAAAAATATTTTAGAAATAAATTCATCGTTTTGTGGCTCACATTCTGAAACTGCTCCTAATTTAAATAAATCATTAATGGCTATTGCCATATCTTTGATTTCTAAATTAGAAAGATTATTAGAAGGTATTATCCGTTGCTGAACTTTACGTAATAAAGGTATTTTATAGCCGTGTTCAATCCAATTAAGGATAACATTATTTTTGGTAATATTTGTCCAACTATTTAAAAAATATTGCAGTCTACCCGCGTGTACCTGAATTATTTGCGCGGGGCATAGCTCCGGGCTGCTGACGCCGACGTTGACGGGCGTGCTGGTGGCGCAGGCGCCGCCGTTCGCGCAGTGGTCGTGGATCTCTGATACGGGACTCGCTGGAAACGATGGGGCCCTCCCCGCCCCCCCCTGCTCGACAGCGGGTAGCGAGGAGAGCCTTTCCAGTTTTCCTGGTATCGAATTCTTGAAGTAGACGGAGCTGAAACTGGTGTACTATTTTTATTAACAGATAATTTCTTAATTTGTAGGCCTTGCCTTTCAATGGCCTTAGATGCCTTTATCTTATCCGGAAGACTTGCTCCAAAAAGAGTTTCATCTCTATCTTCTTCCTCTATTATAGATAAGAAAGATTTTTCTAAACATGGCGTAATTAGTTTAGTTCTTAGTTTTGTCTCCATGTAGTGCAGGTCAGTTAATATCCTACATCCGTCAGACAGTACTTTAATGGCGTTGATTTTATCATCACCAAGGAGTAACAAAGAGATTCCTTTGTTCACAGCGCTTATCCCGTGGCCCAACTGATCTTGTTTTGTAACTATACTTTTGTCTCTGTTACGGACAACCTCTGCGACTGCTACCGAAATTTCCGAGTTTAATGTGGGTGCTTTTAAAAGTTTACAATTACCCAGTATAGGGTATTCTTTTAAAAGTTTAGACTTGGTTTCTTCTAATAAACCTTTTTTTAAAATTGGAAGCCAACGTTGTGCCAAGCTGTTATGAATATTATCACCGAATACGGGTATTTCCTCAGCAGCATCGCCTAATGCAGATAGTAAAGCTGGGTCTAGTGCTGGTTCGATAGGATCGCTATTGGCGACCGGCTGTATCCCAGATGTTGTACATTGAGCCGACTCGGGATTTGTGGCTGTAGGGGGTAGGCTCGGCGGATACATTATAGGATCGAGTGGCGCACGATCCTCGACGACGGCGGTGGCGTCCGTTGAAACCATCTCAATTGAGCATTCTTCTTTATCTCCGACATCTATAGGTCAAAATTTTATGTTGATTACATAAATATTTTGTGACTATAAACCTTCGTTATAACAATGCTTCATGTTAAACTTAGTTTAACTTAGAGAAGTATTGCAAATGTATTTTAAAATACCCCCCTATTCAACTTGGTCGAACTTACGGGTATTTTAAATTATAAATCTTTGCATTATACATGAACGGTATACTGTATTGCTTAGAAATGTATTAATCATAAAATGAGGGTAGATATTTACCTTGATTGTTTTCGGAATCCGATGAGGAATACACAAGTACACGACGACGTTTCTTGGGTTTCGCTTTCAATTTCTTGATTTTTTGTTCATAATATTCAATGGTTTTCCGTTTCGGCATTACTATATTATATTAAAATTACTATTTTAAAATATAAAAACGCAGGATTTTATTCAGTGTGCTCGTTGCCGCGCACGATAAAAGAATGAGCTAGCAATGGCTTCGGCCCCAAAGGTAAGAGAGTGAACGTGAACAAAAAATAAATAAAAACCTCTGAATGATGTGCGGTGTTGCCAGTAGGATGATAAAAGGACTACATTGTGTTTAATATCTGAAGAATGAAGCGAATGAAATATAATAAACTACTTTTCTCAATAAATTCAATAAGTTTCATAGTTAATTTGAATATTACAATGTGCCTTGAACCATATAAAGGGACTGCATACATTTGCCCGAAAGCCTTAAATAAAACAGTCGCCAAACTATTATACCTCGAATCCTTTTCCCTTTAAATCCCTCGAGATTCCCAATAAAAGTCGACACAAAGCATTTCTACCGTAAAATCATTTTATTGTCTTGCAAGTTATTTACATAAAACCGATACACCTTGGATCTCGTAAAACTGTCACAAATTGCTTGCAGCCTAGGGATGGGAAAGTACGTGCCAAAATTTAAGGCCGAAACTGCCGTATCATTAGTAAATAGTTGTTGTCTAAAACTTTAATCACACTTAACCATTATATAAATCTTATGTTTTAACTTAAATGGCACGTCTTAAATATTATTATTTCTGTTTGTTATTTATTTATTTTTATTGTTTTACTAATAGCTGTAATATTTTGGTAACACAACCATGTGTATGTGTAGATGATAGAGGCACGTTGTCGTGCAAGATTAAGCAATAGTATCAAATTATCATCATACGACATACATCCTGCGAGTAGTTTTTGTCCAATGCTTACCAACAGGGTGATCGATACTTACATGAACATTCATATAAGGTATGTATTTTTTTGTCATAATACAAACATTTACTTATATATTTATTACCCGTGACAATATTCAAAATTTACAATCCTATAATAGTGAAACTTTTAAATAATAAATTGTTATGAATCTAATAGAAGGTCATGCATCACATACAAAATTGCATGATTGTCACAAAGTCATCGTACGTAATCATCTTATTGTAAGAATGCGTCATCATACAATGCTATTCACCTCACTAGTGTAAAGATTCGTTTCAGTTACAGAATGGTTACAGACTTATTTCATTGGTTTTTATTGACTGAACACTTTCTATTTCTACGTCTGCCGACTCATTTTATTCGCTGTTTTGATCAAAGGTATCATATTCCGCGTTGTTTATTTGTTTTCTTCGTGATTCTTGCGTTTATTTGGTTTTCTTTGTTATCGTTTGAATTGCTTTTAAATCAAATACGTATGTTTTATCGTGGAGAAAAATCTTTGTGATTATTTTAAGTTAAGTTTTTTAAATCGGCGACTTGTGTCTGAATAACACTTAATTCAAAACGAAGCGATTCAAAGCCACTTCCTCTGCGTAATCTATATAACACTAAATACATTAAACCCTATGTGTCCTGATTATACATCAGAACTACATAAAATATATGCAAAGTTTCATCAAAATCCGTTCAGTTGTTTTTATGTGAAAGACTAACAAACATCAAATTATCACACATTTTAGGCCTTATCAAATAACAAAGCAACTTTGTATAAGTCAACTGCTTACTTTGACAGATATGCCATAAGTACCTTTCGTTTTACAAAACTTTATATAATGGGAATGCAAAGACGCTTAACCATTATATAAGTATACTTTACCATTTAGCAGTTGTTAGTAGATAGGAAGGATTGCGAAGTTAACGAAATGCAAAGCCGCTGACCGCTAGTTAATAACAACTTTTGTATCCTAGCAACCAGCGAGCGATAGAGAAACTTCCTGAAGATATAAAGTCGGTATAAAGTTGGTTAAGTAGACGCGGCTTAAAGGAGATCCGTTGTATAATATACTGCTGCAGGGTAGCTGGAAAAATCAGGAAAGTTACAGGTGTTGATGCATACAGGTTGCTAGGGTATTGCGATTTTCGTTTGGATATTCGAGCCGTGTGGCGTGCTTTGCGGGATGCCTAACGTCCAGCAGTGGACTGCTAAAGGCCGATGAGATGAGAGACGAGAATATTGCCTATGCTGATGCGGGGCTTCATTAGAATACATCAGATGCGTCTCCTTCCGTGAATGTCGTAAGAGTCGACTAAGGAATTTAGGGGCGGCCTTTTAGGTGATGAGCTAGCAATTTAGGCTAAGCTATGCTATGTAGATGTAGGTCTCAATGACGAATTCGAAATCCCGCAGTTTTGGCCATCGCATTTTTGAGAACACACTATCGTGTTCATATATATATATATAATATGCTCAGACATTTTAACATTATCTATGTATGCATATTATTTATATATAATAATCATCTTGATATTATGATCTTTTTTTTTATAATAATATAATGAAGCCCGTTCGTTTAATATCTCAATTCGAATGGTGGGAATATGTCAGCAACTTTACGAGCTTTGCTCAGAAAATTGTTACATTAAGCAACCTATTAAATACGATACATTTGTTACATCTCGTTTACCAAACTAACCGTCTCTATGTATCACATAAACTATTTTACCGTGGATAAAAGTCGTCGAAGCTGGGAATTTCTCCGTGGAACAAAATATTGCACCTTTCCGTAGTGTAGAGATTTATACGCCGATCTACATGGCCCAGTGCGGATGTATTGGATTTAAAAATCCGAGGTTCGATTCAATTATTTGGATTGATAATTAAATCTTAGCTTATAATATGTTTTCAGCAAATAAAAATAATTTATTCATTTAATCATTCATTCTTTAATTTAATAACATAGCTTAGTATGCCCCATTTTCTTGACCATCTTACCATCATCAAATCTCGGTAAATTTCTCCATTTTTGACGGATTATCACACCCATTATCAAGAGGCTGGACAAAAGTCTGCAAACACCACTTTTTACCAGTAAGTTCAAGTGGTTTATTTCTATTAGTGATAAGCACATCTATGTACATTATTAATGTAAATTATTTATGGTTTATTTGTTTCTTAAATGTTTGTGTACAATAAATAACAAATAAATAAGCCCCACTTGATAAGGAGCTATCCTATCGCCGCTTTCTTCATTGTAGATACTGTACCTGTGGAAAAAGTAGGACTAGGTAGTTCATTATTGTAGACCCAATTTTGTCGATTGCAAAAACAAAAAGTCAAACTAATAAATTAAGTTCGGTATAACCTAAAATGAGTTCAAATAATTCCCTCGCAAAAACAATGTCGTTTACTCTGTTTTTCTACCTGTAGCAGAAAACTTTTCTTTCGAAAGTGTATTTAGTTTTATAAAGCAAAGTTTCTGCCGAGAAAAAACTTTTAATTAACAAAGTAAAAGAAACTTTGTCGTAAAGCATTAGGGTGTATTGTTCGCGAACCTCGAAGGGCAGGTGAATTGATTTTGCCCTTTTGTCAAATGTTTACTGGAACTCGAAACAAATCTAAATAGTGATGTATGTAACGTGCGTGTCGTAAGAATCGATAATATTCTAGATCAGGGGTTTATCTACTGCCCATTTTGATAATAAATTATTTTTAGCGCCCCCATTTCTTTACCTACTTAAAACTACTATAACTCCCAAGCCTCTACACAACGCCCCAATTTTTTTCTGGGTCTCTTACCGCTCCCCTTTACGCCTGCAGCGCCCATAAGGGGGCATCTTTGGGAAAGGCTGTTCTAGATCCTTTGATATAACAGTGTCAGATAGGTGGTTTGTTTATTAGCTATCTGATATTCTGTGCATATTCAAGGTTTCACTAGATTACATCAGCTCTCCTTCCGTGCATGTTGTAAGAGTCGACTAAAGAACTCTAAGAGAAGACTAAGGAACTCAGAGGAGTTCCCTTAGGCGATGAGCAAACATCTTGTCACTAATCTTTTGCATCTGGCCCTGTTATGCTAAACGCCCGTTGCTGTGGAATCTCTTTATGAACCTACACTTCTGGCAATCCCATTTTAGGACTAGTATTTTATGTCTTCTATATTTTAAAGTTTTATGTGGTATCTAAACTCATCGCAAAATGAGAGGTCCGTTTACCGCAGCGTCTTCGCAATTTTTACACCGTTTCATGCATTTTTATTTAGTTCGTGAATAATCCGCCGGACTTCTTAAACCGTGATTGGTTTAACAGATCTCTTACACACAATCACTGTCGTATCCCTAGGCTAAACTCAATAAAAAGTATACCTAATAGTACGAGAACAAGTGTCTATCAAAGTAGAGGCCAGGCCAAACTCGAATCGAGCGGACATACACGTACCATGAAGAAGGCGTATTAATTATTAAATTTAATCATTGTTCTTGAATGTACGCGAAAATAGTTATAAATGGGGCATATTTTAAAATGCCTTATTCCATCATAAATTATTATTGGTGACAATAGATCGCCAATCATCGATCTAAAGGTGCAAAGACATAAAAGTTATTTACGACAAAGCGCGTAACGCTATAACATAATAAGTAAATATAATTTATACGTTCGCCTTCTACGCAGTCCTGCAATTTTCATCACGTACATACATACATATATACATGCGCACGGTTGTATTCCCGAAATGGGGTAGCCAGAACTGCACGATCATTAACAAAGTATATAAAATAAAAATAAAATAATAAGTCCTACAATCACGTCCAGTGTAGGGACAGATTTATTTAATTATTTATTTATAGACACACCGACATTATACAGATAATCCTCAGGTCTTCGTCTTCAGCCTATTGCAGTCCACTGCTGGACGTAGGCCTCCCCCAAGGCACGGTACAAGGCCACAGGGGGGTTTTCACCACGCTGGGCAGGCGCGTTGGTACCCGCAGTTTGTATTTTTTGGACTATGTTGTCAACACGGGAGACGCTGCTGCCCACCTCCCGGAAACCCTTAATCGCCTCGTACGATACCCACTACAATTTCGTTTATTGCTTTTCTGCAGCCCACGCGGACTTCCACTAGCAGTGTATAGTAGAGATGTAAAATATCAGACATTTCGGGAAGACAGCCCACATGATAAAGGCGGCTATTATAAACTCAATCACTACTGAAGGACGCTGTATTTTCCTCAATCAGAGTAAGTTACTCGTATTTGAGTTACCTATTTACTTTTCCTTTGGGGTTAAGTGCGTACATTTACGCGGGAAAATTAGATTTAACTGAATAGAGAGGATCGGGAAGATCGGGTGTCATTTAATTGAAAGAGGGCAGCTATATCATATACCTATACATACATATTCACACAACGGTGTTTCCGAAATTGGGTAGCCAGCGCCCGTATGATGAATTTGGAGAGAGAGATTTCTCACTTTTAAACGTCAAATCCACAGAACTAAGTAATAACTAGACAAGGCAAGTGTTTCTACTTGGTGTACCTGTGTATCATACCGGTGCAGAACAGCACCCGTATGATGAATTTGGTAAGAGAGAGATGTCTCACTTTTAAACGTCAAATTCGCAGAGCTATTAATAACTAGATAAACTAAGTGTATGTACTTTGCATGTAAAAAAATAGACTTAAGAATTAGAAAAGACACTCGTTCTCGAGCCTGGACTGAATGAATTAGGGCTGATTGAAGTGGTTTGCAATCCCTTTTTACTAACCAAGTAGAAACACTTGCCTTCTCTAGTTATTACTTAGCTCTGTGGGTTTGATGTTTAAAAGTGAGACATCTCGCTCTCACCAAATTCATCATACGGGTGCTGGCAGGATCATAAAGGGTATTCCACAGCCTTATATAGCCACTATAGCATAGCGGGGACAGATGTAAACGATCAGTGACAAGTTGCTAGCTTATAGCCTGAGAGAATGGAGTTCCTTAGTCGACTCTTACTACATGCACGGAAATAGATGCAGCTGATGTGATAGTGAAACCCCGCATGAGTATAGCTATATCATTATGTTTACAGACATAGCCAGGTGAATAAACCTTATAGTAGAATTCCAATTCATTTAATACACTATAGAAAATCGGCATCTTGTCACGTATAGTAAAAACTATGTGAAAGCAAATATTGTAAATTTTCTGTTAATCGCCTATAATAAAATTTATATTACGTAACAGCCAACTCAAAGGAATTTGCCATTTGTCAACGCTATTGAGTAATATGCGCAAGAGCTCGTTGCCCCTTTCCCACTCGCATGCCATACTATCTATTGAAAAGAAAGATGGGGATTATAACTAAAAGAATTTATAATGTTTTTAGAAACAATGCATAGGTATTATTTAGTAGATTATATCGTCTAAAAATACAAAATATAGTTGGATATTCTAACAGTGCCCTAAGGTCATTCACGAAAATACTTCCATCCGTTTACGATTACAAACAACAAAAAGTCAAAAACACATCCTATTATTCACATGAATAAAGCTGAATTTTCTTTAGCAAATAGTCTACCACTCTCGGAAGTAGGGAGTAAACGAAATTAGGAAAAACATTGTCCACTCCATTTAAAAAGGCATGTTTGATAATCTTTATAACGTTGGTGTAAGGTCGAAAGTTCCAAATAATCTGAGTACATACAAAATGTTGTAGGATACTAATTTCTGGGCTCAGTATAGGAAGTTGTTTTGGGACGTCATCTTTATCAATGTTGTAAAACTTTTACGAACGTAACGCAATTTGTTACGTCTTGCCAAATTAAATGCTTATAAAAACTAGTATCAATAAAACTTAGTATATTTTATTTACAGTGACCCCTTAGCAACAGCAGCTTTTTGGAGCCTACCAATATTTCCTCAAAGTCATGCAAAACCAAAGTACTTACAAATTATCTTTGATATTCGAACACAACGGATTTCCACTTGACTCATGTTCCTGTGTCCCCTAAATAGAGCAGAAGGCCTCCACAGATCTCCATCAACCCATTCGCTTCTAAGCTTTGCGATTTATTATCAGGTAGCATTGATATCGTCGTCGATCGTCGTCAGCCTATTGCAGTCCACTGCTGGACGTAGGCCTCCCCCAGTGTACGCCACATGGCTCGATCTCCCGTTTTTGCTATCCAGTCACGACCAGCCGTCCTCTTTAAGTCATCGGTCCATCTGGCCGGAGGGCGCCCAACGCTACGCTTGCCGAGGCGCGGTCTCCATTCGAGAACCCGTTTACTCCACCGTCCATCGGTTTTACGACAGATTGATATGCTACGTGATATTTCTAAAATGTTTACAATCGTCATTTCCTATTGTAGTTACTTACATACTGTAGTTTTCCATGCTATGCTATCTCTATCGCACTGATAAAAAACACTAAAAAGTTCACCGACAAAAAAAGTCGTAAAACAAAATTTGTCTTTCCTTTTTTCAAAAAAACACGAAACCTACAAAAACACCCATATAACAAACGTGCAAAAAGATTAAACGCGAAAAGTGTTGTAGGACCATCAAATTAATTTTAGTGTCTTGTTTTTATAGTGAAAGGAGGCCAAACGGCGCGGCGTGGCGGAAAATGTCGGGACAACCCGGGTATTAACTCACTTATGTTGCTATTCATAGTCGTATTTTTACCTCACTCGAGGTTATTTATTTATTTATAATGATATGCGTTTAAGTAAACAACTAAGATTGATTGCAAGCTTATTCCACAATCTCTACAAACCGACATAAACTCATTAGTAATTGTTTAGAAATACAGCTGAAACAACCTCTCACAAAATGTCAAACTAAAAACCGCTATCTCTTCACCAAATTTCATCGAGATACTCTTACCTATAACATATGTAATAAAACAATATGGCCTTACACAAAATAACTTCTATACCACAAATGGTAACTGATAGATATATAATATTATTATTATCTAGGTGAACAATAACGTTCCAATGCTCAAAACTTTACGCTACTGAAATTCGCGATACGTTTGTCCATGAAGAAAGCTTCGAGAGGAGGTGGCCTGAAAACTACTATTTATAGCGGAGCCATCTACAGGACGCAAACAGATCTAGAAATTCTAGAACGCGATATCGAAATTTCTCAAGATGATTGGATATTTATATGAGCCAAACAATGGCTACTGGCCCGCGAACTGGCCGGCAGCAGTAGAAGCTCAAGTAGCCGGGCGCACCCTGGTAATACCAGGGGTCGACTAGCCCGGCCCACGTCCCCCCCCGGCCAGACGCATCTTTCCCAAATGGGTCAGACTCTCTGACAAAATATGACAAAATTCTCGGCGCCCGACAACGCGCCGGTAATTTGCGTGGCCCTCAAAGGGGGCCACTTTGAGGGCCACGCAAATTACCGGCGCGTTGTCGGGTGCCGAGAATTTTGCCCGAGCACGGGGTTTGCCCCAAGGCCCGCAACCCAGGGCGCATGTTTTTGTTCCTAGGACGACCCACGGTGGGGCCAGAAGCGCTTCCCTTTCCACCACCCTCACATATTTATAGAAAATAGTATCTCGCCTCATCGTTGCACGGTTAGACACCGTAAGAGGCAAACGTTAACCAGTTATTGGACCATACTGCGCTGCACTGCCTGATCTACGTCTTTTTACATAGATATACGTATCTAAGGTCTTTAGGCACATACACACGGCTGTGTTCCGGAAACAGGGTAGCCAGAAGTACAGGATCATAAGGGAAATCACACATCTCGGTTAGCATAGCAGGGACATATGTAAATAATCAGTGACAAGTTGCTAGCTGATTGCCTAAAAGCCCGAGTTCCAAGTCGACTCTTACGACATGCACAGAAGTAGATGCAACTGATGCATTCAAGTGAAGTTATCGTGATTATAACATATGGCGGTGAGTGGCGCGGTAGGCTCACTTTCCACGTAGGACTTAATAGGCTAGCTGGTGAAAAGTACACACTTCTGCCCAACCTCTTTGGGAGTTAATGCGTGTGACTATAATACAATCATCATCATCATCATCAGCCTATTGCAGTCCACTGCTGGACGTAGGCCTCCTCCAGGGGCCACAAGTCTGGCATGGGGGGTATTTGCCCATAGTCACCACGCTGGGCAGGCGGGTTGGTGACCACAGTTGGTATTTTGGACTATGTTGTCAACACGGGAGGCGCTGCTGCCTACCTCCCGGAAACCCTTAATCGCCTCGTACGATACCCATGGACAGACATGGGGTGGTACAAATTTTACTCTGCCGGCACCACGCGGCCAATGTATAACATACAATAATGTATGTATGTATGTATAACATATCCTCCCTGTAATTACTCCATGTATTTGCCTGACATTATAGCCCGCTGTTATTCCCTATCACATTCCCGTATTGTCCATTTCACTTCGTTTCATCGAGTCAGTATTATTACTTCACCGGCAGGTTGTGCCTCATCAGTAGAAAATAACTTAATTTCATTGTTGATTATATATAAAGCTGGTTTTGTATTAAATTGGATGGCATTGTTAATTTAGGTCAAGATCGTAGTAAATGTATGTGGTAATCTTTGCCTAACTCTCCGTTAAAGAGGCGTGTTTTTATGTATGTACTAGCTCTTGCCCGCGGCTCCGCTCGCGTGGTTGTCGCTTATTGCATGCTAGGAGTATAAAAATATTTAACAACCTATTCTCAGAACTACCGAATATACATATAAAATTTCTAACGGATTATATTAATGGAGAAGTGTTTTTTATAAATTTATCTTAGTCAAGATATTATACAATTATAAAATTATTAATAACGAAAATGGAAAAAATTGGTTTGCAGTGGTCGTGGGTTCGATTCCCACTCGGGTGAAGAATTTTTTCCATTTTCTTTATTAATAATTTTATAATATATAAAATTTCATAATAATCGGTCAAGCCGTTTCGGAGGAATTTGGTAACAAACACCGCGACACGAGAATTTTGTACTCGTACAGTATATTAGATGTTATTTCTATCTAATAGCAATGTGAAGCCTATTTAATTATGACAACTGACTGATGCAGTTGGTAGTAATCTTGCCTTCTATCCCATGGGTTATGAGTTCGATCTGAGTATAGACTAGAAAATTCCTTTAGGCGATATTCTAGTTTGTGATGGCCGAACACCATTTTGAACTTGTCAATCACTTGGTAACGCCTGATATAGCAATTAGATATACTTACCTAGGTTTTCTAATAACAATAAGCCTATTCGATTTCGAATCTAAACAGTGCTATCGTATCATGGCTTAATAAATTCAGGCATTTTGGTACCTATTAATACCATCACGTCACTGTTTCTAGGGTTGTCACATGTCGAAAATTATATCAAATTTTACTTTTTGTTTTCGAACTTATGGTAGAATATAACCACTAATAGAAATAGAAAATGTTGAATGTCAGGTAACTTAAACATCTACAACCTAGCAGAACTGAACAGCTTTTGTTATTGGACAGACTGATCGAATCTGGATCTGTCGTCTCATCTCGACCCATGATCGCAATCATGAATAGGTAATCAGATTTGAGGGTCAGTTACAATTTTAGGACCCGGCTGTAGGAGAAGACAACTAAAAAGGTAGCGAAGCAACTCTATAATATAAAATACATATAACAGCAAATATAGTACCTATACTTATACATATAATTATATTGAACGGACATATTATTACTGAAAAGTCTAACCTAAAAATCTTTCAAAAAATCTGCCAAATCTTCTTAAAATTTATTGTACTTATCTATTACAAATATACTATCAGCATTGCTATGTCAGTTGTTTGAAAAAAAACATTTTTTATTATAATTCCGTCATTTATTATTTTTAACATTTTTAATTACATATTATTATATAGAATAAAAGTATATACATGTAAAAATATTAATTATTAATTGTATCTTCTTGGAAATTCACGGGACTACAGAGTCCCTGTCCTTTGAGAGGCGTGCATCGAGCCGTAGCCAATAACCATATTATGATGGTGATTATAATTAGTAATGTAAGCCCTCACTGCCCTCATGTAGCTCATTTTATTAGTTCATAGGCAACCCTACGTTAGCGTGATGCTCATTTAGAGCGGCGGCGCAGTCGTGTATGACGCCGATAACGAACTGCAACCGGCGACAGGCAAAACTATAATTAGCATTACCTACACAGTTTTACGGTTAGACAAATTTAGGTTCTTTTAGTTTTTCATGTTAGAAATGGGTAATAAAAGCTATACTTATGTCCTATACATATTATGAGGATATTATATCTGTATGTCCATTAATGGAACTAAAGTGTTTGGCAGGTAGGCAGGTATCCTAGTTATGTTTTAAGTTTTAATTTTTATTTGTCAGTTTAGTTTCCTAAGAATTATGTCAGTTTGTTAGTTCTGATTTTGTCTAAAATATACTTAACCTAGCATCCGTGTAACATTTGTGAATCCTACGATACAGGTTCTCCTAGTGGAGGTATCGCAGTAAAAACTAAATTTTGTCAAATGTATTTTTGGAAATAACCGCTTTTTTACTTTTTTTTTACTTCACTTTACTATACACCAGCTAGCTAGTAATATACATACATTTAAACATGGCTGTGTTCTCGATAGCCAGAAATAAAGGACCATAAAGCAGATTTCTAAGTTTTCGAGTTTTAGATTTCGGAAAGTTCTAGAGTGGATACCACGTATCGGCAAACGCAGCGTGGGAAGGCCACCCGCGAGATGGACGGACGACCAGGCCAAGGTCGCGGGCATTGGTTTGATGCAGGCTGCTTCCGACCGGTCGGTATGGAGGTTGTTGGGGGAGGCCTATGTCCAGCAGTGGACTTCCCAGTGCTGAAATGATGATGATGATGATGATGAAGGAGATTTCACAATCACGTTTAGCATAACGGTGACAGATGTTAATGTCCAGTTACTAGTTGCTAGCTTATCGCCTGAGAGAATGCCTGAGTTCCTTAGTCGACAAGCTAAAATATAATTCTGCTTGCTTTCCTAGTTAGTTTATTTAGTTTTTACACTGTTACTTTTACGATTTCATTAAAAATTACAAATAACTTACTAAATTAAATACTAACGTGTTTACGTCATAGAGGACTGTTCAGTAGGTAACAGTGATTAATTTACAAAAGATTCATTCAGATTCATTATACGGCATGTTTTTTGGTCGTCAACGTTCCCAAAAACTACGGAATCTCCTCACCATCACGATAATTTTTCTCCATATCTAGCATACGTATCTGGTTCCCAAGATATTAAGGTCCAAAGTTGATTAAATAGACTGCTTTTTTCTGCATACTCGTAAATACACATAGACGCGCGGAGTTTTTTGTATAAACTTACCTTATTCGATGTATAGAGTACGTACCCTTCCTTCCTTAAGGGTGGCAACAAAAAAACACGATGTATTTAATTAAATAAATTGCTTAAGAGAACTCCATAATGTGACAACTAACACGCGAAAGCATAAATCTGTACGTACGAGTATGTCACTCAGCCGCACAGTAAAACAATGTTTACAGGCTTACCAACGTATTTGGAACGTGAACAACAGTGTAAACTCATTTACATGTTTAAATGTCAACATAATAACTTTGTTAACAGGTATACAGTGGCGCCGCCTTGAATGTTATGTATGTTTAGATAGCGTGGTTGAATACTGTTGCTTTTATTTGAATCGTATGAATGTATCTTCTATGCTGCTCTGGGAGTGAAAGAAAAACGTATAATACTATAGCTACTACAGCTGCTTCTCTTCCCGGGCATACTGTACAAGTCAGTAGAGGGACAAGAGGGTCTTGGTGTTTGTAGGCGATGGGCTGACCACCTGTCACTACTAACCGAACTTGTACATCTCAACTATACCCTCAAAATTGGTCAGAAGTGGCACCATGTGGTTATATCGGCCCTTGATGCTCTGCTTACCCCGTAAGGGATAAAGGCGTGATTATATGTATGTATGTGTGAATGTATTTCAATTTAGTTTGCAATCGTTTCGGCTTGAGTAGAAATGGTTGATTCAAATTATTATGTACCCTTGTTTCTATATACACATTAATTACAAACACACACGGCAATGCTTCCAAATATCTCAGCTGCACTATCTCACCATATGCATATTCACTAGAATACATCCGCTGCATCTCTTTCCGTGCATGTCATAAGAGTCAACTAAAGCAACGAATTGGCCACTGATGTTTCACATTTGGCCTGACTATGCTTAACGTGGCTATAGAATTACCTTCGTGATCTTGCAGTTCTGGCTACCCCATTCCTGGAACACAGTCGTGTATAGCGGGTGTAACAAAAGTAATAAGCTACGTAAATATGCCACAAAAAACAACTTACCCAGAAAATTTCAAGCCTAAAAGCGAAAAATGTGCTGTGCATAAATAAAATGTTAATTTTTCTGGATAGTATGAAGAATTCCTAAATAACTCAGGTATTTATTTATTTACTTTTAAGAAAGACATACAGAACAGACAAAAATACTCATATAATCTTGAAAAATAAACATGTAATTCTGAGTCTATAATTTTGGAAAAAGGTTCTATACATACAGGGTGTTTTTTTGTGGCCACCTTTAACGAAGGGTACGTATTCTATACATGAAATAAAGTAAGTTTATGCCAAAAAAAATGCTGGGATTTTTTTTTTTTTTTTTTATTTAAATTCCTTGATCGTGCGAAATTTATAGTGTCTAGTGTTTATGTTAGTTTTTTTATAGACAGATATTAATTATTTTTCGTGAAAAAATCCTGCTACGCGCGTCTATGTGCATTTATGCAGAAAAACGCAGTCTATTTACTCAACTTTGGACCCTAATATTTTGGAAACCAGACACTTCCCAGGTATGCTTCCATGGAGAAAAATGATCGTGATGATGAGGAGATTCCGTAGTTTTCGGGAACGTTGACGACCAAAAATCATTCTGTATAGTGGGCTATTTTTATAGCATTACGCTTAACCTACCTATTATGTTATACCCTATATTTGCCTAAATTGGGTTTCTAGAGTCGACTCAAATTTCCTTGAGCCGAGTCATTTACATTTTCGCAGAGATAATTAAAACCTAAACCAGTAATCTGGTCACTTTTGCAACAGCCCCGTACCTAATTACCATTTGAAGCCCTAAAGATGCCGGCAGATTGAATCATGCCCGTAATAATGACAGACATTTACGAGCGAAACGAAACTCGATTAATTTACATAAATTGAGGAATTCATTTTCAACATTCAGCCGCGTTAATTATGGATCGATTTCATTGTGGATACGGTATTTATGGCAATCTTTTTCAATTGTAAAAAAATAGAAATACAAATTTTTATTTTGTAAATATAGTTTATAATCAAGTAGGACATTGTGTTAAGTATACTAACTGAAAATACAAAACGAAGTAAAACAGTGAGTACAATTTAGGCGTAATTATTGAAAAAAACGGAAAAAAATATGCCGTGACCAAGGGCCATCTTGACTTAATAATAACTACTCTTAATAATAATGTAAACCTGGAGGTAAATACTCTAAATACTAAGCTTGTAGGAAACTTGAATACTCTATCTTAACTTGAATCTCTAGAAAATTGAATACTCTAGACTAAGATTGTTTAATTACTTCCCGTTGAGCTCATATGCTTTGTACTGGTCGGTTCACATGGAGACGCAACGTGATAAATAAATATAAATATTCACACACTTCACAACACATTAACTTAGTCCCACATTAAGATCCCTAAAGTCTTGTGTCGTGGGTACTAAGCAACGGTATATAAATACATAGATAAGTACAGAAACATCCATGACTCGGAAACAAACATCAATATTCATCATATCAATATTTGCACCTACCGGGATTCGAACCCAGGACCTATGGCGCAGCGAGCAGGGTCACTACCAACTACACCAACCGACCGTGATGTGTAGTCCGGTTCACACGGACACATAACATGATGTGTGGTAGTACAAGTAGCGACTTTAACCGCTGAGCATTCATTAACAGCCAATCCAATAACCAATCTCGAGAGATTTTTTGCATATTTCAGATTAAATGTTCCATTGTTCTCTTACAAAATTTGAAATTTAATAAATCCGAGATTCTTTATGATCTCTAGTATTGAAATTGGCCGTTAACCGCATCCATACTTTCCATACTCCATGATTTTAACCCGTAGCTCGTTCAAAGGTCTAATTAATAATATTGAAATGGATTGTTTTTGATTAAACTTTCCAAAATCCATCTCTCTCTAACTCATACCATCAGTATGATTCGTTCTCGCTCAATGAAAGATCATTTCAAGTTAACCATTCCGTACTGAAAAGACTGTATTTACTTGCTAAGTGCAATTTGCCCTCGGATAAATTCATTTATTAAGGCTTTATACTTTACTTTTGCCTGTATTTAGGCAATGAGGGCGTTTACATTAAATAGGCTTAAGTTAGCCTTTTCATGATTTAAAAGGGCTTTACAATTTCTGGGTATAAATGAATGATTAACCAACGTACCATATAAATCCTAGAACTTGATATCGAAGTGACAGTGACACAACGATTGGAATATTAACATGGGCCAAACAACAACTAGTGGCCCGGTGGGGCCGGAAGCTTTGAATTAGATTTTAAGCAGGTATATCGCATATCTGTTGCAGCAAAAAAATATCAATTTATTACCTCTGTTTACATTTAACTAATGGATCATTAAAACTGAAGATTGTATGAACATTCCTGAGTTGTTCAGGAATTCTCCATACTATCTGCAAAAATAAACATGTGATTTCGAGTCTCCGATTTTCACGTAGAAAGAGTACATAGTCAAAGGATTTTCATAACATTTCGCTTGTCATACCGCTTTTGTTACACCCTGAATATTTTAATCAATATTTTAATAGATAAAACAACACCTTTATATAGGTAGACAAAATTTAATGACATCGCGATGCTTATCTGGATATTTTGGCAAAGTTTGATTAAACAGCCTGTTTTTCTTCAACAAAATTACAGTGAAACTTCATTAAAAAGTTTCGAGACAAAGAGTGTCCATGATTGAGAGGATGTTAGACATTTTCGAGAGCTTTTCACTTTTTAAAAATTCTAACCTCAAAAATTTAGTTTTAGAGTTAGTTGAAAGGTTGAAACCATTAAAGATATTCTTTGAACTTAGATTAATGTTTGATTCTAAAATGCAAGATTGAAATGCCAATGCATTAACTAAGTGCTTTATTGACAGCGACAAAGAATATGTCGTCGACCTTTAGATATTTGGTTAGCTAAATAGAAATATACAGAATGTTTTTTGGTGGCCACCCTTAACGAAGGGTACGCACTCTATACATCAAATAAAGTAAGTTTATGCCAAAAAAAATGGTGGGAAAAGATGTAAATTTTTTTGAAAAAAAATTTTTTATTCCTTGATCAGGCAAAATTTATAGTGTCCAGTGTTTATGCTAGTTTTTTCATAGACAGATATTAATTATTTCTCGTGAAATGATCTTGCTACACGCGTCAATGTGCATTTATGCAGATAAACGCAATCTATTTACTCAACTTTGTACCCTAATATTTTGGAAACCAGACACTTCCCAGGTATGCTTCCATGGAGAAAAATGATCGTGATGACGAGGAGATTCCGTAGTTTTCGGGAACGTTGACGACCAAAAATCATCCTGTATATTCTCCATAATATAATCCATTAGGATAGATAGATAGAAAATTCTTTATTGCACTATAAAGTTATACAAAGGCGAACTTAATGCTACATAGCATTCTCTTCCAGTTAAACAGAACAGTTTGAATGTAGTGCCCAAATAATATATAAAATGAAAACTTTTAAATTATTTAAATAAAAACATTTAAAATAATTATGAAACTAAAAATACAAAATAAAGGCAGATACAATAAATTGCCGTGTCTACCACTATGCAATCATGATCTGCTTTTTAAAATAAAACTCGTATACTCTGGTCTTAAACACCTCTACAGAGGAAGATTCACGAATAGCCAGCGGCAGACAAATCCATAGGCGGACAGCCGTGGCAGTAAAAGAGTCCGAGTACAATGCAGCATTGCGTTCGGGCTCACGGAGTGTTTTATTGCGACAAGAGCGAAGTGGTCTGTCAGCCGAATCAAAAAACTCAAAACGTTCCGCAATGTATTGAGGAGCTAGTGGCTGATTTAAGTGATTGATTTTAGGATATGGTTGATAGTTTCATCATTAAACATTGTGCTGAGGGATTCAGTTTTGTTTACCGAAATTTGGCTAGTGTATAGCTATCGGGATGAAAAAATAACGTTGCCAAAAATGTAATGTAAAAAGAGATGGAAAGATTCGTCATCCGAGTTAATTGACCCGATAGCTCAGTTGGTTAAAGCGAAAGCACGGTTTGCGAGAGGTCGTGGGTTCGAGTCCCACTCGGGTGAAGAATTTTTTCATTTTTTTTAATGTAATAATAATTTTATAAATAGAAATAATTCTAGCTCGGAAAAATATAGTTATAATAGTGTGGTAATGTCCTACTAACTGCCTCGATACACCTTGAAACTTGCCAGTACCTCACAGTTCCAGCCCTTTACGGTTAGATTGCGTACTAGCACGTTTAGCATAGCAGTGTCAAATGTAAAAGATCAGTGACAACTTGCTTATTTATCGCCTGTCAAAACGCCTTCATGTTCCCGAGTCGACTCTGAGGCCGAAAACTGGATGTCAGCGATTTGCGGGGCGACGGCGGAAGCGGGCGCGGCTCGTTGCTCGGACGCCGCTCCCCGCGCCGCTGCCATCCAGTTCACTTGATAATAGGATTTTCGTTTTTATCGTACCGCTCCCGCCCCGCTGCCGCCGCCGTCGCCCCGCTAATCGCAGACATCCAGTTTTCGGCCTGAGAACATGCATGAATGGAGATGCAGCTGATATATTCTAATGAAGCCCCGTACAAGCACAGGACACACTCAGTCTTTATATCACGAAAAGAGTATTATATAAATTGATTCAGAATGACATCCCCATTATCACATAAATTACATGAAGTAAAACATCTGCTATATTAGCGATATTAGCTTATGGTACTGACTTTGAAAATGGCTACCATTACAAAGGGGTTTGGAATATCCACAAAAATAACTTAGCAGCTCACGGAAGCAGCACTCCTTGTGCTACTGCCTTAATTTCCTATCTGTTTAATTTTGAACACAATATCGATGGCTAAGTTCCAATTTTAACCGACTGCACAGTTAAATTTGTAAAACTGTTTGGACTTTTACGAGCCAGTATAACTGTGCTATGTCCACTCTTATCGTAAAATTGTTGTAATACTAAAACGGTTTTGTACTTTACCTGGATATTATGAAGTTATAGGTTATGCATACACAAGCAATTTGCCAATAGCACTTAGTTATGGCATAACAGTTTTATGAACGTGTGAGGATGAGGATAGGTATCCTGGGATTTCGATTTCAAGTGATCCTAAAAAAACCGAAATAAAAAATACATACATATATATAATCACGCCTTTATCCCTTACGGGGTAGGCAGAGCACCAAGAAATAAAAATACCTACAGAAATATTTGCAAACTACATCATACCTAATACTTTTGCAATCTGCCGGAAACCCCTAATCGCGTCTTACGATATCCACGGGTCATACGGCACTGTACTGTATCATCATTATCAGCCATGAGAAGACCACTGCTGAACATAAGCCTCCCCCAACAACCTCCACACTAACCACTCCGTGGGTGGCCTTCCCACGGCATGGTATTCACTCTAGTCTAGAACCTTTTAGCTCCATCGGTCATCTATTCTTCTAGCTATGTGCCCTGATTGCCACTGTACAACTAGGTAGTGTAAAACGAAATCTCATATTAAAAACTCTATATTTCAAAACAAAAACTATAAAAACCAATCACGAAATCATCCTTCTTCCTCCGCCGCCTGTTCATCATCAAGAGGATCACTCAGGTGGAACCTCGAGGAGGCGACCACATGGACCTCCTCTGGTTCCTCCACCTCAGGTATTCTGTACGCCATGAGGGCAGCGCCGTAGTTGCCCAAACCCGTATCGTAGAAGAGTATCTGAAAAGTTTAAGTCTCACGTCTTACTTGGTATTATACGTAAATTAGATACGGCTATGTTCCCGAAATGTAGCCAGATATACAGGAGTTTATGGACAAAAGTTAATGTTAGTTAGTGACAGATTGCTAGCTTGTCACCTGAGAGAATGCCAGAGTTCCTTAGGCGACTCCTAAGACTAACAAACGATACAGCTAATGTTTTCTAGTTTCTAGTGAAGCCCCGCATCATCACGGGAAACTTGCTTAGTATCACTTGGTTTCCGGGAGGTGGAGAGCCCTCCCGTGTTGACAACAGTCCGAAAATCACACTGCGGTCACTAACCCGCCTGCCCAGCGCGCTAATTATGGTCGAAGCTGTAGCCTTGTGCAATAAGCTGATGTGATATAGTGTGAAGTTTATTCATCATATTAAAATTGTATAATTATATTATCGTAACATTTTTGGTCCGAACTAAACTGAGAGAATAGCACTGATTTTAATCTTTTTTACGTATGCATCACCACAATGAAAATACATTTTATGGAAATACCACTTAATTAAATATGTTTAAACTGGAGTCCAATTTTAATGCAATAGAATTCGGTAAACCAGATATCCTGAATAAGGTAAGAAAAATATACGAAACCAATTGACACTGCTATGCCTTATAAAGTTAATTTTACGAATTTATTAGTAAAAAACTAGAATAAATGAACAAAACAGTGTCTAAATTGCTTGTATTCAACTATACCATAGGACTTTTGCTGATGCAAGAGACTAGAACATATCAGTTTCATCTCCTTCCACGAATGTGGTAAAAGGTAACTAAGGAGCAGAGAATGAGCTAGTAACTTGTTACTGATCTCTTAACGCCGTATTAAACGTGGCTATCGGATCTCTTTCATGATCTTGCAGTTCTGGCTAACCCATTTTGGGAACGCAGGCGCATGAAAAGCCATAAATATTGGAAAGGGACCGTACGCACTGATGTTACCAACATATCCAAATGGATATTGTCTCTCCCTTTCCCATCTACCAACCTCCTCATTCACGAGATATCTGACGTAGTAGATCTCGTTGTGCTTTTCGAAGCCGATCTCCTCAGCCACTTGGTGCAGCCTGGTGGTGGTGAAGATGCCAGCCACTGCGGGGACGTTCGCGCTGGTGCTTACCGCTATGGCTGCTCTTAGCATCTCTTTGCCAATTCCTGTTGAGAACATGAACTATAAATGAGCTATAAGCACTCTGCACGAAGAGTAATTATGTCCTTAATAGTCCGCTGTGGTATTTGTCCAGCTGATTGGCTTGGGGAATTTATTTCCAATTTATTAAATATTAGCGACTCTGCTTTATTACCACACTGTTTATAGCAACACTGCTCATAGCACCATAGTATTTTTATTTTATTTTTCAGTTTTCGGAAGCCCAACAGCAATACAAGAGTGTAAAACACAAGATCTAGAACCAGCGGGTCAATTCCAGGACTCCACTAAAGCAACACAACTCAAAAGCAAAAAATCTCTCTTTCATAAGAATCTTGCTTTCATCAGAAACAAACCTATTTCAAGAGCTCATGGTCATACATCAGATGACAGAGAAGATTATGATGATAGGAATATGTTGGTCAGGCTCCATACCTCGATGTCTATACCTCATCTTCAGGCACAAGAGGTAGATTTTGAAGTACTTCCTCACACCCAACTTTTCGTACAGGTTGACCGGTTTCTCCACGTCATTGTAGAATTTCATGACGGCTGAGTACGCGGGGTTGTATGTTATCTTTACTTTGCTGAAAGTACGCGAGAATGCATCTGAGGAAGATTAAAATATATCACCTTTACAAGGTGTTTCTAATACTATTATTAGTTTCACTTTAGAGAAAATACATATATCCTCAAATCGCTAATATGCTTGTCAGACCGTAAGAAATATAGAAAGTAACGTATGAAAAATTACAATCGACAAATAAGTTTTTTCATTAAATGAAATCTATCTTCATATTTAAATGGCGAATCGAATGTGTTAAGTTATAATATAGGATACCATTATTTTACTGGAGGTTCCTGCAGGTTTTCAGTCCTAACAAATCGGTATTTTCCTCAGATAAAAAGTAGCGAAAGTCCTTTCTCTGTTACTCCATTACATGTAGCAAATTTCATCTAATTTAGTTATAAAAATATATTATCAAGACACGTCCTAGATCTTTTCATAAGTCTCTCGAATATTGTAATAACAGAATGGATTTAAAGTCACTGCGACCATTTCCAGCCACGTTCGCCAGTATTGTGTCGCCACTGTCGATACAATCATCTCGATCTTGGTCACCGTTAGCAGTCATAGAGGAATAAGATGTCATAGAGTGCTAATGTCATACTAATTGCCTCGATGCACCTTTAGACTTTTCGATGCCTCAATTTTAGTCCTTGACACTTATACTTTACATTACAGTACATTTAGTAATGTAGTACATTACTGTACATTACAGTAATACAATCTAAGTGTTAAGGACTGGAATTGTGAGAGTGTATTGAGGCAGTTAGTATGACATTAGTACTCTATAACATCTTATTCCTCTATGGCAAAGTTCACCTCCAGCTCGTTTTGTCCGTGATCCACTGATACCGTCACTGCGCCATAATGTAGACGTTTTCTATCGACTACTTGGAATCCAATTTACGTATACGTTATATGGCCTGAGAATAAGCGTCAAGCGGAAAGTCAAGCTAATTCTAACCAATACTTAATATAGAGTACGGAGAAGGACATAAGTCTGTATAAGTCACGGGCAACAGCTAGTAAGATGTAAAGGTCATTCAATATAGAGTTACAAACGAAAAGACAGAAGAAAGAAAGCTTTAACTTTGGAATTAAAAACCAACTAGCATGCTAGATACTACGTGATAAATGTAATATGAATATTGTACCTTCATCGAACTTGGAAAGAGATCGTATAATTTAACCATACAGGGTGTAAGTGAGTTATGACTCAACATGAGGGTTGATAAATTATTTGAATAGAATTATGGTCTGAAGTCAGCATATCAATACAGGATGTTTTTTTGTGGCCACCTTTAACGAAGGGTACGTACTCTATACATGAAATAAAGTAAGTTTATGCCAAAAAAAATGCTGAGAAAAAAAAATATTATTTTTTAAAAAAAATTTTTAAATTCCTTGATCGTGCGAAATTTATAGTGTCTAGTGTTTATGTTAGTTTTTTTATAGACAGATATTAATTATTTTTCGTGAAAAAATCCTGCTACGCGCGTCTATGTGCATTTATGCAGAAAAACGCAGTCTATTTACTCAACTTTGGACCCTAATATTTTGAAAACCAGACACTTCCCAGGTATGCTTCCATGGAGAAAAATGATCGTGATGATGAGGAGATTCCGTAGTTTTCGGGAACGTTGACGACCAAAAATCACCCTGTATTTGCCTGGATCTCACAATACGTAAATATTATTATTGTTATATTTCTATAATAGAGATATTATGTACCTTTCAAAAGGTACTATTATCTATATTATTTACAACCCTGGACTGCAGTGTTGAATATTTGATAAATCAAATTCCTTCGCCTTCGCCTTCACATTAAGCCACCAGCCATATCCCCAAAGCTGAATCGGAATTCTTTTTACTGGTGCAGTAAAAATTTAGGCTCAAAGCATTCAAGGATTCCCCCGTAATGGCGGACGATACAGTAGCAAATCGAGTTTTATACGAACCCAATAGATACGCAAATAGATTCCGAATAGTGAATTTCGTTATATTGAACACTGGGTAAGCAATCGCTGCCGAGTTTTTATCTATCGTTGTTTAGTTTGTTTTGCGATTTCATTCGATTTGACTTTTAGGTTTAAGTTATCGGTTTTTGGCACCAACATAATGTAAAACAAAGGCGAAAATAAAAGAACGTAGATGCGCACCAACTACATCGAGACGACAATTTATCAGAATTTATCGATATCGAGAACAAAATGTTTTCTCTTTCTTTACTACGGAATATGACAAGATAAGAATGATTCGCACCAACGACATCGAGACGACAATTTATCGACGGATAAACTATACAAAGGTTTTAATTTAACTATCCGTGACACATTTCATTAGGTGCTGCGCCTATCCACGTTGGAATTGCTAAAAGTGTGCAAGAGTTAACAATCTAATCATTAGAGTGGGCAGTCTGCTGCCGGGCCGGAGCTGTATCCGAGTTTGACCTCCAAAAGTGGGCAGTCTAATGGGTGAGCTGTGCACACTGCTGCTGACTGCCGACGGAACTAGAACTGTAGGTACCATCAAAAGTGTACAGAAGTGGGCAGTCTAATAGATGTGCTGTGCACGCTGCTATGGCAGCTGATAGCGACGGACACCGTTGGACCTCAAAAAAGTTTGCAATAGTAGGCAGTCTAATTTCTCATATTTTCTCGTCGATGTATTTGATCGACAAGAACATATCGACATTTAAGTGCCTTAAATCCTCATAAATCGTTAAATTTCGTCAAAATTCATGGTGCGCATGTTACGTTTTGTAGAGATCTGTCGAGAAGTTCTAGTTTGATATTACTGTCATTGAAAAAAAACGATGAAAATGCCTGCTATGTTAGCTACAAATCGACAAGTCGAATTTTATCGACCTTTATGTCATCTCGTTGATGCGCATCTTAGCCCCACAGGTTTTTATTACCTGTTGTGATGCTGCAGAATGGACTATCAAGACTTAAAGAACATAGTCATAATCATTTATTCATTCTGAGCAGTACTGTGTTTATGCGGAGCTTCACTCGAATACATCAGCTGCATCACCCATCCATGTCGTAAAAGACGTCTAAGGGGAACTTAAGAGCGTTATCTCAGGGCCATAAGGTAGCAGTTGGTTGGTGGCAATGTTAAAAGCGACTGTGGGATATTCTTAGCGATCACGGACAGCCAGACCCCATTTTGAGAACAAAAGTATGTGTATATCTATTTTCTATTCTATCTTCTATCTACCTATACAGGGTGTTTTTTTGTGGCCACCTTTAACGAAGGGTACGTATTCTATACATGAAATAAAGTAAGTTTATGCCAAAAAAAATGCTGGGAAAAAAAAATTTTTTTTTTTTTTAAATTTTTAAATTCCTTGATCGTGCGAAATTTATAGTGTCTAGTGTTTATGTTAGTTTTTTTATAGACAGATATTAATTATTTTTCGTGAAAAAATCCTGCTACGCGCGTCTATGTTCATTTATGCAGAAAAACGCAGTCTATTTACTCAACTTTGGACCCTAATATTTTGGAAACCAGACACTTCTCAGGTATGCTTCCATGGAGAAAAATTATCGTGATGATGAGGAGATTCCGTAGTTTTCGGGAACGTTGACGACCAAAAATCATCCTGTATATATGTCGTGGCCATATTGTTAAATTGATCATTTCATGAAATGGTCGAGCATTTCATGAAGTGGTCGCATTTCATGAAGTGGCCAATTCAATTTGACCAGATCGTTAAATCGTCTACATTTCACGATTTTGTCATCCACGTTTGGCCAAATCGTATTAACAGGGTGTCCATAAAATCCGAATGTGGTAAGAGCTTACACCATATATAAGTATACCATAAGGTATGATGGTATGATTTTTGTTGCTATTATTTATGTGATATTTTCACAATATAATATTTAAAAACATAAAAGACTTTACAAAAGCGATTCGCATCTGGTACATCGCCGGACGCTGCCTGGGCACGCTCGCTCCGCTCGCTCGGCTCGTGCGTCATTTGTCATAGTCTAACCTAACCTAACCTAACCTATCGTAATCTAAGGTTTTTGTTTAACAATATTATTATAAACCACCATTAAGTCTAATATACATTATACAATATAACACACTATCCGTGAACTTCTTCTGCATAGTCACCCTACTCTCTTTAATTTGTTTTATAACCTAAAAAGAAAAATCCGCCATCTTCACACATAAATAAAACGCGCGCAGCGCCTCTACCGGTGATTCATGTAACTATTTTACGATATGATCAATAATCTTGACCACTTCATGAAATGATCGGGCGTTTAGTTGCCCATATCGAGAAACGATTTTTAATCATCGATCTGCCCAAACCATATCATGATGTGGCCAATAGACAGTTGAACTTTTCATGAAATGCGACCATTTCATGAAATGCTCGACCATTTCATGAAATGATCAATTCTACGATATGGCCACGACATATACATATAATAAAATTGTAACGGATCGATGTTCGTGCACGCTCATCTCAGAAACGGCTGGACCGATTTCGATGCAGTTTTCAGGAATATATAAGTCACTTAATATATAGGCTACCTTTTACCCCGGGAAAATGTTTTTATCCCGGATAATTTCGACATTATGTTTTTTCTGCAGTCCACTAGTGTATTAATAAATACTTAAATAAAGCCATCGCAAGTAACCGTTACAACATACCGCGTTAGCTTATCATAACATAGTAAGGCACTTTCTAGGCAAACATGTACCACCCTAGGCCGCATCTTGCTTAACATCAGGCACGATGGCGGTCAAAAGTTTGTCTAGCTAATAGTAAAAAAAAAAAAAAAAAGTATAAAAGACTAATGCTTCCCGCTGTCTGTCCGTCCCTGTGTAGGCTTAGATCTTTTAAACTACGCAACGGATTACGATGCGGTTTCTTATAAATAGATAAAGTGATTCGTGTAGCATCAGCATTGCATTAGTGCGAAACCGGAGCGGCCCCCTGATTACCTATTTTCCAATAGCAAAGCCATGCGATAGCGAAAATTGTACAATATTCGCCTTGAACTGTCAAAGTTCCTTTAAAATTCATTACGAATACGAATTTGACAAGCAGTCAGCGATTTTTGTACAATTTTCGCTATCGCTATGCTTTTGCTAGTTAGGTAATAAGGGGGCGGGTCGCTAGTTAGGTATACCTAATTCCGACATTAAAAGTATTAGTATAGTAACTACATATTACATTTAGAAATAGTAATAAGTAGGTAAAAGAAAATATTGTAATACTACCAAAAAGCAAATAAATAATAAGGCCTAATAAAAAGGTCTGTACTCGTGTATCTAGACAGACAAGTTACTAATGTAATAGATTGCCAATAAAAGATATCCTTTCGATTTTTTTATTTCCATTTCGAATATAGCAAATTGTAGAGAAATATCGTAAAAAAATACCTTTTGTGAATCTGTAGCCTTTGATTGGAAATTTATTATTTGATCTAACAGACGTGCTTCAAAGGGGACGGAAATTGGTTTTGTACAGAGTGTAACAAAAGGGATGTGTTAAGTGAAATACAACTAAATAGCCCACTTTAGAGAAACTATCTACATATTTTGAGGCTCGATATCACATGTCTATTTTTCCAGTTAGCACGGAAAATTTCTAGATAACTCAGGAATGTTCTCACAATCTTGAAAAATAAACATTGATTTCGACTCACAAATTTTGGGGAAAGTTTATCTACAAATTTCAGTGGGCTATTTTCGTAGCATTTCGCTTAACAGACCCTTTTTACTACACCCTGTATATGTTTACCAGCGGTCCGTATTCACTTCGCTTGACTTAAAATTATTATTATTAATCATTTTATGTCAATTGACATAATTATTCATTTTATTCCAGTGTGAACGGTCTTGTCAAAAACTTATGACGAGTGATAGATTTTTATATCTCAAGATCTAATATAATATTACGTCACATCCCGTAGTGAAAAGCCGACTTAAGCGTCAATCTAGGAGCCAAGCACGATGTACGACCGGTAACGTAAATCCTACGGAGAAGAACATTTAGCTACATTTTGAAGTCCACGCGGTTAAAGTCGCGGGTATTAACTATACCCCGTTTTTTTTTTAAGGTAGAAATCTTATTTTCGAAGAAGTGTTGTTTGTAAACATTAGAACACTCATACTTGTAAGATATGAGTGAATTTTGACGTTTTTCCATATTGATGTATCCTATTAAAAAGTTCAGTTTTGTGTTTGCGAAATTTGCTTCTTTAGGTTTTTTATAGTGCAAATTTTATATGAGTAGGTACTATTGAATTGAGTAGAAAACTCTTTAGGAACTATTGATGATAATAATACACAAAACTGTGCCTAATAAAAAACCTGATTTCGTTCTTTCGGATTCTTTCTATTTCTAAATAAAATGAGGTATAGTTTCCTATATTTTACTGTCAAATATCATTATACGAGTAAATTATTTATAGATACCATTGCAACTTTTTGCATGTCAAAAAAGAAAAGTATAAAGACAAAAAAGTTTACCAACTCTTTTCCTGTATCCTCATGATGAGTACGCCGACCAGCTTATCAGTCCCCTCCTTGACGGCTGCGATGGACATCTTGTCCTTCATCCATATCCGCACATTGTGGACGAACTCGTCCGAGCCCTCCTTGTCGTCGGCTAGCTTTACTGATCTGTAGGTTATCTGTAGAGAAAATCATCGTAATGAGGGATTTTCTGACAAATTAAAACGCATACATACATACATACATAAAGGTCACGCCCATTATCTCCGAAGGAGGTTGGGCAGATGTGTGCTTACACACCCACTATTCACCAGTTAGCCTATTAAGTCCCACGTGATGAGCCTACCGCCGCTTTTCGGGCACAAATACAACAATTTGGCGACCGGTAACGAATCCAATAGAAAATGTTTTCGTGCTAAATTGGTATTACTTATAAGCTTTAAGTTAAGTTCAAGTAAGTTAAAATAACTGTCAAAAATAGATGGCGTGAGTAAATCTCCTACCCTAGCTCCTCCCCCCTTCACCTTCCCCTGTACGTGACCATACAGAATTTCGGGTAGGAGATTCGCTCACGCCATCTATCCAGGTGTTTTGTAAATTTTTTACTTTTAATCCTTTTAAAAAAATCCCTCATTAAACGGCAGTATGCCTTTACACACATCAGCATTTTGCAGTCCACTGCTGGACGTAGGCCTCTTCCAGGACTTGCCACAAAGCAGTAGCTTTAATATATAAGGGGGTTTTCGAGCTTTAATAGGTTCGTAAGATTCATTCATAAAAAGTAGGTGTGTAAATTAATTTTTCTAGAAGGCATTAACATAAATAGATACATAAATGTAGATGGGCTGACCACCTGTCACTACTAACCGAACTTGTACATCTCAACTACCTGTACCTGTACCCACAAAATTGGTTACAAGTGGCACCATGTGGTTCTATTTGGCCCTTGGTTTTCTGCCTACCCCGTAAGGGATAAAGGCGTGATTATATGTATGTAAATGTAGACATGTGCCAAAAAATTGGGTAACCAGATCTGAAGGATCGTAAAGGAGATCCTGCCGGGGGACTAGTGTAAATAACCGTTACCTAACAAGTTTCTAACTTATCGCCTAGATGACTTAGGTATGCCTGAAAAAAAAACGTTATCCTGTATTTTATTCTGCGGTAATAAACCAAAAAAAAAATACTAAACGAATTCGTCATCGTTGCAAATGAATTAGCTACAAAATTTCCCAATAAATACAAATGGAGACGTCGTCGACGCCTCAAAAAATTCGTCCGAAAATGATCTGAAAGCAATTTGGATGAATTTAATTTAATCATCTGGTCGAAATGTAAAAGTAACAAAGGGAATAGAAATTGAAAAGCTGTTCTCCTGATAAACTTAAAGGTTTTTTTTTTAAAATCGAAAGAATCTCGGTACTGGCTCGAAAGGTGCGGTCCCTTTTAGAACGGAATTTCGGATAATATAATAATAGGCACGGAATGCAGAGGTCGTGGGTTCGATTCCCACCCGGGTGAGGAATTTTTTCCATTTCTTTATTCATAATTTTAATAATTTTAAAGCTGATAAATTAAAGTTTTTCATAAATTCTAAAGAAACTCGAATTGTTTCGAAGGGTTTGGTCTCTTTTAGAGCGGAATTTTGCCGTGTCTATTTAAAATAATAACTTTAAAGCTATTCTCCTGAATTTATAAATAAAAATAAAATTTTAATTATATTTTTTTTATATGTAGGTACGTCTTTTCAACTCTTTAAAACTCGACAACCGACTCAACTGAATTGTGTAACTGAATAAAGTATTTTTTTTATATGGCATATCTAAACAGTTTCTGTTATTACAAAAGAATTTAAAACTTACGCTAAACATTGCGCAAATTTTATAGATATACCTACCATAAATTTTGCTGCCAAATTTTTAAACAGTATTTTATTTTAGACGCCATTTTGTAATAACACCGATTATCTCTAAAGCACGTTTTCACAGCCTCGGCAATCGTGTCATTGGACGCCCTCCGGTCAGATGACTGATGGCTTGAAAAGGGCGGCTGATAATAACTGGACACGTAGCCTTGTGGCGTAACTCGGGGGAGGCCTACGTCCAGCAATGGACTGCAATTTATGAACGTATGTATCGAGCGGTTGCAAGTTCCAAAATCGCTGTCACTGGCACCATACTAGAGTAGAACCCACTCACCCCGATTGTTTTTCGGTCACTTTTTCCCCGGCGTAAAATATCTTAATTAAGCAAATTAAGATTTTCAAGTTGAGGATAATTCGTCTTTTTGTCAGATTTTTTAATTAAACCGCTCCGTTTTCAACTGAAACGCGAATAGTTTTATTAAGAGCAGATTCTTTCGTACAACTTTTTTATCCAGAGTTATTATTGTTTTTTAGAGGGCAAGAAGGAATCCCTTATTTTAATTATTATTTTTTTCATTTACCAAGATTGGAATGTACTTATTTTTGAGGAAAAACAAATAAGTATATAATATAACGTTTTTTCCCATAATATAAGGCTAATTATTGACTAAATGAAAGCGATAGAAGAGGGTTTGTAAGGGAGAATTTTATAAGTATTTGAAAAAGTGAATATGGTACCTTTATTAAAATTATTCATATTAAGTCTATATTTCTGACACATAGGTGAATTATACATACATACATATAATCACGCCTTTATCTCTTACGTGGTAGGCAGAGCACCAAGGTAAATTATATGTGGTACATACGCGTATGTCTTTGCTCATGTAAGTGTTATGTTATAAAATACTCATGTTTTACTTTTATTTATCTTTGGGTGTAAAAAAGCAATTTCATAAACTATTACAGGCATGTCATAAGTAAGGAATAATTCAGTAAGATTAGCATACACCTCGCAGCACACAGGTAGAGGCCGCACTTTCGAAACCCGATGTCATAAGCGGCTTATGATAAGCCTGTACCAATGAATTTTCATTCAAACGGACGTGTACACGACACGAGTTTAAATATCATGAGCACGGGGTCTTACTTCTATGGTCTTCGAAGGTTTTTCAATTTAACCAAGAAAAATAGTTATACAGGGTGTTTTTTTGTGGCCACCTTTAACGAAGGGTACGTATTCTATACATGAAATAAAGTAAGTTTATGACAAAAAAAATGCTGGGATTTTTTTTTTTTTTTTTGAAATTTTTTTTTAAATTCCTTGATCGTGCGAAATTTATAGTGTCTAGTGTTTATGTTAGTTTTTTTATAGACAGATATTAATTATTTTTCGTGAAAAAATCCTGCTACGCGCGTCTATGTGCATTTATGCAGAAAAACGCAGTCTATTTACTCAACTTTGGACCCTAATATTTTGGAAACCAGACACTTCCCAGGTATGCTTCCATGGAGAAAAATTATCGTGATGATGAGGAGATTCCGTAGTTTTCGGGAACGTTGACGACCAAAAATCATCCTGTATATAAACTAACAACCATGAACGTATAAAGAATAACGGACAGAGTGTTGCCAATACACAGAGCGAAGCATTCATAGTAACCTCGGTAACGATATTCCATGTAGTAGGGATGTGTATTGACGCGATATCCACCCACACATACAAACCATAGTAAGCTCGGCGCCTACTAGAAAATAGGCACACATGCACAATGCGCCGCCATTACGGTGTTTCAATCTGTGCATTGTCAGCATTACGTCGGTTGTTTTTATACGTTCATGCTAACAACTATTATTATTAGTTCCTATGCTCCATATAAAGCTTCACTAGAATACATCAGCTGCGTCTCGTTCAGACCGTTCCGTTCACGTCGTAAGAGTCGACTAAGAAGTTCAGGCGCTTTCTCTCAAGCGATAAGCTAGCAATTAGTCACTGATCATCATGAGCAATTAAACAGTCATTATTATGGTAGATCTGCGCCCGCTATGCTAAACGTAGCTTCAGGATCTCCTTCGATATCATGGTGGTACCATTAACAGCCTTGCACCAAGTAGTAATCTGATATTCTGTACTAATTTACCTCTTGAGGCAAAAAATGCTTCTTCAGCAGCCTAATAGCGTCATCGTATCTCCTGTCCTGGAGGTCCTCGAACCTCAGCCCGCATGGCACCCTGCCCCAGATGCTCGGGGCCTTGATTCTCTCCTCCAACTGCCTCATCTTCTCCACCTCTGCTTGCGCTGACGTCATGGTTTCTTGAACTGGGGGCATTATATGTTAGGGTCAGGTCTCGCACACTATTTAATAGAACAACTTGAAGTACTTATACTTTTTTTGCTACTCGTAAAAGTATGCATTTCATTGTTATAATCCAGAATATGTTGCTGTACGCAGCGAGATGCCGCGCAGTGCTGCGATGCGTCTACAGTACGCGTGGCGGCAAAATCGTTCGTGCTACCAATAATTTTAAATACACTTCGCAACGTTGCGATGTGCCCCGAGGCATCGCGCGGCTCAGCGCTAAAACAAAGTCCATACGTAAGTAGGCGAGATGAGAAACCAGCCCCCTGATTACGTAACTTGCAGTAGCAGAGCCAAAGCAATGCGATAGCGAAAATAGAGAATGTATGTGTGTGCGGGACGATCGTTGCGCGCACCTGGGCAAGTCCGAGCATTTAACACGCAATACACATATCCTCATAGCCTTTGCTCCTAGCAGCTTCTCCGAAAAACTTCTATCGAAGCCATTGTGCATCAGACGCAAGACAGTACCACAGTCCAATACAGATCCCGCGATATCGAAGCTTCTAACTATTGGAATATAAATACATGAGCCAAATAATAACTGAGGCCAGAAGCGCTTCTTTTCATCAGCCCCAAAAACTAAATAATATTTACATTATATACCTGGTTGTTTCGGTAATTTTCAATTTCATTAGAGTTTCTACAGCGGCCGGTTTTTAACCAAAGTATTTACAATTCACATGCCAACTATTCGACATAAATAACAAAATATCTATATTTTAGAGAGAATTTCTAGAAATTCATTAATTAAATACCAGAGTTACATTATCAGGCGCAAATCTTTTTGTCAAGATGTCAAAATCACAGTCCAAACTTTGTTAAAAAATAATGTTGGATGACATTAAACTTTTTAAAATTTTTAAAAAGTTGGTGCTTAATAGGTATATTTATAATGCCTTCATAACTGGATGGCCATGCCATGTTTACATTTACAGCAAGCGAACCCCATAGGGTCAAATAAATATAACTTCGCTTAAGCTAAATATTAAAATGTTTATATATGTAACGGTTTTTATTTGTAATATTGTGAACATTTTAACTTTTCATGTAACTGGTGGTGAACGATCCAACTTAAATTCCCGTAATTTACCGACCGTTGACTTAACAATGTAGCAGAAGGAATGGTTTAAAATAATAATCTAATGGAACATCTCACGTGCACTATCAGCACACAATATCAAATACAAGTAAGTTACCCGAAAGCAAACAAGGGTTCTTGGCTGGAGGGCTGAAGCCCGGGCTCGGCCATTATTTAATCAGACCTACACCTGCACACTTATAGTAGGGTGCGTTTGAAGTTGGTATATTATGGAGACAGAGGCTAGAAGACCTGTCTAATTCGTAATATGTGAACGTGATACTTACTTATATCTAATGTAATTTGTTTTAATTATATTATTTTATTATTCGTTTGTATCATAGAACCTGTACCAATTTTGCGGGGAGAGTCTCACATAAATTACGAATTAATCCATATAATATTAGTATGGATATTCTTTGCCACAGTCACCGTAATGTTCACTTTACTTGTAAATAAGGAACTCATGGTCACCATACTCTCATAGATGAAGCGCTCTGATTGCTAGACAAACTAAGTAAAGAGACATTCCGGTTAATTCCTGATTAAACTACTCCATTATATTGTTTACTTCGATTGATCCTTTAGCTAATGGTAGACAGTGAGGGTGCTTATAACTAGTTTTTGTTTTGATTTTAGAGAGAAAGTGAGAAAAAATAGAGAAAATCACCCTTTTGTTTTACATAGTGAGTCTACGATACAGGTACGCCTAGTATAGGATTTGCAATAAGTACAAAATCCGTACTATAGGTAATATTATAAATGGGAAAGTGTGTCTGTTTGTCCCATTAAGAAGGTATAAAAGAGTAGTTGGGACTATGAACTGAGTCATGTGGCAATCGTGAGGCCATGACGTCATGATAGAGGCGGAGCTTCAGCGCCAGGTATAACGCAGTAGCTGTAACCACGCGTTATTATCATTTTAACATTTATCAAGGTCTTTTTTTAACTAAAACGTAGTATAATATTGCCATCTACGAGTAGTAATGAGTAATTGCACTAGTAAAACAATCTTGAACCATATTTTTAATGAGCAAGTAGCTATAGTTTGACTAGTCACTACAAGGTGATTTCTATGTAAATGGGCAGGTCTACAGTGTTCAATGCTCCCCTCGTCCCATACTTCACCCCCGCTCCGCGGCACACTACATAATTTGTATGAAAATATACTTAGCCGCTGCTCCTCTTTTATTTATTCTCCATGGTTTGTCCGTCGTGTTTTTAAGTGGAGATAGTTGATTGAATTGATGGAGATAGTGACATAGGCAACTTTTTGTCTTCACTATGGGCATAGAGAAATAAGATTCATCTATGCTATGGGTGCGCCCACCACCGGGCCCTACACCCTCCACTTGTTTGAACTTCCAAATTGTAACGCCTAATACAATTTCATTTATAAAACTTTTTGTCTCTCTCTAACCCCCCACTTTCCTAAAATGGGGGGTGGAAGTTTGTATGAAAAGGTGTAGCTTTGTACTGCTATGTACCGAACCGAAACGAGGACGGGCCAATAGTAAAACATAATGTAAAATGAGGTGTGTTTCCAGAATGGTATGAGATCCTTGTGTTGCCTATGTATGCCTATTCTATTCTATCCCACAGCCACGATTAGTATAGCAGTGCCAGAAGTTAGAAGATAGATCACCTCTGACAAGACGTACTGAAGAAAAAAAACACCTTACCTTCAAAATATTATTCCGAGCTCCAGATCGATCTACGTCGTCATAAAACAATTGAATCTTTTTTTTTGTGAAAAAGGAAAAACCGGTGCAAACCCGCCAAACACAACCTGGTACGGAAGACTGACTTGTAAAAACTTGCCTCGATAAAAAATTGTAGCAAAAATAAATCAATACGTTTAACGTAAAGACGGCAAGAGTTGCACGGAACGCGAAATAAGTTGGGAGTTGTAAGCTTCGTTCGACTTTTTTACTGTACAAGTTCCGTGAAAAAGGGAGTAAAAAGGGAAAAAAAATCGTTAATTGTTACTTTTCAAGCTGTATTCTCAAGCTAAGGTTGCCAGAACTGCAGTATCACTAAGAATATCCTTATATGTTATATGTGTAGGGGAAGGGGGGGCATAGTGGAACCCTTAACTTTGAAATTAGAAAAAAAATATTATTAGTTTTCTTATAAAATGTTTATTAGAAAAATATCAACATCAATGTACTTAAGTTTTATTATTTCTACATCAAAATGAGATCATGATCGTAGGAACATAAATAATCAGCCTTTTAAATTTGTACTCAATATTCCACTTTGCCTTCATTAGGAGGGCAAAGTGGAAACACATAAAGGGCAAAGTGGAACAACCTATTTATTGTAAGTTTGTACGCAATTTATGCATCTAAACTGGGTTCCAACCACTTCGCCACAAAGTTCATGTGACCATTCAAGGCAGTGCTGGCACTGAACCCATTCTTCTGTAGGGGGATCTTGATAAACCTCGCCACAAAATGAACATTTGTGTATAATTTGTTGATTATATTTAGTTTTCTTGCCTTTACCTTTGCCTTTATTCTTCTTAATATTCTTGTTTTCCTTATTTTCTAATTTTATCTTGGGTACTTTTTTATTCTTGTCATTTTGTTCGCTATCTAGTTTTCGTTTGTTTTCAGCTTTTTCCTCTAAAGCAGCTTTATATGGTGAACTTGTTAAGATTTACGATTTTTGGGCCTTTACTCTACGTTTCTTGATAGCTGGAGTGACTTTAGGCATGGGTATAATTTGTTTTGGCGAAACTAAAATCGTAGCGCTAGTTTGATTCCAGTCTTCATTATCTATCATAGTAGGTGTTGGACACTTATCCTCAACAATTGAATTTTGTTCAGGGAGTTCCTGTCCACCAACCAGTTCAGTTATTTCCGTTGTACAATCCTGGTCAATTGTTTCAGATATACCAGGTTCCATATTTTGCAGGTTAGGTTCGTGATCCGGTTGTAGAACAGGTTCGTTTTCATAAACTGTTGATGGAGCGAAATCCAAATCCGTGAAAATATCTCTATTGTAAGGAAAAATTCCCGCTTTTTGAAAACCGGCAGTGGCGTTTTGTACCGTGGCACTTTTTTCGAAAGCATTACGAACAAGTTTGGCTACATCAAATTGCGTAATTCGTCTAGATGGATGGTTTTTCTGGAATGTGTCTACAGCTCTCTCAAAAGCAGCTTTGAAGGGACCATATACCGATATATCCAAAGGCTGTACTTTATGACTTGTGTGTGGCGGAATGCTAACTATAATAACATGTTTGTCCTTAGCCATAGTTAATCCTTCTAAGTTCTAGTGAGAAGCATGGTTGTCTAAAATTAGCAATACAGGCTTTTCCTTGGTAGGGCGAGTTGTTTCAATAAACATCTGAAGCCAATTATTGTAGTTGGCATTATTAATCCATCCAGAATCTGAACACCAAGCTTGTGCACCATTGGGTGCACCATCTAATAAGCGGTCATTCATGCGCTTTCTCTGGCCAAAAATGAAACAAGGGGGTATGAATCTTCCGGTTGCACTACAAGCACAAATTACAGTAGTTAATTGTCCCCGTTCATTAGAAGCTACGACGCCGACCTGTTTTTTACCTTTAACAGATATAACTCGTGGTGGTTTTCCGGCACTTGTTTTTACGCCTGTCTCGTCCATATTATAAATATCATCTGGGCGACACATGAAATTATGCTGTGACAGCACATGCCACAAATTATCATAGAAGCGACCTACTTGCGTGCGGTTAAAAGCAGAACAACGTGCAATCGAGGTAGGCTCGGGGTGCCTAAAAGATAATTGAGGATGCCTTTTCATAAATCCTTCAACCCATGTTTTGCCGGCTTGTTCTCCTTTAAAAGGGTGGGGGATATTATTTTGTTTAGCCAGTTGAAATGCCAAACCCTTAAGAGATTCTATTGTTAAGCCGAAAAACACACCATCAAGTTCTACAGCTAGTTCATATATCTCCTGTTCAATACTTGCGTCGAAAACTGGTCGAAATCTTCCCAAAGTCTTAGTTGCATCTCCTTTTTTAATATGACGATGAAGAGTTCCAACGGAGATTCCATACTTGACTGATGCAGACTTTATTGTTGTTGTTTTCGCCTCTTCCATTGCTTTTTTCATATCTTCTTCACTCCAAGCCGCTTGCTTTGTCTTTCTCTTGTAGTTATGGACTATCTGTGAATAATTTGTTTAATCATTATACAGCTTCAAGACAATCTGAATTAAAATACTAAAGAAAGGAAAAAAATTCCACTTTGCCCATACGGTATTTTTGTAATAATAATAAAACTGTTCAAAACCTGATAGAATTACAAGATTAATGGCATGGAAACGAATAAATAAGATCACGAAAGCAACAAAATAGCAAAACAGAATGACACAAAAACGTACCTTTACTCATTTAATTCACTCTTGAAGATTACGTGTTTTCACAAAAATTGGCGCGAATTTGATCACAGCACGCGTGTGTCTCGCTCGGCTGTCGCTGGCGCACTAAATTCTGAACGCGGCCACTAGAGGACAACGAGAATGCGTCGACATCGCTGCGCTGCGCGTATTATATGTATTTATACATAATATTATTCATTTCCACTTTGCCCACCCGTTCCAGTTTGCCCCCCTTCCCCTAATGCAGAAGTGTGTGCGCAAACACACTATTCCCATTTGTATATAAAATCAATTCAGGATTAAAATCCGTATAGGAAATTAATTCAATTGATACAGCCTGTGATCGCACATACGCCGCTTTTATCGTAACTTTGGTACAAACTTTGTACCAAAGTGTGAGCACATAGGCCTCTTTCTCTATTTTTGATTTCTGCTGGTAAGTAAGTACCTACGTTCAATACCCAAATTTTCCTTGCCAATACATTTCAAACCAAAATCATCAACCGGTCAATAAATAAATACTTTGGACTAGCTGGAACCAAAAACCTAAAACAAATTATGACTACTCATAGGTAGGAAACAATAATTAACATTTATTAACAGTATCAAAGGTTCCATACCCAACGGATCCCTAATAGTATTTGGAACTCAATCGATACGGTAGCAAGTCAATTTAGTTAGCTGTCCGAATAACCAATCTCACGGATTTTTTGGAACTAAATAAAATATATGAAACAGTATTATAGAAGCAAAGACACTGGCGCCAATATCAGAGGACACACTGAAACTGTAGCTGTGAGCCTCACGATATCCAACAATTTGCCTGAAAAACTTTATTATTTCGGTCCCTTTCACACTATTACACCTTGACAATAAAGTCTAGCAAATACGGCTAGAATAGGGTAATATCTTATTGGATTTACACGAAACCATCGTTTACGATGAGACTTCTTTACATTAATCAAATAAGATATTTCATCTTCTTTCTTGAATGAAATCAAAACCATCTATTTGACTACAATAACATAAATATATTTCAGATCCTCATAACATTGATATGTAACTCAGACAGACGCATTGGTGATCCTATAAGGGTTCCTATTTTTCCTTTTATTCACAGAACCCTAAAAAAACCTATAAATACGCGTTAAACAAAACTACAAAATGAAATTGTATTAGGCGTTACAATTCGGAAGTTTAAACATTCACTATGGGTATATTATGGGTATGGGTATATATGGTAATATTGGTAAGTAATGTGTTGGGTTTTAGAGGTTCATAATAATTAGTGGTTTACTAATTTACTAATTTCTATAATCCTGAGGATGCCACGGTTGTTGGCGAAACATATGTAGATTATTTATCTAGTTTTTGATTTCGGAATAGTGCAATGTATCGTCTTGCATGCTAGGTGCTCGGGTCTGGTTTCTCATGACGATTGTAGTTAGTGCAAGTGCCTATTGTCGCAATTATGAGTTATCAGATCCGAGGGTCAGTGGAGGGTGTAGGGCCCGGTGGCGGGCGCACCCATAGTGAAAACTACAAAACTAAAGACTAGCCAAAATCAATTAAACAGCATCTACCATCTACTATTAATCAACGACGAGCATTCATCACAATCACCTTTGTCGATCAATCGAATGTCGTATCGATTAGTGTGTGATTTATCCATAACGACCAAAAAGTAATTACAACAAGGAGTTCCCATAGTCACAGCGACAATGGATAAGATAAAGGAAGGTCTAATATCATATCGAGGCAGAGGCCTAATGAGAATAGGCTGAATGTAAAAGAAAGCTCTTAGGCTCTTAGAATATTTTTGGTGGATTGGGTACCTAATTTGTTTATTTTTTAGATAATAAGGCTAACTGGTGTAAGGTGCGTGCAATTTGCACACTTTTGTCCAACCTCTTTGCAGAACAATGGGCGTGATTGATTATGTATACAGGTTGATTTTTGGTCGTCAACGTTCCCGAAAACTACGGAATCTCCTCATCATCACGATCATTTTTCTCCATGGAAACATACCTGGGAAGTGTCTGGTTTCTAAAATATTAGGGTCCAAAGTTGAGTAAATAGACTGCGTTTTTCTGCATAAATGAACATTGACGCGTGTAGCAAGATTTTTTCACAAGAAATAATTAATATCTGTCTATGAAAAAACTAGCATAAACACTGGACACTATAAATTTCGCCCGATCAAGTAGTAATTATTTTTTTTTACATCGTTTCCCAGCCTTTTTTTTTTTGCATAAACTTACTTTATTTAATGTATAGAGTACGTACCCCTCGTTAAGGATGGAAAGGATAAAAAACATCCTGTATAATGATATGTATTATAGAGGTAAGTTGCTGGTGATTAAAAATGATTTTTCACCCAACTTACTTAAGTCTACCAATTTTTAGGTAGACTTAAGTAAGTTGGGTGAAAAATCATTCTATATCTATCTAAATCATATAACTTATTCAGGCGGAACCTGCCCAGGTGTAGAGCTACGAGGGGGTAGGTGCGTAAAGTACCAACCCCACCCGAAATCCCTTAATATGTTACCGGTCAGTATGAAAATAAGTTATTTTCCCGAAAATCATTACATCTAAACTTATTACATCGCTGGTTAGTTCAAATTATTAAAAAATAAAAAAATTGAGCCAGTGATTGTACTCTATCATAATACATAGGCTGCATCTCTTTCTGCATGTCGTAGGTAGAGATTAGAGGCGTTCTCTCAGGCGATGAGTTAATAGGTCATTTGTTTATGATATTGTACTCTATACTAAACGTGACTGTATGAACTTCTTAATGATCCTGCAGTTCTGTCCATCCCATTTTGGAAATACAACTTATATAATATCTATGCTTTATTCCTGGCCTTCCTTGGTAGTGTTCAAACATGTTAACATTCACCTAACACACATAATAAGACGCTGCAGGAATATAAAACGTTTTCCAGATCCTTACCTTAATACCCGAATCCGCAACCTACCTGCAACATACCAAATATTGCACATAAAATTTCCTACCACGTCCGCGTATGTTACGTTACCTGGCGTAACACAAAAACTGAAAAAGGTTCTATTTGCCGGATCAGTTTTCTTGTGTATGATGTATTTTGCCAAATCGTGATGCTAATATGGTTTTACTTGTTATAATGAATGTTATAACGTTAAATAATATTCTTATATTAACAAACTAATTAGTCACAAAAAATTGTATTCGAGATTAGTTTTTTTTACAAGCTTTTATTTAGTTTCACCTGTCCAGTTGTCTGTAACTAAATCTTGCAAGTTAAATTTGATCCATTTCCCGGTTTCCGATCGAGCCGAAATTTTGCAGTCATGCATTTAAATCGGATAACAATGCAATATTATTATGGCATAAAGCTGATCTGATGATGGAGCTGGAAGGTGTGCATAGGAACTCCGTAATTAAACGACGCAACCCCATCTAGTTTTTGCTCGTTTGATTCGTCAGTTCATTTTATTAAGTAACAATAAAAGTTTGCTTTTTTAAAAAGTTTTTTTTTAAGTGAAGTTATTTGTGATATTTCAAGTGATGTTATTTATGATATTTTACCTCTGGCCCTAATGTAAATGTAGGATCTGTATGATCCGTTCTAGCTACCCTACTTTAGGAACACAGTTGTGTGTACATTTATTTAGTACGTTAGTATGTGAAGCGGTGATAGCCCAGTGGTTAAGACCTGTGCACCTTCCAAGCGGGAGGTGTAAGTTCGATCCTGTACAGATTTAAATATTGCAAAATTTTCACTTAGCTCGTGCCTCGGAAAGCACGTAAAACCGTTGGTCCTGCGCCTGATCTCTCTCCGGTTGTGTCGGCTTTCCGTCCCATCGGACTATGACAGTAAGGGAATAGAGAGTGCATCTGTGTTTGCGCACACACTTGTGCACTATAATATCTCCTGCGTACCTGGCCAATCTCCGTAGAGATTGGTCGCCTTGGCCGAAATACGGTCGGAGATCATCATCTTAATGTTAATATCATTAAAGTAAGTACATAAATTGTTTACAAGAGACAAAATATTTATGTGACATATATTTTGGCGAAACATATCACCTTATCTATAAAGATTAACGTATTCTTATACATCTCAACTATACCCTCAAAATTGGTCAGAAGTGGCACCATGTGGTTCTATCGGCCCTTGGTGCTCTGCCTACCCCGTGAGGGATAAAGGCGTGATTATATATATGTATTAACATAATCAGGGGGCATGGTTGTGCCCCGCCAAGACGAATCAAAAACAAAGCGCAATGATATACATACCTTATCTCGAAGCATAATCATTTTTAATTATACTGTACTATTTTTCAGCAAATAAATAATCATTATCAGTTTAAAAACTCTGTAAATAGAATTGTTAAATGAATAAAAAATTCAGTCATTTAAATCTATGCCCATTAATTTGAAATAAAGAACCAATAGAAATGGTTTGCATCGGTTATTAATTATAACAAAGCCGTATTTCGTAAATGAATCACTTAATTAATATCTGGAAAAGTTGCATTTGAATGTGCTCGAATTAAAACCAATTAGGAATTTAGAAACTTTTTAGATCACCATCGACTTATTTCAAGAACATTGACTGACAACAAGTATTTTTAATATAATAAAACTATACCTTTATTCTACGAATTCTAGAAACTTCGATGATAAGTACCTAAAGGCCATTGTTCTACGTTAATTTGTCTGTGGGTTGATTTCGCGGAATATAGGTACATTTATAATCTGATCGCACCAACTATATCAAGTACTTTTTGCATTATAGGTATCACCATTAATAGGTAGGTACATGAATATTATCATGACTTCAATTATTTTATGGAAAAAAATTGGAAGAACCCTTTACATGGATGTAATAACCGTAATGAGCAAATGCTACATTGGTTAGAGCACTAGCACGGAATGCAGAGGTCGTGGGTTCGATTCCATTATTAATAATTTTATCAAATGTTACATTACTAGAGTCAATGTTTATTATGGAGACAGAATACAAAAAAAAACGTTTACTACATGCTTTTAATAGTTTGCCCGAAAACATCAGACTGGAACCCTATTAAACCAATACTTATTACCTAGAGACATTTGAATCTTCCTAATCTGTACTCCTTTTTTTTTACAATTAGCTAGGCAAACATTTGACCGCCATCGTGCCTGATGTTAAGCAAGATGCGGCCTAGGGTGGTACATGTTTGCGTAGAAAGTGCCTATTCACTCTAGCTTTGAAGAAACCAATGTTGTAGTGCTCGGGAAATACATCGGCAGGAAGTGTATTCCACTCCTTAGCTTAAATTAAGTTTATTGAAATGTCAAACCGCGTCAGCACTGTATAATTTTAAAGTTAATAAATATATATATATATATATACAATAATACTTACAGTCGGTAACGTTGATTAGAATCTAGCTTTACTTTCTGACCTTATTGAAACCAATAGTCAACCAATGAAAAATAACCCTATGGCATAGACCTATCGTACTATTTGGCCTCAAGGGGAAACGCAACCTTATGCGGACTGAATTTAACAATATTCTAAAATTATCAGTCTATAGGTATACCCGAGGAGTTTTGGTGTCAGGTAGACATCCGGCCGTAAAACAAACGCCAAGTTCTTGGCAATATGAGTTTCGACAAGAATAATGAGATAAGGGGCGGGAAGTTGAATAAATCCTACTAAAATTGTGAAAATGGACGTTTGGTTGATTCTTAGTCTTTCACGCGAAAACTACCTGAAGGATTTTAAGACGACGAATTTGCAAAAATTGGTGTTAGTTACGTCGATTTTTCTCAGCTATTACAAAACATAGTAAGGAAATATTTGATGACGATAAAAATATATGTTAAAGATACGTCTTTTAAATCAGATTTGTTCATTTTACAGGCAAAACAGAGCAATTCAAGCCTCAATTTTTGTGTCCATAGACATGTCTCAAAACACTCTAAAAACGTGTAATGTGTATGTTTTCATTAAAACGCAAAAATATGTTTTGTCACTTACGCTCTTTTAGTTTAAGCCTAGTCCCCGCTCATATTTGTGTGGAAATAAACTTCCCTCAGTCGGCCTCCGGCTATGAACGTTTTGGATTTTATTATTGAGCAATGCGTCGCTTAAACTTATCATTTCTGTACCTAGCTCATGCATGATCAGAGTGTCAATATTCTACATTGATTGTACCTCATCTTCATCCTTTCTTCATATATTATATTGACAATAAAGTTAGTTGAATTTCATATACCCAATGACTTTACAATGAAATTGAGTTGCATATTCGAATTGTATATCTGATGAATATTGAATTTCTAAGCATGAGAATTATTTCATTGGTAGCTTCAATTTCGTGGACTAATTTGAAATTCTCGCCGCGGACGGGCTTCTAACTTTCTATACCTGGAAGTTTCTTCCGTTCAACTTATGACTAAATCTGATTTGAACTACAAGGTAGGAGGGTAATTGAATTATTAGATAAGCTTACGTCATCGTCAGCCTATTGCAGTCCACTGCTGGACGTAGGCCTCCCCTAGTGTACGCCACATGACTCGATCTCCCGTTTTTGCCATCCAGTCACTACCAGCCGTCGTCTTTAAGTCATCGGTCCATCTGGCCGGAGGGCGCCCAACGCTACACTTGCCGAGGCGCGATCTCCATTTGAGAACCCGTTTACTCCACCGTCCATCGGTTCTACGACAGATGTGACCGGCCCACTGCCACTTCAGTCTGCTACATTTCGAGACTATGTCTGTCATTTTGGTCTTCTACCGGATAATCTCATTTCGGACTTTGTCCATTCGCGAGATTCCGAGCATTGACCTTTCCATAGCTCTGTAGCGTACACTGTAGCGTCTTGAAGACGTCCTCCATTGCGTTGGTGAAGAGTTTCGGGGATATTACGTCACCCTGTCTCACACCTCGGAGTAATTGGATCGGTCTTGTTTGGTGGGTTTGGACTTGAACGGACATGATTGCCATTTGGTAGATATTTCGTAGCACCTCCACATATCGCCAGTCGATATGGCATCGCTGCAAGGATTCCAAAACGGCCCAGGTTTCGATGGAGTCGAAGGCTTTCTCGTAGTCCACAAAAGCCATACATAGCGGTTGGTTATACTTCTCCGACTTCTGTATAACCTGCCGTACAGTATGGATGTGGTCGACGGTGCTGTAGCCTTTGCGAAACCCGGCCTGTTCCGGAGGCTGGAAGGCGTCAAATCTCAATGCCAGACGATTCGTGACGACTCTCGAGAACAGCTTATAGACGTGGCTCAGAAGTGTGATCGGCCTATAGTTTTTGAGGAGCGTTTTGTCTCCCTTCTTGAAAAACAATGCCACCACACCCCTGCTCCACGCCTTCGGAGTAGTTCCATTGGCCAATACGGAGTTAAATAACCTTTTCAGCTCCTCAAAGACTGGTTTTCCCCCAGCCTTAAGGAGCTCACAGGTCACTCCGTCCTCCCCGGGAGCCTTCCCATTCTTAAGCTGTCTGAGAGCCGCCCCGATTTCGTCTATATGTACGTCTGGGAAATCGTCCGTAAAGTGGCGGGAGAGTGGAGCTCTGGGGTCGTCGGGTGGAGGCTTCGGTGCATGCTTACTTAATAACATCGGTTTGGGATGTGGAGGTGGTGAAAATGGAATCGCTTTTGACACAACTGGACCACTAGTTCTTGTTAGGCATTTGTATTCCAATCGCTGCTGTATTAAATTTTGATATCGTGTTCAAGAATTTGTATATATACAGCCGTATATACTGCACGAAATATACAGGGTGTACAGAAGGGATATGTTCAGCAAAATTCTTAAAAATAGAATTCTATACAGAACCTATCCCAAAATTTTATACTTAAAAAAAAGATAGTTTAAAAATAAATAAATACTCGTAATCTTAGTTAGACTTAGAAAATGGGCAAATACCCCCATAGCAGTCTTGTGACGTGCCCTGGGGGAGGCCTACGTCCAGCAGTGGACTGAAACAGGCTGATGATGATGATGATGATAATGAATCTTATAAATGACGAAAAATATTATTTCGAATCTCAAATGTGGATGTTCCCTATAGTCGACTATTTTGATAGTAGGTATTTCGCTTAACAACTCCTTCTGTTAAACTCTGTATATTTCATGCGATCTTCTAAAACTAAAACCATAAAAAATAAACTAAAATACTCAAGAAAAGTATCAAGCCCGGAAAAACCTAAATACCTGTTTTTACCGCTTCGAAGTTGGTGTGTAATATCGAAGGAGCGTTCTTTGCAGTTTAAACATACTAGGGATGTAAAAGTGCCCAACTTTCCTAGCTTGCAACGTTCTCTGATAGCTTATAAATACTAACATGGCAGGCAGTAGTGTCCCTGTGGATTTTATAGATTTTATACTATAAAAGAACGCTGTACCTTATGTAATATCTCCAGGTTGGGCACATGGTGCAAATATTTAAAACTAGCTGACCCGTCAAAATTCGTACCGCCTTATTATTCTCAGTATTTTTCTCTTAATTTCTGAAAATCAAACACCTTTCATTTAAATTTATACAAGCCTAGAAATAACTAACACAGAAAAGACGTTATGCGCGTACTCACATTTCGCCATCTAATTTTTATTAGAATAACGGCACTATTATTGTAAGACTGAGTTTGCAACGAATGTTAGACTAGACAAAGTAACATTATATTTCGATCGATAGAGGTTCGTCATCGAAACGTTTCCAATAGGAAGCCTTCATTTCGCTCGCCAATATCGTGAATTGGGAGTGTTACGATAACGAACGTCAATGCGAAACTATGTAATATGTGTAAATACTCAGTTCTATACTCCGATTTTTTATTATATAAAATGACAGCTACAATTGACTTTATTTTTTTTTATATTGTCAGCTTAGATTAATGATTGGTCATTTACTACGAAATATGATTAAAATTTTATAAAACTGACAGTAGTCATCCTGGCACATTGTTGATAACTAGGTTGTGGAGGTTCGAGTTCGGGTATGACGTGTACGGCATACTATCTGTTGTTGAATTTATGATTAAGCCGAGTCCTTCTACAGAGCGGAGCGAATCAATATTCTAAGCAATAAATGTTAGTTTCAAAATCAGACATGGGAGTTATTCTACAAAATGGACTCTAGTTAGTATTGTATTGCGAAGGTGATGGCGTTTGAGACCCATTTCACGGCTGGCCGTAAATCCGGTATTAGGTACAACATGAATTTTTCAAGAGGACCCGTGTCGAATCCAGTCGGAAGGAGATTTGGACGTGACAAAAGAATAGGGTTATAATAAATCTTTAATGCTCTTTAGTTTGCCATTTTGACGGCCTATAATGATATAGTCCTGGGTTCGAAAGAATAAACGTCGAAGATCGCATGAGAGTTGTGTAGAAATTTGTCCATACTACCTGGAAAAGCAAATATGTGATTAGTGTTTCAAATTTTGTGGAAAGATCCTTGATAGTGAGCTACCTTTTTTATTATATGCCTCTTTTACTAAACTATATTTGCACTTGTTTGATTATGCTTTTCAGATTTAGACCACCTACAATAGCTCTAATGACCTCAGATGTTAAGGTTAAGTTCAAAGGGTCCTAAGTCAAAATAGTAAAAACTAAATTCTCTATTTGTACAAGTTGGTTAAAACTTACTTGTTGGGTTTGTATTTTGGCTTTAACATCTTTTCTGTAAGGGCGTCTTTACACTAGCGTTTCTTAAATAGTACGAATAATCTAATGTAAGTTGATACTTATATTATGAATAGAAAATTATTGCATGTTAAAAACTTCTTTAGGTATTAATTCATCATTTTTCATTTACTTAATTTATAATTCAAAGAGATTGCTTAAAGGTAACATTATACCTATCATCATCAACCGCAGCTACTAGCTACGATTACTAGCGCCTTACAGTATTTTAGCTTTGAAGTAAAAAGTATGTTTTCGAGATATAAAGTACGATAATCTTCCCTCTTACGCTATTGCCTTTTCTCGTGGTCGTCGCAATATGCACTCTTCTACTATTCATCCCTATTATCCGTCATCTCGTTGCTGACTCCCAGTGCATATCCTGTCGCACACAGTCCTTTCAATACTTCTACCACTTTCTCTACAATTATCCACATTCGTGCCCAATGCTCAGTGTAAAATATGCTCCCGTTACTTTACATGTTCATATTATATTAACCAAAATAAAAAATGCTAACATAGGTAAAGACCTTAACTACACCTCTACATAGGCAAAAGCCAACGTGTGTAGAATTTACCGTACCCCATCATTATATTTGGCCCAACGCCGAGAATGCTTGCTTGCGGTCAGTATATTAACAAGAACTTGGCAAGCCCTTAAACATTCGACCCTTAGGCATCTGGAATATCATAAATGTAAACGTTACCCTTAAGGTTTAGCGTCTACTAATAAGTTTTCGTTAGTAGGTACGCTATTTGAACGTAAAGTTTTGGTAGGTAATATATTTCACGTTTAGTTTTGTCACATCAGCCTTTTATATTGCAGTCCACTGCTGGATCTAAGCATACCACAGGATACGCTATAAGGCTACTTCCATCGATGGGATTTGCCCATAGTTACCACGCTGGGCAGGCGGGTTGGTGACCGCAGTGTGATTTTCGGACTATGTTGTCAACACGGGAGGCGCTGCTGCCCACCTCCCGGACACCCCTAATCGCCTCTGACGATACCTACGGGCAGATATGGAGTGGTGTTATTCTACTATGACACCATACGGTACTGTTGCTTGGTCCGCATGAACAATAATTATGGTCCATGTGATTTATGTTTCTAACTATTTAAGTTTTATCAAAAACTGTAATCATCAAAATTTTTCATTTTCACAAACAACATTATTAGGAGAAGCTGTACTATTGAAGTATTTATAATATCACTATTAGATTATATTAATCAGTGGAATTGATACCTTAGGTACTATGTTAAGTCAGCCGATGACAGAATTCCTCCGTGATGGTGATCCTACATAATAATATATTATCCGTGATAACTAATACAATTTGATAGTACCCTTAGGTTTCCTTATAAGATGTTATTATTTTGCTTCTCAGGCAAAATCAGGTACCCTGACTACAAGCGTATGAAGTACCTAAAATAGGTTGACCCGTTTATACCTACTCGTACTGTCATTGATAGTAACGGAGGTATGTAACCAAACATTCGGTTCTTTAAAGATTGCCGATGTGTGTGTAAAATATAAACGAATGAATGTTTGTTTTGTATCTTTATTGTGCTACTACTAAATTTATAACCATAACTAGGGTTAACTGGAAGAGAAGGCTATGTAGCATTAAGTTTACCTGTTATAATATTTTAGTACAATTTCAGAAGTTTCTATCTATCTCTGACATCGTCATCGTCAGTCTCTTGCAGTCCAATGCTGGAATTAGGCCTTCCCCAGAGCACACCAAAAGGCTCGATCTCCCGTTTTTATCAACCGGTCACCATCTATCTATACAATAGTCATTTATATTTTAAAATTGTCAAATCAAAATATTTAAGAGACTAGATACATAGGTATAACAAGTATTCATTTGAAAAAAATATAATTTGTGCTTTCGATGAGCTTTTCGTGCCGTTTTTTTTTTAAATCGAGACGGTCTTTATACTTAGGATCTTTCACATCTCGATATTAATACTTAAATTTAACATAGAGAATGTTACATAAATATTTATTGGGGTCTCTCTTCATCGGTATTGGTAGGGTGACAATATGCTGTAAGGTTTTATTACTACTATACTTATCTATGTATTTATATACCGTTACTTGGTACCCATGACACAAGAACCTTAGGGATCCATGAGACTCAGCTAATGTATTGTAAAGTGTACGAATATTTATTTATTAATTTTATTATGAACGAACTTTTATCTAATTTTGGGCTTGGGAACGAAAGGCATATGTATTTTACAGAAAGTATTGGGCATGAATGTATATAGTTATAGAGGAAGAGGTAAACCTTAGAAGTATTGGATGGACTGTGTGGGAGAGGATAAGCATCTTGCGCCGACCCCGAATGCACAGGGCAGGAAAATGATTATAAGTCATGGGTATATTAGATAGTTTAAATTTAAATAAGTAGTTGTCTATCCTCCCTTCATATACTTTTGGTCTAAATTAAGTTTATTTGAAATTTTGCCAAGAGAAATGGTGGTAAGGGGACAGAGCGGTGACAGAATGGTGACCAAAGGGACACTTCTAGATGGAGCGGCAGACCACCCACCTGATGGCCAGTTGATATCTGAAAAACTGGTAGGCAACAATGATTGGTCCAGGACATAGGATAATGGCGTAGTGAAGAATTAACATATACACTCCACTGGATGCCGAAGGCTGTGTATATATAGATAGTTTAAGGTAATATAGCATTTACTATTAATTTTAGGGAATTTACACATTTAAATAATGACACTTTACTGAAATAGTGAAACAGTAATAATAAAATCATGCGGCCTGTCAAGCCTAATGATGGTTTTGCCATGCTTCACCAGTTCACATTGGTTTCGTCTTTAGGCGACCTTAACTGTTATTAATTGCTTGTTGGTGGCCAAGCTCCGATACGCCAACTTATGCTTGACAAACCGTAACAAATCGCGCCTTGGGGTGGGGACCGTTGCTAAACAAACATTTTGCAAAGATTTTTTTTGTTTAAAATCACCTACTTACTTTTTTGTTTTTTGGTATCGGTTTCGGTAACATATAAAAATGACTATAGACAAATAAGCTTGTATATGTTTTCATGTCGAATAAATGATTTGAATTTGAATTGTAATACACGAAACTCCGAATTCATGGAACCAATATTTTGAAAAGTGTAATTTCTGTACACTTATTCCATAAACTAATTGTTTTAGATTTTGCGAAGATCATTTTGATTACAGTGATAACAAATCAAGGGATTTTAAAGACATTCCCCAGGCTTTAGCCGGCTTTTCACCTGGGACCTTTCGGGTATATTGGTCGGCCTGAGAGCGGCAATTATGCCGCTTTAATGGTTTGTGTCGTGATTGGGATGGATAGGTGTGACGATTCCCGGGAATTTTGATAGGCTCAGTTTAAACCATCTGTAATCTATTATGCCACGTGTTGTTATTTCAATTAGTGTCGTATTCGATTAAATGTTTGGTGGTGGCGACATATATTGGTTGTGTATGTGTTGAGTTTGTTTAAAATAAATATAGAAGAACAATGTTTTTGTTGCATTATTAACTTCATAATGCACTATCAGTTAAAGTTATCAATAAGTTAGCAAAACTCGTACTTTATGACTAACTCAGCTCAACCCTGTTTAATTCTAATATTTAAACCTTTCTAATGGCACAATAGTAAAATTTGGTAATGCTGTTTCCAAAAAAGAATTACATAACGGGCGATATCAATATTAAAGATAAAAAAAACTGATTTTTACGGTTCCTACTTAGGATTATTATTTTTTTACTATTGAACATTAAATTAGAAATATAAACAATCTTTCATGATCAGTTATTATAATTGGCTGTTAGTCTCCAGTAAACCAAATTCATGGTGCCCCTACCAAATGCCTATCTATATGGACATAAAACGGAATCGCCAGCGGCTCGTCTGGCCTACTGTAGGGTACGCGTAGCCAATATCGAACATGTAGCTAATAGGGTCACTATAAAACTGTATGTAGGTATCTAATAATATGGAAGTAGTATTGTAACATGTAAAAGAGGACGTTGAATAGAAAATAATTACATATAAGTACATTATATATGCGCTTCGGCAAGCGTAGTGTTGGACTACCGCCGGCCAGATGCACCGGGATGGATGACGATGGCCTACGTCCAGCAGTGGATTGCAATTGGCTGATGATGATGATACATTTATACGCATGGCTATATATTTTATTACCTTTATACATAGATGATACATTTATAGGGTTATATATTTGCCTGGCTGTCATTTCAACTACGTATTTTTCCACAAAACAATCTTTCCAGACTTTGTACATCTAACTAAGATAAATTACCCTATTATTGAGTTAGCTCATTAAAATCTTATTTCTGTCTGAGTACATCTTATTTCATTTAAGAGGATTTTAGTCTCAATTTACAAATTTCAAGCCCACACTGTCTAATCAGGCATAATAATATAGGTACAAAGTATAAGAGATATACAAAATGCTACACAAAATTTGAGATTCAAAATCACAGATTATTATATTATATTTCCACATGGAGAGTTTGCTAAAGAACTCGCGGTGTTGAGACAATGTAAGATCGTTTGGCATCAAATTAAATTTCGTTGTTCGACCAAATGCCTATTTATCATTAAAAAAATTAACGCGCAGGTATCTAAGTTCAAATAAGTGATCAACTGTAATGGAGAGTTCAAAGTGATCCAAAAAATACAATGTACCTTTTACGAGTAGCATGTCACTTGATCACCCAATATAACCTAACATTGGCGCGGAAAGCAAACATTCTTATTCTCTACTAGTGGAAGCCTGCGACTCCGTCCGTGTGGACTACAGAAAAAAAAATGTCGAAATTATCCGGGATTAAAAAAAATTCCCGAGATATAAAGGGTAGCCTATATGTTAAGTGGGACCTGTCACACGATGTAATTTTTTTTTTATTACTTGTTCGGGCGAAATTTATAGTGTCCGGTGTTTATGCTAGTTTTTTTTCATAGACAGATATTAATTATTTCTTGTGAAAAAATCTTGCTACACGCGTCAATGTGCATTTATGCAGAAAAACGCAGTCTATTTACTCAACTTTGGACCCTAATATTTTGGAAACCGGACACTTCCCAGGTATGCTTCCATGGAGAAAAATGATCGTGATGACGAGGAGATTCCGTAGTTTTCGGGAACGTTGACGACCAAAAATTATCCTGTATATGAAGAAAGTATGTACATAAAAGGCCCTTATTATGACCATTCTACCATCATCCCTTTCTACCCTTATTCAGGGGTTGTTGCCAGCACCTACTTCATATTTTTATTTCATATATCGAGTTTTATGAGCTGCTGATATTTCAGAAAAAAGTGTCGAAAATATTTTTAGTTGTAAACGTAGATATCAGTAGTTACTTCAAATCATGCCAATGTTGTGAATGTTGTTAGCGAAAATCTCACAATCGTAAAAACCGTTGGTGTTATTACAAAACATTTAATAACTTTCAATAAAACGCAGCGTTTAAAAACAACATTTTACAGTAAATTTTTAAAATATCTGTATTGGACAATGTTTAGCTGAAACAAGGCTTAAAACTATGCTATGATAATTTTATTAAAACATAAATAATGCAATTTCAAATATTTTTTGTTTGATTTGTTGTATTGTTATAATACCTATTTAGAACCACGTGGAACTTGATAAGCTAACTGGTAAAAAGTGGGCGTATAATTTGCACACTTTTGCCCAACCTCTTTGGGGGATAATGGACGTAACCATATGTATGTATGATTTGCTAGATTCCTGCAGAAGATTGAGATTAGTCAGAGATGAAATATGAGATCAAGTTACTTAAAAAAATATTTCTAGCGTATTCCAACATGCTTCAAAGAATCATCATCATCATTTACAGCCCTGAGAAGTCCACTGTTGGACATAGGCCTCCCCCAACAACCTCCATTCCGACCGGTCGGAAGCAGCCTGCATCCAACCGACGCCCGCAACCTTGGCCAGGTCATCCGTCCACCTCGCGGGTGGCCTTCCCACGCTGCGCTTGCCGATACGTGGTATCCACTCTAGAACTTTCCGACTCCATCTGCCATCAGTTCTTCGTGCTATGTGCCCTGCCCATTGCCACTTCAGCTTGCTGGACCGTTCAGCTATGTCGGTGATCTTTGTACGTCTGCGGATCTCCTCATTTCTGATTCGATCACGCAGAGAGATCCCAAGCATAGCTCTCTCCATCGCTCGCTGTGCGATCCTGAGCTTCAAAGAATATGTGGCCGCATTTGGAACCAGCGTCATCTACTGCAATCAACGCTCCTTGTCGGAGACCCTCTCTATGGAATTTATGGCATTTATAAAAAGACCTCTGAGGATATAACTCTGATGTTATCCAACCAAGTAAAGTGGGTACCCGAAACAAGGAGTTTAGATTCATTGGACTATATTCAGACCTTAAGTAAAGAGGTAGAGCAGAAGTGGGAAATCGTCGTTGACAAGTCGTCAGATTAGTTAGCTTATTCTGTGTAGCCAGTCATCTAAGTGTGTAGCTAAAGTTTTGGAGGGAAATGGAACACATCGGTTTTAACAGCATATAACTATACTGCGGTTTTCAAAGTAGGTATTTTCTTTTTTTTTTAATTTTTGTGAAACAGATTTTTTAGCTAATTTGTTTTATTCCTATACTAGTGGCCCGCCCTCGCTTCGCTTCGGTACATATCAGTACATTAGCTACAACTTCATATGTAGGTACAGCGGTTTTCGTAAAAATTTGGAACTCCCGTTGGTCCCCTTCCCGTGGGAATTTCTGGAAATCCGTTCTTAGAGCTTCCTCATAGTCCCTAATCCGATTTCAGCTTCGTAAAAATAGCGGTTTTCGTAAAAATTTTAAATTCCCGTTTGTCCCCTTCCTGTGGGAATTTCGGGAAATACGTTTTTAGTCCTCCCTCGCTGTTCCCAATGAACATATTTTATATACCCGATTTCAGCTTCATATGTATAGCGGTTTTCGTAAAAAATATAGAATCCCCGTTAGTCGCCTTCCCGTGGGAATATCGGGGAATTCTTATAGCCTATGTTCATCCAAGTCCAATAAGGATTCTAACGGTGAAAGAATTTTTGAAATCGGTCCAGTAGTTTTGAAGCCTATTCGCTGCAAATAAACAAACAAACATACAAACAAAAAATATAAGTTTGCCTCTTTATAATATCAGTATAGATTCTTAAAATCTTTTATCTTCTTAGGACGTAAGATCTTGGCTCTGCATTGTACATACCGTCCGTCCAAATAAAGTAAGTATTATTTATGATAACACAGCGAATAAAAAAAAAATAGAATCCATTTTAAAACGTCCGAATTTCCAAGCCAAGTTTGATAAAATAATCCAAAATATTGCAAGTTATAATAAAAATATTTATTTGCGATAAAACCTTGATTGTTTTATTTCGAAATTTTACTACATTAAAACTATAAATAAACGTATGTCAATTTTATTTTATGAACAGCGACGGACGTCTAACGCGAATGTGCCCACTATATTAAATCGGATCTCGTAGCATGAACTGCGAAACACGATATGATAAACCGATTTATCGATATTTAGCCTGTCAAAATACGATAAATATAGCCGCCATGTTAAATTTTGTATAGAGACGATACAATATCCTACGATACGATATCTCCGATGCTAGGGGGGCAGAGAGCTAACGACAAATTAGATAAATGACGAAAACTTCAATGAACTTTGTAAAGGCGTAGAGCTTGATCTCTTCAATACCAGTTTTAACATAGCGAGGCGTGTGCTTAGTGAAATTTTTTTCCGTCAAAAAGTTTTGAATATAAAAAATAAATAAAAAAATAGAATAAAATGATCCTGATCTTACAAAGAGTACGAGGTATTAAAAGAACAAAGTTGTCTTCTTACACCCAGTATGTTTGTTATTGATAAGCTTTTTTATAAATGAAATTGTATTAGGCGTTACAATTCGGAAGTTCAAACATTCACTATGGGTGCGCCCACCACCGGGCCCTACACCCTCCACTGACCCTCGGATCTGATAACTCATAATTGCGACAACAGGCACTTGCACTAACTACAATCGCCATGAGAAACCAGACCCGAGCACCTAGCATGCAAGACGATACATTGCACTATTCAAAAAAAAAAAGGGGGTTTTAGAGGTTCATAATAAAAACCTCTAAAACCCCTTTTTTTTTGGTTTTAGAGGTTCACAATAATTAGTGATTTACTAATTTCTATAATCCTGAGGATGCCACGGTTGTTGGCGAAACATATGTAGATTATTTATCTACTTTTTGATTTCGGAATAGTGCAATGTATCGTCTTGCATGCTAGGTGCTCGGGTCTGGTTTCTCATGGCGATTGTAGTTAGTGCAAGTGCCTGTTGTCGCAATTATGATTTATCAGATCCGAGGGTCAGTGGAGGGTGTAGGGCCCGGTGGTGGGCGCACGCATAGTGATTGATAAGCTTGTTAAGTTTTGTGGAACTCTGATGTACGAGTACATTGTGTGTGCATTAGTGCCTGAATAGCTCTCACAATTAGTGTGGACCTGTTATTGGCTTTATGTGTCTACAATTTTAACTATAATTATAAACAGCTGTTGGTCTTCCTGAAATTGTAAATGAAATAAAAAAATAAAATAAACAATTTCTGATAATCAGCATCTAATGGCTGGTCGCGGATTTGCGTTAATTAAAAAACATACAATGAGCATAGCATTATTCTTTATTATAGGTACATATCGAGGGGTAATAGGCTAATTGGGTTAAGCGCCACTTTGGCCGAAATTGAGTTATATATATATTCGGAATCAGCGAATTTTTCTGCGTCGATTGAGCCGGGTTTCACGGCGATTTGAGTACTTTTTTGGCGCTTATACCAATCGAAGATTCAGCCCCATTTCTAAAAAGTGATGGCTTAAGCGACGTAAATTGTCGATGTTTCAAGGATGGTGGACTTTGTGCCATTTAACGAACTATTGAGATGTCGCTTATGCTTTTATTCCTTGACCAAAAATAGAAACGTATGGCGAATTACTCGTTATTCCTGTATGTAAATATTACGCCGATAGTGCGTTGTATCACTTAGCCTCACTCAGAATGTGCAGGGCTGTGTCGCTTAAAGCATTTAGTCTCACGCCAAATTCAATAAAGCAAGTCGCTTAAACCATTTAGCCTCACTCCCAATTATAAGAGACATGTCGCTTAATGCATTTAGTCACATCCGAAAATTTTATATTTATGGCGCTTAAATCAATTGACATCTATCTCGAATAATTTTAGATAGTCTCTTATTTCAATATTACCTAACCTTTTGCTTTGAGTAATGTCGTTTATGACAAAGTTGTTAAAAACATGTAAGAATTGAATCATTTTTCCTTAAACATAATAAAAAGACAATGGTGGTTAACCTATTTTTGTTTTCTATGAAGTCATGTACCCCATGGTTAATACAATAAAAGTTCTTTCATTTCACTGTTAACATTAAATACTTTATACTACACCATACGACGCGGGCGCTTGTGCCGTTTGCAGGTCGGGGGGGTGGCGACTTTTTCAGTCAGTTGATCGCGAGACGTGAGTGTAGTTGGGCGTGTGCGTGTCACTGCGACAGGCTCGTGTAACGCAGAAACGCAATTTTAATGTAAGTATAGTATTCTTTTGACTTTTTGGTATAATAATTTAGACAAAGATAGTTCTAACCTCTAACGAAAACTTGTTTGTAAGCTTAACCAAATATATAAACCAAACGAAAGTCGGGTCACAGTTTACGAAACATGCGATTTTGGAAAGAAACCATAATTTGTGCATTATCTATAAACCTTATTTATTACGTAATGAAGTGTATCTATTGTTTGTTTCGTCTTTTTCAGATAAGTGATTATGGAGTCAGAACGGAAAAAATATTATAAACATAGGGTTAAGAGCCTATCAACGCCTAAATTAGATGAGAATAATGTGGAGGAATTCAAAGAAAACTCTATGCCTAGTAACTCAAATATGTCTATCAGGAATAGTTTGAACTCTGAAAGTAATAATGTCACCGTTTTAGGAAGTCGTTCTTATCATAGACAAAATCAAAATCTGCTTATTGTAAATAATTTGAATGAGAATCAAAAAGTGTCTATGGAAGATAATTTCAGTCGGAGGCAATGTGAGGATGTCTTATACCAACAAACAGTTGTCGATATGGTACGTTAAATCTTAGTAATTATAATTTACTTAGATGCTTTTTAGGGTTCCATATTCAAAAGATAAACGGTATCCTATAACTAAGACTTCGCTGCCTGTCCGTCTGTCTATCTGTTACCAGGCTGTATCTGGTAACCGCCATAGTTCTTTCTCAAAATTCTTAGTTGACTTTTTATTTTAATAATAAATATTCACTTATTTAATCCCATACAAAAACTAAATATCGTCATGTCTGTCTGTCTGTCCGTATGTCACAGCCAATTTTCTCTGAAACTGTAAATAGATGTATTCTGTGAACCGCATTAAAATTTCACACAAAAATACAAAAAAGATAGGTAATTTTGCGGGGTTCCCCATACTTTGAACTGAAAATAAAATAAATTATGATACTTCTTCAAAAATGTTGAGGTTTCTTAAAATTTTTTTTTCTAAAAACCTTGAGCGAAAGACTTCCAAATTACTGAAAGATGAATTTAAATTGCCTACATCAATATTTTATTTCATAGAAGCAGAACAAAGAAAATGTAGAAATCATGGAAGATAATAGGAATCAAAATGCAGCATGTCGTGAAATTATTCACGATATTGAAATTAATATTGAAATTGAAGAAAATCAAGTAAGCAAGCAGTTTACTATATTTATCTATAAGCTGAAAAGATTGTCCAGTTATATAAGTTAAGCAACTTCTTTATATTTTAGGATGACAAAGACTTTGAAAAGATGCAACCGATTGAAATGATAACCACTAAAGGAAACAACGATTATTATTATATAGAAGAAAACCATAATGAAACAGAAAAAATACAAGAAAAACGTGATGAAGAAAAACTACAGAAACAAATACAGCAAGAAGAAATATCTGTGGAAGAAAATAACTTAGAAGATCAATTACAAGCCACACTGACAGAAGAAATACCAGAACAAGAAATGGAGGTATTGCGAAAATCTTTACAAGACGATGAAGATTCAGGTAATAAAGATTTAGCCAGTGATACTATTGTTACAAAAAATACACATAAACGGGCTAGCTGTGTCATTAAAAAATGTCATATTGATTTCCTATCAGAAGATGAAGATTTTGTGTGGGACTCTACATCATGGAAAGACACTGGTGATGATTCGTCATCAGATGATGAGAATAAAAGAAAAAAGAGAAGAAAACATCAGAAAAAAATCACAGCGGTAGACGGAAAAGTAGGGGACGTAGGGTTAAAAAAACAACGAGGAAACAAAAGAAATATTCGTAGGGACTCAAGAAATAAAGGGAAAAAGTACATAAAAAAAAGTGGTGAAGAGGTTAATGAAAAACAAGTAAAACCAAATCCATGTGTAGATAATAAGTGTAGAAATAAGTGTGGAGAAATTACAGAAGAAAAAAGAAAAGATTTATTCTCATATTTTTGGAATCTAACAAACCAAACAAAAAGGGAATGGCTGGTAACTATGTCAACAAAACAAGTTATTAAAAGAAAACGATCAAAATCATCTAGTTACAGATCTAATACTTATAATTATTTTATCAATGAGGGAGAAGGTCGACGACAAGTATGCTTAAAGTTTTTATTAAATACCTTAGACATTTCACATCGCTTTGTAAATTACACCTTAAATAACGCAACATTTGGGATGTCCAAAGCTGATGCCAGGGGTCACGCAATTCCTACCAACAAAACCACTAGTGTAGTGAAGGAATCTGCAATAAACTTTATTAAGGATTTGCCAGCACTTCCATCGCATTACAGCCGAAAAGACTCTACGAAGCTGTATCTTCCTACAGAATACAAAAACATAAAAAATATTTATCGCGTATATAAAGAGGAACGCATAGGTAAAGGAATTGACGTCGTTAGTGAAAAAATTTTTCGTGATATTTTTAATACAGATTTCAACATTGGTTTTCATATTCCTAAAAAAGACAAATGTGTGAAATGTTTGCGATATGAAGGGAAAAATGTAACAGAGTTTCCTGAATTAGTAGCTCATTTAGAGGAAAAGGATGCATCTAAACACCGGCTTGAATGTCATAGACAAATGGGAAAAGAGAATCCTTCTATTTTATGCACGTCATTTGATCTTCAGAAAGTGTTGAACACGCCACACGGAAATAGCATTCTTTTATTTTATACTCGGAAGTATGCTGTATATAACTTGTGTTTTTATGAAAGCATCACGAGAAATGGATATTGCTATGTGTGGGGGGAAACTGAAGGAAAGAGGGGTGGCATAGAAGTTTCCACGATTCTCCAAAAATACATCCATGAGGTTGATTCTCGTAACTCAATAAGAAGTCTGATTATGTACTCAGACTGCTGCCCAGGGCAAAACCGCAACCGAATCGTTTTAGCTGCCGTACACAATGCCCTGTTGCAGTCTAAAAATCTTGAGACAATCCAAATGAACTACCTTTTACCTGGGCATACTGAAATGACAGTTGATAGCATGCATTCAACAATAGAAAGTTCTATTCGAAATACTACTGTTTGGGCCCCATCACAGTGGCAAACTATCTGTCAACTTGCTCGCAAGGAACCAGCACCATACTCCGTGGAAAGTCTACATCACAGCGATTTTAAAAGTTTTGACGAATTTTCTGACAAATATTTTAAAGGGAATTTGGTAGGTAAAATAAACAAAATACGAATTGCAACATTCAATAATTCCAGTCCAAACATAATGAAAATAAAATTCAGCATGCAGTGGAAGAAATCGTTCAGATTTTTGGAAGGCCTAAAGTTTTGAATTCTAAATATAAGAGCTCTTTACCTATTACAAAGGCCAAATACAGTGATCTTATAAAGCTATGTGACACACATGTGATACCAAGAATTTTTCATGAGGAATATCATAAATTTCAAACTTTTAATGGTAGAGACGAATTACTAGATACAGATTTAGAAGGCGAAGAGGAAATAAAATAAATATTAAAATGTTGTTTTAGAAGTAACTGCTTTCTTATTTATTTAGAAGATAAAGTTACGAAAGGGGTTGATTAAAATTTTTTTTATTATGATGATAAAAGTTAAAAAAATTGTTACTTTAAAAATTAGAAATTACTGTGAAATTATCTGATTAGTATTTTAAAATGAGTAAAACTGTGATTTAATGATTATTGTAATTAAGACTAGATATTAGTAATAAGTATTACTTATGTAAAACTTGATTTCAGGGTATTTTATTGCTATCATGGACGCCGCGTTATTGTTAATTTCTTCGAGGAGAAAAATATTTTATGTTTTGTTAAAATTTTAAACTGCCTATTGTTTATCTTGATCACCGTCACGTTGCTTATCTTAAAATTTTCGTTATTTTTTATTATTTTGTTAATTTTCCTTACATATTTTATTATCTTAAATACAAAGTTAGAAGTTTTGTTTTGTTTTTTATTGTTTCCTAAAAAGGTTTTGTGATTTGTATATTTGTTTGTGTTACGAATTATAAAGATGGGTAAATTAATGTTATTATGTTATATTATAATTAATAAAACAGCAATTTTTGATTATTAGTTGTTTTTTTATCATGAATATCTCTTAAGATTACTATAATTATTACTTTGCTCAGTTTTTGAAGATGTGATAAACGCCATACCTATGAAAGCTTCCTCTAATACGTGGACTTAGACCAAAGCTAAATATGTTCCGATGGTCACTTAGGCCATTTTACCTAGCATCACATGAAATGATAACTGACTCTTGGTACATTTAGTCGCTATCTGATATTATTTGGATAAGGCGGTTGATGCATTTAGCTTGTTGCTATTTGAGCAATACTAAGTCGCTTGAATCATTTAGCCTCTCCCAAATAGACGACAACGTTGGCGCTTGAATCTTTTATCCCTACCCTAAATAAAACTGATTATGTGTCATTTTGCAATAAGCGACATCTATTTTCTAAAATAAGGACATTATTAACTTGGTTATTAATATAGAAGATGCGTATTTTATTTCTTTATCCATAAATATCAGGTTTATCTCGATAGGACAACAAACAAAAAAGTTATGAATTTTTTTCGAAAATTTGAAACTTTAAATCGCTCTCCTGTAAAGTTGTATAAATGGCGCTTAGCCCAATTAGCCTATTACCCCTCGATATGATATAACAGTTAATACAGAGAAATTTACAAAAGCATGCCATGTAGGTGTGCTAATCTCTTCAAGAAATCACTTCCATAACATAATGTTACGGAAGTGTATTATCTTACAAATCATTTTCAAGATTCTTTCAAGTGTTCCTATCACAGGGCCCTTCCTAGACCCTCGAATCAGAAAATTTGTGATTCCAATCATAGGCAACTACAGTCGAAATGACATATCGCACAATAAGGTCTCTTTTATTTGCTATAAATTTTAGAGAAATCCTTACTTTTCCCTTTTTTTTTCAAATACTTACCTCTCACAATATAAAAGTACACATGTTCAAGGTGCACAAAATCCCATAAAAATTCGCTAGTGTCTATATAATTCTAACCATGCGTCATATATTAAATTTAGTTCCCTCAAAATCCGTGGGACTTTAAACAATCCGGTGCGGCAGTTCCAGCCTCTAATTACAAATTAGTGCACAGCCGCACTTCCCTATTCGCTGTCAAAAACGCAGCGAACTGTAACTTTGGATGGTGTTATACACACTTTTTTACCCCGGGTAGTCGGGGGTAAATCTACTTTTACCCGGAAACCTACTTTTACCTGGAAATGCCGACTGTACCTAGTGTTCAGGGTCCCTATTAGATACCACGGGATCTAAGCCTACTCGTAGTGCCTCTGCATAATAACAAACTAGGCTCTAGCCACCCGCCCCCTGATTACCTAATTTGCAATAGCAAAGCCGAAGCGATGCGATAGCGTAAATTGTACAATATTCGCCTTGAACTGTCAAAGTTCCTTTGAAATTCATTTTACGTAATACGAATTTGACAAGTAATCAGCGATTTATGTACAACTTTCGCTATCACTTTGCTTTTGCTAGTTAGGTAATAAGGGGGCCGCACTGGACCAGCATGGCGGGTTACGGTTCAAACAGCCTGCATCCGACCGTATATTTGTACCTATATATATAGATAGATAGAACATTCTTTATTGCACTATAAAGTTATACAAAGGCGAACTTAATGTTACATAGCATTCTCTTCCAGTTAACCAGTACTCGTGGAGAACAATTTGAAGGTAGTGCCCAAATATACAATATCTGCTTTTTAAAATAAAACTTGTATATTATTTTCTTTTTGTGTGGCCATAATTCCAATACATAAACACATGGCTGTGTTCTCGAAGTAGAGTAACCAGAACTGCAGAATCAAGAAGGACATATTCTATTTATGGTCGGAAAATATCTTATCCTTAACTAGTCTACTATAGACAACGCAAACGGAAAAAGACATAAAAGTATTCTTAGAAATGACTCCCCTGGCACTAGTTACGTTTCTCTTCGTCTTAACTCAATTTTCGTAGAAACCCGTGAAATATACGTTTAATATAGGTACCTGCACATAAACGACAACACGTATCGCTATATAAAAACTTAAAATAATATTCAATAGGGCTGATATGTTCACACCGTGATCAAAGCTCTTAAATAAATCAAAAAAGAAATTTATTCAAACAAACTTTTTTGAAGTCAAAGCTAAAATATAAAAAGGCCTTAAACGACATTTATAGGTACATACTTTATAAGCGTTTGCGAAACTGGCTCATTAGCGCATACCCCCGACATAACCTCACACGTCAGGTCGCTGTTACTCTCAGTCCGTACAACCTAATTAAAATATTTCGCTTGCTTAAAAGTCCATGTGTAGCACGGCCTTAATTACGGGCCTTGCTTTCGTAACCGAAAAATATGAGTGACCACAGATTTAGTATTTATTTTACAATGCCAAGCAGCCAAGTGTGTGAGAGAAATAAAATTGGAGTTAATATTAATCTTCACATATACACACACAGCTGTGTTCCCAAAATGGTGTAGCCAGAACTGTGGGATCATAAACAAGGTCCCACAGCCACGTTTTTAGTATAGCGGGGACAGATGTACAAGCCAGGGGTCGGTTCATATCTGACGGAAGATGCGTCGAGCGTATCTCCAGGTACAGGCAAACGTACGCTCAATGCACTAATGTATCATCGGTTGAGTGTGAACGGTTGAATGTTTTTCTATACATTTTGTCTGTTCTGGGGTTATGCGACCGATAATACGCGACGCATGTTCCGTCAGATATGAACCGAACCTAAGTCACATTTTCTTGAAGCCCTTCATCGTTTTTTAACCATCATGACTAGAATTTGGACTATACTACGTTATAGATAAATATCTAATCTTTTATATTATTACTCAGCATTCAAAATATATGAAAAGGACCATAAGACTTAGGTCGCACTACGGCAAAACCGCCGCGTATTTTAACCGCCTGATTTTGTTATCTCGGAAGACGAAGTGCCTTTGTTGCGGCTGAGCGAAACTAATGGAAGCGGCCGCACTGACGGGTTTGTTCAGTCATACTCACAATATCAGGCGGTTAAAATCCGCAGCGGTTTTGCCATAGTGCGGCCTAAATGTTTTGTGAACTCTATTAAAATTAATTTGGTTTGTAGTTATTCTGCATATTCATCTCTATGGCAACACACCTTAAACCGTAATAACAATTTCGTAAACCACGTCGACTGCAAGAAAATAATTAATCCCAATTTATTTCCCACCTTTCCAATTTCCACAATTGACCAAGTTTCGCTAAATTTAATTTTTAATACACTCAATTAAGTTTTGCAATTTAATTTTGTACCAACCTCGTTAAAACCGATTTTAAATGGCAAAATTCGAAATGGAAAAGAAAGATTATTAGTAGTTTATGGAACTTGAAGACTTAGACAATGTAACATTATGAGCGACAGCGGAGTTCGGAAAGTAATCGAAACATTTCCTTCAAACGGAAGCCTTCATTTCTTGCGTTCGTTACATGACGTAATGAAGTCTAACTGCGCTATGTGGAAAAGATGCAATAATTTTACGAACTTCGCTATCTCCCAAAGAAATTGTAACATCATCTAACTAACCCCAGATCCATGTTCATTGACTCAGTATGTATCTGTTTTAATATTCTATTATTAATAATAATTGTAAAGTCGATTAGATTTCTTGAGTTTTCTGTCTCTGTTAAATTAATTTTCAATCCAACATTTCAATGTTGTTCATTTATAATGGAATCCAAAAAACACATTTTTTAAAAAGAAAAAGATTAGTAAGTTAGTCTATTTAAAAATAAATATTTCAACACAATTTTGTTTGAATGATAAAACAGCGTATACAACGAGGGGGTTAGTATTCTAGCAAATGCCAGCTAGTGAAAAGGCATTTACAATTTTAGTATGTTGTGAGTTGTGAAGCTTAAAAGCATTAACAGAACAGCATAAATTCATTATATTTTTTTCGTTAAATTAAAAAGTTCCCTCTGCCCAAAACACAACTCCTATAAACTTCCCCGTAAAAAAACTTTGTTCACAAACGAATCATAAAACTAAAAAATTTTAACACTTCGCTAATTATTCGTAATAACGTAACAATGCAACTAAATACCACAGTATTTATGAAGTTAAAAAACCAACACTTTAGCAGAGGTACCAGCCATTTTCAACTGTAAAGCTAATAGGATAGAGGTATTCCGTTTTGTCGGAAAGAGTTTGTGTAACGCAGACAGAAGTTTGCAGAAACTTGTACATTGTAAACTACTAACATAGAACACCTAAGCTATTAATTAGTCTGTTATTTGATTACAGACAACAAATTAATTACAATGTTCGTGTTTACTTACAACTATTCGAAGACCAAAATAGTTTGCGTGTCTATTTATAATTTTGATAGGAACGTATCATTTGATTAAGGGCCGATTAATACAAGAGAGTTTATCTGAAGAATTAATTTGATGATGTCTTTCTCTAAAACTTGCTCAAGTAAGAGCAATCATCAAATATATCCTTCAGGTAGGCTATCTGACTATTAGAAAAAACGGATCTCAAATTCACAAAAGCATCGAACAATGTTTAAATGTTTAAATACTACATGTTTAAATTTTTATTTTTCGGGTTAGTACTCGATTCGCACGAAATTTGTTCGGACGAACGTGCCAATAGCCCCCTTTCTAAAATAAAATAATATTATTTTAGTAGGTGTTTCGCCCGAATGTATTGTAAACTACATTATAATATGTACTAAGTTTACAATACATTTGGGCAAAACGCCTACTAAAATAATATTCTTTTAGATAGGGGGCGATTGGCACGTTCCACAGTGGTTCCAATGTATGGGAGGTGCTGGACATTCGCATCCAAAAAATAAAATTGGTGAATCTTGAGAAACTAATTATGCCATCTTGTTTGGTAGATCAATGTCTTTGAAAGTTATTATTTAAAGTTTTTTTGTAACTGTTATATTTGAGGAGATAATTGAGAAATAGTATCTTCTTACTATGGAAATGGTCAAACTTACTTACATATCTCTTGATTCCGGCCTCGTTTCAAGTTGCGGTCTTCGGTATTGTGTTTATATTTGAGAGAACTACAATTAATGCTAACACACATAGTGCGCCAAACGTGCACTTTCTGCGGTACATAGAGATGTCTATTTTTATATACGAAAAAGTTCCATACTGAACACTACAATGAAAGTGATCTTGTAATTTTGATTTTTGACATGTCCAAAATGTAGGTCAAATGGTTTGAGAACTAAATTACACTAAAATTGTTAGTGGTAGTATTTATTTAATAAAATTCAAAAAATACGAAAAGCACAACATGCATTATAAATCTATAAAATAGTACAGATAAATTTAACTAAAAATGTCTATAAACACAGAGAGAAAGACCCTAGTTACAAGAATGAGATCTTTTTATTAAACTGTAATAAAAAATTTATTTATTTATATTTATTTTAATTAAAATTTTAATTTATTTATGAATCGTCTTCACAATCATCATCGATCAATTCTGATGCGGAGTCTATTTCGATTAACTCGTTTATATCGACAAAATTAAATTTACCTGTCTCGGATATAATCAGTTCATAAAATTCTGAGAAACAAGATTTTTTAATAAATTTGTTATACATTGGGCGAATACTTGTAAGAACCGGATCAGAAGATAATAAAAGATTGTGTAGTACATCTTCATTACACGAGACACTGCTATGTTTTCTTGAATGTCCTTCGCGGTACTTTCTAAATTCTTTATTTCGTGCCTCCGAGGCTTCTTCGGACAAAAAGCCGATAGGCATCATTGAAAAGTTCTCAATGACATCTGGCCCATGGACCAGCAATTTGTGGAGACTAGACGGCATATAAAACCATGGATATAATTCCACGTAGAGCAAAGTAGTGTCATTACAGAACATACGAAATTTGTCAATGTCGAGTTTCTCTCCTGAAGATATACACTGTAAAATGACAGCTAGCCTTCTTAAAAGTCTCGCATCTAATCCGGTTAATTCAGCAGATTTTTCTGGGTTTTCAAAAAACCTTCTAGCACAATTACCGGTGTTGGTGGTTCCACTCCCTTGCTTGACAACATCAAGACGCATTCCAGTTTCTTTTTTGAAGTTTTCTTGAATTGCTGATTTTCTTTCAGCAACATTCTTCTTTGCTTCATCACCTCTAGCTTGCCATGATTTTATGTCTAATCTATATGCGATGTGAAGACAACACTCCATGGTCCGGATCCATGCATGGAGCGAGCTAAGTCCGTATTTAAACATGTCTTCGTGCACTGGCTTGCTTCTTACTTTACTAATGTCGTTCATCTCATTTGGACGCGCTTTGCAAATGTCGCACACTGATGCTGCTGTGCCTGATATGTATGAGTGAATCTTACCATCTATCATCGTCAAATGCAACTGGTGCTTTACACTTACGTCATCGCTCTTAGTAGGTTGCAGAAGCTTAATCTCTTCTTCGAATTCAGACATCTCCATTTGAACATTTTCTTTTGTTTCTTTGATGAACTTGATTAGGATTGGTCGACAAAGAGATGTTGACGAGGGCCGCTCATTTTCCCAAATTATTTGGCCAGTTTCGGATGTGAGCCGGATTGGTACAAGACTTGCAACAAATACACTGGCGAAATTCGTTTCCTCAGTTTCACTTGTTTTCTGGTGGTAAACACTTTGATCCGAAGCACCGTCAAAGCCCCATTTGCTCACGAGCACCAGGTTTTTCTCCTCAGTGGTAGAGAGGTTTGGGTTTGTAGAAGTCTTGTCGTAGTAAGGTCTAGCAACGCTTGCAATTTGATTTTAGCAGAGTGTTCAGTAATTGTAACGTCTTCTTGTTTTGGGTAACATTTCTTTTTTTCTTTCAGAAGCATGTAATAACTGGGATATTGAGCTACTCCTTCTTTAGCATGAAAATCCCGTAAAGTCATATAACGCCATTTTGAAAGGTTCATCGACACAAACAAAGCTAGGGCCTTTAGTGGAGATATACATTTATCTGAATCTGTGGTACTCCGTCCGCCAATGAAATCTTTGATCTTAGAAGCTTCTGTAGGATTTTCCATTAAAAACTTCATAATATCAGCTACATAATTTTCCCCTGCAGCCCTAAGACTGCTTTGTGCAGAAAACATAATCTCGTCAGTGCTGCTAGATGCCCTAAGTACTTCAGTGCGTCTTTTCTTTTGACGAGGACTTAAATCTTCAAAGGGCTTACGAGGAGAGACATGAGTACACGTAGAGGCATCGGATTTAGAAGGTAAATTCGTCTGCTCAGTAGTTTCTTCTTCTATTGCGTTCGTAGGTAATACTTGTAAAGGCAAATTATTTTCCTTTAGGGAATCCGGCCACTGGACTTCAGACTGCAACCACTCTGAGTGTTTATTTAGAAACTTCCTTCGCTTCTTCCAGCTTGAGACCATTTAGGATAGATCCGGTAGCAAAATCGACGACACCAGTTCTTTAAGTCTTCTTCGGCACCTTCACAAAGAGAAACGTTGCAATTCGTTTTAAGGACACCGAATAGATGATCAAAGTCACGTAGATCATTGTGTTTGCGTAAAGCGCAATAAAGGTCAAGATTTGTAACAAATCCACGGAAAGACATATTTATTAGAACGAAATAGAAATCAAAACTGATGTAAAATAAAGGATTACCAACCAATTTATACTACACTACCCTCATTACTGCGTACTGCGTACAATTGTTATTCTTGTAATGTTTTAGTACTAATGATTTCAATTAATAATCACCTGCATCAAATAATTGTTGAAAATGCTAAAAATTACTCTAAGAATGACATCTGTAATTGATAGAAAACTATGCTAATGACTACTGTCTTAATGATAATGCAATAATTCATTAATTAATTATTTAACAGTCTAAGACCGTCTGTGATCGATCGTGCCCTCGTTTGCAAATTAATTTAATTTAATTATTATTTTTTTATTTCTGCAACATCATTTATCGATACGCATATTTAGAGGGGCCCTTATTCCTCTATGATTTTAACAGAAAATTGTAAGATCCTTGTCATTGTAGTATATTATAATATAAAAATCAAACATTTCTATGTACCGCAGAAAGTGCACGTTTGGCGCACTATGTGTGTTAGCATTAATTGTAGTTCTCTCAAATATAAACACAATACCGAAGACCGCAACTTGAAACGAGGCCGGAATCAAGAGATATGTAAGTAAGTTTGACCATTTCCATAGTAAGAAAACACTATTTCTCAATTATCTCCTCAAATATAACAGTTACAAAAAAACTTTAAATAATAACTTTCAAAGACATTGATCTACCAAACAAGATGGCATAATTCGTTTCTCAAGATTCACCAATTTTATTTTTTGGATGCGAATGTCCAGCACCTCCCATACATTGGAACCACTGTGCGTTCGTGCGAATGAATTTCGTGCGAATCGACTACTAACCCTTTACTTCACAAAATGCTATCAATTATCTATAACAGATAAACCTAAAACAGAATTACCGAACGCAATCGTAAAAGTCTCGAATTCCATTTAAAACTCCATTCGGGAGCACACAAATTAATTTTCGCTTCAATCACAAAGGCTGACGAATGTTGGTAGAACTAAATAGAGTTAATAAAACAATGTTAAAGTAACATGGACACTAGCGCCAGTTCCAAAGGACAACAGAATTAGAACACAAATAAAACCGTACATACGTTGGGCTATAATTTAATTGCTACAGTTTTGAGGCCACCTGCACTGAGCCAGTTAAAACGGTCATTTTTCAACCCTAAGACCATGGACATAAAGTTACTAGATGGTGCTCCGAAAGCCTACTTTAGAGAAAGTAAAGTAAAAGTTTTACTTATTTAAAAGGCATTTATTTCGATAGTCTTATTTCGATTAGCCGTTAGTTATTAGGTTTTCATGTTAAAATTTTATGGTGTTGATAAATCTTATAAGTTAAATAAATAATATTCTGAAGATGAGAGGTTAAATAACAGCTTTTTACTAAATGCACAAGAATTTATACACACACATACTTATATAGAATATTTTACACATTTGCCTGTCTGTTTGTAGATAATGATTAGTCTTTTGAACTGACGATATTGACGATATTTTCACTGCTGATGTAATAAAATGTTAGGCTACCTTGATTTCCGAAATTTCCACGGAAAATAACAAGAATTCTAAAGTTCACGCAGAAGACGTCATAGGCCGCTAGTGTACAAAGAATTTTGTGATATTCAGTCCAGTTAATTTAGTTCTGTTACCCACACGGCGAGTACCTTTATGTAGGTTTCCAAAGGGTTGGAAACAGGTGCGTGCTCGATGATTTATGAGCTAAGAAGAGCAGCCTCAGATTTATCACTTTGTGAAAAGAAACGATGGCACGGACGTGCTTAGTACAAAAACATGTTTTAAGTACCTGCGCGGTATGTATGTTACTCGTATGTCTTTCTTTGATGCGACGTTTCAGGGTTGCAGAGAAACGCAAATGGGTAAAACTCCTGTGATCTCTGGTAGGTTTCTGATACATCATAAGGAAGATCCGGCAGTTTAACATAATCATCGCCTGAGAGAATACCCAAGTTCCTTAGTCGACTTTACTAAATGCACGGAAGCAGATGAAGCTGATGTATTTTAGTTCCGGCTACCCCGTTTCGGGAGCGTGGGCGTGTATGTGTTTATCCAATAAAACATTTATAACCCAATTAGACTTCGTATGGATACAATAGGAAAGATAAATATTTTGCCTAAGACTAATTTGTTGCTAAAAGGGTTCAAAGTTCACTTGAGTTCAATAAGCACTTTCAAGTTCGTGAACCTATTAGTACATATAAATTTTGGAATAAATATAATAATACCTACTATTAATTTTCAAATCAATACTTTGTTCGTTGAATTGACTCCTTTTTTACATAGTCCAGTCAGGAAACTTATATGATTTAAAAACACTTTTTCGTAAAATAGGTAGTCTCAAAGACCTTTCATTACACCTTTTGCTTAGTCTACTTTCTACTAGTCTAATTTCTACAAATATAATTAACTTAAGCTACATTGCAAGCAAGTATGATTATTGTATGAAGTATGAATCATCCAAACAAACATTCTCGCCAACTTTCTTGATGGTAAGGAACTAGTTACTACTTTAACATAAGATAAAAAGTTTTTACAGTTATAAAAAAATGTACTGTCACAATATTTATGTCACAACTTTCAAACGTCAAAAAACGCAACAAAACTTTGTAAAATCGTTTTAAACTATACTAATTTTACTGCTAATACAAATGTTTCACCGCTATTAATGGAAGATACAGATAAAAATAAAAAAGATGAAAAGGAATTAAGCATAGAAGATAATAAAGAGAAACCTGAAACGGCAATACGGAAGAATGTTGGGAATAACTTAGACGTGGCGGGACCTTCGGGGGCATTGTCATTACCTGGCGCGATACCAGAAGTACCAAGACAGGTACACCAACTAAAGCCTGGACTATCGAAATCTGAACATAACATACGACACATTATAACAAGCAAAGATGTTGCCAATGCATTAAAGCTCACATCTTTTAGCTATGGCACAGCTAACCAAGGTTTCACCAACTTACACCTGAATGAACTAAAAATTCCAATGTTAGAGAACGTTAACATCACACACAATGAAGATGCAGGCAGTTTTATGGATTTCAAGAATTTTATAGCGACTTGTTTTAAAATTGACAAAGATTTTTCGAGCCCTCCTATTGTTCCAGTCACTGCGGAAGTTAAAGAAATCCAGGCTCCAAGCAATATAGCTCATGAGGTTATTCAAGAAACTGCTGCTCCTATCTGCATAACTAGTGATATGCAAACAGATAACCCTATTGTGGATGCATCCAATGAAGTAATAGTAACAAATACAGTTAATATTATACCTCCTATACAAAACGAGACGGTAATAGGTAATAACGTACCCGATAGCAAAGTAACGAGATATGGAACGGATGCAAATAAGAAGAAAACTTCAGGCATTTTATCGGAGAGATCAGACTTTGGATTGGCTCCAAGGGATTCGTTGTCTAGCATTGGTTCGAATGTTTGCAGAATTTGTATGACAAGAGGAAGGGAAAGGTTCGGAAGTATGCTTAGTACTACTATACAAGTATTTCAATAGAGAGCTTAGACCATGTATTGTAAATTCTTCTTACAATGTTCGTCTCGTGAGTAGGTTCATTTCTGGTGAGGGGATTAGCTTAGTACGAGGTGAATTTCAGCTATCCACGTCATTGAGAGATGCTCTATTTATTTAATGTGTTCCGGCTAGACAATGTTTCTGTACTATTATGTGTATCTTTTTCCTTCTCTATTCCCATTCACTTGGGATCTGTGCAATATTTGCACTTGGTTAAAGTTTCTTTCGAAAAGCATATTGCCAAAGTTTTGTTTTGTTTTACGCCTGGCTGCCAACCTTCCGCAGATATAACTTAAGCATAGAGGAATAAGATGTAGACATAGAGTGCTAATGTTATACTAACAGTTTCGATGCACCATTAGACTTTTCGGTGTCTCACAATTCCAGTCCTTGATACTTAGATTGCATTACTATACGTGTCAGACTGGAATTGTGAGGCACCGAAAAGTCTAATGGTGCATCGAAATAGTTAGTATGACATTAGCACTCTATGACATCTTATTCTATGACTTAAGTGACAATCTTAAAATATTAAAACCTGCACATGAAATAAATTCAGTGGCAGACCCGCGACTGAGATCGAACCTACGTCTTCCGACAGAAAATCACACGTCTTAATCGTTGGGCTATCACCGCTTTCTGATGCTGAACACCGAACCACATAAATACAATTCTGTAAGGAAACCTTTAACTTTTCCATTGCAGATTAATATCGCCGTGCAACTGCAAAGGCTCCCTCGCTAACGTGCACCTGTCGTGCTTGGAGAGATGGCTCAACCAGGTTGGCAGGAACCACTGTGAGCTCTGCGGGTTCAGGTGGGTAAAGCTTTTGTTTCCTCATGCCTCTTGTCTTGATGTTTATGATATAGTTCAGTACATACTCAATTTCATTGACTGCAATAGCAGGACTTACGGTTTTGCAATCTATCTTGTACAATCCACGGTACCTTTGCCTGTTTCCTATTAAGACAATCTTACCATTGATCTTCATTGAACATTTTGAATATCCTGTGAGTTGGGTACTACTGAGATAATAGGATAACTGGGTCCTATCTGAAGTCGTGTCGTGTTGACATGTCGGCACCGTAAAGGGGGCGTGGTTTTGCGTACGCCCATAAGTACGGTTTGTGGATAGTGGTACTATGTGATGGCATGTGATTTTGAGCCTTACTCGTATATCTTGTGGATAGGTTCTTTAGAATAACATATACCACGGCTCTGTTACCAACAATAGGGTAGCGAGAATTATAAGATCGCGAAGGAAATCCCACAACGTTTAGCATAGCGGGGTCAGATGTAAAATGTCAGGGACATGTGGTGGCTTGTGTTCCTGATCATGAGTCGCAAATCCGAGGGTCAGCGGGGGGTGTAGGGCACGGTGGTGGGCGAACCCTCGATGGAAATGTCAGGGACAAGTTTCTAGCTCATCACCTGAGAGAATGCTCCTTAAGACCCGGACCCACCAAAGCGAAGATCATCATAACATCTCCTCCCCGCTTGTCTCATCTACGCTTTGGTGAAGTCCGGGCCTAATTCTTTAGTCGACTCTTACGACATGCCAGGCTGATACAGCTGATGTAGTCTAGTGAAGATTCTTTATAGTGGACTATTTTCAGGGCTTTTCGTTTAATACTGCCCTTTTACTACACCTTGTATAGGTGATATTATTAATAGGCTGAAGAATTTATATACACTATTGAACTTGTACATCTCAACTATAACCTCAAAATTGGTCAGAAGTGCCACCATGTGGTTCCATCGGCCCTTGGTGCTCTGCCTACCCCGTAAGGGATAAAGTATGTATGTATGTATTGATTTAACAATAACACGTCTATCCCGTAACCAAAATGTACTTAAACGTTTTTTTTTATATTACAAAGAAGAGATAAATAAAAACACACTGAGATAAAACGTTTCATACATTTCCCTCGGGGATAAATTCTAAAGAAAAGTATTATTGAAAAGAATAAAGAAGTATTTAATTCTTTAACCAGTATGTAAAGAAATGAAAAGATTATTAAAATTGCTTTAAAAAATAATTTCTCCATCGCTTGAATGGTTTTACAAATTGAAATCGCGACACTTATTTTAATATGCGACATTAAAATAATTATTCTTCTCTCAACCATTAGTTTATTTCATCATTTTTATTTCTAAAACCATCTACTCGTAAAACCGAAAGATTTTCAAAAAATAAAAGAATTAAATACGGTTCTCTGTTAGTGTTAGTTATGTTCAGATTCAGTGCGATTACGCCAAAAAGGCTAAGCAGATTGGAATTAAATATGAGACGTAGATAGATAGGCTTGATTTTATGTAGGTTTATACCTACATACATACATATATTATAAATGTTTATTTTCTACTATTTCCCATATGGACTCTCATATGGGAAAATCAGCGCTGCAGGCCATCTGTTTGGCTAGCAGTTTTCACTGAGCTGGATAACCTTTTCAGCATTTTTTACACAATATATACATGGCTGTGTGCCCAAAAATCCAAGGTAAACAGGTAGGGTAACCAACTGCAGAATTTCAGAGGAGACCCTTCTGTCACGTGTTGCAAATCGGGATCAGATGTTTAAGATCAATGACAAGTTGTTAGCTGCCTGAGGAACGCCCCTAAATTAATCGACTCTTACGACATGCACGGAGGAGATGCAGCTGATGTATTCTAATGAAGACCAGCATCAACACAGGAACACAAGATCAAGGATACAATATAAGAGCTTTAAATACCGTGGCATTAAGTATATATGAACTAACTTATTTGACGAACAAATTCATCAATTTTTGCAGAGAATTTAATTTTATTAATTTAGGTGCACGATCAAACTGTAGCCGTTGAAAACTTCTCGATACAGCCATTCGAATGAAAACTTTAGTTGCTAACTAACTCGATTCGAGCAATCGATTGTTGTAGATATCGGTTTGAGTTGTGTCGCCAAATTAGCGTCAATAAAGTTTTGCAAAGTTCGATAGTATTTCGTGCTCGGCTCCGAAAGGGCTGATAGTATAAAAATAACAGTTACATAAAAATTATTCGTCATTTCTCTAACCCCAAGCGCGTTCTGGTAGCCAATCAGTAGCGGGCAGGCCGAGGCGGCTACCGAATTCACCGAGTTTGATGGGGTTTTTTTAATAGATAGAGTGATCAAGAGGAAGGTTTATATATAATATACATATAAGATCTCCGACCGTATTTCGTCCAAGGCGACCAATCTCTACGGAGACTGGCCAGGTACGCAGGCATGAAGCAGCGAACCATTCGCTGCTTCATGTACGCAGGAGATATTATAGTGCACAAGTGTGTGCGCAAACACAGATGCACTCTCTATTCCCTCACTCTCATAGTTCGATGGGACGGAAAGCCGACACGACCGGAGAGAGATCAGGCGCAAGACCAACAATTTTCCGTGCTTTTCGAGGCACGAGCTAAGTGATAATTTTACAACATTAAAATCTGTACATTAAATAAATTAATTGGTCATTGACTGGAATTGAACTTACGCCTCCCGCTTGTAAGGCGCACGTCTGAACCACTGGGCTGTCACCGGTTTTTTAGAGGAAGGTTTATATGTATACTTAGTATGCACTACACCCGTGCGAAGCTGGGCGGTTCGCTGTATAGTATATAGTGGACGCCCGCGACTTCGTCCGCGTGGACTGCAGAAAAAACAAAATGTCGAAATTATCCGGGATAAAAAATATTTTCCCGGGATAAAAAGTAGCCTATATGCTACTAGCTTCAGTGTACTACGAGCTAAAGTTGGAATTGAGTGGTTTTTAGGGATAAAATTCAAAATCTTGGGGGTAAAATTGGATGTGGGTTGGCAGCACTGAGTTTCACTTCGTAGAATTAATCTAGAACAGGCTATGACAGTAATGGTATACTCGTAGTCATCGACTACGAAAAGCAATACAAACAAAATTTTATTCGTAGAACACGAATTACTACGAACAGTGAGTTCTTAGGTAGAAATTGGAATGTATATATTAAAATAGAAACGTATTATAAATTATGAACTCTTTGCAAATATACTATGTGGAATATGAATATGCCTGTACCGAGTTAAGTTAATACCTAATATTAACATACGTAGCGAAATCAAACACTAATTTTACGTAAAAATCCCTGAGGCTACCATTTTATTTGATAACTTTGTTATACTGGGTGAATTAATTTTGAAGGTTTCAACGTCATTAAGACGATCTATTGTCAAAGTTGGAAACCCTACTTGCAGCGCCATAGGTCATGGGGTCGAATCCGGTCGGTGCAAACATTGATATGATGAATAGCGATGTTTGTTTCTGAGTTATGGCTGTTTCTATAAATATTATTATTATTATTTTACAATTAGCGAGGCAAACATTTGACCGCCATCGTGCCTGATGTTAAGCAAGATGCGGCCTAGGGTGGTACATGTTTGCCTAGAAAGTGCCTAGTCACTCTAGCTTTGAAGAGACCAATGTTGTAGTGCTCGGGAAATACATCGGCAGGAAGTGCATTCCACTCCATAGCCGTTCGCATTACAAACGAGTTAGCATAACGTTAAGGGTGATACGCTAGTCTGCGTCTACTATCCCGATGGTGAAAAGGGGCTGGTGGAACTGTATTGTGAAGTTCCCACGCACACTCTCCAAAGTGTATCCTGTAAAACACTGACAAGGCAGCAATTTTACGGCGGTGGGTCAGGTCCTGGAGTTTCGAATTTGCTACGGTTTCATCTCCAATAAGTTTTTCCACCTTCTATTATATTACATATAGATATTATATCTATATACCGTTGCTTAGTACCCACGACACAAGACCTTAGGAATCTAAGCGTGGGACTAGGTTAAAATTCGCCTATACTAGGGTACAAAATACTTAGTAAAAAATACTTTTTATATTCGTTTACATGTGTATGTATACAATAAAGAATAAAAATATATGTAACATGCTGTAGCTATACTCAAAACGTTAAAAAAATCATACCTTTTGTAATTTAAATATTTTCCCTTACTTCTCGGACGTTTTGGGAGCTAATCGAAAATATGGAAATTTCTATATTAAAGCACTCTTTGTGCGGCAAATAAAAACGTTTATTTGCTTTGCGTTGTGTTTAGGTAAATATAAAGAAGCAGCTATAAAAAGGAACTGCGATGATCAGTAGGTACTACTCGTACTTACGTACTACTCGTACTTGTAGTAGGTACTACTCGTACTCGTAGTAGGTACTACTCTTACTCGTAGCTTACGCATTATGAAAAAACTAATGAATCACGCCCTTTACGCAATCCTCGCTTTACCCGACTGCGCCAGAACGAGGGTTATGTTTGTTATGTGTATGTTTGTACGTATGTATGTATATTGGTTTAGAAAGTTCTAGAAACTAATCGGATTGTTGCATTTCAGCTTAAGAAGTATCATTAGGTTTGTCTTAGTCGTAAGAGTGAAAATTTAAATAAATGATTTATTTATGACAAATAATTATAAATATTAATAAATACATACATGTAATCACGCCTTTATCCCTTACGGGGTAGGCAGAGCACCAACGGCCGATAGAACCACATGGTGCCACTTCTGACCAATTTTGAGGGTATAGTTGAGATGTACAAGTTCGGTTAGTAGTGACAGGTGGTCAACCCATCGTCTACAAAACACCAAGATCCTCTTGTCCCTCTATTGACTTGCACAGTATGCCTGGGAAGAGAAGCAGCTATAGTATTACTTGTACTTTTTTTTTTCACTCCCAGAGCAGCATAGAAGAAATTGATAAATATTTAATAAACGTTAGAACACTTACTCGTACGTTTTGTATTTACTCCGTGGTAAATATCAATTCGAGTATGAGTGCAAACATTTTGTCTGTTTGTTTAGGACTTTTAACTTGACTTTGACCAGTTTGACCATTTGTGTTATGTGATTTTTCACCTTTATTTCGTTTGGTCTTTTATAAGTTTTAATGAAAATGGAGGCGAAGGTAGATGGAAACTTTTTAGCATAGCATATTCTTTACTACATTATAAAATAAAGTCGCCGTCCGCTGTCTATCTGTCCCTATGTAAAACTACGTAACGGATATCGAAGCGGTTTTCTTCAAATAGATAGAGTGATTCAAGTGGAAGGATTATATGAATGACTATGGACCCACTCCGACTTCGCACGGGTGCAATTTCACTCGGACGAAGTCGTGGGCGGCCGCTAGTACTTTAAATAGGTATACATATCATCATCAGCCTATTGCAGTCAACTGCTCTACGTAGGCCTCGCCCAGGGCACGCCACAAGACTGCCATGGGGGGTATTTGCCCATAGTCACCACGCTGGGCAGGCGGGTTGGTGACGGCAGTTTGTATTTTGGACTATGTTGTCAACACGAGAGGCGCTGCTTCCCACCTCCCGGAAAACCTTAATCACCTCGTACGATACCCACGGGCAGACATGGGGTGGTACGATACATGGTAGTTATTACATATATGAAATGCTTTTTTCTGAATGACTGACGAATCAACGCCCAGCCTTAAACCGCTGATCGTATGAGAACTTGACTGAACCTTGGACGGTGTGTTCTTTGTATATTTATGGTATAGCATACGACAAGAAAGTTCCTACCTATACAGAGTGTTTTTTCGTTGCCACCCTTAACGAAGGGTACGTACTCTATACAATAAAAGTTACACTTCCCAGGTATACTTCCATGGAGAAAAATGATCGTGATGATGAGGAGAGAGGTTTTCGGGAACGTAGACGACCAAAAATCATCCTGTATGTTCCGAAATTCCCACAAAAACAAGAAACTGCGCGGACTAAGTCGTCAGCGGTCACTTTTACGAGTACGCTATATAGAATTGGGACCTACGGCATTCGAACCCTAGACCTATGGTTAGGTCACTACCGACTACACCAACCGCTTGTCAAGCTCCTTAAGCTATGGTTTCCTATACGGTGGCATTTTTAGCGGCCTTAATATGGCAGTGAGTAAGGTCTAAATCTAAGGACTCAATCGACCCAGGACATCGTTCTAGTGACGTCATTTTACCGCTGTATGACGGCAGGTGTGTAGCGGTACCGCAAACATATGTAACCGGTACATAGGTAATAGGTATTAGTTTGAAGAAAAGATAAGCTTTCACTTTAGTTACTGATATTTTGAAGTACCTATATTCTATCCACGTTTTTAACTCGAGTTACATTTTAAGTTAGGTACATTTTATATAATTGTTCGGAGAAAAGATTTGCTAATAATGATCTTTCCAGAAAAATTGTTTTAAATATTTAACGTTCTGAGAAAGCAAGATTCATTTTGCAAATATTTATTTTATCCCGCCGTGTGATGTGAGCTTTATGAATAAGGCTACAAGTTAGCCTATTGTTTAATTTGATGTGATTAGACACGTAGTTATAGGATAATACATAAAAATATATAACAGACTCTTTGTTTAATGTTTAAATTAAGTAAAATAACCTTATTGTTCCTCAAAAAAACAAACAAAAATATCTTCTTACAGGGTAGTAAATGTGTGCTGATGCGGGGCTTCACAAGAATCAAAATTGCATCTCCTTCCGTACATGTTGCAAGAGACAACTAAGATACTCGGGCATTCCCTAGCATCTTGTCACTGATCCATCTGTCATCTGTCCCTGGCGTCCCTGCTATGCTAGTCGTTGCTGTGGGATCACCTATATGATCCCGTAGTTCTAACTAACCAATTTCGGGAATAGAGCCGTGTGCATATGTATTTATTTAACTTTTATTTACAGTTACCCAGCCATTCGGACGCCCCGCTACACGGTGCTTCAAGCGCTGCGACTCTGGTTCGGGAACCCTCGGAATAGAAGCCAGTTGCAGGTACGTTTCGTAGAAACCTCTAGAAAGCTTGACAGTATCTACTGGTGTAGAAAGCGCTCTGTCTTTGCAAAACTTAAGAGGACTGTAGCTATACAAATCGACAGGGCTATTACGTACCTATTTGCGACATTTAAATGTAAAAATTCAAAAAAATTTGCTTTCCGCTTTACTATGATTTAGCTTTTGCACGTTACGTAATAAGGGCGGTTTTTTCTTCATATATTTAAATGGAAAATCGATAATAGAAAAATTATATCTAAGGTCTGAAGAATGCTGTCACACTAAAAATATACGCGACGTTACAGCGTAAACGCTTACTCCTTATAGCGCGTTAAATACACTCTCCGTCTTCACTTGTATTTGCTTATAAAAACGGGCCGGACGCTTGCAGTATGCCATGTACTCGTAGATGACAACAAGGAACTCTGCTCTGCGTATTTCTCCATATTGCAGCAGATGCAGCACTAAATACGTTATCGAATCTCCTCCGTGTACTTTCATCATTTCAATGCCATAGGACTCTATCAGTTCACACACTCAGTTACGCGTGAACCCGCGCACAGAGCTAGGTAAGTGCTGCTATTGTGCTCCGACTGAACGCGCTGTCGTGTGGATAGGTCACTTGTATGGATAGCAAAACAGGTGACAATGTGACAACTTTACGAGCTATTAGTCGTCCGCCTATTGCAGTCCACTGCTGGGCGTAGGCCTCCCCCAGAGCACGCCACACGGCTCGATCTTCCGTTTTTGCCATAGAATAAGAATAAGAATATTTATTGTTCGTAGATACAGGTAATTGAAGGTAGGTGTTATGCAAATTACAGTGCTCTGTATCTTGCCCATACTGAGCTTACAAACATGAAAAATTAGTCCATTACATTATATAATCAAATAGCACAAATCAATAACAAACAAAATAACCAGTGCAGTATTCAAACCAAGTAAAATCAACCATAAGCATGATAAAATCAATAATCTAACTCGTTTGTAATATACGAGTAGGTACGTAAACATGTCTAAGATATAGCTAATACAATATATACTACATACAAATAGAAGTAAGAAATATCAAGTCAAGCTAATAAATAAGCTTCAAGCAACATAGAAATTCAGTAAGTATGTCAAAAGGATGTCAAAATACAAATGGTCAAGTGCTAAGAAATAAGTTTCAAGCAACATTGAAATTCAGGTATGTCAAATGGTATCTAATAGGTAATAATAAAATAGGCAGATTTATGTCAGATTATAAGAATACATAAAAAAAAAATTAAAAAAATCACATAACTTATTACAAATGTGAATTTGGCAGGAAGGATGACAAATCATAGAAACATTTAGTAATCAGGTATTGCTTTAATCTAGATTTAAACAGGGTCAAGGATTTTATTTCTTTAATCTCAAACGGAAGTCTGTTATACATATTTTTTGGCGCCATAAGTAATACCGTTTCAAAGCTGTATTATAAAGGGGTGTTAGCAAATTATTTTTTGTTTGAGCCAGACGTTGAGAATTGTATATTTCTTTGGGGAATAATAATGGATTCTTTTTTATGAATACGGCCACTTCGTAAATATAAGTACTTGTTACAGTTAGCAAATTCAGCGAGCAAATCCATCTGCCATTCGCCATCCAGTCACTACCAGCCGCCCTCTTTAAGTCATCGGTCCATCTTGATGATCTACATTCTGTAGTTGGTGTGACTTTGTCCGCCATAGGTCCTGTGGGTTCGAATCCCGGTAGGTGCAAACCACAGATCATTGGATTAGAACGCAGATTCTTGATCGGGAGTGCGCGGTTGGAATAAGACTATATTGAGATACTTACATATATAGTCACGCCCATTATCCCCCAAAGAGGTTGAGCACAAGTGTGCAAATCACACACCCACTTTTTACTAGTTAGCACATAAAATCCCACGTTGTAAGAAGTGAGCTTACCGCTGCTTTTCGGGCACAAATACAACAATCTAGCGACCGGTAACGAATCCAATAGGAAATGTTTCCATGCCATTCTAAATATGTATTAAGCTATTTGGCGTCAGAGCCTCGTCCGTTAAATAGCAGGGTACACCACAGGCAGGTGAGATTAACTTTCCTAAGGTATTAATCGAATCCACTTACACCCCATATTAAATCGTTATGTATAAAACTGTAACACCCAACTTTACTGCAATTTTTCCCGACGCTACCTATGCATATTTCGCGAGTCCCATTCGGGTAGTTTCACACGGGTCTATTTGCGAGAGCGTTCCGTCCGCGCGACTCCTTCCATTTTGTACACTTTACTCGGGGTAGTTTTTGCCAATTCTTTTACCGCTGCCGATGGCTTTTAAAATGCCATTTAAGTTATGGCTATTGGCTAAAGCGATACAAGTGAGAATGGGCCTTTATAAGCCGTCACTTCCCGGATGAATTCGATTGTTGGAAATATAAATTAAGAAGTGACTTGTCTGTTTCTTTCTCTCCAATTCATACGTGTTTTTACCAACCTACCTACCCACATGCACTCAGCGTTGATCTTTTAGTTAGTTATTGGACAAAGATTTTTTTATGTATTGATTTGTAGACTAGATTGGATTATTTCCTGTTGTCCATGTCGACCCAGATAATTGCGTCAATTACCGAAATAAATTAATATATGTAACAATATTTTTCCATGTGGTTGAAAAAAGCAAATAACCTCATTTACTTAAAGATTTACTTAAGCGCAAAACCCCTGCTGACCTAACTACCTGAAAAGAAGTTTATTATAGAGGTGCATCATTGGAGGCATACTCTACAGTTTCTGCCAATAACCACAAATCGTTTACTTAATGTCCCAAGCAGGGACAGATTGTAAATAAAAAAGGGGAATAAAAAAAATTTAAAGAAGACGTAGCTAGATCTCGAGGTGGCAGACCTATTACAGTTAAAGAAAACAACAGTCAGTTCTCTCTATCACACCTTTTTACTAACAAAAATTAAAACAACATACCTAGTGACATCATACGCAATTTACAAGGAGTACACTCCTTTTTGCGTATCTCTTAATAAGATTTCTTCAAGCGAACCTTTAAATACCAGTACTCGTAAATCAACCATTGTTTCACTTTGGTATAAGTAATTAAGCTAATTTCGCCAGTGAGCCTGTACCTTGAGGAATCGATCAGATATCGTTGCCATCAATTTCGGCATAATCAGTGTTTCGGGTAAGGTAACAGATTATATACACCCCGCATAGAAGGTTAGGGTTGCCAGCTTGTTTGGCGATTATAAATATGCCTGTGCTGAAGCGGGGCTTTACTAGAACACGTCGTAACATTCGACTACTCGTATGGAACTCATGGTCGTTCCCTCAGGCGGCAAGCTAGCAACTTGTTACTGATAATTAAAATGTAATTGTTATGATTGCCGTCGTGTAAATACATACATAGATACACGGCGTATATATACACACGGCTGTCTTCCCAACAATGGGGTTGCCAGAAGTGTAGGATTAGATCCCACAGTCACGTAAAGCATAGTGGGGCCAGCCCCCCCTAGAATGACCGCGCATCGTACGATATCGTTTCGTCTCTATACAAAATTCAAAATGGCGGCTATGTATTTATTTTGACAGGCTAAATGTCGATAAATCGGTTTATCATAACGTGTTTCGCAGGTCATGCTACTTGAGCAGATGTAAAAGAAAACTGCCCCGAGTTCCCTAGTTAACTCAGCACAGAAGGAGACGCAGTTGATGTAGGTATTCTAGTGAAGCTCTGCATCGGCATAAGAATATTGAAGATTATTCCACTAATAAATAACATTCTTCTTCTTCAGCCTATTACAGTCCACTGCTGGACGTAGGCCTCCCCAGGGCACGCCGCAAGGCTACTTTTTTTTTGTTTAGTTTATCCCGAAGGCAAGGCAAGGGGAACTAAGCCCATACAGCCATTGTCTTTAGTAAATGATCTGAATTTATGATGGATGATAATGATGATGATGATGAATGGAAACGTCGGGAAAATCCTCAAGAACAAGTGTAGTTAGTCAATATGAAAAATTATTGCAGAAAGAACTTACATGGGCCCATGAAGAGATCGTAATTCGGTTAAAGTTTTACTCAGCTTACGATACCTGCGTATAAAACCATGGACGCGCACTAGATTCACATCACAAGTAATCAAAATATTACTTATCTACCAGAAAACATCACTTTACGGACACATGTAAGCCATTTACAATCAATTTTTGATTTTCACAAGAAAATTACACCCGTTCCCTTCCAGCTTTTCCCGCCGAATCCCCACAAGGCTACCGCCACACATTTTTTTTTTCACTATTTCGGAGTAGGTCCCATAGTGAAAGTTGTTTCTTTTTACCTGCCTAGTTTCGTGTCAAAAGATAACACAAATTTTGAAAAGACCTTATGTAATAGTACTATAATAGTATAAAATTTCTAAAGTTTACGAGAAGTAAGCCACGGACAGCCTCCAGTATGTCGTAAAAATCTGTTTTGCACCTTGGCTGTAACACTACACTATCAAAATTTACCTACAGTTTGTAGTTTTGTAATTGTTGACTGGCAACCCTGAACCGAATCAATAACATCGGTCCTGCCTGACTGTAGTAATTAATTATAATTAAGCCCCAATGCCTAGGCTTTGCTTTTGAATTAAATTACCCAACGATCGCTTTGGTTAGATTTAGGTTCAAATCTAACGCATTGACCGCCATTATCTGTTAATAAAGTTTATAGGATTCAATAGAGTAGTAAACTCTCGATTATTTGCCTATTTGTTTCGTAAGGCTTTGGCCGCACTACGGCTAAACCGCCGCGGATTTTAACGGCCTGATTTTGTTAGTACTCGTATAGCTGACCAAACCGTCAGTGCGGCCGCTTCCGTCAGTTTCCCTTACTCATAAAATCAGGCGGTTAAAATCCGCGGCGGCTTAGCGGTAATGCGGCCTAAGTCTAATAGCCGGCGCTGTTTGACGGCATGGCATGGCATAGAAAATCCGGCTACAGTGGTCGTACCATCATCCTGCTGAAAGCCTAGTCAGTCACTCTATCATATCCCCAGCTTTTCTCCGCACAAGTTTTCATTTAGTTTACTAGTATTAACGGTGGTGGAGGACCTTTTACATGTCGGCAACGTATGGACAGCCTTTTTTGCATTCGTACTGCCGTCATATGACAGCACCGTTATCCTAAGAAAGCATTATTTCTAATTTTCAGTACGATATCGTTTATAGGTATATACTTTCTTTCATCAATCCATTCACCCATTCATCGATTGTACACAAAATTTCGCATTTAGGTATAAGTGGAAGAAAAGGATCGTATTCAAGAGCCATGTCGTCACATCGCATTTTAATAAAACCATGTCGCGTTTCGTGCTCGCGTCACTCGGATTTTATCTACAAGACGTCAAACATAATCGAATTTTAGACATTCAGCCTACAGAGGTCTAAAATGGCAATTTTTTCTCTGTAAAAACTGTGGAAATAAGATCTTATTAATTGGAACGGATATTGATCAAAGTTAGGATCTTTAAATACCTTACAGACAGACCTATTACCTGAACGGTATGTTTATAAGCATAGCGTTTGTAGTGCGTAATTACAAACGCTCAAGCTTATAATTTACGATGTTTTTCAGTATTTAGGATGCAATAAAAAAATCGAAACACATGGCAAATTACTTTACTATGCTGCATGTTTTGTTTTATTTTGGTATTGCCTGCTTACTTACTTAATCTCACAGTCTGTGCAGTATTTCTTACAAGCAAAATGTGTTTTTAAATCCAAGTATCAGACGTTAGAAATGTCTGTCTGCTTTTTAGATGAAAACAAAATAGCGGAAAATAGTGACTCGTCTCCAGCGCGTAGATCGCTTAAATTAGGCCAACGTCGCCTGATTTTACTCATTTGCAGTTGAGAGTAGCAATAGCGCGCTCGTGTGACGGAAGAAATTCTTTTTTTATTTTAAGCGGGGTAAAAGTTATCAAAATACCTTCATGTGCTTTTGTGCGTTGTACTAATCACTCAAAAAAAAAACAAATCACATGGAATCAATTTTCACGCATAAGTACACGAAAACTTTAAATTCTTAGGTTAATAATTGTAAATTCACTTATTGTTTTGATCGCCATTTTGCAGAGCGAGATAAAAATATAGATACATCTATGTGCGACAAGTTAAACAAGCAAACACGTGCCGTGCGTATGCGAATGCGCCCGCTGTGTTTCGTTTTTGCAGTAGCTTCTTACCATAGTTATTGTCTGGGACACGAGCTGACACGACTCAACCCGGAATTATTCTGATGATGCTCTATTGAAACGCGCTTGTCTCGCTAGCGCTACTGTCGAAATAAATAGGTTTGTCTCTATTGCTCAGTAGGGTACAACATTAAATACAATTACAGCTGTGTGTGTGTTCGTGCGTGTAGTTGTGTAGCATGCCTAATTTCTAGTTGACGATTTTAAGGACGTGCCCTATCTTCCACTATTTTGTTTTCATCTAAGGTCTGCTTAGTAATATAGACACGTATGATTCACCTAAAGTTACGTTTTAGACCCCACGCAAGGTCAGAAAATGATTTATATTATGATAAAGATCAGATGGCACACTATAATATCAAGAGATTGGTATGGATGGTCGACGCATGTTGCTGGCAAAAACTAAACGCTTTACTATGCGACAGATGATTTCAAGATTTTTAGGCCGCGTCCCCATTAGGCTAACAGTGAGTGGCTGACTGTTCGCCGACTGACTCTGAGTGGCATATCGGTCGCTAACTCAATATCAACTGAGCGGCGAACTAGAGCGTATTAGCCGCAAAGATTCTTGTGAGGGAAGGTAAAGGCCTTCGCCGTCTTCGTCTTCAGCCTATTAGCCACTGTATCAGCACGCCATAAGGCTACTGCCATAGGGGCGTTTTAGCCCATAGTCACCACGCTTAGTCTGATTTTTGGACTACTCGTATGTTGTCAGCTCGGGAGGCGCCGCTGCCAATCTCTCGGAAACCCTTAATCGCCTCGTACGATTCCCACGGGCACAACTCTACTCTGCCGGTAGTACGCGGCTTATGAAGGAATGAATAAATAAATATTTAAAGGGATAAGCTATTTCTTCTATGCTGCTCTGGGAGTGAAAAAAAAAACGTATAATACTACAGCCGCTTCTCTTCCCGGGCATACTGTACAAGTCAGTAGAGGGACAAGAGGGTCTTGGTGTTTTGTAGGCGATGGGCTGACCACCTGTTACTACTAACCGAACTTGTATATCTCAACTATACCCTCAAAATAGGTTAGAAGTGGCACCACTTGGTGTTCTGCCTACCCCTTAAGGGATAAATGCGTGATTATATGTATGTATGTGTAAGATATTTAGCCTTGTACGAGTTGAATAATAATAAAATTGTTCTGTACATACCTATATCTGCTATTATAGGTGAGTAGGTAGGGTGTTGTATGGTTATCTAGATAGTAAATACAATCATAATAAAACGTATGAACTTATCTAAATGTTAGTCTCTTTCATTACTAAGTTAAAAGGTTGTTACTCACGCACATCACAAAATTTTCCTTTGTTATACACACATATAACTACTTATTTGTAACTTTGTAGAGTTCTATTCTAATACTTACGTAAATACATAGGTAGTTCGAAATAGGTTTCGACGCATAATAAATCCTCGGTCATATTATGACAAAATGCCAGCGGTTCTAAACCGATTATTCTTACGCCCACCTCCTAAAACCGCGGGGGCCTTGTCGCTCAGTATACCACAGGCCGTAGACGTTTGACATGTCTTGGATGACAAGACATGCGCTTATTAGATTTCAGGGCGTGTTGACACCTTATTGTATAAATTGATAAATAGGACGTCGGTAGAAATACGTAATTAAACTGTGTTATGATTAGTATAAGAAAATTAGTAACACGATATTTCAATGTTGAATTTTCGCTCGCATTAAACTATTTTAGGTAGGTACATTAAACTATGAAACCACCGTCGCTTTTCTTTGCCATCTGTTTATGTCTGTCTCTACCATAGAAGAATATTCCTCTATGTCTCTACCTACTGATTTTAACTGAACTATCGTTCATTAAATAAATATACATAGGTGGGTACCCACGCAAGTAATTAATTAATGTAAACACAATTGTTTACAAGTTTTTGAACAACAATCAAGTAAGTAATGTAATCAGACATGTGATGTTATGACTACATAATATTATAAAATCGTCCCGCTGTCTGTCTATCCCTATGTATGCTTAGATATTTGAAACTAAGAAAAGTATTTTGATGCGTTCTTTTTAAGAGATAGAGTAATTCATGAGGAAGGTTTATATGTATAGTATCAGCATTGCACCCGTGCAAAGCCGGGGTAGGCCGCTAGTATACAGGGTGTTTGTGACAGGCAGGGAAATATGGATATGGTGATTTTAGACCATGATTTGGAGGCGGAAAACACTGTCACACAATAACCAATAAGCCCATTTAATAGTTACAGGATCGCCCGATACAATTGGCTCGGAGAGCAAAGACAATTACTGATAATCAAATCAAAAACACATTTCCTGCAAGATATAACACTGTCGTATAACTCAATAGAATGGTACTTGTGCAGCATTTCAGTATTTTCCTTCATCGACACCCTGTATACTAATCGGTGAAGACCTAGATGGACCTAAATGAATGTTCTATTAGATAACTGAAATGTTACCGACTTACATCACGTGCCCCTACTAACTAATGCGTTTTCTCTATGGTCAATCAATAAGGTCATTCATAGAACAATGTACTCGTATATCTGATATGCTCTACTGTTATTCTTAAACTATACAAGTAAATGATGTACCTAAATTGGTAAAATTGGTGCGATATTAATTTGTGGTTATGGTTCTGGAGCGACAATTATAATCGTTCCCGTATCTATTGGGTACATTTTAAATTGATATTAAAAATTATATATAAATCATGTAGGTAACGCCATAGGGATCTTGGTTGTTGAGGACTAGGTAGGAATGCGTTATTATATGTTCGATTTTAAGATAGAACGTAGCAATTGATACAATTAGACAGAACTGGAGAGTTATGACGAAGATCGTACAGCTACGTTTTTACATTTAGCAGGCGTAGCGGGGCTAGTTATAAAATATCAGTGACAAGTTGCTTACTAATTACCTAAGCGAACGCCCCTAAGTTACTTAATGTTACGACGCGCATAGAAGGAAATACAAGGAACTGAATATATCCCCGCACAGAACTGATACAATGAAATATGTGGTAAATTAATATATTAATCTGATTAATGATTTTTGTCCGCAGTCTGACTGTCTGATCTTCTGGCTTCTCTCGACTGTGACCGCGGGTTTGCTCGCCGTATGCATAGTCGGTACTCAGTACTTTGTGATAGAGGGCAACAAGTTTGGTAAGCTAGATGCCGGGGTGCGGAAAGAAGAAGGTGTGTTTATTTTTATTTGTTTTTTCTTTTATTTTATTTTTTGTTTAACTATCCAATTTTGGTCACCTTCTTAATTATTAGATTTATCTACAAAGGGACAGTAATTTATCTTTATCTACTAAGGATGATTATCAGTAGTAAGTAATTGGGCTTATCGGTTATTGTGTGAAACATTGCTGTTTTTTGGATCACTTGTGACTATCCATTGGGGTTGATCAGTTATTTAAACTTTTTTGAAGTAAACTTTTTTTTATGTTCTTTTGCTTAAAATTTTATTTTTAAGTCATTATCTAAAGCCTAATTAAACAAAGTAACCATAAAATGTAAAATATAATAAAATAAAAAATTTCAATTTACCTGCGAAAATTTTCAGTGTTTTTCGCCTAAGAGTCATGGTCTCTGTAGTCATAGTATCAATATTTGCCTGGCTGTCACAAACATCCTGTATAACTTACAAACTAACCTGCTTTCAATGTCATATGTAAATACCACCCACTTTGAGAACCTTATGCAGGTACATAGGTTCCTTACTAAAATAGCAGATAACAAGGTACCATAAATCAATAGCCAATTCATTCTCTTCCAGGCATTTCCCATCGCATCACCGAAACGGCAATGGACTTCTTCATGGCAATAGTGCTATGTGGGTACTCGGTGACGGTGTACCTGCTGTGGAAGGACCACTACGTGATGTGGAACCGCTGGCGGCGGGCCAACGTGAACGTGCGCCTGTTACTCACGCCGGACTCGAACCCTGTGCCGTTCGTGCCTCGGCCTAGATATAGCGTTGTGTAAAAATGTCTAACTGATTATGCTTTTTATTTGACCGATACAGGTATCCCGATATTGGACACTTAGTTAATCATTTTATAGTTTTTTTTTTTAATAGTTCATCATTTTGCATGAATTTAATCAACGTCAGGGGTTCCCAAACATTTTTTGTCATAGACCACTTTTAAAAGTAAACTGGATCTAGTAGACTCAAATTACGGGTCGAAAGGAATAGTTGTTGACTAACACATACACATAACATTAGATTCTAGTCTCGTGTGGCCTTTGCCTTCAAATTGTGTAGTTTAGATACCTAGTGAGGTAAGGAGGGACCTCCATCCCTGATGGTCCCTGATCCTAGGAACATCTGAAAGTATGTTCCAATTATAATGAATATTTCGGAATCGAATTCTAGTTTACACCCCAGCTTAAAGTACAGTTTAGGTACATATCGTTAACGGAGGTTGTATGACTTGCTATCGGCTTTGGCAGGTCGCCAGCACTACACGGCTACACTCGTAGCTATGTGTTACTGGATTGTGTTTTATGTTACTGTTAAATTTATTTCTTGTTTTTGAAATCGTTATATGTTTTTATTGGGACGCGATAAGGACGTGGATGGTGGAGGTCACGTTTGTAAAATTTGTTTTATGTAGCGAGCTCATGGAGATTCTTTAACTAATCGTACTACCTCCTACCTACCTCTTGGGATCTTTTATGTTATTGTCCATTTATCATCATAAGTGTATTTGAGAAAGCACGATTTCTAGTGTTATTTTATTCAAACTAGCTGCAAAATGATCGATTTGGCTGTTTGATATCTTATTTTCCAGCCTAGCTTGGAATATAAAAAGAAAAATGTCATTTGTGACATTGACAGTTAGTTAATGTGCCTGTGCGGGAAACGGTTTATTTGTTGACAAAATATTTTTATAATTATTGCGCATATATCGTAATAAATACTTATTTTGTCGTTAATAATTAGTAGTAAAATTATATCTCTTTCTAAATTGCAATATTTGAGTTAATTTTGTTTAGTTCAAAATGAGTTTTAGCTTTGGCGCCGCAACAACCACCGCGGCGAGTACCTTTGGTACAGCAACACCTTCCACGGGTAAGTAAAACGTTATTTCCCAATTTTTCCCCAAGTAATTATTTCCCAAGGTATATTAATGCGCATTACCTAAAATTTTCATAACATATGTTAAAAATAAAGATAACCTAAAATGTGCTACAGGTTTCTCCTTTGGCAGTGGTGATGCTTCAAAATCCCTGTTTGGAGCACCAAGTGGAGGTATGTACCTAGTATATATCATGCACATATAATTAAACACATTTCTTTAGTACTTACATTAAATTAATGTGTAATATTCGCAGAAAACAAGCCAGCATTCAACTTCACAACTCCGGCTACAAATACCGGAAGTGCTGCTTCTTTTGGCGGCGGCGGGTTCTCATTTGGACCCAAAACAGCTGCAACAACTGCAGCTACTCCCTCAATGTGTAAGTTATATTGTTTCCACTATTTGCACATGGTGGAAACCATGACTATGTGTATCATATTGTGCGCTTGATGATGGTATCTACATTGTGAGTCCTCTCTATATTAAAGTTCTCTTCATAGGCCCTGTACATCTTGTTTATGGTCCCATGCACTCCTCTCTTAGGACTGATACTCTGTAGTCCCAAGAATTTCAAAAGAGATGTAATTATAATATGCCATGGAGTCCCCTAGACCACTGATGGCAAACCAATATATTGTGTGTGCATGTCACTAATCAAGAAATTTACTACACAGTACAAAGGAAGTGTGAAGTATACCAACTTATAGATTGAGATTATAATGACATTAAATACATCCTGAGAAAAATTGGCATGTGCATCAAGGTTCGTCTACCCTGCCCTAGATAAAAAATTATATTTGGCAATATTACAAATGTATGTGTGGGTGTGGTGAATGTGTATTTTTGTCTATAGTGTCATTTATTTATTTATAGCCTTTTCCAATGTTATTTGTGGTGTTAGTTGAGAAAAAACTGTTATAAGTAGTATATATACTGGGTATATTTTTATGTTTAATGGAGGGCCTATTACCTGGACAAGTAGAAAGCAAAATACAGTGGCTTTGTCAACTACAGAGTCAGAATATATGGCCGCAAGTGAAGCTGCCAAAGAAATTTTATGGCTTAGGCAGTTATTAAAAGATATAGATGAACCTCAATTAGCAATAACCTTATGCATAGATAACCAGAGTGCTATCAAATTAATTCATAATCCTGTGTTTCACAGGCGAACAAAGCACATAGATGTAAGGTACAATTTTATTAGAGAAAAAGTTGAAGAAAATATAATTAATATTAAGTATGTACAGAGTATGTGTCAACTAGCAGATTTTTTAACAAAAGCCTTACCTCCTGGTAAATTTATTGATAATAGAGATAATGTATTGGTCCTAAATACGTAAGTAGGTAGGTTACCTTGAGAATGAGCTTTAAGTTGTGTCAAAGACTAGATAAGTTCTCTTCTTTAGAATAACTTGGATAGGTATTCATTATAAATTTAAGTGGGAGTATTAAAGTATAAATTTAATAATACGGTGACAGTATGGTTTAGTTTCTATGTTAGCTTTGTTTGTATAAAAAAAAACGAGAGGTTCAGTTTTGGCCGCTAGAGGAGGCCTCTTTCATTGTCGTGTCATGGCCGTCTTGCCGTGTAGTTTTCTCGTTTTGTAATCTATTTTAAACTAAATAAAGAAGTCTTACTTAATGCTATTTGTTATTTAAACTCTGAAGTCAACAATAAGTAATATTAATTCTCTAAAATTTGGACCTAATTTGGGTATAGGCCTCCTCAAGAATATATACTCTCAATTACTGGAAATTAATTATATTTCATTAAAATTTCCAGTTGGATCACCAACCACAACTGGTGTAGCAGGATTCGGTGCCACCAATCCAACTTTCGGAGGCTTCTCCTCCCCTCCCAATCAGACTGTAGGTAGCCCTGGCTTTGGACAACCTGCACAAGTAAGTTACCGTATATTTTCGATGGCTAAAAGGTGTTGTAGAAAAACAAATAAGAGGATGTTGCTTCCTTATAAGATGGAATGGGAAGCTATTAATGAGGCACATTAATCAGATGCAATTAACAGGGGTAGAAGAGGAGAGAAAGGAAGTTGCCGCCTCATGATCAATGGGCTGAGATGATTGGTATGTCAGGGCCAGGAAATATAGTGATACACCGAAGCCCAGATAACATTCCAGTAGATGCTAGAAATAAGAGACAATTGTCAATATACCCATCAAGACAACAGAAAAGAATAGCCTTACGTGAGGAGAGATATGAAAATCTGGAGGACAATATGGACCCAATATATGGAAATACAGATAGTGATCTGCCCCCTTATTACCTAACTAGCAGAAGCAAAGCGATAGCGAAAATTGTACAAAATATGCTAATTGCTTGTCAAATTCGTATTACGCAAAACGAATTTCAAAGGAACTTTGACATTTCAAGGCGAATATTGTACAATTATCGCTATCGCTTTGCTTCGGCTTGCTAGTGCAAATTAGGTAGTCAGGAGGCTTAGCAAATGAACAGTTTAGAATTATAAATAAATAGTGTTAGTTGGTGATGGTGCATTAGGTTGTGTTAGTGTAAAACCATAGATAAGAAGAACAAAATTAATACACATAATAAAATTGTAACGCATCACTGTCTATACATGGAAGATATATGAGAAAAAATATTATAGGAGACCTTTATGAACCCAAAACAATTTTATTTTTTATTTTTGTCTGTTTGTCTGTGCGTTTGTGCACGATAATCTCAGAAACGGCTGATCCGATTTCGATGCAGTTTTCAGGAATATATTGTGACAGGTCCCACTCAACATATAGGCTACTTTTATCCCGGGAAAATGTTTTTATCTCGAATAATTTCGACATTTTGTTTTTTCTGCAGTACACGCGGACGGAGTCGCGGGCGTCCACTAGTAACTAATATAAACAATAGAAGTGGAATGCCGTGTGAGTTGCCTATCTTGGGGGAAAGGCATCTAGTATATGGAAAATGTGGGTACCCACACATTATAATTGGAAATAACTATGTGGGTAGTTAGATGAAGTCAGTCTGGATTCATCATAGCTGATAGCACATATTCAGCCCGGGTTTCAGTAACATACATAATAGTTATTAATTTATTTTATACCTATAAGTACTTGTTTCTTTCCAGCCGGCAGCACAGAACTTGTCTTTTGGAGCACCTGCACAGCCTGCTCCGGCTTTTGGCACTCCCACTACTCAAGGTTTGTTACTGTTACATACATACATGCATATACAGTGTGTCCAGAATAGAGTATTTTAAGGGCGTGTTGTACACTTCATTTTATCGATAAAACTACCTTCATATTGGGGTCTAACTGCCCACTTTTATCTGAATTGATTATGTGAAAAAAAAATCTGCTGTTCCATACAATCTAGAATAATTACTGCACCGAAATGTATGGAACAGCTGATTTTTTTTGCACTTTTTCGAAGTTGGTCCCATAGTGAAAGTTGTTTCTTTTTACTTACCTAGTTTCGTGTCAAAAGATAATCACTGATTTTGAAAAGACCTTACACATACACGGCCGTGTTCCCGAAATGGGGTAGCCAGAGCTGCAGGATTATAAAAAGGGGATTCTATGTCTAGTAAACAGAAACAGAGATGTTTAATGATCACTGACATGTTGCTAAGTTACTGACTGAATTAATGCCCAAATTGATTCTTATGAGATGCAGCTGATGAGCCCTGCATCAGTACAGCAAACTGTTACTGTATCTGTAGAATAGAACTACCAGTACAAATCCAAGAAATGAGAACAATGTTATATAGTAATTGAAATGTATAATCGCACTTTATTCTCAGTACATAATGAAAAATATTGTCACTAGCCAATTACTTGACTTGGCATTGAAAAATGCCTTTCCTTTCAAATGACATATATTTTTTATTGACAGCTGCACCCAGTGCGTTTGGTTCTCCCAGTAACAGCAGCTTCAGTTTCGGTCAGGCCGCGCAACCGGCCAAAACCGGTTTCGGATTCACCACACCGGCTTCCGGGTTCTCCAATCTGCAAAGTACTGTGGTAAGTGATAAGTTAATCATAGAATTTGGGCTCCTCTCTAATATAAAACTTTGTACGTTCTCTGTGTAACTATGTTAAGTCACTATATTGTCCAATGTTTGTGTGTACAACAGAGGCGGCTCGTCCTAAGGAGCGCTGGTGCAGTGCACTCCCACCCACGAAGATTATATAGGCTTCTATATTTATAATTATCTTTCCATTCTACTATGCTTATACAATAGTGCCAGTATAATAGTACTATGTATCGAGTGAAGCGCTAGCGATCGCGCTCCAATGAAACGGAATTTGGTACGATTCCTAGCACTGTATTCAATGAATACATAAGAAACATACCGACATAGGCCGGCGCGTGAAACGGAAGATTTCGTATGAAAAATTAGCCTAATCTGGAGCGCCGCTCAGATGTATTCATAGTGTGCGTTTGCGGCCACTAGATGTCGCTTAGTCCTAGTTAGAACGCGATATGGTTGTCTTTAATGTGTTTCATTAGGTCATCTGACTTTTAATGTGAAGTTGAATCGTTTCATTCAGTAACGGATTGAACACGCGGCGTTTCCAAACCGTAATTTTGCATGCGCTCATATAAAAAAAATGTGAACCCCCATCAAAAAATATCACGAGCCCCTCTGACTCAAGAATACAAGAATAAAATGCGTTGTCCTGAATGACTGACGCATCAACACACAGCCAAAATCGCCGTTCTTAGAAACCTGCCACCTCATTTGCAATAGCACAGTCGAAGTGGCGCGATAGCGAAAATTGTGCAATATTCGCGTTGTAATGTCAAAAGTCCTTTAATATTCATTTTAAGTAATACAAATTTGTATAAGCAATCAGCGAATTTTGTACAATTGGGATGTTGACCGGTTGAATTTTAATGGCATTTTATGCTTATCAGAATAGATCACCAAAATCATACCTATCTGTAAAATTACAATTTGATTAAGTGAGGTAGTAATTAGCCTATATGAGGTAGTAATTTGCCTTCTAAGTTGTGGACAAGTCCATTTTTTAAATGTGAAATTAATTGAAAATTACAACATCACTTGACCACCTGCATCATTTACAGCAACTTTTGTTTTGTGAGCATATTTATAAACGCAACATTTAATATAGCTGTCGAACAAAAGTTTTTTTTTACGCGCATACTAAGTTACTGAAAACGTGACGTCATAACTGTTTGTATGGAGCGTTTTTTGGCAAGTTTAAAATTGTGATTTTGTTATATACCGGAAAGTTTTCACGCTAGCGAAGTTTTTCTTTCGCAAATGTTTCTTTTATTTTATGATCTTTCGATATAAATACAGAAACTGTCAACATCCCTATTGTGACTATCGCTTTGCTTAAGTTAGATATAATAAGGGGGCTGGGGGGGAGTGTTCTTTCGTAAAATTATAAATGGGAGAAACGGGAATTTATTAAAGTATTCGCGGATGAAGTCGTGGGCGGACGCTAGTATTTAAAACTATAGGTAGACCTAGTACTACAGTTTTATTACTGTTCTTTGATATTTATCCTGAGGAAGGTGCTGTATGTACTCCTGTGCTGCATGTTTTTTTACAAGCTTATATCTTATTGATTAGGCTTGCTTAATGAAAATCTCGAAAGTCGTAACTCCCTGTCAAAATGCCTCAATAAGATCTACCCTACGTTAATATTATGAACATTTCAGGCCAACCCTACAACAACCCAGTCTACTCTATCCTTTGGTCAGGCAGCGGCTCCTACATTCGGATCCAGTCCGTCATCATTCAGCTTTGGAGGGGCTACCGGTACTAGTACAGGTGATATAGCTGGTTTTTTTAAAGGCAATGGGAACTGTGCCCATACAGCCATTGTCTGTAGATCATTTCTGAATTTGTGATGGAAGACATCAGGAGCATCCTCAAAAATGAGTGCAATATTAGTCAAAATAAATAAAAAATACTTACATGAGCTCATGAATAACATAGCTTGTAACCATTTGTTTTTTGTTAATAGCCTTAACTGTGTCCCTTTGCTTGGCAAAGGCCTTCCCGAATTGAACCAACCAATTTACCAACCTAATATTTGTTAGTAGTAAAAAAACTTATGGCATCTTATTCTGTGATCCATAAAAATATCCATCTTTATTTGTTCTATTGGTCAGCTAGTGGTCGAAATTCTGCCCTAAAATTGAAGTGCCCCGGGCTTTTCTATGCGTTATATGCATTTTTCTGGTTGCTTCGGTTGATCCTAGCTTACATAAGTTACAGTGGCGGGAATGAATAGTGGGCCAATCCTGGTCGAAATTTGGGTATATTAGAATTAAATAATTTAGGATCGAATAAAGTTGATCCTGTCTTTATCATAATCAAGAGAAAGACAGTATCAACTTTATTCTTCTCTTAGACTATCTGACGTTTGGAAAAATCGGCCCATAATGTACTTACATACATACATATAATCACGCCTTTAACCCTTACGGGGTAGGCAGAGCACCAAAGGCCGATAGAACCACATGGTGCCACTTCTGACCAATTTTGAGGGTATAGTTGAGATGTACAACTTCGGTTAGTAGTGACAAGTGGTTAGCCCATCGCCTACAAAACACCAAGCCCCTCTTGTTCCTCTACTGATTTGTACAGTATGCTCGAGAAGAGAAGCTGCTGTAGTGTTAAACGTTTTTTTTTTCATTCCCAAAGCAGCATAGAAGTAATGTACTTACCTGTTTATAATTCATTTTGTATAAAACAATAGCCTTCTTACACGTCTTGATCACATAATTTGTGCTGATGAGGGGTTCCACTACGAGTAGAATACATCAGCTGCATCTCTTTCCGTGCATGTTGTAAAGGTAGACTATTTTTTTACAGCAGTCACATCAACAGCCGCTCCCTCTTTCTCAACAACACCGGCTTCAGGATTTAATCAGCCTCAGAAGACTGGCTTTGCTTCACCTGGCTTTGGATTTGGTAAGCACTTTTTTTAATGTGTCGCTAAGGAAGGCAAAGGACATTATGTTCTTATAGCCATTGTCTTCGGATTCAATTAGCCTCAGAAGACTGGCTTTGCTTTGCCTGGGTTTGGATTTGGTAAGCATTTTTTTATATGTGTATGTATGAAGGCTGCTAATGCGAAATCTTTGGCAATCGTAATCCATCCTGCAGTTTCGCATACCCCATTATGGGAATATGTACAACCGTATATGTATACTTTCTATTACAGGAACCCCAACCACATCCGCAGCCCCTAACACAGGGGCCCCCGCGCCTCAAACAGGGGCCCTAAATTTTGGGGCCCCGGCGGGAACTACGCCCGGTGCACTTAGGTATATTAAATATTATCTACTGTAATATAAACTATTGGACGCCCGCGACTCGAATTACATACATAGCCACGCCCATTATCTCCCAAAAAGGTTGGGCAGAAGTAGCCTATTAAGTCCCACGTGTTTACGGTGTGCTTCCCGGCGCTTTTAGGGCACAAATAAAACAATCTAGCGACCGGTAAGGTTTACTGGAAACCTTACCTTATGAGCTACTTATTTACCTTATGTATGTAGGTAATAATAAGAAAGCTTACATACAGCTCAGACAAACCAAAAGTAAACTCGTTTCCTTAACTATAGTAAGATAAGATAAGACAAATCTTTATTTGCAATTAAACATGAGATTTAATTAATAATTAAACATTAACAACATTAAGTGTAGTGGGACCTAATAGGGTATTGTTATATCATGGGCACGATTATAATGTATGTGTAAATGTAAAGCTCCGCATTAGCAGGGGTGTTATAATATTTGAATGAACATTTCAGTTTCGCAGCCCCTGCATCATCCGCCCCAGCATCCCTCAGTTTCGGCACGCCTGCCCCGACTCAGCCACAAACCGGTCTCAACTTCGGGGCCGCCACCACGTCTGCCCCGCTTAGCTTCGGGGCCGCGGCCACTAACCCGCCCACATTCGGCACAAGCACCCCTAGTTTCGCCCCTAACTTTGGGGCTGTTACAACTTCCGCGCCAAGCTTTGGGGCTACAACCACATCTGCTAGCTTTGGGACTCCAACTACATCGGCCACACTTAGCTTCGGGGCCCCTACAACATCGACATCTCTCAATTTCGGGGCCCCAGCAACTTCAGCCAAACCTACCTTTGGGGCCCATACTACTGCTTCACTCAGTTTAGGCACTACACCAAGCTTTGGGGCCCCAACATCAGCTGCAGCAAGTTTTGGGCCCCCAACAACATCAGCTGCAGCAAGTTTTGGGGCCCCAACGACATCAACTGCACCAAATTTCGGGGCCCCGACAACATCAATTGCACCAAGTTTTGGGGCACCAACTACATCAGCTGCATCGAATTTTGGGGCCCCAGCTTCTACGGCCAACCTTACTTTTGGCACTGCAACTAAATTACCTACGGTGGTTTCCTCTGCTGTGACGTCATCTGGTGTCAGTTTCCCTACCACGGCAGTTTCTAGTGCAGGATTTAGTTTGGCTACTTCTACTGCTGCTAGTAAGCTTGCGACCAGCCTTGCTCCTGTTACTTGTAAGTGTTATTTTGTTATTTCTACACATATTTTATAATCTATAATCACTACCTACATATTAATAAAGTCGTCCAGCTGTCTGCCTGTCTCTATGTATCCTTGGATCTTTAAAACTGCGCAACGGATTTCGTACAGTTTTTAATAGATAATAGTAGTAATTCAAGAAAGATACAGTACAGTTTTAAAATCTTTAGGTATATAAGGTGTTTTGACGACTTTTTCTAGGACACAACTATTAATAAATAAGTAAATTAACTTCACCATGATCATTACATGCATCAGACAGCAGATCTAATAAATGTCATCATCATCATCATTGAAGATACCATGTTTTAGCAAATAAAATAATCACGTAATTTTTAAGATAAAAAAGTTTTATTTCATTTCTTTTTAAAACAAATAGCCGGTTCCAATTTTGAAAGTCTGTCATTAGGTTCTTAAGTCAAGCCATTTGCAAATTTTATAGTCTATTTTCATAAATTCTAGTTTATTTACATTTATAGATATTCATTTACTTCATTTTATTAGAAAATTTGTTTTGTTTTTCAGCTACTACGCCCTCCGGTATCTCTTTGCTCGGTAAAACAGCGACTACCGTCATGCCTACACTGACAACGTCGACTGCGTAAGTTAAATTCAATTTTGAGTGACGTTCTATGTATACAGGGTATAAAAAGACAACAATGTTTTTTAATACCTCGTATTCTTTGTAAGGTTACGATCATTTTGTTCTATGGAACCAACCCTGGGCAACAACTAAAAAAAATATGAAAGCATACTGTCATTTTATTGTAAGCAAAGTATTCGTTTGATTCGCAAAGTACAAATGTACCTACAAAACTAACATAACATTTTGACATGGTATCTTTGAAAAAAATATGTTTGTTAACCGATTTCAGATGGATTTATGTAAAAAAATGATAATATTAATTGTAACTTTGGATCTCAAGAAAAAAATGATCGTGATGTTACAAAGAATACGAGGTATTAAAAGAACAAAGTTGTCTTTTTACACCCATACTGGGTATAAAAAGGGGAGTGTTACGCGAAAAGCTATGAAAATAGTCAACTTATATAAACAAGTTATATATTTAATTTTTATATTTAATTATCACTTTCCCAAATGGTTTACTGGAAGAAATCTCTTTCAGATAAGCACGCCTTTGAACATTTTCTCTCATAATTTCTGTCTGTATGTAATTGTATGTGTACAATAAAGAATAAGAACTTACCCACAATTTGACGCTCGAAACATTTTACTACATTAACACATTGTGCCAACTAGATTATTTTCGTCATCGTACTTTTCTAGAGATGCTGCCGACACTTCTTTGTATTCTGGTACTAGGCGTTGCACCATAGAGGAATAAGATGTAGACATAGAGTGCTAATGTCATACTAACAGTTCCTATGCACCATTAGACTTTTCGGTGCCTCACAATTCCAGTCCTTGACACTTAGATTGCATTACTATACGTTACAATACATAAGTAATGTAGTACATTACTATACATTACACTAATATAATCTAAGTGTCAAGGACTGGAATTGTGAGGCACCGAAAAGTCTAATGGTGCATCGAAACTGTTAGTTCGACCTCATCTACGTCTACCAATAATCAAGTCACTGCTTAAAATTTTACTTTAACACTGTACTTAAACTGTTGTTCTATATTTTAGGACGACATCAGCGCCACCTGCCGTGGTGACCACAATGACTTTCTCGCAACTAGAAGAGAACATCAACAAGTGGACCATAGAGTTAGAGGAGCAGGAGAAGACCTTCATTAACCAGGCGACTCAGATCAACGCGTGGGATCGACTGCTTATAGCTAATGGCGAAAAGGTAAACATACATAAAATCCAGCCTCTTTCCTGGTTAGTTTTTGAGTTGACAGTAGCTGTCCCAACATAAAATTCGTGCTAACTAACCTAGGCTCCAGCTTTAGCATTTTTTGTCGTGTAAACTTTTATCTTTAGAGTGAAAGCCTAAAGAGTTTATTACAAAAAAATTTGGCAGGTTTCATACTTTAGCCTTCAAATATGATTTTTAAACTGTTTAATGGTCTTTCCCAAAGTGGGTGATAACGCCCTCTCGTGGGCGTTGGAGGCCTAAAGAGGGGCAGTTATGGCCCCAGATAAAAATAGCGCAAGTAATATGCTATTAACATTTTTTTATTATTTAAATTTTTTAAAAGGGCGTTTTTACCCAAGCGGGTATTTAACATACCCCCTTGTGTAAATTGTATCACCTTATTTTACAAAAAGGATAAACATTCTATTATTAACCTACTGATGCAGGACTGTGATTAGCTTGCATAACATAATAGCACAAGTAGAAATCGGCTTAGAATAGTTTGCATGATTACTACATCGAACAAATTTATCTTAAACTCCCTCATCAATAATTAACATTTTTAAAGTGAAATAAAAATAGGGGGCGCTACTGATTTTCGAAGTGGACGTTAGACGAAATAAGTTTGCGAACCTCTGGTTTAAACTTAAACGCGGTTTTGTATTTAACATTGTTTATGTTTGATCTCTATTTATTTAGTTAGACGTTATAGTTGATTATGGTATAGGCATAGGGTTCTCCGTATTATTATTCACAAAGGTTAGAAGACAGAACTAGCTAATCGTAGATAAACAATCATTATGAGAAAACTACTGGCCCTTAACCGAGTGCCATCTAGGGAAAATTTATCACTAAAAATACAAGCATTCAAGTAAATTTACAATACAAATTCGCAGATAGTAGAGCTGAACGATGCCATAACCACAGTGAAGAATGAACAGCAAACTCTAGAACATGAGCTAGACTTTGTACTAGCACAACAGAAGGAGTTAGAAGATCTACTCACACCTATGGAGAAACTGCTTCTAGATGAAACTGGAGACCGACTGAGAGATCCTGAGAGGGAACATATGTGAGTAGTAATGGACGCAATTTTACCCCTTTTACCACCTTTATGTTATACCTAGGTAAACCCGCCCCCTTATTACCTATTTAGCAAAAGCAATGGACTGCAATAGACTCATATGTGTCCCAAAGGGGTAGGCACAGTAGGCAGACTACAAAGCTTTATTTCGTACGTTCCAAACTCACCTTTGGCATCGTCCACATACATTCATTCTCCATACACGCTCGTAGGTTTCGGGTGCTTTTGACTAGACCTATTCATTATTTTCAGGTATTCTCTTGCTGAAAATTTGGACACGCAGCTTAGGCAGATGTCTGAAGATTTGAAGGAAGTAATTGAACACCTCAACGAGACGAACAGGAGTCAAGATAGCAACGATCCAGTAAGTTGTTTTTATATCTGTGTATAGTACTGCAGGTAACTGAGTGTGAGTGAGTTTGCGAGTAAATTCGCGTCAGAGGCATTGGTATAGAGTTTTTTTTAATCTAGTTTATCCGTATGGAAAGGCAAGGGAAACTATGTCCATACTGCCATTGCCTTTAGTAGAATTATTTCTGAATATGATGGATGATAAAATTGACCCTACGTCATGTTATTACTAACTCACTGCACCCGAAGGAAGGTTATGTTTTTTAGTGTATGTATATATTTATGTTTCTGTGATTATCACAAGTGTGTTTCTATAGAAACTTTGACTATAGAAACGCTCACTAGTTGGCGCCACTAAGATGAAGGTCTTTAGGGTTGTCATTGAATGTAAACAGGCAGGAAAATGTAAATGTGAGGCTTGTATTACATGCACGGAAGGAGATGCAAGATGGCCGATTGGTGTACTGGTAGTTGGTAGTCCTGGGTTCGAATCCCGGTAGATGCAAACATTGATATGATGGAATATATCGATTCTATCAAGATCGATTATTTCATCTAGTGAGGGGCTTCACATCAGTACAGAACATGTTTTTTTTTTCAGATTGTCCAAATCGGCAGGATTCTCAACGCACACATGTCTTCAATGCAGTGGATAGACAACTCCATAGCGCAGATTTCTACAAAACTAGACCATTTGAAGTCTACACATGATACATTGAGAAGAGACAATGAACGGTCATTTCAGTTGACTTATAATTAAAGTTTTAGGAGTATATAATACGTCTTATTAATGTACAAAGAATCCATATTTGTTGAATAATACTACAGCAGGTTTGTACTGAGTCATACAAGGCGCAGAACTGTAGGCTATGGTAATAGACAAATATAAGCCATAGATTGCCCCTTCACTTCAGTTTTCTAGGACAGCAGTGCCGTAATAACAAATAAGCGGCCTTGAAGGATTAATTCTAAAGACGTGGTTTTGTCTTTGTACGGCCATTAATGACAGAATTGTCTGCGAAACAACATGGTCCGAACTATTGATTATTTTATTTTAAAACCATAAAATGTAGCAAAGCTGTCAGTCAGTACATAACCGCCATAGTATTAAGTGTTTATTGATCAAATCTGGATTTTATAAATAAATAAATAATTCCAATAATTTGTTACAAAAGAAAACTATCGTGATCTTAGCAAATAAAGTTAAATATTTCTTTAGAAATATGTAGTTTTTTATGAACCTTAAGTTTACATCGCAGTTCACTTAAAAGTAAATCACACACAATTCAGTGCCACCAACTACGTATTTGCGTGTACAAAATCGCAAGTGATTGTGTTAATATACTATACCAGTTATAAAACACTGTAACTTCACATTTTCTTCTGTATGCAAGCATAATATCACTAACTTCTTGTGCACAATACTGCAAATAGTTCTGTTATGTGAAATTTGGTCTGCACTAAGGAATATTGAGAATTTCTTGGCATCGACTCGACAGTAGCATATCTTTGACATGTCTTCGTTTATTTGAGTCTCTGTTTCAGAGTCTGAATGGTCTACGGGACCTGAAAAGAACATTTTGCCTTTATATGTATATTGTATATGAGCATAAATAAAATAAACGTTAAATCCTTAGCAATATGAGTTTCGAAAGAACTAATATGGCGCAATAGCCACCCATAATGGGATAGGGGCAGGTAGATGATATGAACATAATTTTTTTCTTAATATCCTCAGAACACACCAGCTTCGGTATGATGAATTTGGTGAGAGTGAGATGTCTCTAAACGTTAAATTTAGAGCTATTAATAACTAGATAAACTAAGTGGGTTTACTTTGCATGTAAAAAATAGACTAAAGAATTAGAAAAGCCACTCGTTCTCGAGCCTGGACTTAAGGAATTGGGGCTGATAGAAGTGGTCTGTAATCCCTTTTTACCAAGTCGAAACACTTGCCTTGTCTAGTTATTACTTAACTCTGTGGATTTGACGTTTAAAAGTGAGACATCTCGCTCTCAACAATTCATCATACCGGTGCAGTATAATTTATATATATAAGGTCTAACCAAAAGTAGTGACGATCTTTTGGGATGTGGCATAATCATACACGAGAAATATAATGTGAATATTTTAAAGAAAATATTCACGCTAGTTTTTTTTTTTTATCTCATACAAAACTTTTAATATTTTTCTCAAAGACCAGTATAACCGTCACGTAAACTCACACGCACATTAAACTTAGGTCACTGCCCCCGCGCTGCCACGTCTACATTAACACTACAACACGCATAGATCATGAAGGTTGCACACACACACACGACCGCTTTTCTCTGTCGGCGGCGTATTTAATGCGCATTTAACTACAGCATGATTTTTTATATTAAAAGATTGAAATTTATTTTAATGTTTTCTCTAAAACTAGCGAGTTAATTAAGATTATTTTTTAATTAAAGGTTATATTATTTAGTTACGGATACGTCCTAGAAAGATAATCACTACTTTTTGGTAGACCTTATACAGTGTGTTTGGTAATGGACTAGCGATAATTTAGGGGCGTAAAATATACCTAATACACTCCCGAGCAAAAATATGGAATCACTTACCTGAAATTGATTCCGCGCGGTCTTGAGTACTAAAAAAATAGTTAATAATAATAAAAGTGGCACCGTTTTAAAGGTTAAACTGTTAGCTTTAAATTGATATGAAATTCATTTAAATCACACCAATAGTTCAGGTGCTATTGGGGATTAAGTGAAGGAGGTAGGAAAACAAGGAAATATGGAAAAAATATGAATGAAGAAAACAACAAAAATTAATTAATAAAAATTTTATTTAGGCTCAAAATTGAAATTCAATATTTTGTATTCCCTCCCCTAGCCCTAACAACGGCTCGAAGACGGTTCTTCATTGACCTGATCAGCTTCTGTATGGATTCTTGTGGAATACCTTCCCATTCCTCTATCAAAGCTGATTTCAAGTCATTTAGACTTGAAGGAGCAGGATTTCTGGAACGAACCCTCCTCTTCAGTTCGTCCCACACGTGCTCAATTGGGTTCAAATCCGGGCTGAGCGCTGGCCAGTCTAATGTGGCGATACCGACTTCTTCGAGGTATTGAGTTGTAGCACGGGAAGTGTGACAACGAGCGTTATCTTGCATAAGGAGGAAGTCATCACCGATATATTCCGCATAGGGAACGACATGTTCCAGCAGAATATCGGTAATGTATAGGCCTGAAGTTAGACCGCCTCCACGTCCCCCGCCAGGCACGAAAACAAGCTCCGTTTTACCGTCGAAAGAAATGCCGGCCCACATCATACAAGAACCGCCCCCATAAGCCACTGTTTCAGCGAAACAGCACTGCGCAAATCGCTCTCCAGGGCGCCTATACACCCAACCTTTTCGATCGCTTCCGTGCAAACACATTCTGCACTCGTCAGAGAACAGAACTCGCCTCCATTGCTCGACTTCCCAATCAAGATGGTTGCGAGCAAATTGAAGACGTGCTTGTCAGTGAGCTGCCGTCAGTTTTGGGCCTGTGGCTGGCCTTTTAGGACTCAAATTCGCTTGCTTGAGCCTTCGACGAACTGTCCACTCGCTGACAGCTACCCCACGCACATCTCTGAGCTCCTGTTGGACGTCGACGCCAGTCAAGTGACGATTTCGAAGAGAAGTCGACACAATAAAACGGTCATCTCTCCGATGTGCACCGGCGACGTCCAGATCTTGGTCTCGGGATAAAGCCACCAGTCTTCCGAAAGCGTTTATAAACTTTCGAAACACAGGACAGGCTTATGTGGAGCCCTTGTTGCAATAGGGCGACGATTTGGGCTGCTTCTGAAGGAGTAGTATCCATTTTCGTGGGTCAAAAGTAGCGGAGATGTGTACCGGTCAACGTGTGAAAGCCAACTGATAACGAAAATCCGATTACACGTGCTTTTATAGGGGGTCAATAGGCCGAACTCGCGACTTATCAAACAATTGAAAAATGCCTTTTCCTTACTTCTTCACGAAATCCGGGATAGCTTCTTAAATATTGGCGTGATTTGAATTAATTTGGTATCAATTTAAAGCTAACAGTATAACCTTTAAAATGGTTATTAATTTTTTTATTATGAACTAGTTATTTAACCCTCAAGATCGCGCGGAACCAATTTCAGGTAAGTGATTCCATACTTTTGCTCGCGAGTGTATTATCGGCAAAAACACCCATAAGGGTGGTCAACCCCTCCTCTTTTTGTAATAGCGGCCATTTTAATTAAATTTTTTTTTAGTTACGTCTTTTTAAAAAATATCGATTTCTCTGGACATAAGGGTACTACAGACATAAAAAAAATGTGTTAGTAAGCTAATGATATCGCCTTTTAATTAAAAGAGATCTACGTGTAAACTTTTAACTTTAAAATGTGTAAAAAAATGTTTAATGCTGTTTTTAAGCAAAAAAAAACTCCTTTTTACAAATTCAAATTCAAAATCATTTATTCAACATGAAAGCATTAACACTTGTTTGTTGATTGTCTAATTATATGTTACTTTCTATGTTAGCACCCCAAAAATGAAACCGCTACCAAACAAAGTTATTACAGTTATTCTTACATACCACAAAAACTAGCACATTAACGTAGGTATTTTTTGTAAAATTCTAATAAACAAGGATATTATCTACAAAATGATATCAAAATCATTTCTCTAAGTTGCAAAACTTGAAAATTATGGTCTATTGAATATGACCCTACGTAAGCGTCTGTATATAAAAATACAGACCTAGCAAGTAGTACCTATGCACCATTCTTGGCTAGTATAAAGCTTCATGTTTATAACCATTAAGAAATAAACTTACCTTCAAAAGCCTCCACCCTCAAGTCTTTAAACCTGGTGGAAACCTTAGCCATATCTGTCTTAATTTGCAGCGTCAACCTTCCTTCAGCTGAGGCTCTTAACACTACCTCAGCAGCCATTGTCCTCATCCTATCTATTGATGTGCGGATCTGTTTTAGAGGTGGTAGTTCTATTGATATCTGAAATATTGAAAGTGGCATTATTTATGTACTGAGTGGTGTCGGCTGAGTAGAATAGCATGTTTTTGCTTGTGGATATAGTATGAGGCGATTAATTAGTTCCTGGGAACCCCCTCTTGGTATTGTTATTGAGATAGCTCAGTAAAACTTTCGAGTATGTATTCCTTATTCTATAGACTCTAATTAAAGAAGACTATGACCCTATAGTGGTACAAAGGCCGCTTATCGTCTTCAGCCTATTGCAGTCCACTGCTGGACGTAGGCCTCCCCCTGGCCACACCACAAGGCTACTGCCATAGGCGAGTTTTGCCCATAGTCACCACACTGAGCAGGCGGGTTGGCGACCGCAGTGTAATTTTTGGACTATGCTTTTAGCACGGGAGGCGCTGCTGCCCACCTCCCCGAAAACCCTTAATCGCCTCGTATGATACCCACGGGCAGGCATCGGGTGCAGTTGGAGACAAAATCTTACCACTCACTGCATTTGTGCCCTGGAGAATAGACTAATTTTCAGTGGCAGGTCTAAGGTAATGGAAAAGCGACGCGTCGTCGCTCAAAGGGCAATAGCACAAAGTTGCTTGGAGATTTGATTATTTTTAAGAGATTTTATGCCCTGCCCTAGTATTGATTTATTTTGTTTATCACAAAGCACATGAGTATCATGATGATACTAATACTTGCAATGCGAGAGAGTTCAAATAACAATACTTCAACTTACATCAGGTTTTGGAGTCTTAGGTTCATGGAAATCGGACCACATCTTCCTGGGTATCACCATGACTGGGATATCATGAGTCACATGCCTTGACTGCTGGGAGAGGGCTGAAGACTGAATACAGAAAACTGTTAGTTTTATACACATACACATAGCATAGATGGTCCGATGACTTAAAGAGGGTGGCTAGTAGTAACTGGATGGCAAAAATGGCAGATTGAAGTTTGTGGCGTGCTCTGAGGGTGGCCTACGTCCAGCTGGACGTAGGCCACCGTGGATTGTGGACTGCAATAGGCTGACGAGGACACATAGCTAACTAGAGTAGCCAGAACTGCAAGATTACGAAGGGGATCCTCCTACAGGCATGTTTAGCATAGCTGGTTCAGATGTAAATGTTCAATGACATGTTTGACGACTGATTGGTCTAGTAGGTAGTGGCCCTGCCTGCGACGCCATTGGTCCTGGGTTCGAATCCCGGTAGGTGCAAACATTGATGTGATGAATATCGATGTTTGTTTCCGAGTCATGGATGTTTCTATACATATCTATGTATTTATATACCGTTGCTTAGTGCCCACAACACAAGACCTTAGGGATCTTAATGTGGGACTAGGTCAATGTATTGTGAAGTGTGGAAAAAAAAAAAAATAGGCTTCTAGCTCATTGGCTGAGAGTTTGTTAGCCAACTCATATAGCATGCATGGATCGAGCCCCGCATCAGCAAAGGAGTTTTATATACAGATGTTTTTGTCATGGTAGCCAATCTCAATGGAGATAAGCCATGCAGAAGATATAGTCCATAAATTTGTGTACAAACATAGGTACACTGTCTAATGGCATGGAAATCCTAGAGAGGAATTAGGCTAAGGCTGCTATGAGATATACTAACCTATCCATAACAGATATGTGATGTTTAGCCCAGTATGGAAGAGTTAGTAATCATTTTAAAACATACATACCATTTCAATTTCTAAAGTTAAACAAGGACATTGCTTCTTAGTTAATTTGATTTTTAGAGATTTTGCAGATTTGAGGGTTACTAAAGATCTTGCCAGGTTTCCTGAAAAGACAAAGCTTAATTATTAAAGTTAAATATAATACCAATGTGATATGGCTACTGACATACATATCCGATTATAAAATTATTAATAAAGAAATGGAAAAAATTCCTCACCCCACCTCACCTCATCCGATTATTAACTCTGGAACCCAAAACCGACCAGCAAGTATAAAAAATTTAATTAAAGTGGATGAGGTGGGAATGGTATGGTATAACGGGCTTGTTTCCAAAACTCGACAACTGTGCACCTATTTTGCATAAGTGGATGAGGTGGGAAAGTCAGAAGAAAATTTGTCAACACACACATATATAAAACTTGGAGTGTGTACTTTGTATAATATAGGCATCCGATAAAAAGGGATTTCCCAATATTCCTTGTGGAACGGGAATTCTAAAGTTTACAAGAAAAAAGTAGTGGGCAGCCACTAGTATTTTCACATAATAGCTACCTACATAGGATTTAGATAGATCGGGACATTAAATCGGTACCTGAGCTGATTCCTAGGTAAATATCTTTGTGCTCCTCATCCAAACCTACAACTTGATATTCAGAGAAGAACATAGCCTGAGGTATCTCACACCACAGGATAGGAGGGGCCGGCCCGCTGTTTTCGTCGCTTACAATGAAATATAGCTGCTCATTAGCTATCCTTAGCACACATTCTTTTGATAATTTTGATATCGTTGTGACTATATCTGCAAACAAATACAACAAAACAAAGTTATGATGTATGGAGAAGATATCTATTGCATTGCATTTACTAACTTGTAAACTCTCGCATGGGGCCAGCATCAATCATCACAGCTCGGAACTTCATTGTTTATCATTTTTTTACATGCAAACATTTGAAAACGCAACTTTTCTTGGCAAAGTGTTGTTTCGTTTTTGTTTTCTTTTTTTTTTCTTAATTTTCCCGCGTTTTGCGACAGAACTATTTACTCCCTAGGCTTTCCAGCTTCAAATGCAAAAGTCCCTATAGAGAGATACCTACCGAAAATCAATCAAAGGCCAAATGGCTTGTGCTACGTTTCTATCGTTCCACTTTATCACTACTATTTCTTAAATACCCAATTTAGGGAATATGCTTCTGACTGTCGTCGGTCAGATGTCTGTCACACTTTGCGATCTTCGCCGTCTCCTGCCATTACGGAAAGTACCCTCTCCAGCCTCATGCCATCGTCTCCTTAGACCAACCTCTGTGATGCTGTCCGTCTTCAGGCACACACAAGGTGACAATATTGACGTACCTATATGGGTGCATTGAGCATTCGCCAGACACATTGTCTTGCCCAGCTTCACTTGAAACCTACTAACTAAGTAAGATACAGGATGTGAGTGACAGCAAGGCAAATATTATTATGCTGACTTCAGTCCATGTTTCTAAGGCGAAAACGACAGAAAATTTTCTCAGGAAAATTTCATAATTTTAGGTTTTTTTCAGAGTTTTTCAAAATTGTGTAGTTTGTTTAATAAGGCCTTAGATAATGGCTTGAAAACAAAAACAACAACAACAATAACCAATATATGATTTTGAAAAAGTTGCACTTAATTCATTTCTCATTAATCGACCCTATTGGGGAGTCACAAGTGGTCCTAAAAACAGCAATGTATCACACATACATACAGGATGTTTTTTCGTCGCCACCATTAACGAAGGGTACGTACTCTATACATCAAATAAAGTAAGTTTATGCCAAAAAAAATGCTGGGAAACGATGTAATTTTTTTTGATTTTTTATTTTTATTACTTAATCCGGCGAAATTTGTAGTGTCCAGTGTTTATGCTAGTTTTTTCATAGACAGATATTAATTATTTGTCATGAAAAAATCTTGCTACGCGCGTCAAAATGCATTTATGCAGAAAAACGCAGTCTATTTACTAAATTTTGGACCCTAATATTTTGGAAACCAGACACTTCCCAGGTATGCTTCCATGGAGAAAAATGATCGTGATGATGAGGAAATTCCGTAGTTTTCGGGAACGTTGACGACCAAAAATCATCCTGTATAGCCACGCCCATTATCCCCCAAAGAGGTTAGGCAGAAGTGTGCACATCAACTCTTCACCAGTTTGCTTATTAAGTCCCACGTGGTAAGGTGTCACCCTACCGCCGCTTTATATCACAAAATAACCAATAAACCCATTAAACTAGTCACATGATCATCCGATTCCATTGGTGCGGAAAGCAAATAGTGTAGACTAACCAAATGAAAAATGCTTTTCCTGCAAGTAATGACACTGTCGTATAACTTAACACAGCGGTACTTGTTTAGCATTTCAGTATTTGCCTGGCTGTCACACAAACCCTGTATAAATATAATTTTAATGAATTCGTACAATTCCCATAAAAAAAGTATGAAAATATTTTTTGGTTTACATTTCCCTAATGCTATCATGTCACGATATTACTAGTCCCTAATTTAAGGTTATATCTTTAGGGAGTTTTCGCCCACTCAGCTGGAAAGTTTTGAGTATAAATAGCTCATTCGTCAGCCATAGAGTAATAACGGAAGTAGAATCGAGAAATAAATATCCCCAATATTTAGGGTAATCGTGTGTAATAAAATACGTACCTATCTATCCATCCACATATAAAAATGGACCTTTTAATTCATGAAAATCAAAATTCATGCATGATGAACATAACTGTTTTAGAGTAATTATACTAACTTAAATCTTAATATGTAATTACTTTATGGCTTAATTTTGCTTGGATCAAATTATTGAAAAAGACGCCTAACCATGCTTATAAAACTGCAGAAATCTTGGAAAACATGTGGCTAGCACACGCTGTCTTAGGGCTGAAACACATAACCGCGTTGTGGCGCCGCAACGCTTAAATCGGCAGTGGCGTCACTGTCGAATCTAGCGGCGCGGCGCCGCAACGCGACGCGAATTCCTGCGTTGTGACGCCATACTTGGTGACAATGAGTCACTAAATCTAAAAAAAACTCTCAATTTAAAGAAAATGTTGGAATCCCGATGGCCTTAATGTAAATCAAAGAATATACTTACTCTCTAGCGAGAGATTACTCTAGAGAGACAAATTTATAAAACAAGAGGCATGGAAAAGCATTTGTGAAATCATTTATGATAATCAATCATCAAACAATTATCTTTACAAAGGCAGACGTCTATTCACACTCAAAAATCATACAACAGTACAACACTCTTTTTCGCGGTGCCGCAACGCAAATTGCCGATTTTAGCGTTGCGGCGGCGCAACGCGGTTACGTGTTTCGGCCCTTATACCCAGTTTGGATAGATTTGTTATGTCAAAAAGAACAAGGAGTCAAAAATTCCGAACGCCTAAAAATAAACATGTCAACTGTGACAGTACCTGAGTAGGTACCTAGATCATATTATATACAGTGTTTATACGTTCTCCTTATACGGTACCCGAGAAGTGTCTGGTTTCAAAGGTATTAAGGTTTAAAGTTGAGTTATCAGATTCCATTTTTATATAGAAAAAATACACGTAGACGCGCTTAACTAATATTTATCCCAAAAAAAATATTTAAGATTTCGTTTTAAAAAGCCAACGCAAGATTATAAATACTTTTTTATTTATTTGAATTGTGACGCGCGACTAAAAACTATTTTTTTAATAATCATTTCTCAGCATTTTTATTTGCATAAACTAACTTTATTATTTTTATGTATAGAGTAAGCAACCCTAATAAACGGTGGAAACCAAAATTATGTAGGTAAGTATCCTTATGTAACTAGTTTTTTTTTTAGATAAAAATTTGTAAAGCGGTTCACAGAGTAGGTACCTACTTCTACCTACCAAATTTCCACTATGCAGTCCTTATAGTTTCGGAATAAAGTGGCTGTGCCATACGGATATATTGAATGATAATATTGAAGAAATGGACGGAATATTTTGAAAAGTTATTTGATAAGGAAAAAGCAAATAGGCCAACCTCAGAGCTGAATAATACAGTCTTTTGAGATGAAATGTTTGCGATGGATGAAAGCAGGTAAGGCAGCAGGGTACGATAGGATTTCTGTTGAAATGCTGAAGGCTGGACAGGGTGTCGTAGCCAGTCAGTTCAACATGTGCTTTGACACTCACAACTGGACTGCAAAAACTACAGAGGTATTAGCCTTCTTAGCATTGTCGGCAAGTTGTATGCGAAAGTGTTGATTGAAAGGATTAGGAATGTTATCGACCAGAAAGTGGGCGGGATTTCGAAAGGGTATGGGATGTACGGATCAAGTGGATGGATAGCCTAAAAATTTCTGGCGAAAAGTCAGAAGGTCTATTGCGCTTTCGTCGATTTGGAGAAGGCTTATAACAGAGTAGTGAGAAAGGAACTGTGGAAGGTTCTCTCTCCCTCTACGAGGACTCAAGTGCTTGTGTGAGAATAAACGGGTCTTACACGGACTGGTTTACCATCGAAAAGGGTGTTAGACAGGGATGTGTAGCGTCACCTTTCTATCGTACCTACCACCATATTCAATCTATTGATGAGTCGTTTGCAAGGTTTGAAAGACGATGAATGTGGTCTAAGAATGAATGATTTGATCAAATACCTTCTTTATGCCGATGACATGGTTTTGCTTGCGTCTTCGGAGGGAGAGTTGCAGGAGATGGTAACAAAAATGAATGGATCATTTGAAAGTAAAGGGCTGAAGACAAATGTTAATAAGTCGAAAGTGATGGTTTTTGAAAAGGATGAGGTAATGGCGGATTTCAAAATAATGATTGGCGAGGAAAGATTAGAGCGTGACAGAGTTTGTGTATCTGGGGACTTTGTTTAAGTACTAGGGATGGTAAGCATGACAAAGATATTCTAAGGAGAGTGAATGCTGGGAATCGGGTGAATGGGACACTTAATTCTTTTATGGGTAACCAGACAGTGTCGCAAACGGCACTTCTGGCTGTTCATAGAGGTGTTTTGGTGCCGACTCTTATGTATGGTAGTGAAAGTTGGGTATGCCAGAAACCAAAACACCAAAGTCAATTGAATGCAGTGGAAATTAGAGCATTGAAAAGTATGTGTGGAGTCACTTTGAAAGATAGAATAAGAAATGAGGTGATCAGAAAGAAGTGTGGTATAAATGAGAACGTTGTGACGAAGATTGAGAAAGGTGTGTTGAGATGGTTTGGGCATGTGGAGAGGATGGATGAAAGTAGATTGACAAAGAAAGTGTACAACGGAAGAGTGGATAGAAGGGTTGGAAGGGTTTCACCGATCAAATTGGTGAAATTCTAGAGAAAGGTTAGGTCAAGAGTAGGTACCCTAAACCGACGAACGTGCATGAAGAATATCATGAAAGTAGATGAAGCGAAAGATGTGTGTCAGGATCGTAGCAAATGGAGATCCGTGATCTCTACCTACCCCTTCAGGAAAGAGGCGTGATTTTTATGTATGTATGGCAAACCCTTTTTAGTAATACAGTCTGTAGAACTACTTATTATATCCGCACAACACATTTTGTTGTGAAACTTGGAAAAATTGTGTTTAATTCATGAAAATTGAAATTGTTTTCTCCAAAACAGCTTAAGAAAAGTTTTTGGCCGTCGTGCAGGCTTTGTCTTTCTGACTTTCTTTCTGTCTTAGGCAATTGACAATAAAAAAAATAGATTAAGTTTTTTCTCTTTGCTTTTTCGTAGAAAGACGGACGGCTCTTTATACGTTTTTCGGTATTTAAGCCAAAGGCGCAATTCAAGTCTTTGGTAGATAGGTAGGTACCATAGATACCTATTTAATTTTATTATAATAATGTAACTCTAAAATGTATTCGCATTATTTAACTCAACTAACTAAAATGTGAGTTAACTTTGGACGCGATTTTGTGTAATTTCGTAATAGGGCTCTACAACGGTCCGCGCTACAATTCCATATTGATAAAAGTAGGGTGTGATTATTCTAAAGTATGGCAATATTTCTACCATAGACAACATAAGTCTACTTCCTATTGGATATGGAAAATGGCGTATGCAGCGACAAATTTCTATAGGTTTGTATGTTTTCTCTCTTTTCAACATAGCATAATCATGTATGAAAAAAAAGAGAGAACCGATTGTTACTTTTGATTTTAACGTTTAATAACGACTTGTGGTAAAGTCGAAAATTTATAATTTATTTTCCACAATTTAAGTGCAATTTGTTGTTATATATACATAAAATGTAGTAAAGAACAATACTATATTTTTGTGGCATTTGTCGTTATGCCAAAATGATGTAATTCGTGTTTTGATCGAAGATATGCACGTACAAGGTGAGTTTAACACAGTGTGTTTACGATCGATAGGTAGGTACTTGTCATGTTACACTTACAGTTACACATAACCACAAAAATTAACTTTGATGGAAACAATCGTTGTTGATCTTCGTATCATCAAACTGCCAATGTGCTGGCATTTGACGATTAATACTGCTCATGCTCTTTGCTAAACTAGGCAGTTAGGTAGTGCAAATTTACCAATAATTTCAGACATGAAAACCACCGTTACAGACTTCGAATACTTTATATCAACGGATGATTTTTCGAAATAAAAACGTTAAGTTTAGAATTAGATATCAAGTCAATTAGAAATATCTTTGTATCATGTGAATGTAGTAACGCATACCTACTCTGCCAGTATAAAGTAGGTAAAGAAAACTGTTTGAAGTCAAAGATAGGATTGAGTTCAATGCCGTCTCGTCCGATTATGGTTATGCAACTATGGGTTTCAGTTTAAAATCAGATTTTACTATTTTATTTACGTCTCAGTCATCTTTATTTGTAATTTCTACTGTATTTATAAACATCTCGGTGAGTTTAATTAATTTCTAGGTTATTTGTGTCTTATCTGTCAATTTTTAAATGAGGTCAGCGGAACGAAACGCATAGTAAAGTCGCGATGTAGAGTTCTATCTAAGATGTTTTTTAGATTACAGAGAAGAAATTAACGCCCATTACAAAATTCATTGGTATGAATGATAGATAATACAAAAAAAGGAAAGTAGGATGTATGAATATAAACCAAGTGGGCGTTTAAGTTGTGGCATCGACTTCGAATTTCAAATAGAAAAAAGTAAAGTAAAGATGGTAATTTTGGGGAAAATTAAGCGGGGTGGAGCCTTTTTGCAGAAGTACCTAATGTCTGGCGAATGGAAGTTTACGTAAGGACTGATATTTACTATGTCTTTCGCATTCCACCTTCCTATCGCGATTTCTAATAGGATCCCTTACTGGTTGGTTTGCGGTGCGTCAATCGTATGCTGCCCTTATGTTTATTTTATTTATATCTATTTTTATTCCATTTACTTATATTGTATACCGACATGTATTAGAGGACACTGTCAATACAAATGAAGTAAAAAGTACATACATAATATGTAGCAAATTATATCTAAACCTCTCCCATGGACATGCATACACACAAATTGTATGCTATTTAATAATAGTGACGTCAGTAATTGAAATGAACGTGCTGGTTTCCGTGTTATCTCTGGTATCTCACATAATATACACTGATAACATCTAGGTAACCCAAGTTGGACCAGAGTTACGAGAACCTATTTCACTTGATTCCGTGAGTCTTGAAGAGACTGGGAGCTGAAGCGAGAGTCAGTATTCTGTTTACAATGTAGAACCGTCTTATACATATAAGTAGACACTCGATGAGTAAAGTGCACTGAGGCAATCCGAGGAAGAAAAGCTCTATTATCTCTCGCATTCCTTACGTTTTGACTTTTGACATTCATGTTCCACTCACACGAGACCTCCCATTGGGAACGTGTGTCATATATATTGCGAAGGTGCAGCGAAGTAAAATAGATAGCCTAGTCATGTCTCACACGATGTCTCATTAAGAACGTGCGTGCAACTCTACAAGAGAGCTACTGCGATCCGAGATAGACCTGAGCTGACCAACCCGCCTTGTGGCGTGCTCTGGGGGAGGTCTACGTACAGCAGTGGATTACCGACGATGATTATCATCTCTCTCTCGCCTGGTGGTCTGTGATAGGTATTTTACAACCGCATCTGCGTCGGGAACCGATCCATCCGTCCGTCCAACCACTTACGACAAAATTACCACGTTTCTACACTAGCCACTGTGTGGTCGATGCCCCGTCAAGATAACTGCGGATGCATCCTAGCATGTGTAGATACAAGTCTACTCCTCAAGGAGTAGGTAATATTTGATGAGTGCTATTATAAACGTAGACATGAGACAGCATTGGACTGAATCATTTATTTCATCCATTGACACAGCTTCTTATTTTCAACAAAAACCTCTAACTTATAAGTAACTAAACAGTCTCTTAATTAATTTAGACGCTGTTTTGTAACGCTGCTTATACATATTCGTAACATAACACCTTCAGGGCCCATTCACATGAACCACCGGCGCACGACTGCTGCCGCGGTGTCACGTAAAAGGGTCCTATATCGAGGATTCGAACACCACCACTAAAAATCCCGTAAGCCAGGATCAACAGAGATCATGCTTGTCTTTTGGGCGTGTTGGATGGCTCTTTGTAAATTATATTTTGATAATATCTAAGCTTAGGCTTAAACCATGACGTCAAAGCTACTGCATACTGAATTTTATATTATATTTAAGACACCATACGTTGACATTGTTTAATATCATTGTATTATCTACAGGAAATTATACAAATAAACAATATTTCATTTCATCTTCATTTTCATTTCCATTTCATTGTATCAGGTTTTAATGTTCGGAAATTAAAATGTCTAGTGGTTCGCTGGTGTTCGCCCACCACCGGTAAAGCCTCCTTTGCTCATCCTCAAATCTGACGACTCATGATTGCACTCACAGCTACATGCAGCTTACCTAAACTTGTTTGTTTTGTTGAGTTAAATTTTATTTTAAAAGACGTCTTTGTGAACTCTCACTTCTCCGAAGTTTCTACAATAGTGGCAGTCCCTATAAATAAATAAATATTAATAAATATTGCCTAATTTATTTATCTTTACTAGTACGAGTATAGACAATGAATGAATATTATGTTATGATTATAATTTCAGTATGGCAGACACAGAAGAAGGGACCAAATCATATCTTCAATTCCAATTCGATAAGCTTAAAGCTCTGCAGGCCAAGTTATCGACGGAGGCCGATGAAGACTACGTTATTGTGAAGAACGAACTTGAAGAAGTAGAAGAGTGAGTGCTGCTGATTTTCGCTTTTCATATTGATTGATAACTTATGCTTTTTTAAACATCCGGAGTGGAAGGACTAAAATTTTGTCCATAAGCAATTGTTAATGTTAAGGTACAAATTAACATAAACTTTATTCTACACCCTTTAGTATAAAGTACTACAAACATTAATGAAATTACGCCATTTCCCCCCAAAGACAGTATATAGGTAGGCAAATTACAAAATTTTCACCTTTCAAGTTATAAGCATTCATTTACGCATTTACTCATTTATGCACACAAATCGGGCTATCATTTGTATCGTGGCTATTATGTGGTATCATTTGTTTTGAAGCTATAAAGTATTGGCAAGGATGAATAAAAAACTTTTGTAGGTGGTAAAAAGCCATTTAAAAACTAGTAAGTAGTATGAGTAAAGTAGGCACGAGTTTACGAGTGGGGCCGCGTCTCCGGGGGATATGAATGCATGCAGGAGCGTTTCCCGCCCTTGTGCGCTTGCCGCGTAGCAAACCAACCAACTTTATTTCATCAGTCCGGCTCCGCGCGCGTTACGGCCGAGATTCATTGCGGTCGCTGCCGAATAAAAATAAAAAATAATTTAAAAAAACAAAAATCGATGATATTTATCTATGGATTTTAATGGCGCGAAATTTTATTCACTGACGTGAAAATACTATGGAATTTTTTCGCGTGAATGTAAAAAAACTTTGTTAACAAGTGAAATAGTTTAGGATGATTAGTAATGATGATTCTAAGGTCAAGTAGGAAAGATAAGGGTGGTTTATTTTGTCGTGTTTCTCCGTAATTTGTGTGGAAGAGATGCAATTTCAAAGCAATGAGGAGGACGACTTGCAATATCGGATTTTTGGGGACTCCTTCAACTTTTCCGTGGACGACTCGAATGCCGGCAGCCGTAGAAAGTAAGTTTTGTTTACTTTTGCATTGCATGCCCAATACAGGTTTTTACAAAATGAACATGTACATCATGAACTTCAGATAGGTACTTATAGCTACCTATAAGCATTTATTTTCTGGACTTTCATTTAATGTAAGTTTACACCATGAACGTATAAAGAACAATATTATTCTTTATACGTTTATGGTTTACACTAAGTTTATATTAAAAAAAAAAACTAGCAATGAACGTAATTTACAAAAAATATGAAGGTAGGAAAGGAAGACTTTGTTGCTTGTCAAAATTAGTAGTTCATGCAGGTATTGTTTTAATTAGTCTTCATTAAGATTTACAAAGTTATTATTACCTATGTCATCTATAAGTTGTGGGAGAGGAAGAGTTTGTAAGAGGATATTGTTCAGGTAAGTAAGTACAGAAACTGCATTTAATGCACTTTTACTTATAAACTAACTATTCTCAAACTAACATTGTATACCTATCCATTAAGAATTTATTTCTATTAGTTTTTTTGTAAATTTAGAATCTCCTACACAAGGTCACAAGATGGCAGTCTTTTTGGCAGGAGTACTACCACAGATAAAATTATATTTTTTTTTGTATTTTCAATTGCGATCAACCAGTTGACCATGGGCACTAATATTATACTTATATATTGTATATAATATCCATCTTCGGGGACTATATTACTGTCTTACTAGGTATGAAGAGAGTACCTAGTACCTATCTTATATTTATATCATACAACCCTCTTTGCAGTATTTGCTAAACTGAGAATGGTTGAACCACAGAATATAGACTTATTTCTTGTCAATGGGCTAGCCAGAACTGCAAGATAACAAAAGACATTCTACAGTCTTGTTAAGCATACCTAGCTCTACAAATATTAGCTTAATGCTACAGGTTGTTGTCTCCCAGCTAATCATTATAGTTTAAGGTCAGTTTTGAAGTAAGTAGGTAGGTAAAAAAGGCAATCTCGATAAAATATAATTTTATGGTCAAAATGACTTAACAAACTAGTAATAGTAATATCAGTGCTAGTACAGGCATGATAAATACATAATATTAGGATTATGCGAACTCAAAATCATTTACTTAGGTACTTACCTTGAAGTGATTAAAAGTTTCTATTTCAAACATATTATCTATCTATAGCCACATGTCAGTTAGTCTACCAAGATGTACAATACTAGTGGTCTGTCTCGCCTAACCTGTCTCAACAATTGCTTAATAATCTGAAATACAAATGTCCATGTGTGTCAATTCTGACCACTTATTGAACTAAAACACTTAAACCTAAACTTAGTCCTTTGCTCTCTTAACCATTTGTGTTAAGGTTGCAGAGGGACAGACCTACCTAATTTTAAGTTTACATACAGGTTCATATGACAATGAATTGACCATATTAGTGTATTATTTTATTGAAATTATTAATGGTGGTAAGGCAAGTGTAAAACTTATTGTAGACCTCATGTTTAAAGAAGCACTATAATGTGTCATATTGGTAATGTAGGGTTTGAATGATTTCAATGTAAATCAACAAGAATTAATTCACACTTTAACTGAACCTTTCAAGGTCCTGGGTTTCAATCCCAGTAGGTGCACAGATTGATATTATAACCTTACCTACTATATTAGTAAACCTATTCTATTCTTTATTGCACAGACACATTTTATATAGACAAACATTTTACATTGACAATGTGCAAAGGCGTGATTATCCCTATAAGAGATTTCTTCCAGGAAACCTTTCAAAACATTGAAGATTGAACATTCATGTGGAACTAAGTTTATGGGATGTAAAGTGTGTGTCAGGTCTTGTTTGTGTGTATGTGTTTGTTTGCTATAGTAATTTCTTGTGTTAATGTGAGATTATGCTATACAGGTGATTTTTGGTCGTCAACGTTCCCGAAAACTACGAATTCTCCTCATTATCACGATCATTTTTCTCCATGGAAGCATACCTGGGAAGTGTCTGGCTCTCAAGATAAAAGGGTCCAATGTTGAGTAAATAGACTGCGTTTTTCTGCATAAATGCACATTGACGCGTGTAGCAAGATTTTTTCACAAGAAATTATTAATATCTGTCTATGAAAAAACTAGCATAAACACTGGACACTATAAATTTCGCCCGATCAAGTAATTTTCAAAACAAATCATGTGATATTCAGAAAATCTACGCTGACATGCCTAGTGTAGCTAATAGCAACTACCTGGCTGGGTAGTAGAAATCATTAACAAACTGAAATATCTATCAATCACATAGCAAGGCCTCAAACCCATTCAAGTTGCCGATTTTTTTCGGGCTCAATCATCGCTGCGTGCCTCAAATATTTAGATTGCCCAAATTTGAATATACAGACCTCAAATGACCTTCAACTCTGGCGGGCTATACGTGCTTTTTGAGGCCTTGGAACGTGCCCAGTTCCGAAGATCTCACGCACTAAAAATAAAGTCCTTTTAAGGCTCAGTACTGCAACTGGGTGATATATTCTTATAATATAAAACATTGAAAAGCATGTGAAATTACCTTTCTTTTCCATCATCATCATCTTCCTGTTCTTATCGCATTATTTATGCGGGTCGGTGCTATATCTTGCCAAATCCTTGGCGTACATAGCAGTATTTTACGGCCGGTTTCCTACCTGATGCCAACCCTCACAAGAAATACATTCAGTGGTACAGGCCCGTGACTGGGCTCGAACCTACGCCATCCGACTGAAAGGCACACGTCTTAACCATTGGGCTTCTTTCTTTACTATACAATCTCTTAAAATTGTGTGGCTAGAAAAGGCTCGCTATGTAAAACAAATAAAAACATGTCTTGCCTCGCGATGTGGTTGCTGAAGCGCATATCTTTAAAATCTAGCACACTTCTGATGCTTGACAAGAGCGATGAAAAGCCCATGAGACCATGTCTGTTAGGCAGTTTTTATTCTTATTCTGCCCTGAGAGCGCCATGCCTATGTAGTTACCAACTATACTTCGTATTTATATTCATGCTTTGCTGTATCAGTCGTGTGGGCGACGAAGGTATCTTCGACTAGTTTGGCTTGTTTTTATCTTGAATGGACGAGAGGGCATCCCGAGCTAATTCGATCTAGACTCGAGATTGTCCTGTAGGGATGTGACTAATTCTTAGAATAAAATATCGATGTTTGATATTATCGTCTGCTCATTGTAAACTATACGTTCACAAGTCACGCCCTTTATCCCCAAAAGAGTAATACTTATAACTCTAAAGGAAGTAAGTCGAATCAAGTAGGTAATTGTGTGTTGCGTCTTAGGTAATGTTTTGTTGCATACCTACTATGCAATTAATTTTATGACCTTAATTTTGCGGTATACCTACTATGTCAATATATTGTTGCTATTACTATATTTATAGCTGTTGGTCTTCCTAATACCAAATAAATAAAAAAGAGGGTGGGCAGAAGTGTGTAATTTACACACCCACTTTTCACCAGTTAGCATATTAAGTCCCACGTGGTAAGGGCCTGAAGGGCCTGAAGGGGTGAGCCTACCGCCGCTTTTCGGGCACAAGAACAATAATTTAGCTATCGGCTATCTGTAACAAATCCAATGGGACATGTTACCGAGTCATTCTAAATAGGTATTACTTACTTCATTTTCTTTCATTTATCTTAATCTTGTGTAAAATACCTATTTTGAATATAGTTTGAAGTTTAAAGCCGGACAGGCACATTAAGTCGATATAATCCCATTTTATCGAATCTATTTTTGTGGGCCTCATTATAGGTATGTAAATTTACCCACTTCCAGTATCGAGAACGAGCAAAATATTGATAGTTCCGGTTGACTTTATAGATAACAGCGAAATTAAGTGTTGTACGTGTTTTAAATAAATTTTCTGTGGGCCTCACAAGCGATCACCTAGCAACTTGTCAATAATCAATTACTAGTATAATACATACAGGATGTTTTTTTGTGGCCACCTTTAACGAAGGGTACGTACTCTATACATGAAATAAAGTAAGTTTATGCCAAAAAAAATGCTGGGAATTTTTTTTTTTTTTTTTTAAATTTAAATTCCTTGATCGTGCGAAATTTATAGTGTCTAGTGTTTATGTTAGTTTTTTTATAGACAGATATTAATTATTTTTCGTGAAAAAATCCTGCTACGCGCGTCTATGTGCATTTATGCTGAAAAACGCAGTCTATTTATTCAATTTTGGACCCTAATATTTTGGAAACCAGACACTTCCCAGGTATGCTTCCATGGAGAAAAATGATCGTGATGATGAGGAGATTCCGTAGTTTTCAGGAACGTTGACGACCAAAAATCATCCTGTATAGCCTATTATGCTAACCATGGTACAGAAAGCCGGTTATTACTAGCTTTTAGCCGTATAGCCATGAGAGTAAATAAATATATATCTACCTACAAAAGATAGATAAAATTCTTGATTATATATTGGGAATAGGGTCGATTCCGGCAGTCACACTTAAATCTAAACCTAATCTTAGTCAGGTCTATCTCTCTCCATTCTTAACATGGCTGAGAGAGAAAAGGATAGGTAGGACTAATTTTACGTTTAGGTTTAAGTGTGACTGCCGGAATCGACCATAATGTTAATACATGGGCGAGCTTAATGCGTTCCATTCTATTTTAAGGAGATTTTCCTAAAATTTCATTATCCAACTTAGCCTATAAAGTACATTGACCATTACCTTCCACCCCACTTGAGGTAAACGACCATAGTAGAGGGTGGCACCCCCATTTCTTGTAATTGCTTTACGTGTACCAGGGCAGATGGCAGGCAAGGTGCGACCCAGTGATGTCCTACCGTTGTCGATAACATTATCTTTGCGTCTTGCGTGGCCATGCCGACTTTTATCGTATTATTTACCTACAATAATTATTTACTTAACATCCAATTAAATAAATGGGAGCATATACTTACCTATTTTTTCCAATTATTTTCAATTATGCGACAAGTAGGAACTAGTCATATTAAATTAATGCTACTTAAGTGCTTGAATCAAATTAGAAAACACAAAAAAAATGAGACTCTAAATATCTATTAAGCTATGCAAAATTTTGCATAAGATCTTTTAATTTGTTTCCCTTCTCGCCTGATTGGAATGTGAGTGCTCTAATAGCGCACTTCAACGTGGTAAATACAAAGTCTGCTTTCATTATGTTTTTCTAATAAATAAGTAATCTCAACAACAGGTGTAACTGTCACATTTTCACCGATAACCGATGTCTATCAATATTGTCAAAATACATTGTTCCTTGTGGGAAATTTAAAATATGTTTACTTAGACAGTTTCATCGATAACATTGTATCGATATCGATAGATAGCCCGTATCTAACGTGGAAACTATGAGCGCCCGCGTAATAGGGGTGAGTAGACGTAGGACTCGACTTTCACACGATACCAGTTGCATCTATTGCATGCTTAAAATAACACAAAGTTATGTTGAACTTTTCATGACATTTGGTGCACTTACAAACTAGTAGTACCGTAAAGTGGTTTCATTGATGAAATGAATTATGTATTGGCTAATATTCCAGCTAAATTAGGGATTATTTAGATGATAAAATTGTTGTAAACTATGGCATGATTTGTAATTTTTAATTAATTTCTAGTAAATGAACTAGTTATTTACTATCCCGATAGATTAACCTCGTACCTTTAGAATTTGTATCTCGCATATACGGGGTGCTTAGGATTATGATGCATTATTTTTACGTTAACACTTAGCTCTCGCCGCGGCATCTATGTTTGAAACTTAACACACGAAAAATCCGCGATGACCTATCGTCCTAAGGTCAAAGTAATCTTCCTTATACGTCCTTATGATACTGCCGTGTTCTGTAGAAAAGGCCACACACTAAGTTATTTTCGCATTTAAAAATAAATTTGTGGATATTTTATTCTATGTCTATGTATCTAGCTTTTATTATAATAAAGTTGAATAGAATAAAAGAAAAGAACCAATTTTTAATTTCCGACCACGTGGTAAAAGTCTGAAGCGGTACAGCGACAGGCGACCCTGTTTTTTTTTATTGAAAACTTTGAATAGACCAGCTGGGTTACAAGAAATATTAATACACTTACAACCTTTAGGGAACTCGAAGATTTTGGGGGAGCGCTTTATTTCGATGCCTTTATAAAATAACACTCAGCCATTCAGCCTATTTCAGTCCTTTTGTAACTGACGCGACAAATTCGCAAATGTCAGACACATGTATGAGACCTCTTTGGCCGATGTCAAAGTTCATCGCGTTTTGCTCAGCTTCCCAATAAATGAGTAAAATTTTGGAGATGTAGGGCAAAAAGTTATGGAAAAAAATTAACATCTGTTGCCAATATATTGCAATTCGTATGGGGTTTCTTCTACGTCATGTATATTGGGGGCTGTTTATGTCAGTGCCTTTTATTAAATTTAACCCAGTTCCCCTTAAAAAATGCAATGAATTTTGGTGTAAACCGAAATGTAGTAATGATCGTCTGCAAGTATGTACAAATTCAGACAGTAGAAAAGATTTTCGGCTTTTTTGTGTCTTTCTTAGCACGTTTGCTAAATAGGTACTTACTTAAGCTTTATCCATCTCATGCCGTGGGATTATGAGAGTGAGGGAATAGAGAGTGCACCTGTGTTTTTGCACATATACTCTGCACCAGGTATTTCTCTTGCGTAGATGGCTAATTCCGTTGAGATCCGGAGTTCACTGTTATTCTTACAGCTTTATTATCGTTTGAGTAGCCTTCGTATATACCACTTTAATTTGAGAGATGCTTAAATTTAAGAGTTCGTTACGTGAGAATTGTATTTGAGTGACGTTCGAGTATTCGGCCGTTAAAGTTTTAAATTTTATCCTTTACCTACTTGTTACCAAATTATCCTTAACACTTAAATATTCAAAGTCCATTAAAAATATGTATAAAGAGTACCATCTGTTGCCAACGTAGAAAAATCAACAACATCATATGATTCTAGCTGACTGTTCACAAAAGATTGCGTAACAAAAACATCCGATTGTCTCCCGAATAGATGAATCGATTGTATGAATAGGTGAATCGATTGTATTGCATCGGATGTGTAGGTGTTGTCGATAGACGCTTTTGTCGCGTGCCTTGCCAGGTGGCTCCGGAATTAGTTATTTTATTACAGTATTTTCAAATGGAAATCCTTATTTTGTTCGGACTTCGCAGATTTTTTTATTCCGAAGAGGAAAGTTTAAAAAAACCTTTAATTATTTACAGAGACATAAATACTCATATTATGTAAAAAATAAACTGCAACCTAAGTGAAGAAACAAAAAGGATGCTACCGCCTTCAAGTAGACTGTATGCAAAATATATTATGTTCAGTATAATTGACAGCCCACGATGCCCGGCCCTACTTAAGGCGAGCGAGATATACCTATACCTGAATCCGGCACTAACATAATATTTTATATGGAATGGATAAGAAAATGTACTCATACATCATACTCATCATCCAACGGAACTATACGGTGAAACGCACAATCCGCTTAAGCTTTGGTTTCCTAGGATAGCGGTGTCATATAGGTACTGGCCTTGAAGGAGCATTTTGACACATCGACACCGTAAAATTACGTGGTTTGGCCTAGGTATATGACGGCGCCGTTATCATAAGAGATAAAAATGTTAATGTACTAGCGCTAAAATACAATACAGTATTGATAAAGTACTCGATTTTGTCAAGATCCAATAGAATCCCTTACTTGTGTGACTTCTTGGCTTTGAGTTAGCTACATAAAATACTAGACCCCTATTGTGGAGGGAACGTGCCAGCTCTAACTAGCACATTTTGTTTCTTAATTATTTCCTGATTTTTTAAATGTTATTTTCAAGTCAATCGCCTCGCCTTAATTCACTTCGCCACCTTTGTTTTAGTGTCTATGCTATGCGGGCGATGGTTTATTTTATTGTTTTGTTACTACAGGGAACTTAAAGCCCTCATGCCTTGAATATGTTGCTGGTGTAAGTAATGTTAACATTATCATAAGCGAGGGTCCTAAATTGTTATCAGCTGACGTCATTTCCTATGAGCATATGTCGATCGAATTTAAATTCGTTTAGGTGTTCGATGCGCTGTAATGGCCGTATGTTCTTTAATTTTTAAGTTTCCTCTATGATGTTTTTTAGGTCAATCGAATTTAATTTTAGTAGTTATGGATTATTTCAATTTGGATTTGTATGTGGCTTTGGATTTTCTTATATGACGATGCGATGTCATTCAATCTCACTAATGAGAAACAAACCGTGATAACGATTCCTATAATAGATATTACTAATTTTAATATAATGAGTTATTTTTCACAGCCGTGACAATTGATGATTAAAATAAACACTCTATTTAATACATAATTATTAATTAACAACCGTAACATGTATCTCGTGATGACTTCATGACATGCTTGGACGAACAAAGATGTGTGTGAAATGGGGTCATGATCATAAATAAATGTAGTAGCTAAGTCATTCGACTATTGATGAATTAAGACAATTGTCTTGTCCCTAGTTTTTAATTTACTTGTTATAATTTTTACATACCTACATAATTTCATTTCTACATACAGCTTAAAATTTGTAATTGTAGTAGACCGTACTAAAAACTATGCTTTTTTTACACACGACTAAATCTAAATACTTATTGCGCGTATCAATCTTAACCTAAATCTATAATTTATCCAACTTTTTACGATATTCTAGCAAGGAAACACGACACTTAAAAAAAATTCCTGCATCGAATTACCTAATCATGCATGAATAGAATCAAAATACTGATTATAATTTATTGCACTTATAATTAATGTGAGGGTAGGCACACCCCAATTGTGCAGGTAACGAAGTAACATTCCCACGTTTTAAAAACCAGGGGGCAGTTAACAAAGTAGGGAAAGGTGTATTGGTGCATGTATGTCCTCTTGTACCGGGTCTGTCTAAATTTGTAAGCGATGAACAGAGATGACGTGTTTTTTTCATTGTTGATCTAAAATTCCCAGGAGGATTGACCCGCTGGCGCTGTAATCAATTCAATTTGTGTGATCAGGAAATGTTCCCATATTGATTGAAGATGATTTTGTCCCAATTGCCATATTTGTACCATAGTTGTTTTGGACATTGCTTTTATTAGTCTAGTTGTAATATTCGTTTCCTATTCAACTTGTGATTAAATTTAACCCGATTTTTATATTGTCTACTTGTCGCGTTGCAGCATGGATGCAATGCGACAAGTAGAAATGTACTGTATAATTATGTATTTGGGAGTACCTCTTTCTTGTCCTTCACTATAATAGTTTTGTGCATTGGGGTAAGTTTGCAAACCCGTCATCATATTTAGCATTCATTACAGGCACAAGTTTGTGTTCTAAATTAACGTCAAGAAGAAGAAGAGCTTTTAAATTCTCTAATTTTATTGACTCTTTTAAAAGCAACTTTCCCCTAGTTAGAATTACAAGATGTATTAAGTATGTATATTGTTGAAAATTGCTTAGGCATTAATAGCTTATATGTTGTAAGCATAATGAAATAAATGAGGATAGCTATTCAGTAACTTTGTATTGTTTTAAATTTGCACTAAATGACATTGTATGGGCTTTTGCTCACTCTAATATGAATGCGGAATGAACAACTCTGACCAATCTTTAGGTAGACTATTATCCCCTTATGTAGTCCAAGATGATAACAAGTTCGATTCTGGATCAATCGATCAAATTTATCCATAAACTTGTGCACCACCCCATTTTTAAATAGTAGTGTTTTGTTCGTTACAAAATTAAATCTTGAGTCTTGAGATTATCCCAACGAGATCCCCAAAACCTGTTTCTAGTTCAACCTTTTCAAAGGGAATATCTATTGTTACCGAGCACAATGCTTACATTATTTCAGAAGTGCATTGCCCTACATAGGTCATTTACACTTTGCTAAGCGTCTTTTGCCTTTTGATTCGAAGAAATTGATAAATTGCAATTTGCATTAACCCCTCAGCTGCGTTGGTTTAATTGAATAAATTTTTTTTCTGTGCCAGATGTTATGTAACGTGAATGTTGTCAGTATTCTGAGCTATAGTAGTCACCTGTACATATTTTTATACCATTTCCTTGACAGATGCTAGATGTCGCCAAAGCTGCTTCACTTCAAACCAATATTTTAAACCTTTATGTTACGCTTCGATCCTTCAGTTATTTTTTCTGTAATTCATATAGTTTTACGACGATAAGTATAATATAATAGACATTTTGCAAAGTCCCCTAATGAAATTGTATATAAACACGCTACACCAAATCATTTACTTTGAACCTTATATTCCATTTTGATCGACTGCATTTTCCCCAATTCCCGCCGACAAAGGTACTCCAAGTACTATGTTATTCGTAGGTCGGCGCATCCCCCATGCGCGTGCGCAGCTGCTCGTAATCAGCGCTTGCGTGGGGGGCGCAGATGTGGCGCTCCCGTGACTGTATAAATCGATACCGTGGATTACGATACGAATGGCTAAACATTGTCTGTTTTTATTTGGTCGGACAGCGAATAAGTTTGGTCCTATCCAGCCTAATGCAGTTTGTTGAATGTTATGGTTTCTTGAAGGAACTATTCCAATATGCTATTGAGCTTGTAGGTAATGTGTCTTTAAAGGTAGGTATTTAAAATGTACGAAACTTTTTACCCTGCCGCTATTTCGTCGACCTAATTATATAAGGTAGGTATATCACCATTATAATAAATTACCTCATGTGCCGTTGGTCTACTTACAATAAAATTATTTCATTGTAGTTCATATAATAAAATCGCGAATAAAAAACATACTTACCTACCGCATCGAAAAACTACAAAAAGGCGAACATCCAGAATCGATAAAACAAGTTAAATCGACACATTAGCCACACATCCCGTTTGGGGTACCGTTTGAAAATGAAATTCCTAAATTGGCGAACACCAGAAATTGGCCGATCAACACGTGGCTGCTTCCAGATGTGATATCACCTGCCCTGGGTTCGGCTTGAGACATCGCGGAACTCGAAAGTCTGGGGCAGCATTCTTTAGAATACACCCTATTGGATGTCTGGTCGGTCGTTGACTTGTCCTTTATGCTGCACAAATTATGCGATAGTGGTTCTTGTGGACTTTTATGAATAACTTGATGGTTTTTTTTAAAATAAGAATCTATACTTACTATGTAGTATTTTACGCGAAATGCTTAAATGTATAGAGAAAATTACGTACCTACCTAATAGAGTTTGCCTAACACAAATGTATAACAACCGAGCAATTTAGGTAACAATGCTTGGAACAATGACCTCATACAATAAACACAATCTTCCTTTAAGAGGCCCCTCGTTCCCAATCTGTTTCACACAGCCTGGCTATGCCATAAAATATGAGACATTTAAAAATAGTCCTCGCGTCAATATGTTCCGGCTTGTGGTTTTTCGCACATTCCAAAGGCCAACGCTTTTGGGGTTGGGATACGGTTGTTGCGAAACACATTGTATATTGATTGTCATTGACGATGTTATTACATAATTTTTTTAAAACGAAAAACCGACTTCCTCCCAAAACTCGAGCTTACTAAAGTAAAATTTTACTAAAGGGAAAATATATATTGCGTTAAGCCGTGTACGAAGTTTAGAAGGCATAATATTGTCAGATTTATATGCCAGCAAATTATTAAATAGGCCACATGACAAAAGAGAGAAATGAGTAGGCTTTGAAACTTTACGTCTGACAATATAAGCAACATATAATTACACTCCTTCTTCCCGCCCTGTTCCCAATCATTTGGGGTCGGTGCAATATGTAGGTACTCTTCTTTCAGTCATCCCTATTATCCGTCATCTCGTTATTCTCATGTCTACCTCTTCCTCTATAACCATCTTACACGGCTTAACGCAACATATAATTTCACCACTTAACACAATTATCTTCATCTTCATAAGCCTATTGCAGTCCACTACTGGACGTAGGCCTCCCCCTGCCATAGGGGGATTTTGTTACTAAAAAGTTCCACTGTCTATTTTTCGGCGGCTCCATCATCAGACCCTTGTTTCCTTTATATTATGTGTAGCTGACCAAAATTCTCTGTAAAAATCTAAAAACGGACTACTCGTGCCTTTTATATTTGAGGATATCCCTAGATTCCTAAGAGATTCCATCATCAGATGTTATGTTTTATATGTAAGTGATCAAAACGCTCAGTAAAAGTATAAAAACAGACTACATGTGCCTACAATATTTGAGGATTGCCCTCGATTTCTCCAAGATCCCATCATCAGATCCTGACATGGTGAATATGGGACCAACTTGGAAGCATACCATGACATACTATAAAAAAAAATTGAAATCGGTTCATAAATGACGGAGTTCTGAGGTAACACACAAAAACATACAGACGAATTGATAACCTCTCTTTTTGAAGTCGGTTAAAAAGAGCGCCTAAAGTTAGACTCGATTTAAATATGACATTTGACAGCAAAATGGCATATCTGCCAAATTTAGGGCATGTTTAGCTTAAAATATGTTTAAATTCTTTTGTAATAACACGGTGAATGTATCAAATTCAAATTGTATTGAGAAGCTCTATTCACAAATTCTACCATTCCTGCCTTCTTTGGTGAATTCAATTTTCTCAACTAAGCTGTTCTATCTGGCATATAGAAGTAAAACTTTAATATATTATGCTGAATAACCTTGGCATTTGTTATCTTTTATAATATGCTAACCAACCATCGGGAGTTAAAATAACTTCTACCACGAGTACTTCATCACTATTTTTCTTATAAAATGCCTCTCTAGTAGCATACTTTTTTGCTCTATTAATGCCGTTCTGAATAGAAAATAAATGGTTCATTAACGCTTTCTCTAAACACCTTTCGGGCGCGTGCTGCTTTGCTTCGTAATTATTGTAAGACGATATAATAAGGAAAGGAAGTGGAAAAAAATAAGGGGTAGAAATGTCAAGCCATGTGCGCGGGGGCGAGTCATTGTACTGTGCCGTAAGACATTAATCTTAAGGGGAAATGCCCAGGTGAACCACCCCTGGACTTTGTGCATCGAACAATACATTTTTTTACGCAATTTAATGATATAGCGGCTTGAGCCATTGCTCTTTGCATTTTGACCATTGTCAAAACTTTATCGTACCATTAGATTTTATATATGAGTTATTCAGCTGACTGCAAAATTGATTAAGTTTAAAGGATAGCAGAAAATTTAAGAATCAGCTGTTCTGTCGATATTCCTAAAACGTAATCTGCAACAAGAGTTTACCCTTTAGCAGAACACTTAAATCTGATTATTCCAAATCTTAGTTTCCCGGCAAAGAAGCTTCTCTACAAAAGTTAATGGACCTTATATTCTGCAATGTTCTGTATTCTTGTGTATCTTTTCAGTGAATTGGCCCAAATTTAGATGTTGCGTTAGCTATATTTTCTTATATTTAATTCACCAGATAGAATTGGTTTTAAATTATCCTTATTCAAGTCGCAACTTGTAAGGACTATCGCAATGTTAATCATTCTAAAGGGGAGCAGCTGTCCTTTTATAATGTTCTTCACCCTATTTTTGTTATACCTATCCTAACATAAGCGCATAAAAACGTATTGTTTTTTTAATGTTTTGTCTGATACAATTCCTTTAATTACACAGTAATTTTCTGTTGTACGATAGACGTGAATAAACTGACTGTATGTCATGGCAAAGGACTACCAAAGGATATTTCTGATGTAACTATAGAGGATACTCCTATGGTAACTAGCTACTATAACGTTGCTGATATCGAATTTTGTACTAAATATCCATAAAACTACCGACAGTATGTTGAATACAATTTTTGTATGTATAGTGCCCTGGGGGAGGCTACGTCCAGCAGTGGACTGCAATAGGCTGACGATGATGATGATGTATAGTCGTGGCCTCCAAGCTTTGATAGCTGACGTGATGCCCGTCTGTGGTGCCCCTAAAATGGCGAAGCGACATGTTTTCGCTGTTGAACGATGTCTTACAAAGTAAGCTGTCATTTATCTTATCATTTGCGAGATAAAGCGTAATTTCGAGTCGTTTTCGGTAACTGCCGCTAAGTGGTGTGCTGAGTTTATTATAAAACAAAAAGTTCACATATGTCTGGTCTCGTCGCGACATATGGCCTGTTCTGAGCGCCAGTCGATGAGCAGCAAAAACTAATGCTTCCCCTATATGAAGTTGAACATTCGGAAGTTTATTCAGATTTTGTTTGTTTAATGTAAGATGCTTTTGTTTATCAATTTTATTGACTGACTGCTGGCGTCGTGTCGTCTATTAAATCCAATGAGGTCCTTCATAAAATCTAAACCCCTGTCACTACCAAATTGGCCCTAACGCTCGATGTTGTATACTCATATGTATGTTACTTAACTAAACGTATATTCGCAGTCTACATAGAGTATTTCGGAGTTTACTTTCTTATTCTCTGCAATAATATTTACATTAAGTTTATTTTCAAAATGAAATATTATTCTTTTTGTAAAAAAATCCCTATAGGGGTGTTTATTTTCCTACTTATTTGTTCTTAAAAATTACAAGTTGAAGGTGTTATGTAGACCTAAATCTTAAACTATAATAAATGTACAAAATATTACTACTTTTATCTTCTAAAATCGTCGTAGATGTACATGTTAAATGTTACGTATACCTACACATAGTTTCATGAAATAAAGAAAGGACTATGCAACGCAAAGGGTCCCCAAATATTTTTCATTGTCCTTCATATTCATGATTAATATGGCACATGACGTGACCAAGCTCCTTTCTAAGCGTGAGAAAGAGTGGCTTAATGAATAGACAAGGACATTTGCCTTTGCATCCCTTAGTTTTTCTATTGTGCCATCCATAGCCTATGCTAGTGAAGAGGCCATTCATTTGGATTGTCTATTATTTGTCTATCTATGCCAAAAGGGATTGTGAACCTGTTTGATCCCTTGCCCTGTCTGCGAAGGGCTTGATAATCTATTGCCTGCACATTTTGCAAGGTCTTTTGGTTTGTTTATGTTCTATGTACCAAAGGTTTAAATTTTGTTTTCACAAAATCTTAACAAATAAAATAATCTAGAACCTACTGGTAGATTGTAGTTAGAAGATTTTTTCTGGAAAAGAATTGAGCCTAACACAACTATTTCATTATGATAAAATGTGTGTTCTTAATAAATAAGCTATGCTACAGCTTTCGTCATTGTCTCATTTGAAGGATGTCCATATTATGTTCACTTCATTAGTCGGTATAGAATTACGAGAGGCCACCACAGTATCCGCTCGACTTTTTAATAGTTTTCTCATTGGCAAAGATTCCGGTGTCGTATTCCATTCGTGGAGAAAAATTGGATAAACAGTGGTTATGTTATGACGGGAGCCAAATACCTACATTTTGTTACCTAGGAGAGCTACGTTACAGTTGCTAATGTATAACAACTTGCTAATGTATAACAACTTGCTAATTTGTGCAAGTTTAAAAAATAATATATTTATCTACACTTATCAAAATTCGCCTGGAAACGACCGTAAGCATCTTGGACCATGGAAGCAAATAAGCTTTTTTGCTATCGATGAGTAGGTATTACTCGTATATGAAGAATTTAATGAATCTGGACGAGGCGAAAGAGGTATGTAAGGAACGTGCTAAGTAAATATGTATCTGTGTCTCTACCTTCGGCCTACCTCTATGAGCCATATGCGTGAGATTAGGTATGTATCTTTTATTTTCGTTACTCATCGTATTTGACTCTACACGTGTTTTAAGCAAGCTTTACTCAACTGTTGACTGTATGTCATAGTCATAAATAAGTCATATATGTCTAGACTTCTGGCGCCTGGCTGTTATCACAAAATAGTTTCTTAGCGAACTCTCGACTTTTTAATTTCCGAAAGAAACAAGTAATTGATATAAGCGGAAATATTTGGTACTTCGTTATCTATCGACAGCATGATATTTGCATTAGATGTCTTTGTAAAATCGTTTCACATTAGACGTTAGTTATTGCCATATCCTCCAATAGCGAAGACTTGAAGGCTACGCATGATGAACATGCAAAATAAATTTTAGGCAGAAATATCACGAATTTCTATTGGATCGAGAATCGATGTTCCATTGTGAACCATGATCTTTAAGGACACTAAAAAGAAAGGATCCTAACATACAAATGAAGTTAATACTAATCTTCAAGAAGAAATAAAGAAACAAATAATCGCAGACGCACTACAAAGACATACACGTAAGTAAGGCAAAGAGCCAATGCTGAATGTCCCCTACATTTGACAGGATACACGGGCGATGCGTCAGTTAACAGAGCATTTCCTCAGAAGCCAAGGGGAATGTTTTGTTATATTTCCCTAATTTCTAAGGAAATCGTCGCTTGTCCATCTAGTAGCTGACAGAGCTGTTTAATTGCCCGTAGAAATCAGATCTGGGGATAGTCAAGCCAAGTCCACAGGTGTTTAAATGAAAAAAAAAATGAGCTAGCAAATGAATTTACGTTGACAATTTGGACATTGCTTGCTGATTGAGACGTACAAACCGAAAGTAGCAAAGCAACTAATTGCCGAAAGTTATTATGTAATTTAATAGCTTCAATTTGGCGCTAAGATTAGGTTGGTAAAATAGCGACGTATACTGATCCTGAGGTATATAGATTTAAGTTCATATTTTTTATATTGTTTACATTTTATATTATGTTTTTATTTTTGGAATTTGCAGTGGCTTGATGTTCCTACACTGTAACATTGTAAAGTTATTGATATTAAGTAAATAAATAAATAATAAATAAACGGGCCGATTTTTCCAAACGTCAGATAGTCTAACGTAACGTAAAGTTGGAAGTCTCTCGGTATTACACAGGTTACATTTCGGGGAGTGTGCGTTGGGACTTTACGACCTAATTACCCCAGCACCCTTCTACCACCGGACGACCAGGGAAACGTCAAGGCGACACCGGTTCACAGTTGAAGTACCGAAAACTCGTACTAAGCGTTTTGCTTCTACATTCATAGTGCGAACGGCCAAGTTGTGGAACTCCCTGCCTGAACCCCTGTTCCCCATGAACTACATATAATCTTGCGGTCTTCAAGTCGAGAGTGAACCGGTTTCTTTTAGGCAAGCGCGCTCCATCTTAGACTGCAGCGGTGCTTACCACCAGGCGCGTTGTGGTCAAGCGTAAGCCTATTTAATACTAAATATTTTTTTTAAAACGAAAAACCGACTTCCTCCCGAAACTCGAGCTAACTAAAGTAAAATTTAACTAAAGGGCAAATATATATTGCGTTAAGCCGTGTACGAAGTTTAGGAGGCATAATATTGTCAGATTTATATAATTTTTATATAAAATAGGCCACATGACAAAAGAGAAAAAGGACTAGGCTTCGAAACTTTACGTCTGACAATATGATGATTATGATGATAATGATGACCTCCGACCAATTTCGGTCATGGCGACCACTTCTACTCCTAGATATTACTAAGTTGGCGTTCATGCTCTCGGAGATGGCTTACATTTACATAGCCAATCTTCGCCCTGAACGCCCGCGCACACAGAGGACAGGTTAGTGCGCCATTATTGTATTATAGATAATGGCAACAGGAGGACGAGTCTTTAGTTCATCACGTTTAGCGTCAAGGTCAGCTTGACGCTGCTCCTCGAACTATTGTACTTGCTTTATCACCATCCTGCGCCACTCTGGTCGTTGTGCTGACAAAACTTCCCATTTAGATGGATCTATATTGCATCTCTTCATATGTCTTTTCTGAACATCTTTGTATCCGAGGAGTTGCCCGTCGCGTTTCCGCTTGCCCTCCTCCAGTTCAGAAAAGAAGATGTGCTTAGCCAATCTCTCCTCCTCCATACGAGACACATGACCGCACCACCGAAACTGCCGACGCATTAAGTAGGCCTCAATGGCACTTACATTGACTCTTCGCAATACTTCGGTATTACGCACTCGGTTGGACCATCTGATTCTCATGATGGATCGGAGGCACTTGAGGTGGAATCGATCCAGAGTGCGTATGTGGCGACGGTACATGCACCACGACTCGGAGGAATATAAGAATATAAGAGAGAGAGGAGATTTGGCAGCACAACAGCCATGTACACACTTATTTAGGCAACATATAATTACACTCCTTCTTCCTGCCCTGTTCCCAATCATTTGGGGTCGGTACAATATGTAGGTACTCTTTTTTCATTCATCCCTATTATCCGTCATCTCGTTATTCTCATGTCTACCTCTTCCTCTATAACCATCTTACTTCGGACACGGCTTAACGCAACATATAATTTCATGACTTAACACAATTATCTTCATCTTCATAAGCCTATTGCAGTCCATTACTGGACGTAGGCCCCCCCCTGCCATAGGGGGATTTTGTTACTAAAAAGTTCCACTATCTGTTTTTCGGCGGCTCCATCATCAGACCCTCGTTTCCTTTATATTATGTGTAGCTGACCAAAATTCTCTATAAAAATCTAAAAACGGACTACTCGTGCCTTTTATATTTGAGGATATCCCTAGATTCCTTAGAGATTCCATCATCAGATGTTATGTTTTATATGTAGGTGATCAAAACGCTCAGTAAAAGTATAAAAACAGACTACATGTTCCTATAATATTCGAGGATTGCCCTCGATTTCTCCAAGATCCCATCATCAGATCCTGATGTGGTGAATATGGGACCAACCTGGAAGTATACCATGACCAACTATAAAAAAAAAATTGAAATCGGTTCATAAATGACGGAGTTCTGAGGTAACACACATAAAAAATAAAAATAAAAAAAAAAACATACAGACGAATTGATAACCTCTCTTTTTGAAGTCGGTTAATAAAAAAAGAAGAATAAAGTTGACACTGTCTTTCTCTTAAACTTGATCGATCATGATTGAGGCAACATAAACTTTATTTTTCAGATAGGCTACATGACGTCTGGAAAAATCATAATATCAGACAAATTGCAAAGAAATAAAATTACTTTCTCATAGCAACCACGAAGTATTATAACATCTTTACAAGGTGCAATAGTAAAATGTTACTATTATTCTATTTCCGTTCTAATAAGACTTATCAGGTGTTACTGTTACCAGCTCGTAGGCAGGTGAATGTGGACAGGTTAATGTCCGACTTCTTAGTGTTAGTCAAGCTTAATTTTCTTTTTAATTTATAGAATAGACCAGGAATATAGTAAATTTTTTGGAATTAAATTTGACCGAACTATTTTACCGTAGTTTAGTAGAGAATTTCTTTAGGTAACAGAAAAGCAGTAGATAAAAATATATTCTAAAGGAATTGATATGAAAAGTTCTAATTCTGTCCGATAAATAAATTATACTAATAACCTGGGATTATTGTTTATTATATATAGATTCAGAATTGATTAAAATGAAAAAAGATAATTAATCTTCTTATACTCGTACATACAAATTCTGTTCAATGGCACATTCATGAAATCTCCTATCATGATTTAGAAAGATGATAGTTATGTAAAAAAAACTCATATCTAAACTATCAGATAAAATCGTTTCGTATCTGGCGTTGCCCTTAACTTATAAACTTGGTGATTGTAATATTTATCGACCAAAGAAACCAAATAATGTCGGTATCAGTAGGTATTTTGACGCCTGACAGGAAATTAGATTTGCTGCAAACCACCCGGTGTGTCAATAATGGATTTACAGCTGATGCTTGTTCAATAAACGATATTCGAAAAAATACAAATGCATAGTATTTGGAGTCGATTATTCTGGTCACTCCTTCCTTGTAGATTGGTAATAGTTGCAATTTTAAATCCAGGGCTAGGATTTAAAATTGCAAATTACCTATGAGATCTCCACTTATAACCAAGCCTTTAAGTTAGTTTTTTTTATAATATGCTTCTATAAATACGTGTGCTTCAACAGTGCCATCTTTTGAGATTCAAGCAATTGGTGTTTTTAATAAGGATTTTGTCTAATCGTAATTTGTTTGGCTAGGAAGCAAACTCTTAGGAATAAGAATACGCAATGGTTATTGATGTATTTTACCAGAAGTTGCCAGGCTATAACACCATCCGTGTTCATTAAGATGCTAAAAGCCGAGGAAGTGATTCCACGAACAGCTGATTTATTGTCAACATTTGGAAGGCCTCCCTTGATATTTGCAGAAGGTGAATCCCAGTCCCAACATGTCAGAAGCGGGGTCTGACACCTTTTACAGGCCGCCTTTTTTCGATGTTTTTTTGCCACTTAAAATAAATGTGCCGTTTGGAATGCAGTTTTTTGGAATTTTTTTCCATTTTCTTTATTAATAACTAGTGGACGCCCGCGACTCCGTCCGCGTGTACTACAGAAAAAACAAAATGTCGAAATTATCCGGGATAAAAACATTTTCCCGGGATAAAAATATATTCACAATACACACACACAATATATTCCTGAAAACTGCATCGAAATCGGTTCAGTCGTTCCTGAGATTAGCGTGCACAAACGCACAGACAGTCCCTTCCCGTGGGAATTTCGGGAAATTCATTCTTAGTGCTTCCCCGCAGTCTCTAATGAAAATATATGTCCGATTTTAGCTTCACATGTACAGCGGTTTTTGTAAAAAAAAAAGAATTCCCGTTAGTCCCCTTCCCGTGGGAATTTTGGGAAATCCATTCTTAGGGCTTCCTCGTAGTCCCTAATCCGATTTCAGCTTCATACAAATAGCTGTGTTCGTAAAAATTTGGAATTCCCGTTTGTCCCCCTTCCCGTGGGAATTTCGGGAAATCTGTTTTTAGTCCACCCTCGCTGTCCCCAATGAAGATATATGCCCGATTTCAGGTTCATATATATAGCGGTTTTCGTAAAAAATATAGAATTCCCGTTGGTCGCCTTCCCGTGGGAATATCGGGAAATTCTTATAGCCTATGTTCATCCAGGTCTAATAAGGATTCTAACGGTGAAAGAATTGTTGAAATCGGTCCAGTAGTTTTTGAGCCTATTCATTACAACCAAACAAACAAAGTTTTCCTCTTTATAATATTAGTATAGATTTTATAAATTACTTTGGTTTTTGCGGTATATTAGAAGATTTCTATCTATGTACCTATATTTACTTTTCTTGACATTTTCTTAGCTACCAAATTGTTATAGTTATTAGGAATAGGACTTTTGGGATAGATGTGTAAGATTTCTGCAGAAGTTTCTTCTTCATTATTACCTATAGATTGTACAAGTCGCTGACCTATCCAATAAAATCGATTTTCTTTGTTCCTTTTCTATACTAGTTGCCTACACCTGCTTTTCTTTGCATGTGTTGCGTCATGCACTCATTTGCGGGGTACAATTTCTATACCTGGTTTACTGTCCTTTTCTTTCCCATTAAAACTGTGTATTCCGTCCTTATCTTTAATGACGCGGCGTCCCTTTAGGGTTTTTTGTGGATGCCTCCCTTCACCCTTATTACGTCTTGTGGACTTTGCGTACGCGCACGATGCGAGCGTGTGCGTGAACAATTACAGTGTGCGTGTGGGAACGAAGTGGGATAATATTTTTGTTCTTTAATACAGTGCATTCCAGGCTGTAATGCGCGTGAGTCGATTATGTGTTCGGAAATATGATGTGCTCGTTTTGGCGGGAACGCGCTTGTAGATGGATATATGTGCAATTTAGAAACTAAAGTGGTAGAATGTTGAACTAATGAAGAATGGAGTGTGTTATAAAGGAACTTTGCACTTGTTTGTCTTTGGATAATACTTCGTAATGTTATATGAGTGAGTGTTGTTTCTTTATCTTCTCTGTTTCCTGTCTTGAGTGTTGCGGCGGCAGGATATGGTAGTTTTTAAGTTTAGTGTTCTGAATCCGGCATAATTATGTTATACATTTGTTATTTAACCCACCTATATTCTAATAGTTCCTGTGCAATCGTCTTAACTTTGTTAAATAGTTTTGTACAAACATCGTTTTACACTACACTCCTCTAATAGTAAAGGCATTGTGTCTCAAATTAACATTAAATGTTTTTATTTCCTTCCTTGTAGCGACAATAAAATGAATGAGGGCAAACTTGTTTCGCCGTCAGCTGATAGTCATGAATAAATTATACCACTGTCGTTTTTTGCATTCTTACCTCATCGAAAGCCTGGATTGTCCATTCTTTAGAACCACTTAAGTTCCGTATAAAATTTTAGCATAAATTAACAAGCTTTAACTATTTTTCTTTCTTTTAAATAAAATTTATCAAAGGTTACATCCTGATATTTACTTCATTATGTCCTACCATAACCGGAGGTGGTCTAAATCGTCCCTTGGTTGGATTTTTGGTTTCTTACCTAGTTAGATTACTTGGCTTTGCTTATCCATTTAACTATTTTGCTAGAGTCTCACTTGTTTACAGAAAGAGTAGGTACTAGATACATTTTGAGTTTTACAATCACCTTCTCAAACATTTTGCTAACTTAAAATGTGTTAACATTACCTACTTTGTCTAGCTTTCCACATGGAGGTAATAAACCTTTCAATTATAAATGCCAATGGCTTAGTAAACGCCCGTAGTAGGTGTCGAAGATAAGGACAGAATGTGAGCATCGACCACGTGTTGTCTGTCTAAGAGAACAGGGACTTATATGGCGCCTGCATTGTCCCTACGTAAATTTTAGAATTTATGACCTAGTTAGCAGAAACCATTCGAAGATTTGTGCTTTGGAAAATACGCCAGAATTGAAAATTTTATGTTCACCGTTTTCAAGGGTTTAACTTTTAGCCATTTAAACAATATTGGTAATTTTACCAGGTAGAGGAACTATATCCCGACGGACTCCTAAAAACTGGTCCAAGTTATTTTTCTCAGCTATTTCGAGAACCAGTACGTTCAAGACATTCTGTTCGCCGAAATATTACCTTATCTGGTTAACAATGAGCCCCGGTCCAGCGGGTTGCTCAGTGGTTAACAAGGGTTAACATTGTTCCTGGATCGGAGAATGAATTGAGGGGTATAATAGCGAATGAAAATGGCGCCACGTTTTTTTCTCAAGAGTGTGTATTCAATTGAAAGAGTACAAAATGATTTGATTTTTTTTAAATTAGTTGAAATCCCGATGAAATTGCCAGTCATTGATATTCATGCAGATACAGGTAGATGAGGTAAGGAAGTTAATTAGGAGTTAATTTAATTTATCCAAATTAGATTAATAGAGTTTGTTTAGCTTTTGAAATTGATAAACCCAAACCAACCAAAGGCAAACTACGTTAAGGGAGAAATTTATCCCTTTTTAAGCAAATTGCGCGAACTGATGGACGTGAAATTTGACATAATTAAAGTTAACGTGGAGAAGAAGTACATAAAGCTATGGTCGCCGGAATTAGACATAATTAAAAATGTGTGAAAAAGTGAGTACATGAAGTTATGACCACGAGGCGACCACGAATATAGTATAAATAGTGGAAGATGACGTAAGCGGACGTGAAGATATCGCAGCTAATAGTATCAGGATGGAAACAGGATTTGTGATACCTACAGACATAGCCGAATACATAATAGAAGCCATTTTATAGAACGTGACATGAGATTTAGTGAGATAGAGGCGCTTGGGGGAGCTTGGTGCCGAATTACGACCTTCTGCAAACCTTGAAGCGATGGTATCTCTATTTGACTTCGCATGACTTTGTTTTCTGACTGCAAAAACAGCTGTAGAGTAGAGATATATCTTACTCTAGTATCGTTGGCGTTTCGGAGTACAATTTATAAGTCTAATAGTTATGATAAAATTTTCAATTCAATGTCTCACTCCGGTATCTTGGATTTAGAATAGTTGATTGGTTTCAAAACACATACTGGAGAAGAAGGAGAAATCATTACCGGTAACATTACAAATTAAAATATTTAAGCGACTTTACTATATTCTGAACTGATTAGCTAAACATTCATTATGATGAATATCGATGTTTGTTTCAGAGTCATGGATGTTTCTATAAAAGGGTCATTTACGGTTTTTTATTTATATTTACATCGAAAGATCATAAAATAAAATAAACTTTTGCCGAAGAAAAACTTCGCTAGCGTGAAAACTTTCCGGGATATAACGATTTCAAAATCACAATTTTAGACTTGCCAAGAAACGCTCCATACAAACGGCTACCACAATTATGCCGTCACTATTTCAGTATGTAACTTGTGTGCGCGTAAAAAAAGTTTTGTATTGCAGCTATTTTAAAAATTTTCTGGTCTTGTATACCAATATCCTCGACACAATACCTTAGGTATCTTAGTGTGGGACTAGGTTAATGTGTAATGAAGTGTGAATATTTATTTATTCTGTGTAGAACTTGATGTTGGGTGAACGCCAGTTAGTCCTTGTATCCCAGATTTGTCTTCAGCCTATTGCAGTCCACTGCTGGACGTAGGCCTCCCCCAGGGCATGCCACAAGGCTACTGCCACAGGGGGCTTTTGCCCATAGTCACCACTCTGGGCAAGCGGGTTGGTGACCGCAGTGTGATTTTCGGACAATGTTGTCTGTCAGCACGGGAGGCGCTGCTGCCCGCCTCCCAGAAACCCTTAATCGCCTCGTACGATACTCACGGGCAGGCATGGGGTGGTACAAACTCTACTCTGCCGGCACCACGCGACTAGATTACGGCTAGATTACGCGGCACGTATCCCAGATTATGAAAGCCAAATCTGAATAGATTTTGAAGGGTAAATAATAAATTTGATTTCCTTTTGTCCTCAGACGCAGTAACTATGATACTGAGACGAGCGAATATTCAGAGGAGGAGGATGTGTCGTTTGCAGCCAAAAGCTCTGGGCAGAGGAAGAATATTAATAGAGGGCGATGGACGAAGGAGGAGGTAGGATTTATGAGTCATTTGAAATTAGCTGTTGTCCATGTTTTCTTCTGGGTGGACTACGAAAAGTAAACTATGTCCTTGCTACTCCTAACTAGTATGTCTATGCAAAATTTAAGATGAAGCAAGATGGATGGTTAAGCAAAACGTGAAGGGGTAACAAAGTTAGTTTTGCATTTGTGATGGCTGCTTCCGACTGATCGGAGCGGGGGGAATAGAGAGAATAAATCTCCGATTAGACTTAATATCCTATAATGAACATTCGTACTAAAAGGAATCCTCCGCAATTCCAGGACAAAAGACTCAAGCTATACGTGAAAATGTATGCTGAGAACTGGGAGCTGATAGCGGCCCAGTACACCGACCGGTCCGACGTGCAATGCCAGCAGCGGTGGACCAAAGTCGTCAACCCTGAACTAGTCAAAGGTCCTTGGACCAAGGAGGTGAGTGCACAGATATTAGGATAGATCTACTAGCCGCACCTTCCAAGCGGGGGGCATAAGGTCGATCCCAGTCACGTACCCTGTACCAATGAATTTATTTTATGTACTTACAGATTTTAATGTTGTAAAATTGTCACTTAGCTCGTGCCTCGGAAAGCACGTAAAACTGTTGGACCTGCGTCTGATATCTCGTGTCGGCTTTCCGTCCCATCGGACTATGGGAGTAACGGAATAGAGAGTGCATCTTTATTTGCGCACACACTTGCGCAATATAATATCTCCTGCTAATCTCCGTAGAGATTGGCCGACTTGGCCGAAATACGGTCGGAGAGATCTTATACTAGCCACACTCACACCACCAAAGCACATACCTACTCTGTCTAGTAAATTCTGACATTTGGGCACAAAAAAAGGAATAAAATCCTGGATTGTCCCTCGGCCATAAGTACAATCAAGTATCTACCAAGTATCATGAAATTCAATTGGCTAGTTTTTGCGTGAATGAGTAACAACATACCTACACAATAAGTTATTATTAAATAGGATAAGGTCTAAAATTTAAATAGCCCAAAAATACCTTTATTTCACCATTATGTAGGTTGCTGGTAAATTATAAAGTTTTGCCATACAGTATTGGAATAATCACAAAAAAAAAAACATAAATTAGGCAAAAGTTATCCGTGTGGGCGATTCTAACAAACGCCAAACAGTCTATCTACGAAGGATGTGATTCATAGGTCAGTTACATTGCATGCGAGTATAAAATACTTGCATAATTAAAATGTTCCGTTCATTGTTTAGAAAGGAATCTATGCAAATGTCCTTTTATCTTTCTTGTTCTTGGAAAGTGTGCGTAAAGGGTGAATGGGATGTTAATTTGTATTTTGAAAGTACTTGAGAAATGCCCAGAGATTTTATGGACTTTGAAAGAAAGATGATTAGACATTGACGGTGTTATTGCAAAACAATGTCTAAAGTTAGACCATGTTTAGTGATATTTAACAGCAAATTTTTGGGATATCTGTCAAAAAGCAATGTTTAGCTTAAGCAATGTTAAATATATTTTTTAATAACACGCTTACTAACACGTTTACTACAAATAAATATCCTAGATGGAGACTGACGCAAAACCAACTAATATTTATATAAATCAATAATTTAGTTTATGAACTAAATATTGTTATAACTAAAAATTCGCGATACACTATATTATGTTTACTAAACGATCACCCATATAGGCATACACGCTAGCCCTAAGTAGTATTTAAGTTAAGTTATAGAAATTTCTTCCCTTCCTATACTTGTAAATAAATATTTCGCGATATAAGTAAATTAAAATTGACCGCAGCTAAAGTAGGATATAATATAATAATAATGTGTTAAAGTATGCCTACATACAATCATAGCAGCTACCTATATGCTTAGACCTATTAAGAAAATAAGCTGTACATAAAACTTTAATCGTTCTCTTGGAGCCAAGTTTAAACGTACCATATAGCACGTATGCCAGTAATTCAGTATACAAATGAATGACGCCTGTTTCTTGGATATTTATCAATGAATCTATTGTTTTTGGTGTACGCCTTTTGAATATTAACTATGCAACTTCATTCATAGTAATAACTCAGATAAAATCGGCTAGTTGTGCTTAAATTATAAAGAATAACACCGTTCATATGAGAAACTAGCGACCACCTGTGACTTCGTCCGTGTGAACGTGAACATACAGCCTATGCAATATTGTGAAATGTAGGATATATTTAAAGTTTCAATAACATTCGTTTTGTATTTCTTGCTAGTAAAAGTAATAAACATACTTTTATACCAATGTCTCCAGTCCTGTTTTTGAATAACAATTTCATAGATATGTGGAATCCAAAATAGAATGGACACAGATGAGCACCATAATGGGGGCATATGGGTCAAGCGGTGTGGCCTGTCTTATACAGTTCCATACTTTACAACTCAGCGGTACGTGCACGTCTACGCTTACGTGCACGCACACGCATCCTGTCTGCTCGAGCCTTAAAATCTAATATTACCAATAGCTGCTTACTGTGTCATATGACAGCTGTTTTATACATGTTATATGAGTAAGATTATTTTCTCAGATGTGCTTCAGCCATTGAAATTGTATGATGTGATGTAAAACAATCTTTATCGGTTATTGTGTTTCATACACGTAGTAGACATTATGGTGGAGTTGATTATACTCATGTATCTTTGCCATTAAAAAGTCTAATCTCGCCCTGCTATGTTTTAGCACGATTACCCGGCTGTGGGATCTCATTTATGATCCTTCAGTTCTGGCTACTCCGTTTCAGGTATACTACTGTGTCCATGTTGACCTACTGTATAGTACGTACTTAGTAGTATCAATAACTTACATATTTTTTCAATAGTAAACTGTATAAACATAGGAAATCACCTACTTATCTCCACTACCGCGAACTTTGATTCAAATAATAAAAAGACTTACGTATACAGGAGGAAGCATACCTGGGAAGTGTCTGGTTGTCAAAATATTAGGGTCCAAAGTTGAGTAAATGAACTGCGTTTTTCTGCATGCACATTGTCGCGTGTAGCAAGATTTTTTTCACGATAAATAATTAATATCTGTCTATGAAAAAACTAGCATAAACACTGGACACTATAAATTTCGCCCGAATAAGTAATAAAAAAAAATTAAAAAATTTACATCGTTTCCCAATATTTTTTTGGCATAAAACTTTATTTGATGTATGGAGTACGTACACACCCTGTATTACATATAATAAAAATTGTAACGGATCAATGTTTGTACACGCTAATCTTAGAAACGGCTGGACAAATTTCGATGCAGTTTTCAGGAATATATTGCTACAGGTCCAACTTATAACATATACTTTTTTTATCCCGGGAAAATGTTTTCATCCCGGATAGTTTCGACATTTTGTTTTTTCTGCAGTCGGATCCACTAGGTTATTCATAACCAGGTTTGGACATAAACAGCTGAGTAGTTTTTAATCTAGGTATAAGATATTAATAGAGGTATGATATGTCATCAGTAGAGAATTTTCTCACACTTGTATTCACGTATCCACGCGGACGCCACGTGGATGTACGCTGTGGGGGTTCTTCGTGTGAGCCTACTAATCAGTTGAAAAACTCTATTCAAATTTAGAGAGTAGTTTCAGTTTTTTTTTACTTGTCTATAGGATACGATGGGTTATGGACAGCATATTAACGAATTACTCTGGCTGCAAGATCCAGCTTTTTCACATAGTCGTGGTCAAGTCAAGTATAAATTTTGATAACAATAAATACAATAAAAAGTAGGTATTTTATAATGTACTTAAAAATTATTCTTTACTTGAAAAACTTAACACATAACTTGTATACACGTACATATTGCCATCTTCTCTTGAACATCCAGAGAAGCACTATCACGCACGAATGAGGCAGCCGAATTTTCGTGGTGAATGATTTGTCATAACAGATAGAGGTACTTGCTAAACTCCACAAATTCAAAGGGTGTGACGTATCCTTGACATTAAGAAACATACACTAAGTAGTCTAAAGTATTATTGCGATATTTTTAGGGTTTTTTCGCACACTGTTGCCATTTATTTCCGATAATGCATGCTCTATCGAGTTTCTGACGATCGCTAATGCATCATGTAAATGCAGGTGAAGCAAACGATAATTATTAGCCACAGAAGGTGTAAAAAATAGATTATATTTTATTATTCTCACACATGAATTTTGTGTTAGGCCAGAAGCCCCGTTCATTGTTTAGGTATGGCTTGCGGCACGCTACGTAGAGCAGGATGCGCGGAGAGGGCGGCTACATTTGGTCCACCAAATTTTTTGCCATTTTATAAATGGCGTAATGCAAAACATTTTATATATCAAGGATTTCCCCTGACATAGTGTGTATAGGTGGCAGCCCTTCATCTAAATCATAGAACAACTTCGAGAAAAGCAAGAGACGAACTCACGTCATGGCGAATCGTATTATACTGATACAAAAAATACTATTCAAATTTAGAGAGTAGTGCGCGCAAGTGTGGCGCGGTAAAATTAAATTTTTTTGTTTGCCATCATACAAAGTTCATCATTTCAGTTTTTTTTTACTTGTCTATAGGATACGAATTAATGGGTACGAGTATGACTTTTACTGACAGCAATAAATTTCTGGTTTTATTATTCTTTATTCGATTTACTCTGGTCTTCTATTACCTAATTGTGTAATGAAAATCCATAACAGGGTTGATATAATCCCGTATTGCTATGAACTCTGACGTCATTATTTTGTTTCTATAATCTGCTTCAGCCAAAATGCTTCCAATACTTGGCTCGTGGGAATTAAATCCCTTATAGGCATGATGCCGCGTGGTGCCGGCAGAGTAGAGTTTGTACCACCCCTGCCTGCCCGTGGGTATCGTACGAGGCGATTAAGGGTTTCCGGGAGGCGGGCAGCAGCGCCTACTGTACTGACAACATAGTCCGAAAATCACACTGCGGTCACCAACCCGCCTGCCCAGCGTGGTGGCTATGGGCAAATACCCACCATGGCAGTCTTGTGGCGTGCCCTGGGGGAGTCCTAAGTCCAGCAGTGGACTGCAATAGGCTGAAGACAAGGCATGATTAATTTGCTAACTAGCATGTGTAGTTATTATTTTAGCATACATGTTTTTAGGTATGCATGAGATATGCCTAAAGAAATCCAAATGACAATGTTCGACCCTGTATAGTTAGGTTTACGCAACCTATTTGCTTGCACATATCATTCTCTGAATAGAAATATTGCTCGAACCGGTATACCTATAAATTAGTTTGCTAATTATGGCGTTTCTCAATTCGCCATTCATGATATTGTGACTGTTTACTTTAAAAAATACATGCAGATAGAAGCTATGTGGAGTCGGCAAATCAGTTAGGATTAATCTAGAGTCTTGATATAGTATCTAAAATAGCTTCTTTAGGCTCCTTTCTTACATTAACAAGACTCGATTAAATAGTACTTGTATTTAAAAAAAATATAACTCGCAAAGGTGTGCGTGAAGTTTTCGAATGGGGCCTGGGCATATGACTTGTGTATGATATTGACTTAGTATATCTATGAGACAGTATTGTTCCTTTGGATAATGGCGCCAGTTACTATGTGTATGGACCACATTTCTTGTGTCACTGCATAAAAAATGTTAGTTCCTATTCCGAAATCAGTCATAGAAGTTAATCTATAAAACGGACTTTAGCATGGTTTAACGGATGGAAGGATAAAAGTAATACAAATTAATGCTGTGCTTTAGTAAAATTTTTCCTTAGCAATTTTTAGCGAACCATTAATACAATTTTAATGTAGCAAAACGGCTCTCCGTGAGCCGCCCCCGCGGGAAACGAGACGGGGTGGCGGACCGCATCGCCGCCATGCGGATAATTATTTGTTTCAATATCCATTGCGGTCCCACGAGTAGCTAGGGAAATATATGTCCACCCTGGCAGAGCCCCGCATACCAGGGTAAGGCTCGTCATAATCTGGGTTGCCCGGTCCCAGGACATATTGGCACGCTTATGACTATGCTCGCCCATAGCCACGCATCTATAAGCACGGCAAACCCCGGATTGGCGGAAAAGGAAATTTAGGACGGAGAGAAGAGCTCGGGATTATAGGGTTGTAGGGAGGAATGGGAAAATTTATAGGATACTACTGACACGGAAAAGGAAAGTTGGTAGGTGTCAGTAGTAGCTGGAGTAAGCCAGGGTCGCATACCTGTGTGCTTTATTAATAACACCCGGACAGGGTGTCAAATAAAAACACTATGTTGAGGTGGTTTGGGCATGTGGAGAGGATGAGTGAAAGTAGACTGACAAAGAAAGTGTACAACGGAAGAGTGGATGGAAGGGTTGGAAGGGGAAGACCTCGCCGGACTTTCACCGATCAAATTGGTGAAATTCTAAAGAAAGGTCAGGTCAAGAGTACCCTAAACCGACGAGCGTGCATGAAGAATATCATGAAAGTAGATGAAGCGAAAGAGGTGTGTCAGGATCGTAGCAAATGGAGATCCGTGATCTCTGCCTACCCCTCCGGGAAAGAGGCGTGATTATTATGTATGTATGTAAAATATTTTTCTTTTGTCACGATCGGCACTCACTTTGATGCTTTAACAATATAAAATTAAGATAATAGTTTCGGACAATCGACTCAAGGCCGACAATTAAAAAAGTAGATACAAATGATTAGGAGCACTTTTTGTAAGCATACCTACATATAGATTTTATGAAGCGTGTGTATTGGCTGTTGCTAAATGGTACTTATAAGGCTTATTAATAGTTATTGGAAGGTTTGGCAACTTTTTTTTTTGTACTTTATCTTAATTTGCGAGATAAGACTTGGTGTTTAAAAGTCAGATTTGTGTTGTTTGTTGGTTTGGTAGTGACCCTGCCCGCATTCGAACCCAGAACCTAAGGCACGTCAAACTACTGAACATCGATGTTTGTTTCCGATTCATGGACATTTCTATACTTATCTCTGTAGAGAACTCCCTAAAGTTTAGTGGGACTAGGTTAAATGTATCATTCATTCTGTTAAAAGAGCGAAATAAATAGATTTTTAAAATAACGCCCTCTACATTTAAATCAATATAACATACTCCCTTTATGGGTTGAAGATAGAATGAACTTATTTTGACTCCACTTAGGCTAAAAGTAAAATTGAGCGATCAAGAGAAATACTTTAGTTAACCGATATATTATGGTTAGTAGGTACTTTGTTTTTTCCTTTCAGCTGATCAATAAGTAAATGATATTTTTTCCCCATGCGACTCGCTCACCTTGCCCAATAACGTATTTTCGCAGGCCGCAAGTCAGATGAGCCGCGTTTCTTTTATTATTGGTTTTTTGCCTTTTTTGCACCATTGATGAGGCCTCGCGGGGATAAGGATAAGTCTTTATGATTAACGATTATCTTTCTAATAATTATTAGGTATAGGTACTGATACCAACCAACTGCCTAAACCTTATATACAACTTGGGGAGTGTGTTCTTTGCATAATAAACACATCTGATAAAGGCATTCCTGGAATTTTAACGGGAACGGGAAACGGGTGAAGTTTCGCTGTAAAGCAGACCAAGTGGGCATCTGATAGTCTCGGCTGATTTGCTGATTTTTTGAATAGAATAATAACCCAAAGAATATTTAGAATTTTCATTCTTTGAAATGAGTACCACCTTATTACTCTATGGTACCACATAGCATAAGTGTCAAATATAAATACATAGGTTAATAATCTTTAATTGGTTAATTTGGAACTAATCGATTAAGATATGATCAGCCCTTGGCTGTTAATTTTTATGGCAGTAATTACAATAAGACCTAAATAAAAAAATGTTTTTCGCCAGGGCCATAGCCCAATAGAGAATTCTAGAGTCACAAAGTACCATGCCTAACTTCATTATGACAAAATGGTGACTCTTGAACTTTTAATCTAAATTAAATGGGATTGAGGTCGATTACTTCGTTATACACATTTTAGTCGGATGACGTGTTTTATCAGACAGAATTCCATTTGTTATACAATATTTTAGCATTTAGGTATACATACATACCTATTTTTTGTCAAACTACCTATATATGTAGTATGATTTGTCTTTTGATTTGAATAATGGCGTACGGGACTTGCATAAATTATTACCCGACTCAAAAATGTGTACCTGCCTGTTTACTTTGGCGACAGGATTTCCAATTCCATAGGATTTTCCATTCCTTATTTGCTTCGGGGTTACCAGCGTATTGGGCATACTTCGTAAATTGAATATTCATTTATCTACCTATATTTCTTGTGTAGGTAAATAAATGGCATAGATTACAATAAAGATTCTATATCCTTCTTTCTTTTCCTGTCCTATTCTATATTATACTGCTAATATTTTGACGTGAAAGTTTGTAAAGAATGGATGTTTGTTTTATTTCAGTATATTTTGATAAAACTTGGGAATTATACCTATCTATATAATAATACATACTAGGTATGCTGGCGGTCCCAATTTCCCAATCATAGAGTAACGAGTCCCGTAACAAGAACTTATGATTCCATTCAAGTCATTTCAAGAATCTCCTCTCTGTATTGGAACGAAGTTCCTTACGGCAGGCTTGGAGGAGATAGGGATTTTGCTGCGCGACCGAACTGAAAAAAATGTGATAGTAAAACCGTAAGAAAAAGTGCGTGGAATAAAACCGTTAAATGAGACGTGCGCAGGCGCGACAGTCGTATACACAAGCGAGTAGTGTATAATACCTTTCTCTTTCTCCCTCTTTCTTTTCGTTCTCTCATCCCTTCTCTCTCTATTACTACTCCACCCCGCCAATGCATAGTATATACTCATGAATTCATGGACAAGCACGTGGCGAATACTCACAATATAGATACATTTTAAACCTAAATAAAATTGAGCACGATTTTTCTTTTGCAAATTGTGTCGATTCTACATTAGCCGAAGGAACTTCGTTCCTACCTGGTGTCCCACGACACCACATTTAATTTTTATTTTTGAATGACTTGAAGGCCTAATCTTTATTTATTAAAAACTAGCGGACCTGACATAGACGTTGTCCTGTCCCACGCCTTTGAACTAACGTCACCCAATTGTTTTGCCTTCCCGGACTTTCAAATTTCGAACAAATTGTTTGTATGGGAATGTAGAAAAGGAATGTTTTAGTCATGTTCAAGCATTTTTTTAAAATTTTTTCTCTCCGTTAGAACCATCCCTGTACTTCAAGGAATACGCTAAAAAAAGAATTAGCGAAATCGGTTCAGCCGTTCTCGAGATTCGCGCTTACCAACACATTTAGCGATTCATTTTTATTATATTATAGATACTTTATATATTTGTTTTTGTTACAGGAAGATGAGAAAGTGGTGGAGCTTGTCGCCAAGTATGGGCCTAAGAAATGGACGCTCATCGCGCGACATCTCAAGGGCAGGATAGGGAAACAGTGCAGGTGACGGATTCTTTATATGTACCTACTAGGTATTCAAGTTCATATGACTATAGGTATACTGTTCTAATATGTTGTCAATAACCATGATAATGAGTATGAGTTCTTAAACCAACTCCTGCACCCGTATGGTGAATTTGGTGAGAGCGAGATGTCTCACTTTTAAACGTCAAATTAAAAGAGTTATTAATAATTAATTCACTAAGTGTATGTACTTTGCATGTAAAAAATAGACTTAAGAATTAGAAGACACTCGTTCTCGAGCCACGAGGTCTACTCTGATCCGACGATAAACGAAGTATCGGCCGAATATCGAGGTGTTTCCTACTACGAACTTCCTTCGATCGGATCAGTCGCTCTGTTTTTTCATTCGGTCCGATCGAACTCTATTTGACAGGTATAAGGCTAGATAATAGAAAGCTTATAATATTAGTCAATGTGAATTATTCTCTATGGTTCCGAATGAGTTGTGAACTCAGATGAATGAATCCGAAGTAATTTCGTAGTAGGGTCAAAGGCTTCGATTCGGTCGGGCTTTGGTCGGACCGAAAGATTCGAAAGCGGCATTTCAGAGTAGACCCCCAGGACTGAAGGAATTAGGGCTGATAGAAGTGGTTTGCAATCCCTTTTTACACACCAAGTAGAAACACTTGCCTAAATTATGATCTGAATGAAAAGCTTTTATGTGTATTTCTCTTTCCCGATTGGTTTTCTGGAAAATACTTTCTTAGGGATAACCATATCTTTTTATATTTTTTAAATTAACTTTTTTGTTAAAATTAATAAACAATAATACATTCATACATACATACATATAATCCCGCCTTTATCCCTTACGGGGTAGGCAGAGCACCAAGGGCCGATAGAACCACATGGTGCCACTTCTGACCAGTTTTGAGAGTTGAGATGTACAAGTTCGGTTAGTAGTGACAGGTGGTCAGCCCATCGCCTATAAAACACCAAGACCCTCTTGTCCCTCTACTGACTTGTACAGTATGCCCGGGAAGAGAAGCAGCTGTAGTATTATACGATTTTTTTTCACTCCCAGAGCAGCATAGAAGTATAAACAATAATAAATTAAGTAAATATATTTAATTTTCCAGAGAACGTTGGCACAACCATCTCAACCCGTCAATAAAGAAAACCGCGTGGACGGAACACGAAGACAGAGTTATATACCAAGCGCATAAACAACTCGGGAACCAGTGGGCGAAGATTGCTAAACTGTTGCCTGGCAGGTATGGTGTACTTTAATTTTATAGTAGTATAATGTCACCGGTCACCAACCCGCCTGCCCAGCGTGGTGACTATGGGCAAAACCCCCCTGTGGCAGTAGCCTTGTGGCGTGCCCTGGGGGAGGCCTACGTCCAGCAGTGGACTGTAATAGCCTGAAGACGTATAATCTAATGTCTGTACCCCTTACCACGTGGGGCTTAATAGGTTAACTGGTAAAAAGTGGGTGTGTTGGGCAGAAGTATGCGAAAAACTTTTTGGGGATAATGTGCGTGACTGCCTATACAGGGTGTTTTTTTGTGGCCACCTTTAACGAAGGGTGCGTACTCTATACATAAAATAAAGTAAGTTTATGCCAAAAAAAATGCTGAAAAAAAAAATCAATTACTTGATCTGGCGAAATTTATAGTGTCTAGTGTTTATGCTAGTTTATTTATAGACAGATATTAATTATTTCTCATGAAAAAATCTTGCTACGTGCGTCTATGTGCATTTATGCAGAAAAACGCAGTCTATTTACTCAACTTTGGACCCTAATATTTTGGAAACCACACACTTCCCAGGTATGCTTCCATGGAGAAAAATGATCGTGATGATGAGGAGATTCCGTAGTTTTCGGGAACGTTGACGACCAAAAATCATCCTGTATATGTATGTAATGTAATGTAGTAGTAAAAGCCTGTGCTGATGCGGGGCTTCACTACGATACATCAGCTGCATCTCCGTCTATGCATGTCGTAAGAGTCGACTATGGAACTTGAGGATTCTGTTAGGCGACTTATCACTTTACAAGACCTAGTCCCACACTAAGATCCCTAAGGTCTTGTGTCGTGGGTACTAAGTAACGGTTTATAAATAGTAAATACATAGATAAGTATAGAAACATCCACGACTCGGAAACAAACATCGATATTCATCACTACCAACTACAGTGTAGTTACTAGTTACTAAACCAATCAGCCCTCTTGTTCATTCGTTATGATCCTGCGGTTCGGGCTACCCTATTAGGGGAACACAGCCGTGTCTTTATGTATATGCATAGAGGAATAAGATGTCATAGAGTGATAATGTCATACTAACTGCCTCGAGGCACCTTTGGACTTTACGGTGCCTCAGAATTCCAGTCCTTGACACTTAGATTGCATTACAGTACATTAATTATTGTACATTACAGTAATGCAATCTAAGTGTCAAGGACTGGAATTGTGAGGCACCGTAAAGTCTAAACGTGCATGGGGGCAGTCAGTATGATGTAGCACTCTATAACATCTTATTCCGGTCGAATGAATGCCGTTCTTCCATCCTTCCTCTTTTTTCGCCAACTGTCCGGCGGCAGTGGCAGCTCTAGTGGCCGGGTGCACTCTGGTAATACCAGTGGTCGACTACACAGCCGACAGCCGCATCTTTCCCTTCCCAAATGGGTCAGACTCTTTGACCCATGTGGCCCCCTTTAAGGCCCACGCAAGTTACCGGCACGTCGTCGCGCGCCGAGAATTTTGCTTGGGCACGGCGGTTGCCCCAAGGCCCGCAACCCAGGGCGCATGTTTTTGTTCCCAGGACGACCCACGTCCATCTTATTCCTCTATGGCAGAGGTTCCCAAACTTTTTTTACTCATAGACCCCTTTTAAAAGTTAACTGGTTCTGGTAGACCCCCTACAGGCCTACACCATATACAAATTAATTGTGAACCTCCATTTTTTCACATTAACGTAGACCCTGGACCACTTTGGGAACCACTGCTCTATGGTATATGTTATGTATGTTATTTCCTTCCAGGACCGACAACGCGATAAAAAACCACTGGAACTCCACAATGAGACGAAAATACGAGCCGGAATTACTCGAGAGTTTAGAACATCTGCGCAAGAAGCAGAATAAGAAGAGCCTCAACAGCAGCGGGCCCAAAGTGCAGGTCGCTTATAATAACGATGTTAGTGTGGCTTCTTATGTTTTGTTTTTAGTTTAACTTTTTAACATAATTTGCTGTTGTGTTTTGTCTCTATAACAATTGCAATGTGTGGTTTTTATGTTATGTGTTTAGTCCATCACACAGTATACTTATGTACTTATTTGTTAATTGTACTAACAACTAGCTGTTGCCCGCAACTTTATCCGCGTGGACTACAGAATGTAGCTTATGTCCTTCTCCATACTTATGACTTTATGTAGGTACAAACAGACAAAATTGGAGCTAGCCGTAAGAAATTACCAAATCCTTGACGATATGAGTTCCGAAAGAAACCATATTGCGCAGACCACATAAATAAAGGGAGGAAAATAATGATAATTATTTCCAGGCGTCCTGGTCAGATCCGTTCAACGAGTCAATACAAAGCAACTCATCATCGAATCACGCGACAAAACCCGCGGCGCATCTACGACAGTTACTGAAGGAGCAGCTGACCAATTTACAACAGCAGGAGCTGACCAGTTTACAACACAAGGAGCTGACCAGTTTACAACAGGATGTCAGGTCAGGGTCGCCTGAGAGACGCGGGCTGATGCCGGCAGATACTATGGAGATTTTGGACGAACCTTTCAAGTAAGTACCTACTTACTATTAAAATATCTTCATTATCCAACTTCGCCAGAAGGAGGGTTATGTTTTTAGTGTGTATGTGTATTTGGCACGCTCTAGAGCCTATACGGCTTGTCGCATTTGAGCTAAGAGATATAATTAGATTCGTCTCAAGTCGTGAGAGTGACACTGGATAAATAAGGTACGACTAAATCCTAACGCAGTCGGGTTTTTTCTAGTGTCAATAACGAACCTCTATCGATTCGATCGACATACAGGGTGTTTTTCGTTGCCACCCTTAACGAAGGGTACGTACTCTATAGATCAAATAAAGTAAGTTTATGCCAAAAAAAATCTGGGAAAGGATGTAATAAAAAAAAATGTTCGGGCGAAATTTATAGTGTCCAGTGTTTATGCTAGTTTTTTCATAGACAGATATTAATTATTTCTCTTTAAAATCTCTTGCTACGCGCGACTGTGCATTTATGCAGAAAAACGCAGTCTATTTACTCAACTTTGGACCCTAATATCTTGGGAACCAGACACTTCCCAGGTATGCTTCCATGGAGAAAAATGATCGTGATGATGATGACGTGACGTGAGATTCCGTAGATTTCGGGAACGTTAACGACCAAAAATCACCCTGTATAATGTTTCTTTGTCTAATAAGGCCATGTATGGCCAAGGATTGACTCTACGATGTAAATAAATTATTTTACACAAAAATATTCAGCCCGTTTATCTTTGTTTCAGATTCGTTACTATGGATAATCTGCCTACAAATTCTCCGCTTAAAAACTTCCTAAGTGAAGCGTCTACAAGCAATAGCGCGAATCAAGAAGGAGGTTAGTTGCCAGGGAAAATTCTCTATGCTACTCTTTCACGCATAAACTACTGAACGGAAGTAGATGAAATATAGTTACTTGTATAGTTTATATATCTATAAATGTTATAAGCGATTACGTCATCAATAGCCATCGGGTTGTAAAATAATAATCCATACTGGTTTTTAGGTGTTTGAAGAACGTAAACTTAGAGAAGTAAAAATATCTAACTGAAATTTAACTATTGAAAGTTCCTTTTTACAATTAAGTACATTACTAGGTAAAATATCTATGGGAAATGGAGTATCTATATTCTATACCATATTTTCCTTTTAGGGAAGACTGTGTTCAGTAGAAGGCTTCATAATTATAGCTGTAACTAGTGACGTGAATTAGTCATAATTTCATCTTAAGGCTATAACGAACGAACCATAGCAGGCCCCCTAGCATGACCACGCATCGTGGATATCGTATCGTATCGTATCTCTATACAAAATTCAACATGGCGGGCGGCTATATTTATCGTATTTTGACACGCTAAATTTCGATAAATCGGTTTATCATATCGTGTTTCGCAGGTCATGCTAGGCTAGCAGGAGATAACAGAACTGGCGGATTGTTTTTTAGGCTTTAGTTTTACTTTTACTAGTTAATAATAATTGTATGTGCAATATATTTGAATAAATATTTGCATGCACATTTTTTTTTGGCAAAACATGTCTCCGATCTAATAATGTAATAATAACTTTAGTGTACTTTAGCAAATAAATAATAATTTCCACGACAATATTACACATATTTACTAATAAAAGTTTTCTCTATCCACAGTACAATATACAATATCCCAAACGCACAAAGAGATAGTGGTCCCGTCAGTGTATTCGTCTCCTCACAAGAAGGGAGCGGAATCCAGTCCGCCGCCGATACTGCGGCGACGCTCGCGAAGGCCCAACGTCACGTCGCAGTGTGTGAGTTACTGTATTGTATTACATTACCACTAATATATATGTATGGGGTGTTTTTATATTAGCTATATAATTTAGTTTTAACACGAGATGTTGATTTTTATCAAAGACTAAAAAAAAATAGTTTCCTGCAAAGCAAACCCGCTGTCTGTCTGTCCTTATGTATGCCTAGATCTTTAAAACTACGATTTTCGATGCGGTTTTTTTTTAAATAGATAGGGTGATTCAAGAGGAAGATTTATATGTGTAGTATCAGCATTGCACCCGGTCGCTAGTCTACAATATTTGACATTCGAAATCGCATTGTGTCGTGTCAAGTCTCAAATTTTAACATTAACTAATTATTATGTTTGATATTTTTTTTAAATCATGCTAGTATTCAGAGAAAGTTAACGATAGTATGTTAAACAGGCTGACAAGTTGACAAAACGTGTATTTTGCACGCTTTGCCCAGCTTATTCAGATATACAAAACCTTAGATATCTTAGTGTGGGACTAGGTTAATATGTTGTAACAGTATACATTTTGTAGAAAAATATTTAAACATTAGGGATTTTAGTGTGACGTGTTGTAAAAGCATGTCAATGTAAATAAAAGGGGTTTTTACATGTATGTATTTTAATTTCAGGTCTGGTCAGACACGATATCGAAGGCGCTAGATTGCCGCGAATTGGGAGTGACCCCTATAAAGGCGCTGCCGTTCAGTCCATCGCAATTCCTCAATGAACCCACTCTGAGTCTACTTAGTCCACGAGATTCTACACCACTTAGGCATTCCACACATAAGGTAAGTGATGATAATAAATAATACAGGGTGATTTTTGGTCGTCAACATTCCAGAAAACTACGGAATCTCATCATCACGATAATTTTTCTCCATGGAAGCATACCTGGGAAATATCTGGTTTTAACAATATTAGGGCCCAAAGTTGAGTTAATAGACTGTAAATAACTAGCATAAACACTGGACACTATAAATTACGCCCGATCAAGTAATAAAAAACAAAAAAAAAAAAAAAATTACATAGTTTCCTAGCATTTTTTGCCATAAACTTACTTAATTTTATGTATAGAGTACGTACCCTTCGTTAAGGGTGGCAACGAAAAACATCCTGTATAATAATAATGAAGTCTGTGATGTGTCTTTTTTATTTGTTTTGGTTAACTGGTAGAGATCTCTTATATAGAGATAAGCTCGCATTTGTACAATATATATAATTTTTTATTCTGTTATTTTTATCTGTGTGTGTACAACTTGTATTAATAATGTATTCATTAAAATGTTAAATAATAAAAAAAAACTACAATCTATCTATGTCTTCTTCTATACATATATTAAAAAATGTAATGGATAGCTCTCTGTACATGGAAGATATATGAGAAAAAATATTATAGGAGACCTTCACCAACGCAATAGTACCCAATGATTTTTGTCTGTTTGTCTGTGCGTTTATGCACGCTAATCTCATGAAAAACAAAAATTTTCAGGAATATATTGTGACAGGTCCGACTTAATATGCTACTTTTTATCCCTGATAATTTCAACATTTTGTATTTTCTGCGGACGGAGTCGCGGGCGTCCACTAGTAAATAATATGAATATACTCTACTATCATTAAATTCAGCATTAGTACTATTTCATCGCTTGATCGAAAACTTTGGCCTGAATGACTGAGAGTCAACCAGTAAACCGCTCTTAGAAACCTGAAACTTACAGAGTGTGTCCTTAGTGGTCATCTGATAAACGATTTTTGTAAAAACAGGAATCATTAAAATTAAAGTGGACGTAAAGGCGTGCTTATCATCATCATAAGTCTGTATGTAGATTTTTAACAATCAGCCCCCCTAGCATGACCACGAATCGTGGATATCGTATCGTCTCTATACAAAATTCAACATGGCGGCTATATTTATCGTATTTTGACAGGCTAAATGTCGATAAATCGGTTTATCATATCGTGTTTCGCAGGTCATGCTACTAGAGCTGATCTGTATGATTGAATATGAAATATGATTGACTTTGAATTTGTTCAAGACGAGAACATTTTAGATATTTTTAACGTCTATCTTTGGCTTTAGACGTAGACCGTACAGGAGGGCTATCACGCAGAAGTTTGACGTATTTCCCAAAGCTAAACCACAATCAAAAACGTTATGTTATGCACATTTCGTATTGCGCTAAATTGTGGCAATGTCTGAAGCCAAAGATAAAATGTCTGGAATGCTGTCAAATTAATACCTAAACCAAAACCTAAACGTTGTCATTTTGTGCGATTGCCCTCCTGACCTCTTTCAGTAATTTAAAACGCCTGCATACTGCTCATGTTGAATTTAAATATTTTTTCTTCCAGGAATGGAGCGCAAGTCCGTTACTACACACGCCTACTCCAGCTAACTTAACCACGCCTGTAAATAACTCTACGTTAAGGAGTAACACGCCGAAGTAAGTTAATTATATTAACCTATAGTACATACATACATATAATCACGCCTTTATCCCTTACGGGGTAGGCAGAGCCCCAAGGGCCGATAGAACCACATGGTGCCACTTCTGACCAGTTTTGAGGGTATAGTTGAGATGTACAGGTTAGTAGTGACAGGCGGTCAACCCATCGCCTACAAAACACCAAGACCCTCTTGCCCTCAACTGACTTGTACAGTATGCCCGGGAAATTATATTAAAAATCTTTTATTATGTTCTGATGAAAAATATACTAGAATAGGCGTACCTTGCATAGAAATAACTTAATATAATTATTTTTTTCTATTAACCAATGAAATTCCTACATATTATTATGAACTGTTAAAATTATTGAGCAACTGTAAAAAATCACATTTGGTCAATGTCCAATGGTAAAAAAATAGATCAGATTTTTAATTCTGGTAGGGTTTAAAATATAAAAAATCATAATGAAAATCGAGATTCATTTCTGGGACATGCAATAAATGAATCTAATCTATGTTTGGATGTTTCTATGTTCTGTGCTTATTAACCAATGCTCAGTACTCACGAGACCATTGGAATCTTAATAATAAGTTTAGCTAATATTTATTTATACCAACCAATTTTCCTTTCATTACAGAACCCCAACCCCCTTCAAGATAGCAATGGCAGAGTTAGGCAAGAAATCCGGTCTGAAGTATGAACCCTCCAGTCCTGGGTTACTAGTAGAAGATATAACAGAGATGATAAAACGAGAGAACTCCGATGGTACAGTGCAGTTGAATGATTCTATGCTGTCCAGTGTTGCTGATCAGGAGATTGGATTACAGGTTGGTTTATTTAGTTATTTTTTATTTTTTAACCCAACATTATAAGTAGACCCTAATATCTCGGGAACCAGATACTTCCCAGGTATGCTTCCATGGAGAAAAATGATCGTGATGATGAGAAGATTCCGTAGTTTTTGGGAACGTTGACGACCAAAAATCACCCTGTATAGGTATATATTGACTTTATGATTATTGCCGTGCGGGGCTTCACTAGAATACATCAGCTGTATCTCCTTTCGTGTATGTCTTTAGAGTTGACTAAGAAACTCGAGAATTCATTGTCTTATGAGATGAGCTTGTCACTTGTCACTGATCATTAACATCTGACCCTGCTGTGCTAAACGTTGCTGGATCTCCCTTATGATCCTGCGTTTCTGGCTACCCCACTTCGGAATCGCAGCCCGTATATGTGTACAAGGTGTTTTTAAAATTAGTAATTTGTTTTTGACATGAGATTAGATTGATAAAAAGAAACAATTTTTACTTCAAAATCATCCAAAAAAATCCACTGTTCTATACATTTTAGTGCAGATATTCAAGTTTGTATGTAACATCAGATTTTTTTGAAATGAAAAGATTATTTACTTACTCAAAACTTGGTACAATAAAGTTATTATCCATTAAATTAGATCGGAGACATGTTTCCTCAAAAAATGTGAATACTAAATTTATTATTAGAACATTTATTATTATTTTTCCATTATAGTGGGCTTATTTTTAACACCGCATCTCCATCTTTCCCCCAGGTGGACGACTCGGGCATAGGCAGTCTGAAACGCGGCCCCGACCACGGCAAAGAAAACGTCCCCGCATACAAACGATCCCGCAAGGCTCTCGCCAGTGTGTGGGGCGCGGCCGCCACCTCCACACCGCGTCACGTGCCTGCTGATATCGACACGCCGGTCAGTGCTGATCCTTTTTACCCCTTTTGGTGATACCGCTTTTTGGGGATTTTACCCTTTTTTGGGGATTTTACCCTTTTTGGGGAGTTCTTACCTCTTTTGGGGATTTTACCCTTTTTTGGGGATTTTACCCCTCTTTTGGGTTTTTACCTTTTTGGGGATTTTTTAAACCTTATAATCCCTAAGGTTAGTTAGAAGCCAGTGAGTGCTATTATCCCTTTTTACCCCTTTTGGGGAACTTTTTACAGCTGATACAGAGTGAGAGTGATAGACAGGAAAATACTAATATACAGACTTCAGTGGGGTAAGCACGAACCTTTTTACGCGGCGTAACGCTAGCGACTCCCTAGCAAAAACTATGTGATTTGACAGTTTGACGTTAGCGTTACGGACTATCGAGAGGTTCGTGCTTACTCCTCTGGCCATGATTCTTAAGCGAACTGATGATTTTCATTCCTTGACCTTATTCACCTTTTCATTGAATCTAGTTATACGGACCTTTTACATTTACCTAATTTGCCACAAACAATAGTTTTTGAATATGAAAAAATTTAAAACTAACAGAAACATTTGCATTGTTACAGAGTAAAACCCTAGCCGGCGACAGTTCAGTGATGTTCTCACCGCCGTCCATAGTAAAGCATTCGCTACTAGACGAGTCGACCAGTCTGCATAGCCTAATGAGCGTCGACAGCACTCCAGAAAACGCCTCGAAATGCCAAGATATTGACATCGAAAGCGTGATCACAGAAAAAACTAAGGTACAACACAGGTCCTTGATCCCTACTAATTCCTTACCCAACCTTATGTACCAAGAGATATATCCTAATGACATCCACGTTAATAATATAGTTTTTCGAGATATAACTAACTTGGAATCGCCTAGAAGCTTCGCTAGACTTAACGCGGATAGGTTGAAAACCATAACCGGTTTGAACGAAATTGCTTGCGATTCTAGTAATTTAATCGCGCCGAAAGAGGTACTAGCCAATGCTTTGGCCGATCATATTTATAAGGTGACCAATCAGAAGCCGTCTACGTCGCGTATTGGTGAAATATTGACGAATAAAATTAATAATGGCAATGTAACAAATACGGGCAACGAAAATATGTATCAGGGTAATGTTAAGAGTAATGAATATCAAAAAGATCAGTGGTGGCATTTGGAAAGTATGGAAAATGATTCGGGTCATGGAGAATCGTTTAATAATGATTATTATATGTTTAGTAACATGTGAGGCTGTACTTAACTGTTAGGCGTCGATTCGCGTGCTAGTGCAAGGACCTAGATGTGGTAAAAAGTCGGAACTAATACTCTCAAGTTAGTATTGTATATATGGGGAATTAAAACATGAAAAACTAGAAAGTCATATCTTCACTGATGTAAATCTTGTGAAAGTAATTGAAATTATTGTAAAAATAAACGTTAAATTGTCTTAGCTTTTTTCCAAACTTTCGCTACGCTGCTCGCGATTGTAGAGTCGACGATACAAAATATTTTATTTATTTTTATTTTATTATTTTCATATAAAATCGCTCATTGCTTTGAACTTTTAATAGCGCATATTATTAACTTATAACATTACGACGGAGTGTTAAACCTACACAGATTGAAGCACACATAGTATTCTATGGAGTAGGCATGTTCACATGTTATCCACTTACACATACAAACCATTAGTAAGCTCTGCTCCAGAAAATACGCACACATGCAAAACGCGCCGCCATTACAGTGCTTTTACTGTGCAGCGACAACACTCCGTCTGTTGTTATGTTATGTAAATGCGTTCTGTCAAATCAATGGCGTACATAAGTTTGTTAATATACTTCTTGGCTCGAGAATCGTGTGAGAAACTGATTTTTATGTGATCTAAGAAAAGAAAGGTTGTAAATTTTATTTAGAAAGTAATTTAAAATAATTATGAATGTAGGGAGGTATTTACTTTTCTTAATGGAAAAATTTACTGCATACATTAAGAATCATCAGAACTTGAATCTCGAATAACATCAACGAATTAGGATGTATATAAGTCCCGTTTAGAATTTGTCTTTTGAGTTTTGTGAAATTGGGTTTTTAGGTATTCCAACAAATCAATAAAATTGTTTTTTTAAATATAATGACATGTTTTCGTATTCATATTTGGATATCTTTTTTGATTTAATTTGAATTGAGAGCAGGATTGCAAGTATTACGATCTTAAAAAAAAATGTTATTTCATTCATTGTATTAAAACATGATATTTTTTTATAAAAAAAAGATGAAAATCGTGCGATTAATAAAAAATAAGCTATGGATGATTTAAAAAAGTACGTTTGTATAATTGACCTGATAAATTATGTACAAATAAAATAATGATGTCTAACAATAAATAAAATTATGTGTTGTATAAATTCTTCGCATGTAAACTATCTTTTATAATAACTTGTGTATAATTATGTTCTTTAATAATAAATTTTCTAATTGCACCAAAACACTTTAAACGTTTAACGAAATTAGTTTTAGCTACCAAAGATGAATGTTTTCATCAAATGAATATTTGTTGTGGATTTTTACTTAATATATTGATAAAAAAGTAGTTTTAACAAGTTAAAAATAAGTTTTTTTGTTATTATTAATTTTTAAACGAAAAAATATACCTCATGTTTACCATGCACCAAATTCTTTTAGTGTTACTAGGTTAGGTACTTTCGAATTTTAAGAAATTTTCAAGTATTACTTTTTTAGGGGTAGGTTTATATTAATAAGTACAAAGAGAATTGCGGGATTAGTGTTAACAGTATTTAAACTAAATGCGTTGATGGTAGAATACTAACGTTTCCCCTTTTAGGTTAGGTGCCCTATCCTATCCCCTGTATTTATTTATTTTAGAATTTTTATTAATAATAGTAATTTTTGCTTTGTATTTTTTGCATTTAAAAAATATTAACATTCTTGTTTTGCATTTTTCCTTATTTGGATAAAAAAAAACTAACTTCGTGTCGGGATGTGGAGTAGTAACTACTGTAATAACGAAATTATTTATTTCTTTTCTCTACAACGATATTTGTTCTGTTAAAATAGCAATTTCAATGTAAATTGGCAGCAATACTTAATTATACATTATATGGAATAAATAAATGACATTACCCCTTTTTCCTTATTGTTCCTTTTCCCGTTTGTTCCGTTTTGTCCGGTCCTTTCCGTTCCCATCACAATATTGACAGACCAGTGTTGATACTGTATATTTTTTTCTATTTGAAAAACTTATTTAATATCTTGTTGAATCTTTTGTTTTTTGTTAATATTTATGTTTTTTATGAATGAAAAAAAAATGTTTTAATTTATTCTGTAGTGGTAGTTTTTTTTATTTTTATGGTAACATTGTGTATGATGTGTTTTCTATTAGTAGTTTAGAGTCACTGTCAATATTGTTTGTGTCCCAGTCCGATATGCGTTCAATGTCATTTTTTATTTCAATAAATGTATGGATGAGATTGTATGTTGATTTATTTGAACTTCCTATTGTTAAGCTTAGCTTAGATGCAATGGGGTATAAAAAATACCGGTTATCATGCAAACATAATTCAATGGCAATAAAAAGCAGAAAAATAAATAGTTCTTAGATGAAATCTCCTTAAATATTTACGAACTGAAATATAATGTTAAAGATAAATAAATTAGATTTTTTTTTACAAATTAACCTCATTTTGTTTGCCTTTGAGACATTGTAGGAGTTTTTGTTTAAGAATACTTTGATTTATATCTATCTTACTTCTTCAGGCGATTCAATCTTGTTTGAATTCAATTATAGACTAAAAACTGAAAGAAACAAATATCAGGTTATTCGAAGGAGGATAAGTCCATAGAAAAAGAAATAATATACCTACAGAGCTAAAATAATCGAGAAACAAGTTTTCGTTTTACTTGTTTAATTTTTTCAAATAATTTTATCGAGATCTACAATTTAGAAGTTTATTCCTGTTAATTTAAATTTATTTCACCTTGAAGTACATTTAAACTTGCTTCTCGATTTATACTTTATTGCACACAAATTAAAAATATACACATAAATTACACAGGTAGGTACTGGAGAAATGTAACTGGGAAATGGAGAAACTTGAATAATATTATGTAAAATTTTGAGGATACATTTTCTGTAGTGAGCTATTTTCATAGCTTTTCGTTTAATAACTCTTCTGTCTTACCATAACGTAGTATTTACCAAATTCATGCAACTAAAGCCAATAACCGACAGATTCTCTGTGTAAACCAGGGATAACTATTTGATAACATAATCGCAGCTGCGGTGATAGCCTAATGGTTAAGGCATGTCCCTTAAACGTTCATGGTCGGGGCATATTAATTGTAGGTGCAAGGCTCACCCCCTACCACTAAATAAGCTAACTGGTGAAACGTGTGTGTATAATTTGCACACTTGTGCCCAACCTCGTTGGGGGGGGGGGGTAATGAGCGTGACTATATGTATGTACCTATGTATGTATGTAGGTGCATCGAGGGGCGGACGAGCCGCTGGTGGTAAAGAGATCGGCTGTCCGCTCCATCAAGTTCGATCAGGAACCGCCAACGGATATGCAGGAGGAAAAACCGATCACCATATTTGCTGTGGTTAGTATTTACATTTATACGAGTATGCGCTGATATATATATATATACATATACAGGGTGTTTTTTTGTGGCCACCTTTAACGAAGGGTACGTATTGTATACATGAAATACAATAAGTTTATGCCAAAAAAAAATGCTGGGAAAAAAAAATTTTTTTTTTGAATAAAAATTAAATTCCTTGATCGTGCGAAATTTATAGTGTCTAGTGTTTATGTTGTATGTATATATATATATATATATATATACAGGATGATTTTTGGTCGTCAACGTTTCCGAAAACTACGGAATCTCCTCATCATCACGATCATTTTTCTCCATGGAAGCATACCTGGGAAGTGTCTGGTTTCCAGGGTCCAAAGTTGAGTAAATAGACTGCGTTTTTCTGCATAAATGCACATAGACGCGCGTAGCAGGATTTTTTCACGAAAATAATTAATATCTGTCTATAAAAAACTAACATAAACACTAGACACTATAAATTTCGCACGATCAAGGAATTTAAAAATTTAAAAAAAAAAAAAATTTTTTTTTCCCTGCATTTTTTTTGGCATAAACTTACTTTATTTCATGTATAGAATACGTACCTTTCGTTAAAGGTGGCCACAAAAAAACATCCTGTATATATATGTGTGAAGTTTCACTAGAATACATCAGATGCATCTCCTTCCGGGCATGTGGTAACCAGAACCTATAGGGTTCGAAGCCAGATCCCACATTCATGTTTGGCATAATGTAATGGCCAATGGTCTATTCCACTATGATTACAAAAACTTATATTTATTCGAAGGTTATTTTAGGATCATCATCATCATTTACAGCCCTGAGAAGTCCACTGTTGGACATAGGCCTCCCCCAACAAACTCCACTCCGACCGGTCGGAAGCAGCCTGCATCCAACCGATGCCCGCGACCTTGGCCAGGTCGTCCGTCCACCTCATTTTAGGATACCAAAATAATAATTTTATTGGAGTCGCTTCGTGATCACTTACGTGATTATATTCGCGGGTGATCATTGGACACTAGAGTCGCCTATGACATAGAGGAATAAGATATAGACATAGAGTGCTAATGTCATACTAACAGTTTCGATGCACCATTAGACTTCGGTGCTTCACAATTCCAGTCCTTGACACTTAGATTGCATTACTATACGTTACAATACATTAGTAATGTGGTACATTACATTACACTAATAGAATCAAAGTGTCAAGGACTGGAATTGTGAGGCACCGAAAAGTCTAATGGAGCATCGAAACCGTTGGTATGACATTAGCACTCTATGACATCTTATTCCTCTATGCCTATGATCACCTAGATGATCATATTGGAATAGATCTTAAATATCAGTGACAAGTTGCTAGATCATCAGTTGAGAGAACGTCGTTTATAGATGCAGCTGATGTGTATTCTAGTGAAGCCCCGCATCGGTACTGATCTAAGAATTTATACAGGGTGTAACAAAAAGGGTACCTATGTTAAGCGAAAAGCTACATAAATAGCCCACTGTAGAGAACCTATCCACAAAATTTGAGACTCGAAATAACATGTTTGTTTTTCGAGATTGTATGAAAATTCCTGAGATATTTAAAAATTCTCCATACTATCGGGAAAAATAAACATGTGATTTCGAGTCTCAAATTTTGTAGATAGGTTCTCTACAGTGGGCTATTTACGTAGCTTTTCGCTTAACATACCCTTTTTGTTACATTCTGTATAAGTTTTACCTATTATTAAATCAGCTCAAAACCAATAGGACTTAAAACACAAACTCGTTAAATATTACAGGACGACAAATGGCAGACATTTGCCTGGGGCAAGACGCAAGACCAACTGGACCTTACACAACTGGCGCATCAGTTTCTCAGGAAGACTGCCTTAAAGCCTAGGTCGCTCAATTTTTAGCACTTCCTATACATATACTACTATTGCGGTCACCAACCCGCCTGCCCAGCGTGGTGACTATGGGAAAAACCCCCTGTGGCAGTAACCTTGTGGCGTGCCCTTGGGGAGACTTACGTCCAGCAGTGGACTGCAGTAGGCTGAAGACGAAGACGATACATTTACTAGCCACCTTGCAATATACCAGCCCGCTAATTCTGGTAATTTTTCTAGCTGAAACGTAGCCGAAACGGTACTATTGAAGATGTGCGGTGGGAAACAATATTGTATGAATTTGAGTATGTAAAGTGTAATTTAAGTATGCACTGGTTACGAGAATGGTAAAATAATAACAAATCGCACATTTAGACCTGTAGAGAGTTAACTCAAAAATTATGTGTTTTAGTTGATTGAAAAAACAAGATCTTTGAGTTGTCCCCTTTCTAAATGTCTGTGGCATACGGGAATGTGCCTAATTACTATACGCATCGTAATTATTTATCTGCACTGCGTTTCTACAACGGTTCCGTTTCAGTTTCTTTTCAGCTGTATAGAATAACCAGAATTACGAACCAACACCTATGAAATATGTCGCGTTTCTACAAACGGTGCCGTTTCAGCTTTTCAGTTGAACAAAGTAACTAGAATAGGTTTTCTAACGTAGTGTACTTCTGTACACTATCTATACATGGTGTAACAAACGGGGTATCTTAAGCGAAAATTTATAGACAACCTATGTACAAAATTTGAGACTTGAAATCACATGTTTTTTTTTCGAGATTGTATATACAATATGAACTTTCCTGACTTGTTTAGGAATTATCCATACTATTTAAAAAATAAACATGTGGTTTAGTCTGAAATTTTGTGGATAGGCTCACTGTAGCGAGCTATTTTCATAGCATGTGGCTTAAAATACCCCTTTTGTAACAACCTGTATAGTATAAATATTAAGTAAACCGAAATTGTGTGATTTAGTTGTAAGGGTAAAAATATTTTTTAAGAAATACCTTTTAAGTTAGCTTTAATATAATTTGGGAATTATGAGAAAGTTTAATACTAATTTTTTTGAGCTTAATTTAAAAGATTTTTGAGCTATATTTTTAAACATTATGTTAGTTAATTTTTAAGTTAGTATTAAATGTGTGTGAGCAGTATTTTGTCTTAATATTAACCCGGGTATTTTTATGTAGGTATCTTATTTATCACTATTTAAACGACCTTCATTATTGAATTCAATTCATCAAACCAGAATTAAATATAAACGTACATCATGTTTGCAATGTTCTTTCAACCTCTATACTAATATACAGCTAATAATAAAAGTTATTGCCTTATTTGTGTCATCATTCCATAATTCGAGTTTTTTTTAATGTAAAGGCACATTGTCTCATTTAGCGATTGTCATTTTTTGTTGCCTTTTTTTTATTATACTCTGGCAAGCATACTTTTATTTTTCAAAGATAAATCGGCTGATTATTGGACTCTAAATTCATTTTTTTTTGTAAAAAATCAATATAAGGTTTGATCTACCGTTTGCAAATTCTATCTTTACATCAAGTACTACATAGCAGTAATTTTTTTACGACTAAATAATTATTAACTTTGCCGTCACGGAATGAAATTTATAGGAAAATGCAGAGCTCAAACTCGTTAAACTATCTTGGTCAGATTTACATTTTTTATTTAATTAACTACTCATAAAGCATAAATTATTTAAGTGGGTGTCAAATATAGTACAAATGCATAGGTTATATTAGTTTCCCGTAGTTTTTAAACTCTATACGCTTGTATGATTAGGTTTTATAGCTGTAATGTAAGTCGTTCCTATAGTAGTTGCTCGTTTCATAGAATTATTCGTGCCGTGCATGAATGAGGTACTACAGAGATCATGTAGCCATACATAAAGGAACTAGCGTCATCGTTCATAGTTCAAAAGATCCATACATAAAGAAACTAGCGTCATCGTTCATAGTTCAAAAGATCATGTAGCCATACATAAAGGAACTAGCGTCATCGTCCATAGTTCAAAAGAACTATTAGAGAGAGATTCACTCTAGCATAGTGTAGTAGTACCACCGTAAAATGGCAGGTGTCATTGGTGGTAGTAACTTTAAATCTTCCACACTTTTTCATACATTTCTATTTAGAAAACCGGCCATCATATCGTGGCGCTACTTAAGCTTAATGTAAGTAAATATTCATTACTACAGTGTGACAACCAAACAAGACTTTGATTCTCACCTCACCTCCTGCGATATTTTTCTATACTCGATAAATATCTGTAAAACAAAATGGCGGATGTATGAACAGCTGACGTCAACAGCTTTAAATAGAGTCTGTTTCATAGAATAACACCTATGCCTGATTTCGGAACTAACATTTTTGTGTGTGCAGTAACAGAAAATGTGGTCATACACATAGTAACTAGCGCCATGATTCAAAAGAACGATACGGTGAAATGCACTCTATTATCTATAATTAATTTATGTTTTGGACCTCTTTCTATGGAAATGATGCCTTAGTAATTATAAAAATAACATTTATATCATAAACTACACTTATTTTTTCAGTTAGTATGGGACCGAGCTGTATTTTGTCATATTTTTATAGTGAAAAGGATGTAAGTATAAATTCTTAGTAGGTACCTATTGTAAAAGCTTATAACAATGCTCTAAATTTTGTAAAGCATATTCAAGTGTATCTAATAATTACGAAAGTAAACTATTTTTGTATTTGTAAAAATAGAAATGTAAGTAATTTTAAGCTTACATATAATTTTAAATAGCGTACGGTGATACCATAGATTTGTTACAAAGTCCAGCGAAACTAACGTCCAGTTAGCCGCGTGGTGCCGGCAGGGTAGAGTTTGTACCACCCCTGCCTGCCCGTGGGTACCGTACGACGCGATTAAGGGTTTCCGGGAGGTGGGCAGCAGCGCCTCCCGCACTGACAACATAGTCCGAAAATCACACTGCGGTCACCAACCCGCCTGCCCAGCGTGGTGACTGGGCAAAACCCCCCTGTGGCATTGGCCTTGTGGCGTGCCCTGGGGGAGGCCTACGTCCAGCAGTGGACTGCAATAGGCTGAAGACGACGAGTCGACAATGCGTTTAAATATAATATGTCTATGGTAACCACACATGTCTATTAAAAATACATCGTAAAATTAAGAAATTATCCTTGTAATAAATTGCTGTAAGTATATAAGTTTGAGTAATGATAGTGAGGCAATATTTATAAATTATAATTATGTTAATCTTAGAGAAATTTACTATATGCAAACGTTTTCATTTGTAGTTTCTATATTGTCTTTTAGCGTTATTACTTTAACTATGTTATTGAGAATAAGTTGTAATTTGTCCTATTATTATATTGTATTATACGTTTGGTGATGATGTGAAGAAATATGAGTAAAATAAAAAATCAAGACTTGTTAACGGAATAACAGACCATAGACAACTTCTTATATCACACAAGTAAATCCCTACTATAAATGTTCTTTGCCCTACATCTTAAAATTTTTAATGTATCTTTCTTGTTATTATGTACATACTGCATAAAAACACATGCCCATACATTTTGAGTATATCAACCGATTTTTTCGTTATTACTTTTCTGCACAGATATCTTTTCCAAAGTATATTTTTTTGCTATCTTTTTTATTTTACAATTTGACTGCGATGTTTAGTTTTTTTTTATATGTACGGATTTTTACTGGAAGACTTTTAATATACGTTTTTACCTTGTGACCAACATAAGTTTATATTGTAAATAGTTATAGTTTTTAATAAAGTTTTAGTAACGTGGAAATAAAGGATTTGAGTATAAAGTTACTGTTTTAGTTCCATAACGTATTGCTATACACGAATAACCACATGTAAGAATTGAATTAACAATTAAATTTTTCATGATCCATCCTACTACGATTTTGACGAAAAATTTATATAGTAAATAAATTAAGTTGCTATACATAGGTACTAAAGATCGATAGATTATAGATCGACGGCATCGGTAATGTCGATAGACTTGGTTTAGTAGCTTCAATTGATTGACACATACAGTTCGATACTCGTATCATCGGTTGACGTAGATCGAATATCGATCTATTTGTCTGATAACACCTTTAGACAACGCAAGTCAGCTAAGAACGATCAGGGGGACAATTCTTGAACAGTTTTGAGCCGAAACGCAACCACTAACGAACCGTTAACGAAACGCGGTGCAAAGCAATACTTATATACTTACCGCTTGAGTAATAAGGCATATTTTAGCATGCGTCGGTCGCGAGTATGACAGAAGAAAGACAAATGTCTGTCTCGAGCTGAAATGTGTCTTAATTACATCACGGTAAAGTAATTATTGCTATGTTCTGACCGTCTACGAAGGTTCCGTTTCGGCTTCGTTCCAACTCGAGACTTTTCAAGTCCACAGGTCCTTAGTACCTAGATGTAAAATAAATGCCCGATTGATTAACCAGTTTTGTAGAGGTCATTGGCCAGACTTTACAAAAATAGACGGTTTAATATGACGCAAAAAGTTTAGGTCCACACAAAATGTTGAATGTAATACATGAGATGTAATACTTATGTATCATAAAGGTAGGTTGTAATAAAATTCTCAACGAAAAATTACATACACACGCTTCGATTACATCAGTGAAGATTACGGCCGCGAAATGACGGCGCCGCTTTACTTGAAGTTGTAACGCTTTCGACTCGCAAGTAAAATCTATGAGAATATATGACAATATGGGCGATTCTGACAGTCACACTTAAACGTGAACTTGTAAGTACCTACTTATTGTAAGTAGTAGGTACGTATACGCATTCTATCTTCCATATAATTATCAAATTCTTCTTCACTGCTATAATCCATCGCGAATTTTATTTTATGTAATTTCCAAATACAACCAAAACCAAACACAACCCAAAAATAATCTCACTTCTGTCTTACAGATATTATGTGTAGCGAAAAGTAGCTATCCAGCTACCTTAGCTGTGCGTTCATTTTAATAGACGCATAGTGTCGTTTGACACTTAAATATTCAAATCTCACTCGGGTGAATTTTTTTTCATTTTCTTATCAATTTCATTAATATTTAATAACTACTTAACTATTGTTTATGCAACGTTTTGTTTCACCCTATGGGTTCATGCGCACTGTGAGACTTCATAGTGTCGTTCTTGAATACCTACGGGCAAAGACACGGGTCAGGTCTACCTATAATATAAAGTTACGTAAAAAATGTGAATGTTTCCATGTTAATCACATCACAAATTATTTTAAATTAATATTTTATTCAGATTTAAAATTAAGCTTTTATTCAGATTTAAAATTAAGCTTTTATTCAGATTTAAAATTAAGCTTTTATTCAGATTTAAATTAATATTAGTAAATTCTACAGGGAAACCTCGTCTCACAGGACTATGCAGACGCAACCGCGTCAAAATGCCTGAAAAATATTCAGGATTGATAACTAGATTTCTGTGACAGAACCAAAAAACCTTCAAGGATCCTGGACTCATTCAAGCTCACTCCAGGAGTCAAGATGGAGAGTATATCATCCATCTTCCTACCCTATCGCATTATTTATAGGGTCGGTCTTTTAAAAACATATACATACAAGGATTTGGCGGTTACGGCTGGCTGCCTGCCTGGCGCCAACTGTTTTCGGGTATGTGGACAGGTACATATGCCTTTTATTTGTGGATATAGGTAAATAGCGTATACCTACTAACCTCTACCCGAATTGGCAATTAGGTACAATTTATTTGGAAATTTATCAATACCTGAAAAGACAAAAACGTCTGTTACTATTTATATTATACTACGTATAATCAAAATCATACGCTATGCATATTTAGTATTTTTTGCTAGCCAAGGAACTGGTATACATACATATATACAGGGTGTAACAAAAAGGGTATGTTAAGCAAAAGGCTACGTGAATAGCCCACTGTAGAGAACCTATCCACAAAATTTGAGACTCGAAATCACATGTTTATTTTTCAATATTGTATGAAAATTAAAAAATTCTCCATACTATAGGGAAAAATAAACATGTGATCTCGAGTCTCAAATTTTGTGGATAGGTCCTCTACAATGGGCTATTTACGTAGCTTTTCGCTTAACATACCCTTTTTGTTACACCCTGTATAGGTATATATATCATATGTATATCCGACGAGTTGAAGGTTATTTTTTATCCAAAATCTTAACACTTCACATGCAACAGGTTAAAATAATGTGCCTAACTAAGAATAGTAGGAACTTTTTGAAACCTAACTGGCTACCAACTCTATGCTCGGTAAGTGAAAGTTCTATGAAAATTCACCTATCTAGGGACTAGATAATTCCCGTGTGCATGATGGAATAGTATAAAATGATGGAACCGTTAATTTATTCATTCTAAAAAATCTGTCTGTTCCAGTAACTTTATCCTGATATTCGCAACGCGACAGTTTCGTTTTTATACTATTCGCCAACGCTCGTGACAGGCGCAGTCATAAAACATACGAGCAGTATTGCCGATATTGCAACCATACCACTGCTAGAGGGCAAAAATTGCTGAGCTTGATTTTGGATTGGTAGACTGTTGCATGTAAAGGGTTAAGAAAGATGAATTTGTTTAATTCTTACTTCTTTATTTATTGTTAAATATAGGATGCCGTCAAAATCATTTGTCAGTGTGAGTTTGGATTTTGCAAGGATTAGTACCTAGGTACTGTAATTTAAGATACGAGCAGGTAAGTGGTAAACTACACTACTAAAACAGTTATTGTTATTTAAACAGTCATAGGTTGCAAATTAATTCCAGAAGTTTACAAATAAGTGTACCTAAACCTTGGAAAATATAAGTAGAAAAATATTGGGCATTTTCATTTTCGCAAGTTTTTTTATTTTCATATTAAGTAGGCACGTACTACTTTAGAAACATTGATTCTCTATAAACTACCCAGTACGATATTTTCTGCAAACTTTATTTAAACTCGAGTACATAGGTACTTATGTAAATTAAAAGTTAAATTTTATTATAGCTACCTAAACCTTTTGCGAGATAATAAGTTCTGAAACCCTTTCACAATATAGGAGTTTTCATTATACATCTATACTAGAATGTTTTACTGGAGCTGTGTTTTGTAACTTTCAGGAACCCATTAAAGATTAACATTTTATTTTTCAGCGAAAAACGGAAAATGAGGTCTTTGTTTGTGTTCGCAGTAATTTTAGTCAGCGTGGCTGCACAGCCTTATTTTGAGTAAGTGCCTACTGACTTAATTATATTCTAATGTAGAGTAATATTTTCTTTACCTAGAGTAATATTTTTATACTTAATAGATACCTAGCTATTATTTTTCTCAAGCTTTGGGCTAGCAACTTCTCACTGATCCTTTACATCTGTGCCTTTAGGATGTCCTTCATGATCTTGCAGTTCTGGCTACGCCAATGGGAACACAGTCGTGTGTATATAATAATAATAATAATGTATGTATAATATAATATGTAATAATTTATGTATGCTGATAAGATTTTTACTGCTGACTTATCGAGACGACCATTTTTCTTATAAAAATATCGTGTTAACGAAGTAACCATAGTGTTGTGCTATAAGCTATATAACATTACAGTAAAAACTATTGCGTCATGCAATCCTTATTTAGTTATGGCTATGTAAAATTAAATTTAAAATTTAAGTAATGGGTAATTTATAACATAAAATAACAACAAACAAACAAATAATAAATATTCATTTATTTATCTTTTAAATGGTTTTACAAAAACTTAGTAAAACCAACGAGGCTCGTATTGTGTGATAGTGCTACGCAGTTCACATCGTGGTCCCTGTATACATATAGATATTTACTGTATACAGGGTGTAACAGAAAGGGTATGTTAAGCGAAAAGCTATGTAAATAGTCCACTATAGAGAACCTATTTCCAAAATTTGAGACTCGAAATCACATGTTTATTTTTCAAGATTGTATGAACATTCCTGAGTTGTTGAGGAATTATCCATACTATCTGGAAAAATAAACATGTAATTTCGAGTCTGAAATTTTGTGGCTAGGTTCCTTTTAGTGGGCTATTTATATACCTTTTCGCTTAACATACCCTTTTTGTTACACCTGTATAAGAAGCTAAAACGTATGTAGGTTTTTTGGGGAGTTCCTATATAGATTAGGCGAAAACTAAAATGGATGTCTCCCGCCCTTATTACGTAATTAGCAAAAGCAATACGATAGCGAAAATTCGCTGATTGCTTCTCAAATTCGTATTACGTAAAATGAATTTTAAAGAAATTTTGACATTTCAACGCGAATATTGTACAATTTCGCGCTATCGTATTGCTTCTGCTTTGCTTTTGCAATATACGTAATCAGCCTGCCGCCGATGTGCCCAAAATGAAGGAAATCGTAGAAAAGGTCGCGACTGCTAGTTTTAGGTAAAAAATCTTGTTGCAGAACCTATGACCTACCTCCTGTATACAGAATAAGGAGAGACTTGTACTACAACCGACCTGTAGGCAATGGAAGACTGTTTGCCAATACTGGAATTAACGGATACGGGCAAAGAGTCGTAAGTAACTAACGTAACCTTAAGTCGTAACTTACTCGTAATCTAAAGTTTTTCTAGAACAAAAGTTCTCGATACCTACTAGGTAGTTTGTTAGTTAAGTACTTTGTCTTTGTGTTTGACAATCTGTGGTCATAGCTGGTTATTCCATTCTGTCCCACCTAATGGGCGCGGTAGAATCTGCCTCTCTACTCCCCTCTTTAGAATATGTTTATTTTCATTTAACACACTAACTACGAACCACTTAATAAGGACCACTTGCAACAAATGCGTTAATCTAGATTATATTGAATGACGTCTATTGTACACGGCGTCTTTTTCTGTTCAAAAGAAGCAAGGCATATTTGTGGTGTGCTACTTCTAGATTAAAGTTAATGCTACATTTACTCCAAGTGGGTCTAAATGCTAAACATAAAATACAACAAAGAAAGAAAAGACAACCTACAATATAAGAAACCCATAGTCATCTAACAATTTCAAGATTAAGAAAGAACTACAAGAAGAAGAAGAATGTAAATATAAATTAATATTCAGTTGTGACCAGCTTGCAATCATCATAAGACATCATAAATTCCCCTTTTAAAAAATATATACAAACCCTACTTCATTAAGGTATAAGTCGAATCCACCAATACCCCAATGGGGCTAGGTTAAATTGTGCATTAATTAATATGTGTATTTAACTCTAAACCAGCTGCCTGTTTGTTTATTTTAGAGTACCTCAGGATACCAGCGTAACATCTTTAACGACGACCGCGGAACCCTCGACGGTTCGGTATACGGAACCAGAGTCCGCGGCGGCGGCAGCTCGGTCGGCAGCGGTCTGAACTATGTCAGCCCTTCAGGGTATAGAGGGGCTTATTCTGATGTCAACCATCAACTGTTTGGAGGCACCACGGTATGTCCCCAGTAACTTATAGTATTAATCGATGGATGGTGGAGTAAGCGAGTTCACGAATGGAGACCTCGACAAGCATAGTCGCCCTCCCGCCAGGTGGATCGATGATTTAACGAGGCTGGTAGTGACTGAATGACAAAATTGGGAGAGCGTTTTGGCGTGCTCTGGGGGAGGTCTACGATCAGCAGTGGACTGCAATAGGCTGATGATGATGATTAAACGCTTTAGGGCTTTAGATGATTTAACGCTCAGGTAACCTTCCTGAAGGATAAATTTGATGGTGTCTTCACTCTAAAACTTGATGAAGATAGAGACAGTATTAACCTTATCCTTATTTTATTTTTCAATTTTGTCAAGATTGTTATTCCATAGCTAATTATCTCCGTTTCCTTTTTTCGAGCTCAGTTATAAGGCTACAAGCTACTTTTTCTCCGATATACTTAGTAGATCTAAACAGTGTAAGCTACGTTTCTAAAAAGTTTATAAGGAATTCAATAATTTAACGTCATGGCTTTTCGTAGCATTCCCTTTTGTAGCACTTGCTACCATCTACTGCGTAGCATAGCTACGAATTATTACAAACTGTGCTCACACTCGCAACAAGACAGAAAACGCAGTAATACTCGACTAAATTTGTTGCATGCTAAGTTTTAAAATTCGTCCGCTAGGGGCGCTTTTAGAGTTTTCATACAATTTTCACCTCATTTTCAATCATTTACATACGGTCGGAGATCATCATCATCATAATAATTTATTATTAAATTTTTCCTACTTTCAGCTCAATGGAGGTGCATACGGCCCACGAGGAAACTTAGGATATCAAGGAAACTACTATTGAGCATTAGTTTGTTAGTTGTAAAAAGTTAATAAATAATAATCTATACTCAATCATTTATTGCATTTATATGTAGTTAAAGATCTTAATTGATTTACAGATAACATATGACCCTGTTGGGCACAGCAACATGTTTTTAGTGTGGTAGGCAGATCGAAGCATCTCACAGTTAATTACGGGTTCATTTAAGGTTCAATTTTAATTATTTGTTACAAACATTGGCAAACGAATCATCATAGTCTGTCTTAAGTCTTAGACTTTAGCAGTGCGTTTAATAGTGTTAATTATGAGTTACTTATTTTATTACCCTTTGCTCGATAAATGTATCACGATTGGCTGCTGACTGGTTTCGTGCATTTTGTCGAGGCGTCGTCAGTGCATTCGTGCTGATAACGTCTTCTCAGACTGGCATGAGCTAACAGCGGGCGTTCCTCAGGGTGGTGTGCTGTCTCCTCTTCTTTTTTCCCTATTTATTAATACCTTGGTGCGTGACATATCCCATTCTAGTTACCATCTTTATGATGATTTACAATTATATAGAAGCTATGCAGTTGATGAGATGGTCGGTAATTTGGCTAAGATCTCATGCGATCTTGGTCGAGGTGCCTTGGTCTTCTTGTTAATTCGCATAAGACCCAAGTGATGATAACTGGGAGCAGGCATCTACTCTCAAGACATGGTATCCCTACCTAAACTGGAATTTAACGGAGTACCACTGGATTATGAAGTTAAGATAAAAAACCTTGGGCTATACATGACTAATGATATGTCATGGTCCGTCCACGTATCAGAGGTTAGTCGTAAAATTTTTGCTAGCATGCATTCTCTCAAGCGTATGCAAAATTTTCTCCCTGTCTCAGCCAAAATTACCTTGGTTAACTCGCTCCTGCTCCCGATTATCGATTATACTGACGTCTGTTATACCGATATCACGGAGGAACTTCTCGACAAACTAGAATGCCTTCAGAATATGTGCATACGATACATCTTCGGCCTTCGTAAGTACGACCATATATCCCATTACCGCACCAAATTAAAATGGCTAAATATCCGTTTCCGCCGTGACTGTCACCTTCTCTGTTTTCTGTATGACATTTTAAATAATCCTCTTTCCCCTCAGTATCTTCACGAACGTCTTGAATTCTTCAATTCAGATAAACGTCTTCTCCGCGCCTTACGCAATAAAACTCTTCGGGTGCCTGAGCGTAATGCGGCGCTGTTCTCAAACTCCTTCTTGGCCATGGCTGTTCGTCTCTGGAATAAGCTTCTCCAGTAATTGGGTTAACTGGTAGAAAATGCTATATTGCATTAAGTTCGCCCATGTACCAAACATTGTTTGTATGTACAATAAAGTGTTTTATTATTATTATTATTATTACTTAAGTCTGTTTAATATTATAAGGTGGATTGTTCAAACGTCAGATAGCCCATCGGAAAAATAAAGTTGATGATTTTGAGAGAAAGGCAGCATCAACTTTATTCTTTTGAGCATAAATAATCGGCAATAAAGGAGTTCTAATGAAGCCATATTTTCTCTTTATTTATATTGTAACATCCATAATAACCAGTGATAGTTATTTAACGTCGTCGACAAGACGGTAACTATTCGTCTAGGGACGTCTCTCGAAAATTGCCACCAGACTCGCCGGGGTCTATTAGCATGAGGCGGAATTAAATTGTACACGAAGACTTAGGGTATGATTATAAGAGGTAGCGGAGCTGGTAGCGATTGGATTGAAATAACCATTACATAAAAATGCTGGAATAATAAAGTCATTGCTCAAATTAATTTAAATGTTTTAAAAAAAAATAGAATTTTTATTTTAACTAAAGAAATACAATTTTGGGTAGATGCTAAATGTTGAAGGGTTTTGAATGGATCAATGTGGGAGATTGTTGACACAAAATGAAATACATGGTGGCAGCGGCGCCGTGAAGTCTCGCCACCTTTTACATGATATCATTATCTTGAACATTCAAGAGCAATTTTATTATTGAATGCAATTATTGATATACCATTATTTACTTGCAACATTTACGCTACAATGTGTTAAAAATGCCAGTTTAGTTTAGCATTCCTTCCATCACTAGGAGAGATTACAAACTTTAGAATAATATCTGTAGACATAAGGGAAATAATCTAGAGTTACGGTTCGTGATGTAAAATCGCTTCAGTCTGTCAATATAACTGAACCTCATCTTCTATAGCCAATCAAAACTAGTCTATCTGCGTCAAAATATAGAGTCGACTCTCCCAATCTCAGCAGCTAAATCGTTACAACCCTAGCAATTAAGATTGCATGTCAGTCTAGCAGACGTAATGGTGGACCAATTTGTCGGTACGTCAGAGTTATCTGACTTCATTAGATTTATGAGGAATGTGTCCGATGTGGGACTTCACTAGAATACATCAGCTGCATCTTCCGTGCTCTATCGAGGGTTCGCCCACCACCGGGCCCTACTCCGCTGACCCTCGGATCTGCCGACTCATGGTTACAAACACAAACCACTACCAGTCGCAACGAGAAGCCAGTTCCAAGCACCAGGCGATAAGGCTGTAATAATTTGATGATCTTTTGGCCACATCTGGGCCCGCTATGGTAAACGTGGCTATGGGCTCTTTTTCTTGATACTTTTCTTTTATAAGAAGTAAATTTTATATCCAAAAATTCATACATTGTTCCTTGTCACACTTTCTTGCACATGGCTGTATGGGGTAGTCAGAACTGCAAGATTATGAGCCTGTTTAGCATTAGATTTCACGAGATTGTAGGCTGAATTTATATTAATTTAAAGTAATTTAACTGTATTATATAATCACGCCTTTATCCCTTACGGGGTAGGCAGACATTTTCATGTTACCAAGGGCCGATTTTTTAGAACCACATGGTGCCTGATTTAACTTCTGACCAATTTAATATAATTTTGCTTTTAGGGCGGGACATAGAATAAATTTTTTGTTTTCAGCAAATAAGTACATAAGTTCGGTTAGTAGTGACAGGTGGTCAGCCCGTCGCCTACTGTGAATTTGTAACGATCCACAGTGTTCCAAGACTGCGAAAAATGGATATCTCTAGCTGTCCCTCTACTGACGTAGTTTGTACGAGAGAATCAATTCGCTGAACAAACTACCTATCAATTATTGAAGTTTCCGAGAAAAAAAATATTATAGTAGCAGTTTTTGGTGGGCGAAAAATGAAAAAATATATTGTACTTTTATTATGGAGTTTGACACAATTTTTTTTTTACCATAATTTTCACGTATTCCATATTTCAGTATAAATTACAATCATCTATAGCAGGTGATTTAAAGAATTAAAAAAAAAATAAAAATTTTGGAAATTTTTAAAAAGAAAAATGCACAATTTCAGCACGTATTTTATACTAAAATTATATTATGTCTATCTACAGAAAAAAAAACAGCACCGTACCCGTAATATAGAGATATTCGATTTCATATGTCAGTACCTAGGTGCCTAATAAATGGTGCTAAATGCATCATGGAAATGGATACGAAATTGCAATAAGCGTGAAGCGAACGAAGAATCATACGGCTGATCATAGTTGAGGCAATTCACGAGGCAATTGTCCCGCAATACTATTACAATAAAATGGTTTATTTCTTGCAAACATCCATTTCAAGTAAATCAGATTTCCCTTTAGGGCGGGACATAAAAACTGAAAGAAAAAAACACACTTGATGTCCGGTGCTCTAGAATTCTATAATTTTTATGAATGAATACTATTGAAGAACACCTGAAATATTTCCTAACCTATGATCGTAACAAACATGAACAGCCAAGATCCATTGAAAAATTTATTGCTTGTTTTTTTTTCTTTTGAGTTTTTTTATATGTACATATTTGGCTTTTTAAGTAACTGGTGTTTTTTTATTTATAGTCGCACGTATTTGTTTAGGTAAGTAAATGGTATTCAAACACAAAACGAGAGTGTAGCGTGCGTGCGATATGCTCGCAAAACAAAACACTGGCGCGGGCGTGGGGTCGGGCGCTCTGAGAGTGCGGCAGGGAAGCGGTAGAACTGCCTGCCGCCGCGCGGTTCGTCTTCGCCCGTTTTTTCTTCTCACGCGATAAGTAAGTTTCGATAGGAATGAGTTTCTACAAGCCATTTATTTAAAGTACATACTTATAAAAAACATAAGAAAAAGGGCGTGTTTACTAATCCTCGAAAACTGCCGCCCCTAGGACGTGCGCCCCTAGGCTGCGGCCATACGGCCTAGTTTTAAATCCAAATCTTGGTTGTAGGTATTCTATGGTCATACTATCTATTCTGTATACTAACTTTGTTGCCTAGTACACAGAGCGTGAGATAGAGCTTTATAAATCTAAGAAAAAAAGAGCGTACATTTCACTGACCTCTACTAACCAAAGTACGCAGGATTATTACCGTCGTCTTGTACTATTGTACACAAATAACTTTTTTATAGTTTAGTTTAGTAAACTTATTTGAATTGACTTGACTCTGTGTACACATTTTTTATTTTATACGTTTTAATTTACATGAACCTTAGGTCACATTGTGTAAGTGGGTATGTAATTTATATGAATTTAATTAAATTGTGTTATGATAATTGAATTTATACACGTTAAGTGAGTTAAGTGTTACTATGATTATCTGATTTCTAATCCAATCTAAGATTCTTTTGTTAATATGTTAAATAGTATTGACTGTGTCGCTGGGAGCTTTCTTGCTATTTCTTCTTCCAAGCATTGACACTTTACTGAAATAATGTAACAGTAATAGTAGAATCATGCGGGTGTCAGACCTAATGTTGGTTTTGCCATAAAGAAGAACTGTCTAGCAGCTCTTCTGGGTTTCGTCTTTAGGCGATCTTAACTCTTATTAGCTCCACGTTGGTGGCTATGGCTCGAATCGCCAACTTATGCCTGACAGACCGTCACAAATCGCACCTTGGGGCGGTGACCGTTGCCAAAACAAAAGCTTTGCGATTTAATTTTTTAGGTTGTTTAAATTCACCTCCTTTTTTTGTTTGGTACGGTTTATTTGGAGTGCGAACATAGAAAGTAACATATACAGGATTTTTGGTCGTCAACGTTCCCGAAAACTACGGAATATCCTCTCTCACGATAATTTTTCTCCATGGAAGCATAACTGGGAAGTGTCTGGTTTCCAAAATATTAGGGTCCAAAGTTGAGTAAATAGACTGCGTTTTTTGCATAAATGCACATAGACGCGCGTAGCAGGATTTTTTCACGAAAAATATATATCTGTCTATAAAAAAACTAACATAAACACTAGACACTTAATTTGACATCAAGGAATTTAAAATTTAAAAAAAAAAAAATATTTTTTTTTTCCCAGCATTTTTTTGCATAAACTTACTTTATTTCATGTATAGAGTACGTACCCTTCGTTAAAGGTGCCACAAAAAAACACCCTGTATAACCCCGTCGTTTTTGCGTCGAGGGTTAAAAATGATCATCGACAAACAAGTTTTATCATCATTGAATAAATGATTTTGAATTTGAATTAACATAATAGTCAGATTCCTTAATTAAAAATTTGCAGGATCATAAAACGGGATCCTTACACGTTCACTAGGAGGGACAAGTAAAATTTCACTGTTAAGTTTGCTGACTTAAGAATCCCGAGTTCCTTAGTCGACTCTTACGACGTGCACAGCTGAATGAAATTTGTTACCAAACTCCTCTAAAACTGCTTGACCTATTTTTATAAAATTCTTATCTATATTCGGTGGGTCTGAGAATAGGTCGTCGTAATCTATTTTTTATACCCCTTCCACGCAATAAGCGACAACGACGCGAGCAGAGCCGCGGGCAACAGTTAGTTATACATATTATAGATGTGATTTTTTTCGACATATTGTTACATAACAATCCAATGTACTAATAATGTTAGCAGTAGTCACTGTTTCACCCCCAGTGCTTGTATTTTGCAGTTAGTAGAGTTGCACATAAAGTGCACTGTTCTGAATTAAGTCAGTTAATTTCGCAATAGGAAGACTGCGAGCTACAAAACTGCAATAAAAAGTATTTATAATGGAGCAAAGAGGAACGCCTGTTTTAGGCCCAAGACTGTACAACAAATTTGAATTGCTCATTATCCAATACAAGTTGGGGATATTTTAAATAAACATAAAGAACACTAAAACGATACGAAATAAACGTGAGTCCCGACATTATCAGTGTTGCCCTTACAATTTGAATACTAATGAAGAAAATAAAATATTTTCTAATGATGTAACATAACCACTGAACAGCCAGGATCCATTGAAATATTAGCTTGGCTGTCGGATAATGGATCCCGACTGTTCAGTTACATCATTAGAAAATATTTTTTTTTCTTCAATAGTATTCATTCCATAATAATATTATAGAATTCTAGACCACTGGGCATCTAAGTGCTTGTTTTCATCTTTTCAGTTTTTTTTATTATTAGATACATAGTTTAGTTCTTTTTTAAGCAGTCGGGTTTTTGGATTTTTTTAATTATGTTTTTTTTAATACTTTTTAGTTAATATTTTTGTATGTAAGTATGTCGAAGGTATAAGAAAGCACTGAACATTCCTTTTCCGGAAATTACCATGGGAACGGGACATACAGGAATTTCAATATGTTTTACTTAGTATCTTAAGGTGGGTTCCTACGGTCCGTGATATTGCGGACCGACGCGCACGAGCGCGCACCACGGACCGTGGGAAACAGAGCGTCCGTGGTAATGCAGACGCGTCCGTCTCGGTGCGTCTAGATCCGTGGTGATAAATGTAGGCGGACGCGGACCAGCCCGCACCGACACGCACCGTGGGATAGGGTCGTCCGTGGTAATTGCAGACACGTCCGTGGCGGTGCGCCCGATCCATGGCGAATGGATAGCTTCAGACGCGGTGCGCGCTCGTGCGTGCTCGTGCGGAGATGTCTATAGGCGACCACATAAAAATTGACGACCATGTCGACGGCTGCATGGATGCAATAGCGATTGTGGTAGTATAGTAGTCTAATGGCATTTTTGAATACTCGTACACTCGCCCTTGAATACACTTCTGAATTTTTTAGTATTTGCCCAGATATAAAAAAATGCTACTTTATTCAAGACCTAATAGTTTTATTATTGGAATACTAAACTTTCCCTAATCTTACTTGAGGTAACAGCGATTACGGTTTTTTGAAGAAAGGTGCTTTTATATACTTCACAACACATTAAAATTACACATTACAACTTTAACAGTAATTTACCTATACAGGGTGTTTGTGACAGCCAGGCAAATATTGATATGGCGACTTCAGACCATGATTCTGAGGCGAAAACCACAGAAAATTTTCGCAGGAAAATTCGAAATGTTTTCGGCATTTTTTACATTTTTCAGGAAAAAAATTGTGTAGCTCATTTATGTAGGCCTTAGATAATGACTTAAAAACAAAATTTTAACCTATGGATAATTTTCGAAAAGAAAGTCCCAAAAATTTCAAAATACTAATGAACCCCATTGGATAGTCACAAGTGATCTATAAAACAGCAATGTACTCGTATCACACAATAACCAAATAAGCTAATTTAAATAGTCACAGGATCACCCGATACAATTCGCGCGGAAAGCAAACTTTGCGGATAATCAAATTAAAAATATTTCCTGGGAGTAATAACACTGTCGTCATAACAATGGTACTTGTTCAGTGTTTCATTCAGTATTTGCCTGGCTGTCACACACACCTTGTATGTATACTGGGTGATTTTTGGTCGTCAACGTTCCCGAAAACTACGGAATCTCATCATCACGATGATTTTTCTCCATGGGAGGCATACCTGGGAAATGTCTGGTTTGCAAAATATTAGGGTCCAAAGTTGAGTAAATAGACTACGGTTTTCTGCATTAATGCACATTGACGCGTGTAACAAGATTTTTCACGAGAAATAATTAATATCTGTCTATCAAAAAATTTGTATAAACACTGGGCACTATAAATTTCGCCCGATCAAGTAATAAAAAAAATAAAAAAAATTTACATCGTTTCCCAGCATTTTTTTCGGCATAAACTTACTTAATTTGATGTATAGATTACGTACCCTTCGTTAAGGGTGGCAACGAAAAAACATCCTGTATACAGGATGTAACAAAAAGGTTATGTTAAGCGAAAAGCTATGTAAATAGCCCACTATAGAGAACCTATCCACAAAATTTGAGATCCGAAATCACATGTTTATTTTTCCCAATAGTATGGAGAATTTTTAAGTATCTCAGGAATTTTCATACAATCTTGAAAAGGAGCTTATAGTCGTGCTTCAAACTATTTCGAGTCCGCTGTACAAAGTATGTACTGTAAACAAACAACTTGTCCCAAGTTGTTAATAAGGTTTTTATAGAAATATTATCCTAGTTTTCTTAGACATAAAGACCCTAAATGAAATTGTATAAGGCGTTACAATTCGGAAGTTCAAACATTCACTATGGGTGTGCCCACCACCGGGCCCTACACCCTCCACTGACCCACGGATCTGATAATTCATAACTGCGAAAACAGGCACTTGCACTAACTACAATCGCCAGTGCTCGGGTCTGGTTTCGCGTGGCGATTGTAATTAGTGCAAGTGCCTGTTTTCGCAGTTATGAGTTATCAGATCCGAGGGTCAGTGGAGGGTGTAGGGCCCGGTGGTGGGCGCATCCATAGTGAATAAAGAAATGGGTTACCGGGCGCCGATGCCTAGGTACTAAAGTATTTCAGAGAAAATAGTCCTTATTTCAATAAGGCTGCGTGTTATAATCCCGCTGGCAACAAAAATACTTTTTTACTATGAAAGTATTTTCTTTCAGTTAGCGCGATTCTACACCTTAATAGATATAGCCTAAGGTTTAATTTATCACTACGATACTTGCAACGTAAAGTCTTCCACATATTTCGGCCCAGACCGCCGACGACCACGGACGGGCACGCACCGTGGGATAGCCTCGTCCGTGGTGCGCGTTCGTCCGTAGCCGTCGGCGCGTCCGCGTCCGTCTGCAATATCACGGACCGTAGGAACCCACCTTTAGAACCAACGGGGCGGGTCTACAGACTTATCTATAAACTAGCTTAGGTATTACGCTTCTGTGCGTATAGTGGACATTTAGGTACTAATAATTACAAATTATGCTCTCGGATACCTAATAATGGGTAATTGCGGTTAGGGTAAGTGAGTTTGCGGCTACAGAGCGGTGTTTATCGTATCGAGGTCACCAATTAAGGAGGTATCTACTAGAGCGAGAGGTAGGGGGACTGTGAGTTGTGGTTTTGTGGAATAAATATTCTTATTCTTTATTGTACACAAAACCCTACAGTAAAAACAGAAAAAATTGCAGAAGAGATGTATACAAAGGCGTGCTTATCTCTTATCTTATCTCTTAGTTATTTACAATATTTCAGTGACTGGATTGCAAACACGGGAGATCGAGCCGTGTGGCGTACTCTGAAGGGAGGCCTACGTCCAGCAGTGGACTGCAATTAACTTATTCGTATATAGGTCTAATGTTTTACGGTATTTAAGTAAATGTATTAGATAATGTTTGTATATTCGCCACAAGGACTTGTGTGGCTAGCTGTGCCACAGAATTTAGTGCACCATTAAATAATTATCTTATTTAACAGCAGACTTTCAAATAAATAACTTGATCACAATTCTGGTTAGAACTGCGCAAGTATTTAAACAATTATCTAATCATCAGATAACTGATTATTAACATCTGTCCCCGCCATTATAAACATGGCTGTGAGATCTCCCTTATGACCCTGAAGTTCTTACTTTGGGAAAAACAACCGTTCCTATATTTATATATGTAGATAGATAGATAGAAAATTCTTTATAGCACTATAAAGTTATACAAAGGCGAACTTAATGCTACATAGCATTCTTTTCCAGTTAACCATCATATGTATATGTTTGTAAATAATTCCACATTATGAGATCCTAAGACCCACTAGATATTCCGGTATCTACGCATATTTGCAAACAAGGTATGTATATCTTACTATCGATCGATCTAAACCCAGTTGTTTCGAAAGCCATTTATCATTGTCACCCTACGTTTCCGGCTCGTCGCACGTTGCACATTAATCGGCCATCCCGTAGGACGTCCCGTGTATCACATGGATGGTAAATATAGGTATAAGTAAATGTAGGTATACAATATGGATTTTTCTTGTAAAAGCAAGACAGTACTTTCTTAGCGAGTAAGAATTTCCCCGGCCGTATTTCGGTCATGGCACCCAATCTCAACGGACATTAGCTAACTGCGCACGGAATAATATAGTGCACATGTGTGCGCAATCACTGCTGAACTTTCTATTCCTATACTCTTATATAGTCCGATGGGACTGAAAGCCGACACGACTGGAGAGGGATCAGGCGCAGTTTTACGTGCTTTTGGAGTCACAAACAAAGTGAAAATTTTGTTACATTAAAATGTGTACATAAAATTAATTCTGGTACAGGCCCGCGATTGGGATCTAATCTATGCCCCACGATTGGAAAGCGACTGCTTTAGCTTTAGCAAGAAGGTGTTCAGATATCAAGCCGCTAAGGCTGTTTGTAGTGTATTTTATGTACCTATTACCAGTTGGTATACATAAATTGGTATTAGGGTCGATTCCGGCAGTTACACTAAAAACCTAAATCTAATCTTAGTCAGGTCTATCTCTCTCCGTTCTTAACATTAATGGCTTAGAGAGAAAAGGACAGGTAGGACTAATTTTACGTTTAGGTTTAAGTGTGACTGCCGGAATGGACCATATTATCTACCTTTATTATTTACACACACACATATGTTTACCGAAAAGTAGCCAGATTGTGCAGGACCATAAAAGAGGACCAAAGCTATGTTTCATATGCAGGGTTCGGTTAGGCCAGTCAATCAATCAGTGACAAGTTGCCAGTTCACCAAAGAATAGTGTTTGCGAACCGTCGCTTCGTCGGGTCTAACAAGTTGATATTTTAAAATGCAAAAATATAACCAGTGCAATATTTCTACTCGGAAAATAACAAATAAATTCGCGAAGTTTATAATGAAATACTTGACAGAATGAACATAGCCTCGGGCGTTCGTTATAGACAAAGATAGGAAAGTTTATGAAAATAAGTAAAAGCTTGGAATACAGCGAGAGCTATACCTACTCATTAAAATACTTTTCTATTCCGTGCATGTCTAAGTAACTCTGGGGCGTTCTCTCAGACGAAGAGCTAGCAACTTGTCACTAATCTAATCTAATTCCGCTATGCTTAACGTGGTTATATGATTTCATTCGCGACCTTGTACACACAGCCGTGTGTGTATGTATGTTTATCAATTATAGGTACGTACTAGGACGGCATAATTTTTAATGTGTTTATAAGCCTTAACTCATAGGGTGCTGCAAATAATCCAAAATGTATTAAATATCTGCGAAATTGTTTAACAAAATAATTTGTTCAAGGGACGATTTTTTTTCACTGGTCAGGTAGCCTTTTTTAAAACTTGATCAAGATAAAGACAGCATCAACTTTATCCTTCAGATAAGCTTTCTATTAATTTGTAAATTTGTCTCCATATAGGTACATAGCTTATACAAGGTTTTTTACTGGTAAGGCCCTTAATAACCTCTCACTGTACACCCATCTTAGCTCAGCAAAGCGTCGCATCTCATTCAAGCGCGAAATAGCACAGCTAAGTTGTTAGCGCAGCCCGTCTTGAGCAAAAAGAATGCGCTAATGCCGAAACTTCTGTTCGGCTACGTTGCAGAACTTTGCTACGTTCGCGAAAAGTGTATCTATGGACAGTTATTTTTTATATATTATGTCGCTGGTACCTAAACCGTAGGATTATTCATGAATACTTGGGTAATATTAATTTTACCCGGTTAAATCTATTCTAAGAGGGGTGTAACTGGATTCGACTAATACCATAGGACCCAAAGTGAACCTCACCTGCCCGTGGTGCACCCTGTTATTAAACAAACGAGCCTCCAACGCTAAAAGCTTATAACCTATTTAGAATGACTCGGTAACATGTCATCGTCATCATCATCATTTAAGCCCTGGGAAGTCCACTGCTGGACATAGGCTTCCCCCAACAACCGACCGGTCAGAAGCAGCCTGCATCCAACCGACGCCCGCGACCTTGGCCAGGTCGTCCGTCCATCTCGCGGGTGCCCTTCCCACGCTGCGTTTGCCGATACGTGGTATCCACTCTAGAACTTTCCGGCTCCATCGGCCATCAGTACTTCGAGCTATGTGCCCTGCCCATTGCCACTTCAGCTTGCTGGACCGTTGAGTTATATCAGTGATCTTTGTACGTCGGCAGATCTCCTCATTTCTGATTCTATCACGCAGAAAGATCCCGAGCATAGCTCTCTCTATTACCCGCTGTGCGATCCTGAGCTTCTTTATGAGGCACATAGTTAGATGCCACGTCTCGGCACCGTAGGTCATCACCGGCAGCACGCACTGGTTGAATACCTTCGTCTTTAAGGACTGAGGGATCTTGGACACAAATACGCTTCGTAGTTTTCCGAATGCTGCCCAGCCGAGTTGGATTCGCAGATTGTTGTATTTGTGCCCGAAGAGCTGTGGTGGGCTCATCACGTAGGACTTAATAGGCTAACTGGTGAAAAGTGGGTGTGTAAATTGTACACGTCTTCTGCCCTACCTCTTTGGGGGATAATGGGCGAGACTGTAAGTATGTATGTAAAACGAAGTTTTCTTATTCTTCTAGCATTATCCATAACATTTTTAAAAAATTCGTGACGTTTTTGTAGTGCACTAAGACCTCAAAAAATAATCTGGATGGAGCCACGTGCGATCGGTAAATTCAAATTCATATGGCAGTAGATGCAGAAATATCTTTGCAATACATTAAGCCGATGGATTTTGCCTTTAATCATGGAAATGGGTTCCAAATCTCGCTACCCTTGTCAAGGAAATACGAAGTTTTTTATTGTAGGTAACAAAAGTAACGAAGTACAAAAGGTCTACCTCACCTGACTTTTCTTTAGTAGGTAGGCATTGATTTTGTGTTCTAATACGTCTAATATCCTCTTTAAATTTGACACAGTGTAGCTAACTATAAGTAATAGTGTACAAGAATAAAAAGTTTGGAAATGATAAAAAAGTTTTAAGTACATACTTACTAATAGTGCCGGTGCAAAAGTTGAATATAAATCCTAATAATATAGGTATTAAAAATGTTCGTACAAGGATGACCTAGTTATTTTTTTTTACATCAAAACGACTGAACGGTTTAAAAAAAACTTGGTAGTCATATTGCACATAGAGATAATTCATAGGCTATAAAGTTCACGTGGATGGCCCACTGGTGACGACCGCTTGTTATAAATAAATAAAGCATTACAAATGGCATAATGAGATGCATTTAAGCTTGCACTGCAGAGCCCTAAAATCCCTACCCTATTTGCATAGGTATCATCATGAACTCTCATATCAAGATTGTTTCCATAGTAAATACATGATGTAGTTCATCTTCTTATATCGGCGGTGGCGTCTCGCATGGATAAAATCCAGCTTTCAGAGCTCATGATCCATGAGTCCATCTCATGAACCTTTATCACAGGTATTTGGTATCTCCTCTGTCGAGCTGCTTTGTGTATTAATGCACTAAAACTACAGGCATTACAAAAGCATTTTGATATGCCACTATCCACCCCTTAGGTATACAGAATAAAGCATCATTATGGTTTCAAAATGCTCATATAAAGCATCAAGATGCTCGGTGAACTCATATAAGAGTTTCTACGAACCTTAAGTTTACATAAGTTAATTAACCGTTTGTTAAAATGCTTCATGTGTAACTTGGGTTGTTCATGGTAGAAATGTCATCGAATGAAAAAAAATCCATTAAAATTAAATTGTGAATACACTTTACTTTTTTTCCCGTCTAGTTTTTCAAAGTCAAATTAGTCAAATTTTCGAGAGGCAGTTTTTAGTAAGAAGCGCTGTTTCCAGCTTGTATACATTTCTATGATTACTACCACCAAGTTCCTGTCAATCACAATTCTGGTTTTTTTTGCCATAGACAAAGCTCTATGGACATAGCTTCCTCTGCCTTTCTTATGCTGTATGGATACAGTTTCCTTTGCCTTTCATTCAGGATAAACTTCAAAAAAGCAGACACTGCACGTTGTATTAGCTGGCACTCTAATAAAACCGAGCGGGAGCTAACGCGGTCCACCACGCCTACTACGTAGATAACTTCGCTCAATCTCAGCCACAACAAAGAAACTAGCCTATCGCAATTGATTTCCTAAAATGTCACTTTATATGGGAATAAATGGTCCCTATTTCAGGAGGGGACAACCTTTTCTCGGACCTTTCCGACGAATTCAATAGCGGCGACTTATCTTGCATCTTCTACATCTCGGAAACGTTTGGTAAAACTTATAACAAATGATATAGGGTTGGGATTCCTTTACAAAATAAGCGAGAAGTGAAAACGGTTTTTAGATACTGTTTGCGGTGTTTTTATCGTTTTCCTAAAAGATTTTTTCATATAGATTCTATCGTACGAATCTGGTATAGACTAGAAGATGGGTTTGATGGAGTAAAATCAGTTTTTCGAGAAAAATTATTTCCTATCAATGGGTTTTTTGGAAGAAGAGTTTTTATTTATTGCTTATGAGTTAAAATAGAAAACTTATGTACCTTTGCTCTAATATTTTCACAAAGACGATTATTATTTATTTATCAGGCATCATCAACCTTTTTTTATTTATTTATTCTTATTCTTTATTGTACACGAAACATAATAATAAAAACAGAGAAATTTACAAAAGGAATGCATACAAAGGCGTGCTTATCTCTGCAAGAGATTTCTTTCAGCATACCAATTTATTATTTATTTAGATAATTATAGTTTTACATTGGTGAAGGTTACTTAAATATGAGCACAGATTTAATAATGTATGAATAACATCATCCCACTACGAGTATGTAAACTTTCCCGTTTCCGTGGAAACTTGGGGATCAAATGTTATTAATTAGTTAAACTCCTAACTAGCTTATTGCCGTCAATTACACCTGCTGATGTAAGGTGCTACGATTTTGATTTAACGGTCTATTTTGTCTATTAATCCCTAGTTAAATAGATTCATTCTTCAATCCATATCACGCATAACATTAGTCAAGTAAAAAATTTCATCGACATCGGTACAGCCTTATAGTGTATACTTAACTATTTTCGAATTTCAGTGACTAATAAAAACTAATAATAATAATAGAGAAAGAAAACACAAAATAAGTACAGCTAGCTATCGGTACAGAAAATCATAATTAAATTATAACCGAACTGGTGCAATGATTGAATTTCAAAAGTTAGGAGATTACTGTCAACCAAGCTAGGTACTCAAAAGTTGCCCTGGTCAACCGAACTAACACCCAAACTACTGCTAACTACGAGTAATACGACTACTAATCAAAGACTTAATTTGTTAACAAGCAACCAATACCTATACCTACTATCTAGGTACCACGCTCTTGACTCTTGCATCTAAAGTGTCTACGTACACAGCTTTTGTCTTTGAATTGAATGGCCGGTAAGTTAAAATCATAATAAACGAGATAGCACAAGGATTGAGGACGCTGGAAGTGTTATATAATTTTTTAATCATAAATCAGGTTCATGAGGTAGGCCGAAACTGAATTTAAGATGACGTGCTATGGGAAGTTTTGCCAAGTGAAGTTGCTGACGTGCTAGTATATGTATATATGAGAAGATATATATTATAGGATACCTTTATCTACGCAATAGTATCCAAAATAATGATATTTAAAATTTTCGTCTGTTTGTCGGTTTGTCTGTTTATCTGTGCGTTTGTGCACGCTAACCTCAGAAACGGCTGAACCGATTTCGATGCAGTTTTCAGCAATATATTGTGACAGGTCCCACTTAACATATAGGCTACTTTTTATCCCGGGAAAATGTTTTTATCCCAGATAATTTCAACATTTTGTTTTTTCTGCAGTCCACGCGGACGGAGTCGCGGGCGTCCACTAGTCTTAACTAATATTATAAATGCGACAGCAAGTTTGTTTTTTTTTACTTTATTAACTCAACCAATCTTTTTGAAATTTTGCATATACAGGATGTAACAATAAGGATATGATAAGCGAAAGGCTACGTAAATAGCCCACTGTTAGTAGAGAACCTATCCACAAAATTTGAGAGTCGAAATTATATGTTTATTTTTCAAGATTGTATGAAAATTCCTGAGATACTTAAAAAATCTCCATACTATCGGGCTATTTACGTAGCTTTTCGTTTAACATACCCTTTTTGTCACACACTGTATATAGTTGGGAGTACAGAAAAAGACTTGCAGCCGATTTAAATAACCGATCTCGAGAGATTTTTTTGCATATTTCAGGTTAAAGCTTCAAGCACACCAGATGCGTAAGCGTAGACGTGTGCGTACACGTGCACGTACCGCTGTATTGTAATGTATGGAACTGTATAAGACAGGCCACACCGCTTAGGTGATAAGCTAGCCACATCTATCTCCGCTATGCTAAACGTGACCGTGGAATCTCCTTAATGATCCTGCAGCTCTGGCTAACCAATTTCGGAAAAGTTTCTGTATGTATTTCATTACAAAACATACTAAATACGTTTGTGTGGTCTTTAAGATTTTTTTCTTTTTTCAAGAAACTCTTTCCAAATCTCGACATCAATGTGTAGACCATGAACGATGGCGGGACATTATCAGAAGCGTTCGCCTTTGAAAATTACTGGGGAAATTCCTTTTAGAAACAATAGCTATTGGAAAACATATAGATAGCGCATCTGTTTATACCGACTTTGTTGGCGAAAGAATGGAGTTTTTGTTTTACATACTTTTACAAGGTTGTATCAAAAAGTATGTTTAGCAAAACGCTAAGAAAATAGCCATCTATATAGGGTGTAACAAAAAGGGTGTGTTAAGCGAAAAGCTATGTAAAAGCCCACTGTAGAGAACCTATCCACAAAATTTGAGACCCGAAATCATATGTTTATTTTTCCCGATAGTATGGAGAATTTTTAAATATCTCAGGAATTTTCATACAATCTTGAAAAATAAAAATGTGATTTTGAGTCTCAAATTTTGGAAATAGGTTCTCTATAGTGGGCTATTTACATAGCTTTTTGCTTAACATACCCTTTCTGTTACATCCTGTATAAAGAATTTAAACACAAAATTCTCCAATACTATATTTATGTTTCCAGATAGTATGGAGAATTTCTAAACAACTCAAGAATTTTCATACAATCTTAAAAAATAAACATGTGATTTCGAGTCTTCATTTTCGTAGCTGGATTCTTGTAGAAGAACAGGAGATCGAGCCTTGTGGCGTGTCCTGGGGGAGGCCTACATCCAGCAGTGCACTGCAATAATATCGAGAAATAAACATGAGATTTCGAATTTAATTTTTTGACACAAAAACCCTATATAAGTAGGTAATCCTATTTAAGTGTAGGCACAGTGTAGATACCTAATTCTATGGGCTACCACGGATTTGTTCTACCCATGGAGTAGACACCCAAAGGATGTGCCGTTACGACGTTAGATTATTTTCTCCTACTCAACTTGACCCGCAAGAATTTGCTAAGTATATAACCTATGAGACTTTAAAGGCTCGAGCACACCGGATGCGTATGCGAGCACGTAAGCGTAGACGTACACGTACCTCTGACTTTAATGTATTGAACTGTCACCGCTTGAGGTCTATGCTTACGTTTACGCATACGCATGCGGTCTGCCCGTGCCAATACAGTTCCATACATTACAACTCAGCGGTACGTGCACGTCTACGCTTACGTGCACGCACACGCATCCGGTCTGCTCGAGCCTTCAATGTTATTTTTTGATATCATGGACATTCTTTAACTGCTCGGGAATATATGAATCAATAAATGTCCGTATAAAAGTCCTGAAATTTTCAGGATTGAAAATCAGTTTTTGGGTACCTTTAGGTCTCCCTAACATTCTATAGAAAGTGCCGTCCCGATTGGATAACTGGAGGCCGAGCTATAGAGATCTAAAGTTTTTCAAAATGGCCGCCGAACTGTCCATAGTATGCCCTATACGGATATTTATTAATTTATATATTCCCGAGCAGTTAAAGATGGAACAATTTTCAAGTCTCAAATGTGGACAAGTCTTTTATAATTTATTTTTTATATTTTCATTTCATATCGCTTGTACTCGTATATACGTATACCCCTTCTATGACTTTCCACATAAGTGTTCGCGTACCCGATTTATTAGAGGTGTTTACCAAATTCTACTTACTCGTACATAGAACATAATTTTATTGATAGACAGACTACATTGATAATCGCTGCTGTGACTGTGTAACAGCTTGATGTTTCTACCGCGCTACTAAGCCGCTTTTCGGTAGAAATGATTTAAAACCGGTTAAAGGGATTTTCCGATTTTACGGTTAATTTTAATATAAGTATTTGCTTCGAAAATAAGTATTTCATGATGGATATATTTAAATTTTACAAAATAATTCATATCGGGTATGATGACTATAACAGGCTGTACAAGAGAGGAAAATAGCTTGCTATGATGAACCTACCTCCCAAAATAAGTCTAAAATAAATGAAATTTATTCTTTACGTTTGGCAAATTGGTGACAAATTGCATTGTCTGAGAGAACGCCCCCGAGTTCTCTAGTCACTCTTATGACATGCACGGAAGGAGTCGCAGCTGATGTATCCTAGAAAAGGAACATACTAAAAATAAATTCAAATAATATATTTTATCATAATTAAACTACCGGGTTTAAAATATATGGTAAAATACTAAAGTTCAATTAAAAGCACCTACCTGCGACGAAGCGTATATTTTTAACATGTCTCATATAAAATTCCAAATAAGCCGTATAACATTTTCCATTTGCACCGGAAAAGTCTGGAATAAGGTTTTCCAAAAGTGCATATAAATAAATTTAGTGGTTCCGTATAACAAATTAATATCTTGCACGTGAAATAACTGGTATATCTTACTAATATTATAAATTATAAAATTATTAATAAAGAAAATGGAAAAAAATTCTTCACCCGAGTGGGAATCGAACCTACGACCACTGCAAACCGTGCGAGCCGCTATAACCACTAAGCCACCGGGTCAATTACTCGGATGACGAATTTTACCATGTAAAAATGCCAAAGTTTGTTAGGATATATGTATGTAAGGATGTTTGTTGCTCTTTCACGCAAAAACTACTGAATGGATTTTTATGAAATTTCCACAATAATATAGCTTACATATTTGATTAACACAAAGGCTACACTTTATCCCGAGAAAATATTTTTATCCCGGATAATTACGTCATTTAGTTTTTTCTGCAGTCCACGCGGACGGAGTCGCGGGTGTCCACTAGTGATTGTACATATTCGTGTTAATCAAGGAACTAATTGTCGCATCTCTCACCTTATCTCTAAAATCGGCTTATGTGACTTCATTAAATTTGTAAAAGAACCTATATTATATAATAAATAAATAAATTTAAAAAAAAATTAGTCGGAGAGTATTGTGGGGTGTTTAATGATATTTTAAATCAGAATACAACAACATACCTACAATATGTTTGTCAGACACTTTCTCCAAAAAAGTTGGGCATCTGAGCACCCGGCCAAGTTGAGCAAAATTAGCCGCAAATAAAACCTAACTATGCAATGCTACAAAATTCCTATAACTGTGTGGCATCTATCAGTAACGGAACCCTAAAAAGCAGCCGTAGGGAAAGCTGGAAAGAGAATTATTTTGTAAATATTATTTCAACCGATACACATAGGTACTCACATTAAAGTAAGCACTACGATTTATTCTGTCAAACGGAAAAAATTGTGGGGACTATTCTTAAAGCTGACGATAGTTTATGTAGCTATTTTTTATGTACTTACTAAAAGTTATAGGTAGGTGCAAACATTGATATTATTATGATGAATATCGATGTTTTTTCCGAGGCACGGATGTTTTTATGTATTTAGGTAAATACCGTTGCTTAGTACCCACGACCCAAGACCTTAGGGATCTTATTGTGGGACTACGTTAATGTGTTGTGTAGTGTGTGAATATTATGTGTTTATTATTATTAAAAGACTTTACTATCCAAAGAAACCGGCGCCATTTTCTTAGTATAAACAATTTGAATTCTATCTTACATATAGGTACTTTACCTTACCTCAATTAAATGTACAAGTGGTTTTATCGAGCTTCAAGAATAGCCCTCCGTCCGCATTTCCACTGCCATTAAACAGATTGAGACGGGAAAACAAGGGCCTGGAGAACTTGCCTACCACCACGTATACTGCAGACCACAGTTTATTTTATCATACACTAGGGATCCGCCCCGGCTTTACATGGGTGTAATGCCCTTTCACGTGGATAAAGTCGGGCAATTTTTTTTGATTTTTCCCCGGTAAGAACCATCGTCGTTCTTCAAGGAATATTCTAAAAAAATAATTAGCGTAATCGGTTCAGGTATTCTCGAGATTTGCGCTTAGCAACACATTCAGAGATTCATATTTATGTTATAAATTACATAGCACTGTAGATTTGTTGCTTTATTGTGAGACATACATCCATTACCAACCTAATGTCTTAACATTCCTTACGTAGCTTTAGCTACAGATGTTAATGATTTAGGTAGATTAATTTGTAATAAGAAGTTGTTTCAGCGCATTATGTTCATGAAATTTAGGCCGCACACTTTTTAAAATCTTATGAAAACCAGACGACGCGACGTCACATATAGTAGTAGCTAATGGGCATAATATTATAATAAAGTAAAATTAAAAGAGACCAAATAAAAATTTAATTCAAGCCAAGTCTATATTGTCAGTGGTGACACCGCTGTGCGCAGAGCACGAAACTTAATTGAAGCGCCAAGTTTTCTCTGCACTTGTCCGTATTTTTTCGAGAGCCGCGTTTTTTTGCCAGCGACGAACGCAGTTGCTTCCGTTAGTGTTGTAATTTTCGTTAGAAATTGAAATTATTTTGAGCATTTTTGCTAAGAAAAAAACGCGCGTTCGTCCGTGACCCTGTCCACGTTAGGTTTACAGCCTATGTGTATGTGTATTTGAAATTTACAGGACTACATACTATCTATCCTTTAAGAGGCCTGCTTCTGGCCGGAGCAAAGATATAGAGGCACTTTCAGAGAACGTTACTACAGTGAGGTATAAACAAGGCGGATACCATCATCCGATACAACCGGCGATGGTCCCTGCTATGTGCAACGACTATTGGAGATGCGATGGAAAACTAATGACCATATAGGCCTAAATACTGGGTAAACGAGCTATTGAAGGAGACCAAAGCCCCATTAACATGATACTATTTTGTTCAACATACAAGAGCAATTATTGATATTATTTACTACATAGTTAAACAAAGTAAAACTTGAACAAAGTGCCAATAATGATTGTTTAAACCATGCCAATGTAAATGAGGCTTTACGAACGTCCTTCGTTACAACTTTATCCCTGTATTAATGTAATCAAAAATGCATACACTTAAGTACGTGAATACATAAAAACTTTGCTCACTTTAAAAATATGTACAGAGTTGCCATATTGTGTTCGCTTTTACATTTTTTCCTGAATTCTTCCTGCAAGTTTTTTTAACTCAATGAAGTAAGGAGCAGGTGCTTTAGGAAAAATGTTTTAGTTACGTAAGTAACTTACAGTAGTCTTGTTGGTAAGTTTCGAATAATGTTTAATTAATACTTCTCTGGATTGCGGCTGTTTTTGTTGTATTTTCTGACTGGTTTTCCGACTCGCTTTATTTTTTAGTTTTGGTTTTGTAATAAAATGCTACGAAGTAAATACACATAATATGTACTAACTTAAAACGGTGTACGTACATACTACATAAAGCTATAACATTAAATATTTAAAGTTTCCTTCACTGATGGTAATGTGTTCAAAAGGCTAGTCACATTGCGTCGCTGGACAAAGTACACCGAGTCCTTCGGTTGGGGCATACATCGACCCTTTTTATTTGCAATGCTCTTACAGTACCTAATACCTACCAGACTCTATAATTATTCAATAGGGATATAGAGAATATGCGTCTGACATGAAAACAGATTTTTTCAAATATATTATTCGAAAGATATTACAAATACAAACAGAATAGTGTAAAAATAACATCGGTTAGTAAATATCAAAATTACAAGTGATTAAAAGTTTTTTAAAAAATTGAAAAAAATAATAATTTACAAGATAAAAGGAGTAAAAACATACAATTTTGTCCATATTTTGAATTAATCATATTGATTTAATAAATACATTATTAATATCTGTACCTATTAAAAAAACAATTTTTATTGACAACTATACACAAAAATGTTATATTGGAAATGTTAAGTTTATAAAATAAGATTGCATTTTTTTCATATACTAATTTGAGACTGTAGTGTACTTTGACGTCAAAGTCTATGCCATTTTAGTACTCGTATGGACCACACGTTGCATAAATTCGATTCCGTTCCATTCCGCGGCGGTGTAAATTGAGCCTTAGATATGCCATTCCATGGGCAAAGTTTATTTATTTTTCACGTAGAATCCAAAAATAAAATAAAAATATTCATGCATATACCCTACTCCGAAAGGAGCATCATTTATATCAGACCCGCGACTTTGCATGGTCTACCTACATAATTTAGCCTATGTCGTACTCCCGTCTAAGTATATCTATGCAAAATTTCATGTCAGGTTGGTTGAGTAAAAACGCAGTGGTGATGAGCTGATCTTAGAGACATAAAACTTGTATAGTGTGTGTTCTTTGTATGACGTAGGCATTCGATAAAAAAGAATTTATCGATATTCGTACGGATACTGGAAATAACGAGAATTCTTAAGTTCATACGCGCATAAAGTATTGTATATGTGTAGTCAAATTAAATCTTCTACGTACAGGCGTGTTACACAGTTTCCATCGCAATACCAAACTCATCTAAAACTTTTGTCATAGAAGTTGGCGACCTCAAATCACGCGTCAAACATGTGCGTAACTTCCTCACGAACCTGAACAAGGAGTTTCTTGATTGATACCATACTGTATGAAGTGATACTTTTTACTTATAGAAATTCCTGGATTGTATCCATACTAATATTATAAATGGGAAAGTGTGTGTGTCTGTTTGTCCGTCTTTCACAGCAAAACGGAGCGACGAATTGACATGATTTTTTAATTGGAGATAGTTGAAGGGATGTAGAGTGACATAGGCTTTTTTTTTGTCTCATTCTCCCCCTTTTCTAAAATGGGGGTGAAAGTTTAGATGGAAAGTTGTAGCTATGTACCAAAGCGAAGCGGGCCACTATACTATACGCCAACGCTCCTGGCACGCGCTGTCATATAACATTCTATGACTGCGTGTGCCAGGAGGGTTGGCGTATAGTTACCCATAAATAAAACTTTCTCCAGAACCCATGATCACGCACACTTTTGAAGCAGTTAAGTCAGTCAAATTGACCTAATTGAATTTCATCTGTCTCCTTTATGAGTCAAATTCACCCTTTTCTTGGGCATATGGGTTATTTCTATAATCTATTTGTTTTATCTATCTATATCTTCTATCTATACATATAATAAAAATTTAACGGATCGCTGTCTGTACATGGAAGATATATGAGAAAATATATTAAAGGAGACCTTTATCAACGCAATAAGACCCAAAACGATGATTTTTGGAATTTTTGTCTGTTCGTCTGTTTGTCGGTTTGTCTGTTTGTCTGTGCGTTTGTGAACGCTAATCTCAGAAACGTCTGAACCGATTTGGATGCAGTTTTCAGGAATATATTGTGACAGGTCCCACTTAACATATAGGCTACTTTTTATCCCTGGAAAATATTTTTATCCCGGATAATTTCGACATTTCGTTTTTTCTGTAGTTCAAAATAAAAAGGGATAATATGTAGTTCTCAGTTTGAAGAGTAGAAGATGCAGGATTATCGCTTCGTTTATTGCTTCACTACCCCGCGTACATTTGTCATTGATGACTACTTCTCGTTGTTCTATGACTACATGTCATTCAATGTACATTAAATCAGATTTTTTATTGTGAGTGTATCTAATTATTGTTGCTTTTAATGTATGTTTTGTAATGTGTCTAAATAAATATGCCTGCGACATAGAGGATGTGTATGTGTGCCGAATCCTGTACCTACACAGATATATTACAAACTTAGTTCATAATATGAACGCGGTATCACACTCCGAGTTTCGTCATTTGAAAGACAGAATTTCTTGATTAGGTACGCCTAATAAAGTGTGTGGGAAACAAACTTCATCTTGCGTCGCATCAACACAACTTACATAATATACAAAGTACGTTATCTTTAGTATAGTAAAGCAGTAATATATCGTATGTTGTTTGTTTAATGGTAAGTATGTTGGGAACTATATGACTGATTGACGGCCGACTGGTGTCATCATTGATATGATGAATATCAATGTTTGTTTCCGAGTCATGGATGTTTCTTTACTTATCTATACCGTTGCTTAGTACCCACGACACAAGACCTTAGGGATTTTACTGTGGGACTAGGTTAATGTGTTGTGTAGTGTGTGAAAAAAAAAACTGTGGGTAGGTATACTTAACGGTGCCAAGACCTGTATGCAGTGTGGTGTCGGCAGAGTAGAACAGCACCACCCCATGCTTGCCCGCGGGTGTAATAAGAGGCGATTGTGTGTTTCCTATAGACCATATTTTAGAGAATTGGGTATTCTTTCTCTTCCTTGTCTTTATATCCTGGAAACAACTTTATTTGTGAAACAAAATTTACATGACGTCTTTGATATATTTAAGAAAGTTATAGAAAGACCAACCAGGTACCCAAATAAATTAGTACTCGATACAATGCATAGGACTTCACGATAGATAAAAGATACAGATAAAAGAATTGCCTTAGTTTTAGTATAAAAGTGTACAATAAAATACCTGATCGATTTAAAGAGTTAGCCCCTAACAAACTTAAAACTATGTTATTTCGGTGGCTTCTACAAAATACATTCTATTCTATGCAAGAGTTTTTTGAACATAAAGAAAAATGACGCTATAGGCACAGCCTGTGTTAGCCCTGAGCCGGACCCTTGAATGATTACATGCTACTGCTGGTAAAATTTGTAAATTATAAGTTAATATTATTTTTTAATTTTATTTTTTTCATTTAAAATTTTAAAATCAATTGTGATTGCAATTTTGTAAATATACCAATGTAGTTATTTTAAAGTAGGTAAAACTTTTTCTTGCATTCTGTATGTTTATGGCTGTATAGGAGATTCTGTACTTATATAATCCACCACCTGTAATGTACCCTGTACAATGGCAAATAAAGAAATTCTATTCTGTTCTATTCTATTCCAGGAGGCGGGCAACAGCGTCTCCCGTATTAACAACATAGTCCGAAAATCACAGCACCGCGGTTACCAACCCATGGTGGCTATGGGCAAAAATCCCCCATCCATTACGTTACGTTACGTAAACATACAAAGAGGTTGTTTTGAAATGCAATTCGTGAAGCCAATTCTTTATAATAGAATAAACAAAGGCGAGCTTCTATAATTTAAGATATATCATAGCTCATTATAACCACCCGACCAGCACCGCCTCATCGTTCGAAGTCTACTAGAGTTATCGAAGGTGGTCCAAAAGTGGACGTCGCGTTGTTATTTGTTACCGTTCGCGTGATCAACCAGTGAACCTCGCGTGGATGAGTGGACGACACAAACTTAGTTATTTTACCTTTGCTCTTATAACTAGAGGCCGCCCAAGACTTCGACCGCACTCGTATTGCTCCCATGCTCGGGTCTAGACTCTTGAATCACTCTATCCTCGCATCATTTACAGCCCTGAGAAGTCCACTGTTGGACATAGGCCTCCCTCAACAACCTCCACTCCGACCAGTCGGAAGCAGCCTGCATCCAACCGATGCCCGCGACCTTGGCCAGATTGTCCGTCCACCTCGCGGGTGGCCTTCCCACGCTGTGTTGTAGTGATTTAAGTAAAGATTTTTCTAAACTAAGGGAAACACATTTAAAACGAGACATCTGTTAAGTTTTACAGCGTTATGTAAATCTATAAAATCCACATTGTAAAGACTACCCTCAAAGATAAATCTACTTTCCCAACGCAAAAATACAAATCTCGACCCAAATTCCATTTCAACCCCACTAAGTGTATACAAAATTTTATTTACCCTCTATTTTTCTATTCCGTATCCTCGCCACTTTAACCCCTATGACAGAGGCATAATGTGGGGGGGTTGAACTAAAGTGGGGGGGTGCAAACACGTTAAGGGAGGATATCACTCACACCTATCTAAATCTGGAGGGATCTTGAGTGATGTTTGTTCAGAGTATCTGTTTAAAAGGTCAGGGATGTGTGCTTATTTCGTTTATATTTGCGGGTAAGCAGTAATTACAAGCTTGGCTGTAACCGAGGAGGGTTGGCATCAGATTTTTCTAAGTTTTAGAGTTTCATAATAATTAGTGGTTTACTAATTTACTAATTTCTATAATCCTGAGGATGCCACGGTTGTTGGCGAAACATATGTAGATTATTTATCTAGTTTTTGATTTTGGAATTGTGCAATGTATTGTCTTGCATGCTAGGTGCTCGGGTCTGGTTTCTCGTGCTCTGTTTTCGCAGTTATGAGTTATCAGATCCGAGGGTCAGTGGAGGGTGTAGGGCCCGGTGGTGGGCGCACCCATAGTGAATGTTTGAACTTCCGAATTGTAACGCCTAATACAATTTCATTGATAGTAAGCAGTTTAAAGGCAATTACAAAATTGCAATAACCTTGAGTATGGGTTCGTGTATCAGATTAATTCCAATAACCGCATATAAAGAATAACCTAAAAAGCTGACTGCGTATAAATTTAAATAAATTAAACAAATTAATGAGTTTATTTTAATAAATTTTGACCCAGTGTCACTCTCACGACTAAGACAAATCTAATGATGCATCTTAACCTCAAATGCGACATGATGTTTATGCTCTAGCTAGAGCACCCCTGCTCTCCCCTGTTCCCATACTTATTTTGTCTACTGCCTACTTTGAGAATAAATTATCTTTTAGCGCCCCCATTTGTTCACCTACTTAAATACTACTATGACTCCCAAGCCTCTACACAACGCCCCAATTTTTTTCTGTGTCTCTTACCGCCCCCTTTAGGCCTGCAGCGCCCATAGAGCAGATGCTCTAGAGAGGGCCAAACAAGTAAACATATAGTATGCAAACTGATATTTATACTATCGAAAAACATAACTCTACTTCTGGCACGTTAAAAAGCCTCGATTGAAGGCGCCGATTGAAACATATCATATACATACCTATACAGGGTGTAACAGAAGGGGTATGTTACACCCACCCACTACAACGAACCTATACCCTAAAATTTAAACTCGAAATTACATGTTTTTATGTTCAAGATTGTATATTTCTGAGTTGTGATTTCGAGTCTGAAATTTTGTGCATCTTTTTGGTGGGCTATTTTCATAGCTTTTCGCTTAACATACCCCTTTTGTTACATCCTGTATATACACACGGCTGTTACCAAAAAGAGGTAGCCAGAACTACAGGATCTCGAAGAGCCTACAGCCATGTTCAGCACAGCTGGCTACATGTAAAAAGCCAGTCATAGATTCCATAGTCGACTCTTACGACATGCACAAAAAGAGATTCTGATCTGTACCATTAAACATCATGAGTAACAATAGGGAAAAAATTTGATAATATTTTTGAACTCCTTTTTTCTCCTTTGTTATAATCATTTTAAAGTGTAAATAAAAACTTTTCTAAAATTAGAAACGTACAGACGTATAAACGTTTCATATAAATACTCCAGCGTTTGATATTATTTCGAAAAGCTCTTATAATTTTTATTTAGCATAAACATGACACAGTACAATGTAATACCTACATATCTACGTCAGTAATACCACATCACAAAATGTCTCCGTCATAAGATAATCTGCAAACGACACCATCAACTAAGCGTATAGCTTAAATGATACAGTGCAGTTTGCGGTCGTATATTCTAGTTAAGGTACACAGTGTAATGTATACCAGTACCACAATACGGTGCATGTTGCTTTGGGAACAGTGAAAATAATTTGGTACCTATGCATCCATAGAATACGTAATGTTGCCTACTACAGAAGGAACACCTCAAAAATAAAAAAATTATGATATTGACTCAATATACTAGTTCAATTTGCTTACACAGCACTGAAGTTTTACTAGAGCGTGTACATTTATTTAATCAAATCTAAGATAGCACAGGACGTTTTAAGCAAACACTAGTGGACGCCCGCGACTTCGTCCGTGTGGACTACAGAAAAAACAAAATATCGAAATTATCCGGAATAAAAAATAGATGTATTCTAGCTAGAAGCCCTACTCTGCACATTGACTCTCTGTCCGTTCCCTGCTCTACCCACTCTTGTATCTGCGTCGGTACTCGCATGCACTTAATGGACAGCGTCAAAGCCGCCATTTGCTGCTAAAAGCATATTTGAAATCTGTCCTCTGAATTTCGGAGATCCTCTCTCAAAGAAACCCTTGAATCCGAATATGACAGGCAATAAATGTTGTTTCACCGTGCATCAATGTAAAAGGCTTGCGGACTATGAGATTTTAATATTTTAAATAAAACATTTTGCTTGGAATAAAACTAGTGTGCCATTTTATTATAGCTACTGTTATTGAAGATTCTACATAAACCGAAGTTTATTATTTAACTGAACCTAGGGTTAGATAATACTTACGTAATATATCCATGTTGTATAAAGGTAGCACTTGAAAATGTATAAATTTTCATATAAATTCTCGATAAACTTTAGCCGCGTTAGTTATGGAGGTACTCAACACACTACATCAGTTTAAACACGTCTTAAAATAGTTACTAAAAGTAGTAAAAGATATATGTAATGAAATATAACAAATAATATAGCAACCCGCAAGCCACGAGGTTTCTACGAGAATGATTGCTATTAGTTTTTTAGGGAAATAAAGTTGGAGGATATGGCAACGACTTATATATATATGACCCGGTGGCTTAGTGGTTATAACGGCTGGCACGGTTTGCAGTGGTCGTGGGTTCGATTCCCACTTGGGTGAAGAATTTTTTCCATTTTCTTTATTAATCATTTTATAATATTATTTTTATTGGATTTGAAAAGGTTAGGCTTATTTATTAAGATTTCTTTTGAATCTATTCAGCTACTTTTTTATGAGAAAGCAGGCAGTTTACCTACATTTTTCAGAAAGAAAATATTAAAAACCAATAGCTCACAAATGATGATCACACGTGTTTACCACAACGTGTTTTTATTTATCTTTTTGTAATTGCGTTCGGAATATTATTTTGAGTAAAATTCGTGTTCATATTACACTAAATAGTTTACAATACATCTGTTGCCTTAAATAGAATTTATTGATCAGCTCTGGTTTTTGAGTTTCAGATATCTACGTTCCAAATATAAAAAAATACATGTATTTACCAAGATTTTTTTTTATTGTTCTTTCGGTTCTAAGAAACTTCGCTTTAAAGCTTATGTGTATTCGTAGACTTAGAAAAATGGCGTGTCAAGGACCAGCAATAGTCAAACATCATATTCTTATCCCAAAAAGCTCTTCTTTTCTCTATCGCGATAAAAAGTAACTATAGTACATACCCGAAAAAAGCATTTTTTTATTTTAGTCTTGATGTCAACAATTCTGAAGCTTGTTTAGAAAGATTCAAACCTCTTACAAGATCATCTAATTCGTTTTGTGAAAAACTTTTCGGTTCGTGTGAAACATTTTCAAAATCAATATCATTTTTTGATAAGCTTGGTTCTTCATAGGGTTCAGATATTTTGTAGCGACTGGAGCGTTTGGTGCATGTTTCACTGGAAGCTGAACAGCTTGATTTTAGCGTTTATGCCATTTATGTTAACACTACAAAAATGATAGTCATCAAGATCATTTTGTGGTTCTCGCCAAATGGTTGGTGTTGTTAATTTGAGGGCACTTCTTTTGCCACTTTTCCATAATCTTAAATATTCAACACACGATTTACAAACACAATGCCCAAAGCTTGTCATTTTTATCCAAAAGCATCCCAAAATACGGAGAATAAGTATTTTTAACGAGCGCTTGTTATAACTTTTCTACAGTCATTAAACACGTATTCTCCACATAAGTAGAGCAAAAATTATTTGGATTGTTTAAATAACGTCTCCTTAAACTACTCATGTCGTAAAAACTTTGGATATTATTTTTAGCACAGTGAAATATGCACGTTATCTATACATATAATAAAAATGTAACGGATCGCTGTACATGGAAGATATATGAGAAAAAATATTATAGGAGACCTTTATCAACGCAATAGATCCCAAAATGATGATTTTTGGAATTTTTGTCTGTTTGTCTGTGCGTTTGTGCACGCTAATCTCAGAAACGGCTGAACCGATTTCGATGCAGTTTTCAGGAATATATTATGACAGGTTAACATATAAGCTACTGAAAAAAAAATTTTAAGTAAACACAAAGTTCCGGGTAAAAGTGTTATCGTTTTATTCCGGATAATTTCGATATTTTGTTTTTTCTGTAGTCCGCGCGGACGGCCTTCAATAGGCTGAAGACGATTATCGTATGAGATGAAGTATCGATACCAGAATAGTACACTTTCTGTGGGTAAAGGATGCTTTGAATATATATATATGTATAGAAGTTTCTTCCATATCCGCTCTATATCGTTGTACATCTCGAGATTTATGAGTAAGTGGTTACCCCATAAATAGTGACATGTGCGTGCTAACTGGATAAGTGTAGGGATTTCTAAAGGTTTCTATGTATTTTACTCGTATTTCTAACGTGTCATACTGTAGGTAGACTTAGGCCCAAAGTGGCAAAATATTATTTTAGGTTGTTTGCACATGCTAATATTAGGTATGTTATGCTATTAGAAACGGTACAAAACTTTGTCTATTCCATCCAGGTATCTTCTTCTTCTTCAGCCTATTGCAGTCCACTGCTGGATGTAGGCCTCCCCCAGGACACACCACAAGGCTACTGCCACAGGGGGGTTTTGCCCATAGTCACCACCGCTTACAGTATAGTAAGTAGTAGTTGGTGACTGCAGTGTGATTTTCGGACTATGTTGTCAGTACGGGAGGCGCTTCTGCCCACCTCCCGGAAATCCAGGTATCTAATCCCGGTAGCTAGCTAATCCAGGTATAATGTTTTTATATCTAGATTCCTCATTCTCATTATAATTTTTTTTTATCTAAGGTCCCAATTTTTTTTATTACGAATCAACTAGAAAAGTAACACACTAAAAATTAAAGCTTTTAGAAATAGCCCAACATTTCCAACTCGGACTTGCATAAATATTGTACAAATTAAATAAAAAATAATTTCGAAGCGGAAACTCACGTGGAATGATTTTAATTTCAAACGCGAGTGTAATAAGATTATTAAAGCAACTTCAACTAAGCGTACCTACGTACTCGTACTTGACAGGCATCGTCGGTTCTGAATAAAATTTTACTGCCACAGTACAGTTGAATGACCGTGGAACAATTCAAACGTGGTTACTACGAGTAATAAAGCTTACATTTTATTCTTGACAGTTAGATCATACTTAAAGCCTTTGTTCCTTTTTATTTAAAACATGCAAACTGTATCCAGTAAATTTGTGTCCGTTGTTTGTATGGAAAGAGTATAATTATTATTTATATTAAAACTATCAGATTTGATTGTACATTAAGAATGTATGCTCCGTTTTGGATAAACTTGTAGACGCCTGAATTTTCAGTAACCAGCCCCCGTATTACCTACCCAACTAGCAAAATAAATGCAAATTGTACAAAATATTCCGATTGCTTGTATAATGTAATGTAACAGCTATCTCAAAGGAATTTGACATTTCAACGCGAATATTGTACGATTTTCGCTGTCACATTGCTACTGCTTTGCTTTCATAAGATACGTAATCAACCTGCAGGTAGGTTAGCGACCGGTTTCAATACTAGAGAGAGAGACAGTCTCTGATTTTTTTATTCCAAATTTGAAATATTGTATGAAAACAGTGGAACATTTCATCTGAAATATGCAAAAAAAACTCTTGATATCGGCTATTGAAATTGGCTGAAGTAAACTTGTATCACTGTTGCCACTCTACTAGTCCGTCAGTTTATCGCATTCGTGTTTCAGTTTCAGGATATTCGTAGTCAAACGTATGTGGTTACATGTTCAGGCTTTGGGTGCACATTTATCTATGTTATAACACAGATATATGATGTTTTAGTGCCTCTACCATGAAGGTATCATGTCTGATTTAGAAGTGAAATAGATTTTACCCGGACCGAATAACGGTAAAATTCGACAATAATTTTTTTAAAGTTTTTTTTAAAGAAGTATTTTGATATCTTTTTGTCCGTAATTCCTAACACAAAAAGAACAAATTAGAGGTATAATGTTATCAAGATATACAGGGTGTAACAGAAAGGGTATGTTAAGCGAAAAGCTGTATAAATAGCCCACTTTAGAAAAACTATTTCCAAAATTTGAAACTCGAAATTACATTTTTATTTTTCAAGATTGTATGGAAATTCCTGAGATATTAAAAAATTCTCCATACTATCGGGAAAAATAAACATGTGATTTCGGATCTCAAATTTTGTGGATAGGTTTCTATAATGGGCTATTTACATAGCTTTTCGCTTAACATACCGTTTTTGTTACACCCTGTATATTACCTATATTATTATAACATAGTATTATTCTGTGTAGGCACGTCGGGTGCGGATTTATGTGCGTCCGTTGGTAACTGGCGCAGCAGATTTACGGGGTCACACACGAAGAACATCCGCATGGAAAACAGATAGGTTAATCCGTGGCAGGCGGATTAATTTATCTATTTTGGGTGTTTCGGTGTAGTCAACATGCGATTTGTAGCTATGTTTATACGCCTCTCTATATAGAGCATCCGAAAAAGTTACGTTACAGCCAGGCAAATAATTAAATGCTGAAAAAGTACCAATATGTTGAGTAACGACAGTGTTATGACTGGCATATAATTTGATAGTAGGTTTTTATTGCTATTTTTGGATCACTTAAATTGTTACTACATTTATTAGGGTTGATCAGTATCAGGATTTGTCCTAAATCGTTTTGCCTCATAATCATGGTCTGAAGTCAGCATATTAATATTTGCCTGGCTGTACTTTACACCTTAAACACGGTGTTCTTTCGTTGCCACCCTTAACAAAGAGTATGTACTCTATACACCAAATAAAGTAAGTTTATGCCAAAAAAATTGCTTGGAAATGTTTGTGTCCAGTGTTTGTGTTAGTTTTTTTATAGCCAGTTTAATTTATTTTCGTGAAAAATTTTTGTTATACGCGTCTACGTGCATTACATACATACAGGTGTAACAAAAAGGGTATGTTAAGCGAAAAGCTATGTAAATAGCCCACTATAGAGAACCTATCCACAAAATTTGAGACCCGAAATCACATGTTTATTTTTCCCGATAGTATGGAGAATTTTTAAATATCTCAGAAATTTTCATACAATCTTGAAAAATAAAAATGTGATTTTGAGTCTTAAATTTTGTAGATTGGTTCTCTATAGTGGGCTATTTACATAGCTTTTCGCTTAACATACCCTTTTTGTTACACCCTGTATAAGTATGAATAGCGACATAGGTAATAAATGATATCCATATTCGTATAAAGCATAAATAGATAGGTATAGATAGATATATAAGCAATCTATTTCCATTTGCAATCCGGTCGCCATCTTGCAGACGCTGCTGAACTTAATTACAGTTAGTATTTACCAGCCTGAGTTGATTATTCGATCTCTGCTTGCTCCAGTTCATCTCAATTTCGTTTGGAAGATCACGTAGGCGAAAAGTTTATAAGAACGTTAGGTACCCACGTAAGTATCTTATCTTCTGAGCAGTACGTTATGTGTCGCAAGTAAAGTGAATTATCTAATTACTAAGTAGTTGACACCCGTAACTTTTTCCGCGTCGACTACCGTATAGACAACTAGCGGACGCCCGCGACTCCATCCGCGTGGACTGCAGAAAAAGCAAAACGGCTCCCTTATTAACTAACTAGCAAAAGCAATGCGATACCGAAAATAGTACAAAGTTCGCTGATTGCTTGTCTAATTCGTATCACGTAAAATGAATTTCAAAGGAATTTTGACATTTCGACGCGAATATTGTAAAATTTTCGCTATCGCATTGCTTCTGCTTTGCTTTTTAAAAGATACGTAATCAGCCTGCGGATAGTTTGGATCCCGGATGATTGTTGTTTCCAAAGACCGCAGTATTACACCGGCATAGACGTTGGGAAAGCAAAGCTTTAGGCTATATTTTACGGACATGTGGCGAAGTTGTGGGCGTTAGTTTAACACAACAGCCTCCACATGAATCGAGGCACCTCATGCCCTCTCACATCCTGCAAGCCTATTTCGGGACGAATCAATATCAAATAGGTCGGACTAACTCCAAGCCATTGGGAATTTCAAAATGGATTTTATAATTGTTAGGACTTATGTATAATAATTACTGGACGCCCGCGACTCCGTCCGCGTGGCTTGCAGAAAAAACCAAATTTCGAAATTATCCGGGATAAAAACATTTTCCCGGTATAAAAAGCCTATATGTTACTACCTGTCACTCCGACATGTTCATTTGAGATTAGCGTGCACAAACATCGTTCCGTAACAATTTTATTATATGTATTAGATTAGTTGTTGCCCACTACATGACTCCATCCGCATTTAGTCGACAAGAACAATGTCCTTGTCATAATATTCCAGAAAAGTGTTATATTTTCTTCTTACACTTACGTACTTACTCTTTATTTTTCTCAGGCAATAAGCTAGCTTGTCATTGATCATTTTCATCTATACCTGCTCAAGTAGCACGACCTGCGGAACACGATGTGATAACCCGATTTATCGCCATTTAACCGACCGATTGCCGAGATTTGGCTAGTGTATAGCTATCGGGATAAAAAACTAACGTTGCCAAAAACGTAATTTAAAAGAGATGGTAAAGTTCGTCATCCGAGTTAAGTGACCCGATAGCTCAGTTGGTAGAGCGATGCACGGAATCCGAGTGGTCGTGAGTTCAAATCTCACTTGGGTTAATTTTTTTCATTTTCTTATTAATATTTTATGACATTTAGCCTGTCAAAATATAGCCGCCATGTTGAATTTTGTATAGCGTACGATATCGTACTATACGATATCCATGATGCGTGGTCATGCTGCGAGGTTGTATATGTTAAACGTGGCTGTGGGATTTCCTTTGCGATCCTGCAGGTCTGACAACCCCGTGTGTACACACATTTATGTTAAGTAGGCATGTATGGGGTCCCATATAACTTCAAACGGGACCCAAGCCATCCTCACCTGCTCGCGGTGCACCCTGCAGAACAACGAACGAGGCTCTGGCGACCCGCCAACACGCATTGGACCAGCGTGGCGGGTTTTGGTCCAAACCTTATTACTACTATGAGTAGTAATCTAGGAAGGCCCCAAGTGCCCGGCGGCTCCGGAGGCGACACTGGCGTGTCCGACAGGCGCCGGTCAAGTGCCGGAGCCAGGGGTGCTAAGAATCCCCGGGCGGGTTCCAACTGTACGACGACATGCTTCGAAAATGGACCAAGGCGTGGGTTATCGCTGGTGACGTACAATGCGCGCACGCTGAAGGAGGACACAAAGCTCGATGAGCTGGAAGAGGAAATGAGTAAGTTGCGGTGGGATATTGTAGGGTTATCTGAGGTCCGAAGACAGGGAGAGGATACGATAACCCTGAAATCTGGCAACTTACTCTACCACCGGGAAGGTGATCATAAGTCCCAGGGTGGTGTTGGGTTTATCGTCCACAAGTCCCTCGTAAACAACATCGAATCCATCACGAGTGTATCGAGCAGGGTAGCATACCTGATACTCAGAGTATCAAAAAGGTACTCGTTGAAGGTCATCCAGGTATACGCGCCGACCTCGACGCATCCAGATGACGAGGTGGAGGTTATGTATGAGGACATAAGTACAGCCATACATACCTCTAAAACTCATTTCTGTGTTGTTATGGGGGACTTCAATGCGAAACTGGGCAAGCGGGGTGAGAATGAGTTGAAAGTGGGACAATTTGGATCCGGCGACAGGAACCCCAGGGGCCAGAGGCTGGCCGATTTTCTAGAGATGGAGGGACTCTTTATGATGAACTCCTTCTTCAAGAAGCCGCCTCATAGGAAATGGACCTGGCTCCATCCCAACAAGCACACGAGGAACGAGATAGACTTCATATTGACCACCGATAGACGGATATTCAATGATGTCTCAGTGATCAACAGGGTGAAAACCGGTAGCGATCACCGAATGGTTCGAGGCACATTGAATATTAATGTCAAACGGGAGAGATCACGACTAGTGAAGTCTACACTCCGACCCTCATCCGTGCACATTCAAAACCCCGAGAGCTTTCAACTCGAGCTGACAAACCGCTTTGCTTGCCTAGAGGATTGCATGTCAGTGGACGATATAAATAACAGGCTGGTAGAAACTGTCCACACGGTGGGGTCTAAATTCTTTAGGCCTAACCGTAGAAATAGACCCCAGAAACTGACTGGTCATACCCTCAACCTCATGGCGGAAAGGCGCGCAATGTCTCTGCAGTCCTCTGATGACGCTGAAGCATATCGGCAGCTCAATAGACGTATCTCCAAGTCTCTGCGACACGACATCCGCAGCTTTAATACTCGCTGCATTAAGGAGACAATAGAGCGAAACCAAGGCTCCAAAGTGTTCGCGAGAGAATTATCTATTGGGCAGAGCCAGTTGACGAAGCTGAAGACAGAGAACGGCAGTGTAGCGTCTACCATACCAGAGGTGCTAAGGGAGATTGAGAGGTTCTATGGACAGCTATATACCTCGGTCGCTAAACCTGTTAGATTAGGCAAAGACCCAAGAGCCAAGCTCACCCGACACTATACTGAAGACATCCCGGATATCAGCCTGTACGAGATTAGGACTGCCCTTAAACAACTCAAAAACAACAAAGCGCCGGGCGACGATGGAATTACAACAGAGCTTCTAAGAGCGGGTGGAACTCCGGTACTGAAGGTCCTCCAAAGGCTCTTCAATTCCGTCCTGCTCGAAGGGGTAACGCCGGAAGCATGGAACAGAAGTGTGGTGGTGCTGTTCTTTAAAAAAGGCGATAAAGCCTTGCTGAAGAACTATAGACCCATCTCGCTTCTAAGCCATGTCTACAAGTTGTTTTCAAGGGTAATCACAAATCGTCTTGCTCGCAGGTTTGATGACTTCCAGCCTCCCGAACAAGCCGGTTTCCGAAAAGGGTTTAATACCATAGACCATATCCACACGCTACGGCAGATTATACAAAAAACGGAAGAGTATAATCGGCCACTATGCCTAGCGTTCGTGGACTATGAGAAGGCCTTTGATTCGATCGAGACATGGGCAGTGTTGCGGTCTCTCCAGCGGTGCCATATTGACCATCGATATATCGAAGTGCTGAAGTGTTTATACAGCAATGCCACCATGTCGGTACGAGTACAGGAGCGGAGCACTGAGCCGATTTCCTTGCAGAGGGGAGTGAGACAAGGAGATATTATTTCTCCGAAGCTCTTCACCAATGCAGTGGAAGACGCCTTTAAGCTTCTCGAATGGAAAGGACTCGGCATCAATATCAATGGCGAATACATCACTCACCTTCGGTTCGCAGACGACATCGTGGTCATGGCAGAATCGCTGAAGGATCTAAGCACAATGCTCGATGGCCTCAATCGAGTCTCCCAACAGGTGGGCCTGAAGATGAACATGGACAAGACGAAGATCATGTCGAACGTCCATGTGCCGCCCACTCCTGTACTGGTTGGGAGCTCGATGCTTGAAGTTGTTGACGAGTATGTTTACCTGGGACAGACGGTCAAACTAGGTAAGTCCAACTTTGAGAAGGAGGTAACTCGGCGAATCCAACTCGGCTGGGCAGCGTTCGGGAAACTACGAAGCTTATTTGTGTCCAAGATACCCCAGTCCTTAAAGACGAAGGTGTTCAACCAGTGCGTGCTGCCGGTGATGACCTACGGTGCCGAGACGTGGTCTCTAACTATGTGCCTCATAAAAAAGCTCAGGATCGCACAGCGAGCGATGGAGAGAGCTATGCTTGGGATCTCTCTGCGTGATCGAATCAGAAATGAGGAGATCCGCAGACGTACAAAGATCACCGACATAGCTGAACGGTCCAGCAAGCTGAAGTGGCAATGGGCAGGGCACATAGCTCGAAAAACTGATGGCCGATGGAGTCGGAAAGTTCTAGAGTGGATACCACGTATCGGCAAGCGCAGCGTGGGAAGGCCACCCGCGAGGTGGACGGATGACCTGGCCAAGGTTGCGGGCGTCGGTTGGATGCAGGCTGCTTCCGACCGGTCGGAATGGAGGTTGTTGGGGGAGGCCTATGTCCAACAGTGGACTTCTCAGGGCTGTAAATGATGATGATGATGATAGTAGCGGTGGGCTCTATTATTTACACGTTGGAGTATTATAAGCACAAATATTTCCACATGATAACAAATTCATTTTTCAGAATTATATATTCATAAAATAACAAATTTAGCAAGGAGAGCGTATGAAATTGAAATGCTTTAATATCTAGGAGTAGTTAGTTAGGTACGTAGGTACCTATCTACAGGGTGGGTGGAGCAATTTCACGCTAGGCTGGGCATTTGAAAGTGCTAGTCTAGCCCAGAGTTTGTGTGATGGAAACTGTTTTTGATTTCATGTTTTTTTTTTAATAAATACTATTTGCTGTAAAGTGTCTTTTTGGAAATATTCTCTTTTATTGTAATATGATGTTTATGTGGGCGTATTATCATGGAATTTTAAAGTCTTTACGATAACGAGTAACTAAATAATTATTATGTGCTGATGCTGGTCCTTACTAGAATATGGCGAAAATTTTCTTGAAATCATGTGGAAAGAGTCGACTAAGGAACTCAGCGCCCGTAGCATGACTTAGGTGAGAGCGAGATGTCTCACATTTACGCGACAAATCCACAGAGCTAAGTAATAACTATTCGAGCAAGTGTTTCTACTTGATGTGTAAAAAGGGATTGCAAACCACTTCTATCAGCCCTAATTCATTCAGTCCTGGCTCGAGAACGAGTGTCTATTCTAACTCCCAAGTCTATTTTTTACATGCAAAGCACATACACTTAGTTTATCTATTATTTTATAGTTCTGTGAATTTGACGTTTAAAAGTGAGATACCTCGCTCTCAGTAAATTCATCATACCGGTGCAGAGGAGTTTTCTCGGGCGATGAGGTAGTTATATTGATCTTTTAAATGAGTAGAAACTGATTTTTGGTCATGCAGTAGGTACGGCCACACCAATTTGAGAAAACAGATGTATATAAGCGTGGCTGTTCTAGGCAGAACTGGCGGCGGACTATAATCTAAGAAGCAAAGGAAAAATTGTATGCAAAAGGAAAGCTCAAATACCAACGGTACAGAACCTTAAGTCAAAAGACAACGTATTAATAAAATCGATAGACCTTCGCCCAGATACCTACCGGTACTAAAACCCACGTAGTGAAGCTAAAAGCTATGTTTAATAAACCGTAGCACAATATCCAACTAGAGATATAGCGTGTATCGGATGGGGTGTGTTAAGCAAAAAGCTAAAAGGAACCTACCCACAAGATTTTAGACTTTGAATCACACGTTTATTTTTCCAGTATGTAGACTTTCTAAGCAACTCAGGTTACAATCTTGAAAAATAAACATGTGATTTCAAGTCTTAAATTTTGGGAATAGGTTTTCTATAGTGGGCTATATTCATGTCATTTCGCTTAACATACCCCTTCTGTTACACCCTGTATAGCTATGTAACCTTGTAAGGGGTACCTAGTGCTAGTAGCTTCAAAGTGAAAATCAAACGCTCCGGGTACGGCGAATGATTGTGTATCACGTCGCGGCTCACAGAAGCTTAATTTGGTAAAGGAAGTTACTGCGATAACTGTGAACTTAGGCTAGTTTGTGGATTATATTTTTTGTTAAGCGAAAATGTTACATACTTAAAACTGTTATAGTAACGTAAGCTTTGTAAAATATTCTAAATATGGCTTGCTGTGAGCGTATCGCTAAAATTCAATGAAGTATGCTGATAAATGGAAGAGATCTCTTGTGATAGACATAAGCTTGCCATTGTACATGCATCTCTTCTTTTATCCTGTAATTTTTTTTGTGTGTGCAATAAAGAATAAGAATAAATTTAAACATATGCGTTAATTTTACTTCACACTCACTTCTGCACTTAACACCTAAATGCGTAAATAAGGTTTGATTGATGAGGCTCCAGCGTTAAAAGCTTACAACACATATTTAGAATGATTCGAAAATACGACAATCTAGCTACTGATAAGGAATCAAAATATATCCTAGTCTTTAGAAATAGGTATGGGCTGTTAGCGCCAGAGTCTCGACCGGTGTAGGTAGACATAGTAGCAGGATGCACTACTAGTAGGTACTGAAAACTTCTTATAAAAGCGAAAGTAAGTTTGTTTATATTGTTTATTTGTTACTTTTTCACACTTTAGTTACTCAACCAATTTTGTTGAAATTTTGTATATTGTGTACTGAGATTCCGGAGAAAGACTACATTTGAAGTCCACGCGGACGATATTGCGGCCAAGAGCTAGTAAATAATAAAAACAACCTGTCCCAACTTCACACTTTCTGTATTTCCTTACTGTTGACAGAAGGAGTTTACCAACTCACAGGAAAGAGGGATCCACTTATTGATTTACCGAACGAAGTACCGCAAAGTGGTTTACAGCGGCCTTATTGGTTAGTCGTGGGAGAAACTTGCCAGAATATGCCAACAAAAACCTAAATTATGTAACGAAGAAAATTGTTGGCCAGAAGTTTGTCAGTTCCAAAGTTCTTGTGGTCTCTGGTGGTTGAACTTGGTTTCGTGCGTTAACGCCGAGGATATTCTACGAGTATAAGAAGATGGAACAAAAGTTGTGAAGTCGCGTGCTTAGCTAATTGAATTATACCTACTAAAATGGTGGCTTACTTTATCGGTAGACTAGCGGTCGCCGCGTGAGGGGGTATTGCACCCGTGCGAAGCCGGGGCGGGTCCCTAATTATGTAAACCTTTTTCTTGAATCACTCTATCTATTAAAAAAACCGCTTCAAAATCCGTTGCGTAGTTTTAAAGATTTAAGCATAAATAGGGACGGACAGACAGCGACAGCTGTAGTATCACTATGTAGTGATATGCAGTGATAGACCACAGTTAGGTCTATAGTTATTATACAATTATTATACAGCAAAGTATTCTAAAGAAGTCCAGACTTCTCAGACCAATTTAAGCTGGCAATATTTATTGTTAAAAATATCTCTCTTATATCAAGCTACAAGCCTTTTCGTCCATTTTCAATATTTCTAATCGAATATACTCACTGAAATATCTCTAATCTGAAAGTCATTCTAAGCATACAATTTGGTAGACAGTTTCAATAAAGGCACTTCTTGTGCCAGAAATGTCTACTTTTATTATTCATCTTTCATAGACAAGGAAAAATAGAGTAGCAAGTAAATATAGGCAGAGTAGAATTTCACCACCCCATATCTGCCCGTGGGTATCGTAAGAGGAGATCAAGGGTTTCCGGGAGCTGAGCAGCACCTCTCGTGTTGACAACATAGTCCAAAAATCACACTGCGATCACCAACCCGCCTGCCCAGCGTAGTGACTATGGGCAAAATTCGTCTTATGATAGTATCCTTGTGGCGTGCCCTGCTTTCGTCTGGCAGTGGACTGCAATAGGGTGGCGAGTGTAAGTATGATTTACAATTTAATGTGTTCGGATAGCACCGGGCAAAGGGTATCGACCCTTTTGATGATCCTCATATCTGACGATTCATGGTTGCGATCACAGGCAACTACCTATATATACATACATACATATAATCACGCCTCTATCCCTTAAGGGGTAGGCAGAGCACCAAGGGCCGATAGAACCACATGGTACCACTTCTGACCAATTTTGAGGGTATAGTTGAGATGTACAACTACCTATAATAATATTCTTTATTCTTTATTCTTTATTCTTTATTGCACATACACAAAAAGAAATATGGCATACAACATTAAAGAAGAGATGCATGTACAATGGCAAGCTTATCTCTACCAGAGATCTCTTCCAGCAAGCCAAGCAAGTAAAGAGAAATTGTTAACAACAGGGTAACATGTGCAATTAAACAAATTCTAAGAAACTACAGAACTACATTAAGAAAAAAAAGGAGAAAAAGCAAATGACAGCATATTCATATAATGGACAGGTAGTGATCCTTCAGCTTTTCCCTAAATGTACCAACAGTGTGACAATCTCTAACCGTGTGGGGTAATTCATTCCAGAGCTTAACCGCCCGAACCGAGAAAGAATACCCAAAAGCCCCAGAATTAAATCGGGGAGTTTGTAGCAGTGATGCCGTATTGGATCGGAGAGGCCGATCTCTTGAAAAGAGATATTTAAAGCGCTCACTGAGATATAATGGAGAAAAACGATAATTTAAAATTTTAAAAAGGAGTGTTAATAGATGAGTATTCCGGCGAAAACGAATCGGGAGCCATTTTAACTCTTTACGAAAGTGAGATACGTGATCAAATTTACGTAGTCCGTATATAAATCGGATACCTAAATTCTGTAGACGTTCGAGTTTATTTAGCAGCTCCTCATTGGCGTCGAGATAGCAAACATCGCATAATCAATAAGAGGGAGAATAAGGGTCTGGGCAAGACTTATTTTAGTTTTAAAAGGCAGAAAGTTCTGAAGACGCTTAAGCGAATGAAAGGATGAGTGCACCCTCCTACTTACTTCGCCAACCTGAGCTGTCCACGACATTGTGCTGTCAAGTATGACCCCTAATAATAATAATCCCGCAGGGCAGCTTGTGGCGAGCTGTTGGGAGGTAGCGTTCCCACGGACCTGAAGTGCTCCCGGGGGAAGACCCTGTTCCTCATCTCCGGCGCCGGAGTGAGATCTGACGAGGAACAGTTCCCCCACCTCTGCCTTGCCTTCGCCGGCCGGGCAGAGTGGAGTCGCGAGAGCTATGACAGCTCGAGGGCGGACGTGCCCGTCCGTAAGTGGCGAGTTGGCTTCGGTTTAAAGTCCAGGGGCACCCCTCCACCCTAGCCGCTCACCAAATGTTGCCCCCTTTGTCGCTCCGTGCGTGCGGCCGTTTCAGGGGGCCCATGAAATGAGTTGGCGAGTCACCGCCTGCCACCTAACAATTATGAGACTTGGTTGTAATGGCAGGCGTCCGTTAGTCTCCTTCAATAGCCCGATTTTCCAACCCCATCCAAAATTCAGCCCCATAGTGACCTTGTTTCCCATCGCATGACAGAGCTCTGCACTCCAATAGTCTTGCACATGGCGGAGACCATCGCCGGGTGTATCATATTGTGCGTTCGGCGATGGTATCCGTCATGTGTATCCAACACCATATTAAAGTTCTCTTAAAAGGGCCTCTACATCTTGGCTATGGCCCGATGCACGCCTCTCAAAGGACCGGGACTCTGTAGTCCCGAGAATTTCAAAAGAGATACAAATAATAATAATAAGATCTCCCGACCGTATTTTGACCTAGGCGACCAATCTACGGAGATTAGCCAGGTACACTGGAGATATTATAAGTGCACAAGTGTGTGTACAAACGCAGATTCACTCTCGATGCACCCTCACTCTCATAGTCATAGTCCGATGGGACGGAAAGCCGACACGACCTATACAGTATACGGTAGCGATGAGAAACCATATCTAATCTTAGTCAATAATCCTGAGGATGTCAAGGGTTATTTATTGACCGTAACATAGGTACATACATAATATACATCCTGGGTACCCAGAATTGCAAGATCATAAAGGAGTTGCCACATCCGGGGCATAGCGGGGACAGATTTAAATGATCAGTGACAAGTTGTATTAACATCATAATAAGTGGTTTTGGAGTTGCAGCTATGTAATGTACAAAAGATATGGTCAGGTCGGTAAGGGTTTTTTTCCACGTTATCCATAATCCCAAACTACATCTTTATTCTACAATTATACATCTCAACGTCAGATATCGTGTTCGTCTTCAAATATCGAATTATTAGATGTTTTCCTTTGACTTTGTCTTCTGGCTCATGAATAAGGGATAAGGGATTGGAATGAGACACAAAATTGTATCTATTGAAGATGACAATCAAGTTGTTTTACGGGTATTCGACAGTGTGCCTTTGTTATAACGATGGCATAATAAATTAAGTAATAAAGCCTCCTTCTATTGTTATTTACTACGTACAAATACGAAGTAATCGAACGAAAGCAAAGCGATGTGTAGGCCGCTCAAGAGATAGTCAGGGTAGCATGTATCTAATGGATGTACGCCGCTTCTAATTGCGATGCGAGGTTTGATCATCAGCTGAATCGTCTTCCGTAGATCATAAAGGAGATGCTGCAGCGTCATACTCATATTTAAAAGATCAGTTGACAAGTTTACTAGCTCATTGCCTGAGAGAACACCCCAGGTTCCTTATTCTTACGATGTACGAGAGAACAAGTACCTAGCTGATGGAAATACCTAGCTAGTGAAGCTCCGCGTCAGCACAGGACTATAGAATAATATTTTTGTATACAAACTCTTCCCGAATTTTCTTGAAATTCGATTTCACGTCTACAATTTCCACTGAATATAAATAGGCCCACCTCGACAGGCCCACCTTTTTGTTAAGGAAAAGTGGTCAATACGTCACACTCAATAGACGCCAGATGGGTTGACAGTGATAGAAACGCGGCGTTTTTGTATCTCTTTCGGAATTGATGTGAAAGGGATTCGAGGTAATTTAATAGGGCACGAAGATTTCATTTCGTTACTTACTTAGCAATGAATGAGGCAGATTTGAGTGTTTTGTAAGATACAAGTAAAAAATTCTTTATTGCACATAATGTTTCAAGGCAAACATAATTCAACGTTGTATTCTACCTATATATGACATGGTATTAGAGGTCGTATAGGTTACGACTTCACTACCTTAATGTTGACTTACCACACAATGGGCTATGGCTTTATTCCGGAAAACGGGTAGCCGGAACTGCAGGATCATTTAGAAGATCTCCCAGCCACGATTAGGGTAGCGGGGCCAGGTGAAAATGATCGTGTTAAGTTGCTAGCGTATCGCCTGAGAGTATGACCGAGTACCTTAGTCCACTCTTACTTACAACATGCACGGAAGGAGATGTAGCTGATGTATTCCTAGTGAAGCCTCGCATCCGCACAGAAAGAAATTTATTATTACAAATTTATTGTTATTATAACTTATTTTCGAAAGACATAATAATAATTAACGGCGTTTACGAAAATTGCTTCCATGAATTGCCACAAAATTTGACTTTCAGGAGAGTTTCTCTGGTTTCAGGTCAAACTTTATTGCCCTTAATAAAGTTAAAAGTGCCAAACTTTTTAATTGTTTTGTTCGGAAAATTCTAAAATTTTTGGGGCCTTTATTATCTACATCCTTCCTTTATAAACTTAACCTTTTCAAAATTATATCAGCCCTTTGGATTGTCAGTAACTTCGTCTCAGTAACAAGTCTGCTAGTGCTTTTGTAAATCTGACACTGTTTCATTTATTGTTTTTAGTTTCATTCAAATCCGTGGGATTTCATTAATGGAACATGCTTCGAGTTTGTCATTTTAATGATCGATTTTGTTCATCGCTCTTTCTGCACAGATCTCGAAGGACATACATAACCTTTGACTTCTCATCATAATTATTCATCAGCATCAACATGTTATAAATTTTGCATCATCAGCCAACTTTTGCATGCATCCTCGAATCTTTTGAACTCATGATTTTAATTTCAATTTTATGCTACAGATGCAGGCCATATACCTAATAATATAAAGTACATAAGTATTCTTATTATTTATTGTACGCAAGATAGGTATGTACTTACTACGGAAGATACAGATAATTTTACAAAAGAAATGCATACAAAGGCGCGCTTATCTCTGCTAGAGATCTCTTCCATACTAAAAATCATATACCCAAGGAGGGTCAGTGGAGGGTGTAGGGCCCGGTGGTGGGCGCACCCATAGTGAATATACCCAAGGAATAAATACACTGCAGGTAGATTATAATAACATGTATCTATATTTCTATTAGGTCATAAAAATGTTGAATAGGTAAGTGTGCGATGTAGGGAGGATATTATAAAGTGTCGATCTATAGATAATCTATTGACAATGGAGGGGAAGGTATGGTAGGCGAAAAAGGTAGGGTAAGACTTTAGTAACAAACGCAGCGATATTATTAATTTTGATACTATATGTTTGGGCCCTACGGAACTTATTGTGGGCACAAATGACTAAATTGATTTTAATGGTTCACAAGACTTAAGGCCGATTTTTCCAATGGCCTTGGTCAATCTTGATCAAGTTTTAGGGAAAGAAATCATCAAATTGTCATATGTTCAGATAGGTTATCAGACTATTAGAAAAAAAATCGGCGTTTATAATTTATTTATTCAATAAGGTTTGCCAGCAGTTATTACAATATTCTTACGAAAATAACTAAATGCATAACTAATTAGAGGCAAATACAACATGCAACAAGACAGTAGGTAAGTACAATATAAATTATAGTAGTACAATATAATAGCAAAACAAAAATACACCGAAGCTTACCACAATTGTAAATTTTATCTATTTTTTTTATTATTATTATTTGGAAATAAGATTATGAAGTAGACAGACAGACACACTGAACATAGGAGGCATTTCAATTAAGTCTCATGACTAATAAAGTATCTCAATAATAAAGCAGGTAATGGCTCACGAGATTACCGCCATGTGGGATGTGGACTCTACAATTATAGTCCCGATAGTTGTTACAGTCAACGGTTTAATAGCGAAGAGCCTCGACCAACACCTCAAGAGAGGTAGGAAGCTGGATCGGGAGTCAGATACAGAAGGCTGTACTCCTCGACACGGCACGCATCGTGAGGAGGTTCCTCTCTCTGGGACCCTGACCGCCGGTAGCATGGAACTTACTCCCGCTGCAGGCGTAGCGCTGTTTTTGTTATATTCATATTTAAAAATGATAAAGTATTTGAATATCACGTTTTCTATGTATCTATTTATAGCTTAGGTACTTACTGCTTTTGCTTAACAGAATTCTTGAGGATTACTCTCTAGTGATAAGATGAGAGTTTGTAGTTAGAAACACTTAACTTCGATTGTTTTTGATTACCTTAGATTTTAGGTCAGTTTACTAACACCAAGACACGACGTTTAATGGGAACTCCAAAATTCACGCAGACATAGTTAAATCTCATAGGATTCTAATTTTTTTAAATGTTATTGTAATATATCGGGTACGTTCATGTTATTTCAAGCTTTGGAAAAATTCTAAAAAACAGTTTTGCCATGAATAAGGATCGATTGAGTTTCAAATTTTCGAGAGATTTTCAACAATAAAACCTCTACCCAAGCTCAGCGACCGGTAAAACAAGAGGCTATTGTCGACTCTACGGAAACCTATATCTATACCACTTTAAACTACACCCTCTACAACCTTAATCAACCCTTATACTCACGCAATAAGGCTTAAACTTACTTAAAAGTTGTACTTTCAATGAGCGCTCTTTACAATGTTACACGCGAATACAGCTAAGTGAAATCATAGCTTAAGCTTCAAGGTTTACAGTAGATTGTGACAGTAAATGTTAAGTTGGTAGAAATTTAGACACGATGGTTAAGCACTCAACGTACCTTTATCTAAGATTAAAAAGGAGGATATTAAGGAGGGAGTTTATTGACTTATGAAGCATCATCGAAAGCATCTTGGTTCGCTATTGAGAAGATGTCTGGGCGGAAACTTGAAGAAGAAAAGGGATTATTCGATAGACTTATTTTTAACTCGCAACTGGTTGGCAACCGGTTGCTGAACGTCAAAAGACGAATAATCGTATCGTAATCTATCATCGGTAGGACGCGACGTCCTGAGTTTTTAAACACATAAATACATTTTTATTTATTTATATATGTATTTATAGTCACACGGACTTGACGCCATTACAGCAATATCAAGGTGCCGCCGTCAAGTTTAGGGGAAATGAAGGAAAAAGAAAACAAAACGAATAAATTGTGAAATAGTAAAAATAGATTTCACTGTGATAATACGTAACATATAATAAATACTAAATAACTAATAAATATAACTTTTTACTACGAACTAAAATTTATTTGCAATAGAAACTATACCTCCGAAAAAAAAATTCGAACTACAAAATAAAATAAAATTTACAAATAGTTAAAATAGTAAATTGTGAAAGAAAACAATGATAAAAGAGTAAATTAATATTTAATTGAGCTTATCCGTACATTATCGGTCATCTCGCAAAATATAGGTAGGTAGAGGTAGGCAGAGATAGGTACGAGTAGGTACCTACAAATGGTTGTGTTTCCGAAATGGGGCAGCCAGAACTTGCAGGATCATAAAGGAGACCCTGAGCCACGTTTAGCATAGCTGGCATAGCGGAGGGACATGTAAACCATCCGTGACAAGTTCCTAGGTTATGACCAGTGGTCGGAGTAGGTATATTGAATTAAGGTCATTGACATCAAACGTATATGTTCAATATGGATACGCCTCCGAGTTTCCGGATTATTATGATAAAAAATAAAATAAAAATACCGAAACTTCGAAATTATTACATGAAACTAGTTAAAAATGTATCAATACTCTCAACGCTATGCTGCTAGTTTTTGGAAACTCCGGTACATTCCGGAAAAAATGCATGTCCATGTTATGATATCATGACGCAAGTATGTAAAATCAATATACCTACTCCGACCACTGGTTATGACCTAAGAGAATGAGAATAAAAATATGCAAATACAATAAATATAATCCTTAAAAAGTTTAGTCCGGAGTGTGCAATTACACACTCGCTTTAGTCCTACGTAGGAGGCCTATCACCGATTTTCGGACACAAATACAACAGTCAAGCAAGTAGGGAATGAATCCAACGGGAAATTTCAAGCAATTGCAAATAGGTCAAAAAGGAAAAAAAATCTGCATAATTTAAAATTCTCCTTTTAAAGTGGATACTTCATTCGGAGCCAATAGTTTTCGTAACTGCAGTGTACTAGAGAGAACTAGTTCGAACTGGTTACCGCCGGTTCAAGAACCTTTGAGCAGCGCCTATAGTTCGATTCGAACTTAGTTACAGTTCGCGAAAGGCAAAGTTTATTGTGTTTAGGGTTCCTTCGATGAATGGTTAGTTTATTTAAATTAAGTACTTATGTGATTTGTATAGTCTTATGACTGTGACAGAGGGATCTGCAAAATTTTTAGATTATTTTTATAACGAAAATAGAACTAAAAATACTGTGATAATACCCCATGCGTATAAGTATATTAAGAGGTTATACTTATAGAGGGAAAAACAGATTATATCCTGCACATTACCACATATGTAATAATACTATAGAAGTCTGTAATGCATTAGAGTAATAAGTAAATAACTGTTTTTCTCATATAAAGATCCTTAAATGTCACGTGTATAATATAAAGTTAATAATAAAATATTATATTTACATTAGTTACTAACTTTTTATAAGTACATCGATCATTTCATCAGTCTCAGCTAAAAATATCTAAGCATAAATATCTTCCACGTCCCAAGATTACAGGAGAACAATCGATCATACAATAAAAGGAATCTTTAGCCAGAATAAATTTTATGTTCAAGATCATTATTATGAGACTAACAGCCAATTTCAATAACCGATTTCGAAAGATTTTTTGCATATTTCAAATTAAATTCATTGTTTTCATTAAAAAAAAATCTAATTTAGAATAAAAACAATCCAAGATTGGCCGTAAGTGTCCACGATTCCAATTACCAAACGATGACCTTAGCATAAGATTTACCTTCTTTTAAATAATTCTTACGGAACCCAATCGTGGATGTGGCCAACACGATCTTAGCCAGCTTGTTATACTTTTCTGAGAATATTGTAAAAAACAAGCTAAAACAAGTTCATTTTATTTGCGAAAAATAGTTAAAAGTTCTGATTTATAAGTTAAAATACCGGTTTAAATTGAATTGAAGTAACATTTTCAATGGTATTTGCTTTTAGTATTTGTATTTATTTAGTTTTATGGTAAAAAATACGTAAGTTAATGATTGTCATATAGTTTCAACCATGATAGTTTGCAAAAACAAAGGTGACTCTTAGTCACGCTTATGCTGGCACATACTTACGTTCTCAGATCTCCATTTAGTACGTTCCAAACATACCTCTTTCGCCTCATCCACATTCACACATGCTTACGTTATCATGTTTAATTGGCATCATAAATAGCTTACACACGAATCAGTGCTATTAAATTTTGAATTTCAAAACAATATTCATATTTCAAGGTAACAAAATGTGGGTATTGTGTTCTTTTATAAATACTTTAATTTCAAACAAAAGACCCCTTACAAATTCGTAAGTAGAAATACGAATTTATTGTTCTTGCTTACGGACTTATTGTTCTAAGGGACTGTTTATTTGCTTTCTGCTTTGAACATACAACAACAATATCTGGACACTTTATAAACGTTTTCTTGCATAGAAATACAGTCGAAACTCGCTAGATTTGAGTGTAGTAAATGAATGGAATGGACTAAAGCAGTTTGCGTATATTTTGGTACTAAATATTTAAGAATAGGTTCTTTATTTGAGAGTAAACATTACTTTAACGAAGTTCTATAGTATTTTAAAGTATTAAATAATCAATTTGAATTTCCGATTAACTATACCTAGGTAAATTCAATGGTTACAGTGTTAAATCTCATGGATTTTTCTGGCTTGACGATCCTAATTGTCACTAATAAAACAAAGTTGCTTCCCTCTGTCTGTCTGTTCCTAGTATGCTTAGTTCTTTAAAATTACGCAACTGATTTTAATAAATAGAGTAATTTAAGAGGAAGGTTTATTTGTATGACTAGGGACCCGCCCCGGCTTCGCACGGCACGGCAACTCACGCGGATATTTTATAACTATAATGCTTGTTATTTCCCAGTATTTATAGCATCTTTCCTGCAAATACATTCAATATAATTCTAACAAGAGCGTATTGCACAGTTATTTATTCAGCCTCATACATATTTTGCATTTCGTGCACTTTTATAAAGAACATTGTGTTAGGTCTAAGTATTTTAAAAGGCAATTCCTTTGTTAGACATTGTTAAGCTTTGAAGACTGTCTTTTTGTGTTTGTACGGCCGTTATATGACGGTGCCGCTATGTTAGAAAACCATTGCTTTGCCTCCTCCTTCGTAATGACGTACAGGCAATTTCTATAACTGATCTTAAGAGATTTTTTGCATATCTCAGATTTAATCTTCAATTGTTTTCATACAAAATTTCGAATTAGGAATAAATAAATCCGAGATTCTCTTTGATCTCTCATATTGAAATTGGCCGAGAGGAATAAGATAATTCCTCTATGGTAGTAACTAGATACTTACGCAATCTCGACTACATACGAAAATTCCAGTATCGACCCCAGAAAATACATTTTAGCGCGACCGGCAAAATAATAATGCAAAGCTTTCAAATATTTAGAGCATTCGAGATAAAATTGTGAAAGCTAATCTCGAACTTCCACGGTTTATATCTGATTTATGACCGTTGAAAATGGAATCGGCGAAAAATTCATGATAGCAACTTTTTTGCTTAGCACCCGTTTTATAAAGATCGTGAAATTATATTCCTTATTAAAATTTGGATTTGGAAAATAATACGAATGGAAAAGTGAGGTCTATGGGGTAAGCGCGAATCATTTTATGCTTAGTAAGGCTATATCGTTAAGCGGTGTGATGTAAACAGAGTAGAACACTACTACCTTTGGGTATAGTGAGAGAAGATTGGATTTCCAAAAACCGCCGCGTCTCCCGTGTTAAGCATAATCAGAAAATCACACTGCGGTCACGAAACGGCCTGCCTAGTATGGTAATTATTGGCAAAAACCCCCCTATGGCAGTAGCCTTGTAGCGTGCTCTGGGGTGGGCCTACGTCCAGCAGTGGATGTTCCTGGTGGTTTTTGATCCATTTCATCGGTTTTATTCTTCCCGTGAGTCTATTCTTAATTTTTATCTCTTTAAAATATAAGTACATACACACTTTCTTTTAAAATATTGTCCTATTATAAAGTATTAATAAGAAAATGAAATAAGAAAAAAAATTTCACCCGAGTGAGATTTGAACTCACGACCTCTCGCATACTGTGTATCGCTCTACCTATTGCCCTATTACTTGAAGTATCTCTTTACAATTATTATTCGTTGTCTACCAAGTAGGAACTTCCTGTGTAGTAGAATATATCAGCTGTATCTTCTTCCGTGTATGTCGTAGGAGTCAACTAAGGAACTCAAGCATTCTCTAAGGTCTGTCACAGACTATTTACATCTATTCCCGTTATAGATATAGGATAATGATCCAGCAGTCCTGGCTACTCCGTTTTGTAAAACAGCCATGTCTTTATATATGTATTTCCTGTCTGTTAAGAGCATTATCATCCAGAGGTAACACTTAAGAACGTACCTCGCCTTAAAAAGCTCATACATTAAGCGACTCGGGTCCCCGCACTCCAATTTACGTAATAGAATCAATTTGTGAAACAATGTACAACACGAAGATATTACAGGGAGTGTACAGGGAGTACTATCCTGTGGGGGAGTGAAAACAAGGTAAACACCAATTCGTATTTTATCTTAGATTTATTGGTTCATGCTTGTTTCTAGTGCTCCGTAGGATGATTGAAAAAACATTGGCTGGTATATCGCGGCTATCTAATGAATAAATATATATACACACACGGCTGTATTTGAAATGGGGGCAAGATCATTAAAGAGATATTTAGCATATTGAGGACAGTAATTAATCTGTTCAATTAAGTTGCCAGCTTATCGCCTAAGAGAATGTTCGGCTTCCTTAAATAAATTATTTGGCAAGGATTTGGCGTTTTTTTTGCGCCCAGCTGCTTGCTTAACGACCACTTTCCTTTATTTGTTGTTTGAAAGCAAATAATAGGTTTGATAAAATGAAAACAGTAAATAAGCTTCGCTTTTATAAGTTAACAGTATAATTGTATAAATTTAATCAATATCCAAGGGTTCAGCTCCCTCCAGGGACAATAATGTAATCTAATCGAACAAAAAGGGGTTTCCAGGGAAATCTGAGGCGCTTTATATTTCCAGTTTTGAAATTAAATTCTGCTTATGTGTCCGAGATGAAGGATGGGAAATCTAAGATGGTTGACTGAAAAATAATCTTAATTGGAACTTATTAAGGGCCTTACTGAAAAAAAAAACATTAAATAAGGTAAACAATATTACATCCCTTTCGGCGTAGGCAGAGCACCAAGGGCCAATAGAACCACATGGTGCCACTTCGAACCAATTTTGAGGGTATAGTTGAGATGTACAAGTTCAGTTAGTAGTGACAGGTGGTCAGCCATCATCGCCTTTAAAACACCAAAAACTTCTTGTCCCTCTACTGACTTGTACAGTATGCCCGGGAAGAGAAGCTGCTGTAGTATTATACGCTTTTTTTCACTCCCAGAGCAGCATAGAAGAAACAATGTTAAATTGGGACATATATTCCATTCATTCTGCTGTCATTATGTCAGGTTTTATATATACACACGGTTGTGTTTCAAAAAAAAATGGGGTAGAAATAACTGCAAGATCTCGAAGAAGATTATAGTGAGATCCCATGTTAAAGATCCCAGCTTATCTCTTGAAAGAGCGTCATTAAATTCCTCAGTCGGTCCACTTTTACGACATGCACGGTATGAGATGCAGCTGATGTATTTTAGTGGGAATCTTACGATAACGAATGTCAATGGGCAACAAAGTTACATTGTGTTAGAACTCTGGATCATGAATATAAACTTTTATCAGTAGGTTACATCCTCCATGTTAATACCTAATACAATTTCTGTAATTTCGGGTTCATATTGTTTTTGTAGCTGGCAACATCAAAACAGCTGGGAGAATGAACATGAATAAAAGATGAATACCTTGGAAATGTATGTTATTAGCCTTTCAGGACCTGAAAGTAGGTAGTTTTAATATACTTTTAGGTAGAAATATAAGTTGTTTCGATGAGGTAACACTGTTACTTGTTACCTGTCTTGTACTGATGCTTCACTAGTGGCCGTCACACTGGGGCTTCACTAGAATATGTCAGCTGCATCTCCTTCCGTTTACGTCGTAAGAGTCGACTATGGAATCGAGTCTAAGCGCTTGTTCAAACTATTAATACATACATACATATAATCACACCTTTATCCGTTACGGGGTAGGCAGAGCACCATGGGCCGATAGAACCACATGGTGCCACTTCTGACCAATTTTGAGGGTATAGTTTAGATGTACAAGTCCGGTATTACAACTATTAATATCATATAATAATATATATTAGGGATGTGTTCAGTTACATAAATGCCAAGTTTCATCAAAATCCGTTTGACAGTTTTTGTGTGATGTTTTTCTTTTGGATACACGATGCCTTCTTTTGCGTTAATAGCTAATTAAGTAAAAAAAGGTCCTCAGTGAAAGTTTGACTATATTAAAAAGAGTCTCCCTTTTCCGGGACATTTTCCCGACAAAAAAAAAACGTCACTCAATTTCGTTAAAATTTCGCTAAGTGAAAAAGTTTGTAACAAATAGATTTTTGTCAACAGTTTTCTGTGAATTTCCTTTGCTTTATTTTGTAATGTCTTGAGAGGAAAATATATTGTACCAGCTGATTCTAGTAACTCCTTCTATGAATGCTACCTTTACCTTACATTGTGTTTGAACAAGTGTTCGACAAAGCGATGCAAGTAACTCACAACTTAAACCTAAGCTTATACGAGCACGAGTATAACGTTATCTAAAATATTCGTTACCCCTAGATGTTGTATCAATCTCTTGGGGCAATGACCGTGACGTATGTATTGTGCCTATGAATATGAATAACGTGAGACAATTTCAACACAAATATTGAATTACAGATTACAGGTGATTAAATTTAAAACTCGAAAAGATTACTTTAAAATTTCAAATACGAGATTGAATACTTACCTTTAAGTACCTACTACTTACAGACTTAGTTTCAGTTTGTTATATTCGCGGCATGGAAAATAATAGAATTGCACGGACGAGACTCTAGCTGCAGCGACTGAAGTACCTAGTTTGTGGTGTAAGTACAACAAGAACTTAAGTTTTAAGTAAAGTAAGAAACACTAGTCTCATATTTTGATAGGAGATATTATCACCATTACATAGGGACATACATAACAAGTGCATGTGTTCCCATAAGGGATAGTCATAACTGCAGAATCATGAAAGAGATTCTTAAGATACATTTATTTAGGGTATGCCATGATGGGCTGTAAACGATCAGTGACGAGTTGCTAGCTCATTGCATGAGGGTATGTCCATGAGTTTTTTTGTCGACTTATACGACATACATGGAAGGAGATGCAGCTGACGTATTCTAGTAAAGACCCGCATTAGCACATGACAATATTCCAGATATAATATAGGTAAGGTAGGTAATGACAATGTTTCGAAACCTATAGAAAATGCTAGAATTTTTTTAAATTTAACTCGTTATTCAATATGTCTGCGACATACCTATATCGATTTTACCTACATCCTCGTTAGTTGATTTGTCTGAGTACCTATTAAGAGTTGGCCGAGCTCCAGCTAAATTTGAACACGTTTACTTATTCAGATTAGTTACATATACTATGTTTGTGATGAATATTGAACTATATTTTGCGAGTAGCACTTCCAGGTTTAGCCGTGAATATGTGAAAAGTTGGAAATGAAAATTATGAGCGAAGTGAAGAAAACATCGTCGTGTTAGTTCAAGGTTTATATGTACATACCTCTTACTTATTATATATCTTATTTTCATACATATACGGCTGTGTTGGAGTAGACAGAACTGCTGGATCACGAAGGATATCCAACACGGTATGTGGGTATACAGCTGCTTAGTTTCCATGACATAAGACCTTTATGTATCTTATTTCTTTATGTAAGATAAATGGAACAAGAGTACATATTGTGCTGACCCGAAATGGGAAAGGTTTTGTTTTCTTTCCAAGAAAAAAGATCTTACTGTGAAACTAGGTACAAAAAGTATTAAATCCTTCAATTCCAATACTCCGTGGTTATGAATAAAACGCTTAGGCGTATGCCTTGGAAATGTTAAAAACTATTCAGTAAGGAGACTCTGATTTATATAGCATTACAGCAGACAGTCCAGATGATGTAATAAATAAATTGGTTCTTATGTAAGAGAGCATTTTTGTTTATTACGTTAGTGTACAATTTATTGTTATGTTTTTCACAAGATAAGGCAGCAGCGTCTCCCGTGTTGACAACATAGTCTGAAAATCACACTGCGGCCGCCTGCCTGGAGCAAAAAGGCACGGGCATAACCCTCCATATGGCAATAGACTACGTCCAGCAGTGGACTGAAGTAGGCTGATTTATGTGATGTGTAAGTGTATGCGATCAAATTTTATAAGATTTTAATTTGTACTCGATTTCCCTTTGAATCGAGTTTATTGGAATGTCAAAATACCATTTCGAGGATCATACCATTATATTTAAATTTCGCACGCCAATATATGTATACCTACCACGGTGCTATGAACATATTTTATGCAAGAGCCTAGTCTCTTAAGATATGTTAAACGTACACATACAAGATTATTATATAGTTAATGTCCGTACATAATCTCTGGAGGAAATGACAGTAGCAGGTGCGCTCCTGCTAATAGCTTTTAGACAGCAAGCTATAGGATAGGGTAGGGATGTGCGGTATGTCGATAGGATGAAGAAAATGTTGGTAAATAGTTTTAGTCATAGAATTTTATAATGAAATCGGTTGTTTCGGTAGAATAATAATCTACAGAACCCATGATCATGAACAATAGTTACATTAAACCTCTAAAGATTTATAACATTTTACGATTTGGCAATAATGCGCGCCTTAGAAGATCGGACAATGAGGAATGCTCGTTTTTGCTTCACTATCCGGCATACACTTTTCATCGATGACTTCTTCTGGGAAATCGTTATTCTATGGTTGTCGGGTTTAATCTTAAGGGACCAAAGTCAATCTATCAACCTAGCCTGCCTGTGGTTCACCCAGCCATAATACATATTAATAATGACTCGGTTCCATTTACCATCAAATTCGGTATCCTTAGATTACTATTGTGTGCCGGAAAAGCGATGGTAGGCTTATGTGTGATACTTGAAGGCTAGCCGTTGTTAAGTTGGTGTTTATTCCGCCACCTAGATTTTGTAGCGCCTCTAGCATGTTTGCTGATGAAAGGATAGACGATTTTTTGGCTATAATGTGTAAAAAATCAGCTTCATTGCTACGCCGCATTAGGGGCAGCGCTAACAGAATCCTAAAAATGATAAGCCTGAGATCGCCGTGGTAGGCAGGTACTTAGACTTGCATGCCACTGTACGAGTCTTAAAATGAATAAAACAAGCGATAATTAAAAAATAGATCTATGTTTAATGTATATTTTAGCTAACATAGTTTTATAAGGACATTTGTTATTACTAGCACTATATGGACTACCGTTTGAAATTAATTATTATTATTATATATTATTACTAGAATACATCAGCTGCATCTCCTTCCGTGCATGTCGTAAGAGTCGACTAAGGAGCTCAGGGGCATTCTCTCAGGCGATACGCTAGCAACTTGTAACTGATCATCTGTCCCCGCTATGCTAAACGTGGTTGTGGGATCATATTAATTTAATTTTTAAAAAATATATAAATATATACAGGATGATTTTTGGTCGTCAACGTTCCCGAAAACTACGGAATCTCCTCATCATCACGATTCATCACATGGGAAGTGTGTGGTTTCCAAAATATTAGGGTCCAAAGTTGAGTAAATAGACTGCGTTTTTCTGCATAAATGCACATAGACGCACGTAGCAAGATTTTTTCACGAGAAATAATTAATATCTGTCTATAAATAAACTAGCATAAACACTAGACACTATAAATTTCGCCAGATCAAGTAATTAAAATTTAAAAAAATAAAAAATTTCCCAGCATTTTTTTGGCATAAACTTACTTTATTTTATGTATAGAGTACGCACCCTTCGTTAAAGGTGGCCACAAAAAAACATCCTGTATAAAAATTAAAAGTTTATTGATCCTGCAGTTCGGGCTAACCTATTTTGGGAACACTGCCGTGTGTCTGTATAATAAATAAATAAAATAAAAATCTTTTATTTCGGACAACTACAGATCCATAATTTATTTTTAGGCATATAAGTTAATTTTATCTAATGTAATAATAATTTAAAATTTTTAAAAAGTTTATTTCATTTTCTAGTGCCTGTATACACATTGATATGTACATTAAGGGGATCACTGTGGCCTGTAACACAGTTATAACTAACTAGCATATGCCACAGGGCCTCTATTTTTCTAGTGTCTATAATTTGGTACCAATAAACAATTATTATTATTATTATTATTATTATTATATGGTGTTGATATAACTTAAATATATATTAGTATTACATGTTGGTTGCCTGTATTGAGAGCGATCACAGAACTGTCTTCGTTTCCATGATCACTCTCCGCACCAGTCATTTCCAAAGCGGCGACGTATACCTATTAGTTAAGGTCTTCAGGTATATGTACGTATATGTAGGTATATTAAATAAACCGTTCCACATAATATTGAGGTATTCATTATTGGACATAATCCGATCATAGCTATTCGAATTGACTGAGGCTAGATACTAAATGCAAATCCATTGCAAATTTACGAATAATTAACGTTTTACGGCTTTTGTCGATGATTTCAGGTGAATAATTTAATATTCAGCACAAAGCGAGTGGAGTAAAATTTTCGTATTAGGCTTTCGATTAAATAATTGCTGCGAATAATATGCAGGATGTAACGTTAGTGGTAAATACCATGAAAATAACCCATTGAAGAAAAGCTATAAAAATAATATAATGAACCTATTAGCAAAATTTTTGACTCGAAATCGGTTATTATTTATTTTCAAAAATTCTAATGAAATTTCATAACTGCTGACTTTCATCAAAATCGATTTAGCATCAATTGTTATTTTTCAGATAGGGCTATCTGACCATTGGAAAAATAAGTAATTTTGGCGTAAACAAACATCTTCATATTCACACAAAATTTCACATTTTTATTTTAAAAAAAATGATGAGGTTTCTTGAATAGGAAAACGGCAAAAAAGCTGAGTTTATGCAAGCATAGCCGCGATAACAAGTCTTGTATAAAATAATTTTTATTTGGTGTTTTATCAAATTTTTCATGAGTTTTGTTTTGTGAACCGAATGAACCAGAATCCGGTGGGTTAACATTTTAATTTAAAATAATGTACACTACATTATTTGGAAATAAAAAAAAATACTTTTCTTACATATTCTTCTATGCTGCTCTGGGAGTGAAAAAAAAAAGTATAATACTACAGCTGCTTCTCTTCCCGGGCATACTGTACAAGTCAGTAGAGGGACAAGAGGGTCTTGGTGTTTTGTAGGCGATGGGCTGACCCCCTGTCACTACTAACCGAACTTGTACATGTTAACTCTCAAAATTGGTCAGAAGTGGTACCATGTGGTTCTATCGGCCCTTGGTTAGCACCTACTACCACGTAAGGGATAAAGGCGTGATTATATGTATATACGAGTATGTATGTATGTATGTAAAAAAACATACAATTGTTGGGTCAATTATTTACGCGCAAATAAATATATTCACGGCTGGGTTGTAACCAGAATTACGGGATCAGGAAGGAGATGAATTGCTTAGTTCACTATGACAAATAGCTTACGGCTTGCTAGGTCACCGCCTCTACACCCCTGAATTCCTTAGTTCACTATGACAAGTAGCTTACGACTTGCTAGGTCATCGCCTGTACACCCCTGAATTGCTTACTTAACTCTTAAGGCATGCACGGAAGGAGATACAGCTGATGTGTTCTAGTAAAGCCCTGCATCAGCACAGAACTTACTTTATGTCATTAATTTGTATTTTTTCGGTATTAGTATTAGATTTAGTACAATTATTTATATTTGTACACAATAAAATTTTCACATATAAAGTTGATAGAAAGAAAATGTTCGAAAGACTCTCTTAAAAAGGCGTATACCTTTCAGATCAATCGGTTGATATGAAGAGGGTAAAATTTCAATTACTTTAATTTGACTCAAGAAAGAAGGAAAAAAAAACAAACGGGGTAAACTTAAATCGTTTAAAATATAAAAGTCTAGTGTATTTTATCGATATAAACACATCCCTTTTCTGATACCGAGGTGACATACAGTAATGGCTGACTTGCAACGCCATCTGCTGCCAACATATGGAATTAGCCAACACGTGGTCTTCTTTCCACTAAAATTTGTGATATCGTTCAGTGTTAGTCTAATTAAATTTGGACGAATTTCAACCTTACGGCCGTGACTTAGGACGTCGCATGTTTGCGTTGTGGTTCGTTTTAGAAGTTGGGTAAAATTTATTAAATAAGTTTCGATGTTATAATATAGTCATCATTGAAACGCTCTCTTTTTAATTGAAATTTCTCATTAATAATTTTATGATGATTTCTAAGGCTGGAATATAAAATGGGTAACTTCTAGCTGTTGCCCACGACTTCGTTCGCGTGGACTACATAATGCCCTTCTGATGTTATTTCCGTCCTCCAAAATTTATGTATGAAAAATTTTAAGAAGATGCTTCTGTTTTCGTCACTCTTGTTTGGTTTGCTGGAATTTTTCTTGAAGAGATAAGTACATCATTATATATATAAGTACATCATTATACATTTCTCCTGTGTACTGTGATTATGTATAATACTTTTTTATTTGTGTACAATCTATACATAATAAAAATATAACGGATCGCTGTCTGTACATGGATGAAAAAATATTATAGGAGACCTTAATTAAAAAGACGCAATAGTACCCAAAATAATAATTTTTGAAATTTTTGTCTGTTTGTCGGTTTATCTGTGCGTTTGTGCACGCTAATCTCAGAAACGGCTGAACCGATTTCAATACAGTTTTCAGTAATATATTGTGACAGGACTTAACATATAGGCCGCTTTTTATCCCGGGAAAATGTTTTTATCCCGGATAATTTCGACATTTTGTTTTTTCTGTAGTCCACGCGGACGGAGTCGCGGGCGTCCACTAGGAAAGGATAAGAATAAGATTAGTTGAGTAAACACAGCGTGACGAAGTGACAAACAAACCAACCTTCTTTTGCATTTATAAAATTATAACCTTAATGTGCGATTTTGGCGATTTTTCTCTATTCTATTTGCAACCTTTCCCTTTTTTATTTATTTTCTATGAACCCAAATTTACACGCATTATTTTTAATCCAAAAATTATACTCGTATGTCTTAAGCACCTTAATTAACAGCACAAAGACAATGATCTTTCGGGAGAATTTATGACACCATTTTGTTAATACATAAAATTATAAGATATAAATTTTACAGGTTGCAAAATGGGTATTATTGTATTGCCTTTATTGTACTGACTTTTTAACAGAAACAAACAAGGTAAAGATAAATAAAGTAAAATAAATATAATATTTTACATGTAAAAGTTGAGTTTTTCTACGAACGTCGAATAATTTCGTCCGTAGTCGTGCTACGGATTAACCGTAGTCGCGTCGTAGCTTGACTACGAAGCTTATGTCTTTTGTTTGCTACGTTTTTATTAGCGGCCTCCCGTGACTTTGTTCTCGTGAGCTTCATTCTCGTGTAAACTAGTGTTATTCTGATTAGTCCAATCAATGGAGGATTTGACCCCAAAAATAATTCCTCCGTTCCTAATGTCTTGCAGGATGATAAAGTGAAATTACGATTTATAAAAATCCAGGATTTTTATTATTATAATCCTCGATTCAGTACTTTGTTTTTTTTTACCAAAACAAGAAAATCACGTAAATCCCTGCGGAAAATTTCCCTGTCCGAAATTCCTTCTGTACATATCAGGAAATATTAATAAGTACAAAAATGTAATGAAATCCAGGAATACTTTGACTTCGGAGAGCCTCAGCTCTAAAATTATATTTTTTCTGCTATAATTTTCTTGGGAAAAATCCTTTGTTCAGTAGGTGAACAAACAAACATCAAAACATACAAAGGTCTCACTAACTTTCACAATTATAATATTAGAAGAAGATAGGATAGGATGTATGTATATGTAGTGAGAACACATACCGTGTTATCACAAAAGAATTTGAACATATTTTAAGCTAAACATGCCCTAAATTTGGCAGATATTCCATACATTTTGCTGTCAAATGTCATATTTAAATCGAGTCTAACTTTAGGCGCTCTTTTGTAATAACACCGCTTACGTTTAGCATGTTAACAAAAACACATTTCAGACTTTGTCGTAACAAAAATATAGTTGAAAATACAATACGTTGTGTCTACTGTAACAAATTTATCGCCGTTGGAATATGGACTTTAGCACGCTAGATATATGGTTGATACTCGTGTTAGAAAAATTTAGGACTTCAAATGCTTGCTCTCTAGAGATTTGTACACGAAATCTGGGTCCATTCTTAAAGTAATAGACAATAGTCTCAAAAGGTTTGTTTTCCTAGGATAACGGCACCGTTATATAGCGGTCGTAAGGGAACTTTTCACGCTTCAACACGTACGACACGTTCTTTTTGCTTTTGTTAGGTCGTTGTTTTTTCAAATGAAATAAGTGAAAATGAGCATTTTTATTTTTATCAGCGACGACATCCACGTAAACTTTCAAATTTCTCTTTCTCCAGTTTCCGTGGCAATTACAAAAAATTTTTACCTGTTAAACCTTTTAAAATAAAATCCATCCAAAAATTTCCAGGTAAAATCTGTGGTTTAGGCTATGCGTTGATCCATTAGTAATTCTGAGAACAAAGCATTCTTCTATGCTGCTCTGGGAGTGAAAAAAAAAAGTATAATACTACAGACAGCTGCTTCTCTGCCCGGGCATACTGTACAAGTCAGTAGAGGGACAAGAGGGTCTTGGTGTTTTGTAGGCGATGGGCTGACCACCTGTCACTACTAACCGAACTTGTACATCTCAACTATACCCTCAAAATTGGTCAGAAGTGGCACCATGTGGTTCTATCGGCCCTTGGTGGTAACCCGTAAGGGATAAAGGCGTGCTTATATAATTACATGTATAACAAAGTATTTCTACCCTATCTCTATTGTCCTTTTCTATGTTACTTCTGTCCGTGTATGTGTAATTTTCAAATAAAAATCTATTCTATTCTATTCTATAAAGCATTATTATACCTATAATAGATATACCTAGAGAGATATAGATTTATGTGCCACAAATGTCCTTCTACACAAGCAGTGGCGGATTTACCAATAGGCCAAGTAGGCCGGTGCCTAGGGCGGCAGATTTAGAGGGGCGGCAAATTTTGCTTTTTTTTTTTACAGAAAAAAAAATTATAATTATACGTATACACAATCCATATATAAATAAACGATTAATAAACGCACTGTAATATATACTTAGGTACTTATGTGATTATGAATTTTAAAATATTCCAATAGCGTTTCAATAAAAATAAAATAAAAAACTCGTAACACAGGATCTTCGGAGCCTAGCACGAGCACCGTCTCTCCACAACTTCGTGTATATTGTTTTATTACTAAGCCTTGGTCTTTCTGTTTACCTTTAAGTAGTTCTTAGCTAATTATCTTCTGTTATCTGATTGTTATGGAGAGAAAATAAATAAATAAATAAACATTATTAATATTAATTTCAATTAAAATTTAGTAACTTTTACCCTCATTATAAAAATGAAAAAGATTTCATACGACGATATAATTAATGATTTTGCAAATTTAAAATCTCGCAAGAAAATAATGTAAAACTTATTTGATCTCATTCTCTGTCACCATTAACTGGATTGTCAACATGTTATATTTTAATAGAAATTGTTTGTATTGTTTTTAAACTGTTAAGAGCAATAAAAAATATTTAACAAAAACAATGTTTACTGAACACACATTATTTTGTCTGTGTTCATATAGTGTAGGTATTTTTAAGTCATGCCTTTCCCCACCTTATGATTAGTACATGCTGCTGTTTTTAGGTCAACATTAAACTCTTCAGTACATAGCGGTTTGCAAAAATAATCTAGTAACTGACAGAAATATCATTAAGTTCACAATCATACTAATAACGGGATTAAACTAACGTATTGATTTTCAAAAGTCAGTAGGGGCGGCAAAAATTGAATGGCCTACTAGCGGCAAATTTGTAAATCCGCCACTGTACACAAGGTGTGCAAACTGAAAATGGAATAAAAATATTTTACCGTCGCAAAGTGGCGTGATTTTATGTAAAATATGTAAAAATCCCAACCCTCCTTAAAACATTGCAACATTTAACAAACATACGCCAAGTTACGCCAATCATTCATTTAACGCGGCACAGATAATAAATCTGCTACTTTACGGAACCCATCTATCACTCCCTTACCGTCTGCGTGCAAAGTTTGAGGGGTAACAGTGTTACAACTTTGAGTGTCTCATTTTTTAAAGTACTTATTATGGGTATAAAGAAAAGTAATAAAAAGCCCTCTGCTAATACGGAGCTTCACTACATCAGCTGCATTTTCTTCTATGCGTGTCGTAAGAGTCGACTAAGGAATTCATAGGCGTTCTCTCGGGCGATGAACTAGCAATTTGTAACTGATCTATGCAAACTGTGGTTGCTGGTCTCCTTAGTGACCCTGTAGGCCCAACTACCTTATTTTGGAAGGCAGTGTGTAAGTAAAGTTAAATATTTTTGTTTAGATTTTAAAATAACTATTTTTTATTAAGCGATAAATATTATCTAATCCTAATGAAACTTCGCAGATTAACCTCCAATCAAGCTAATGTCCCCAAAGTTCTATAACTGTTTCCAAATGAGCTGGGGTAGAACAGATTTATACGGTAGAGTCCGATTCATAGAATAGCTGCCGTGCCTGATTTCGGAACTAACATATTTTGTATACACTTACACAGATTATATCGACACAAACTGAGCAGCTAGCGCCACCTTTCAAAGGAACTCTTTGGTGAAACTCAGTCTACATTTTATACATTCCCTCTTAGTTTAGTCTGTTCTCAACCGCAGCGGCAATCGCACGGTTACCTCTCGATCGGCGGGAAAACGAATTCGAATGCGAAACGTAAATATCGCGAGTAAAAACTTTTTGTATGTGTTCGAATTTTTGACGTTTATTTGAACGTGTGTTTTTCAAATATAGAAACTGTGTGGTAGTTTTGATTTTTGCCTGTGGCCTGTTTGTTTTGAATTCACGGCAAAATGGATGAAACTTTTTGGAGTGTGTTCCTATTTTCGGTTTTGTTTTTTAAAAGTAAGTACAATTTCGTTTTTTCTACTATACTCTATGTAATAAGGTTTATAGTTAAGTATTTTTGGACAGAAAGATAAAGTTTAGCATAGTAAGGAATTCCTGGTTTCTATATAACTTCCCTTTAAAAGTGAACTATGTAGGTGTACTGTTTTATTAAATATTTTGATTAAATATTCTTATACATATAACTTTTATTTTATTTTATTGATATTTATTTAAAATAGTACACACGGTCTTCTTCGGTAGCTAACCAACTATAAAAAGAGTAATAATGAAAACAGATTAACAGCCAATTTCAATAACCGATCTCGAGAGATTTTTTGCATGTCCCATTGTTTTCCTACTAAATTTCAAATTTGGAATAAAAAATATCCGAAATTCTTTATGATCTCTGGTATTTAAATTGGCCGTAAATGTAACAATAAGAGAAACCCTTTGAAAAAATATATATATATTTTTATCTAATAATAAAACCAGTGGTCGCGTGGTGCCGGCAGAGTAGAATTCGTACCACCCCATGTCTGCCCGTGGGTATCGTACGAGGCGATTAAGGGTTTCCAGGAGGTGGCAGCAGCGCCTCCCGTGTTAACAATATAGTCCAAAATACAAACTGCGGTCACCAACCCGCCTGCCCAGCGTGGTGACTATAGGCAACATGGTAGTCTTGTAGCGTGCCCTGGGGGAGGCCTACGTCCAGCAGTGGACTGCAATAGGCTGAAGATGATGATGAATAAAACCAGTAACTAGTAAAAATAAATATGACCAAGGAACTAAAACATTATTGATCCGCCACATTCTTATTTCAGTCCTTATATCGTTAATATTACAACCTCTATAAAATATGACAGCTGGTCTTCATGACTTCGGTTGTAAAATACAGTTCGGTGAGTTTAGGGTCTAATAAAATGAACCTTATTAAACTATAATAATATAGTTTAGATCTAATAAACTGAACCTTATTAAACCAGCTTAGTTATATAGTTTTGATCAGCTCTATCAATACCGGACAATGAAAATGATGAAATAGAGAGTGCATCTGTATTTACGCATACATTTGTGCACTATACTATCTCTTGGTCGCCTAGACCGAAATACGGTCTGATACATCATATTTATAAGTACATAAATTTACACACGGGGCAGTGCTTCTAAAATGAGGTAGTCGGAACTGCAGGATTATGAAGGAGATCTTATAGCCACGCTTGCCGTAGCAGGGTCAGATGAAGAAATCAAGTTGGTAGCTAGCCTGAGAGAGCGCCCATAAGTTTCTTATTCGACACAGGACTCTACACATAAATAAGTTTATGTTTATGTTAAGGTCCAAAAATTAACCTCACCTATATACAGAGTGTTTTTTCGTTGCCACCCTTAACGAAGGGTACGTACTCTATACATCAAATAAAGTAAGTTTATACCAAAAAATGCTTGGAAACGATACAATTTAAAAAAGAAAATATTACTTGATCGGGCGAAATTTATAGTGTCCAGTGTTTATGCTAGTTTTTTCATTAACAGATATTGATTATTTCTCGTGAAAAAATCTTGCTACGCGCGACTATGTGCAATTATGCAGAAAAACGCAGTCTATTTACTCAACTTTGAACCCTAATATCTTGGGAACCAGACACTTCCCAGGTATGCTTCCATGGAGAAAAATGATCATTATGGTGAGAAGATTCCGTAGTTTTTGGGAACGTTGACGACCATCAATCATTCTGTATAAATCTTTAACTCAAGTTTGTTTGTATTTGTATTTGAGATATGGCAAAAAAATGTATGGTACCTCTGAAGCTCAAATGCCGTAAGCCGTTTAGGCTCTAGTCTAGAGCGGGGATCTCCAAACTTTGAAGCCTTAGGGCCATAATAGTTTTTTTTTTTTGTTATGTTCCAAGGACCTAAGAAAACATAGGCTTTTTTGCATTTAAATTTCTCTTGACTGAATACTCTGTATGTATTAATTATTTATTAGTTATTTTATTTATTAGTTATTAATATGCTTAAGCTTAGATACTTAAGTTGAGTTTTCTGCGTCATCATTTTTGTCGTAAAGTTTTTTTTTGTTTAAGTAAATACAATCAAGTAATTATCATTCTGTGTTTTCATTCTCTTCCATTCAACTTATCACAGTATAATAGTAACAACAGTAAAACATTGGCTGTCGTGGGCCAGTTTGATGACACCAGTCTTAAGCTGTCGCGGGCCGGATTGATGGCACTGGCGGGCCGGATTTGGCCCGCGGGCCGTAGTTTGGAGACCTCTGGTCTAGAGCATGCTAAAAATATACATACATACACTCGAAAAAGATAATCGTTCTTATAGCACAGTCTTTATATAAATACGATACACAAGTTGCAATATACCTAAACAATTTCTTAGCACGGTATGCAGAGGTCGTGGGTTCGATTCCCACTCGGGTGAAGAATTTTATCCATTTCTTTATTAATAATTTTATAATATATAATATCTTGACTAAGATAAATTTATAAAAACACTTCTCCATTAATATAATCCGTTAGGATATGGTTGATCGTTTCATCTTTAAATATTGTGCTGAGGGGTTCAGCTTTGTTTGCCGAGATTTGGCTAGTGTATAGCTATCGGGATGAAAAAATAACATTGTCAATATGTAATTTAGAAAAGAGATAGTAAAATTTGTCATCCGAGTAATTGATCCGGTAGCTCAGTGGTTAGAGCACTAGCACGGTATGCAGAGGTCGTGGGTTCGATTCCCACTCGGGTGAAGAATTTTTTCCATTTCTTTATTAATAATTTTATAATTTCTTGATCGTGAAATATGAAATCAGTTATTATAAAGTCCACTCGGAAATTGCGGGCAGTTAATAAATATACACACACTTCACAACACATTAACCTAGTCGCACACAAAATCTCTTATGTTTTTTGTGACTAGTAAACTTTATTGCAAACACAACGTGAAACATTGTACATGCCCGCATAAAGGACCATATAATCCTTTCATTAGAATCACGGACGGGGGATTTACGTTGAGCATACATCTTGCGAGCTTACCGTGGCTTCCTTCGAGCGGCTCGAGTCCCGGCACAGCTGTGTATCGACCGCTAAGCAGTTGTACAAAGGAGATTCTCTAGTAACATTTGTTGGTATATACAGCGATATGGGCGCGTGGTGCCGGCAGAGTAGAATTCGTACCACCCCATGTATGCCCGTGGAGGTGGGCAGCAGCGCCAACAACATAGTCCAAAATACAAACTGCGGTCACCAACCCGCCTGCCCAGCGTGGTTACTATGGGCAAATACCCCCATGGCAGTCTTGTGGCGAGCCCTGTGGGATGCTTACGCCCAGCAGTGGACTGCAATAGGCTGATGATGATGATGATTATGATACCGTGATATGTAGGTGATATAGCATTTCGCTTAACATAGCCCTCCAGTTACACCCTGTATAAACTTACCCTGATAAAGTTACTTAAACGTACTTCCGGGAGAAGTTCAAAGTAATATCAAATTACTGGCAAGTTCGAAGTAATATCACAGATTTAATCATACTTTGTATATAAGCTTTAATAGAAAGACTTCATTTTGCGTATCTACTGAATATTGTTTAAATGCTGATCAACAAAAGGCAATCGAATTTTTTTAAATTTATTTGGATGCACCGTTACTTATTCTACTTTACTTTACTTGTCCAAATCAGGGGTTTCCAACCTTCTCTTGTTTAGAAACCAGTTTTATATAATTCTTGTAAGTAGTATCCACAATCATCATCATCATCAGCCTATTGCAGTCCACTGCTGGACGTAGGCCTCCCCCGGGGCACGCCACAAGACTGCCATGGGGGGTATTTGCCCATAGTCACCACGCTGGGCAGACGGGTTGGTGACCAATCCACAATATACCTTAGTAAAATTTTAATAAACTGCAATTATCAAACATTTGCAATATATTCCAAAGCATTTTAAATAGTATCTGCCCATATTTGTGAAAATTTATGATCTGAATCTGTAGCTTTACTTTTGGGTCACAGTTTGTTTTGTGAATCATACTTTCCCTGCTAGGACCCTAATTGAACCATTGGTCTAGCATAAAGATGTATCAAAAACTAGTATACCTAATCCTCATATAAAGCGTATCTCTTCAAAACGGTCTCAAAAGATTCCTAAGAGGCGTTATCTAGGTTACATCTCTACAAGACGGCTTCAAAGGCTTTAAACACCATGATGTAACCCTTTATGCTATTTTAGGTCGAAAGGGTAATTTTACCGTCCATAAAGGTGGTATATTGTGGTTTGATATAGATAGATGTCTATTTAAAGCTAGTTAAAATCGTTTTTGGTTATGATTTAGTTTTGGTTTGGTTTGCTATGGTTAAGCTGTTCATTTGAAAGCGTTTCAGATATTTTCTACGTATAGACAGACAGATAGGTTTGGCAAAAGTTTGTCAGAATTTAGCGCCATACGAAATGTGCTCATCATAACGTTTTTGGTTGTGGTTTAGCTTTGATAAACACGTTCGTGAAAGGGTAAATACGTTAAGTTTCAACGAAACTATTGTTTGTAATCGTAATTTACATACATACATATAATCACGCCTTTATCCCTTACGGGGTAGGCAGAGCACCAAGGGTCGATAGAACCACATGGTGCCACTTTTGACTAATTTTGAGGGTATAGTTGAGATGTATAAGTTCGGTTAGTAACGACAAGTGGTCAGCCCATCGCCTACAAAACACCAAAACCCTCTTGTCCCTCTATTGTACAGTATGCCCGGGAAGAGAAGCAGCTGTAGTATTATACTTTTTTTTCACTTCCAAAGCAGCATAGAAGAATTTATAATTTAAGCCCCATTTATTATGCAATAGGCCAAAAAATGGTATCATGTAAAATGAGGCTAGCATTAGTTTGGCTTCATATCCACTTGACAGCGTTCACTTCAAATTCTTTCATTTGAACCGTTAAAACATAATCTGGTGGTTTAATTTTGATAAATGTATACGTCTAAGGACAGCGCGATTGCCTGTCTGTTTACAACGGCAAGTGTAACTCTAAAAGATTTCTTCCAGCAAAAGATTAGGGCCAGTGAAAATTTTATAATTAATTATCATTTTATGGAGCCAGGCGTTTCGCGATAACCATTAATTTCTTCATTACCTTCCTTTAATTTCTTCATTACGTTCCTCTGAACTGCGTATTTCATTTGTGAAGTATTAAAGTTGTTATTCAATTATTTACGTAAAATTGTAAATATGATTTATTAAATTTACGTTAATAATAAAATGTTAATAAAATGGGTACTAAATTGAAATATTTTTCTTTATGGTTAAAATTACTCTTATTTCGTTAGGCGCGTGGTGCCGGCAGAGTAGAGTTTGTACCACACTTGCCTGCCCGTGGTTATCGTACGAGGCGATTAAGGGTTTCCGGGAGGTGGGCAGCAGCGCCTCCCGTACTGACAACATAGTCCGAAAATCACTGCGGTCACCAATCCGCCTGCCCAACGAGGTGACTAATGGGCAAAACCCCCCTGTGGCTTTCCCTTGCGTGTGTGTGATGCTGGCCATCCTACATCTAGCAGTGGACTGCAATAGGCTGCATTGATTTAAATTAATTTGATTTCGTTAATTTTGTTTTAAAAAGATATATTGCTAGAAAGTTAATTTCTTTATAAACTAGTTCAAAAATGTGTTTATAAATGAACAACTAGGTAACCACGAGTCCTATTTCTGAAAAGGAACACACTCATCATGTCGATCAGTACCAGGTCCTTTATAAGAATCTTCTAACGGTGAAAGAATTTTTAAAATCGGTCCAGTAGTTTTTGAGCCTATTCATTACAACCAAACAAACAAAGTTTTCCTCTTTATAATATTAGTGTAGATTTACTCTTTAGTCACGCAAATCTTGTATTTCATAAATAAAATAAAGTCACAAGGACACTGTAAAGCAAGGTAAACATAAAAACCCTGTCAAGTTTCTTCACCGCTCTTCTTGTGCAGAACTAATAAAACTGGCGGATTATTTTTTGTTTTAGTATTACCTTAGGTTGGTTTACAATTTTTAAATTTGTATTTACATCGAAAGATCATAAAATAAAAGTAACATTTGCGAAAAAAAAAACTTCGCTGGCGCGAAAACTTTCCGGGATATAACGATTTCAAAATCACAATTTTAGACTTGCCAAAAAACGCTCCATACAAACGGCTACCACGACGTGACGTCACTCTTTAAGCAATTTGTATGCGCGTAAAAGAACTTTAGTTCTACAGCTGTAATAAATATTGCGTTTATAATAAATATGGTCACAAAACAAAAGTTGTTGTAAATGATGCAGGTGGACATGTGATGTTGTAATTTTCAATTAATTTCACTTTTGAAAAATGGACTTGCCCACTTAACTTTGAAGGCTTATTACTACCTCATTTGGACATTTACTACATCAAATTGTAATTTTACAGATAGGTATGATTTTGATTATTTATTCTGATAAGAATAAGATGTTATTAAGATTCAACCACAGGAAACTACCCCATTATTAATTTTGTAGTACTTATATTCTATAAAATTATTAATAAAGAAATGGAAAAAATTCTTCACCCGAGTGGGAATCGAACCCACGACCACTGCATACCGTGCCAGCCGCTAAATTAAAATATTTGCATGCCATTTTTTTTGCAAAACATGTGTCTGATCTAATAATGTAATAATAACTTTGGTGTACCATGTTTTGAGAAAATAAATTGTTCATGCAGAACAAGAATTAAATAAAAAACAACGTAAACTTATAGATTTACTGCTATTTAAATTAATTGTACAAAATAAGAATAGAACGCGTCTAGTGTTCTCAGCGAGTTTTAGAGTGAGTGTAAAGAAAGATATCGCCGTCGTCGCCTACAGCACCGATGGATCGCTAACATAGCCGATCTATGGCGTAGACATAAATAATCATTTCATTTGAATCATCTCCTCGAGCCTATACAGTTCCTTACATTACAACTCTTGGTATGTACACGTCTACGAATACGTACTCGGTCTGCTCGAGGATTTACATTTAATCAAACAAAAAACATGTCATCTAACAGGATGTAAAGGAAGCGTGCACTAGAAATTTAATGTCGTCTGAAGACCAACTTGCGACGTAATTGAAGAAGTTTTAACGACGTCAGTTCATAACTAACTCGAGTGTGTAACTTGTGGAAAGTACTAGGAAAGTTGATGTAGAGGATTATATGTTTTGTAGCTTAGCTCTGAAGGAGGTATTGCATACATAAATATATAAAATCACGCCTCTTTCCCTGAGGGGTCGGCAGAGATCACGAATATCCACTTGCTGGACTTTGCCGCGAGATCTTTCTTATTCTTATTCTTTATTGCACATACATGAAAATATAACTTACAAGATAAAAGAAGAGAGGCATGTACAATGGCAAGCTTATCTCTACAAGAGATCTCTTCCAGCAAGACAAGCAAGTAAAGAGAAATGATTAACAATTAACTTTCTAGAGAGAATTATAATGCAAATGTCGTTTTTTACCAGTCATAACCTAAGTATTATCCTTTATTATTATTATTGTATCTCTTTCGAAATTCACGGGACTACAGAGTCCCGGTCCTTTAGAGGCGTGCATCGGGCCGTGGCCAAGATATAGAGGCCCTTTCATGGGCTATGGGGTCCAGTCATGGGCTATGGGGCTGCATGTTGGGTGGGGTTGGGTAACTGGGCTATTGAAGGAGACTAACGGACGCCTGCCATTACAACCAAGTCTCATACTTATTTGGTGGCAGGCGGTGACTCGCCGACTCATTTCATGGGCCCTCTGAAACGGCCGCACACACGGAGCGACAAAGGGGGCAACATTTGGTGAGTGGCTAGGGTGGAGGGGTGCCCCTGGACTTTAAACCGAAGCCAACTCGCCACTTACTGACGGGCACGTCCACCCTCGAGCTGTTAGCTCTCGCAACTCCACTCTGCCCGGCCGGCGAAGGCAAGGCAGAGGTGGGGGAATTGTTCCTCGTCAGACTTCACTCCGGCGCCGGAGATGAGGAACAGGGTCTTCCCCCCGGGAGTACTTCAGGTCCGTGGGAACGCTACCTCCCAACAGCTCGCCACAAGCTGCTATTATTATCGTGCCTCGGAAAGCACACAAAACCGTTGGTCCTGCGCCTGATCTCTCTCCGGTAGTGTCGGCTTTCCGTCCCATCGGACTATGAGAGTAACGGAATAGAGAGTGCATTTGTGTTTGCGCACACACTTGTGCACTATAATATCTCCTGCGTACCTGGCCAATCTCCGTAGAGATTGGTCGCCTTGGCCGAAATACGGTCGGAGGTCATTATCCTTTTTATTAAATATTCCAATATGCTGCATTTTTTTTTCATTAGAACCTTACTTAGGTTACAAAAATTACATTAAATGTGACTTTATTCTTGCATCTTCTTTTTGATATTACACAGGTCTAACAATAAATGATTATAGAGTTATTTTTATAACAGTGTACATTTAATTGTGTTTAAGATTGCCCTACCTATTAATAATTTAAATTTGAATAGAAGTTCCTACCTACATTATAATTTCTATTGTCCTTGGTAATCCGAGCACGCAAGAATAAAGTCATATTTAATGTAATTTTTGTAACCTAAGTAAGGTTCTAATGAAAATTGCAGCATATTGGACTATTTACCATAACTATCTCTACCATAATTTTATCCAAATTTTAAACCTAATGTATATTATCTTACTTTGCGATACATACATACATATAATCACGCCTTTATCCCTTACGAGGTAGGCAGAGCAACATGGGCCGATAGAACCACATTTTATTTATTTATTTATTTATTATTCTTTAAATATTCTAGGACTTAAAATTAGGTACAATCGATATAACTTCATATGCCGCTGAAGGACTTCACTAGAATACATCAGCTGCATCTCCTTTCATGCATGTCGTCAGACTCAAGGGGCATTATATTAGGCGATGAACAACCTGTCAAATCACTGATCATTTACATCTGGGCCGTTATGCCAAACGTAACTTTTATTGTTATCCTAATATAAGAAATCAAAATTTTAATTCGACAACCTATCGAGAACTGATAGTAGTGCTTCGACGTATCAGGGGAGTACGTGGTTTTATCGGACAATAAAACAAGCGAGTTGCAAATTTTAAACCTAATGTATATTATCTTACTTTGCGATACATACATACATATAATCACGCCTTTATCCCTTACGAGGTAGGCAGAGCAACATGGGCCGATAGAACCACATTTTATTTATTTATTTATTTATTATTCTTTAAATATTCTAGGACTTAAAATTAGGTACAACGTCCCACAAAACTGCTTGCGCCGTTTGACTGTGGGATCCGTGATTAATATTAAATACTATGTACTAGAGTGCGTTTCACCGTATAGCTCCCATGGAAGATGGCGCCCGTTACTATGTGCATGACCGCATTCTTTGTTTTACTGCATACTAAAAATGTTAGTTCTGAAATCAGGCCCAGGGACTATTCTGTGAAACGGATGACAATTATTATATATGAGTATATTAAAGTACGATAGTTAACTAATTATTAAATAATTATTCTGAAGTATAAAAGGCTAAGAAATTGAGTTTAATAAATAATGACAAGAATTTGAGTTTATATACTGTTAAGCAGATAGGAGTGTAGTGATTTTTTAAATTTGTTTTTATGTGTTTCCATTCTGATAGACGCAGGTAAGGCGTTAAGCAAGTATGGTAATCGTTTTTCAATGAGCCTGTCTCCATAATAATTGCTTACTCTGGGGACAGCGTACTTACCTGCGGCTATGGATCTGGTGTCATATGTTTGTGGTGTCATTACATGACATAGGGTGCTATCTTGATAGTTATGCTGATTGACTAGAAATAAGTATTTGTGTTTTAGGGTTCCGCTTCTGACCAATTTTGAGGGTATAGTTGAGATGTACAAGTTCGGTTGTTAGTAGTGACAGGTGGTCAGCCCATCGCCTACAAAACACCAAGACTCTTTGCGATAAGTTGTTTTTATATTAGAACTTGTAACACTATTAGATGTGAACTAAGATATGTTTTTACTTCACTTCACTAAGAATAACAGTTAATTAAAAGTAAGAATATACCTATATAAACCCTTTTTTCGTTGTTTTCAGGTACTTTATCAACATCTTCAATATTTTTTCACAATAATGGTGCAGATTTGAAAAGGTAAGCTAATCAAATTACGTAAAATAAATGTATATGTACCTAATCGAATTACAATAAAAAAATTGTCCCCGTAAAATAAAATTAATATATCGCTGAACAGAATGAAACCAAATGGAACAACAAGTGAAGTGAGGGCGAGAGTGAGCTTTAAACAACCCTCCCGGAGGACATTTCTGAGTCCCTACTACAGGAATTAGATACCTATAATTTGAAAAAAAAACACAATTAAATTATCTATAACAGTTTCAATACGAACGTGAGTTTAATGCCAGCTGAACTTGCGACTCTGCTATTAATAAATTTTATTATAAAAAATAATTCACCACAAGTTTAATTACCAAACCTATGGTGCTTTTGTCGTCATCGTCGTCAGCCTATTGCAGTCCACTGCTGAACGCAGGCCTCAGAGCACGCCACATGGCTCGATCTGCCGCTATTAGCGTTTTTTTCGGGGGGGTTTTGCTCATAGTCACCACGCTGGGCAGGCGGGTTGATGACCATAGTGTGATTTTTAGACTGTTATTTTTCTAAATCAACTACAACAGTTCTATTTGCTTTGTGGGTGATTATTATATTATTATAATCGATATAACTTTATATGCCGCTGAAGGACTTCACTAGAATACATCAGCTGCATCTCCTTTCATGCATGTCGTCAGACTCAAGGGGCATTATATTAGGCGATGAACAACCTGTCAAATCACTGATCATTTACATCTGGGCCGTTATGCCAAACGTAACTTTTATTGTTATCCTAATATAAGAAATCAAAATTTAAATTCGACAACCTATCGAGAACTGATAGTAGTGCTTCGACGTATCAGGGGAGTACGTGGTTTTATCGGACAATAAAACAAGCGAGTTGCGCTGACTTCGCTGTTAAAAATAAATATAATATACTCGCTTACGGTTGTTATCTTTGATACTTTTTAACGAGTTACTTATACCTCCTGCGTATAATAAGGTAGTACTTGTGATATGATATAATATAAAGAGAAGTTAGGTTAGTAGATGTGTTGGGGGAGGCCTATGTTCAGGAGTGGACTTCTCAAGGCTAAGAATGATATGATGATGAGGTTAGTAGTAGCTTTCTATACATATACAATGTATATGTATGTGTATATTATACATACACATACAGATATATAAAATTGCGTACGCCCACGACTTCGTCTGAGTAAATTTTTAATTTTTTCCTGTTCCCATGGGAATCTCGGGAAATGCTTTGTCAGTGTTGCTCCTCAGGATATGTTTACGCAAAATTTGAAGTAGATTTGACTAATGATTCACGTTGTCCCATACAAACTTTGACTCTTAATATGTGTTCAAGCCAGATCCTACAAAAGACATTTAAAGCAGGCGTAGTCAATTGCAATCTAATAATGGGTTTGACCAGTAGATACCGGCATCAAAAAGGTTCACAACCACTCTACCTTTATCTAACCCTTTAAGCCCAATGTCCTCCTATCTTAACCTATGGGACCCTAAAATAACAATTACAAGCCCTTTTAATCCCTACCGCTAGTAAGGTGTAGAGATAAAATAAGGATCAGTACTAGTGAGTCGGGATTACTTACCTAACTCGAAACTCAAGATATTTTACATACAACAAAACAAAATGGCATATTTTCTAATGAATTTTACACTATAGACACGGTTGTATTCCGAAACAGGGTAGTCGGAACTACAGGATTACTAAAAGGAGATACCACAGCCGCGTTTAGAATAGCCGGAACAGATGTTAATGACCAGTACCTAACAGTTGCTAGCTTATCTAACGTCTGAGAGAACGCTCGAATTTCTTAGTTGACTTTTACTAGATGCACGAAAGAAGATACAGCTGATGTATTCTGAGGGGTGAGCACGAACCTCTCGATAGTCTGTAACGCTATCGTTCAACTGTCAAATTACATAGATTTTGCTAGCGAGTCGCTAGCGTTACGCCCCGTAAAAAGGTTCGTGTTTACCCCACTGGTGAAGAGTAGAGTAAGCATGAACCTTTATACACGTAACGCTACTCGTAAGCAAAATCTATGAGATATGACAGTGTGACGATAGCGTCACAGACTATCGAGAGGTTCGTGCTTTTTATTATTGGTGATCTTTTTATTTATTTATTTTTTATCTGTATGTATTTTATCTATCTGTATTTACTATACTACTTACATTATAAAAAATGTAAAGACATGTTTTTGATTTTATAGTACCTATACTAGCGGACCTGACAGACATTGTCCTGTCCCACGCCTTTGAACTAATGTCACCCAATTGTTTTGCCTTCCCGTACTTTCAAATTTTGAACAAATTGTTTGTATGGGAATGTTTTAGACATGTTCGGGCAATTAAAAAAAAATCTCTCCGTTAGAACCATCCCTGTACTTCAAGGAATACGCTAAAAAAAGAATTAGCGAAATCGGTTCAGCCGTTCTCGAGATTCGCGCTAACCAACACATTTAGCGATTCATTTTTATATTATAGATAATTACCATCAGGTTAATTGTATAAATAGCTTGTGCATTTGTGTAGTTACCATATTGAAAATTTGATTTATATTTGTATAGTGTAATCTGGAACACCAATATACGGATCCAGCTGAAAACCAGCGCTGCAGACCATCTGTTTTTGGTATGCAGCTATATGCTGAGCTGGGTCCATTTTTAGCGTATGTATTCATACGAGGTTCATACGAGGGACCTTAGATATTTCTTTTGAACATCACTATTTGGGCCGTCCAGTACATCGAGTTGACCTTTTCCAACGATCGCTCAAAGGTTTAGGTATGTACTTTACTTCAAAGGAGCAAAATGTTTGCGCAGAGACAAGCGTTCCGAGTCAGTGGGTTTCTTTTCGTCAATAATTTTCTGGGCTATACTTTAGTTTGTGCTTCTTCACCACGAAGGAAATAAAGAAACCTTACAAAGTTAATTCATAGAAAACTATGTTGCCGCGTGTTCATGCAGCCAGTGATTGGTTTCCATTGCGCTTTATTGCCATATTAATGACCAAAGTAGTGCTACATTGATTTACGAATATCTTCTTATAGTTTATCTCTCTATCTATCTTTATATATATATAAATCTTCTGCTCGTGTGCTTGTAATAATTGAACTACTTCTAAACGGCTAGACCGATCGTAATTCGGTCAACTAGAACGCGGGCGTTCACTGGTATTAGGTATAGGTATAATCTTCAATAACATTATAGGTATATTTGTATGATATCTATCGATACATAATAGTGCTATATAGGTACCTATAAATATCAGATAAATGTATACATCCGTGGCTTCCGGGTAATACGTAATCCTACTAATATCCAATTAAAAACGCATAAGTTTGTAAGTATGGATGGATGGATAGATGGATGTTTGTTACTCTTTCACGTAAAAACGGCTTGGGCTATTCAAACATTTGGTATGAAGTTAGCTGACACCCTGGATTAACATCTAGGCTACTTTTTATCCCGGGAAAATATTTTTATCCCGTATAATTTTGACATTTTGTTTTTTCTGCAGTCCACGCGGACGTAGTCGCGGGCGTCCACTAGTTCTGTAATAATATAGAAACCAACTATATCTACTTTAACCTCGCGATTCGCTTACCGATGTCTACGACTTTGGTTCGCTTTCATATTTTCAGGTATGCGGTGAAGATTCCGAGCATACAACGCTCCATTGCCATCCATGTATTCCTTTGTCCTTTATCACGTTTCCTTTGCGCGTCCCATACAACATAATCCGAAAATCACTCGGCGGACACCAACCCGCCTGCTCAGCGTGGTGACTAAGGGCAAAAACCCCCCTAAGGCAGTAACCTTGTGGTGTTGTGCTCTGGGGGAGGCCTACGTCCAGCAGTAGACTGCAATGGGCTTATGCAATATTCAATAGCAAATCGTGATGACATAGTTGCGCGCGGACCGGTTTTGCGAGTGCACGTAACACGTCCTATCGCAGCCAGCTGTATCCCCGAGTGATATTTTGTTTACCTCCATGATTTATTCATACGTAAATAAAAATGGGTGATAAATAACAATGGGACTAGTAATACAAAAACAGCAAGTGTTGTGAATATTGAAGATAGTGAGACAGTGTGTGACCTAGTAAATAACAATAACTCGGAATATGAGTGGGATAACTCTGATACGCAGTTCGAAAATTTTCGTCCTCCCTCTCCAGTGTTACGACCGGAGAAAATGATTAGAAGGCTCTCTGAACAATCAACTAATCTAGATCAAACACAGGATAATGACGGAGGGATTTATTACTGTTGAACGAGGGCCCAAACGTTTAGCTCGCATTTATTCGCACGTCGAAAACAAATTCAAGAGGTTAGTAATGCTGCAACAGAAGAATATGACGTTTGTTTAACGTCTTCAAATACCTTACCTAAACAAATAAGCATGGCCAAACTACTTAAAGCCGCAAATATTACAAATATTTTGAGAATAATAATATAAAAACCCATACAAAGCCCTTATCAAATTGAACACCAGAGAAGATGCTATAAAATTAACGGAGCTTTATTTGAAACTGAAGACAATAACGGATAATCTCAATAGGAAGACTGAAACGTTTAGACTCGTAATGTAAATGGGTAGATAGCGAAACCACTCGTATAGGCTTTAAAGGTTCTGCCTTACCACAATATGTACACGCATATGGTTGTAGGTTTAAGGTGGAATCATATACATTTCCAGTTACACCTTGAGTCAATGCTACGGCGTAATTAAACAAATAGAAATCGAAGTGTCTGAAGAGGAGATAGAATCTTCATTTGAAACTGAAGACAATACACGGATAATCTCAATAGGAAGACTGAAACGTTTAGACTCGCAAGGTAAATGGGTAGATAGCGAAACCATTCGTCTAGGCTTCAAAGGTTCTGCCTAACCACCATATGTACACGCATATGGTTGTAGGTTTAAGGTGGAACCATATACATTTCCAGTTACACAATGCACGGGTTGCTGGAAATTTGGCAATCTATTGCGCACATGCCCCATAAAAAAACCTATATGTCCCAAACGTGGTGGAAATCATACAAATTGTGAGACTAGTACTTTTGTTTGTACCAATTGTAAGGGAAACCACATATCCTTAGATAAAACATGCCCAATTTTTTGTCCACAGTCTAAAACCTAAGGTTTTAGAGTTTCATAATAATTAGTGGTTTACTAATTTACTAATTTCTATAATCCTGAGGATGCCATGGCTATTGGCGAAACATATGTTATTCATCTAGTTTTTGATTTCGGAATAGTGCAATGTATTGTCTTGCATGCTAGGTGCTCGGGTCTGGTTTCTCGTGGCGATTGTAGTTAGTGCAAGTGCCTGTTTTCGCAGTTATGAGTTATCAGATCCGAGGGTCAGTGGAGGGTGTAGGGCCCGGTGGTGGGCGCACCCATAGTGAATCTCCGTAATATGTTCTTCAGTGAAAATTATGTCTTCTGTTTTTGCTTTCTTTGCTTCTTTTATGCTCCTGCTCGTTACTATTGTTTCTTTCATTTCTTTCTGTTAGATCTTTTGTATAGTGTATCTCTTCTGATGATGTTTCGCTTTCATTTGCTATTCGTCTTTTTTGGGTATTACTCTTCCTCTTTGGTTTATGATTTATCTTAGAGCTTTTGCATACAGTAGCTGAGTGATCCTCGTCTATATTCATGTCAGTTTCAGCTGGATATTGGTGTACTTTAGCTCTGATAACAGCATCACGATATGTATAGTTTGCAGAATTGTTATGATCGTTAGTCTCACTTGTGTTGATTTGCTCTAAATGTGTATTCGTATTTTGTAATAAATCTTGTTTAGCATGTGTATCTTTATCTTTTTGCAAATAGGTTTGTAATGCCTTCAGGCACTTAAAAAAGTTAGGTGCAGCTTTTTATCATTCAAATATGAATGTACGAGAACAATACAAAATCTCCAGTAATATGTGTATAATGCCAGTAGAGCTATTTGCGATCTCAGAGGCGGTCTCGTATGTGGATGCTTTGGGAATTAAGAATGCCGTAATTCTTACCGATAGTAAAAGTGCATTGCAACATTTGGTTCGCTGCGCTTCTGGTAACAGAGGTGTAGCTTTAGCTTACTCATTGTTAAATAAGATTAATATACTCTGCAGTAAGGAATTGTCCTTGAGATTACAATGGATTCCTTCACATGTAGGCATACCAGGTAACGAGGAGGTTGACTTATTAGCCAGGCAAGCCTGCGTTGATGGAGATGAGATTTACATTTGGCCTGATTACTCCGACTTTTTACCTGAATACAAAAATAAATGTTTTAATGTATGGAAAGAATACTTCGATGAAAAGTCTAAAGAAAAAGGGATATGGTTTAAAACGTTGCAAAGTGAACCTCCTCATATACCATGGTTTGGAGGAGCCAAAATGTCTAGACGTATTGTTAAGATAGCACTGAGATTGCGATCCGGCCACATGCCATTAAATAAGTTCGCTTTTCAAATGAAAAGATTAACTCACCAAATTGCACAACGTGCAATAAACCAGAAGATCAATACCATCTGTTAGTGGAATGTGTCCGGAACGAACCAGGTAGATCATACTTGCAAAACCTCGTTAAGTACAATGCTTTAGATTTAGGTATATTCCAGACAATTTTGGCGAGACAGCTAAGTTAGTTTATATGTTTGTATTAGACAGTATTATGAACAGAGATGAGAGCTGAGTCATCTTGTTAAGGGCACGATGGGGCTGGCATAACTACATTAAAGTAGTTTTAAGTCCCTAAATAATATAAGAATAAAAATTAAAAAAAATAAGAAAATTTTAATTATTTTTTTAACTCATAATATAATGAACTTATCATAATTGAAGATAAATTCAAATGTGATTAATCGTAAATATACAGAAACATATTATTTAACTGAACAAGTAGCAGTTTCATATCAACATTATTAATTTGGTATTCACTACTGAATTCGTATTATAATTACAAATTATGCATCCATATTGAAATGTATTTTAAGCAGTAATTACATTATACAAGCTAGATAATTAACGGACAGATTGGGCTTTTTTCCACTAGACGACACGACAACGACACGGCCACGACATTTCGTCATCTTCTATGGAGGGTGTAGTGGAAAAACGAGCCATACTTGTTAAGGAAGGGGCTGGGCCAAGGGGAAATTTAAATTTAATTTATTTTAGGAGAAACCTGTGTGTTTTCTCTTCTTTCTTCTTCCGCGCAGAATTTATCGTAGGGTTTAGGTTCACAGTTCACTATAGTCCACTTTTAGGGTAAGGGCACTCTGATTGGTTAGGTCAGTTTGCCACATACAAAAATTCACTTGTCGAGCAAGAGGTTGGTACCGCGGTGGTTGGGCAACTGGCAGATGCGGGGCGGGTGAAAACACACGTAGCCAATGTCCGCGGCGACGAAAAGAGATAGGACGATTAAAAGAGGGAGAAACAAAATTATAGTTTTAACCATGGAGGTAATAAAAATACCGGAGATAGCCTTCAAGAACAAACATCTGTTATGTAGAAATGGCGGCGGTATGTCATAATAGGGTTGCCCGCATTTATCTATGACGTGAAATTTACCCCATTTAAAAAATTACCTTTAGATACCTGGATCTATTCTCAAGAAGAAAATATAGTTGATAATTAATTATTTGAAAGTTCTCGTGTTACTTCACAAAACTTTTGTATAAAGTACGATTTCTAAATTATAAAAATTAATGTAAAATTGTGTCAAGAACATCCTTTCCGGTTTAATAGCAGTTTAGAACTTAGGTGTAACCGTTAATAGATATTGGAAAGATTGAATATATTGTACTTAAATAAATATTTATATCGACGTAAATAGCAGTAGGTGCCTACTTTATTTACGCGAAATAAACGAGTATAATCTTTTTCGTTTTATTTCGCGTACATAAAATTATATCTAGAAACATAAATGAAATAAGTTTCTTAAGCAATAAGATTTATTTGCCAGAGTAAAACTTTCCATCAGGGTTCGCCCACCGCCGGGCCCTACACCCTCCGCTGACCCTTGGATCTGCCGACTCATGTTCAGAAGTTGTGTTCAAAATATATACTGCAAATCACACTAGACGTAGATGGCGTCCAATCATGGTCATTTCTACACTGTCTTATTATTGTAATCCATTCTTTTTTCCACGCGTTATTTGCAGATGGGAATCTGTAAAATTTATCATAAAACTTTACTGTGACTTTTTTTCTTAATGTCATTTTACTTTGACATAGAAATTTCTTAACCTTTTCTATCATAAATACACAAATGTTATCTTTGAGTTATAATTTTCATTTTCAGTTAGTACCAATTTTCCTACTTCTGGTGTAATTTCCCCGATTTATTTTTCCCCACAACACTGGTTAGTAAAAACAACGTTTTAAATTTTAAAAACGATTAATAATTTTTATTTAAAAAGACTGCAATTGAGATAAATAATAAATTCTTGCCTTTGAAATGCTATCCCTTCACTTTTATTGATGTAACTGCTATTGTTTCAACAGATTTTAACTACGCACGACGGCATTATTTATATTTTATTGCACTGCGAAAACGAACTTCACACATCAAACGTCAGTAGCCAAATGGGGTCGACTGTCATACTTTGAAAAACTGTCATATTAGAGGTGTCACACTTTTTGTTTAATAGGACTCTCTCCGGTATTTTTTATTACCTCCATGGTTTTACTCGTAACAATACTATTTAATACATTTATGCTTCCAAAGAAGCTGTGGTCGTGTCGTGGTTGTGTCGCCTAGTGGAATAACAAAGTTTTTTGTTACAGGTCCTCAATGGATGGAATTTTACATAGTAATATAGAGTGGAGTCGAATATACAATGGTAAGTTGTAGTCTTAGATGAAAACAAAATAGCGGAAGATAGGGCACGTCCTTAAAATCGTCAACTAGAAATTAGGCATGCTACACAACTACACGCACGAACACACACACAGCTGTAATTGTATTTAATGTTGTACACTACTGAGCGATAGAGACAAACCTATTTATTTCGACAGTAGCGCGAGCGAGACAAGCGCGTTTCAATAGAGCATCATCGGAATAATTTCGGGTTGAGTCGTGTCAGCTCGTGTCCCAGACAATAACTATGGTAAGAAGCTACTGCAAAAACGAAACACAGCGGGCGCATTCGCACACGCACGGCACGTGTTTGCTTGTTTAACTTGTCGCACATAGATGTATCATATATTTTTATCTCGCTCTGCAAAATGGCGATCAAAACAATAAGTGAATTTACAATTATTAACCTAAGAATTTAAAGTTTTCGTGTACTTATGTGTGAAAAGTGATTCCATGTGATTTGTTTTATTTTTGAGTGATTAGTACAACGCTCAAAAGCACATGAAGGCATTTTGATAACTTTTACCCCGCTTAAAAAAAAAAAGAATTTCTTCCGTCACACGAGCGCACTATTGCTACTCTCAACTGCAAATGAGTAAAATCAGGCGACGTTGGCCTAATTTAAGCGGTCCACGCGCTGGAGACGAGTCACTATCTTCCGCTATTTTGTTTTCATCTAAGGTTGTAGTTATGTTTATTATGATGATGAATTTCGCGGATATTAATGGGATTTATTGACTATGGCCAGGTTAGGTAAACTTTATAAATTATAAGCTGGCAACTTATAACTGGTCATTTACATCTATTCCCGCTATGCTAATTGTGGCGGTGGGAACTCCTTAATGATCCTGCAGTTCTGGCTTCCCCATTCCGGGAAAACAGCAGTGTGTATATATGTATGTATAGGTATACCGCATTATATATCATTTATCACTTGCTGTTTATTTAGGAGAGTCTATCGATGTTTATGTGAAAATTTATCTTTTTTTTTTCACAGACGTTTCGGATTTTCGACGTTACAGGCGGAGTATACAAATTAGTATGGCGCAGCATTTTACCGAGGTGACCGTAATGCCCGGGGTTGAGGTAAGCGGTTTAAATATTAACCTTTTAAAGAAGACAAATTGTGAAAGAAAGTGGATGATAAAAGAGGGTTTAAACTTTATTGCAGTTAATAAGCATTATATTTCTTTCTGATACTGTGTGATTTTATCACATTTGAGTTTTTGTTGATTTATGATTGCGTTTATTTCTTTTGATTAATTTTTCGATGGTCTGATATATCTGAAGTATAAAGTTTGATGATGTTTTAGAGGAAGACAGCATTTATACTCAGACACTCGTATCTGCCATTTGTAAAATCGGCCCGTAAATAAATTTATCTTTACATAAAATATCACAAAAATTCCCACTAGATTTTAATATAGTAAGAACAGCTAGGTCTTCAAACTATTTCTTCGTTCAAACAAGATTATAGGTAGATTGTGTTCACAGCGTCTTTATATCAATATGCTTTTCTCTTCAAAGATAAACCTTCAATGTACAGTGAAAGGACCTCATCCTGCACGATTTGTATGGGACAGAGACGGCTCTGTCATCTCATCTAATACTGATTCCAGGTAAGGATTTAGATAACATTTTCTATTGAAATTCGATCTCAAGAGACCACTTTCTTTTCTATTTTACCTTTAAATTGGTTACTTGCTTTTGTATCGAACTTAATCATTATTTCTAACAAAGAAGAATTAAGTTTATGAATTAAGTTTAAGCAAGACCTAGGGCCTGGTTCACCATAACACTAACCAGCAAGTAAATGTCAGAAGTGACTTTGATAATATCTAACCTACGCCGATTTTTAAGATTTTGAGGATCCTTCAATACAGCCAAGCCTGCCTTTAGTAGTTTTCGCATGATCAGCGAACAATCATAGCAATAATAAGACAGTCAAAATTTCTAAAAAGTGTCGTTTTGGAATCTATCAGCTTTAATAAGGCCCCATAAACTTTTATACTGCTAAATCCCTAATGTATAGGTACTGCAGTTTTCAGGGCATTAGATATAAGAAGAACTACCTCTTGTCAATAAATAAATAGAGACAAGCTTGAGTAACCTGCAGATCTATTATATATAATATGAATTAATGAATATGAATTACTTGACACTTTACTTAAAGGTGTTGAAAGGGGTCGTAAATGTTCATTCTCAGATTAAACCCCAAGAATTCCAGAAAGTTCTAAATACAAATCGTTGTCCAACAGGTATACAATAGGCCAGGTCATGGCCCCTGATGGTGATGTGGTCTCACAGTTAAACATATCACATATACGAGTAGACGATGGTGGAATGTACGGATGTATTGCTAGCCATGGAGAAAATGTCATCTCTCATTATGACCGAGTAAATGTTTATGGTAAGTAAATTAAAGGTTTCACTAATATTTAACTTTACTGGAACTCTTTCACAAGTGATATGGATAGGTAATACAATACAAATGGAATTTGCACGGAATGTTTCTTTACAATTTCGATCTTTCGATTTGTAAAGCCTAATACAATTTAATAACGTATAGTGTTGTCTAGGCTTGATATCTCAGACCAAGCGTACCCCTAAGGATGCTTACCATGTATGAAGTCGCTGTGTTCGCTCTTCTAGTGTCACAACTACTATCTACGGAATACTACTATTCCAAGACTGCATTTCCACATGCTAAGATTCCGTTGCTAAGGTTTTGTGTGATATTCCTCAATTATATTTATTGCTTCATTATGTCAATGATCGGCAAGCGCAACGTGGGGAGGCCACCCGCGAGATGGACGGACGACGCCAAGGTCGCGGGCATCGGCTGGATGTAGGCCGCTTTCGACCGGTCGGAATGGAGGTTGTTGGGGGAGGCCTATGTTCAGCAGTGGACTTCTCATGACTGAAAATGATGATGTCAATGAATTTGGTTGGTTGATCAAACACATCCATAACAAGATAGCATAGCAACGTGGAAAGGCAGCCTAAATCTGTAGTAGGTATAGCCACTGCACTGTAGAAACCATCTAATGATAAAGCGATTGTAGCGCAGTCTTTTGTTCCTTTGAATAAAATGGAATACAACGAGGTGTCTGCAATTAAGCACTCTAGTTACCCTTCGCTTCCAACAATGAATACATTAGAGCAAGTGATTTAAGTACAGTTGGGTTAGAAAACAATTTCGCCAAATGGCGCTTTGTTTTTAGGCCCATCTGGCCTCTTTTAACGCTGATTAGGTTTTTTTTAAAGCAAAGGAAATGATATCAATTCAATTAATTTTTTATTAATCGCTACAGTTGTGAATTATGTCCATGTATAGGTAGACTACTAGAATACGGTCACCAACCCGCTTGCCCAGCGTGGTGACTATGGGCAAATACCCCCCATGGCAGTCTTGTGGCGTGCCCTGGGGGAGGCGTTTGTCCAGCAGTGGACTGCAATAGGCTGATGATGATGATGATATGTAGACTGGTATTTAGTAATAATTTACTTATTGAATAAGCTTCTATGCTGATGCGGGGCTTTACTAGAATACATCAGCGATATCTCCTTCAGTGTATATCGTAAGAGTCGACTGAGGAACTTGTGCATTTTCTCTGACTATAATTTAGCAATAGCAACTTTCCTCTGATCATTTATATATGTCCCCGCTATGCTTAACGTGGGTGCGGTATCTCCTTTATGACCCTATATTTCGGGAAAATCACTGTGTCTGTAAGTATGTAAATTAGGTATTTGTTTTCAGGTCCACCTTACATTAGAACTTTACCCCCTCTCAAGGTACAGAGTGGTCAAAGTGTCACACTTCGATGTCCGTATTATGGATACCCTATAAGGTAAATAAATGTATCAAATCCATTAAGTAGACACCACAAAAACTTTTCGTTATCGGTCCTCAACAATTTGCATTTAAAAGTAATAACTTATTATAAACGAAAATATTATATAGGAATCAAGAAATCGCGAATAGAGAATATTTATAAAAACTTTTCAAACATAGTCGGCTAACAGCAAAATTCACTTCCAGAGAAATCACTTGGGAGCACAAAGGTAAAGAAATATCCAGCGACATTCCACAAAGTAACAGATACAAAAGAAATACTAGCAATGAGGCCAGTATAGAAATATTCGGTCGTAAGCCAAAATTGAGAAGCAAAAGAGAATTCATAACTGTATCTAATGAAGGGGTATTAAATATTGCTAAAGTTAGTAAAGGTGATAATGGAGCATCTTATGCTTGTGTAGTTAAAAGTCCTTCAGGAGAAATGGCTAAACGCTCGTTTGAGCTTTTAGTGGTGGAAGCTCCACAGTTGGAAGAGATATTGCTAGCGTCAGATCTTCAAGAAGGTCAGATAGTACAGATACATTGTAATTTGAAGAGCGGAGATTCGCCTGTTTATTATTCTTGGTTGAAAGATGGGAAGAAGATTCCTACGAGTTTGAAGGTAAGTGAATTTAATAAACTAACGTTTTTTGTTAACTATCAAATTTTTAATGGTCATGTGAATTATGAGTATCAACTTGACAAGAATACGTTAAATAGGAAAATCTATTCAGAAGCAGGCACTGAGTAACTATTTGAAAATAGAGATATTCACCTGTTTTGAACAAAAATTTAAACATAAAATTGGTCTCATTTTATCAAATTGATTGTTTCAGATAGTAGAACGTAGCTTAGAGGTGTTTAGCGTATTAATAATAAAGAATGTGTCCTTGGACCATTGCGGTACCTATACTTGTGTGGCAGCTAACCATGTTGCCAAAGTGAATCGTACTGTCAACTTGTATATAAAAGGTAAAATTTTATCCTATCGGACATTGTATCCTAGTAAACTTTGGTATTTATGTCATGAATGTTAAATGGAAGTCTTATAGTAAGAGAGAAATAAATTACTTACTGTACCTATATCGTACCCTGTCGTTATTACTAAAATCAATTTCATTTGCTCATAATAAAATATCAAGTGAAAACTAACGCAATTCATTATTTTATTAAGGAGTTAAATCGGAATTGGAATTGTCAAATAATAATAAAATTAAAAACCCGTTGAACATAGTTAAAGTAATTTTATGTTCGCAGTTGCTCCAAAATGGAGTGAAGAACCGCAGAACACCTCGTTATTGTTGGGTAGAAATGGACACATATCATGCAGTGCTAATGGTTACCCACAGCCCCAAACTCACTGGCTCAAAAAGAATGGTAAAATACACATTATTAGTTAGGTTATATTTAAAATCAAAGAAAAGTCATAGTCTCGTAAAATTTACGAATAAGATTTAGTAATAATTTTAATCTCAGCTAACGTATTATAAAATATATCTAATGGTACATCATTCATAATTGCAGTGGTATCAGAAACTTGGAGACCAGTGCTAGAAGTAGCTGGTGGAGGGGTTCTCAGCCTGTCCAACGGGTCCCTAATCTTCGATTCCGTAGCCTTATCTGATGCAGGACTCTACACTTGCCACGTTGAGAACGGTGTTGGTGAAGCTTTGAGTAAAACTATTTGGATTTCTGTTAATAGTAAGTTGTTTGGTGATGATTTTAGACTTACCTAGAAATAAGTATGTGCCAGAATTAATCTCAAATCTCAATGCATCGATTGTGTAGTTCAATCTCTATAATGAACAAAAACATTTTATTTGGTAGATTCTTGAGTCTAAATATGATAAAACATGATATTCAGTGGAATCTACTCCATTATTTGTTTCTTTCTCATATTATTTTTTGAACACAAACTTGTATATACAGAAAAACTGTTGATAATGTAAAATGACATGTACATGATAAGGCATAAGGCAGGGATAAGCATTGATTCACATTATATGTATGTACTTGCTCTTCTATCTTTGACTTCATCAATTTCTTCTTCTTTCCCATTATCATCTTTATGTAGATTTACATCACCGATAAATCTATCTTTAGCTTCTATTTGATCAATGATTATATTTTCAGAGCCAATTACATTTGATGTGACATCGAGAAACATGACGTCTAAGTTAGGACAGCACGTAACTATTGAGTGTCACGCCAAAGGAGACGATCCTATTAGGATCATGTGGATGAGGAATGGAAAAGCTATCAATCCGCTGACTCAAAGGTGATATAACTTTTTTGCAGTTAGCAATAGTTTTATTTTAGGTAACTTTTATAAATCGTAGTGTCATTACATTTATGCATTTTAGACACAGATAATCATACTTATTCTTATTATTTATTGCACATACACAAAAATATAACTTACGAGATAAAAGAAGAGATGCATGTACAATGGCAAACTTATTATTCCTATATATTTCAATACATAGGAAGATAAAAATGTCTAATTCATTACTTTAAATAGAAAGTGTACATACTTTAAAATTCATTACTTTAAGTATATAAAATACTCGTACCATCGGGGTAAAGTACCAAGGGGGGTTACTCTGGCCCAGAACCAATCAAAAATTAAACTTTAATGCCACGCTGCTCGTGAGGAGCTATCGATGTAATTTGCGTTTCTCATCGCTAGATATTGCTATGGGGCAGATGGTAAAAAGTCACATTAGTAAAACTGTTTTGTTAGCTTGGGCCAATGTTACCCTCCATGGCTAAATTACCCCAATATCATGGTATTCGATATTATGCATAAAATTAAATAATACCGATATTATTTTGTAGCATCTTAGTACTCGTACGTAGTATTTTGAATCAATTTCATAGGTATATTTCATAGGTTATTATGTAACTAAATAAACACAGAGTACGGAAACCTTTTTTGACAGAGTGAAGATATCTGAAGCTAAGTCAGAAGAAGGTATGACTAGTATACTCGAACTGCTTCAAACGGAGACGACTGATGGCGCATTATATCAGTGTCGAGCTGGCAACCCTTACGGAGCAGATGTGTATAGCGTACAACTTAGTATATTAGGTAAGTATACAGTATAATAAATATATAATAAATAAATAATAAAAACATTTATTTTTAGTCAAATACGTCCATAGATAGTTAGTAATTAAAGAAAACTTACCAGCTATGCTAGGAATACACGAACATTTTTAAAATATAAAATTACAAGGGGAACTAGATTCGCGGTCCCGATGCCGCTATATTTTTATATATTGAAAACGATATCAGAACATTATTTTGTTTTTTTTTTTAATATATTCAAGAAGTCCTTCGGGAATTTACTGTACATCAGTATACAAACCTCTTTGATACAGCTACTATACCTATTAGAAAATATATTATGTTAGGGCTTTTTTTATAAAACTAGGATAGCCAGAACTGCAAATTATATAACCACGACTGGCATAGCATAAAGGAAGTCAGATGTTAAAGATCAGTGACGAGTTGCTAGCTCTTCGCCTGAGAGAAAAATAAATAAATTTCGCCCGAAATTACTTAGTTTTTTTTAACAACGTGCACGGAAGAAAATGCATTAGATGTATTCTAGTATAGTTCCATACATAAGAATAATTGAAAAATACTTATACATATGGATAAACGATTTTTCTCTCGAATAATAAGCGGAGTTGGTAAATTATTTATGTAGGCAACGCAAAAGCCTATGCCTGTTATTTACTAGACCGACAAAATAACCACAGAAAATTACTTCTTGCCAGATACTCGTAATTGCCTACAGATTACTTTTGGCAATAAATCATTTTATTGACGGTTCATTAATTGAATTTAGCAGAATAACAAAATGCCTACGTTTAACTAGATTTATTTCAGTATATATTTGGATGTTGCCTACATTTTGCAGAATGTTGCAGAACTACAATTGCTAGGTTGTGGTTTAATGGTTCTCAATCTGTCTTTAACTAGTTTTATGTAACAGACAAGCATTTTTGCTACAGTCATGTGAAAACATGTAAATGGTGTTTAGTTTTATTCATAGTTATATATTAAGATGTTTTCCGAATAAAAATAAAATAAAATATATTTTTTTTATGAAAGCATAGCTACAAACAAGTTCAGCTTTTCCTAGAAAGTTGAATAATTTTGTTCGTAGAAATGCTACGAATCGTAGTTGTGGCATAGCTTGACTACGAATGGACACCACCTATTGTCTGTTTCCTATGCCTCATTTCGGAATTAACATTTTTCTATATGGTGAAACAGAAAATATCATCATACATATAGTGCCATCAGCCATCGGAATTATACGTTAAAACGCACTCTACTCAGTTTGTTTCATTACTAAACAAAAAAGAAGTTATCAATTCGTCGGTATTTTTTATTCCATTACTAAACTTTATTCAGCCAGGTGGACGTTAAAGCTTTATGTTTTATAAAATTATTAATAAAGAAAATGGAAAAAATTCTTCGCCCAAGTGGGAATCGAACCCACGACCGCTGCAAACCGTGCCAGCCGCTATAACCACTAAGCCACCGGGTCAATTACCCGGATGACGAATTTTACCATCTCTTTTCTAAATTACATATTGGCAACGTTATTCTTCATCCCGATAGCTTTATGTTTTATCTGACGGAAGCTACACATATTTATGATTTTTTGCAACTGCCAATAAATTTAGTAGCTTTTACGTGAAAGACAAACATACAAACATAACAAATCTTCACATTTTATACAGGCACATAAAACCAAACCAACCTTACATATAACAGTCATACAAAAAACATTCGAAAACCCCCTTAAGTTTCTTTCATTAACTCAGACGCCATCTTCGTTTTTTACATCCCTATTAAAATGCCGTGCGATAATAGCGTTAAATCTTCGAGTTCTGTTTTTATTGTGCCCTTCGAAGTAAACAGAATAAAATCGAATTGCTTTTTCATTAATGCCTTTTATCTCTCGACTGTATTTTCTACAGACTTCAAGGAGGTTTTCTATTCGATTACGAGTATTTTTCTGTTGTTGGTTGCGAATTAGCATTGTCTGTTTGAATCGGTTCTAACGTTTTTTATTTCATTCGATACTTTAGAGACATTGTACATAACTTACGCCTATGTCGTATAGGGGTAAGCAGAGACTAAACAAGAGGGGCTTAATTTCTCTTTAATTTACAGTAATATGGTGTGTTGATATGTATTATGGTACATCTTGCCCACAAAATAACTCGTCCGCGGGTCAAATGTCTACTTTAAAAATGTATATGGGTAGATTCGCCCGAATCAGTGTGGAAAATCGCACCAGATGTCTCCAATAAAAAACTAAAAGGATGTTTCAGCAAAATTTTATATTAACATTGGAATATCCGATACCTATAGGCAAATTAGTAGCATTAAATGATAATTTATTTATAAACAAAAACATACCAGAGTCACCTAACCATAATAACATCTTATAAATACGTGATTAACTAGTTTTAATATTTTCTTATTATGAATATTAAGATTAGATATTTAATGTAAAAATATATGATTTTACCAAAACGTCCCTTTAGTTTTATATAGGATACATCTGGTTCGATTTTCCACACAGATTCGGACGAATCTACCCATATACATTTTTAAAGTAGACATTTGGCCCGCGGACGAATTTTTTCATGGGCGAGATGTACAGGGTATCAGCTGCATCTCCTTCCACAGAGTCGACTAAGGGACTAAGGGGCGCACTATCACTGATCTTTTACATCTGGCACCGCTATGTAAAACGTTTCTTCAGTATCTCCTTCGCAATCTTACAGTTCTGGCTACCCCATTTCAGGTATACACCAATGTATATGTGTCCTTAAAGTTTTAAACAGGCATCTTTCAACCCTGTTTTCTTGTTTCATTGTTGCGTCTGTAATCTTTAAATAAAAAACCTATTCTATCACCAATATAAATCATATTCTACTTTGTTCTAGAACCACCTTCTCCTCCATCGGAACTCTCCTGTCGACTCGATCCGAAGCCGAGCGGTGAGGCTATCCTGGCGGGACGTGGCGCGACCTTTGGCCCAATTCTACACAGTCCAGATCACCAGCAGCCAGCGCCCTACGTGGAGTAGTGCTAGGAGCATCAATGTTACCAGGTGACTTAGGCTGTTTTACCATGTAGGAGTGGTAAAAAGGGAAGCGCTTCCGACTCCACCGGGCCACTAGTCGTTGTTTGGCCCATGTATAAATTCCAATCATTGTGAGAAACTTCGATCTGCTAGGATTTGCATTGGATTGTGGTTCTCCCTTGCATTCGATATGTAGCTTCGCTACATACCAGAAATGTGATATGCAACTTTGCTACGGACGCATATGATATCAACCAATCAATTGGTACATAATGTCAATGAACTTGATTGGTGAATATCAAACGCATCCATAGCAAATTAGATTTTTTAATTATATTAAATAGGCTTACGCTTGACCACAACGCGCCTGATGGTAAGCACCGTTGCAGTCTTAGATAGAGTGCGCTTGCCTAAAAGAAACCGGTTCACTCTTGACTTGAAGACCGCAAGATTATAGTTTATGGGGAACAGGGATTCCAGGCAGGGAGTTCCACAGCTTGGCCGTTCGCACTATGAATGTAGAAGCAAAACGCTTAGATAAAATGGCTTAAATTTCCTGTGTCGCATATGAGATGGGATAGTTCGTCATCCCCTTCCCCCCACATCTACTGCCTCCCCCATTGACGGTGATATCGTCAGTCCAAACTTTTGGGCGTTTTGGGGTTCTGGGTAGCTATTCATTTACGGCTTTTTTCATATTTCAGTTAACCAGATTATGTACTAAGGTGATCTTTTTAGCGTATCTAAATTGTCTATTTTCCGCGATGAAATCGAAAAGCGGATTAGGTAAAGTACACCGAAAGTAAAGCTGGAATAGGATTTATTCAAATTGCTTTTTAGGCGAAGAAATTGCACTCTCTTGTCGTTGGATTAAAATAAAACAGAGTTCTTTATATTTTATTCCTTTCATAAGTAAAATGTGTAGAAAAAGTGGCAGTTTAATGATATTATTGCTAATGTCCCAAGTGTCCTATTGTTTGTTTCTGATATATATGATCCTATCTAATCTTTAAGTGATGAACGATTGGCGTAGTTGGTAGAGATCCTACCTGCGACGCCATAGGTCCTGGGTTCGAATCCCGGTAGGTGCAAAAATAGATATTACGAATATCGGTGTTTGTTTCCGATGTATTTATGTACCGTTACATACTTTTTATGCACGACACAATGCCTTAGGTATCTTAGTGTGAGACTAGGTTAACGTGTTGTAAAAGTACTTATATGACAATTTCTTTTATTGACTAATCTTAGTCAATATACAGGGTGTAACAAAAAGGGTATGTTAAGCGAAAAGCTACGTAAATAGCCCACTGTAGAGAATCTATCTACAAAATTTGAGACTCGAAATCACATGTTTATTTTTCCGATAGTATGGAGAATTTTTAAATATCTCAGGAATTTTCATACAATCTTGAAAAATAAACATGTGATTTCGAGTCTCAAATTTTGTGGATAGGTTCTCTACAGTGGGCTATTTACGTAGCTTTTTGCTTAACATACCCTTTTTGTTAAACCCTGTATATCACTTCTGTAGTTGTCACATCGCGATCGCAATCAAAAGTCGTCAGCTTCAAGTGTGAGCAGAGGGTAGAGACCCGGTGGTAGCGAACACCAAATCGTAAAAATATCTATCTATAAGTAGTTATATAAGAGTTTGTTTGGTCGAACGCGCTAATTTCAGGAATTACTGGTCCGATTTGAAAAATTCTTTCAGTGTTTGATATCCCATTTATCGAGGAAGGCTATGCTATCTATATATGACACACCCTGGCTTCACACGGGTGTAATACCCTTTCTCGCGGATGAAGTATTATTATAAAAGTTTTTTAAATTGTACAGACTAGAAGAAATCCGGCATACAGTGGAGATAGAAGACCTGCAACCTGCCACGGCGTATATTGCCCGCGTAGCTGGAGGCAACCAGGCGGACTTGAGTCATTACAGCCAACCTGTACGATTCAGTACCACTGAAGAAGGTATGTTGTAATGATTCTCCTTTACATACATACATAATTGTCATTTATTAAAAACGCGTAAGTTTGTGAGGATGTATGTAAGGATGTTTGTTGCTCTTTCAAGCAAAAACTACTAAATGGATTATGATAAAACTTCGCAATAATATAGCTTACATATCAGAATAACACATAGGCTGCATTTTATCCTGGGAAAATATTTCATAATATAACAATGAATATATCAAAAATTATTACAATAGGGATACTATAACAATAGGTACACTAATACAAATTTTGTACTGTTATTTATTTATTTACTAAAGAGCGTAAGATAATTGTTCTTCTTCTTCAGCCTATTGTAGTCCACTGCTGGACGTAAGCCTCCACAAGGCTACTGCCACAGGGGGGTTTGCCCATAGTCACCACGCTGGGCAGGCGGGTTGGTGACCGCAGTGTGATTTTTGGACTATGTTTTCAGTACGGGAGTTGCTGCTGCCCACCTCCCGGAAACCCTTAATCCGATACCCACGGGCAGGGGTGATACAAATTCTACTCTGCCGGCACCACGCCAAGATAATTGTTATGACATGAAAAATACAAAACTAATTCGTGCGTGAAGCACGATTTAATTATGATTTATTTTGAAAGAGACGTCGTAAAAGTAAATCTTTTTTTACAGAAACCTACAAATAAACAAAATAAATTCGGGAATGCGAATGTAATATTTTCTGTACAATTACGATATTGAAACCGGATATTTCTGCCGCTCATTAGTTTTTCGATTCTTTTTTACACGTAAAAATGTCTAAGTGCCATTACAAAACACGGTGATGAAAGAAAGAATCTCTTTTAACTTCGGGTCGCTATCGCGTACGCTCGCTACGCTCGCTCGGCTCGTGCGTGTTATTTTAACAGGTCAATCCACTAATTAATTAAGCAGACAAATCAGCCAAATTGTCTCGCTCCAAAGCCCTTATGCAGTTTTTAATCAGCGTGTTTTACAATATGCCTTCGACATATAGACCAATCCACGCAGAATCAGAAATGTCCTTATGCATTCAGTCAGCTTTAACGTTTTTATATTTTTACTATCGACATAATAATTACTGATCGGTAATAAGTCTAATGGGAAATATCATCTGTTTGGGTGCTGGGGCTTTTCGGTCCGTTTATAGCATCATTTTGTCTTAATTAAACAGGTTGTAAAAGGTGTATGATAGGCAAAATACTTAGAAGATTTGAAATTGTATTGTTTATTTTTCAAGATTTTATGAACATTCGTGAGTTGTTTTGGGACTATCCATGCTATCTGGATAGGTTCTTATTAGACTATTTTCATTGCATTTCGCTTAACATACCCCTTCTGTTCAACCTGTATATTGACTTATATTAATGTCTATCACGTTATTATCGGGCCCATAAAATTTCTAATTGGAACTCCACAATGGGTTCTTTTCACCCTTATTCCAGCTCGAAACCTTAAGCGAATAAGTGTACTTCTTGTGTACTTGTATGTTTACAAGTAGTAAAGCCCACGAATATGCTTTACGTACTAATTATGTCCACTAAAATTTGAACCAATTTTACTGTCCACCCAGCTCCATCTTCGCCACCAATGAGCGTTCAAATAGAAGCGACCGACTCTCCGGGAGAGCTGCGCGTGCGCTGGTTGCCGCCCCCAGCGGACACACATCACGGCATCATGATTGGTTACCGGTTGAGAGCTGTGCCGCAACTGGCTGGAATTAAGGGTTAGTGCTAAGGCCATTAACATCATATTTAATCTGATGTAACTCTTACGCATGATTGAGACATGAATGATACTCTTTAAGCTAAAATGGGACAAGCCTTTTCGACTCTAGAGCGTATCAAATACATACATAATAATATGTATAATACTAACATAAATGCACGTAGACTTGTCTAATATGGGGCACTATATATACAGGATGTAACAAAAAGGGTATGTTAAGCCAAAAGCTATGAATATAGCCTATTATAATGAACCTATTCCCAAAATATAGACTCGAAATTACATGTTTATTTTTCAAGATTGTATGAACATTCCTGAGTTGTTTGGGAATTCTCCATATCAACTGGTAAAATAAACATTTGATTTCGAGTCTCAAATTTTGGGAATAGGTTCTTTATAGTGGGTTCTCTATATTTTCATAGCTTTTCGCTCAACATACCCCTTTTGTTACACCCTGTGTAAGCATAAACCTCTTTTTTTACGCGCCGTAACGCTATCGACTCGCAAGCAAAATCTATGAGATATGACAGTATAACGATAGCGTCACGGACTATTGAGAGGTCCGTGCTTGCTCCACAGATCACTCAATTCCATCACCTTACATTTTAAATAAGAATAACTATAAAATTATTAATAAAGAAAATGGAAAAAAAAAATTACCCGAGTGGGAATCGAACCCACGACCGCTGCAAACCGTGCCAGCCGCTATAACCACTAAGCCACCTGGTCTATGTATTTTTGTTGCAGAAAACGAAGAAGCAAGCGACAAAGTAATAAAAACAATGTCGCTATATTCAAAACAGGAAACCATTCTCTCCGGACTGTTAAAAGGAGTAAGGTAATAAAATGCTTCATCACGTTTTAATGTGCTCTTCTATAGAGAATAATTTAAACATTGATTACTCTAATAAAACAAACTCCCTTTGGCAAATTCTCAATATTATGGTCGATTCCGGCAGTGACACTTAAACCTAAACGTAAAATTAGTTCTACCTGTCCTTTTGTCTCTCAGCGATTTATGTTAAAAACGGAGAGAGATAGACCTAACTAAGATTAATATGAGTCTTATGACTAATGGTAACTTCGACTTGACATATAGTTAATTCAATAAAGGATTATGGACGATCCTTTAAAAAACCACATTAAGAGTCACCATCCTTGGCCAACTAGAATGATTTTTAAATAATAAATAAATAAATATTTACATACTACACAATACATTAACCTAGTCTCATAGTAAGATCCCTAAGGTCTTGTGTCGTGGGTACTAAGCAAAGGAATATAAATACATAGATAAGTATAGAAACATCCATGACTCGGAAACAAACATTGATATTCATCATATCAATGTTTGTACCTACCGGGATTCAAACCCAGGACCTATGGCGTCGCAGGCACGGTCACTACCTACTAGATCAGTCGGCTGTCGATCTATAAATCGATCAGCTATATTCGTACTAATCCTCATTGTGTAATTTGTACTCTTTACTTTTACGAAGCGCAAAACCCCTGCTGAGCAGCGCAAAACCTCTGCTGATCTAACTACCTGAAAAGGAGTCTATTATAAAGGTGCATCATTGGAGGCATACAGTTTCTGCCAATAACCACAAAACATTTACTTAATGTCCCAAGCTGGGACAGATTGTAAATAAGAAAGGGGAATTTAAAAAAAAAAATATATATATATATTACTTTTGCAAGTTATGTAATAAGGTGGTGGCGCAATATCACCAAGGTTTGGAAATGCAATTTTTGTTCTGACATTACTCTTGTTGCGGCCAGCTCCCGTTTCAGCGGGTCCGGCCGGGGAAAGGATCCCCGGGGTGACGAACGCGGTGGGCCCGGGGCGTAACTCCCAAACCCGCGCTGGTCGCGTCCGCCTCGCGCACCCTTCACCCGTGTGCGCAGCTCAGATATCAGCCGCGGCGTCGTCGCGTACTAAATACGCGCCGGTCACCCTATTGTATGTTGTTGTCAAACCCACCCACTGTATGTTGTTGTCGTACGCGGGAGTGAGAGAGACAAAACACACTTTTCTTCCAAACTGCGGGCAAGAGGTCAGTCCTCAGGCAGTCTTCAGTGGCTTCTCTTGTTCCTATTTTGCTTCCTTTTCACTTTTCTTCTTATTTTTCTTCTTAGGAACTCGCCTCGGATTGAACACACCAAATCCGTGCGACTTACAAATATGTCGACGGTTCACCCTTACCGTCTGGAACGCGGTAGAAATTCTCTACGATTTCTTCTAACATTTTATCTAGTTTGTCCCTTGACTGACCTCTTTTGCGCCCTATATTTATTTCAAAATAAACATTACATACATGTGTTATACATTGTTAAAAAGGTCTCAATTGGCTCTATCTAATTATATAACAATCTTCTTTCTAAGTTTAAACAATAAAAAGTTGTCAAAGGAGAAAAGTCAAAAATCTTACAAATTTCACCGATTTGCTAAGTTTAGCCCTTAATAAAATCTAATTTACATAATCTATATATATGAGTTATATATCACTAGAAAGGGCATAAACTGAACTCTAATAAGAAATAATCAGATTCATTCTAATTGGAATATTCTCGAAGCTACTGTGAGCACAAGTTCAAAATCTTAATAAACTATGAAATCGCAAATATCTACTAAAGTAATTATTCAATTTACTTAAAAATACTCTTAATGTGCTCAGAATAGCTACCTACACCTAATAAAACTCAAAGGGATAAGAAATAAGTCAGACACAAAACAACCCTACCTAGTACAAACTTAATGCTAGCGCTATACCTAACATGTATTACAAATTCTTTATTCAAATATCAACCTTATCTATATGTACATAACATCGAATCATTTAATTTGGGTAGGTTTCATGTCTTCGTCGCCGACAACTCTTTATTTATTTTTAGATATGCCAAAAGTATACAAATCATATACAGATACAGTACTTACCTACCTACATTGGGTAACATTTTGACTGAAAAATGTTTTCATCTGTACATTAATTAGGGGCGTACATCAAAGTTTTGCATGACACGGATAAGGGAGCTCTTGTACGTACAAACATACATAACCTCACGCCTATGATTGATTGATTGTCCCATAGGGGTAGGCAGAGACTCTTGTGATACAGATCTCTTGTGATAGTTACCAATAGCAATCTCTAAGTGTTCTAGTGTAGTCGGCTAATCGTTAGGTATTCTACTATGCCATAGTCACTTGTAGGTAAATAATCATTATTAAAAATATATTCAATAGTATTTCCTTTAACCAGGTATGCGGTGTCGGTAGCAGCGTTTAACGGAGCAGGCACGGGACCTTTCTCTATACCCCTGTTCCAGGACACCAGGGAAGGAGGTAATACTGCTTATAAACCAATTAATTTATGTACCTACTGTATAAGATATATTTTACAAAATGATATATACATAACATCCAGAACAGCAGTATCATAAAGCATATGTGACTATTTGTCACATAGTATAAAGTTTTGCTACCACAATATGTTATTTTTTTATTAAGTTTATTTTTTTTTTAACTTACCTGTACCTACCTCCCTGCATTTACCATGCTAATGCTATTACTTAGGCAAACTTCTTATAAGATAATTTAAAACAGTTTAAGGCACACTGTGATGAAAATAAACAACGTAGTTTTACCTCTTTTTATATCGCGCTTGACTTCGCCAGAGGTGAACTAGAGTAAATATACTACATATACATCAGCCCATTATTGCAGTCCACTGCTGGACATAGGCTTCCTCCAGAGCACACCACATGCCCATAGTCACCACGCTGAGCAGGCGGGTCGGTGACTGCAGTTGATTATCGGACTATGTTGTCAACGCAAACATAAGAGTTCATTCATTGCGACCAAGTCAATAAAAAATTTGCTTAAAAATTGTTTCCCATCAATTTTTTGTTATAAACTTACGTTATTTGTTGTAAAGAGCACGTACCCACCGTAAACGGTGGCAAGGCAACGAAAAAATTACCCTGTAGAGTAATGAGGCGCGGTTTTCTATCACAGTGTGTCCCAAAAAGTCCGAAAATTAGGAGAATTGTGCGAACTTCCTCTTCCAAAGCTTTATTACTTTCATTAACATTTCTTGCTAAAGTTTAGCGCTGTAATTAGTTCACACCTTGCCAGTTTTTCATTTCGAATCATAGACGAAGAGCTGAGAAGAGATGCGTTAATAGACAATGTAGACTACGTAGCGAAGTATAAGCCAATCACTGGGTAACATATATTGTTGATGTGTTTTTTACCGGTCGCAGTGGAGGTCATTGGGGGAGGTTTATGTAAATCAGTGGGCTTCCTTTGGTTCAAAATGATGACTGGATAACATTGCCTATTTGATTCGTCGACTGTCGCTAGATTATTGTTTGTGCTAGAAAAGTAATGGTAGGATGAATGTGATTTTTTTTTCGTGGCAGGTACATAATTTATCTACACAGTGACCTACGAAAAATATCAAAATATTTGACATATCGTTTGGTAGATCGTACTGTTTCCTATATTTATATATTAACATACTTAAAAGTTGTATAAATGGCTTATACCAAGAGTATAAGCAACACGGCGACATTTAGAAAAACCCAACAATTATTGTGGCTGTTGTTAAGGGGACTAGAATATGTTGTGCAGTACGTGAATATTTATTAATTATCAGATACTCTTCGGCAACGATTTCATGGATAGCAATCAAGCTCGGATGTACATAAATAAATAAATAATAAATAAATATTCACACACTACACAACACATTAACCTAGTCCCACATTAAGATCTCTAAGGTCTTGTGTCGTGGGTACTAAGCAACGGTATATACCTATAAATACATAGATAAGTATAGAAACATCCATGACTCGGAAACAAACATCGATCTTCTCCTTCTTATTCTTCCTTAATGTTACGGACAAAGCGGCTATTTTCTGAAAAAGTTTCGCAAAGAGCTCATTGTATATGAGTTCAAAACTGTTTAAGGAAACTCTTATAATGTTGAGAATATAATGAAAACAGTAATTTCTTTCTCTTGTTCAGCTGCGTGTCTGAATGTTGTTTACCTTATCATCATTATCATCATTTACATTACAATATTTTTATTGCCTACGTCCAGTAGTGCACTGTAATAGGCTGATGATAATGATTTGTATAAAAACAATTTTGGTCATTATCATCGAAATATTTACCTTTAGAAAAATATTTGGTAAATTTATTACTTCGCGAAATAATAATATTTGTTCTTTATATTATACCATCAGGTTGGCATGCGAATGTAGGTTATTTTCGGTATTTACGAGTCATATATTTTTCACATACATTATCCCGTTCTCTAAAAAGCATTAATGCACTCAATATAATTTATGGGCACTTTCGTAAAAGCCGGCAATCTTGGCTGATAATTTTCCAAAATAAATGTTAAAAAAGATCATGGACAGCAAAAAACATGGCAGCGCCGTAAATATTAAACAATCTACGTTATTTTCACCTGCTGTTGTGTATTTTACGGGTAAATTGTCAGTACTTTCTCAGGGGAAAATGAAAAATGTGTTGTGATCTGTCGTGCACTGTAGACATATGAAGTAAGGACTTCGAGGAGCCTCTAACAACGTTTACAGTTCATGAATACTGGGTACCACAAAACTAAGATTTCTCTTCGCTTTTGTCATTCATAATGCGTTAGATATACCTCTCGAATAAAATTTACTTATGTACATCTCTGAGGAAATTACCTGACAACAAGTTCGTTCCTTTCGCTTGTTCTAGTTAATGAATGAATGATATTATAATGTACATGAAAAAAAGTTTCTTGCTTTTTGACAGCTATCGCCTTGAGAATCTAATTGTCAAACTGAATACACCTTAAAGACAGTGTTTATTGGCAGGCGGGGCAGAGTAAAATATAAAGGAAGGCATATGTGAACCTGTGATTGGGTCATACTATGCTGCATAACCTACATATATTGATATCTCCTCGTCATCCCTACGTCATGGTAGATCTCTCGCACCGGATCGCAGAGAGATAATTTATTACCATCTCTGCTTGTTACAAGTTGAGCATTGTCTGTTATTTAATAACTGTGAATCGCAACTCCGTAGAGACTATGGATAAAAATCTTTGGGTAAAGCATGCCCTAAATATAATTAACTAGCGACCCTTCCCGGCTTCGCACGGGTGCAGTGCTGATACTATACATATAAACCTTCCTCTTGAATCACTTTATCTATTGATAAAACCGCCCCAAATCCGTTGCGTAGTTTTAAAAATCGCATACATACTCGTACATTGGGACAGATAGACAGCGGGAAGCGACTTTGTTTTATACTATGTTATGAATATTTATAGTGACCTAGGCTATCCTATTCACAATCCCGGACCTGAATTTTTGTCCTAAGGAGCGCTGGTGCAGTGTACTCCCACCCACGAAGATTACATAGGCAATCTATATTTCTCTATATTTATAATTATCTTTTAATTCTACTGTGTTTATACAATAGTGTCTACGCGTTCGTCCCAAGTAAGTTGTAATCTTATGTATCGAGTGGAGCGCTAGCGATCGCGCTCCAATGCAACGAAATTTGGTATGATTCCTAGTATTATATTCAATGAGTGCGAAAGAGACATACCGACATACGCCGGCGCGTGAAACAGAAGATTTCGTATGAAAAATTTGACAAATCTGGAGCGCCGCTCACATTAATTCGTAGTGTGCGAATATCACAAGCCGCCCCTGAACTCAAGTGCGTTCTCTCAGGCGATAAGCGAGCAAATTGTTACTGATCTTTTACATCTAGTCCTTCTATGTTTAACGTGACTGCAAAATCTACTTGCAGGCTACCCCTTGTTGGGAACACAGCCCTATAAGTATATACATGCAGCGGGGAAAAGTGGCCAGCCATTAGGCCATTTTGCCAGCTTTGGGGGAGTTGCAGGCCATCTTCTATTTGTAAATATGTTCTAGATTTAAGATTTCTATTCTGTATTATGCAACGGCGGGCAGCAGCACCTCCCGCGCTGACAACATAAGTCAAAAACCAGACTGCGGTCACCAACCTGCCTGCCCAGCATGGTGACTATAGGCAAAATCCCTTATGGAAGTACTCCTTTTGGCCTAACGTGCAGCAGTAAATTGCAATAGGCTGGAGGCATTCTGTATCATATGATCCACCCATTTGTGTAAATTTTGTATGTACTTTTTCATTCATACAGCACCAGAAGAAGGCCCCACATCGGTGGAGTGCGGAGGAGTGACGTCCACCGCACTGAGGGTCAGTTGGCAGCCGATACCTCCTCACAAGCAAGCTGGCTCCCTCATTGGGTATACCGTGCTGTATGCCGCTCAAGGTAAGATATTCACCAGATCCTTTCACATCATTTACATACGAATCAGAGTATAATAAAATATTCTCTATTCTTTTTTATTAATTTTTTATTATAAACTTTTATTTAGTTTCACCTGTCCTGTTGTCTGTAAACAAATTAACTATTGCAAGTTAAATTTGATCCACTTCCCGGTTTCCGATCAAGCCGAAATTTTGCATGCATGTATAAATCGGATGACAATTCAATATTATTATGACATATAGCAGATCTGATGATGGAGCTGGAAGGTGGCCATAGGAGCTCCGTAATTAAACGACGCAACCCCATTGAGTTTGAGCTCGTTTGATTCGATCAGTTCATTTTATTAACAAATAATAAAAGCTTGTTTTTTAAAAAGGTTATTTTAAAAGTGAAGTTATTACGCAATTGTCATAAGCTTTTATTTAGTTTCATCTGTCCCATTGTCTGTAACGAAAACTAACAAGTTACATTTGATCCATTTTACGGTTTCCGATTGAGCCGAAATTTTGAATGCATGTATAAATTGGATGACTTCTTCTTCTTCTTCAGCCTATTGCAGTCCACTGCTGGATGTAGGCCTCCCCCAGGGCACGCCACAAGGGGGTTTTGCCCATAGTCGTCACGCTGGGCAGGCGGGTTGGTGACCGCATTGTGATTTTAGGACTATGTTGTCAGTACGGGAGGCGCTGCTGCCCACCTCCCGGAAACCCTTAATCGCCTCCTATGATACCCACGGGCAGGCAGGGGTGGTACAAACTCTACTCTGCCGGCACCACGCGGCACAAGCTTTTTTACTCATAACTTTTTTATAAGTATTTATTCTGCTTACGTATTGTATATACAGGTAGAATTCTACAAATAGGGTATCAATGAAAAAGCGTACCTATGTAATAAAAAATAATGTAGGTAAGCACTTTTTACTCCGTTTTTTTTTTTGGAATTTGACTAAAACCTTAAAGCTCAAAGTAAACTTATCCAACTTGTAATGGGTGCTGCTAATAGTAACGAAGATCTGACGCTTATATGCCTATTAAGAAAGACTTGAACGTTTCCTTACCAGTAGCTATCTAGCAGTAGCTGTTTGTGTCAGGAAAGTGGCGGTAGGCTCACGCTAACTGGTAAAAGCCACCTTTTTAGAAACAATGCGCATGTAATTTACGAATGTGTATATGAATATGTATGTTTATGACATACGAATAAAATCATATCATTTTTGTGTAGTAAAACCAAAAATAATAGCGAAAGCAGACAAAATGAAAAAGAAATAAACGCAGAGAGAAAGCAGCGCTGAAGTTGAATTTCAAAGTTTTAATCTATTGTACAAGTAACCTCACTTTTAAAGTAGCTCGGAATATACTAAGCTAACGCCAGTAATTCCTCTCGGGTCGGAGTTTTGAAAACGGGTCTCCCTTGGGAACTTTTAGTAAAATGCCTTGGCAAAGAAAATGTGCAAAAAATGATGGCAATAAAATATCAACTGTAATACATGCAACATTCGTATCTTAGATTAGGTTAGATATCAGCAAACATAAGTTCTATTTTAAAAAAAGATAACTGTTTTTTGGCTTCAATTCGCTACACCCCTTTTATCACGTAATCATCATATCATGAAAAAATATCAATCAAGATAGAGGTTGGAAGGAGGAGGAAGGAGTGTTTGGTCAATGAGGAAGTTTCACGTACATACGAGTACCTACAATTTTATTATTGTGTGGACAATAAGGTCGATTCTGACCGTCACACTTAAACCTAAAATGTTAAATTTGTTCTACTTGTCCTTTTCTCTCTCAGCCATTTATGTTAAAAACGGAGAGAGATAGGCCTGACTAAGATTAGGTTAACGTTTAAGTGTGACTGTCAGAATCGACTCTAAATTTATAACGTTATTTAAACCTAAATTAAAAATTATAGAAATTCCGAAATTTTGTTTAAAAGAATTAATTTCACTTGTTATACTTTTGTTTGCACTACAATAATGCCCCGTTCTATTGCCAAAAACAGGAGTATGATAATTTGGCAAGAAAAGATACTTAGTGAAAGTTTATGTGAATACAAAAAAAACAATGAGAAAATGTAGCCAAAAAAGCGAAACAAAGAATAAAGATCATGTTAGTATTATGAAGATAGAGTTAAGTTATTTTACTAGATGTAGGTATAATATTCTAATAACAATTACATACCTACCCACTACTGGAGTTCTGAAAACGCGTAAACCTGTAAATATCAGAAAAGGTGTACTTCCTAAAGTCTACTTCTCATTTATATAATTTAATATTTACATGTTAATAAAGAATTCGATGTTCTTCGGACGCTATAGGATAGGTAAGTATACATACAGGCTGTTTTTTCCATGCCACCCTTAACGAAGGGTACGTACTCTATACATCAAATAAAGTAAGTTTATGCCCAAAAAATGCTGGGAAACGATGTAAATTTTTTGATATTTTTTTATTACTTGTTCAGTGTTTATGCTAGTTTTTTCATAGACATCTATTAATTATTTCTCGTGAAAAAATCTTGTTACACGCGTCGATGTGCATTTATGCAGAAAAACGCAGTCTACTCAAATTTAGAACCTAATATTTTGGAAACCAGACACTTCCCAGGTATGCTTCCATGAAGAAAAATTATCGTGATGATGAGGAGATTTCGTAGTTTTCGGGAAAGTTGACGACCAAAAATCACCCGGTATAGGTAGTATTTGTAAATAATTATATAGGTAACTTTTAAAAAAATATAAGAAAACTATTTCAAGCGTTATAAAGGATCAAATTAAATCTTTGTTTCTGAGTCTGAATCTGTGGGAGTCACAAATTCATTTTAAAAAATAAAATTATCTTTTGAGCCTACATAATTCTACTTCAAGTTAATGGATCGTACAAGCAAAGCTCACATAAGTGGAAGAAAAGTAGGTAAACTAAGAGCTTGTTCGCTATTTTCATACACAAAATGTGAAATTACTGAAAACTATTTAAAACGCAAAGTTTTACTGAAACATTTTGTGTTTCAGACAAAGACGAACTCGGCAAACTATTTCGAACTCTTCCTTCGTTTGCAATGTTCCCAAAGTGTAGGTACTGGGCTTGACAAGTCTTAATGCTTTTATAATGAGCTCTTTACCTGATCGAAACTTGTTATATTATATGTTTCATAGTTATAAAATGTATAGGTATAAATATCGTCTGCCTTTCAGTGGCATATTATCGTAAAAAATACTCCATTCATTTTTCTCCACTAATAAAACAATTATAATAATAATAGAAGCAAACTATATGACGTAGAAATTTCGGTGAAAGATAATTGGATTTAGCGTGTGGTATACACGTTCATCCTATTTTCTTAAAAGTTTTCTTCACAAGTAAAAAGTTCTTGCTTTATGTAGATTTAGTTTTTCTTAACACATATTACACACAGACAGGTATATTAAGTGATAGAATATACAATTAATAAGCTTGGATTGAATTTATAAAGAGCAATTTATTATGAACGAAACAGTCACAGAAAAGTCAGTAATCAGAGAGAGTACAGAGCAGGCAGAAAAATAAAACATCTATCATAAACTGTCTATAAAGTTTGGTTTATACAATTCCAACATTAAGATTCCAAATAACAATTTAAACACTCCTCTAAATTAGCATAATCTAAATATTCTCCTCTAAATTATATCATAACTGACCTAATCAGCATTTACCCAGGTCGTTCATGGCAAAACGCGACGTCGCTGGTCACGGAGCTACGTCTGCAAGGTCTTCTGAAGTACACCAACTACACCATTAAAGTCGCTGGCTATTCCAACTACGGCCTTGGACCGTACTCCTATCCGATCATGTGTTCTACACTTCAAGATGGTGAGTAATATTGGCCACAAATGTATTTTTTCACTAAAGGGGATTCTCATTTAATTAAATATTTGGTATTAAGGTTATTTTTAATGTTCCAGAAGCATTCAAAAGTTTAAAGGTTACATTTAAAAACTATGTACAAACCAGCACCAGTAGCATGCTTTCCGCGACTCACGCACGTCGCGCTTTTTGTGGCGCCTAAATGTCAAAATTCGCGACAAAATGACGTTTTACACTTCAAGCTGACAGTGAAACCCGCGTCGCGCCGCGCGTGTTATATTATATAACCCGCGGTTGCGAGCATGGCGTTTAAATTCACGCGGGGTCTTATCGCTAATTTTGACGGTTCATGTGACTGTATATCAATTCAATTACCGATTCTGTGTTGAACGTAATAAAGTTCATTTTACTTTCGCAATGGTAGCACCACTTCCACGAGTTGTCCAAAAGACGCGTCGCGCGCGTGTTCTGAATCTCTGTCATTGCCATGCTCACATTTGGTGACTGGAAATACGCGCGCGGTTGATAAAAAAAAACCCGCGTCGCGTGTTTGCCATGCTAGCGGTGCAACAGTAGAACAGATTAATTCTTGGGTTAAGAGTAAGTCCATTACGAAGGAAATCCCAGAGCCACCGTTTAGTATACTGGAATATCTAAAAAAACAGTGACAAATTGCTACGTCATCACCTGAGAGAACTCCCATGAGTTCCTTAGTCGACTCTTATATGTACGAAATGATATGCAGCTGATGTATTCCAGTGTAGCCCCGAATCAGCAGAGAACTGTGTTGTTGTATACAAATCACACACTAGTTCTGTGTATAGTAAAGAATATGAATAAGAACTAATTTAATACAATTATCCTATTACTCAGTCTCAAAATTCCAACGTCCTTTGATGTATCAAAGCAACTTTCATATAATACAAAGCCCCCAATCATAAGCTGAAGTTGGGTCAATATAAGATTGGTGGAAGTTCAAATTTGATTCAATAACTGGCTACACTAAACTTTCGAATGCAAGTTCTGCTATTGTAAGGAAAACTTGTGTGGCTCTATTCAAATCCGTAAACTGAATTATAAATGAGGTTGTAGTGAATGTTTTGGTAGAACTGTTATATGGGTAATATTTGGGATGAAGCACTAAGTTCATAGTATATTATACATGTTGGCGTGGAACTTTCCCAGAAATTCTATTGGCTTTCAACCCAAGTTTGTCGATATTCAAGAGGTAATAATGTTATATTTTTGGTACCTAAATCTAAACATCAACATGTCCTGCCGAACCTAAAGCCTTGCCTACATCGTCTAGGTCTATTATAATGGATAATTATATTCTGTGCCTACATGCTAAGTGTTCATATAAATATATATTCTATTCTATTCAAAGTGCATGTGCGATTGATCGATTTCCTAACACTTTTAACACTGATTAGCAAACTTCACACCTTGTACTTACACTTACACCTACACGTTGTATCTTACACCTACTACTACTAGTAAATATATAAATACTCCATTGTCACCAGTCCCCGATACTCCATCAGAAATAAAGCTGCTGTCTCAATCCTCAAACGTCCTGCTAGTTAGCTGGAAGACTCCAAGACAATCCAATGGAAAGCTGATACATTATACTGTTAGCTGGAAGACTCCAAGACAAAAAAATCCTGGGTTTTTTTTTTTAATTTTTTTTTTTATTAATGGATTTAAGCTAATACAGATATAAATTATACTGTCTATTTATTGCAAGCAAACTTCTGGGTAAGTGCTTTAATAATCTTTATATTTATTAATTAATTATTATAAGAATATTAATTATTCTTGTTTGGCCCTTATATACAGGGATAATGTTTATTCGATTCATTAAAATAAACTTTGATATCTTGTTCTAGGTTTTGTATAAGATCTTGGTTCTCTCTGTGTCCTTATACATGGCTTCGCTATAACTTTCTTTTCTATTCCCAATTTCACACAGTAATGATGGTCCCCAAACACTTAGAGTGGACGTTCAACCCTCTAGTTCTGTATACGAAACGACCCAGATGGTGGAACTCAAGGGTCTGACAGAAGGTCGTCAGTATGATGTCTGGGTAACGGCCAGCACAGCTATCGGCGAAGGTCCGGAGAGTAGACGGGTTACGAACACACCCATGGTTAAAGGTTAGTATTTTTTTATTAGCCTGTACAGGAGGAATATGCATTCACTGAGATTTTGCACTGATACTGCATAAATGTTCTGCCCCTCGTATCTGACCTACCATTAATTTGAAAACTTTGATATGTCCTTGAACTAGCCAAGCTCTCTCCGAACTTTTGTTATCATACTAAAGTTCATCTTTTAGGCTTTTTTATGCAGCAGCTATTACATAATCCACAGGACTAGTCTTACTATTAGGACACTTTTCGAAACAAAAAATATTACCTTTGTCAAAAACATTTAGGTAAGGTATTAAAAGCATAACATACCTTCCCAGTGGTGGCAGGGGTAGCATCGCTAGGGGGGGAAGTAACAGTAGCAGTCAGGAATTCCCTGCTGTTAGACTGTAAGAGTGTGGGATCCCCACCTCCCAGGACTGTGTGGTACCACAATCAGAACATCATCACTCACCATCCAAGGTTTACCAGGAATCGAGATGACAGTCTGCTGATTAAAAGTAAGTTGTTTTCGTATTTGAAATATAAAATATTTAGAATAGATGATAGAGCTAAAATTGATGAAAGCGAGAATCTTTTACGATTTGGCCCTGTCTTGATAACAATGTATGTATAAATCAGTGAACAGTTGATTCAGAGAAATTTTGTGTATTTACCAATATGGTTAGCAGAGTAACTAGTAAAGTTCTTTATTAGTTTTTAATTGCTATAAATAAGACCTTACGATAAAAGATACATCCGCAAGTAATATAAATAGTATAAACTAGTATAAACTATCTATATTTGTATTTAGCTCACATTGTGCACATTAAAATATAGGTATCTACGAGTATCATTGAATTTTTTCAAGTTTGTTTGGAACTGAAAAACTATTTGCAATTCAAATATAGGTTTTTAATAATAATATTAAATTCTAACAGTAACTATATTCTAGTTCACATAATTTACCTAACCACTCTAACTTACCTATCTAAATCTGTTCCCAGCTCATTGACTAAGAGCCTATCACACAGATATCTACTTCGATAACAAAGCTCGAATACAAACGATTACATTACTCCATTCGTATCACGTATACCAATACAGCTGAGTACACATCCACTACACTTCGATTCATTTATAAAGTCCCCCGACATAAGCGCTAGTATCTTCAAACACAAACACTATTCCATTTGTTTTATGTAGTTCTAGGAAATTCGACATGACTTCACCATTGGGATAGATATTAATCTTAATCCTATTTCTAGGTATAGACCAATCACTGAGTGGAAACTATACGTGTCTGGCTAAGAACCTATATGGATCGGATTCGGTAGTTTATTCCGTGAAGGTGCTGCCTCTACCCGATCCGCCAGCTTTGAGAGCTATGCCATATAAAGATTCCATTGTTGTGGAGTGGGATGAAGTGAGAGGAAGAAATGATTCGGTTTATGGGATAAGTAAGTAAAAATCTTTTTGTATTATGTACCCACACTTTGTTAATAGGAAAATTTGATGGGACTAAACAAGACAAATAGGCCGCTTGGTGCCGGCAGAGTAGAATTCGTACCACCCCATGTCTGCCCGTGGGTCCCCAATGCTGAAATACCAAAAACTACTTAAAAAGTAATGAAGTAAAATATAAATGCAAAAGGTTACTTACTCTATTTGATTGACTGTTGCGTTTGTGCTTGTATGTGCCCTTCACATTCGAAATTGATATTATTTGTAACTCAAGCAGCAGTGAATAATTAGTTATAAATACTGTGAATACTTCCTAATATTAAAATAAGGTACATCCATCATTTTGGACGGGATAATCAAAATTTTGGCAATAATAATTTGTAACTTCTTGTTGTTTCTAACTTTATATTGAGTTTGAAATTATAAAACGTTTTGGAAGTTAAATAAACTTCTCATAACCTTTAAATTATGAAGAATATCATAAATTTTCCAAAGTAATTATATATTTATTATACCAGCGACCGCTTTCGAATTCGTCCCCGTAAATGTTAGACATTCTGTTTTTTTCACTCCCGTCTACCTTTCTCATCGTCACTCTCACAATGGTGTTATTATTTCCTTATACATTATTATACATTAAATATAAACTAAAGTTCTGCACTGATAAGGGGCTTCCCTAGAATGTATGAGCTGTCGGTATCTTTAACCAAGAGAATTTTATCACCTATACGCCAACGCTCCTGGCACGCGCTGTCATAATACGTTCTATGAATGCGTGTACCAGGAGGGTTGGCGTATATAGGTAGTATATAATCTTTTACATTTGGGCATTCTAAATATGGTTGCAAGATCATGTAGGCCTGGCTACCTTATTATGGAAACACAGTCCTGTGTGTATGTATATGAACAAATGTTGATAGACCAACTATTATTTCTCTTTTCTTCGTGTAACGTACAGGAATTATATACATTTTCATTTTAATCAATGTCCTAGCCTTTTTGCGTCAGAAGTGAAATATCAAAATATAGGACGAAATCTGATCTCATTTATTGCATTTTTATTGCCCACAGCGGGGACACCGTAAAATCAATATCGAGTCATCATAAAATATTTCAGTTTTACAATGTTGTAGGTTCTTTACAGTACTTATTTAACTGACCGTTTCATTTTGTTAAATTCTAATTTTCTCTAAGACAACTAGATAGTCATTGATATTTTACTTGTGAATGCTTCCTCCAATAGCAGTTAGACTTAGTCACGTCATTAAGCAAACGTGTTAAATGAAGGCATCCTAATTTTGGTGGAAAATGTTTCGATAACCGTCGGTGGCACTTAAGTACCATTATCTATCGATTTTAGAGGTTAATTTTATCAGGACCGTAGCTATGACATCTCTCTTTTGATGCTTGCGGACACCGTAATATTTTTTAATAAATGCAGCGGTAGAGGTTATCTCAAACTTATAAATCAGTATTGTTTTCATAGTGGAAGCAAGACACCACAGTGTAAAGTAAGAGAGTACGAAATACCCACCGTTCGTTGACCATTAAGCTTCGATTTCCTGCCCTTACATATCGATCATGATCCTTTACGTCACTCAGCAAGCAACAGAGTACAAAGTACCCACCGTGCGTTGACCTTATAAGATATAGTTTCCTGCCGTCACATAGCGGCCTTGAAGGAACATTTTACATATCAGCCGTAAACAGCGCACACTTTTGCGTACATACGACCACTATTTGACGGTACCGCTATCATAGGAAACCACTTAAACTTACTGCTAAGTAATTCTCTAAATAATGTAATGTAAGTGTGCTAAGTAATTCCCATAAACAGGTTACAACCTGACGTGGAGAGAAGCGGATGGTCCGTGGCAAGAAGCATGGCCACTATCAAGAGACACTAGGCTATCGTTACACCAACACACCCTAACTGGACTGAAGTGTGGCACCAAATACTCTATAAGGATCACCGCTACCGATAGTGTTGGGACTTCTGCGCCAGCGCAGGTTGACGTCACTACTGTGGGAGGAGGTAAAAAAATAATCACACACTTTTCAACACATTAACCTAACCCCACATTAAGATCCTAAGGTCTCGTGTCGTGCACTAAGCAAACTAATACTTATATAGGAATAATAATTAATTATGGATAATTATAGGAATATCCTTGTCTCGGAAACAAACATCGATATTAGTCATATCAAAGTTTGTAGATACTATTCCAACCCAACCAATGTACCAAGGACCTATGGTTCAGCAGGCAGAGTCATCAATGTAAATCTATTTCATGTTCGGAATTTAATCTTCATGTACCTACGGATCTGACTCCATTGTTAACGGATTTTCGTTCCATCGGATAGCGAAGTGAGGGAATGAGAGTGCATATTTGTTTGCCTACACACTGTACACTAGTAATTTAGGTACATGCATAGATGGGTAATCTCGGTTATTACAACGCTGCATGTGACATTGTTGGCATTGAAAGCAAAGAATTGTCAGCAAATGAAGATTTTTTCTCCAAGATTAAAGTTTCTCAATAAAGCTTTTAATCTTTTAGCACCAATATCTCCACCAACCTCCGACTGGTTATGGAGTAATGCTACACATATCTATATCCAGCTGAACGGATGGGATGATGGAGGCTGTGACGTCATAAAATGGGATGTTGACTATAGATTACTCGGCAGTAACACCTGGAGGAGGTCCGAGAATCGAGCAGTGAGTTAGTTTGTTATAAATGTTAGATGAAGATAATTCCTCTAGAATTTAATTAATGTGGATAAGGCGAAAGAGGTATGTTTGGAACGTACTAAACGGAGATCGCAGTCTCTGCCTGCTCCTAGGATGTTTGTATGGCTAGAATACAGACGTTTGATTTTACATCAAGCTCTTGAGAAAGAATATAATATTTCTTATTAAAAGAAATCCAATCTTTAATAAACCTCACAGCAAAATTTTCCATTTGGAATTGTATTTTTCTTCACCACTTTATCCCCGATCCGTTTCTGGTTTCTCATCGCGACTGTAGTTGCCTGTAATCACAATTATTGAGTCGAGAGTCAGAGTTAGAATTCGAGGGTAAACAAAGGGTTAACAGAGGGTGTATAGTTCGGTTATGAGTGAACCAGTTTTAGACTTTAACTTCCATAGTAACATTAATAAAATCACACCTCTTTCCCGGAGGGGTAGGCAGAAATCACGGATCTCCACTTGCTACGGTCCTGACACACATCATTCGCTTCATCTACTTTCATGATATTCTTCATGCACGCTTGTCGGACTTAGAGTACTCTTGACTTGACCGTTCTTTAGAATTTCACCAATTTGATCGATGAAAGTCCGGCGAGGTCTCCCCTGCCAACCCTTCCATCCACTCTTCCATTCTACACTTTCTTTGTCTGTCTACTTTCATAGTAATGTCTAATAAAATAAAATTTCCGTCATATAGCCAATGGACCTCAACGTTGGTTGGAGCTACATAGAAGGCCATTATCAAGCCCCACCGCTAAGGTCTATGCCATCGTCATATGCTGTCGGATCTCTTGCTCCAGCCAATTGGTATCAGCTAAGAGTGACAGCGACAAACGACGCTGGATCTGCATCGACTATTTATACTTATGCTACTAAGTCTATTGATGGAGGTAAGTCTTCATTTTTGTCATCATTCGTCATATACAATTTTGCTCTTACTACCTTCATTCTGCGTAGTCTACTTGTCTTGACTAGAGATAAGATAGAGAGCTTGAGAAAAAAATAACTACTAAGTATTGCTTTTAGCTTTAGCCTTTCCTATTAACGCCAAAAATGTCGAAATTATCCGGGATAAAAACATTTTCCCGGGATATAATGTAGCCTATATGTTAAGTGGGACTTGTCACAATATATTCCTGAAAACTGCATAGAAATCGGTTCAGCCGTTTCTGAGATTAGCGTGCACAAACGCACAGACAAACAGACAAACCGACAAACAGACAAAAATTCCAAAAATCATCGTTTTGGGTTCTATTGCGTTCATAAAGGTCTCCTATAATATTTTTTCTCATATATCTTCCATGTACAGACAGCGATCCGTTACATTTTTATTATATGTATAGATTTGTAACGTCGAAGAAAAATTTACATAATTCATTATTGTCTTACCCAGTCATCTAAGGTCTTACGACTACAAAAATAATCGTATTTTATTAAACATTTATTTCGAGATCTTATGAGATAATTTATCGAAGCATATAAAGGGATTCTCATCCCCCTGCGAATTTCGATTATAACTTTGATGATTCATCTAGTTACCTTCTGGGAAGAAGTTATATGATACTTTATGAGGTAACTTGTTAAATGTACTTTATGCCACAGTATATACATTTTTATAGAGTAAATTTATCAAATACTAGCTTTTGCCCGCAACTTGGTTCGCGTGAACTATATAATCTTACCTATGTCCTTCTCCGTCATCATCATAGTTCTCAGCCTTGAGGAATCCGCTACTGAACATAGGCCAACAACCTCCATTCCGACAGGTCGAAAGTGGCCTGCATCCAACCGATGCCCGCGTACTCCCAACTGAAAGGAAAGTCTCAATAATTTCAAGAAAACTGGATTGAGTAAAATTCATGCAGGATTCAGGCATGGATAGTTAACAAACAAACGTACTTTTACTTTCCTGATTTTAATAAAGATAGTACCTATATTCTCGTCCATTCTGTTTAGATATCTGCTTTAATTTTAATTTACATTAGTGTGAATGTCGATCAATAACTTAATGGCTATCTAGTATCAATATCTTTGAAATTAAAGTGATTAGCCAACTCCCTTTTTCTAGAAAGCCGGGCTGATAAAGCCCAAGCAACCTACTCAGCAGTTATATACTTACATAGATAGAACCCGCACAATATTTCGCCGAAGTTCTGAACCGCGAAAAGTTAAATTAGGTCAAATTGAAAGCAAAAATAGATTCTCGCTTCCATTGTTTCGGCGAAACCTTAATCTGTCAGCGAATGAGCTGTTTAATATCGGGGTCATCAAAACTTTGTCTTCTGCGAAACCTGACGAACTCAGAAAGTTATTACCTAAGTGCTGTTACACTATTATGGTGTATAGCCGCGAAGTGCCGGCAGAGTAGAATTTGTACTATTTGTATCGTACGAGGCGATCAAGGGTTTCCGGGAGGCGGGCAGGCCGCGCCTTCCGTGCTAACAACATAGTTTAAAAATCAGACTGTGGTTACAAACCGAGACCGCTGCTATGAGTGTACCGGAGCTTATTGCAACCACAGTTCATTGCAAATCCTAGAACGCGATATCGAAGTTTCTCACTATTAGAATATGTACACGGGCCAAACAATAACTAGTGGCCCGGTGGGGCCGGAAACGCTCCCTTTTCACCGCTCCCTTTATCAATACATACACAGCTATGTTCCCGAAATGGGGTAGCCAGACCAGAACTGGAGGATCTAAAAGAAGATCCCACACGCTTAGCATTGCGGTGGACAGATGTAAATAGTGTTGCCGAACTATCGATAGTTTAAACTATCGATAGTTGACCTCGAAAATCACCTATAATATCGATACTATTATTTTTGCCCAACTATTGATAGAGTGGACGTACGGTCGAGCGGTTCAAAATTACACATAAAGGTAGAGTGATAACATGCTTTAGTTGGTACAGCATTTTAAACCTTTTGTCATAATGATTGCGGTGCCTATTTTATCGCCGGAGAGAATGCCCGAGATCATTAGTCGACTAACTATATCCACCAATGGAGATGCAGCTGATGTATTCTAGTGAAGTCCCGCATCAGTACAGGAAATATGCTATGGGCATGAAATGACTTTTTTGCTGATTTCAACTAAGAAGTCGTTTTGGCCGCAGATGAAATAGGTCCTCCATCCGAGCTGTTCGACCTGAACATGCTGGTCATCATCTGTAGCTCCGTGCTCCTCGTCTTCTGTCTACTTGCTTTCATCTGCATCCTGTTTAGGAGACACAGGTATGTACCATTACGGCCAATTTCAATACCTGCATAAAGATTTTAATTCTCAATCTCACCAGATCTAGCATTACTCTACGATCGATAAAAGTAATGTCTCTTAGGGGATTTACCCCTAAATTTAAATAACTGACTTTTACAGAAATTATAACGACTCAAATTGTCCGTTTTATAGAGTAGTTCCGATGGTGATGACGCAATTACTAATGACCAAATCTTGAACATTGGATGTGGGTTGGCAACACTGAGTAATATGTAAGGTGCTCTTTCGAGGCGCAATCGAAGCGTATTTTCTTCACATATCTACAAAGAGTATACACAGTCTAATCGAAAGTCAAGTTAATACAGCTTGCCGATTTTAGCTATTTATACTATTACATATAACATGCTTTTCCTTGAACGGTTGAGAATCAACACGCAACCGCTGATCTTAGAGAACTGCAATTTGGAGCGATGTTTTCAAAATTCAAATTTCAAAAGAAATATTTGCGGACGAAGTCGCCAACGTCCACTATTTCTAATATAAATCTGTAGAGGCAGAAGTATTGCTCGGAAATAACATCCTCCAAGTAGAACTACATATAGACATTTAATACCATAAATCCCAGAAATTAATTGGCTTGGCTACATCGAACGGATTTAATCAAACGCTCGATAAAGAGGCTCAGTAGATAAAATTGCCAGAACAAACATTGTTTGATGTTCATTGCTCTATTTCATCCTTTAATCATCTGTTTGGCCGAGTAATTTGGCCGCAATCGGAAAAGCTTCCCAAGGGCTTGATTGATCTCAACTAAAAATAGCTACGTTTACCAAAGTTATATAAATTAAACTGGTAACTGGTATTGTGCTTCTCTTCCCGGGCATACTGTACAAGTCAGTAGAGGGACAAGAGGGTCTTGGTGTTTTGTCGGCGATGGGCTGACCACTTGTCACTACTAACCGAACTTGTACATCTCAACCCTCAAAATTGGTCAGAAGTGGCACCATGTGGTTCTATTGGCCCTTGGTGCTCTGCCTACCCCGTAATGGATCAAGGCGTGATTATATTTATATGTATGTATGCATGCATGTATGGTATTGTACACGAGTTTTATACTTGTACTTGTTTTGGGTAAGTGAAGTTTATAGAAGCTATAAAATTATTAATAAAGAAATGGAAAAAATTCCTCACCCGGGTGGGAATCGAACCCACGACCTCTGCATTCCGCGTGTCAGTGCTCCAACCACTGAGCCACCGGGTCAATTACTCTGATGACAAATTTTACCATCTCTTTTCTAAATTACATATTGGCAACGTTATTTTTCATCCCGATAGCTATACACTAGCCAAATCTCGGCAAACAAAGCTGAATCCCTCAGCACAATGTTTAAAGATGAAACGATCAACCATATCCTAACGGATTATATTAATGGAGAAGTGTTTTTATAAATTTATCTTACTCAAGATATTATATATTATAAAATTATTATAAAATTATTAATAAGGAAATGGAAAAAAATTGTTACGTAAAATACATCAATATACACACGGTTGAGTTCCTCAAAATGGGGTAGCTTGAACTGCAGGGTTATAAAGGAGATCGTTTAGGATCAGCCACGTTTAGGATAAATATCAATGACTAGTTTCACGCTCATCTCCTGAGGAATATTCCCTTAGAGTTTCTTAGTTCAACTTAACGACATAAAAAAATCAAGTGATATATTTAATCTTCTTTTTCAACAGGCAATCATTTTCATCGGAGTACCGTCACTCTATAGCGGAGGACGTGAAATCACGTAACGAAAGTGTAACGTCTCATCCCGATAGTAAGGACAGATACGCGCACGCCCCACGTATATACACGTCGCCGGTGCATAATAGAAAGAGCAGTAAGAATGGTAAATAAATTTATATTCATACACTTTATAACGTCCCACACTAAAATCCCTAAGATCTTGTATCGTGGCTAATAATATAATACATAGATAAGTATAGATACATCCAGGACTCGGTAAGATGTACATTTGGATTTCTTAAGATTCTTTTAATGTATTAGACGACAAAAACTAAAAAAAGATAGTACAGTAATATAAACATTTGCGAAAAAAATATTTTTTCGCTAACGTAAGCAGTGTAGACAAACTCGCTTCCATTTTGAGAACAATCCAGAATTTTAAGTTTTTGGAAATACAGCTGTTGGGTTCCACAACAATAGATGGTACCTATTCTTTTCTATTCAAATGATATTTGGAAAATATATTAATATCAATATTGTTCAATACACAGAAATGTTCGAAATAAGCCCGTACGCAGAATTCGCGCTTGGCTTCCGAACCTTCGACCATGTGGAGAACCAGGATCTACCGCGACAGCTGCCCAGCAGGCCTCGGTTTGATACAGGTAAGAGTCTACATATTATTATCATTATTTTACAGCCATGAAAAATCCACTGTTGAACATAGACCTCACAAAATAACCTCCATTCTGCCCAGTCAGAAGCTGCCTGCATCTATATACCCGCGACCTTGGCTAGCGCTTCATTTAGGTACTCAACCAATCTTCTTAAAATTATACATTATAATTTAAGTGTACGGAAAAGGGCTTACGCTATACTTTAGTCCGCATAGACAAAGTCGCGTACAACCGCTAGTTCCATAAATGGAAAGCTTTAATAATAATAATAAATAAATAAAAATAAGCAGGGCAGCTTGTGGCGAGCTGTTGGGAGGTAGCGTTCCCACGGACCTGAAGTACTCCCGGGGGAAGACTCTGTGCCTCATCTCCGGCGCCAGAGTGAGGTATGACGAGGAACAGTTCCCCCGCCTCTGCCTTCCTTTCGCCAGCCGGGCAGAGTGGAGTCGTGAGAGCTATAACAGCTCGAGAGTGGACGTGCCCGTCAGTAAGTGGCGAGTTGGCTTTGGTCCAAAGTCCAAAGCACCAAAATATTAAAAACCAAAATAAATCCCATCTAGTGTTTCCAGGTGGTCTGTAATTCCTAGGAATTAGAATGTGAATATTTACATATACTGAAAGCAGTTTATAATAGGATTTACGGAAAGCACTAAACTGTCACAAAGGATCATTCAAGATGATCTCGACATCAGTGCTCCGTATTTTTTGGTTCGTTATAGAATTTTCCTTCTCCTATCGTATTACGCACACTTTAGTTTGATAGTTAAATATTTGCTGTTCCTCATTCATTTGCCTTCCAAATTATGTCTAAAGTCCGGTAAATTTTCAAAATTGACCGACTCCTATCACCATGACAGGCTTTATTGCATTTCCACCTTTACGATCTATACGAAATCCGATTAGGGAATCGCGAATGTAGTGCTTTCCTTTGCTTTGAGATGCAGAGGCGATGCATCAATTAGGTAGTTATATGTATTTCAGTATCCTGGAAATTCAATGAGTCGGACTTATTTATTAATTTTGTATGTTAAGAAACTGTAGAACTCAGAAATAACCTCTTTTAAGCCGCGTGGTGTCAGCAGAGAAGAGTTTGTACCACCCCAAGCCTGCCCGTGGATATCGTACGAGGCGATTAAGGGTTTGCGGGAGGTGGGCAGCAGCGCCTCCCGTGCTGATAACATAGTCCGAAAATCACACTGCGGTAACCAACCCGCCTGCCCAGCGTGGTGACTATAGGCAAAACCCCCTTGTGGCGTGCCCTGGGGGAGGCCTATGTCCAGCAGTGGACTGCGATAGGCTGAAGACGAAGACGAAGACGATTTAAAGAAAACAATCCGAATGCGTAATTTTTTTACATAGTACTAAGACGAGTTTAATGATACCTCTCATGCTCAAGTACGTCAAGCTGTTTAGGCTCTATATCGTGCCAAAGAAATATACATACATATACTTAAAAATATAACCCTCCTTCTTGAGCACTCGGGTAATTATTCTTCAAGCCCCTCTTCAGAAGTTTATATGTAAACGGAACAAATCTACCAGCGTTCTTCAGCCTCGAGTGAATCGATTGCTTTCTTTTTGAAAATTCTTAATTAATTCTCATTGTATAAGTTTTATGGCGGTCTTCATTAATTATCAAATTTTTAATTGGACGCGCTATCAACTTCTGCGCAGGACGGATTAATTTTGTTGACAAAACGTTTTTCTCTTATCGGGAGCTTATTAAAAAAATTTGCCTTCTATCGTTTTAACCAGCTCTCATCTAATATTATTTAAAAGGTTATTAACCAAACTGTTGAATTAAGAAACCACTCACTACCAATAATCATCACCAGCCTATTGCAGTCCACTGCTGGACGTAGGTCTCCCCCAGAGCACGTCACAAGGCTTCGATCTCCCGTTTTTGCCATCCAGTCAATACATATTACAAAATGCGAAAGTAACTCTGTCTGTCTGAATGTCTTGCTTTAACACCAAAACAACAGAACCGATGTGAATGAAATTTGGTAAATAGAATATAGTCTAGACTTTTAGAGCCTGAGAAAGGACATAAGCTACTGTTTTTCCTGCAGTCCATACGGACGAAGTCGCGAGCATCCACTAGTAATGGTATAAGCTCGAAAGCATAATGATGATGAGATAAATTGTAAACCTAATTTAATTTCATTATTATTAACACAGGTAAATTGTATTTGAGTTTGTAATGAAATAAGTACAAGGCCTTTTATACGCGAAATAAAGAGAATTTGCCAACAAAAGATTCAATCAATTACTACAGCTTTTACGTTGATAAGGGAGAATTACGTGAAAATCTAAGCTAAACACGATAACTGAGCATGAAGCAGCCACTATGAGGAGCTGGAGCGCAATCGCGTATTTACATTCCAACTTTGATTTAACTGTTTATACGACAATGATTCAGACAATTTCAACTTTTCTTTCTTTTGGCTTTAAAACTTATCAAAATTTTGCACGATACAAAATGTACATAACATAACGTTTATGTGGCCTTATTATTTTTGTAAATACGCTCAAGAATAGCGTTATTTCCTTCCGTGCGTGTTAAAATAAAGTTAAATAGTTGAAAAGCATTCTGTACAGGTTGACGCCGGAAGTTGCCCAGCCTAGACAAATCAAACCAGCCTAAGCCATGATCTCAGTAAAATATGCACTGTTTTAAAATTCGAAATATGTATAATCTTTTAAAGGGAAGCAAATTCCCTTCATAGTCTGCCCTTCCACCCATCATCCTCGCAACGAGGGTGCACTATTACTTAAACATTGTTGCCAACTCCTTATGTTATCTTCTCCATGGTTAGCCTTAATTTTATTAGCAAATGGCCCGAGATTGATGAGAGACGCCAGAGGGAAGGAGATAGATGCTGATAAATAAGTTACGCTTTTAAATGAGTTAGTCTTTCTTTTACGAGAATAGATAAATCTATGTGGAGATGGGAATCGTGACTGGTGTTTTAACCCTCAACGAAAAATGGAGGGTTATTACAAGTTAAAGTTAGGTACATGTGTCTAATTTTTTACCAGTTAGACTATTACGTTCCACGTTGTTTCTATGCCATTTTTACAAGCAACCGCACTACCTATAGCTGCATCCTGTAAGCTTGACTAGAATACATCAGCTGCATCTCCTTCCGTGCATGTCGTAAGAGTCGACTAAGGAACTCTGGGGCATTTTTCAGCGATTAGCTAAGCAATTTGTCGCAGATTTGAAGAACGTGGCTCTAGAATATCTTTCGTGATCCTGCGGTTCTGGCTACCAAATTTTGATAACACAGTCGAGTGCATAATTATATCATAATAAAAAAAAATTAAAGTTGCTTCTCGCTGTCTGTCTGTCCCTATGTATGCTTAGATCTTTAAAACTACGCAACGCATTTTAAATACATAGAGTGATTCAAGAGGAAAGTATACGAATAGTAACAGCATTGCATGCGTGTGTAGCCGGGGCGGGTCGCTAGTGTATAATATGTAAAAATATATATATATATATATATATAAATTAATGTTATTTTTCTGCAGAAACCAGCTTCCAAACGCGATCCGAGTCGGATGACAGTGACAGTACTTCCAAAGCCACAGTGTCTGTCATGCCACGACGTAAGTACACGCCTATCTCTCCTCAGAATAAACAGGCAACACGTCTTAGCTCTTCCTTTTCCTGTGTGACCATCTACAGGATCTAACAAAAAGGGTATGTTAAGCGAAAAGCTACATAAATAGCTCATTATAGAGAAACTATCCTCAAAAATTTAGATTCAAAATCAGATTATTATTTTTCAAGATTGTATGAAAATTCCTAAGATGTTAAAGAATTCTATATACTATCTGGAAAAATAAATATGACGTGATTTCGAGTCTCAAATTTTGTGGATAGATTCTCTATAGTGTGCTATTTATTATATAGCTTTATATACTTTTACATACCCTTTTTGTTTTTGTTACAACCTGTATATTTTATTCATGGCCAACGCTTGCCAATGCGCACTCTATTTGTATTGTATCGGTGACTACTGAATATACTGCACTATACTTTACCTACTAGACAAACTACTTGTATATTATATCAATACAGACTTTTACACACACTGCTAAATAAAGGGATTCTCTTCATTAGGCCACTGTCCTCAGCCTTGGGCCAACCTCATCCTCTGGTGTCCAACAGCCTTTCGGATGTCATTTGACCATCGGGCAAGTAGTCTCGATCTAAAAGCGTCCCTTGGGAATTTTCTGATGTGTCACCCTTTTGTCCCTCTAGGGCAGGGATTCCCAAACTTATTTTGTCTACTGCCCACTTTGAGAATAAATTATTTTTAGCGCCCCCATTTTTCACCTACTATAACTCCCAAGCCTCTACACAACGCCCCAATTTATTTTTCTAGGTCTCTTACCGCCCCCCCTTTAGGCCTGCAGCGCCCATAAGGGGGCGTTATCGCCCATTTTGGGAAAGGTTGCTCTAGGGTAACAGAAAAATTGATTTATCTGTCCCACTATTAGTATGAAAAGTGGGACAGATCAAACATTTTTTCTAATCTGTCACCTTTGGGGGACAAAAAGGGTGAAGATCGGAATATTCCGTCTCTTAGCCGCCATTCCATTACCGCTTAGGTCCAGAGATTACAGACCTCTATTTACTACGATCCTAATGGATGGGTTGGTCCAAAATACATTCCAAATGAGCCAAGTTTCAGATCAAACTGTTAGTTATGGGATACCTAATAATGGCGATTGGGGCATTTGAAATTGAGCCAAGATGTGTTATTTATTAGATTGTCGACAAATATCTGGCGTACAAAATGTTCTTGTGAACTCATACCTATTCATGTCATGTTATACCTAGTATGTGACTCTTAGGTCAAATCATCCCGTTCGCGTTCATTCGGCTTTACAACACAATTGGCGATTTATTTCTATTTATTAGGACACTGTAAAAACATAAAACCTTGTCAAGTTTCTTTGCCGTTCTTTTTGTGCAGGAGTAACAGAACTAGCAGATTAGTTTTTGGCTTTAATCCTTAATATGTTTTATATTTTGGAAGATTCTTGACATGTTTTTGACCAAACATGTCTCTGTTCTAATAATGTTATTATAACTTTATTGTATCATGTTTAGAGCAAATAAATAATCCTTATCTACATTACAATTAGCTTAGTATTTTTGGAGAATTCGTTAAGAAAGAATAATACGTAGCTTTTCACTCTACAAGTTACAAATGGAGTTAAATGGGTAAAAACTTCCGTGACAGAAGCAAGTTTGGCGAAGTTGGATCTATCGAAGTTTAACCAATACGCACGACTTCCGTTCTTGGAGTAAGTTAGTTAGTTGTTCGTATTGGTTAGCTCAAGGACCAAGATCTTTGCTTTTAGTCTACGTTCTTTTATAATTAAATCTTGTTAAGTCTTTGTCGATGTTTTTGTCTAGTATTTTTTGGCTTGCTGTCTTAGTCTAGCTGTACTAGGTACCTATTAGTAAATTTTAAGACATATACTGTACCCAAGCATAGAGGAATAAGATGTAGACATAGAGTGCTAATGTCATACTAACAGTTTCGATGCACCATTAGACTTTTCGGTGCCTTACAATTCCAGTCCTTGACACTTAGATTGCATTACTATACGTTACAATACATTAGTAATGTAGTACATTACTATACATTACACTATTAGAATCTAAGTGTCATGGAAGAATTGTGAGGCATCAAAGTCTAATGGTGCATCGAAACTGTTAGTATGACATTAGCACTCTATGACATCTTATTCCTCTATGACCCTTAAGTTAGCAAATAAATATTTGTCTGATTTGTCTACAAAATAACAATTGTGCGTTTCTGAAATCTTCGTATGCGTCTTGTTGTTCAATCAATCACGAAGTGCCGTTGTTCTTGCTTTAATACATCACGTCATCACGCTAAAATGTGATTGGTCAACCTATAGATCTTACTTAGACTACTGCGTCTTTCTATAGTACATTTTTAAGCTTATTTTCTATTTGTTTCAGGTCACTGCCGAACCCCACATCATAGATAACAAACAAAATAAATAAGTATCAATAAAGTAAAGGAACAATCGTTGTATAAAATTTTGTAAAATTTACATAATCTTAGACATTGTTTAATAGGCATATCAATAAATTTATACTGTTAAATCTTGTTTATCTGTGCTGTCAATAAAACATTTCTATTGTGAAATAATGTTAATAATTGTAAGATTCATAAATGAAATTGTATTAGGCGTTACAATTCGGAAGTTCAAACATTCACTAATTCAGTCGTTAGTGGAGGGTGTAGGGCCCGGTGGTGGGCGCACCCATAGTGAATTGTATGATTCTATAATGCATATTATTGATTCTTGTTCATCTTATACGACTGAAAATCTCAATAAAATTAATCTAACCGGTTCAAAGCGATTCAACCTAGATCCGCGTGAATCGACGACCTATCGCACTGTCGCGCACTAAAAACAAACAGTTACTGGCTGACCGGGAATGTGGAACTGAATAAAAACTATTGAACGAACTCGCTTTTAACCAGATTTATCCGGCACTGGTTTCACTGTACAAAATTCTATTGTTAGGCAACCTAGGGAATATTCAGGGTAAAATTGCTTCGTATTGAAATTTTCCATTGTTGATTTTGACATTAAGGAGAACTGGCTTGGATATTTCTCCTAGATTCGTTAAAAAGTGATGAACATGCTAATAAATAATTCATTATCATGTTTAAATGATGAGCACTGAAATAATATTATGCATTAAAAATTACTACAAGTGTTATTACATTAGTTTAGACTTCTTACTGGCTACCTGATAAATTTAAAAATATCAGGAATATAAATTAATAAAAGAACATTCAAATCGGTCTGTGATTTACAATAACATTAAGCAGTTAAAATTAACTACTTTAACCACTTATTTAACATGGCTCAAAAAATGTCTAGTGGTTTAGTGATTAATACACCTTAACTAAACTAAACCTACTTAAAATTAAAACATTACAATAAAAAATCTTATTTATCAGTGCGCCAGTAGACACATAGACGATTATAATATTGTACGAGTATCTCTATCTTTGTTGAAAGACTGATAATTTGTCATAGACATAAGTTATAAAGATGCCAAATCAGTGTTAAATGTATAATCTTGTGATAGTAATATTTCTAGTATGCCTGTATTACAATAAAATTATCATTTTCAGTTCTTATTCAAACTTCAGACCATATTTCAATACGGATAAACATCTGTTATTATTCGTTTCGGCTGAATTTCAGCTGAAAACTTTAACAATGACCTGTTCACTTTACACGTATACAGACATACAAACAAAGAAATATTGAAGTGACTTGGTTAGATTTGGCTAGTGTATAGCTATCGGGATGAAAAATAACGTTGACAATATGTAATTTAGAAAAGAGATGGTAAAATTCGTCATCCGATTAATTGACCCGGTAGCTCAGTGGTAAGAGCACTAGCACGGAATGCAGAGGTCGTGGGTTCGATTCCCACTCGGATGAAGAATTTTTTCCATTTCTTTACATATTAATATTTTTTTATTTTCCTCTTTTTAATTCATCATTCCAAAAACATAATGAGTATCGCCGTTTGATAAAATCTATCGTTTACCTACCCAAGAGAACAAATATTATATTTAAAATATAAATATTACAAGATATGTATGAGTTTATTATGAATGATTCTTTCCTAGTTTCTCTATCAGAATTCAACTGTTTTGATTTATCGTTAATTTGTGAAATCAACGTTAATTAACAATCGATTGTTATAAAACAAATATTTTTAAGCAATCAATTTATTACTAAGATTAAATTGGGTTAAGTTAAGACGGATAATAAATAAATGTCTTCTACGAGTGCTCTGGGAGTGAAAAAATAACGTGTAATACTACAGCTGCTTCTCTTCCCGGGCATATTGTACAAGCCAGTAGAGGGACAAGAGGGTTTTGGTGTTTTGTAGGCGATGGGTTGACCACCTGTCACTACTAACCGAACTTGTACATCTAAACTATACCCTCAAAATAGGTCAGAAGTGGCACCATGTGGTTCTATCGGCCCTTACTGCTCTGCCTACCCCGTAAGGGATAAAGGCGTGATTATATTTATGTATGTATGGATAATAAATAAATCTGTGTGTACTTAATAAACCAGCCTTTATGAGGCTTCAAATTTGTGAAGACAAACAATATTATACTAGTCATTAAATTAAGATAGTTGTGAAATAAAACGTATCTTCAGTAACTTTAATGTCCGACATAAATGTTTTGAAATAACTATGTGATTTTTATTTGTAGGTAGTAGTGTTATCTGCGCAATACGGAGTTTTCGATTTGTCTGAAAATGTTATGTTCCCCTTCTCCACGGTAATAACCTATAACATCATGCATGAAGTATTTGTAAAATGATAAATTGGGAATGTGAAATTAGAAAATTTTACATTTCCTACTTAAGTAAATCATTATATAATTTACTAATCAATTATTTCATATTTTACAGACATCTTATTTGCCGCTATGCGTCTCTCACAGAGTATAAATCCAGTTTCTTAAGAATATATTCCAGGCAATGATAAACGCACATCAATCAGCCTTAAATCACTTTAACCAACATTATCCAAACTGTGTAAGTAAGTACAGGAAACATGAGAGATTCGGCACAAATCGGGAAAAAATCCTCTTTAAGTGTTTTCCTGACACTTTACGTAAGAGTATAAAGATAATACCTGTCAAATTAAGCTCAGTATTTTCAATTTTGTGCTGTCAGTTACTCATCATTAGTATAGTACCGGGAAAGTTCTGTAAGGCACTTTACCTTACATTAATTTATTGAATTAATGATTATGATCGATTTACGATTTACTTGATACCGAATTTAAACTCACTGCATTATATACAGGGTGTTTTTTTTGTGGCCACCTTTAACGAAGGGTACGTATTCTATACATGAAATAAAGTAAGTTTATGCCAAAAAAAATGCTGGGAATTTTTTTTTTTTTGTAAAAAAAATTTAAATTCCTTGATCGTGCGAAATTTATAGTGTCTAGTGTTTATGTTAGTTTTTTTATAGACAGATATTAATTATTTTTCGTGAAAAAATCCTGCTACGCGCGTCTATGTGCATTTATGCAGAAAAACGCAGTCTATTTACTCAACTTTGGACCCTAATATTTTGGAAACCAGACACTTCCCAGGTATGCTTCAATGGAGAAAAATGATCGTGATGATGAGGAGATTCCGTAGTTTTCGGAAACGTTGACGACCAAAAATCATCCTGTATAACATAACATAACATAACACTGTTATTTATTATTATTATTATTATTGTATCTCTGTTTAAATTCTCGGGACTACAGAGTCCCGGTCCTTTGAGAGGCGTGCATCGGGCGTGGCCAAGATGTAGAGGCCCTTTTTAGAGAACGTTAATATGGTGTGGGATACACATGGCGGGTACCATCGCCGACCGCACAATATGATACATCCGGCGATGGTCCCCGCCATGTGCAAGACTATTGGAGTGCAGATCTATGTCATGCGATGGAAACAAAGGTCATGGGCTATGGGGCTGAATGTTGGGTGTGGTTGGGTAACTGGGCTATTGAAGGAGACTAACGGACGCCTGCCATTACAACTAAGTCTCATAATTGTTTGGTGGCAGGCGGTGACTCGCCGACTCATTTCATGGGCCCCCTGAAACGGCCGCACGCATGGAGCGACAAAGGGGGCAACATTTGGTGAGCGGCTAGGGTGGAGGGATGCCCCTGGACTTTAAACCGAAGCCAACTCGCCACTTACTGACGGGCACGTCCACCCTCGAGCTATCATAGCTCTCGCGACTCCACTCTGCCCGGCCGGCGAAGGCAAGGCAGAGGTGGGGGAACTGTTCCTCGTCAGACTTCACTCCGGCGCCGGAGATGAGGAACAGGGTCTTCCCCCGGGAGTACTTCAGGTCCGTGGGAACGCTACCTCCCAACAGCTCGCCACAAGCTGCCCTGCGGGCTTATTATTATTATTATTATTATTATGCTTTATTGTACACAGTAAAGTTTTCACAAATAAAGTTTATGACAAAGAAAATGTACAAAGGCGTGCTTATCTCTAAAAGAGATTTATTATTTCTGTTATTTCGTTTATTTCAATAAAACCGACTGCGTAAAATTTTTGATCCAGTGTCACTTTCACGACTGACGAATCTAATGATACCTCTGAAGCTCAAATGCAACAACCCGTTTAGGCTCTAGACTTCTAGAGCGTGTCGAAGAAATATAGGTACATATACCTGTAGCGGAGCCATCTATCGGATGTAGGAGAGAACCACAATCGAATGCAAAATCCTAGAACGCGATATCAAAGTTTCTCACAAGTGATTGGAATATATACAAGGGCCAAACAACGACTAGTCGCCCGGTGGGGCCGATAGCTGACATGGAAATTATGAATTCAGATGATAATCTGCAGCACCGAATAGGTAGGTAATAGGTACGGCAGTGTTACTATCGATCCTCTGTGAATGCATGTCCCTCGTAAAGCTCGAACTAGTACCTATTTTCTTATCTATGGTCTATGTAGATTGCGAACCAGGCCATAGTACTTGTACTTTCCTGCTACATGAGTCTCCACATGATACATAATTATTCTCAGATGAAGTAATTATTAGTAAAATTATATTATTGAGTTACTAGAACGCAACACGAAGGGAACTTTTCCCAAAGTTTCATATTTAATAACGGTGGAGGCAGTATTGCAACAGCGTAAGAGTTTTTTAATTAAAAGTTTGTAACAAGAGAGATAAACCGACAACAATACAGGCCTGGAACAATGCTAATTATTATCTTCCTGCAAGTTTAAGAACTACTGCCATTTTGTTCTACCTACAAAAATATATGAGTAAATCCAGATTTTTTTTCACTTTTAAATTCAAATTTTATATCTTTACCTGTTTTTTCCAAAAAAAAAATGCGTTGCTGCAGTACGGCAATTCTGTCAACGATTCGGGTGCGCTATCTAATAATGGAGACCTTCCTGTAAAGTTATGATGACCAACCGATATTTTTAAATTTTTTATTTCAAAATGCCATGGACCCGTTGGTAATCAAAGTTTCATAATTTGTTATAATTTTTTAAACAATAGAATCATAGACCTCTTAAGCCCCGTAAAATATCACCTAATAAATAGGTACTCAATCTTGTTTTTAAACATTTACATGTACTTAAGGTGATGGATTTAATCGAGGGACCTGAAAACAAGATTCATGCAGGTTCGCTTACGACAAATTTCGAAGTCGACTGAGTTAACACGTTTTCCTTTTTTAAAATCCACATAAATCTAATCCGAAATCAAGTATAGCTCACGTATGCACGTAGGTAGCTACATTAAAACTCGCACGGCATTCGAAACGGATACCTATTGGGAATTTCAAGAGCTATCGAGATGCCGGTGAGTTAAATTTTAATGTGATTAAAGTAAACTTTATGCTCGTTTGGTCTAAGGTAACGTAAGTTTTTAGGCTTCACATAGGGGGGTTTGTACCGTTTGGGCATAGAGGAATAAGATGTAGACATATAGGTAGAGTGCTAATGTCATACTAACTGTTTCGATGCACCATTAGACTTTTCGATGCCTCACAATTCCATTCCTTGACACTTAGATTGCATTACTATATGTTACAATACATCAGTAATGTAGTACATTACTATACATTACACTAATAGAATCTAAATGTCAAGGACTGAAATAGTGAGGCACCGAAAAGTCTAATGGTGCATCGAAACAGTTAGTAAGACATTAGCACCCTATGACATCTTATTCCTCTATGGTTTGGGGGAGGCCTATCTTCAGCAGTGGACTTCTCAAGGCTGGGAATGATGATACGGCTGTTTTCAAAACAGGGTAGCAAGAACTGCATGATCATGAATGATGCTACAGCCGGCCAGCGGCGGGGCCAAACGTGAAAGATCAGAAACAAGTTACTAGATGCGAATTAATTTTATAAGCGAAAATTTTGTTGTAAAATTTTTGGTATTTCTTTACTACTACAATTAAGAATTGTACAGAGGGGTAAGTACGAACCTCTCGAGAGTCCGTAACGCTAGCGTCGAACTGTCAATTCCCATAGATTTGGCTAGCGAGTCGCTAGCGTTACGCCGCGTAAAAAGGTTCACACACACAGTTTTATGACTTGCTACGTGAGTTGTTTGTTATGCCTCATAACCAAGGAGCGGCTACACCTAGATCTAGCTAAAACGAGGTGTAGCTGCACTTAGGGTATTAGCCAGCCATAATATAGACACGGCTGTGCTCTCGAAATGGGGTAATCAGAACTGCGGGATCATAGGGATATCCCACAGCCACGTTACGTTAAACAAAACGGTACTGATGCTAACGATCAATGAGTAATGAGAGGATGCTGGATTTTCTCTAGTACTCGTAGCTAGTTGTAACATAAAAAAACTGGAATTGTAAGAGAAATCAGACTAAGCCCAAAAGAGAGCTCAGTAAGACAGATGTTGATGATCATTGACAAATTGCTGGCTTATCGCTTGAGAGAATGCTGAGTTCCTTAGTATGCATAAAAATACTGGAATGGTTAGTGAAACACCAAGTACATACGTACAGTAATCTGTCGCTTCTAACTTAGACTAAGCTCAGAACAGAAATAGGTGAAATTGAAAACGAGTGTACAGTAATACATTGGGGAGTAAAATTGTAGTACTAACTTAAATTTATGGTGAACCTACGGTTATTTATGTACTTACTAACTTCATCCTGAGTTAGGGAAACCCTACTACGTTGCGGTAAAGTTTGGAGATTGTTTTTTTTTTCAATTACATATCAGAAGGTGCTTTTAAATTACAAATACAGAGGGAACCAAAGAGGTTTATAGTTAAAGTTACTGTCTTAAGTAACCAGGTTAGCTGGTAGAGAATACCTTGCAAGGCATCAAGCTCGCCCTTGCATGGAATGCTTTTTGCAACACAATCAAGAGTTTTATCTATCTATCTATCCAAAGTTGCTTCAAAACTGTGCGTGATCACGGGTTTTGGAAAATAGCCCACTAATAGAAACTATCTATTTTAGATTTGAAATCACAGATTCCAATCAATTTGCCGAGATTTGGCTAGTGTATAGCTATCGGGATGAAGAATAACGTTGCCAATATGTAATTTAGAAAAGAGATGGTAAAATTCGTCATCCGAGTAATTGACCCGGTGGCTTAGTGGTTGTAGCGACTGGCACGGTTTGCAGTGATCGTGGGTTCGATTCCCACTCGGGTTGAAGAATTTTTTCCATTTTCTTTATTAATAATTTTATAATTATGTTTTTCTGTTTGGCTATATTGTGAAACATTTTTGAATGCTGAATAAATAATTTCTTTCTTTCTTTCTGAGGCACGAGCTAAGTGACAATTTTACAACATTAAAATCTGTACATGAAATAAATTCATTGGTACAGGCCCGTGACTGGAATCGAACTTACGCCTCCCGCTTGGAAGGTGCACGTCTTAACCACTGGGCTAGCACCGACTTCTTTGTCACGTCTAAACGGCTGGAGCGATTTTAATAAAATGTGGTATGGAGTTAGCTGACAACCTTAATTAACATAGGTTACTTTTTATCCCGGGAAAATATTTTTATCCCGGATAATTTCGACATTTTGTTTTTTCTGCAGTACACGCGGACGGAGTCGCAGGCAACATTTAGTTCTTCGTATACATAGGATACATTTAATCACGCGTTTATCCCTTACGGGGTAGGCAGAGCACCAAGGGCCGATAGAACCACATGGTGCCACTTTCGACCGATTTTGAGGGTATAGTTGACATGTACAAGTTCGGTTAGTAGTGACAGGTGACTTGTCAGCTGTACTGTTCATCAGGGTGTTTTTTTGTGGCCTACAAAACATGAAATAAAGTAAGTTTACCAATGCTGGGACTTGATCCGAAATTTATAGTGTCTAGTGTTTATGTTATTTTTTTTATAGATAGATATTAATTATTTTTTGAAAAAATCCCTACGCGCGTCTATGTGCATTTATGCAGAAAAACGCAGTCTATTTACTCAACTTGACCCTAATATCTTGGAAACCAGACACTTCCCAGTATGCTGTACTGTTCATATACTCGTATCTGGGACAATAAACACATGATTTCGAATCTCATCTAACAGTGGGCCATTTCGCTTGACAGATCCCTTCTGTTAGCTACACATATATATAAGAATATTTATATATTCCTTGCCTTGACGGCCGATTGGTCTAGTAGGTAGTGACCCTGCCTGCGACGCCATAGGTCCTGGGTTCGAATCCCGGTAGGTGCAAACATTGGTATGATGAATGTTGATGTTTGTTTCCGAGTCATGGATGTTTCTATACTTATCTATGTATTTATATACCGTTGCTTAGTACCCACGACACAAGACCTAAGGGATCTTAATGTGGGACTAGGTTAATGTGTTGTGTAGTGTGTGAATATTTATTTATTATTATTATTTGTTATTTATTTATTATTATATACCGAACTTGTAGGTACATCTCAACTATACCCTCAAAATTTGTCAGAAGTGGCACCATGTGGTTCTGTCGGCCCTTGGTGCTTTGCCTACCTCATAAGGGATTAAGGCGTGATTATATGTATGTATGTGTATTATCTATACTAATATTATAAAGAGGAAAACTTTGTTTGTTTGGTTGTAATGAATAGGCTCCGAAACTACTGGACCGATTTCAAAAATTCTTTCACCGTTAGAATCCTTATTGGACCTGGATGAACATAGGCTACAAGAATTTCCCGATATTCCCACGGGAAGGCAACCAACGGGAATTCTATATTTTTTACGAAAACCGCTATACATATGAAGCTGAAATCGGGCATATATGTTCATTGGGGACAGCGAGGGAGGACTAAAAACGGATTTCCCGAAATTCCCACGGGAAGGGGACAAACGGGAATTCATAATTTTTACGAAAACCGCTATACATATGAAGCTGAAATTGGGCATATAAGTTAATTAGGGACTGCGAGGAAGCACTAAGAACTGATTTCCAGAAATTCCCACGGGAAGGGGACCAACGGGAATTAATTATTTTTTACGAAAACGGTTATACATATGAATCTGAAGTTGGGCATATATATTTATTTGGGACCCCGAGGAAGCACTGAGAACGGATTTCCCGAAATTCCCACGGGAAGGGGACAAACGGGAATTCATAATTTTTACGAAAACCGCTATACATATGAAGCTGAAATTGGGCATATAAGTTCATTAGGGACTGCGAGGAAGCACTAAGAACGGATTTCCAGAAATTCCCACGGGAAGGGGACCAACGGGAATTAATTATTTTTTACGAAAACGGTTACACATATGAATCTGAAGTTGGGCATATATATTTATTTGGGACCCCGAGGAAATTCCCACGGGAAGGGAACCAACGGGCGTTCCAAATTTTTACGAAAACCGCTGTACCTACATATGAAGTTGTAGCTAATGTACTGATATGTACCGAAGCGAAGCGAGGGCGGGCCACTAGTTATTTATATTCCGGCCCTAAAGGACGCCCTCTGTTACCGCAAACTGGAGCATTGGGGCTTATTTACAAAGTTAGTGATTTACAACCCCCGTCTCAATCGGGTAGTTTAAGTTGGTAAATAGCTTTTTAGTCTGCGCATAGTTCCGTGGATTTGCGGGTAGGCCAGATTTATTTAGGAAACTTGTGAATTATTAAATATTTTTTTGGCGACTCAAGGCGATCCAGGTTATGGTGAGAAATTTATATATTTTCAGGTTTTTGAAATTTAGACTAAACTAAAGCACGATTTTTTAATGTTTTGTAATAAACAATTTGTTATATTTTTGCTTAGTGGGTTCTAAAATCAACGTGAACGTAGCGGGGCATATCTAAAGGTTTTAATACATCACATTCCGAAATTGTCTTTTCAATTACGCAATTTCTTCCGGTTCGAGGGTCACATTAATGGAAAACATCCGTTCTCTTTTCTAACATAAGGCTGCTTTTATACTTCACGTTTATGGGGTGTAAGTTGTCACAGCTGGACAAACACTGGTGATGTGATAAACAAAACTATGTTCGTCATCCGAGTTAATTGACCCGATAGCTCAGTTGGTTAGAGCGAAAACATGGTTTGCGAAGTGGTCGTGAGTTCAAATCTCACTCGGGTGAAGAATTTTTTCACTTTCTTACTAACATTTTACAAAACTATATCAATATTAAACACGCTACTTTAGTTTCAAATAATATTTGTCAGTATGTATTCTCTGTTAAAGTTAAATTAGTTGAGATTGAACTATATTTAAATAGTACTTATACAGTGTGTCTGGGATAGAGTTAGCGATATTTTAAGGGCGTGTTGTACACTTCATTTTATCGATCAAAACACCCCCATGTCCCCACATGGGAGTCTAACTGCCCACATCTGAGTTTATCTTAGCTACGCTGTCAATTTCAAATAAGAATAACAATAAATTTAATACTAGCAGAGTACGTTTTGTAGCTGAGTGACGGGGCTAGGAGGCGCGGATCGACGCTACAGTTAGGGTCAATTTACAAACAAATAAGAATAAATTTAAAGAAAATTTATCTTCAACTGATCGAGTGACCCAGTGTTACTTTATGAGCAAACTGTTATATTATATTTTTAGCTGCGTCAGTTCGTTTTGTAGCATATTATTACTACGGTCTATAAATATAAATAAGTTATTTCCAGAATATGATCCGATTTATCACTACATGTTAAAAAATGTGACATTAATCGTTGGATTATTACATTCATATCTAGTTTTCGCCGGCACCAAACATAGCATGTTACTATAGTAGGATAGATTCGCCCGTAATCCGAATCGCGTCTACCCTAATCGGATAAATTTGGGACAAAAATCATATTATTTTTTTAAGTATGTGTGAAAATTTTTTTATTTAAAACTCAAAATAAGAGGGCAGTAAGTACCCCCACATGAAGGTATTTTTATCGATAAAATGAACGATACAAACCGCACTTAAAATATCGTTAACTCTATCCCGGACACACTGTATAATGTTTGATTACTTTTGTTTATTAATGTTATTGTGCTGGTGTGGGGTTATATCATTACCTTTTAAAGATACCTACATGTAATTTTTTTTTTCAATTTTTTGTCAATATTATGTTGTACGTATGTATTAACTTTCGAATTTCTCACTATCGCATAAGACTCATAACGCGTTCGAATAAAGATAATAGAGATCAATAGAGATAGACAGAACTGGAAATTCAGATTTGTGAATTGCACTGCGTACATGCAGAAGAAATAAAAGAGGAATAGCGGCTAAGTATATTTTCATACAAAAATAGTGTGCTGCCGAGCGGGGGTGAAGTATGGGACGAGGGGAGCATTGTAGCCCTGCCCATTTACATAGAAACCACCTTGTAGTGACTAGTCAAACTACTTGCTTATTAATCTTATTATCAATATAGTTCGAGATTGTTTTACTAGCGTAATCGCTCATCGCTAGATGGCAATATTATACTACGTTTTAGTAAAAAAAAGTACCCTGATAAAAGCGCTAGTGCCTGCATATCATGTAAATAGAGCCTTACATGCCAAAGGAAAGATTATTTTCAGCATTCAATAACAACCTTTTGGAGCCATTAGGCTTATCCTCTCAACTCTGTTGCGAGACATAACCACTATCGCTGAGAACATGGGTATTTTACATTGCTGGATTTGATTATGTAGCAGTTGGATGGTTATAAGCGGTGATAGCCCAATGGTACGATTTACAAGATGTACGCTTTTCAGTCGGGAGGCGTGAGTTCGCTCCCAGTCATGGACCTGTACCACTGAATTTATTTCGTGTACGGATTATTAAAAACAAAATTGTCACTTAGCTATACGCGAGAAGGGGTGGCGTCAGGTAGGCAGCCGGCCGTAAACAAATGCCAAAACTTTGGCAGTGTTGATGATGATGATGGATGGTAATAAGCGAAAATATGTGTGTTTCATAATCGTTATAAATGTTTGTTCAACCTAAGATCTCAGAGAATAATTCTCTTTTTCTTGATACGAGATTGGGCAGGGGAAAAGAAATTATTATCAGTAACATTGGACAAATTATAAAAATTATTAGATACATTTTTCAATCTTGAAAATCATAGTCATCATCATCATCATCATCAGCCTATTGCAGTCCACTGCTGGACGTAGGCCTCCCCTAGGGCACGTCACAAGACTGCCATGAGGGGTATTTGCCCATAGTCACCACGCTGGGCTGGTGACCGCAGTTTGTATTTTGGACTATGTTGTCAACACGGGAGGCGCTGCTGCCCTCCTTCCGGAAACCCTTAATCGCCTCGTACGATACCCACGGGCAGACATGGGGTGGTACAAATTCTACTCTGCCGGCACCACGCGGCTAGAAAAAAAAAAAAGATAATCATAGAACTAATGTGTAAATTTGAATAATCTACCGCACTTAAACAACCCTTTTTTTAGTTAGTTTCAGTTGTTTAATGGTCTCATAGCTGTTTATAATAAAGGAGATCTCAGAGCCACGTTTAGCATAGCGTCGACAGATAAAAATGATTAGTGGCAAGTTGCTAGCTTATCGCCTGAGAGAAAGCCAGCCCAAGTAGCATGACCTGCGAAACACGATATGATAAACCGATTTATTTTAGCCTGTCAAAATATGATAAATATAGTCGCAATTTTGAATTTTTTAAAGAGACGATACGATATCGTACGATACGATATCCACGATGCGTGGTCACGCTAGGGGGCTGAGTTCTTGACATGCACAAAAGGAAATGCAGCTGATGTAAGACTACCTACATGTCGACTAAAGACTAGACGTGACTTGACGTGACGCATCAGCATAGGACATCAAATATTACCGTCAGTTAAAATAAGTAAAACAAAGAAGCAATCTATAGGTATACCATCCATTCTTAATGTTTTTTAATACCATGTAGCCAACAGAGTAAATCTAAGCAAGTAAATTAATCAGTAGCTTTTTAAAGCTTTCTAGGATAAATAAATGTAATTTCCGATATAAAAGAATGATAGGGTCATTAGCGACCCTGAAGAAAGTTGCGACCCTGAAGAAAATTTGCTTATTTCAATCAGATAAAAGAAATTCGATAGGCTTAAATACGTCTTATACTCATAGAAGTAAATAAAGTTAGTTGCTTAATTCCGTAAGCAACCGTTTAATAATATTAGCAATGTTTTCGGCTGGTCTGTAGCCGAAACAAGTTCAATCCCACTTCTGATCTTAGATAAATGCGAATTAACAGTAAACTGTACGGTACTGGTATCCAAATACGATTAGTCGCACTATTTTACTTACTATATTGGTAAAAATACTACTAATGTGTAAATAACCAAAATATTACTTTAAAATTCGTATTTTTTTAAACAATTAGATAGGCAAGTGCCTATTCACTCTAGCTTACAAGAGACCAATGTTGTAGTGCTCGGGAAATATGTACATCGGCAGGAAGTGCATTCCACTCCTTAGCCGTTCGCATTACAAACGAGTTAGCATAACGTTTGGTGAGGATGGGTGGGATATCAACAACATGAAGGTGATACGCTAGTCTACGTCTAGTATCCCTATCTAGTATTATGTAACCGACTAAATTTTTAGGAATAAATAATTGAATCTTAGTTGCAAGGTATATAAATAAAATAAATATTTCGACTTGATTAGCTTTTTACATATCACCGCTTTCGACTTCGACTACAATTCAAATGCTATACTAAATCAGAAGTGGGATATAAGTATCTACATCCCACTTCTGATCTAATATGTAAAGCTAGATAAATACAAGTTTCTCTGACTACCGCCATATTGGTTCTAGTGCGAGTTAGTTACGTACAGCTCAATACAAACAGAGGAGATTTATGCGCGCTGCGGTCACACTACTGTAGCTTCGATGTGGTAGGTGCCTGCTGTATAAACGGCTATCAATAGTTTAGGTGAATGGTCTTAATTGGGTTTCGTCAAAATAAAATTAAAACTTAGTACACATTCAAATAAAATCCATAAGGTCTGGTACTATGGAAAAGTACTAGAAACCAACGCAAAAAAAGGGGCATGATAAGTAAAATACTATTGAAATAGCCCACAAACAGAGAACCTATCCCCAAAATTTGAGACTCGAAATAACATCTTTGTTTTAGAATTCCTAAGCAACTTAGTATTGTTCATTCAGTCATGAAAATAAAACATGTCATTTCGAGTCTCAAATTTTGTGCATAGGCTCTTTATAGTGGGATATTTTTAAAGCATTACAACTTCTGTTACAGCCTGTATAAATACATAGTTAACTATAGTAATTTAAAAAATCTACTCATTTGTACATAACTCTTCTTTGGGATAATTTATAATCTCCTAAAGCATTATTATCAAATTTCAAGTGAGATGTCACACTACACTGCTTACTGCTACGGCTTCTCGTTTCCATAATGGAAACAATCCCGTTTAAAGAGTTCATGGAAACCCTAAAAAAAAACCTTAATAAAATACAAACTTTCGAATGTAATATTTATTTAATGAATTATGTAATTGGGTAAATACAGAAAAAAAAAACAAACTTGAAAGACAGTAACTGCAATGTATATATTGGAACAGCACCATGACAAGCTAGGAGCAGCTGCTAGAAACTGCAGTGTCGGCCATTTTGTTTATTGTTTAATTCGTGCTCTGTATCCTCGGCCACACGTTGAAATTACTGTTGTGAGAAAAATCTTGACTATTCTTAGAAAATCTTTCGGAGAGAAACCGGTTCGGTTTTCGACAGTTTTTACAGGACAACATATAATCATATCAGCCTATTGCAGTTCTGACTACCCCATTTCGGAAACACAGCTCAGTGTACTCGTATATGTATGAATGTGAAATAGATCGAATAATGAAATGCCTAGGGGGAACTATCGCAACTTAAAAGTAGCTAATGTAGTACTATTATTCCTGTACTATTTTGCGCGGTGAATTTACTGGTTATTCGAATTTAACAAAGTCTTTCATTAATTTGGCTTTCTAAACCCCTCACCTACAGAACCGTATTCCATTCCAATGGACCCCAAAAGGCTTCTCTTCGATTTATTGTTGAAGTGGCTAGAGAGTAATGAAACTGAATAATTCATGGAGTATCACCCATACGGGTTAGGGTTGCCACAAATAAAATACTAATCCTACTAAGATAATGTGAAAATTAATTTATTTGTTTCTGATTTTTGATTCGTCGTACCTACTGAATGGATTGTCATAAAATTTTTCAAACTCATACTTTTTAAGACAATAACTGTATTATTTATTACAAAAGTTAAACACTATTTAAAATTGACTTTTAACAGCAAATGTGTAAAATATCTTGTTATACATTAACATGGTTTTTTTTCATAGTCTACGCAAACGGAATTGCTGATGTAAGAGCTATAAGAAAATATTGAATAGTTTGTGAACTCAAAATATATTTCTAATTACATATATTAGACGCACTAATTAGGAACTTTATACTTGATTTTTTGCTCTTGTTTAAGCAGACAAAGTCACAGGTGACAGCTTATCTTCTATATCTATACATATAATAAAAATGTAACGGATCGCTGTCTGTACATGGAAGATATATGAGAAAAGATATTACAGGAGACTATTATCAACGCAGTAGTACCCAAAATAATGATTTTTAAAAAAATTTTTGTCTGTGCGTTTGTGTACGCTAATCTCAGAAACAGCTAAACCGATTTCAATGCAGTTTTCAGGAATATATTGTGACGGCTCCCACTTAACATATAGGCTACTTTTTATCCCGGGGAAATATTTTTATCCCGGATAATTTCGACATTTTGTTTCTCTGTAGTCCACGCGGACGGAGTCGCGGGCGTCCACTACAAGAAATATACAGAAAAACAAAATGAGGAAAACACGAGTTACTTGATTGATACGTGTTGCTTGGACACGTGTGTCCGCAATTTATTCTAGGTGTAAAATATACGAGTATTATGGCGTACACGACATATAAATATACATGGACGTAGCGTCACAGGTGGGGTTTAATTCTTATTACTATAGTTACCTATATTTATACAGTATTATCCCTTTTTGATGTGGGGCTTCACTAGAATACATCAGCTTCATGTCGTAGGAGTCGACTAAGGAACTCGGGCATACTCTGAAGCGGTAAGCTACGAGTAGCAACTTATCACTGATCATTTCGGATACTCGTATATGCTAAGCAAGACTGTGATATCTCCTTTATGATTCTGTAGATCCGAATATCCCATTTCAGAAATAAAGTCGCGTGTAGGTACATGTATGCATGAATGTATATTTCCTACAAAAATTATCAACTTGCATTTGAATATTTACATATTTTGGTAAAAAAAGAAACAACTTTTACAATGGTACCAACTCCACAATTGAAAATAAACAATCTGCTGTCCCATAAAATTAATGCAAGTTTGTATGTATACACACACTCTATATATTCTGTATCTTTTTAACTTACTAACCCGCCATCATAATTTGCTCTCAACATAAATCAAATGCATCGATTAAAACCCCATTAGTTAGATCAATCAACTGACAACCCTGACAGCGCGGAGATCGAGCCGCGATTAGATTTTCATGAACCTTTGACAGCGATGCACTACCGGCTGCATCAATGAATAACGATCTGGGTATTATTGCATTATACTATGCAGCATTTTTGTTGCGGTTGTTCGGAGAGGTTACTTAGCTAGCTAGTAAGGTATTCAAATATCCAGATTTTTTGTATACCTACCTAGTTTAGTTTTTTGAAATACGCCTTAGCTTATGGTCAATTTCCAGATCTTCTGCTATGTCGTAGACTAATATGCTGACCGTGCTCCATTTTTAAAAAAATGGCGTTAATTTTATTGCGATTAGATTTTCATGAACCTTCGTCAGCGATGCGCTACCGGCTGGATCAATGAATTATTAATCTGGGTGTTATTGCATTATACTATGCAGCATTTTGTTGGGACCATGCGTTTGTGGAGAAGTACGTTTGTGTAGTTAGTGACAGGTTTGAGGAGATACATAGGCGATTTCAAGATCATACATACATACATGTCAACCGACTAATACTTAGTTGATCTGTATGGTTCTTCTATCTGTCTGTAAGGTCTTGTGCCCTATACTTAGGTGAAAACTGTAACTAAACTAGCTGCCGCCTACGCCTTCGTCCGCATGAGGGGGCATTGCAGGACGGGTCCCTAGTTTATAATATAAACCTTCCTCTTGAGTCACCCCATCTATTAAAAATACCGCATCAAAAATATTTTCGTAGTTTTATGTTTTAAAGATCTAAGCATAAATTAGGACAATAAATTATGAAATTATTAATAAAGAAAATGAAAAAATTCTTCACCCGAGTGGGACTCGAACCCATGACCTCTCGCAAACCGTGCTTTCGCTCTAACCAACTGTGCTATCGGGTTAATTAACTCGGATGACGAATCTTACCATCTTTTTTTTACATAACACTTTTGGAACGTTATTTTTTCATCCCGATAGCCAGCACAATGTTTATTAATGAAACATTATGACGCTAAATATATGTCTGGGCGTCTTTCGTCATAATTTCTTACAAGCAAAGTCAATCCTTATATAGGTATATAATATTTAGGTATAATCAAATAATCTGGTCTAAAATAGTTATTACGTTTATATACGTATATTAACTCGTGCCACTTTTTATAGATATTTCATTAGGAGACCCTGGTGTCTACCTACAGGGTGATTTTTGGTCGTCAACGTTTCCGAAAACTACGGAATCTCCTCATCATCACGATCATTTTTCTCCATGGAAGCATACCTGGGAAGTGTCTGGTGTCCAAAATATTAGGGTCCAAAGTTGAGTAAATAGACTGCGTTTTTCTGCATAAATGCACATAGACGCGCGTAGCAGGATTTTTTCACGAAAAATAATTAATATCTGTCTATAAAACTAACATAAACACTAGACACTATAAATTTCGCACGATCAAGGAATTTAAAAATTTTTTTCAAAAAAAAAAATTTTTTTTCCTAGCATTTTTTTTGGCATAAACTTACTTTATTTCATGTATAGAATACGTACCCTTCGTTAAAGGTGGCCACAAAAAAACATCCCATATTTGGAGCAGATGGCATCAATTTCGAGGCCGCCTATTTCTTAAGCAGTCGCCGGCTCTTGCATTATGTGATTGGTCCATATTGTTATTTTACATAACATTATCCAATTCCAATTAAGTATATCCATGTGAAAACCCCTAATCTCGATTAACGCAAACGTACGGCGTATTTTCAGTTTCAGATACTGTAGCAGGTGCTCGATTCTCCACCCAGTATCGATTGAATTTACTGCCTAAAATTCACATGTGTTGTGATTTTAACCCAAAGCCTAAGGCAAAACATAATTTATGGTTTTTTAACGATCATCATTGTGGAACGGAAGGGTATGGTTTTTTTTTAAAGATTGCATGAAAAATACCTCAGTAGGGGGAAGGAGGGCACATAGATACACGGGGCACATTTGTACAGTATCGATATCTCAAAACCGGTAAACGCAACGCAGTCCGGCATATTACTAAAACACTCAAGGTTATGCACAAGAATGACAGTTGTGACACCGCTCGCTGCCAGTTCGCCATTGGGCTTCAACGGTCACAAACGTATTCGAACTGTCGTATTCCGATGCCTACAAAAATATTACGTAAAATGCGATTGTGTCTCAGGAGAATACTCTTAGTTGTTTTAGTTATTATTTTTTACCAAAGGTAAGTAAATATATTAATTTGTGTTTTTTTACATGTTTTTGATTGCAAGATTATTATATATTTGATAAAATTAATTGTTTTTGGAAAAAGTCCGTTGGGGCACTTTGGTACAAAAATCCAAGGGTACAATGATACGTATCAATCTACCCCTTTAAAGTATTAAAGTGCCCCGTCAGAAATAATGATAGTTTTTTCTTTTATTTTAGAAGTTGATGCGCACGTATAAATCCAAAACTGATAGAAAATATATCAATGGAGAATATATTAAAGATGCTATAAGTGAAGTCCAAGACTTTATCTATACGCAAAGCGGCCGACAAATACGAGTATGACACCAAAACTGCAACACTACAACATCGCATAGAGAAGTTTACCAAAGGCAGATTTCGAACATCGTCGCTTTATTTTTTAATTATATCTTAATAAATCTTAATTTTCGGTAGATTTAACTAGTTATAATTTACAATAGGTATTGTTACAGAATTAGAAAATGTTTTGTTATGTATAAGAGTTATTTGAAATTTTTGTTGAATTTCTGATGTTTATTTAAATTTTGTAAGATTTCAGTATCAACCTAATATTTTATTAATAACTAGTGGACGCCCGCGACTCCGTCCGAGTGGACTACAGAAAAAACAAAGTGTCGAAATTATCCAGGATAAAAGCATTTCCTCGGGATAAAAGTAGCCTATATGTTAAGTGGGACCTGACACAATATATTCCTGAAAACTGCATCGAAATTGGTTCAGCCGTTTCTGAGATTAGCGTACACAAACGCACAAACAGACAAACCGACAAACAGACAAAAATTCCAAAAATCATCGTTTTGGGTTCTATTGCGTTGATCAAGGTCTCCTATAATATTTTTACTCATATATCTTCCATGTACAGACAGCGATCCGTAACATTTTTATTATATGTTTAGAATAGATATAGATAGATGTTCAATGTAAAAGTCTGATTTCTTAGTAGATAAAGAACTAATTAGATAATTAAGAAAATAACAAAGAACTAAACATGTTCTATGATGACAATATTTGATTTTTTGTAATTATATTCCTTAAGTAACTTAAGAGACAAATTATAGCTAATATGTATGCTTAATAAAGTGTATTTTACGATCTCAATTAATACAATAGTTTTCATTTCTAAATTTTAAGTAACAATACAGTTTATATTAGGGTATGCTTGCATTTAATATGAATTTAAAATACGCATCAAACTGCCCCAAGCTATGTATCAAAGTTCCCCATGGGTGGGGCAGAATGATACGAAAACGATTTTTTATTGAAATCAATTTGTCTCTATACTTAACCACTTTTTGCGGTTATTTCGTAGTCAAAATGTAAACTGACATATTAGCCAATGCACCCATCAAAATAAATATTTAAAAATAATGCCTGACGGTCTTTAAAAACGAGGTTGAATTTTTGTGTATCAAAGTGCCCCACTTCCCTGTAGGAAAACGGCCATGCCATGTAACATTCGTTTCGAATTCATTTCGTGGATAGGTTCTCTATAGTGGGCAGTTCGCTTAACTTCTTTTTTACTGTGTAGGTACACCAAACCGTCATAATATTGCACCGAATAATAATTTTTAATTTTTAAACAGTCACTTCAACTTGTCTGTGATCGGTGCAATTTTCAAGCTTCCTCTTATACAGGATGATTTTTGGTCGTCAACGTTCCCGAAAACCATGGAAGCATACCTGGGAAGTGTCTGGTTTCCAAAATATTAGGGTCCAAAGTTGAATAAACAGACTGCATTTTTCTGCATAAATGCACATTGACGCATGTAGCAAGATTTTTTCACGAGAAATAATTAATATCTGTCTATTAAAAAATTAGCATAAAAACTGGACACTATAAATTTCGCCCGATCACGTAAATAAAAAAAAAACAAAAAAATTTACATCGTTTCCCAGTTTCCCAGCATTTTTTGGCATAAACTTACTTTATTTGATGTATAGAGTACGTACCCTTCGACGACGTATAGCAAAAATCGAGCTATTTTTCTTTAATAACCTTTGACTCCTTACTACATTGTATTGAAATAAACTAAGTCATTTTTATACAATACTTCATTGTGGTACAATAATAACACTCGGCTGGAGGCTTATTTTTGTGAATGGACCTTTCATGGCATCCTACCTTTGTACAGAAAACAATGAGTGGACTAAATACAGTATACATTTTTGTGGTTTTCATTTGTGGCCTATTTAATGAGCGTGGGATGGTATTATTAGGTTTAAATTCAAGTTTATAAAGACAGAGTAGAAGGTATACAAAAAAAATTCCTAAAACATCTAGATTACAAAACGAAGACCTATAATGAATGCTATGAGCAAAGATGTGCGCACTATAAAATTCTATCCTTAGCTGATCGCAGATTATTGCTCGACCAACTGCTGCTTCATGACATACTCCAATGTCGACTGGACAGTCCACACTTGTTGTCTTTGATTCAATTCTCAGTGCCAGTGTACCGCACAAGACATACACAGTTTTTCGCTACAGCTTTAACGCATACTAAATACGCCCAAAACTCACCTATTAATCGTATTTGCACCAGCAATAATCTGCGTTTCTACGATATAGATCCATTTTGTCACTCTAAAACTATTTTTAAAAATAAACTACTATCAAAACTCTTACCTTAATTGTTTCCCAATTATGTGCCTACTACTATTTGACCAGATTAACTTCATTCTGCCTTACTTACTAGTCTAATACGCTTTTGTGGATGTTTATTGAAATTATAATGATGTGCATAAGATACATGATGCATACCTTCGTTGCCTACCAGTTCCACCTTTTTCACAAATATAATGATTAGTTAATTATTGTTGTTGTTACTTGTAAGTTTACAACTTACATTACATTTTTTGTAGGTACTTAAGTCTGAGGTCTGATATCTATAACATAATTTAATACTAAATACTTATGTATTATTGTTCACTTATTCATTATACGCCTTTACTATTAAAAACTATCTACTCTGTGTAACGGCTGAATAGAAAATAAAAAATAAATAAAAAATAGTTAAGTTAAAAATTAGTACTACTTCTCGGTGATTTATATTTAGTTACTCTAGGGATACCAGCTTTTAGCTTATGTTAAGAGACATTTGTATAAATATATATTATCATGTAATGCTGTTTGGTTTCCTAAATAAAGAAAATAAAAAATAAAAATAAAATAATTTTTTTATGGTCTAAGGTTCTTATATAAGCTAAAGCTATAAATAAAGGTCAAATAATTATGTTCTCCTGATTTATGGTCGAGCCATATATCAACTCGTAATAAGAAGATAAACGTATCAACTGTAGCAATTCAACATTATTTCTATAAAACTCCTTACTGCAACGCACACTAATCGGCCCCCTGATTACCTAATTTACAATAGCAAAACCGAAGCAGCGCCCCTTGAAATTCATGATAATACGAAGTTGACAAGCAATCTGTGAATTTCGTGCAATTTTCGCTATCGCTTCGCTTTTGCCAGATAGGTTTGCCAGGCGGAATTGTAACGTAATCGCCTCGCCTCGGACAAGCTCACCTGCCGCAGTACGGTGCATGGTCGACTTGCTTCCGCGCTTACCTCTCTCCGTACGCTATCTTACGACACTCCGTACCCTAGCTTTCTCTTTTTTCATTCCTCAGTCGAATATTACGATATCCACGGAATGTGATACAGCTCATACTACATTTTAAATACCTAGCCGTAATGTAAAACAGCGCTTTCTACAACCCAACACTGATATACAGTTAGTAGCAACCCCTAATAAATTTTATTCAAGTTAAATTCCCATCAAAACATACCCAACTCAAATTACGGACGCGAACTGACGTAGGACAGTTACGGATATTTGAGGGTATTCTCTCATTGGAATACTTATGGCGACTCGGCGTCTATTTATAGCCATTTAAGCAGCAAAATAATTATATAAAAAATGATAATTGACAAATAAGATGTCATGTGCTTTCATACATACCTAGATATAGACACGGATGTGTTCCCAAAATGGGGTAACCAGAGCTGCAGGATCATAAAGGAGATCCCACGGCCACGTTTAGAATAGCAGGGACAGATGTACGCGTAGACGTACGTCTACGCGTACATCTTACGACATGCACGGACGGAGATGCAGCTTATGTATTCTAGCGAAGCCTCGCATCAGCACAGAGTAGGAATTACCCGTTACGTCTCGGAGCTGAAAAAGCAGTCGTGTGTTGAGTCGACGCAGCGGAAGTGTGTACACTATGATTATTAGTTATCAGTATGTAAAACAATGAGACTGCGGTGGCAGTGGGCCGGTCACATCTGTCGTAGAACGGATAGACGGGTTCTCAAATGAAGACCGCGCCTCGGCAAGCGTAGCGTTAGACGCCCTCCGGCTAGATGGACCGCGCTGACTAGTAACTAGATGGAAAAAAAAAAGGAAGATCGAGCCATATGTCATGCTCCATGTGCAAAAGGCCAGTGGCGGATTTATAAATTTTCAAGGTATAGGCTGAATAGTTTTTGCCGCCCTTGCCTCAACAATTGTCATATCATACATTATTTTTACAATGCAACAATTTCGTTGAAATTGCACGTAAAATAATTATAGGGCATATTTTTACAATTGCGCTCTTTTCACTCATAAGAAGTGTGGGCAAAGGGCGCAGAGGCGCGAGGCCGATCACTGCTTGAGGGGCGGCGAACTAGCTGTTTTACTCTAGAATATGGAAGTTTGCTACTCTCGGAATGTGCAATGACAAGTGAGAGAGAAAAGTCATCGACAAAATTTGTTGCAGACTTCTATATGTAAGACATCAGAAAACCGTCATAGAAAAATATTTTTGATTTCTATGAGGTAAAAAAAAAAATCGTTCCCCAAATTTGCCGCCCCCAAAATCTGCCGCCCTAGGCTCGAGCCTACTCAGCCTGCTGGTAAATCCGTCACTGCAAAAGGCTGACGATAGATGTAAAACGATGCAGCGACAATGCCTCGTCGACGCACCGCGTGAACTGGCCCTTAGGGTCAGTTCACACCGAGACGCGACGCGGCGCGACGCTGCGCGCACATTTTTCATAGAGCGACTCAGAATACACTTTATTCACTACACGAAAAGATACACATTACATTGTGAGAATTCAGATTACGTTGCACCACGCAGCACTGCGCCTCGAGGTGCCTCGCGGCGTAGCGCGACGTATCGTGACGCAGCGGTGCATCGCCGGTACGCGCGGCGTGCAAGAGCGGTGCTGCGTCTCGCGGTGCCGCGCGACGCAGCGCGACGCCGCGAGGCGCAGCCTGAGGCCGCTGTGGCGACTTCTCTACTATTTCCGTCCAGACTTGATGCAGTTCGGTCGAGTGCTCGATTGAAAATATAATGGTAGACTGGGATCTTGTTATAATCGGACTTCTTGCAGAAGAGGAAGTAGACTGCGGGAGGGCGCGGGCGGGGCCGCGCGGCGCCCGCGGCTAGTAGATACGTTCCGCTGCGCCTCGCGGCATCTCGCTGCGCAGCGAGGCGTCGTCCTGCTACGATTTTAAAGATGCGCCTCGCGACGTTGCGATGCGTCTCGCGACGACGCGCGGCGCAGCGCGAAATCATTGGCCTCTTTGAGTATCGTCGCGTCGCGTCGCGTCTCGGTGTGAACTGACCCTTAGTCGTATAATTTTTCTGTGTCTTAGCCCAGCCTGGTGACGTCATCGCAGTAGCCTAATGAGCTCACCCCGTAACAGATGGGTAACTGTACATGGAGTAGTTATAGAACAGAAGTGGCAGCTGCGGCCAGCTATCAATTACCTAATGCGCGGCCACGGCGCATGAATATGGAAGTGCTCTGGATTCGGTCATTAGACTCTGAGTGGTCGGCGTTCGCGGTGCGGTTTACGTATTTGATACTGTAGGGGTAGATGTCAGGTGTAGTCCTAGGTAATGTAAAAAAATGGCGAAACAAGACAAGTCATTTGAAGACATTTAATGGTTAATTTAGAATACTCTTCGGTAAATACGAGTAATTCTTTTTTTTAGGCCAGCGGTCATGTTAATAGCACTCCTCAATGACATATATATTGACTTTGCTGGTGTATGTGCTACTTATGAATTGTAAATATATTTGTGTAATAGTACTGTTTGTGTCTCATGAAAGTAATAAAAATAAAATAAAATAAAATTTATTACATATTTACAAAATAATAATTTCGCAATCATTACTACTACGGGCTACGTGTACGCAGAAATCTATGAGCGCCTTACGCGTCCAATATAATAACTCGTTTAGGATGCTGTTGGGACTGCCGCGGGCCTGTAGCGCGTCAGGTATGTTTGCGGACGCGCACGTGGATGGCTTCGCAGCCACACTACGCAAGCGCGCCGCCGCGGCGCTCTGCCGGCTGCGCGCCAGTTCCAACACCATCCTCGCGATGATAGCTGGCAGACTGGACAGTCGCTATACTCAGCACTGGACCAGGATGCATCTTAGTGTTTGTACTAACATAGTCATGTAAGTCATTTGTGTATTACTAACATTATATGGATCATCGTTGTCTGAAGTAAATGTATTTTATTTTATTTATTACAATGAAATTATTTTGACAAACGAACAGAGTATCAAACCCATTTAATTTATTAAGTTTAATCATACTGATAAATGTTTCATTAGTATCAATTTATTAATTACTTCAGTAATCTAAAAACTAGAGTAAAAATACTTTAAAAGCATAACTGTGTTATTACAAAATCGTGTCTGAAGTTGGACTCTGTTTAAAAATGACATTTCACAGCAAAATGTATATAATATCTGCCAAAACTATGCCAAAATTTAGCTCAAGCAAGGTTTAAATTATTTTGTAATTACACGATTTTTTTTAAACAATAACGGGAATAACTCCAAAGTGCTCCCCTTCGCGACGTATAAACTCCCCGTCGTATTTTTTAGAGAAAGCTTCCTTAATTGCTCTCTAAAATGACCTTTGTTTTAAATCGCCATTTTATTGTGTTTTAATTGAGCAAACAGAACCCTTTCACTCTCCGCCTGTGTATACTTTTAAATTAATTAATTTTGGGCTCATTGCGTGTTTTTAGAAATATTGCAAATGAATTGTTATTCAATCGTGTAATTTTATAGTAAAATACTATATTGTAAAAATGGTTCCGATCCTACTAAGGAAGTCCATTGCTGAACATTAGTGAACATAGACCTCCATTGAAGCTGCTTGTTTGCAGCAGATACCCATGACCCTGGCTGGAACGTGACCTTCCCATTCTGGCAAGTACGTACTGGCAAGTGTCTTCACACTGGAACTGTTCGGCCCCATCAGCTATGGGTTCTTCGAGTTATGTACCCTTATTCGTCAGGTATAAGGGTACATAACTGCTGCTGCCTGATTATGTAAACATATAGATAATATTGTTTTTTTTTCACTATGATTGAGACTATGATATAAATACTTAAACTACAATTTTCTTTACTGAATATTTAACACATATTGGCCGCGTGGTGCCGGCACTGGCCGCGTGGTGCTGGCAGAGTAGAATTCGTACCACCCCATGTCTGCCCGTGGGTATCGTATGAGTCGATTAAGGGTTCCCGGGATGTGGGCAGCAGCGCCTCCCGTGTTGACAACATAGTCCAAAATACAAACTGCGGTCACCAACCCGTCTGCCCAGCGTGGTGACTATGGGCAATTAACCCTCATGGCAGTCTTGTGGCGAGCCCTGGGGGAGGCCTACGTCCAGCAGTGGACTGCAATAGGCTGATGATGATGATTAATTAAAGCATCAGTTTCTCGATCAATGGACCACACATTATTAAAGTATTTATTTAAATAGAAATCCATTCAAACCCAAACCACTCTAACTCAAACCAAACAAAAACTGACTTCACAATAAATTAGTGTAAACTACATAAGACATACACGGAGTACCTGAATCAGTACTAATGATCACCAAATTTCGGAAACGCATGAATAATCATCTAGTTTATACCTAAACCGCTGGTTTGGATTGGACGGGATAATATTGGTTTTAATTATTGAGGTTTTGTGGTATTATTGGAGCCCGATTTTATATGACTATGTCTGTGTTATTAATAGCGGTGATAGCTTAGTATAGCGGTACCGTCATGGCAAGCGTAAGAACTCAAAACACCATCACCCTGGACTGCCATCTTAAGGGTATGATTCCGAGCAGCACCCTGCCACTGCAGTGCTGCCGCGACATTGCTGCGTAGCTCGGAATAATATACTCTCATATAAACCTGTAAACAATGTATGCGGATCAGTATTGCCGCGGCAGCAATGCAGCTGCAGCAGTGCAGCGTGCTGCTAAGCTCGGAATCATACCTTTATGGTGATAATATGTGAAAGTTCCCTCAAAGTCCCTATATGACTGCCACCTTGGAAACCAAGCATAAACATTATTATAAACTAGTTTCTTACTGTTAAGACTGTTAAAATTACCAGCCAGGTATGATGCAAACTATTGTCTTATACTGTTCAAAATGCCCAGGCAATATGTACCTTTATCATAGCAGATTATGTAAAATGCCTGCGACATATACACATTAACTGAATATAGTCATGTAACGGAGTATTAGTATACAGGTAGGTAAGTTCGATCCCAGTCTCGGGCCTGTACCAATGAATCTATTTCATGTACAGATTTTAATGTTGCAAAATTGTCACTTATTACTAATATTAAAAAGATAATGTACAAAGGCGAGATTATCTGTGACAGAGATTTCTTCCGGCTAACCAGTTAACATTTTGTGATTGGTAAATGGTGTGACTGATGTAAATGTCTAATGACGTGTTGCTAGCCTATCGCCTGAGAGAATGCCCGAGTTCCTTTGTCGACTTCTACGAAAGAGATGCAGCTGATGTACTATAGTATAGCTGTGTATCATTACGGGATTAAACTGAGTAATTAAAGTATTATAAATCTAGATTTCATGTGATTTTCAAGCCAGTCTGCTCTTTGAGTTAATGAATTACATTGCGTATTTCACTGGTGTACTACTGGAACTCGATAGCTACTCAGTTTATATTTAATTAAACTGACATTGCTTTCTAAAAATGTATATCGCCTCTAAATACTTAATTATTAATTTACATATTTATACCTATAATTATAGGTTAATTATTATATATTAATGCCTAGCCTAACCTAACCTAGATCTGAAACTGTTATCTGAAACGGTGGGTATGTTCTTTTTATGGTGTAGGCATGGAGAAGTCTCTATGGGTGTAGGCATATGATAATCCTCACGGGAACGGGGAAAAGGGGAATTTTAAAGTGTAGATTTCGTGGGCGTCTGCTATATTATTTATATGAAAATAAACAAGGCATTTTTTACTAATGCATATTTGCTTTATTGTGCTTAGTTAGTTTTATTTTCTGCAGTTTAGTTTACGTAGTACATAAGTTGTATATGCCTTTTTCGTATTTATAACAAAAACCACCTGCCCTCCTAGCATGACCACGCATCGTGGATATCGTATAGGACGATATCGTATCGTCTGTATACAAAATTCAACATGGCGGCTATATTTATCATATTTTGACAGGCTAAATGTCGATAAATCGGTTTATCATATCGTGTTTCGCAGGTCATGCTACTAGAGCTGATGTTATTTATAACATACGCCATATACAATTAATAAAATACAAAGTAAGGTACCTATTTCAATGGCTTTTACATACGAGTATACGCGGAAAACACGAATCTAGCATAGATAATAGTAATAATAGGTTATACACAGTAACCTCTAAATATGCAATAATATTTCAACTAACATGAAACTCAAATACTGCCGTGAATTTCGCCGGCGAATAATTTCAATTAATGTAAAATTCATAATTGACTCAAATATTATCTGAATGACTATCGCAGTAAGGTAAACTTTCGGGAATTGAATTAATAACTATTGCGGGATTCCAATAATTCCCGTTTGGTGATCGATTATTGTGCTGATGCGGGGGTTTCACTAGAATACATTAACTGCATCTCTCCATGCTTGTGGTTGGTTAAGGATCTCAGGGGCGTTTCTATGTTGAAACCACGGGTTCCAAGATATTGAGGTCCAAAGTTACATTAATATTGTCATTTTTTTACATAAATCCATCTGAAACCGGTTAACTAACATTTTTTTCATAGATACCATGTAAAAATATTATAGTGTTAGTTTTGTAGGTACATTTGTACTTTTAGCATCAAACGAATACATTGCTTGCAATAAAATTACAGTATTTTTTCGAATTTTTTTTTGTTGTTTCCCAGGGTTGGTTCCATAGAGAAAACGTAACCTTACAAAGAACACGAGGTTTTAAAAAAACATCGTTGTCTTTTATATATATATATCATCACCCTGTATATATATATATATACAGGGTGATTTTTGGTCGTCAACGTTCCCGAAAACTACGGAATCTCCTCATCATCACGATCATTTTTCTCCATGGAAGCATACCTGGGAAGTGTCTAGTTTCCAAAATATTAGGGTCCAAAGTTGAGTAAATAGACTGCGTTTTTCTGCATAAATGCACATAGACGCGCGTAGCAGGATTTTTTCACGAAAAATAATTAATATCTGTCTATAAAAAAACTAACATAAACACTAGACACTATAAATTTCGCACGATCAAGGAATTTAAATTTTTTTTTCAAAAAAAATTTTTTTTTCCAGCATTTTTTTTGGCATAAACTTACTTCATTTCATGTATAGAATACGTACCCTTCGTTAAAGGTGGCCACAAAAAAATACATAGGTACATACATATACAGGGTATATACAGGATATACCCTGTATATGTATGTACCTATGTATATGTTTTATGTTGTACTATGTTTTATAGTAGATTTAGAACATATTGTTAAAGGTGCATAGCCAGATAGACGAACAAGTGATCCTATTAGAGCCCCGTTTTTTTTTACGAAACCTCATAAATGAAGTAGACTACGATGATACAAACGTCAGTTTCGAGTTCCAATAGTACCCCCAAAACAGTCTCCGTCTTAATTAGTCGGTTTCTGACTCGCATTAATCTATTAACGTTTGACCTATTCTACAACTAAGTGATATTCCTTGTTAAACTCCTAGGTTAATAATGGAATCCGCTGGCTTAAGTTTAATGAAATGCGAAGCTTTTTCTTTATTATTTGAAATCTTTTTTGGACGAAGTTCTTAAGTTGAGCAAAGTGGCAGGATTTGTAACGAAAGAGCGTAAAATAGAATAAAATTCTGTAGGGTAACCAACCATAAATTATTATATTTATTAACATTACATAATTATACAATACAAAACCCCCCTGTGGCGTGCCCTGGGGGAGGCCTATGTCCAGCAGTGGACTGTAATGATGATCTCCGACCGTATTTCGGCCAAAGCGACCAATCTCTACAAAGATTGGCCAAGTACTACAGGAGATATTATAGTGCACAAGTGTGTGCGCAAACACAGATGCACTCTCTATTCCGTTACTCTCATAGCCCGATGGGATGGAAAGCCGACACGACCGGAGAGAGATCAGGCGCATGACCAACGGTTTTACGTGCTTTCCGAGGCACGAGCTAAGTGACAATTTTGTAACATTAAAATCTGTACATGAAATAAATTTATTGGTACAGGCCCGTGACTGGGATCGAACTTACGCTTCCCGCTTGAGTGCACATCTTAACCACTGGGCTATCACCGCTATAATAGGTTGTAGAAGAAGAAGAAGAATTATACAATGCTTTGTTTAGACTATCTGAGAATCAACGCACAGCCTAAGCGGCAGATCGTAGAAACATGGATTTCAATGAATTTAATTGGTGGTCATCAAACGCATCTGTAGCATCATAGAATATAATATATATCTGGTGGATGTCTGGAGGGTTGGCGTAAGACAGGCAGCCGGCCGTAAAATTAACGCCAAATCTTTGGCAATGTGAGTTTCGATAGAAACCATATTGTTCCGACCCCATTAATAAAGGGATAAGGACAGGAAGATGATGATGATCTCTGGTGGAAAAGCAGCCTAAATAATGCTAGCGGTGGAAGTATCTCAGTGTATGACTATTGCTAAATGCTATTGCTTATGCTAAATTTTAGCAGATGGGATTGGAGAAAGAGGTGTAATATTCTTTTCCGATAAGAAAGGATTTCTCGAAATTCCCACGGGAACAAGAAAACGGAAATTCTCAAGTCGCGAGCGATGTCATTCGATGAATATACAGCTAATAATAGCATGTGCCTCTCCATGAGAACTATTAAAGCAAATCAAAGCGATAATTTTTAGAATGATAATTCAATTAATAATTTCATGATGTCCGTTAATCTCTAGCGTTGTTAAATTTAAAACAAATCCTAATAGTAGTGGTCAAACACAAATCGGTGAGTTCAATTAGAGCAGAACATGGAGTTATCTCCATCTGCTTTATAGCAGAGAGGGTTTATCAACGTTTACAAAAACTTAATTATCGATCCTATATAACACAATGTTACGCTGAAAGACTGAAAACGAATGAAAAAATAACTCACAATGCCTTGTGGCAATAGTGAAACAGCTTCAACGCGAAATTCGTGTCGTGGGTCTAATAAAAACGATCACAAGGCGTTGTGGCAATCACAGAATAACCACGATGTGAAATTGTATTTTGGCTGATGCTTTCCCACCATAACGCGTTGTGGAAATTACAGAACGGCTACGCGATGTTCGTGTCATGGCTGATGCTTTTCGATCAAAAAGTACTAAACACCAATTGGTTTGGAAAAATCTATATTGCTAGCATGAGAAACGTGGTCTCTCTCTGACTACGATGGGGATCCTACAGCGACTTTTAGCATAGCAGGAGAAGATAGAAGATATAGTAGAAGAAGAAGAAGTTTCTTATTTCATTCTTACGACTTGCACGGGAGGAGATGCAGCTGATGTATTCTAGCTGGCGTATTGACGAGTAGGCCTTTACTCAACATTGGGTGTTGGAGGCTTTATGAATAATAGTGTATTAATTTATCACATATCTTCTCAATAATTCCTCCACAGTTCCGAAACAGCAATTAACTTCAAATATCAGTATTGAAAACCGATATCCGTCGGTCAATATCGGTCGGTCGGGATCATTAAAATATTAAAGTTACATAAGCTCGTGTTAAATATTATATGTGCTACTCGTATGCTCCGATAAACCGAAAACTTAGAAAGATCTAGTTACTATTCGAAAGTTTAAATTTCTTACTAGTGTTTGCATGGATACCATGTATCTTCTTCTTGTTCCTTGTTCCCATTCTACTTGGGGTACGGAAGAGGACAAAATGGCGCCTTGGTAAAAGTTGCCAAAACAATGAAAGACCATAGGATTTGGTAGAAATTTTTGATTTTCGGAATATACCCATTTTCGGAATTAGCCAAATAGGAGTCATGGATGTTTCTATACTTATCTATGTATTTGTATACCGTTGCTTAGTACCCACGACACAAGACCTTAGGGATCTCAATGTGGGACTAGGTTTAATGTGTTGTGTAGTGTGTGAATATTTATTATTTATTATTATTTATTTATTAAATGCAACTTATTATATTCTTACTTAAAACACTTCCTCCAAGTCAAAGAATAAACATAAAAGCAAGGTAAACACAAATCGAGATGCAGTAGGTTCGCACGGCATATTTGGCTAGCTGATTGCACCCAGCACGCCCGAGCCTGGACGTATGAGCAAATACATTGCTAATTGCTCTTTGAGCAATGCTCTGGTGCATAGCATTGGTTATTTTGCATGTTTAAAGTTCTAGAGATATTTTCTGTTAAGTCATGCTAGAACATTTTGAGCAAGTTTGCGCAAATATAGGCGATTACCGCTTTTCCCCATAACGTGGAGCGCCATTAATGCGTATAATATATCACATCACATCAGCCTATTTGTAGTCCTGGACGGACGTAGGCCTCCCTTAGGGCACGCCACAAGGCTACTGCCATAGGGAGGTTTATGCCAATAGCCACCACGCTGGATGGCGGGTTGATGACCGCAGTGTGGTTTTCGGAGGTGCTGGTGCCCACCTCTCAGAACCCTTAGGGGGGGTGCTATTCTACTCCACATGGCATGTTAGTTCAATAACTCTCTTAAAACTCTAATTGTAATTCAAACCGCTTCAGAGCATTTCTAAAACGAAGCAAACAGAAAGCTTCGCATCAAACTAAGTCGTATATTTGTACAACTTGAGTAATGAAACGTCATACAAAATCTCTGCATCCGTCTGCCTTGTTAAGCGGGCACAGGAAGGAGGTATTTTAACCAGGTTCATTACAATGTTCATGTTATGTTAATTAAATAGAATGGAATTAATAGAAATAGTGGTAGAGAATGTTACATAGCGTACGGTCGCCAATGTACAAGTAGTTAAATGTGCAATAAAGAATTTTATTATTATTATAAAAGCAGACGGTCGCGGCGATGCTGGACGTGGACAGTGCCATTATGCAGCACTGGACTCGTGTCCAGCTCGCCAAAGACACTGAAATGAACTGTAATAATTTCTGAATTGAATTAAATTATAAATTAAATTATGTTAAACTTTTACTAACATAGTTTTAATATCAATTTTGTTACTAACAAATCTGGCCCCGCTATGCTAAACGAGGCCTTAGGATCTCCTTCGTGCTCCTGCAGTTTTAACTACCCTCTTTGGGAACACAACCGTGTGTATACGTATGTATCACTTTAACCTACCCTGTGTGCTCAAAAAACTACCAAATTATTTTTTAGAAAAATTTGTTAACAAAAATAAAAATTAAATTAAAAACACCCCAAAAAAATACTACACAGAGTAGGCTGAGTGCCAGAATGTAATGTAAGTAATTATATAAAGCATCACAATCTTTAAATTTAAGATTATAGCTTTAAGTTCAAGGAAAAAAAAACTACATGCATTTTCATGAGAATAAACAGTTAAAAAAAAACGATACGGCCACTACATAAATATCTAGCGGTGTAACAGTAATAGTCGAATCATGTGGTCTGTTAATATAATGTTGATTTTTACAGGAGAACTGTATCTGCTTTTGGCGATCATAACCATTAGTATTAGTTTCACATATAAAGGCGAAACGCCATAAAGCCTCGAAATGCCGACTTGGGCATTGCAACTTGTATTATGCATAACAGCAGACCATAACAAATATAGAAAGTGACATGCAAACAACAAATAAGCTTTTATACTTTCATGTCGAATAAATAATTGAATTTTATCTACCCGCATTATGCCTACACCTCCCCTGTATACCTGCTCCATGATCTCCCTGTACCAGTTTGAAAACTACGAGCATAGAGCATACATCTTGCTCAAACAACAGTTTCATTTTACAGAATAGATAATCCAGTACTTCAAATGGTGACCCAGATTCGATGATTTCAAGTTGAAAGTTGCTTTTCTGCCTATTAAGTACTAGATAACCGCGACACCCTCCACGTGGACTGAAAAACGCTATATACTGACATTTTACGTTTTTTAAATTATTATTTTCATGAGACACACACAGTACTATTAACACAAATATATTCATAATACATAAGTAGCAGACACACACCAGCAAAGTGTCTACCAATAAAGACCGTTATAGGGTGTAGGTGACAGCCAGGCAAATACTTAAAGGGTTAACAAGTACTATAGTGTTGAGTTATACGACAGTATTAACTCGCAGGAAATGCATTTTTAATTTGATTATCCGTGATGTTTGTTTTCAATGCTGTTAAATACAGTGATGTTTTTTGGATCACTTATGACTCTCCTTTACTCTATCCGTCATCAGTTTTTTGAACTTTTTTGAGCGTAACTTTTTTAAAATCATCTATTAGTTAAATTTTTTATTTTAAGCTATTATCTAAGGCCTAATTATACGAACAAAACATTTTTTTTTATTTAAAAATACCGATATTTTTTTTAATTTTTTCAGAAAAAAAAGTGTAGTTTATTTAAGCAGGTCTTAGATATGACTTTAAAACTAAATTTTAACCTATGCATTTTTTTTTTAAAGTAGACCTCAAAAAAGTTCAATTAACTTATTAACCCCAATAGAGAGTCATAAGTGATGCACAAATCAGCAATATATCACACAATAACCAATAAGCCTATTTAACTAGTCACAGGATCGCCCGATACAATAGGCGCGGAAAGAAAACATTGCGTAAAATCAATTTAAAAATACATTTCCCGCGAGTAATAACACTGTCGTATTAACTCAAAATAATGATACATGTTTAGTATTGCAGTATTTGCCTGACTGTCACACACACCCTGTATATAAATGAAAACGATAAGTAATTATAATACTCTACTTAGGCTACTGCTATCTTTTACTCTGCACTATAAAATCTGAATCAAACGTGGTCTGCAGTAGGTACCCAAAACTAACGTTAGTGCTCACGCGAACAATGTATCTGATCGCAAACACTGCGAATGCGAGCATAGGATATTTGCATTTCATTTTCAATGGTTACCATCCATAGGTTATGTGTAGGGTGTTAATGATATCGTAACAAAAAATAGAGGAGGATTAGCTTATTAGCCTTAGATCAAATTATTAGTAAAAAAAAGCATATTATTAGTTTTGTAATTTTTTAAAACTTACTAAGCTTCTTTGCTTTCTTATTGCGAAATCCCTCGCCGTAGCAGGTTCGCAGTCGTCAGCCAGTCCACTGCTGGACGTAGGCCTGCCCCAGAGCACGCCACACTGCTCAATCTCCCGTTTTTGCCATACAGTCACTACCAGCCGCCCTATTTAAGTTATCGGTACATCTGACCGGAGGACGTCCAACACTACGCTTGCCGAGGCGTGGTCTCCATTCGAGAACCCGCTTACTCCACCGTCCATCGGTTCTACGACAGATGTGACCCGCCCACTGCCACTTTAGTCTGCTACATTTCGAGTCTCTACGTCCGTCACTTTGGTCTTCTGACGGATAATCTCGTTTCGGAGGTTCGTAGTACGTAGTTGATTCGTAGCATTCGTAGCACGTGCTACGGAAAGCCCCGCTCCTGAATATGCGTGCACGCACTAACTGTGTCCCCGAAAATGGGGTAGACCAAATCTGCGAATTTGTGAATGAAATCCAACAGCCATGTTTGCGGGGTTAGAGGTAAGGGATCAGTGATAAGTTGCTAGCTTATCACCATAGAGAATGCCCTTAAATTCCTCATAAACAGAAGATGCAGCTGATGTTTTCTAGTGAAACTCCGCATCAGTAGAGACACGTTTAGTTAAACTGTAAAAAACAATATTCGAGATAAACTAGCAGTCTTATATTTTCTTATGTAGGTATATAGCTAATTACCTGTGTCTTAGTATTTTGGCAACCAAGCATTGTTAGTACAAATGCATTTTTTAAATTGAAAAACGTATATACAGGTGTTTTTTCGTTGTCAACTTAACGAAGGGTACGTACTCTATACATCAAATAAAGTAAGTTTAATGCAGAAAAAAATGCTGGGAAACGAGGTAATTTTTTTTATATTTTTTTTTTATTACTTGATCGGGCAAAATTTATAGTGTTTATGTTAGTTTTTTCATAGACACATATTAATTATTTCTCGTGAAAAAATCTTGCTACACGCGTCAATGTGCATTTATGCATAAAAACGTAGTCTATTTACTCAACTTTGGACCCTAATATTTTGGAAACCAGACACTTCCCAGGTATGCTTCCATGGAGAAAAATGATTGTGATGATGAGGAGATTCCCTAGTTTTCGGGAACGTTGACGACCAAAAATCACTCTGTATAAGAAAGAAACTAAATAAAAATAAAAGTACTTACGTGGAATCACGTTTATACCAGTTTTACAACGCACCTATAAAACCTGACTACTATAAATAAAAATAAAACCTTTTAGTATCTTGCAATAAATAGTGAATGTAATTTATTTCATTTACCTGAGAGTGCTCGGGGGTAAAACGGGGGTAAATACCCCGATTGGAGAAATAGGGGAAGGGGGTAAACTAATTTTGAGCATCACACAACTCTATAGACTAAACATCAAATTGTAAATTAGGTTAACAGTTTTATGTGATAGTAAAGTTTTAAAGTTCGAATAGAGGTAATCATCAAGGTATGATTCCGAGCTAAGCATCACACTGCACTGCCGCAGCAATACTGGTCCGAATAAATTGTCTACAGGTTTATATGAGAGTATATTATTCCGAGCTACCCAGCAATGTCGCGGCAGCACTGCAGTGGCAGCACTAAAAAGGTTAGCAGTGCAGCGTGCTGCTTAGCTCGGAATCATACCTTCAGTGTGTCAGTATCACAAATAAATGATAATATAATAATAATAAGAGATGGTGAAATTCGTCATCCGAGTTAATTGACCTGATAGCTCAGTTGGTTAGAGCAAAAGCACGGTTTGCGACAGGTCGTGAGTTCTCGGGTGAATTTTTTTTCATTTTCTTAATAATATTTATAATATAATAATATTTATAAGCAATTTAATTATGTAAAGTGCGTTTCAACAAAAAATATCCTTCGTATGATGGCGCTAGTGACTATGTGCATGACTACATTATCTATACAAAAAACTTTAGTTCCAATATCAGGCGTTGGAGTTATTCTATGAAACGGAGTCTACCTAGTACCGCGTGGTTAATGTCCCGTCTCTTTCAGAGCTATAAATCTGTCTTGCTCTGGTTACCAGGCCATAGTCACAGAGTAGAAAAGAGTTAAGACATGTACTCGTACAGAAACCATATACGGCCTCTATACCTATTACCTATCTAGCAAAAGCAAAGCGATCGCGTAAATTGTACTAAATTCGCTGATTGCTTGTCAAATTCGTATTACGTAAAATAAATTTCAAATGAATTTTGACATTTCAACGCGAATATTGTACAATTTTCGCAATCGCGCTGCTTCGGCTTTGCTCTTGTAAATTAGGTAATCAGAGGGCGGGGCTTTGCTAGAATACATCAGCTGAATCTCCTTCCGTGCATGTCGTAAGAGTCGACTGAGGAACTCAGGGACCTCAGGCGATGAGCTAGCAACTTCTATAATTGGTTTATTGGTTTAAACAAGCTAAACAATGTTCGATTTGATTTGATTGTATACATTTTTTTTTTCACTACACAACACATTAACCTAGTCCCACACTAAGGTTCCTTAAGGTCTTGTGTCGTGTGTACTAAGCAACGGTATATAGATAAGTATAGAAACATCCATGACTCGGAAACACACATTGATATTCATCATATCAATGTTTGCACCTACCGGGATTCGAACCCAGGACCTATGGCGTCGCAGGCAGGGTCACTACCTACTAGACCAGTCGGCCGTCGTAATAATGGATAATGAATGGTAAACGTGGCTGTAAGGATCTTCTTTGTGAGCTGCAGTTCTGGCTACGCCATTTTGGAAACATAGCCTTGTTGAATTATGTATCTACAAAAGGTGCCGTACATTGATGACTAAAGGTTCGAGCACATTATGCCGGGCCGCAGCGGGGCGGAGCGGGCCGCAGCGCAGCGCGAATGCTTATGCTTACCGGGTCGCAGTGCATTGACGGATTAGTGACATTTGGGCAACTGTACGTAATTATGGATAGTCGCAAAAACTTTCTTTTTTTTTGCCTGCTGTTAGAATAAGAAGTTAATGACGGATTTCATCAAAAAAGAAAAGTAAAATATGGATACATCCAATTTGTTCCAAGAGAAAGGTATTCGGCGAATACCATGATCTATTTTCCCGATCTTTTAGCAGACAAAGAAGAGTTTTCGGGATATTTTCGTATGACTGTGCACACCAATGCGCTTGCTATAGCACACTGTTGACGGGGCGCAGCGGGGCGGGGCGGGCCGCATCGCACGGACGCAAATCCGCCTCATAATAATGCGACCCGCTGCGGCCCGACACAGTCTGCTATAATTCATACATATTGTATTCAAGCGATTTGAGCGGATTTTTGCGCTCCGCCTCGATACGCTGCGGCCCGGCATAATGTGCTCGAACCTTTAGTGTGTGATAAAGATGACGACCGATTGGTAGTTGGTAGTGACCCTGCCTGTGACGCTATAGGTCCTGGGTTCGAAACCCGGTAGGTGCAAACATTTACATGATGAATACCGATGTTTGATTCCGAGTCATGGATGTTTCTTTCTATACTTACGAGTATCTTATATTTATATACCGTTGCTCAGTACCCTCGACACAAGACCTTAGGGATCTTAGTGTGGGACTAGGTCAATGTGTTGTGAAGTGTGTGAATATTTTTTTATAATGCTGGGAGGAGTGTCATATCGAACCTAAGAGACACCGGTTGGGTGACGTGTTATCTAGATCATCCGAAACTGACTAGTATAGATGAATAATTTCATTAATATGAACGAGACGAAAAAGGGCCAAGAGTAAGCCAATGTAACATCGTTTGGCATCGACGTTCGTTCCTTCAAACCAATAGGAGTTAGCATTGATCACGTGACTTGACGATATCGCGAAAATAGAGGCTTCCTATTGGAAGAAACGTGAGCTCGAACCGTTCGATTGAGAAAAAATGTTACTTTGTCTAAATCCTGAAGTATGTTTGGAATGTGCTAACTGCATATAGTGTCTGCCTACCCCTATGGGACATAGACATGAGGATATTTATAACTATGTTATTTAACCTACGTTTTTATGGGAAATTCCATCTATCCAAGGTAGTGATTATTAATAGCTCCTAATCGAGTAAACGTTATCTTAAATCTTTATCACTTTTATATCTCAAAAAGTCTATCCCAAATCTTCCAAAACGCCGAGCAATCCATAATTCTTGACATCTGTGACTATTACCAACTTATGTTTGCTGATCTCTAAACGGTTTCTCAGTATGCTGACGCTGTATTTTGCAATAAGCGCGTTGTTATTATAAAATTGTATATTTGTATGACATTATTGGTGAGTAATCGATCAAACACGACCCTTTTAAGGGGTTAGGCCACTCTACAGGGTGCAAAAATAGTCTGAGTTGTGATTTTTTTTCCAGGGAAAATATAAAGTCAATTGATTTTACTTAAGAACAAGTTTATTGTACATATGGTTGACTGTAAACCATAATTTTTATATAACAGTGTAATTAGAAATTGCGACTGTGCACAGTTTCCCAGATGACCTCTCTCTTATGGAAGGATCCACGGCCGTACTATCAGCTCCTGTAAATTTTCAATTCTGATGAGTCACTGAATTTTGTGTTGTTGTATATAACAACAGCTAGAGAAGTACATAGGGTTTTTCTCATATATTGATTTTTCGCCGATTGGCGCACTTTTGAAGTCAAACTTGCAAAATTCGCAAAAAAATCTTCAGAAAATTTTGTATAACAAATGGGCTATGCTATATAAACAAAAAATCCTACGTACTTCTTCAGACAATGTATTTCTAAAGATCTAGTGAAAATTTAAAGTGAATTGGTTGCAAATTGTTCGAGTTATGGGTGCGGCCAAGTTCTACTCTAGTTCGCTAAAATACCGTCCCTCGCTCCGGTCGGTAAAAAAGGCTGCCGCCCCGCCACCTGGCGACCTTGTACGCTACTTTGAAAAACAAGCACTTAGATCAGAATTTCATGGGTGGTGAGCAGCAGCCCGTGCTTTCTGTATATCTATACATTTATGTACAGATATACATTTATGTATAGAGGAGTTTACAATTATGTACATAAAGATATTTATTACCGATATAAAAAAAGCGGGGGCGCTGCCGCTGCACATTGCTGAAAAAATACCGGCCTGAGCGATATTTCCCGGCCATAATCTTTCGGGATATCATTCTTCAGATTCTAGGGAATCGTTTGAAACAAAAAAAAAAAATCGATTTTTGGGAAATTCTATACTGGCCTAACCCCTTAACGTCTGCAGCACTATAAAAATGATACATGACGACGTATTATACCTATACTTACTAGTGTATTGCCCGCGGCTCTTGTTATGTTATGCATATTCATAACGTAGTTAATTTTGTCAATTTTCAAAGCAAAAGAAAGACGTTGAAAATGTCTGAAACACAGCGAAACCAAAGCTAATGTGCATTTCACCGTATAGTTCCGATGGATGATGGCGCTAAGTTACTAAGTATGTGTATGACCATGGTTTGCTTTTTTTTTTGATTACGTAAAAGCAATAGCATAGCCAAAGCCAAGCGATAGCGAAAATTTTACAATATTCGCCTTGAAATGTCAAAGTTCCTTTGAAATTCATTTTACGTAATACGAATTTGACAAGCAATCAGCAAAAATTGTACAATTTTCGCTATCGCTTTGATTTTGCTAGTTAGGTAATAAGGGAATGTTTTCTCTTCCTACCACGGGACACAACATAGACGTAAAGGATGTAGTAGGTATTTTTGGAATTGGAAAACGTTAGAACCTTTCTCAAAACCGTTCAACCCTTTTAAAAAAGACCCGAAAACGAAACCAAACATTCAGTACATCTGCGCCACAATCGAATTGTAATTTACGCGAAAATTCCCGACCGCTCCAGGGCAATTCTGAATATTCCCGAAAGTTTTCGAATAAAACTCCAGAGACCCCGGTAATGGAAGCCTGGGTATATAAAACCTTGTAATTGGGATATATAATATATTATACAATTTATTGTTAATTTAACCTGTAAAGTTAATACAGTAAGCACATAATTGAATAATCTCATCTCGAATTTGATGTGCCACAAAAATACGGCGGTAGGCTCACCCTATTCCCGTATTCTCCTGAACATCCTGATACGAGTATTAGATATATCTCTCTACGTATCTAATTATTTTAATGAAAGTTTGTTATAGGTATATTTTATTTTCATTCAGTGATCGCAATATTAATGTCGATTAGAATTAATACTAAGTCATAAAAGTCCAATTTCTCAACTAAAATCATAATAATAGCGGAGTATAGCGAATATATGCCTTTTTATTGTCACTGCCTACGACGACGCGATGCAAGCAATACACTTCCGATCCGAAAAAGCGATGAATACATAAAATAATATCTTTGGAAATTCAGGCGAAATATAAATATAAACTCCGAGTATTTGGTACAAGTACCTAATAATTGGGTGGCCAATATTGCGAAGGAAATCCTATTTAGGCCATATCCCAGATTTAAATGACAATAATTTAAATGACAAGTGGCTACCTCATCGCTGAAAGAGAACGCTCCTGAGTTTCATTAGTCGACATGCACGGAAGGAGATACAATACAGCTAATGTTTTCTAGTAGGGCCTTACTAATTTAAAAGCTATAAGCTAGGTATAAGCTATTCACAGATTAATTTGAAATGCATATAGACATACATACATATGTATGTATCACGCCTTTATCCCTTACGGGGTAGGCAGAGCACCACGGGCCGATAGAACCACATGGTGCCACTTCTGACCAATTTTGAGGGGGGATTTCTATTTTTGAGGGTATAGTTGAGATGTACAAGTTCGGTTAGTAGTGACAGGTGGTCAGCCCATCGCCAACAAAACACCAAGACCCTCTTGTCCCTCTACTGACTTGTACAGTATGCCCGGGAAGAGAAGCAGCTGTAGTTTTATACGTTTTTTTTTTTCACTCTCAGAGCAGCATAGAAGATTCCATAAATTTTTCTGTCAAAAATCATGTATTATACAGCGAGGTCGTAACTTTACGCGCGGGTAAAGTTTGGTGTAAGTGGAGGGAAGTATTCACTTTATAGGTTAGAAGTGTACGCTTTCATGTACAATGGAAGTCAGAAACAGCATATCTTGTACTCCACGTTATTTCCATTTATTAGCTTCTTTTTAATACCGGTACTCACCTAAATAGCTTTTAGAATTTAACTTTATTTTCATATTTGCAGGTAGTTAATAGTCAAAGTGGGTAACTACCTAGATTTTCCTCAAGTAGTAAATTTTATACCTACCTACTTATCTACTATATCTAAGCATTATAAGGTCTAGAAAATAGTAATATTAATAGATACCTACTCTCACTTCATTACATACTGTAGTTAGGTACTTAATTAAATTGCTTCGTCAATGTAAACTTTAGAAACCGTTTTCTTAGTGTACCTGCCCCCCTAGCATGACCACGAATCGTGGATTGTAGCGTATCGTACAATATCGTATCGTCTCTATACAAAATTCATAATGGATGCTATATTTATCGTATTTTGACAGGCAAAATGTCGATAAATCGGTTTATCATATTATGTTTCGCAAGTCATGCTAGGCTTGCTGCAATTTAAAGAATGGATAGGTACTTTTCAAATATGTCAAAAATATGACTTACTTGAATTAAGTTTTCTAGCGCATCTCGCAACATACCTATAACCTTACAAGCAGACGAAGTGTGCTAGAAGCCAAATTATTCCCTCCAAACTCATAGGTACTATTAGAAATGCCTAGCCATTTCATAATCAGCGTTTTATATAATATGCCTTCGACATATACCAGAACATATCTATTTATTTATACATATAATAAAAATCTAACGGATAGCTGTCTGTACATGGAAGATATATGAGATAAAATATTATAGGAGACCTTTATCAACGCAATAGTACCCAAAAGAAAGATTTTTTGAATTTTTGTCTGTCTGTTTGTCTGTGCGTTTGTGCACGGTAATCTCAAAAACGACTAAACCGATTTCAATGCAGTTTTCAGGAATATACTGTAACAGGTCCCAGTTAACATATAGACTTTTTATCCCGGAAAAATGTTTTTATCCCGGATAATTTCGTCATTTTTTTGTAGTCCACGCGGACGGAGTCGCGGGCGTCCACTAGTATCTGAATATATCTTAACATAGAGCTATAAACCGAAATAGTTACGGACAATTTAAGTTGTAAATGTCGACTATGCGGAGGACTTACGACCCAAAGTAGACCGCAGAAAGTTTAGACGCGGCTCGTTCAATTTAAATTATTCGTTTATTTCTCTCAATCTGAAAGTAGGCAGGTATATGTATAGAAAAGTTTAGAAACTTCAATTAAGCAGATATCAGTCAATTTAATTAGGTAAGTTAGTATACTAACATATTATGATACTCGTTAAAATATTAATATTCACTTGTTCTACAAGAAGGTTTGGCGTCAGGCAGGGAGCCAGCTGTAAAAACAAATGCAAAAACTTTGCCAATGTGAGTTTCGAAAGAAACCATATTGCGCCGACCCCAAAATAATGCGGTAAGGGGGCAGGAAGCTGACGATTCACTTGAACTACAAATAATTATAATATCTACTAGGTACTTATTTGTGGACCAAGTAGGTACCTAAGTAAACCTCATAGTCCGATGTGGTCCGATGGCACGGAAAGCCGACACGACCGGAGAGAGATCAGGCGCAGGACCAACAGTTTTACGCGCTTTCCGAGGTACAATTTTACAACATTAAAATCCGTACACGAAATAATTCATTGGCATAGGCCCGTGACTGGGGTCGAACTTACGCTCCCCGCTTGGAAGGCGTATTAACCACTGGGCTATCATTATGGTATTATTTATGCAGTTTACTGTTTGGCATTTGCACTTACACGCAATTTGACTGCCGCCGGGCTCAAAATGTTCTTTTTTCAATGTCTACTCTTACCTTACTCTTTTCTATTGTGTCTATTTTTGGCTTGGTGCTGTCTGGGTATGTGCAATTTTGAAATAAATACTATTCTATTCTTTACCTAAATAGTTAAGTAAATCTATACTCTTATGCGCTCTATGTACCTACATTATAAATCACCCGAGTGGCCATTGTCTAAGCTAGATGTTCCCTGAAGCATAATCCATGTCTAGGCACAATGTAGCTAGGCAATTTGTAATGAATATAACGAAATATCTAGATTTTTATAATAAAAGTTCTTATTTTATTTATCGTTCCGAAAGTGTAATTGCTAATTTGTCGTTATACAGGATGTTATATTTTTAGTGTCTACTTAGGCTCGAGCACCCCGGATGCGTGTGCGTGCACGTAAGCGTAGACGTATACGTACCTCTGAGTTGTAATATATGGAACTGTATAGGCACGATCAGACCGGATGCGTATGCGTAGACGTAAGCATAGACGTCAACCGATGACAGTTCTATACATTAAACTCAGAGGTACGTATACGTCTACGCTTACGTGCACGCATACGCATCCGGTGTGCTCGAGCCTTAAGTGTCGTTTAAAAAATTGGTCTAATGAGCATACATACATATAGGTATGTCACGTCTGTATTACCAAATTAAGGTAGCCAGAACCGCAGGACCACGAAGGGGATCCTACAGCCACGTTAAGCACAGTGAGGTCAGACGTAAAAATATCCATTGTCAAGTTGCTTATCGCCTGAAAAAGTACCCGCCCCCGATTACCTAATTTGCAATAGCAAAGCCGAAGCAAAGCGATAGCGAAAAATTGTACATACAATATTCGCCTTGAAATGTCAAAGTTCCTTTGAAATTCATTTTACGTAATACGAATTTGACAAGCAAGCGATTTTTGTACAATTTTCGCTATCGCTTTGCTTTTGCTAGTTAGGTAATACGGCGGCCGAGTTCCTTAGTCAACTCTTACGGCATTCACGGATAGAGATGCAGCTGATGTATTTTAGTGAAGCCTCCCATCACCACGGAATACTATTTAAGGTGTAACATATACACGGAATACTATTTATACTATCTACCTACTTGCTACCTAGGCTAATAATATTATCTACTTACTACCTGTGATAATACTTATCCAACTCTAAGTTTCCAATAAAGAATCCATATAAATCCACCAATCGCATCCGAGATAGCTCCATCAAAATATTCATAAGTTCCCCCAAGTTGTAACAGCATTCTCACAGACATTTTCTTGAAAGGAATATTCTCTCGGTTTTCTTTTCAATTTGAAAATGTCTCGAGCTCGCCGGGCGAAACAAGTGCGGAAATAAGGGTTGGAGACGGTCTTAGGGTGGATGTGGGGTAGTATTTCCACTATGCCTTGTCTAGCGTGGGGCAGAGTGGTACGCTTTCCAATTCGCAGTAGAATCTGCCCCACTTAATCGATTATAAGTACCTATCTATGGTTTATTCCCAGTCGTCCCTACTGAGTACAAGTGGGGAAAAATGTTTCGTTCGTGTGACGATTGGAACTTTTTATTTCCCACTCGTTCTTTTTTTACGTTTGCCCACCACTAGGGACGAACGAAACTTTTTCCCACTCGTACCTAGTGGGGACGACAGGATGGGGACGACCGGGAATAAACCCTATCTACGAATAACTTGTAAAAAAACAAGTCTCGCAACTCAGCCCCCTGATTACCTAATTAACAATAGCAGAGCCGAAGCAGCGCGATCGCTATGCCTAATTGAGAGTGTGTGCGTGCGCGCAACGAGCGCGAGGCGTGTCGTCCACCCCGCGCACACACACATTCCCAATTTTCGGTATCGCATTGCTTCGGCTCTGCTATTGCAAATTACGTAGGTAATCAGGGGTAGTTCTTGTCCCCAACCAACGTAGCTTTGCCTTTGCTTTAAAAAACCGGTCAAGTGCCAGTCCGGTTCCGCAACATTGTCTAGCTAGGTAAACAACAGTAGTAAGTACCTACACAAATATCATAATATGTATTGTAACCTTTTTAAGTTTTTTATTTGTATGGAAAAAAGGCGGCTCAAATTTTTATTTTATTATTAAAGCAAAAATGCAACTGAGTATCAGTACCTACCTAGGTATCAAAGACCACTAGCTAAGTACCTATTAAGCGAAGGTTAACATATTAATAAGTATACAAATGTCTGTGTTTCACAATGGTAGAGACGATCCACTCTATTGCCAACAACCAAAGCGAGCTGTCTAAAATTCGCTGTTATAGTAAAAAAGGCACTTATAGCAAAGACAATTATACCTTTGCTTATAGTAAGAAAGACCTATAGAAAACTAACAGAATCAAATAGAATGTGAAATACCTTGCTATGTCCCGCATTATTTCAGATCTTCGAGTAGGCGATCACATCATAGACTGAAATATCTCTTTTCACATAGAGAAAATGAAACTTAACAAATGGAAGTGGCGTCATCATCATCATATTTTTTGAACTGTCAAAAAAGATAGCCGACAGGCCTGCAAGATAAGTTAGCAAAGTTAGATGACATTCAATCATAACTAGGTGGAACCTGAGGTAGGGTTGGCGATGTTGCAGGCAAATAGGCTATCTTACCATTGGAATAGGCCCTAATTGGAATAAAGATAGGCCCCTGATTACGTAAAAGCAATAGCAAAGCCGAAGCCGCGCGATCGCGATAATTGAGTGTGTGTGTGCGTGAAACAAGCGCTCGGCGTCCTCTCGCGCACACATACACTCTCAATTATCGCGATTATTCGCGATCGCGCGGCTTCGGCCTCCTGATTACCTAATTCGCAATAGCAAAGCCGAAGCAAAGCGATGGCGAAAATTGTACAGTATTCACCTTGAAACGTCAAAGTTAATTTGAAATTCATTTTACGTAATACGAATTTGACAAGCGATCAGCGATTTTTGTACAATTTTCGCTATCGCTTTGCTAGTTAGGTAATAAGGGGGCGGCTTTGCTATTGCTTTTACGTAATCAGGGAGAGGGTAAATATTTCAATTAACTTTATACACATTAGTTAGTACCTACAGGGCAGTCTATGCTGTAACTCAACATAATTATACGGATTATATGACTAACTATAGATATTTTTGCTGTATATATGGGTCTGGTCAGCCAATGACAGTCCACTGCTGGACGTAGGCCTCCCCAGAGGACTGCACAAGGCTTGATCTCCCGTTTTTGCCATCCAGTCACTAGCTATATGGTGAACACACAGCCATGTTCCCAAAATGAGGTCGGCAAAACAGATCTACAGGGTCATAAAGATCCCACAGCCATGTTCAGCAAAGTGGGGACAGTTGTTATTGATCAGTGACAAGTTGCTATCTGAAACGGTGAAAATAAATAATACAAAAATATAGAATTTAACCCTTTTTTTTTCAATGTAGTTAGTTTCTTAGAATTAGTTTTCTTTCTTTTGCATATTTTTCTGTTTGTGCACAATAAAAAATAAGAATAATTTAATTGCACATGTTACCCTGTGTTTGTTAATGATTTCTCTTTACTTGCTTGGCTTGCTGGAAGAGATCTCTTGTAGAGATAAGCTTGCTATTGTACATGCATCTCCTCTTTTATCTTGAAAGTTATATTTTATGCTGCTGCCCACCTCCCGGAAACCCTTAATAGCCTCGTACCCATGGGCAGACATGGGGTGGTACGAATTCTACTCTGCCGGCACCAAGCGGTGTAAAGAAAGAATATACACGTCAAATATAGGTAATTCATTATTATATCCCTTTTCACAATCATACCTATTTAGTATTATACACCATCCTGTCACCAGAGTTCTTCATCATCATCACAAAGAAAAAAAGGCAATTTTTAATCTTCTATTCCATTTTGTTCATTACCTCAATTTTCAAATATACACAATTTCTTCAGCTTGTATGTAGCACTCTAGTTTGTTATGTAATTTGTTTTGTTATGTTATGCAAATATAGCATATGTACAACACTATTTCTTAGCAACATCTTGTTGTACACAATAAGCCACCCGGTATAAGTATCTATGGTTCTGTATACATTCACTTCATTTATTACACAAATAACATATAAAATACTGACCGATAAAATTGAGTTCCTTTCCTGCAAAAGTTATGCAACAATAAATATGACACATATGTTTGCACTCTCTGCATTTGCTGGGATTATATGTTTTACTTTTACATACATTACAGTAGGCGGGAATGGGGGCTTTAGTTTGTGCAACAAGCAAGTTATTATCATCAGGCTCCAGGTCTATGTGTTCAGATATTTGAGAGCTATTTATAGCAGGATCAGACACCCTTTCAGCACCAAAAACTTGTGCAAATGGTGTACTATTATCTGAGCGTTCCTTATTATTTATTTCCCACTGTAAAATACTGCAACCTGTAGACCAGCTAGAATTGCAATTTTTCTGCATCCAGTCAGATATTAATTGTTTAATTTTTGATTCCTGAATACAATTTTCTTTCTTACGTACAGCTATGGCTGTGATTGGAAAGCACCTTGCAATCATTCTTATTAGACTCATGACAAATGTTACATGTGTAGTTTCTATCACATGTGGAGGCCCAAAATCAGTAAATATCTTCATCAGTTCCCAAGCGCATTCCATTTCAAATAATGATATCAATGGTCTACATAGAATGTACCCAGTATCAGTGTCTTGATACGTTAATATATATTTGAAATCCTGGTCTGTTTTTGGCATAGTAACAAAGCAGATTTGCACAACTGGAAACTGAAGCACGCTTGTGTTACTTGTAGAATTTTTTTCATCAATTATAATGAATGGCACATCTTCTTCGATTATATTATCATGGTCTTGTGTGATTTCATTACAAATATTGCAAGATTTTGTAAACAGGCGCACAATTTCATAATGCACAGGTCCACATTCTAGAGACAGACTTTTTTTAAAAAGATCATATAGAGTCTGCTCAGACGCATGAATATTTTCGAGATGCAGTTCGGCTAAAAGTTTGAAATACGCGTCAAACGTAGGTAAAGCTATGCGTCCATTATTACCCTTAAAAAAGATTTCGGTTTCATTCCTCATGAAAAGACAGTAATTTTTTAAGAGTTCCTGCTGATAAGCCGACCTTTGTTGAGAATCGATCAAGGCAGCTGCTAAAAGTTCTTTCGTCAATTCATGTATTTCGTCCTTACTCCACGGATAAGCATATTTCAGCAGACTAACATCATCATGCACTTTTTGAAAATAGTTTCCCAATGTGTCACTAAGGTATCTATTGAACATCTCACGGCAAAATTTATAGTTGAATTGCTTATCGATAATACTCGGATTCATGGTAGCAAAAAACTTATGTGAGCATCACATACATAGATATAAAAAAAATCCGTAATAAAAATAATAAATATGTTCCTAACATGATACATAATATTTTTTTTCTTTTTTAGTTTATCCCGAAAGAAAGGCAAGGGGAACTAAGCCCATACAGCCTACTCATTGTTTAGTAAAATGTATTCTGAATTTATGATGGATGACAATGATGATGAGTGGAAACGTCGGGAAAATCCTCAAGAACAAGTGTAAAGTTAGTCAAAATGGAAAATTATTGCAGAAACAACTTACATGCGCCCATGAAGAAATCGTAATCCGGCTAAAGTTTTACTCGGCTTACCTGCGTATAAAACCATGCACACGCACTAGATTCACATCACAAGTAATCAAAACATATCTTATCTACCAGAAAACATCAATTTACGGACACACGCAAGCCATTTACAAATAAATTTTGATTTTCACAAGAAAATTACACCCGCTCCCATCCAGCTTTTCCCGCCGAATCCTACAAAAATTCTAGGTTATGTTATTTGTTTTTTAAAAATCTATATCCTGAGGGAAAGGCAGGGGAAACTATGTTCATACAGCCATTGTTTTTAAAAGAAATAATTATTTATTTTTCTTCATTTGAGATTACAGGATTTATGCGTTCGGAAAACTACTTACGAAGCGTAGGTATTTGTGTTAGCCCAATCCATAAAGCTGCGTGGTGCCGGCAGAGTAGAATTTGTACCACCCCATGTCTGCCCGTGGGTATCGTACGAGGCGATTAAGGGTTTCCGGGAGGTGGGCAGCAGCGCCTCCCGTGTTGACAACATAAATACAAACTGCGTTTACCAACTCGCCTGCCCAGCGTGGTGACTATGGGCAAATACCCCCCATGGTAGTCTTGTGGCGTGCCCTGGGGGAGACCTACGTCCAGCAGTGGACTGCAATAGGCTGATGATGATGATGAATCCATAAAGACGAAGGTATATAACCTTCGTGTCGTGCATGCTACCGGTGATGATCTACAGTGCCAAGACGTGGTCTCTAGCTGTGTACCTAATAAAGAAGCACTGCGAGCAGTGGAGAAGGCTATGCTGCGAGTAGTAGAAAGGGCTATGCGTGATCGAATCAGAAATGAGGAGATCCGTAGACGTACAAAGGTCACCGACATACCCCAACGGTCCAGCAAGCTAAAATGGCAATGGGCAAGGCACATAGGCCGGAGAACCGATAGAGTCGTAAGGTTCGATAGGTACCTAACACACGTATCGGCAAGTGCAGCATGGGAAAGCCACCCCATGAGATAAATGGACGAGCTAGCCATGGACGCGGTTGGATGCAGGCTGCTTCCGACCGTTCGGAGTGGAGGTTGTTGGGGAGGCCTATGTCTGTACCCAATTTCATTTAAACCGTTTTGGAGTTAATGCCGAACAGAGTTTTTTATGCATTTATGATATTAAGTATGAAAGGATATTATTTTTGGATCATTCCATTTGTTAGAAGCACTAATAGCACTATACATTTTTGGCGACGTTGCTAAGTAGGGTATTGAATATCCCTTCGTAATAAATAGTCTGTATCACACACACCAGTGACGTGATTATAGGACACACACACATACACATCAGCCTATCGCAGTCCACTGCTGGACGTAGGCCTTCCGCAGAGTACGCCGCAGGACTACTGCCATGGGGGGTTTTGTTCGCCCATAATCACCACGCGGGTCAAGCGGGTTGACGACAAAAGTACCTAATACCTTTAAATATATTATATAGAACTAACTAAATAAAAAGCTTTTACACGAAAACAAAACCACAGTAATCAGAAATTTACAGCGAAAACGCAGTTCCCACAAAGTTATTTTCATGAAATGTATCTGAGCGCGGTAACGTTTTTTGTCGAGTAAACACTTTTTGGTACGCTTTAAATCTAGAGCAGAAATTATGTATACCTAGGTACACATTTTGCACCTGCAAAAAGTCTGTAGAGACCATATAGAGACCGTTTCACAGAATAATACCTACGCCTGATTTCGGAACTTACGCATTTTGTACGCAGTACCTATCACCGATAATGTAATGTAGTCATACACATAGTAGGTACTTACCTAGAGCCATTATTTAAATTAACTAGGTATTTGTTAAAACACACTCTAGTCGTCTGTTGATGTGTAGCAAACGGTTGCTGACCGATCACATTACAAATCTGATGTGTAAGATCAGTGAGAAGTTTGCTAGTTCATCGCTTGAAAGATCGCCCTTAGTGGTTTTACGACATGCACGGAAGGAGATGCAGCTAATGTAATCTAGTGAAGCCCCGCATCAGGACAGGACCTGTCATTCCATTAATTAATACTATAATATTAACTTCCTATGGAATTCCTCGAGGTTATATCTTACCGCACGCTGTCACACTATTACAAAATTAAATTTAATAACAGAGTGAGTGTCTCCTTCCTCTTGCTTATATTGGTTGTACGGAACTGGAATCCATTATCACAGATTACTCGTAACTTAAATTACATTACATTCTACATGTAAGAATTTATTATTATCTATGTATTATGTATGTATGAACTATAAATATAAATGTACCTACATAAGAAATGTTGCCCTGAATGACTAACTAAACTCAGCGTGCATATAGGAAGTAGGTTGACCAGTTCCGGTTTTACAGGATGGTCAACAGGTCTCCGTTATCGGTAGCGTTCCCAAAATAGCTAGGCTAATTCTTTGGCCTATGTAGCAACCAGCATATTACCATAAGGCTCGACTTTGCTTGTATCATACATAATATATTATGAGAATAGACGCCCAGCCATACATTTGAGCTTCTATTTGTACTGCCTTATTTTGATCGCTGTCACTGAATCTAGCAATAATGTTATCATAGGTAACAGGGCTATAATTTTAGGACTAATCTAACTAATAATCTACGAAACAGCAGTCTCGTAATAAAAATGTAATTTCCTTAAGATTTTCAGGAGTGCAATGTGAACGAGCCGTTATTAATATCTTCGAGCGGACTCACAATGTATATTCATGGGACGACTCAGCATAAAACAAGACTATTTGAGAGTAGGTAGTGTACCTATACTTAACAAATTAAAAATTATAAATGGTTGATAGCTTCATACTTCACATCTACCTACAGATGAAAAGTATGAAGATATCTGGAAAAATAAACATGTTTTGAGTGTAAAATTTTGAGGACAGGTTCTTTTCTCTATATTGGGCTATATTCATAGCATTTCGCTTAACACACCTCTTCTGTTACACCCTGCATTTTCTTCATTAGCCGCTCGTGCCCCAGGTTTTTCTATGCTTTATTTCCATTTCTCTGGTCATCTCTGTTAGTCCTGGCTTAAAGCCGAGTTTTCATCGTACGAAGCCACTCGGTCTGAGCGTACTCGAACTGTGAAAACCCGGCTTTACAAGACTTGCAGTGGCGGAAATGAGTCGTGAGCCAATCCCGGTAAATTAAAAGTACTTATTTTGTCATTTTGTTAAACCTTAAATGACTGGACTTTAGCTAATCGCCTTTAGATCTACGGTAGGTATCTCTTCACTGGCTTGAATGTAGACTCTAGAACAATCTCCACAATGAAATAACAGTCAATACCACAAACATTACAGTGGTACAATCGCACTTGCAAACAATAGACTGTATATCTTTGCGAGCGACTGCATTTGTAGTACAAAGACAAAACATGGTTTAGTGCTCTCTAGGTGGAATTAAGATGGTGGCATAGTGAGAGAAACTGCATGTTATACATAACTAGTCTTGTGCAGTGACAATGGACTTGGATGACGTTTATTTACTCATTGACACATTGACGATATAGATACAGGTCTGTCAGATTAGAGTACCTGTTACTTTCCAGGCTATACTAGAAGGCGCACTGTAACTTCAAAATAAATCACGTATGTTGGGATTCAGCGCTGTATCTACCTTGTGCTTCACCTTTACGTTCCAGCAGCGCATGTATATTTATTTATTTATCAATAAATATCATTTCAAAAGCAGCAAGTTCCATATTGCATTAGATATTTTCTAAGGGCCATGTTCCTGTGCATGTTATCGCTGGACTGGTCTAATGAAATCTTTGCATATTTCAGACTAAATTTTTAATTGCTTGAGTATAAATTTTAAAATTATTTATAAAGAAATTGAAAAAAATCCTCACCCGGGTGGGAATCGAACCCACGACCTCTGCATTCCGTGCCAGATAAATTTTAAAAATCCGAGTTTCTTTTTGAAATGAATTAAATTCAAATTGGCCATCGTAAAAGTACGTTAGAACCTACATCAAAATTATTACGCAGGCCGCTTTTTATACTGTCAATGAAGTTAGTTACGATTTTCTGGTACATACCTACATATTTTGATAGGAGTATAAATACAAGGGTTCTGTTCTAACTGTGCCACAAACCTGCAATCCCGTACCAAAGAACAAAGCTAGTGGAAGTGGAAAATAAAAGGATTTACAAGTAGATACGCCTGAGTCCCGAGGCACATCAGATGTAGGGACAATCTGCGATAGTGATGAATACCCTTAATGACAATTGCATCTGGATTTCGAAAAAGGGAACTTCATATAGGGATTTCCTTGTTGTTTTACTTGTCTGAAACATTCTTTCTATAATAATTTCGTTTTATATGCAGTCCTCGCAGACGGAGTCGCAGGCGTCCACTAGTATTATACTAGTAATCAAAGAAACAGGATGAGACGTCATAAGGTGAATACAGTACTAGGAAATTAAACAGGGTGTGGGTGACAGCCAGGCAAATACTGAAATGCTGAACAAGTACCATTGTTATAAGTTATAAGACATATTACTCGCAGAAAATGCATTTCTAATGAGGGATTTTCTGACAAGTTAAAATAACTGTTGCCTATCCGGCGATCTATGTGACTAGTTAAATGGGCTTATTTATTATTGTGTGATACATTGCTATTTTTTGGATCACTTGTGACTCTCCATTAGGGTTGATACTTATTTAAACTTTTTTGAGGGAAACTTGTTTTTGAAAATTATGTAGTGGTAAAATTTTTTAAAGCTATTATTTAACGCCTATTCAAACGAACTACACATATTTTTTTCCAGTGGTTTCAAATTTACAGTGGTTTCCGACTCAGAATCATGGTCTGAAGTCACCATCCATATCAATATTTGCCTGGCTGTCACAAGCACTCTGTATAAAAACGAGTACTTTTTACGATACATTTTATTCTAATACTTGGATATAGATTCTGTTTATTATGACTTTTGGGTTCCAAGCACCTCTTGAGAAGCGACACAGGAAAACGCTGTAGATAGGCAGCCTTTAGGAATGACGGGCTTATTTGTATATTTTTAGACACAAACTACACTAGCACTGGCTTGATATTAGGTCAAATTTTTTCAAACGTCAGATAGCCTATGTGAATAATAAATATCATGATCAGGTTTAGAGGAAGACAGCATGAACTTTATTCTTCTGATAGGCTATCAGATGTATCGAAAAATGAGCCCTTAGCCACTACTTATATCTAAATATCTAGTTTGAAATCGCTTTGACTATAGCAATTTTAGTTTTACTTTGTTTAAAGTACTTGAGATTATAAACTTGGAACTAAAGACAAACGCCAGGTAGATAGACCAGCACCCGTATGATGAATTTGGTGAGAGCAAGATGTCTCACTTTTAAGCGTCAAATTCACAGAGCTATTAATAACTAGATGTATGTACTTTGCGTGTAAAAAAAGACTTAAGAATTAGAATAGACACTCGAATCGTTTTCGAGCCAGGATTGAATGAATTAGGGCTGATAGAAGTGGTTTGCAACCCCTTTTTACACACCAATTAGAAACACTTGCCTGGCTTAGTTATTACTTAGCTCTGTGGATTTGACGTTTAAAAGTGAGATATCTCGCTCTTACCAAATTCATAATACGGGTGCAGGAGTTGGTTGCACTTTTGGTCATTATTGTAGAAACTCTACGAAATAATGCCTTTTCTATTATGATTATCACACGTTAGAATGTAAATATAGGGCAATAGGAAAATAAATTATTGATTCGGCATTTTAATAAGTGGAGAAGATTACAACACATACATACATAGGTACATATTATGTATACAGCGATTGTATGAGCTTTGGGAATTTAAAAAATAAAAAAACCTATCCACAAAAATTGAGACTCGAAATCACATTTTAATTTTTCCAGATGGTAAGAAGAATGTTCCTAAACTACTCAGGAATGTTCATACAATTTTGAAAATATCTGAGTTTAGTCCATAGTTACATCTCGGAAAGTCTACTGTACATACCCAGTACATTTATTTTGCCTATAAAGATAACTTTTGCGTTACCTATCTGTCAATAACGCAGTAACATTTGAGTTTTTTGTCTCCTAATGATTACATAAGTACAGATGCCTCTAGTTTCTCTCTAGTCTACAAGACAACAAGTAATTTCTCTCCTGTTCCGCCATTTTGTAACTTTGTTACGAACTTTTCAAGTGGAAAGGCGCTTAACTCAATAACTTAAGTTACTTTGATGGATGGCAAGTGTCATACTAAATTTGTTCTTGGGTAATTTGATGTCGAGTTGTAATCGTAAACGTAAACAAGATCATATTTTAATAGCGAAAATAGACTGGAAATCACATGTTTATTTTTTCAGCTAGTATGAAGAATTCTTAAACAACTCAGATATTGATAAAATCATAAAAAATAAAGATGTTATATTTTGATTATAGAATTTTGTGGATAGGTTCTTTATAGTGACCTATTTTACCAAGTGGTCTTTCTGTTTCATGTTAATAACTCTTCATATCAATTTGTCTTTAGTAACAGATGAGGTGTCGACGCCATGAGTTGGGAAAGTTGGGAAAGGCACTGGCGTGAAGTTTTTTAAAACTTTAGATAGAGCCAACGCTTGCTGGACCGTAGCATTCGAGAGTAAAACACGCGATTTTTCTACAAAGAATAAGAAACAAAAATAAGTAACTAGCACTATTTCTGTATCGCTAGTTTAAATATGTACGCATGTGTGGGAATCTATGCTTTATTTGTGTTTTCTGACCGCCTCTGTTGGTCCTAGTTTACAGGAGTTGCAGTGCCAATCCAAACATATATGAAGTTCCAAATTTCATACAATCTGAAAAAGTTTTGTGAGGTGTGCCAGGATGTGCAGTAAATTGAGGTCCGTGATCTTTGCTTACCCCTCCATGATTTTTGATATCAAATTTTTGGCTATTGTTTTGTGGATATGAGTTCTCTGAGTCTTGTTATTGACCATTTACATTTGGCCTTGCTAAACTTAAAGTAGCTGTAGCATTTGTAAAATCCCTTTCGTGATTCTGCAGATCTGTCTACCCCGTTTTTTTCAAAACACAGCCGTGTATATGTCGCAGGCGCATTGTATAATCTGCTGTAAATATGTACATAATAGCGCGTCGTCGTGTCGTAAAACGTCAAATCTATACATATAATAAAAATGTAGCGGATCGCTGTCTGTACATGGAAGATATATGAGAAAAAATATTATAGGAGACCTTTATCAACGCAATAGTACCCAAAACAATGATTTTTGGAATTTTGTCTGTTTGTCTGTGCGTTTGTGCACGCTAATCTCAGAAATGGCTGAACCGATTTCGATGCAGTTTTCAGGAATATATTGTGACAGGTCCCACTTAACATATAGGCTACTTTTTATCCCGGGAAAATGTTTTTATCCCGGATAATTTCGACATTTTGTTTTTCTGTAGTCCACGCGGACGGAGTCGCGGGCGTCCACTAGTTATTTAATACGGCGGATTCCACAATACTTCTTCGACATATTATAATACGAATGCATAGGTTCTTTGTATATAGCTGCGGCCATCATCATCTTTCTTCCCGTAGCTCGAGTAGACGAAGTCATGGACTAAAGTTAGTGTTATTCAAAGAGCTGTAAGTAAGTGAACCTTTTTACGCGGCGGCGTAACGCTATCGACTCGCGAGCAAAATCTACCTATATAAGATTTGACAGTTTGGCTATAGCGTTACGGACTATCGAGAGGTTCGTGCTTGCTTCACTGTTTTCTAGTTTTCTATCTCAATCTGCGAGTAATTGATGAGCTGTCACCGGCAGTGACGATAAAAAGTTTCGACGAAAAACTTCAAAATGGCGTCCGTCCCCGCTTTGAAGCTCACCTTTGATTAAATTTATTCTAGCTTTAGGTTTCAAAGTTACGATATAAAAATATTTTATGTAGGTATGCTTAGCATGTATGATCGCTTTGGTAACCATATCTCTTATAGAGATAAGCTCGCCTTTGTGCAATATATTTTTTTGATTGTGCTAATTTTATCTATGTGTGTGTACAATATGCGCCAAAGTCGCTTCCCGCTGTTAGTCTGTCCCTATGTATGCATATGTATGTCCTCGTTGTCAGCCTATTGCAGTCCACTGCTGGACGTAGGCCTACCCCAGAGTACAACACATGGCTCGATCTCCCGTTTTTGGCATCCAGTCACTACGAGTACCAGCCGTAGTCATCGGTCTACGCTTGCCGAGGCGCGGTCTCCATTCGAGAACCCACTTACTCCACCGTCCATCGGTTCTACGACAGATGTGGCCTGCCCACTGCCACTTCAGTCTGCTACATTTCGAGACTATGTCTGTCACTATGTGTATATGTATGTATGTTCTAAAACCAGGGAATGTACAAAACATAATTTCTTGGACCCAACAGATGGCGATGCACCCTGGTTACAGTAAGCCGTCCACGAGTAGGAATAGAATAAGAGTAAGTTTTAATATAAAGCAGGAATTTCTACTGACGTAACGTTTACCTATCACGCTTAGACAGCGCATCAATTACTCTGTGACATACGGGCTGAGTCTTACTAGGATAACTCGAACGAAACTCACGTTTTCTTATTTAAAAATTTTAGGTCTCTAATAAAGAAGCCTAGATTTAAGTTTTTTTTAAATTTCACGATATCTCTATCCAACTTTACATTAACCAAATCAACATTTGAAAAGGCTCAAGTCAAGATTGAGTGGTATGGTGGCCAACTATGGAGGCCTAACTATCTAGGGGACACAGGTATATTTAGTCAAGTATTAAAGATTTTACAGTGTAGAAGTGCTTAGTTTATTTTATTATTTAGTTCACTAGAGTTCTATGTTGGACGACAGAGGGGTGCTCAAATAGTAAATGCATGCGCCAGAAGGATGCCGCATGGTGCCGGCAGAATAGAGTTCACTATGGGTGCGCCCACCACCGGGCCCTACACCCTCCACTAACCCTCGGATCTGATAACTCATAACTGCAAAAACAGGCACTTGCACTAACTACAATCGCCACGAGAAACCAGACCCGAGCACCCAGCACGCAAGACAATACATTGCACTATTCCGAAATCAAAAACTAGATAAATAATCTACATATGTTTCGCCAACAACCGTATGTAGATTATTTATCTAGTTTTTGATTTCGGAATAGTGCAATGTATTGTCTTGCGTGCTGGGTGCTCGGGTCTGGTTTCTCGTGGAGGGTGTAGGGCCCGGTGGTGGGCGCACCCATAGTGAATGTTTGAACTTCCGAATTGTAACGCCTAATACAATTTCATTTATAGAATAGAGTTCGTTCCACCCCATACCTGTGGATATCGTACGAGGCGATTAAGGGTTTCCGGGAGGTGGGCTGAAACGCCTCCCGTGCTGACAACATAGTCCAAAAATCACACTGGGGTCAGTGTGGTGACTGGGCAAAAACCCCCCAAGGCAGAAACCTTGTGGCGTGCCCTTTATTCCTCTATGCCCTGGGGGAGGTAGGCCTCCAGCAGTGGACTGCAATAGGCTAAAGACGATGTAACACGTCTAAAATGAATCTTACATCTCCCAAGCAAATTGCGACATGCTGTTTAGGCTTTGGCTAAAGCATGCCAAAGACAAATCTATACATACATACATACATAAATACACTCAAATACATAACCCTCCTTGTGGGTCAGGTAGCCAGAACTGAAGAAACATAAAGGAGATCCCAATCTACAGGGTGTAACAAAAGGGGTATGTTAAGCGAAAAGCTATGTAAATAGCCCACTATATAGAACCTATTTCCAAAATTTCACACTCAAATTCACTTTTTTTTTCCTATAGTATGAAGAATTCCGAAACAACTCAGGAATGTCCATACAATCTTTAAAAAATTTCGAGTGTGTGATTTCGAGTCTCAAATTTTGGAAATAGGATCTCTATAGTGGGATATTTACATAGCTTTTCGCTTAACATACCCTTTCTGTTACACCCTGTATATGATTTATAACGAAGTGAGTTCAGATTGTCTAGTTTCCCTAGTACGGGTCCAAGATGCTGCGACGGTTTTTATACTCAGCCTTTGACCCCGATTCCGAGAATTTAATCTCAAAATTGCTTGCTTAGCAGATTTTCCAGGGACATAAAACAAAACGATATTACCCCTCGCCTGTCTGATAATGTCACTTTTATTGGCTATCACACTTTTTCGCACTGATTTTCTTAGCGTGATCGGGATGTGGATGCTTTTTGGGGTAATGATTTCTTTGCAGCCATAGTTAACCCGTAGTAGGTATAGAATGTAATGCGGATTTGTAGGTACGTTGTACGTGGTAACGGTAAACTGAAATTGAGTTACCTATAAATAGCTATAAAACATGTCAAAGGAAACTGGGATTAATGCACTACACACACACACTTAGACGGTAGCGTAGGAAGTGATTCATCGGCCGATGCTGGGTGTATGTATGTGTATACTCCTACCCAAGAGCCTGGTGCCATCGTACACCATAGAATTTTCTAATTTGTAGATAAGGCAGGCAATCCTATAAATTTTTCCAATCTGTGTTTTTTTATATCATTGCCATAGCAGCTTATTATTAAACTATATCAGTACTTAGATCTTATTACATATACTGATCCAACCAAATATCGTACGCATTACTGGGATCGAGAAATCATTCACAACAAGATAGAAACGTTGCCTAAAAAATAATCTTAGAAATACCGATATACGCGAATTACCGACATAAAGAGGAGATCAGAGTAACATTGATTGCTCCAGGGAGATAATTCTGTACATTTGCATAAGATATCTTCAAAGATATCTCTTCGAGTCCATTGAGACGCTGAAAGTATTGCTTTCAGAGATATTGAGCACAAATTCCATTTAATTTTGTGCCTTTTTAAACGTGCTGAGGGGAGCTTCACTAGAACACGTCAGCTACATCTCCTTCAGTGCATGATGTAAGAGCTCAGGAGCTATTTAGGAGCTCAGGCATTCTCCCAGGCGATAAACTAGCAACTTATCATTGATCTGCCCCCAATATGCTAAAAGAGTTTATAAATCTTCTATACTGCTCTGGGAGTGAAAAAAAAACGTATAATACTACAGCTGCTTCTCTTCCCGGGCATACCTACTGTACAAGTCAGTATAGTGTCTTGGTGGTTTGTAGGCGATGGGCTGACCACCTGTCACTACTAACCGAACTTGTACATCTCAACTATACCCTCAAAATTGGTCAGAAGTGGCACCATGTGGTTCTGTCGGCCCTTGGTTCTCTGCCTACCCCGTAAGGGATAAAGGTGTGATTATATGTATGTATGTTTATAAATGTACCTACTACGTTCTGGCTACCCCATTTCGGGTACACAGCCCGTGTAAATATTGTAATAGTAATTTGCTAGGCCCCGGGGATTTTGTGTTGTGTATCGATTATGTATCTGCATTTTTCTTTTATCCTCTCTTGATTACAGGAGTTGCAGTGGCGGAAATGAGGGATGGGCACATAAATTACTGTCGAAAAATCTCACTTACAATCTGTCTAAGTAAAAATGATTAACCAACACTGACGAGGGTTAAAAAGCAATTAAAACTCTTTTAGCAAAAGTACAAAATATTAAATACAAACCCGATGTTAATCATCTAAATTGGTATGCTTCCAACTTGTTTATTAGGTTATACTGTCTATTATCATTTGCGGAAAATTCACTAAATATGTGCTTGAATTTAAAGTTTGTGTAACATTGTACCGAGTTTTTGACACTCAGGTATTTTAAGTAATTAGGAAAATTATTTATTAGGTTTTGTTTGGGTTTGTTAGGCAAAATTTCATGAAAATAGCTCCAGTAGTTATAAGCGATAATTTTTACTGACATGATTGCTAAGTAAATACAATACAGCTTCCTTACTAAAATACTAAAAACTCCTCGTCACAATTCAGTTGCTTTTAACTTCTCTTTCACTGTCTATGCGGTAAAGCTATGGAACTCGCTGCCTCACTCTGTGAGAGACTGTCCATCAGTTGATGTTTTTAAGAAAAGATTGAAGGTCCATTATTTATCTCTCCCATCTTCTTGATTAATAGTGTCTGATTATTGGTTTCTTACTATTGTATACCAATATACTTACATTTGATGTTATTTTTATCCTTTAGTATGTATACTATTTATCTATGCTTATCTATGTTTATGTGTTTTATTTAGGTATTTATGTGTATGTAGTCTATTTAGGTATTTTTGTTTATTTTAGGTTTATGTCTTTTCTTTTGTTTAATTATTTAGTTTATTGGTCTGTTTGTGTGCACACATACCTACCTCTTATGTTAATTTCTCTTTCACGGTTGGTTTGCTGGAAGAAATCTCTTTTAGAGATAAGCACGCCTTTGTACATTTTCTTTGTCATAAACTTTATTTGTGAAAACTTTACTGTGTACAATAAAGCATAATAATAATAATAAATTATACCTACCTATATAATATATATATAATAGTACCTTTTATATTTAATTATCACTTTCCCAGATGGTTTGCTGGAAGAAATCTCTTTCAGAGATAAGCACGCCTTTGTACATTTTCTTTCATAATTTCTGTCTGTATGTAATTGTATGTGTACAATAAAGAATAAGAATAAATTCTTAATTATTTATTCCTAATTAATCGAATTCTTCTTTATTTCATCTTATGAAGATAAATTTACTTTGGAAGTTTAGACAGTTTTATCTTCGCAAATAAATCCTAACTATTAAAAAAAACATTCACTAACGGCCAGTAGGCCTATCTGAAAGAGAACTTTGATGATGACTCTCTAAAACTCGACCAAGACAGAGACAGAATCAACTTCACCTATCTGAACATTGGAAAAATCAGCCCCAAAAATCTAGGTAGTTGTTGGCTATACTTGGTTGAAAGTTTACTTTTACTTGCCTAATTCCATGGTCGAATAGCTTTGTTTTTTGTAAGAACAGGCTAAGGCTAAATGTATGCAATGGCGTACAATAGAAAGTAGATTTCATTTTACACTAATAAAATAGAATAGAATTCCCATATAGATTTTTTGTTTTAGATATACGTAATAAAGGGATGGTTTTGCGTAACAATATTAAATTTTAGCACCGAGCGCTTTTGAAATTTTATGCAATAATCATTCCCCTGTGAAGATCCATTTACCGCTTTGTGAATATTAATCTGAATATTTGCTGAATATAATGTTACATATTGGTATGGATACCGGATATAGAATTTAATTATGATAAAACAGTTTAATATGAAATTGTCACGGAAATACTTATAATAACCCAAAAGTAAATAAGTATTATTTTTAAGACGACATCGCAATTTATTACTAAGACCAAGGGTTTTAATACCCCTAAAAACCTTAAAGGGTCGCCAAAAAGTAATGAATTTTATAATACTACCCGTCGCATATACAGTATGTTTTATAAATGAGTCATTTTGTAAATTTTTATGTCACTTTAAATGAATTTATTTCCTATATCTTCTCCATTAACCTATATAGGTTAATGAAAACAAAAAGTCGATACAATAAGGAATAAAACTTAAATATTTCTTATTTTGCAAGCAACTCTTTGGAAATTTTACTAAGTAACTAAACCTGCACTGAATAACTAAATCCCGGGTAAAGACATTCGTCCTTTGCATTCGTCTCACTAAAACTAGAAAACGGCTGTTGGAAAATGGGATCAAGCAGAGTAAAAGGCAGATGTGTGTTAGCAACGGAAAAGTTATTCTCCTCAATGAACTAAAACAAGATGACCGTTCTAGCTCGTACATTGAGTGATTGATTGAATGAATGATTTATTTGAATGAACTAGATGAAAGAGTGAGAGATTTAGTATTTCAATAATGGCGCGACCAAAAAAGACCAGTTGATACCTGACTAGACATAATCAACATGGACAAGTATGCCTTTAAAAAGCCGTTATAAACCTCCATCCTGTACAGCTTTACAGCACTGTAAAACGCTGAAACTCGTTAGGGGAAGTTACACAAACGCTGGAGTAACAACGGAGTGTCCTTGATTCTCCAATTCTGTTATAAGGGCTTAGAGCTAGTACTAGGTAGTTTTTGAAACAAATAAGACCATTTATATCTGACCAAGTCCATAGCTATATAGGTAAGTGTGATTAACTTACAAATAATATATTGAGCAATAACACAATCACCGCACAGCCTCACCGAGTGCTCGGGCGAAGCATGAAAGCGAAGCGTTAAAGTCCTTTCAAAATATAATGTTCCATTAATCATTGGCCTTGTGTCTTTATTTTGAATTTGTGTTTTAGATTGGTTCCTGTTTACAAACATAGGTCCTAAATCACGTGCTAAGGAAAGGGCTAGTCGAGAGCACCCGAAACCGGATGAATGTGGATGAGGCAAAAGAGGTAGGTATGTTTGGAACGTACTAAATGGAGATCTGTAGTCTCTGCTTACCCCTAAAGGACATAGGTTATGTATCTACGTATGTCCTTAAATATAGGTTCCTCAAACCTTTTATCCTCCACAGTTTTGCTGTTATAAAATCGACTGCACACAGTGCTTAGGAGATTTTTTACGATCAGAGTTGCGACATTGTTTTTTTGATGGTATGACGGGAAACTCAAGTAATTTGCAATACATACATATTACAATAATAGATACCTACATATTTAATGTCCTTACATCAGTGTTACATATTTTTAACAACTTTCACATGTAGGGCCTTATGAAAATCATTCAGGCTTTGATTAGTCTAATAAACGCTTAATTTGGCAAATATTCGATTTATGGCAATAAGCTGATGATGATGGATGACCTACACAATATATTTAGAAGTCCCTGAATAATTGCCGTGATGAGTTAATGATAGAAATAAAACACAAAAACGCCAACTTTCCATAATGAATCATCAAGGAACTAACGTCCACATTTTTAGCTGTCCAATAAAAATCAAGCGCAGATTTTTCTCCGCAGACTTTTCCCGGAAAATGTGCATTTTTTATATTTTAAAACGCGGAGAGCAGACAGTGATAGTTAAGTGCTTAATGTATCCGCGGAGAGGCTGGCTCAGGCGAAATTGAAATTGCCTAACGTGCCGTGCCGTTTGGGGCGATTGTAATCGGGCTGCCTACCTAGCAAAGGCAAAGCGATAGCAACAATTTAAAAAAATTTACTGATTGCTTGTCAAACTCGTAATATGTAAAATGAATTTCAAATCACTTAGTTTTGACATTTCAACGCGAATATTGCACAATTTTCGCTATCGCGCTGCTTCGGCTCTGCTATTGCAAATTAGTTGTATCTTTTGTTGAGACTGTTTTATCTGCGTACACTCGTCTAAACGCCGTTATATACTTTTTGCCGTATAAATACCTCCATTAATGGGGTATAGTACTAGACTATGTGTACGGTGTACCTCGAACGTTTGAATGTCACTTCCAAGAACTGATAAAGCGCCATCTTGTATGCGAAATATTCGATGAAGTGCACTCTAGGCAAAATGTTTAAGGTTGTAGTAGTTATCATGATGTTTATGTGATGAAATGTTTTTTACTTATAGATAGGTATACAGGATGATTTTTGGTCGTCAACGTTCCCGAAAACTACGGAATCTCCTCATCATCACGATCATTTTTCTCCATGGAAGCATACCTGGGAAGTGTCTGGTTTCCAAAATATTAGGGTCCAAAGTTGAGTAAATAGACTGCGTTTTTCTGCATAAATGCACATAGACGCGCGTAGCAGGATTTTTTCACGAAAAATAATTAATATCTGTCTATAAAAAAACTAACATAAACACTAGACACTATAAATTTCGCACGACCAAGGAATTTAAATTTTTTTTTCAAAAAAATTTTTTTTTTCCCAGCATTTTTTTTGGCATAAACTTACTTTATTTCATGTATAGAGTATGTACCCTTCGTTAAAGGTGGCCACAAAAAAACATCCTGTATAGAATAACTTATAGAAGTTTATATTATACCTATGTGAAAGATATAATTATGAGTTAAATGATGTGTGATATAAATAAATAAATAAAAATAGGTAATCAGGGGGCGGTACACCCCCATATTACCATAGTTGCATGCACTATGTCCTAATCCTGAAATTTGATTTTAAGTTTTGCATTTGCTTCTTACAGGCTTTTATTTTTTACATAAGACCCTACTACTCGTATCCTAAATGTGGCAGATAAACATGACGTTATTTACGCAGTTTATATAAATAGAATTCATAGTGTTACGGAACGTCAACCATTGCCATGCCATAAACTTAGACCTCCTACTGGCCTATAGGAGTAAGCCTTGACGGGGTGGGCGTAGGGCCTAGCCATGCCATGCCTTTATAAGCGAGTGCACGCCGCATTCGTGACACGATTCCGCCAGCGAAAATTAGTCTTGTAATCACTGTCTGATTGTTATTGGAAAATTATAACAAGTTAAGCCTGTTGTTTTTATTTATTACCTTTTATTTACCCGTCGTTACAATAACTAAGTACATTATTAAGTTTAGTAATTGGATATAAGGATGTGGCGAATATGCAGAAAAAGCAATCTTAAAACGGACAAAGCGAAACGTCGCTTAACTAAAGTCTACTTTATGAGAGTTATTCAGTTTTAATATTTTGCTTCGAAATAAGCTCTAATAGCACCGCTTATGAAAAGGCCTTCATTAGAGAATGTTCAAAATGGGAAACGACAGTTTTTGACATAATGAACAGGACACGTTTCGATTTCAGGAAAATTAGATTGGGCAGGTTGTCCATTCTACAGTAACATGGTCTAAAAACAAGTGCGGTGCCCATGGTTAAGGCGCTGTTATTAGACAAAAGAGGCGTTTTAGAACATATAAATAATATACTTGTCCGATTACCACAGCTCTTATTTTTATATATGTTTTTATTTAAACCTTTATGAATTTTTAGCTAACGTAAAAACTCAATTAACGAGGTAGACGTACTGAGTGTTCATCTATAAGAGCGTCTTAAGACGTACGCCTACGTCGGAAGGCCGTAGATTCGTTACCAGTTACGGGCCTGCACCATTGAGGCCTATGCACAGTCCACTGCTGGACACGTCTTGTCTTCAGCCTATTGCAGTCCACTGCTGGACGTAGGCCTCCCCCAGGGCACGCTAGAAGGCTACTGCCATAGGGGGATTTTGCCCAAGCTGGGCAGGCGGGTTGGTGACCGCAGTCTGATTTGTGGACTATGTTGTCAGCTCGGGAGACGCTGCTGCCCACCTCCCGGAAACCCTTAATCGCCTCGTACGATACCCACGGGCAGCTATGGGGTGGTACAAACACTACTCTACAAATTCATCATCATCATCAGCCTATTGCAGTCCACTGCTGAACGTAGGCCTCCCCTAGGGCACGCCACAAAACTGCCATGGGGGGTATTTGCCCACCAGTCACCACGCTGGGCAGGCGGGATGGTGACCGCAGTTTGTATTTTGGACTATGTTGTCAACACTATGTTCTCTACAAATTATAATATGCTATATCTACCTAAACAATAGGCAGTAAAGTTGAAACTTCATTTAGCACCTCTAGCGCACCTAGTCAGGCGTTTGTAACCTAAATCCATGTACTTTGCGCCGGACATGTAACATGCTTCAATCACAGAACACACTCCAGGGAGCTGTGTTTACCTACTGCGTAGGGCTGTGTCCACTGTCTCAAATGTTTTGACGCTGACGTGTTATGAAATAAACTTTAAACTGTGACGTTGACTAACTACGACTACATTCGAGTAACCTCTAATAAAAATAATTACATACATAAATACATACACGTATGTATAGTCACGCCCATTAACCCCCAAAGGGCGGAAGTGTGTAATTTATACACCCACTTTTCACCAATTAGCCTTTTAAGTTCCAAGTGGTGCAAAGTACACACCCACTTTTCACCATTTAGCTTTTTTAAGTACCAAGTGTTAAGTATAAGCTATTAAGCGTCAGAGCCTCCTCAGAGCCTCGTCTGTTAAATAGCAGAGTGCACCACTGCACCACGGGCAGGTGAGGTTGACTTTGGGTCCTAAAGTTTTAGTCGAACATACTTACACTCTTCAGGTATCCTCCCTGTGTATTTCAAATCATATTAAAGTTCTCTTAAAAGGGCCTCTACATCTTGGCTACGGCTTGATGCACAATTGCACATCTCTCAATAGACCGGGCCTTCCAAAGACGGACAAGGTATAAGGACAAATTTAGCACATGTTAACAAAACGATAATAACGTGCCGTATTCAATGGAAACAGGCCCCTCCCAGAGCACTGCCGAGTCAACATAATGGATGAGCATTGCATTTGGCTAGCACCCAAATTTACTGCCAGATACTGTGCATGTAGCCGAATATGGGTACACTTAAATCTACATCAGGGTTTAGCTAAGCAGTCGTGTTTATGTGGATTTCGGGTCTCCTAGTTGTAGAAATTCGGATTAGGGTATTTCTGATGTTTTTATATTAATTTAATACAGGGTGTTACAAAAGGGGTATGTTTAGTGAACTGCTATAAAAATAATCAACTAAAGAACCTATCTACATAATTTGAGACTTGTAATCACATTTTTATTTTTCCAAATAGTATGGAGATTTCCTAAACAACTTAGGAATGTTCATACAATCTTGAAAAAAATAAATATGATTTCGAGTCTCTTTTGAGGATAGGTTCTCTATAATGGACTATCTATACCCTTTCTGTTACACCTGTCTATTATATTCCACTCGGGAGGCGTAAGTTCGGTCCCAGTCACGGGCCTGTACCAATGAATTTATTTCATTAATGTTGCAAAATTGTCACTTAGCTCGTACCTCGGAAAGCACGTAAAATTGTTGGTATTTTATGTTAAATGTTATGTTTTCAACATGCCATGCCTTATTGATCTCATATTATATTACTAATATCAACATTGTGTGTGTGTTTCTTATCATAGTCACCAGCAAATAGCAAACACATCTTCATAATGCGATGCTGTGTTTTCCTAAGGCACATACGAGTAATATGGTTCCGTTTTACACTACAATAAAACGATTATTATGGGCCGAGAGAAAACACAGCATCGCAAGAAGGTCTTCCTGGTGAAGACATCAATGACGTTGACAGCCGGTTCCCGCCTTGTGGTGACAACTGGCCATAGATAAAATAAAGGAGATCTATGGATAGATTCGGCGGGAAAAGCTGGAAGGGTGCAGGTGTAATTTTCTTGTGAAAATCAAAAATTATTTGTAAATTGCTTGCATGTGTCCGTAAAGTGATGTTTTCTGGTAGATAAGTTATATTTTGATTACTTGTGATGTGAATCTAGTGCGTGTGCATGGTTTTATACGCAGGTAAGCCGAGTAAAACTTTAGCCGGATTACGATCTCTTCATGGGTGCATGTAAGTTGTTTCTGCAATAATTTTTCATTTTGACTAACTTTACACTTGTTCTTGAGGATTTTTCCGACGCTTCCATTCATCATCATTGTCATTCATCATAAATTCAGAATACATTTTACTAAACAATGATTAGGCTGTATGGGCTTAGTTCCCCTTGCCTTTCCTGCGGGATAAACTAAAAAAAAAAAAGATCTATGGATAAGGGTCTTTTACACTATCCGTAAGTCAAACAATTAAGGTAAGTACACCCTATTCTTCTTCATAATGCGATGCTGTGTTTTCTCTCGGCCCATAATAATCGTTTTATTGTAGTTTAAAACGGTTATATTATCACTACATATTATATAACAAAGTCGCATTCTGCTGTCTGTCCCTATATAGGTACGTATAGATCTTTTAAACTAGGGAACGGATTTTGATGCGGTTTTTTTAAATAGATAGAGTGATTCACAAGGAAGGTTTGTAATGCACTCTTACGCGGGCGAAGCCGTGGACGGCCGCTAGTGCAGGATAAATCCTAGTATAAATAAACGCGAAAGTTTGTGAGTATGGATGGATGTTTCTCTTTCACTCACTCTTTCACGTAAAAACTGAAGCGATTTTAATAAAATTTGGTATAGAGTTAGCTGACACCCTGGATTAACACAGGCTACTTTTTATCCTGGGAAATTATTTTTATACCGGATAATTTAGACATTTGTCTTCTATGCTGCTCTGGGAGTGAATAAAAAACGTATAATACTACATCTGCTTCTCTTCTCGGGCATACTGTACAAGTCGGTAGAGGGACAAGAGAGTCTTGGTGTTTTGTAGGCGATCGATGGGCTGACCCTGTCACTACTAACCGAACTTGTACATCTCAACTATACCCTCAAAATTGGTCAGAAGTGGCACCATGTGGTCCTATGGGCCCTTGGTGGTCTGCCTACCCCGTAAGGGATAAACGCGTGTTATGTATGTAGGTAATTTAGACATTTTGTTTTTTCTACACTCCACGCGGACGAAGTCGCGGGGGTCCACTAGTATCAAAATAAAATTCGTTTAGCTCATGCTTAGCCAGTCGCCCACCAAGGTTCATACCATGTTGAATCCACCACACCGGTTCTCGTCCGATCATCGAAGTTAAGAGAGATGGGGCGAAGTCAATACTTGGATGAGTGACCGCCTGGGAACACTTCGTAATGTTGGTTTTTTGCATTTTTTGTTTAATATTTAAAATTTTCGATTCTAATGAGCATCTTGAATATTTCTAAGCACTCATCCTTTCATTTGGTAGTAGTTAGTGTAACTGAAGCTCATTTTTTATATAAGTATTTTATACAGCGCCATCTAGTAAGTAAATATTACACTTGTAAGCATTCTCTAAGCGTCGCTTTCCTTTACATTGCGACACTGGTTTCTATACTTTGGTACTTACTATTTTGAAGTTTGTTTTGCGTAAATATCTTTAGATGACTCTTCTAAATATTTTAGCGATATAAAATAAAATGTTTGATTTGTGGCATTTTTGCTTTATTTAGTCGATATTTTAACCGAATAGAAATAACAATATAATAATATAAAAATCATCATCTTCCTGCCCTGTTCCCATTTATTTGGGGTCGGCGCAATATGTACTTCTCTTCCATTCATCCCTATTATCCGTCATCTCATTGTTCACTCCACATTGTACACGCATATCCTCTCTCACACAGTCCATCCAACACTTGGTCTACCTCTTCCTTTATGTCCATCCACATTCATGCACAACGCTCTACGTAAAATATTCCTTTCATTCATCCCGTCGCTTTACATGCCCGTATGCCCGTACCAAGACAGACGGTTACTTTATTAGTTATGCTTTATTGTCAGTGACGTGAGTTTATTGTACACAGTACCATAGAGGAATAATCTTATTCCTATATAACAAAAAAAATGATAGAAAAATGCCGATATTAACAAGGTGTTTTCTCCCCCACAACACTGTGGCGCCACTATCTATACGCCAGTTCCTATCACAGTGCAATTATCGTAAGTCGCCAATTTAGTTCGGATTTTTGTCACCGGCGGCGGCATTCTTGTAAACTGCAGGGAATTAACCTATCTGGGGCTTTACCGAGTCACTCAGAAGTTACGTGTTCTGTGCTCAGAAGTCTTTATAAATAGTATTTTAAAGACAATAAACTTAAATAGAAATTTGCTAGCGGCAAGTAAGGATCAGACCATTCCCTTGTAAATTGTAAGTGGATCTAGCCAATTTCTAAATTTCAATCCTACTGTTCTTGAGAGATTTTTTGCATATAAGGATATAAGCATGGATATAAGTATACACATTACACAAGGAGTCAAAACCTTTGAGGTTCTTATTCCATAAAAAGCCCATTTCTTTAGCAAACACAATTTATAATGCAGTCGCACTGTTGCACATAACAACGGTAACATAAAATATCACAATTCTAAGCCAAAGACGTGACTTATTTTTCAGATTAACATCAGGTGCACAGCCGTGTTGGTACTCCTACTGCTGGCAATCGCTGGAGTCTTTTCGCAGGTTTCTCTTCCACCAGGGTACGCTGAGAAGTAAGTTACATTTAAACACTAGGGGCCGCCCACGACTTCGTCCGCGTAAGGGGGCATTGCTACCCGTGCGAAGCCAGGGCGGGTTGCGATATAGCCTATAGCTTTTCTCGATAAATAGTCTATCTAACACTGAAAGAATTTTTCAAATCGGGCCAGTAGTTCCTGAGATTAGCGCACACAAACAAACAAACAAACTCTTCAGCTTTATAATATTAGTATAGATTTGAACGGGCTTCAGAAAAAGCTATGGGCTATCTATGTTAGGTCTACTAAGTACTTACACATGTAAGTACATGTGTGGGGAAGTCAGAACTGCAAAATCCTACAGTCACGCTTTGCATAGCAGAGCCTGGTTTGAAAGATCAGTGGCAAATTGCTTGCTCAAACCGACGACATTATTAGGTACAAGCGACCCGCCCCGGTTTCGCACGGGTGCAGTGCTGATACTATACATTGGTAACAAAAAAGGTTTGTTAAGCGAAAAGCTATGTAAATAGCCCACTATAGAGAATCTATTTCCAAAATTTGAGACACTAAATAAATCACATATTTATTTCTCTAGATTGTATGAAAATTCCTGAGTTGTTTAGGAATTCTCCATACTATCTGGAAAAATAAAGATGTGATTTCGAGTCTGAAATTTTGTGGGTAGGTTCCTTTTAGCGGGCTATTTACATAGCTTTTCGCTTAACATACCCCTTTTGTTACACCCTGTATAAATGGATCACACTATCTATTAAAAAAAACCGTATCAAAATCCGTTCCCTAGTTTGAAAGATCTAAGCATACATAAGGACGGACAGAGAGCGTCAAGTGACTTTTTAAAAAATAATTGGTGATAACACTGCAACATTAACAATATTTTTTTGTTTTAGGTATCCAAAATATGTGAAGTTTTCTAAACAAGCAAGCAAGTCACACCAGTGAACGTAAAATATAGAAAACTAGTGGACGCTGCGTCTCCGGCCGCGGAGACTACAGAAAAAAGTAAACTTTACATTAGGTACATACATTATCTACATCAACCTTTTGCAGTCCACTGCTGGACGTAGTAGGCTATCCCCAGGGCACGCCACGAGGTTGCTGCCACAGGGGGTTCATGACTACCCGTGGGTGGTTATCGAAAGGAGTTGCAGAGAGGTGGGCTTGGGCAGCAGCTCTCTGCAGACTCTACGGTCACCAACCTGCTTGCCCTACGTGGTGGCTAAACCCGAAATGGCAGAAAAACTTACATCTTACATTAACAATGGTATAAAGTGGTTTAGGTATGTAGCGAGTTTAATTTTTACGTTCTATTGTATTAAAAAATGGAAGACAATCTGTTGATTTGGTTTTATTTTGTATTAATTGCCCATAAAAAACAAGTCAAACGACCAATTTCAATACATACTAGAGATCATAAAGAATTTCGGTTTTGTTTTTAAAATAAATGCTGTATTCACTATGGGTGCGCCCACCACCGGGCCCTCCACCCTCCACTTACCCTCGGATCTGATAACTCATAACTGCGAAAACAGGCACTTGCACTAACTACAATCGCCACGAGAAACCAGACCCTTCTGACCCTTCAGATTCTTACTCATCTCTATTTGAAAATGGCCATTACCTACGTACTTACTTGATAATAATATTATGTAGTAACAAAACATGAAGAAAACAAAAACATCCGTAACCATGGAGAATTCTCCATGGCTTGGACCTTGAGGACATACTATGGAGAATGTATAACTTCTCCATGAGACATACCTTTGATATAGTTGATATAGTTTAAATGTGTATTAATGATATAATGGAAGTAATTGTTATCAGAATCTATGGGCCTATTACCTGAAATAAATGAATTTTGAATAGTGCCAATGCTATCATTGTAATGATCAGTAAATTCATTTGTTTCATCGCCAACGTTCATACCATGTTGAATACACCGGTTCTCGTCCGATCACCGAAGTTAAGCAACATCGGGCGAAGTCAGTACTTGGATGGGTGACCGCCTGGGAACACTTCGTAATGTTGGCTTTTTGCTCTTTTTACTCGTGAGTATATTATAAGAGGAAGTTTGAAAGTTGCGCCGATCACAGGCAAGTTACGAAGTAACCGTCTGTCTTGGTATGGCCGGACATGTAAAGCGACGGGATGAAAGGCATATTTTACAGAGAGCGTTGTGCATGAATTTGGATGTATATAAAGTAAGAGGTAGACCAAAGAAATGTTGGAAGGACTGTGTGAGAGAGGATATGCGTATACTGGGAGTGAGCAATGAGATGACGGATAATAGGGATGAATGGAAGAAAAGTATATATTGTGCCGCTCCCAAATAAATGGGAACAGGGCAGAAAGATGATGGTGTAGTAGTATACGTTCATGCATGTCACGGTGATTTTTTCAATATAAAAAAAAAACTTTTCACTATTTTATTCTATTCTACACTTTATAATTTCTAAAATGGTTGTTAAACATTACCGAGTTAAAAATATCTTGCAAATACCGTAAAAAAAAAAAAATATTCGCTTTATGTATGTACATCAACATAGAACTATATACAGCGCCATCTAGTAGGTTTAAGTTAAACTTGATCTGCGCTAATGTCCCAGCTGCAGCAATTTTGTAGGATGGCAAATATATCACATTAGTTCAATTATTCTCCGACAGAGTGTATTGTTATCAAATTCCATAGTGTACCGTAGAGTCCGTTTCATATCAGGTTCCACCGAATTTCGAATGCATGTACGTACGTACGTACATACGTACGTATAACATAGCCCCACATCAGCACAGTCTACTTATAATCCCGTTGATTTGTATGTATATGCTGTCAACCAATGCAGTGGAATACGCCTTTAAGCTCCTCGAATCGAAAGGACTCGGCATCAATATCAATGGCGAATACACCACTCATCTTCGGTTCGCAGACGACATATGGTCATGGCAGAATCGCTGAAGGATCTAAGCACAATGCTCGACGGCCTCAATCGAGTCTCCCAACAGGTGGGCCTAAAGGTGAACATGGACAAGACGAGGATCATGTCGAACGTCTATGTGTCGCCCACTCCTGTACTGGTTGGGAGCTCGATACTCGAAGTTGTTGACGAGTATGTTTACCTAGGACAGACGGTTAAACTAGGTAGGTCCAACTTTGAGAAGGAGGTAAATCGGCGAATCCAACTCGGTTGGGCAGCGTTCGGGAAACTAAGAAGCTTATTTGTCCAAGATACCCCAGTCCTTAAAGACGAACAGAATTCAACCAGTGCGTGCTGCCGGTGATGACCTGCGGTGCCGAGACGTGGTCTCTAACTGTATGCCTCATAAAGAAGCTCAGGATCGCACAGCAAGAGATAGAGAGAGCTATGCTCGAGATCTTTCTGCGTGATCGAATCAGAAATGAGGAGATCCACAGACGTACAAAGATCACCGACATAGCTCAACGGTCCAGCAAGCAGAAGTGGAAAATTCCCCCTACAGTGGGTAAAGATTTCATAAATGCACACACGTACCTATACGCGTAGTAGAATCTGCCCTATGTGCCCGCGAAAGAAAAAATCGCGGATCCCAAAACCTGGAAGGTTCGTAATTTTCGGACAAACCATCTTCATTTACAAACATCTATAGTACTTGAATGTCTGATTAAACTCAATTTTCACACTTATCATTCGGACAAATAAAAGACTTGATTACTCTGAAATGGGAAAGGTTTCCTTGGATGTACGAGTCGACGGGCGGTTTTTTTCACATAACAATGTATAGGATTCCTCTATGGTATAGGTATGATTTTTATTAACGTTTTTGGAATTCACCAGGGTCGAGTCATGGATGTTTCTATGTATGCCTTTGCCTAAGTATATAATTGTTGAGTTTACCCCGCGACCATACCCCGACATATACCAACCTAATCTCAAGATTTTTGTCTGAGACCAGGTAAATATGTTATGAAGTGAGGGAATATACTGGGTGTAAAAAGACAACTTTGGTCTTTTAATACCTCGTATTCTTTGTAACATCCCGATCATTTTTTCTATGGAAGCACCCCTGAGAAACCACGGGTTTCCAAGATATTGAGGTTCAAAGTTACATTAATATTATCATTTTTAGGGTTCCGTACGTCTGAATACAAAAACGGAACCCTTATAGGATCACTCGTGTGTCTGTCCGTCCGTCGCTTACAGTCAATTATTTCCGAATCTATTAGACCGATTAAGTTGAAATTTGGTACACATATCAATTCCTGTGACCCAAACACAGAGGTGTGACGTGAGCAGATGAAATCTGTATATGGGGGGTCATTTTTGGGGGGGAAGGGGAAAATTAAAAAAAAAAATCTGAAAACTGCATCGTGTGGCATATCAAATGAAAGGTCTTGTTGAGAAGATCTTAAATGTATTTTTTTGTAATTTTAAAATAAATAGTTTCCAAGTTATTCAAGAAAATAGACGAAAATTGACCATTCCCCCCCCCTTATCTCCGAAACTACTGAACCTAAAATTTTGAAAAAAATACAGAAATTAGTTTTCTCCTTATAGATTATAGGAAAACCTATAAGAAGTCCATGATATTAAAATAACATGGTAAATCACTCAATATTGTGCGTACCAACTTTTTGTCAGATTTAAAAAAACATGATAGGTAACATCGTACGGAACCCTCTTCACGCGAGTTCAACTCGCACTTGTCGGCTTTTTTTTTACATAAATCCATCTGAAATCGGTTACCTAACATTTTTTTCAAAGATACCATGTCAAAATGTTATAATGTTAGTTTTGTAGGTACATTTGTACTTTGAGCATCAATCAAATACATTGCTTGCAATAAAATGACAGAATTTTTTCATAATTTTTTTGTCATTTCCCAGGGTTGGTTCCATAGAAGAAAATGATCGTAACCTTACAAAGCATACGAGGTATTAAAAAAACATCGTTGTCTTTTTACACCCTGTATAGGTACCCACACAGAGGTAGGTAGGTTCATAATGATAATATTATTTTCGACACAGTGTTGAGCCTGACATGTAACATAAACTAGCAAGTTTAAAGTAAGGTTTAATTAATTAGTGAGTAGAAATTTCAGGATACCCTTTCTTATCAGATGTCTACGTCAAACAAAGAACACCCTCCAAGTTTCACGACTTTACGATCAGCCGGTTAGACTGTATGATTCAGTATAAAGAATATAATATTATATATAATAATATAAATATAGATAAGTACTTAAAATCACTCGTCTTTCCCGGAGGTCTTGGTGTTTTGTAGGCGATGGGCTGACCACCTGTCACTACTAACCGAACATGTACATCTTAACTATACCCTCAAAATTGGTCAGAAGTGGCACCATGTGGTCCTATCGGCCCTTGGTGCTCTGCCTACCCCATAAGGGATTAAGGCGTGATCATATATTTATTTCCCGGAGGAGCGGACAGAGATTTCGGATCTCCATTTGCCCCAGTCCCGACACACCTCTTTCACTTGATCTACTTTCATGATAGTAACCTATTCTTCATCTATTCTACGTCGCTAGATCTTACAGGTGGCCTGCCCATCCTGTGCTTGCTAGTGTGTGTAGTAGCCACCCTAGAACTTTCCGGCTTCATCGGCCATCGTCATAGAGAATTCCCAGAGATTATCTATGTTTCTATAAGTAACTTGACGCTGCGCTGGTCTACCCATCTCCAAGTTCAGAATGTCCAAACTTCCCAAAATATAGTCCTAGTTAATTTTGTCGGTAATTTGGCAAAATATTTGCCAGCCCCGCTACCCTGTTTTGACTGGAATAGGGCAATTTAGGGGCCGGGGTTTCTAGCGCTCATTTCACTGAATAACCGTGTCTGATTTCGGAACTAACCGTTTTTGTATGCAGTTGCACAGATAATGTAGCCATATAGATGGTAACTAGCGCCCTCGCTCAAAGGAACTATTTGGCGAAACGCACTCTAGCTTCAATTTTGTACTTGAAATATTCCGCTACAAAATTCTTGTAATATTTGGTGAAAAAATGCACATGTGACGCTGTTTAGGCTAAATGGAATATTATAATTTGACAGCTATGTTATATGACATTCTACTGCACATAAACTAGCGCTCGCCCGCGACTTCGTCCACGTGACCTTTAGAGCTTAGTAGCGATAGCCCACGACTTCGATTTTAACTCTAGAATTATTCAACTCCGTGGGAATTTTGAGAAATCCTTTCTTATCGGATGCCTGCTTCATCACTGTACAAGGAAGAATTTCGAAAAAACCTATATTCATATAAAGAACACACCGTCCAAGATTCAGGTCCCTAAGATCAGGGGTTTAGGTTAAGCATTGATCCTCAGTCAGTTAGGACAACGCATTTTATAATATGTAGGGACCTAAAGATCTATGGTACGTTTTCTATGTATAGTACCTATAGGGTAAATCGAGATCGGCCCACCACTCATTCCCGCCACTGCAACTCCTGTAAGCCAGGATCCACTACAGAGGCGACCAGAAAAATGCAAACAAAGCATAGAAAATCCCGGAAGAGACCTAACAAGCGACTATAAAGCATTAAAACTAATAGAAAAACAGAATGTGAAGTATGAAGATAGGATACAGGGTATTTTTTCGTTGCCACCCTTAACGAAGGGTACGTACTCTATACATCGAATAAAGTAAGTTTATGCCAAAAAAAACGCTGGGAAACGTTTATGCTACTTATTTCATAAACAGATATTAATTGTTTCTCGTGAAAAAATCTTGCTACACGCGTCAATGTGCTCTTATACAGAAAAACGCAGTCTATTTACTCAACTTTGGACCCTAATATTCTGGATACCAGACACTTCCCAGGTATGCTTTCATGGAGAAAAATGATCGCGATGATGAAGAGATTCCGTAGATTTCGGGAACGTTGACGACAAAAAATCACCCTGTAGGTAGGTATAGGCAGTTTGTATGTAATGGCCTATGCCCAAAGACATGCCTGAACACATAAGCAGCACAGACTAAATATGTATTCCATTCCCTCGGCCACCACGACAAAACCATCAGTCTAAACTTAGATGGCAACTCGCCAGCAGCGCCAACTTGCGATAACTTTGTCTGCGAATAGTTTGTGAACTACACATGTGGGATGCGCATAGAGTATGTGCAGATGAGGAGGCGTTAACGATATATAAATTTAAAGAAATTGTATTGTGAAATTTTCCACTTTAATTAAATTAAAAAAAAACTAAAATTTTATAATACATCAGCACCGGTATGATGAATTTGGTGAGAGCGATTAATTGAAATGTGTAAAAGCAATTCACAGAGCTATTAATAACTAGATAAACAAGTGGATGTACTTTGCATGTAAAAATAGACTTAAGAATTAGAAAAGACACTCGTTCTCGAGCCTGGACTGAAGGAATTAGGGCTGATAGAAGTGGTTTGCGATCCCTTTTTACACACCAAGTAGAAACACTTGCCTTGTCTAGTTATTACTTAGCTCTGTGGATTTGACGTTTAAAAGTGAGACATCTCGCTCTCACCAAATTCATCATACGGATGCAGATGTACCTATCTCTCATCAAATATTAGATTTGGCAATGTGAGTTTGGAAAGAAAGCGTATTGCGCCAACCCCATAAAATAATGGGATAAGGGCAGGAAATGGTGACATCAGCTGCATCTCCTTCCAAGCATGTTGTAAGAGTCGACTAAAGAACATTCAATATGACAGGCGCAAAGCTAGTAAGTAGTTTATTACGGATCATTTGCACTTGTCCCACTATGGGATCCTTTATGATCCTGCAGCTTTAGATACTCAATTTTGGAAACACAGCTGTGTCTATCTATACTAATATTATAAATGTGAAAATGTGTCGGTCTGTTTGTCCGTCTTTCATGGCAAAACTACAGAACTGATTTGAATGAGATTTGGTACACAAATAGTCTAGAGCATGGGTTCCCAAACTTTCATTTTTCATAGACCCCTTTCGAAAGTTAACTGGTTCTGGTGAGTCCCCTACATGCTTACACCACGTACAAATGAATTGTGAAATCCCTTTTTTTTTCACGCCAACGTAGACCTGGACCACTTTGGGAATCACTGGTCTAGAGCCCGAGAAAGGATATACCTAGGCTACTTTGCTTACTACTAAGTTGCGGTAGGTGGGCCACCACCGCGCGGTAATCGAATACCGCGCGGACGTAGTCGCGGGCAACAGCTAATATAAAATTACTCGATTCTGGATTAGTTTGGTCTCGTTGTTCTTTGTAATAACATATCCACTTGATACCTGCTCCATGGGAATGCAGGACATGTAGAGATCAAGATACCTACTTATGCGAAACTTTAGGCTTTCAGCTTAGTGGTTGCTGAAAGGCTTATACGAGTGATTAATTCTTGTCCGAGACATCTTTTATACTGAAGACCACTGGCACCAAATAAATACATAAGAGATCCTTCTGTGTATGTGAAAAAAGCAAGAAGGCATGAGTTCTAATACCGATTTAATATTGGCTGCAACGTGTGTAAATCTAAATTTAAGTAAATAACACAAGACAGCTGTTCCTATGTCAGAAAAGCAAGATGACATAAAGCAGGAACTCGTGCAAATGAAGTATACAGATCTGAAACAAAGTCAAAATGGGATCTTCGCCTTTGAACTTACCACATACGAGTACTTACATACTATGAGTTTTGACGTGGTTTTGACACTCGCAATACTTTTTTCTACAGGGTGTAACAAAAAGGGCATGTTAAGCGAAAAGCTATATAAATAGTGCACTAAAAGGAACCTACCCACAAAAATTCAGACTCGAAATCATATGTTTATTTTTCCAGAGAGTATGGAGAATTCCTAAACAACTCAGGAATGTTCATACAATCTTGAAAAAAAGCATGTGATTTCGAGTCTTAAATTTTGCAAATAGGTTCTCTATAGCGGGCTATTTACATAGCTTTTCGCTTAATATACCCTTTCTGTTACACCCTGTAGAAAAAAGTAGCCGCGTGGTGCCGGCAGAGTAGAGTTTGTACCACCCCTGTACCTGCCCCTGGGTATCGTACGAGAGCTCCCGTGCTGACAACATAGTCCGAAAATCACACTGCGGTCACCAACCCGCCTGCCCAGCGTGGTGACTATGGGTAAAAACCCCCCTGTAGCAGTAGCCTTGTGGCGTGCCCTAGGGGAGGCCTACGTCCAGCAGTGGACTGCAATAGGCTGAAGACGACGAAACCCTTTCTGTTACACCCTGTATAGGTGACAATAATGGCCATCGGTGCGCAGGCGATAAGCTAGCAACTTGTCACTGATCTATGCTAAACGTTGCAGTGGGATCATCCTAATAATCCTGCATTCTGGATTCCCCATTACGGAAACACAGCCGTGTTATATAGACTCGAAATAAAAAATGTTTACTTTTCCAGATAGTATGGGCTTAAACATCACTGGAAAAAAGTAAATATTTCATATTGGATCTAGATTGGCGTTTCGATTTGCTAGATCGTGGATTCACCGGAGAATCTATTTTTATGGCAATACCCAGTCAATATCAGAAATTGCGTACTTTCTAAAGTGTAGGTACCTACTACTCTTTTATGTCTGAACAAAATAAAAAAAAAACATAATTTAAAAAATCCAAAAACCCGACTGCTTAAAAAAGAACCAAATAATGTACAAAATAAAAAAAAAAAACTGAAAAGAAAAAAAAAACAATCACTTAGATGTCCGGTGGTCTAAAATTCTATAATATTATTATGGAATGATTACTATTAAAGAACATAAAATATTTTCTAATGATCGTAACATCCAGTATGGCGTCCAGTAGTCGCCATATTGGATTTTCACTATCGTCATGTCTTTAGTGACACTCGCCGGACTAAGAGGAATCGATTGACGTATGAATCGTAAAAATCGACCGAGGCGTTTGGTCTGTACTACACAGCCTCAAAGGAACATACAAACATAAATACATACATACATATATACATATACATAGGCTGTTAAACACAATACCATTCCTTTGCGTCGCGCAGTCGGGTAAAAAAACATTAAAAATATGTAATGAACAATCCTAATTCATTATTAATATTTGTTTCATAGGTTGTTTGATTAGGTAAAATGAAAAAAAAATACAACTAAGCTACGACAACGGCGTTTGGATACATTTACATGCTATACATACGAGTATAATAAAGAACTCGATGTTCTTCAAACGCTAAAAAGCATTCGTGAATGTACCGATTTTTACATTCCATATTTATGTAAAGTATAATATTACGGCTGCTTTTCTTTTCCTCCTATATTTTTATTTACATTCATACATACATATAATCACGCCTTTATCCCTTACGGGGTAGGTAGAGCACCAAGGGCCGATAGGACCACATGGTGCCACTTCTGACCAATTTTGAGGGTATAGTTGAGTTCTTAGGTTAGTAGTGACAGGTGGTCTGCCCATCGCCTACAAAACACCTATACCCCGGAAGAGAAACTTTTTTTCACTCCTAGAGCAGCATAGAAGAAACGTAGAACTTTGATGTGTGATAAAAAACAATTGGCAAATGATTTCCCGCCAATTGTTTTTTTAATACTAAGGAGTTTGCATTAAAAAAATATATAACATTCGAAATTCAAATAGTTCCGATTAGCTAGAAGTGCAAAACTTTTAGTGTGCCCATGTATTACCAACCATAGATCATTAAAAAATTCTAGAGAGTTCTCATGTTAAATAAAACCGTTTCCATTTTCGAAACTGCATTGCAGTCGAGATTGTAAATCACAACTCAAAATAATGTGGGATGAGCCCAACTATTCTTTCCGATATTCAACCCTATACAAACAGTACCTATTGAATTCATTTTAAAATGCAAGGATTACTGGGCCCAATGAATAGGGGTGAGTAAAATAGTTTGTTTTGAAAAAGTTTATTTTACGTTTTGAAAGCTACAGTTATTTTATGATGATATTTTTGTGAGTGTCTGTGATATTTAGATTTCCACAGATGGAAAGTGATTTGAATTAACGTCATATTTTTTAATTTTCTTCATTTTGTTCCTCAACTTATGCCGCATCTGGTGCAAGTGTAGTCGTATTGTAACAAACCTTAAACAAACGAATTGTTAATTTCTTTATGTATCTTCTAAAAAATCTATGTAGAGTCTGTTTGATAGAATAACTCCAATGCCCGATTTAGTGCCTGTGTAGGTTCAGAGACCCGTGTTACAGGTCACCAGGCCCCCTTACAGTATAGTGGACATAAAGTTATCACTATGCAGTATCAGGTCTCATATATTGTGATTGTACCCGAGTGAGATTAAAATTATAGAGGTTTTAATTAAGATTTTAGAAAATAAACATTTTGAAAAACTTATTTTGTGCAATACATTTATCTAAAAGTAAAAGTTATATGAATAAGATTCAACCTACGAAGGTACATGTAATAAGTGTTCTGTCTCCAAGTGTGAAAGAGCATGGTATATAAAAAAGTATGAGAAACAAGTAAACCTAAAGGTACTCACGTACTTACGAAATAAGGTACCTCGTACATTTGACATTCGTACGCCGCCCTTACACACCAAAAAGGGCGAATAACCAATTCCACATTATCCGTAATAAGCATTCAATTCGCAATTCCTGATTCGCCAACTTCGCCGCGAATTCCAGATTCGAAATTGGCAAAGTTTCACAAACGGCCTCTCCAACTTTTTGTTTTCCAATTTGCAATAACAAAAAATACTAAATGGCCTCCTGTAGCTTAGGGGGGCATTGGTAATGCGCCTAAGTTGTTGAATATCTAAATTTTTTGTGTATTACCGTGGATTTAAAAATAAGTGAGCTTAGAAATAGCTTATATTAGTTTAATTAAAGATGTCTACTGAGTATAGAAAGATATAGTATTAATGTCATCAGTTTAGTCGGAGCTTAACTAGAACACATCAGCTGCATTTCCTTCAATGCATGTCGTAAGAGTCGACTAAGGAACTCAGGGACATTCTCTCAGACGATGAGTTACTGCCACTGATCTTTAACATCTGGCTCCGCTATAACGTGGCTGCAAGATCTCCCCTTCGTGATCCTGCGGTTCTGGAATCCTATTTTGGGAGTACAGCTATGTGCATATTACTATTTCTGCAAGGGCGGATCCAGCTTTGGCACCAGGAGGGGGTCACATAGTCGTGGTCAAATCAAGAACTTATAATTTAATTTTGATAACAATACTAGATACAAGTAAAAAGTAGGTATTTTATTAATGTATGTAAGTACTGTACTCAAAAATATTTATTCTATATTGTACACTTGAAAAACTTAACTGCAGAAAAAACAGCCTATGTGTTAATCCAGGGTGTCAGCTAACTCCATACAAAATTTTCTTAAAATCGCTCCATCCGTTTGTAGACGTGAAGAAGTAAGAAACATACACACTCAAAAATTTTCGCCTTTAAAATAGTGTAATAGTTTAGTGTAATAAGTAGTCGCCGGCACTGAATGTGTAAAAAATGTACAAAGAAAATACTATAGCGCGAGCGTAGCGAGCGCGATATTTTTAGGGTTTTTTTTTGCACACTGTTGCCATTTATTTCTCGAAAATGCAGGCTCTATCGAGAATTTGTGACGATCGCTAATGCATCATGGTAATTCTGATGCAGGCGAAGCGAACGATAATTATTATCCATTTTCTACTATTAAAGCTTCGATTATTTCTTTGTAAAAAATAGCATTTTTACTATTATATTTTATTATTCTCACACGTTCCTAATACATAGAGCAGGATGCGCAGAGTGTGGGGGTGGTGCTTCCGGCCCCACCGGGCCACTAGTCGTTGTTTGGCCCATGTATATATTCCAAACATTGTAAGAAACTTCGATATCGCGTTCTAGGATTTTGTATTCGATTGTGGTTCTCTCCTGCATCCGATAGATGGCTCCGCTACATTACTCCCCTTCCAGACCGGAGGTCGATATGTCTTCGGCAGCACCCAGCGTGTATTCTCACAAGTATGCATTCGGGTCAGTCGACCGGAAAGTGTTGCGACGAGCGTGCAGGCGAGACGCGTTCTGTATGCTTAGTGCGAGTTTTTTTGGCTGCTAGATCGCCGTAAAGTAAACGCATTTTTATATGGAATTGAGTAAGGGCCATCTAGTGGTTAACTATGTGAACTAAAATTGCGAGTGTAAGTTTCCAATCGATGACCTCGTCACTCACTACTCACTAGTGAATGCCGCGATGATCGAAAAGTGTACGTTTTTGTTCGGATTTAGCGAGTGCGAGTGTTTACAACGGCAGCGTTTTGACAGTTCGAACGGTTAACGTTTTCACTCGCACAAAGTATTTACTCACTACAAATTATTAAGTGAAAGAGGAAGTATTTGTTCGTTGAGGAGTTTATTTTGCATAGAAGTGATGTCGTCACGATATTTTTTGCTTGAATGATGTGTAGAAGTGCTAGAGCGAGCACGAGATGAGCGATATTTTATGTCCCGTAGGTACTCATGCAAATTCTCGATTTACCAATTCACCAAGACAGCTTTAAAATTCTTAATGTGTAGTGATCTACTCCGGCTCACTAATGTAAGGTCTACTCAGCGGGTTACTTTAGGGGATAACATAAGTACCTACCTACATCCTTGCACCTAAAATCATACACGTCGGTAGGTATGTAATGTGGTGCACCAACTAGAATCATTATCAAGGTTATTCAATCTGTGTTTCTGTTGTTGTTGCTGGTCTTCATATTAAATAAATTAAAATTAATATCAGGAATACAATTAAAGATTACAAATGAAAAATCATTAAAATGATTAAAACACTCGTAGAACATAGGTATGTAAACAAAAGCCACAGATTATATTATAAATAACACACAATGTTATCTTACTAAATGTGATAGTAACTTCTTTGACGGGACACGAATGTCTATTTAAACTTTTTAATTTAGTCGGTTATCCATCGGAGTGGCTGACTATCGAGCGGCGTGCTCACTACTCACTATGAAATAACTTCCATCGAATCGAATGCACAATGGTATCTCACACTCGCATGCAGTCGATACTCGATACTCACGATGTATGCTCGATTTACGCGGAAGTTAAGTTACTCGATTGATTTAGCAAAACTCACACTAAGCACTCTGGTCTTTGAGGCGACTGGGAACGTGATGCGGCTGATGTGTTCTGGTCTGCGCGTGGACTGGGAACATGTTGTTTCGTGATGCCGATGCGTGCGTGCGTTGCTAACAGGTCCCGGAAGCTGTCATGGCGGCTTCTTATGAATCTGCTGGTTACTGGCGTGCTGCTGCTGCTGTCGTGGAAGAAGAGGAGAGGTGATGCTGTTGTGTGATACCTTTGCTGCGGAGTGCTGCGATGATGGTGAAGTTCCTGAAGACTGAAGGTTGCGTATGTCCAGTTCACAGGGGTCACCAATGTGGGGTTGGTGAAAAGAGAAGCGCTTCCGGGCCACTAGTTGTTGTTTGGCCCATGTATATATTCCAAACATTGTAAGAAAGCTCGATATCGCGTTCTAGGATTTTGCATTCGATTGTGGTTCTCTCCTGCATCCGCTACACGGAGCAGGGCGGCTACATTTGGTCCACCAAATTTTTTTACTATAAAATGGCGTAATTGCAAAACATATCTTGAATAATAATAATAATAGACTCCAAAAAATATGTGATAATTATAAATATTTAAATAGTTAAAGATGACTTTGTTAAAGTATTAAGTTGTAAATATTTAAATAATTTGAGATATTTAATATGTATTAAGTAGATAAATTAGTTACGTTATTTATCGCTTTTTAGTTTAAGTTTGAAGTCGGTTAATTTTTTTTTTAAAAAGTCAGTTTATTTCTCGATTTTTAGTTGTGTTAATGCGTTGTGGACTTAAATAGATGCTAGTTTATACAGGCTGATTTTTGGTCGTCAACGTTCCCGAAAACTACGTAATCTCCTCATCATCACGATCATTTTTCTCCTTGGAAGCATACCTGGGAAGTGTCTGGTTTCCAAAATATTAGGGTCCAAAGTTGAGTAAATAGACTGCGTTTTTCTGCATGAATGCACATAGACGCGCGTAGCAAGATTTTTCACGAGAAATAATTAATATCTGTCTATAAAAAAACTAACATAAACACTGGACACTATACATTTCGCCGATCAAGTACCCAATAAAAAAATTGTTTCAAAAAAATTTACATCGCATTTTTTTTTGCATAAACTTACTATATTTGATGTATAGAGTACGTACCCTTAGTTAAGGGTGGCAACGAAAAAACACCATGTATACCTAAGGTTTTCATCGTTACCATCTCAGGAGTAGTATCTACCCGTATAAGTATCACGTTAGCCCTACATATACAGTTTCCATCGACCAATTGCAGTACTGTCCCCTAACTCCTAACCGTTAAGGAGTTCTGTAGCTTGACCATCAGCACAGCAGCATCAGATGTTGATTCAAGTATAACTCACAAGCAACAAGTTAGCCCTACATACTACTATATAGTTTCCATCGACCAATTGCAGTACTGTCTCCCAACTCCTAACTGTTAAGGAGTTCTGTAGCTTCATCATCAGCACAGCAACATCAGATGTTGATTCAAGTAACACGTTTGCCCTACATACTAATAAATAGTTTCCATCGACCAATTGCAGTACTGTATCCAAACTCCTAACCGTTAAGGAGTTCTGTAGCTTCCTCATCAGCACAGCAGCTATAGATGTTGACACCCTGAAGCATATACCTGAGTAAGACATGATTACGTAACAAAAGCACCATACGAGCATACAATTTTCGGTGGTTGCCCTTGATTTCTCCTGGATCCCATCATCAGATCCTGACCTGGTGAAAATGGGACCACCTCAGAAGTGAACTCTATCCAACAAAAAACAAATTTTTGAAATCCGTCTATAATTGACGGAAATATCGGTGAACATACATAAAAAAAAAAAAAAAATTATACATACAGACGAATTGAGAACCTCCTCCTTTTTTTGAAGTCGGTTAAAAAGTGTCCGGGTTTTATGGATGGCAGCCTTCTGCGGGCATCACATCTAAGTTTATCCTACTAGAGTGAGCGAACAACTTCGAGAAAAGCAACTATTTCATGGCGTATGCGTTTGTATCGTATTATACTACATATATTAAGTTAATTAAATATTAAATGTATGTAGTTACATAAAATCTGTATGGTGACAAAATATATAAATAAAATCATTATGTTCAATTAGTCGTCCACCTAAGTCCTGGAACCAGCTCAGGGGGGGGTCATGACCCCCATGACCCCCCCCTTGGATCCGCCGTTGTATTTCTGTCTGATATTGAGAATGGGCATTCATAATTTATTTACTGACCGAGAAAAGTTTTAATCGGTACAGTCTTCTCATTTTGTTTCTTCTTGTTATATTGACTTGACGCCATTGCAAAAAATTTACTTTTCTAAAGTTGAAAAGTAAATTTTAGCTTTAAATGTTAACTCATGTGAAATACATACCATATATGCTTACGTTTATTACATTATAGCTATCTAGATTATCACGTGTGGTGCGATAATGAGATATTTAAAGAACTACTAGAATCATAACTGGGCCTCCTTTCTATGATTGTTCTGTGGTTTCTGCTTGACTTCTGTTCTCCTGTTTGGCGTTTCTTTAAGTTAATGAAGGGAGTAGGGGTTGCAATGTCACGGGGTAAATAAATTACCCCAATTAGATAGTGATTTTAAGTGAATTGAATGGGACATCTTAAGGAAAAACTTGGATTAAAAAGCCAAATGGATATGCCAGGCAGAAATGCGAAAAAATATCTATGTACATTTACAATTTGTATTGGACAGAGCTCTTCTTATGTACTGATACAGGGTGTAAAAAGACTACGTTGTTATTTTAATACCTCGTATTCTTTGTAACATAACGATCATTTTTTTTGTATAGAACCAAAGTAGGGAAATGAAAAAATATATAAGATTTTTTATAATTTTTTATTGACAATTGTATTGATTGACAAATGTACCTACAAAACTAACATTTTTAAATATTAATATGGTGTCTTTAAAAAAAATGTTTGTTAACTGTTTCCAGATGGATTTATAAAAAAAAAATGCTGATATTCATGTAACTTTGGAGCTCAATATCTTGGAAACCCGTGGTTTCCCAGGGGTGCTTCCATAGAAAAAAATTATCGTGATGTTACAAAGAATACGAGGTATTAAAAGAACAAAGTTGTCTTTTTACACCCAGTATAATACTGCATTGAACCCTCAAAACTAACGACTCATGACTTTGTGTGACACAAGCAACTTGACTCATGCTGAGAAATCAGATCCGAGTACCTAGCATAGTTCAAGATATCTAAGTAAGTTGGATAGTTTAGTTCACTGATGATGATGTGGGAAGGAGGAAAGTCGATTATGAAGGAATATTTACCGTAAGGGAAACTTGAGTAAGATTACGATTTGTTCATGGGTGCATATAAATTGTTTTTAAGGTTATCTTCGACTTGGACGTTTTTAAAGGTGTTCTCGACATTCATTATACGATCTAACACAATTTCAGAAATCATTTTACATACCTACTAGAAAATGGCTGCATGGACATAGTTTCCTTTGCCTTTCCTTCGGGATAGACTAAAGAAGAGAATATTTACGAGAAGAAGCAAATCTCTTCAACAAGATTAGAAATGCGGCCTTTTTATAAGCTCAGCTCTGTAACCACATAAAAAATCGTAACCAACGAGAGTTTATTTAGGTAAAAAAAGACCAAAAAAGTGGGCTAAAAGCCATTTCGCCATTTATATTGTAAAAGAGCGTGGTGTGAACCCCAAACTATGTATTTGATTTTAAACGTGGAATTTTATCGGCTGCCAGTCGGCCGAGTTGTTGCAGACAGTCTAAGGGTAAGGACGCATTATGCGTAACTTTTTAACCGACTTCAAGAAAGGAGGAGGTTCTCAATTCGTCGGTATGTATAATTTTTTTTAATGTATGTTCACCGATATTTCCGTCAATTATAGACGGATTTCAAAAAATTTTTTTTGTTGGAAAGAGTTAACTTCTGATTATCGTTTTTGATGTGAAATATCGCGGGTCGCGGGTGAAACTGATTGATAGCGTGCCGACGCAGTCCGTGGCGACGCGTCACCACGCTATACCGGCAGAGGCAATATCGAATGTAACGATTACCTACTGAAGTCACTGAGTAAAATAATTTAGTAGTTGCAACTTGAAATATAATGAGTATTTAAATTTTTGTATTAAATACAAATAAACGTTAAATAAATAAATAAACAGTAATCATTTCATTTCACTCGATGTTTCACATCTACCGGACGTCCCGTGACGGCTCCCATTTTTATGAGGCAATTTTAAAATCCATTTTTTATTTTTAAAAATTGCAACAGTTTATCGGAACATAATTTGAGGTGTGTACATAAATAAGCTCAATAGTGGTGACTGGTAACATAAAATTCTAAAAAAAAATAATAATTTAAGGAGTGTGTGTTGATTAATTTATTATCTCAGTTTTGGCATCCGATGAACATTGAATGAACATTTATGAACATTTATGTACATGCGACAAATTAGTTGCGACAACTATATTTACAAACAGCCCCGTTTCCAGGAAACTAACTATTCCTAGTTAGCAGCTATATCCAGGCCATCTAAATATGTAGTTCAGTCGACCAACGAAGAAGTATCTAGTGGAGATGGCTTATTGTAATCTCACTAGTTAAAAAAAATTGCGACCCGCCCCAGCTTCGCACGGGTGCAATGCTGATAGGTACTATAGATCTCCCTCTTGAATCACTCTGTCTATTTTAAAAAACTGCATCAAAATCCGTTGCGTAGTTTAAAAGATCTCAGCAACTTTGTTTTATAATGTATCAGAGTTACTTAGGTAACGGGTGATAGGGTAGACTATAGCTAGGTAAGCCAGTGATTGGTTCATATTGTTCTACGTAGGCTATACCGGCGGTTTCAGATTTATTTACCAGACTACGCTTGCAGGAGTATACAAACATAGTATATTTCGTAGGCACGCTCTAGAAACGAATGATCGCATTTGAGCTAAAGAGGTGTCAAAATTTTTACACAGTCGTGTGTTTTTCTTTAAATAATATAATTAAATAATTGCATCCCCATTTTGTGTGCGTCCCACGAGTCCGCTTTAAATCAACAGCCACATCTGTTTATAGCCTTATATGGAAATGGCCGACGACATCTGCGTCTATGCAAATTGCAATGGACAATTCAAATTTGGAATTCCTCGCGCCCCGTCGTATTCCAATTTTAATATTCGGATTTCGATTTTTAAATGTATGTTATTTAATTTATAGGTCCCATCTCGACGATTGTTCGCCGGAGATTTTTCATTTCAATAAATTCATCTATCACAATCCATATTGGAATAATTGGTGGGGGATATTTCGTTGGGATTTTTTATTCAACTTCTGAAGTTAGTTTTGCCCTGTGTCTTCGACTTTTATTTAGAATAGACTAGACTAATTCATCAAGTAGCATGCATCGGTATTTAATGCATTTAGATCAAAATTTCAATGGAATAATAATTGTAGACTCTTCTATTTTCAAACTTGTTTTTTAGTTACATAATTTTCGCATTTTTCTTATGTACCTACTAGGGCAACTTCAACATCGTTAAAAATAAAAATTGTTACCCCAATTTGTTTGTAAAGACCCTTAAACCATAGATATTACAATACTATAGATATGACTGTTTAATTTAGAGTTAACTAACGATAAGTCTACTGATGCGGGGCTTCACTAGAATACATCAGCTGCATCCCCTTCCTTGCATGTCGTAGGAGACTAAAAGCGTTCCTTGAACTTTCATGAATTGTTTAATTATTATTTATTTATTATTAATTCAATTATCTCACTGATCTTTTACATCTAGTCCGGCTATATAAAACGTGACTGTGGGATCTCCTTTTGATCTGGCTAGCCCATTTTGGGGACACAGCCGTGTATGTACGCATTATTTAATTGCTAATCAAATCAAATTAAAATAAATTTATTCACAACATTCACAACTAGGCAGACAATAACTTTGTTAAGTCCTTATCACTATTTAAAATTAAAACGATAATAAAAAAATATGAAAACATTTAAATGTATGTTGCGATGAGGCCATTTCACAAATGGCCTCAGCTCAGCATATGCAGGTTATGAAGCCTGCGCCGATATTCTGCTGATGTCTATTCTAATGATGTCTCATCATCTCATACAGGCTGTAACAGAAAGGGTATGTTAAGCGAAAAGTTATGTAGATAGCCCACTATAGATAACCTTTTTCCAAAATTTGAGACTCGAAATCACATGTTTATTTTTCATTGAACATTCCTGAGTTGTGTAGGAATTCTGCATACTAACTGGAAAAATAAACATGTGATTTCGAGTCTGAAATTTTGTGGGTAGGTTAATTTTAGTTAGCTATTTATATAGCTTTTCGCTTAACATACCTCTTTTGTTACACCCTGTATAAGACTAGGGACCCGCCCCGGCTTTGCCCGGGTGTAATGTGGACAAAGTAGTTAGTGTTGTTTTTAGACTTTTTCAGACAATTTTTTTATTTTTTCTCCGTCACAACCATCTTCGTACTTCAAGAACTATTCTAAAAAAAGAAATTAGCGCGATCGGTTCAGCTGTTGTCGAGATTTGCGCTTAGCAACACATCCAGCTATTCATTTTTATATTAAGTATAAAAGGTAAGAAATTCTTTATTGCACTATTACAATTTTATATAGAGGCGAAATTAAGCGTACGTATGTGATATTTATTTACACTATGACGTTACTGTAGTGTGCGCTAGCTGCATGGAATATGTTACAGGTAGTTCCACAACTTCGGGGTTTATGCAAAGTGACTAGGTTTATTCTCAAGCTACTTTTCGGCAGCAGCATGGCACTGGAATTTGAATTTTATTAAGCCATTTTGTGAAGAGTTTTATTTCCTTTTGTAGAATTTTACATGGTTTTTGCGTTACAAAGGAGTTTGATGGTGACTTCTTCTCATTTTCTAATATATATAATAAAAATAATAAAAATGGGACCTTTATATGATTCCTCGTGCGTCTATCTTTCTCTCTGTCAGTCGGTCCATCTATTACATCCAATTTGCTCCGAATCTACTAGACCAAATCACATGAAATTTGGTAGGTTAGTGTAATCCTGTAACCCTGATTGAATTTAAAAATCTGATCAGATTTAAAAAATAAATAAATCATTTTTGAACATAGGAATTAATTATGTAGACAAACCGTACTTTGTAACATATCAATTGAAAGGGCTCGTATTGAACACTCAAATAACTTGTTATTGTAGAAAAGGTTTGATTTTATTCAAGAAAGTATGAAAATATAAAATTTTTGAAAAAAATGTAAAATATGGACGCCCGTGACTTCGTCTACGTGGACTGCAGAAAAAACAAAATGTCGAAATTATCCGGCATATAAATATTTTCCCGGGATAAAACGTAGCCTGCTAACTCCATACCAAATTTTATTAAAATCGCTCCAGCCGTTTATACGTGAAAGAGGTTTGTTACTCTTTCACGTAAAAACGGCTGGAGTTCAATTCGCACTTAGACGATTTTTCTCTATGATTTTAGTACTTACCTGTATATTAAAATCTCATTATCGTGTTAGGTAAAGTCTAGGTAAAATCTAAGTACACAGAATACACATTCAGCTTAACATGTTCCAAAATGCATTATATTCTAAATCGTTTTACCATCAAAATACCAGCGGGGATAAGAAAACATTTTTACATTACAATCGTTTTTAATTTCCAACCATTTATAAAGTCAAGCTTTGGCGACGTTTTGCTATATGTAAACTCGGTTCATGGTTTTATGTGGGGAATAAACGCAATTCGATTCCAATACCGATTTTGTCGATCGATTGGCGCAATTGCTAGTGACTCTAGTGACATTGCCTACGCCGCAAGTTCGAATCCCGGTAGACGCAAACATTGATAATGATCAAAGACAATAATGATGCATATCGATGTCGTCGATTGGCTCAGTTGATAGTGACCCTGAGTGTAATTCTGAGTCATGGAAATTCTATGCTTCTGTATGTGTAAGCGGTGATAATCGTAGTTTAGTGGTTAAAACGTGCACCTTCCAAGCGGGAGGCATAAGTTCGATCCCAGTCACAGGCCTATACCAATAAATTTATTTCATGTACAGATTTAAATGTAGCAAAATTGTCACTTAGCCCGTCCCTCAGAAAGCATGTAAAACCGTTGGTCCTGCGCCTGATCTCTCTCCGGTCGTGTCGGCTTTCCGACCCATCGGACTATGAGAATAACGGAATAGAGAGTGCATCTGTGTTTGCGCACACACTTGTGCACTATAATATCTCCTGCGTACCTGACCAATTTCCGTAGAGATTGGTCGCCTTGACCGAAATACGGTCGGGGATCATCATGTGCTAATGCGGTGCTTCACTAGATATCATCAGCTGTATCTTCTTCCGTGCAAGTCGTAAGAGACGGCTAAGGAACTTAGAGGCGCGCTCTTAGACGTTGACCTAGCAACTTGTTACTGATCTTACATCTTAACCCGCTATGCTAAACGATATGAAGTGAAACATCTCCTTCGTGATCTTGCAGTTCTGTCTACGCCATTTTAGAAATACAGCCGTGTATATAAGCTCTGTATTCGGTAGTTTTTAGTAATAGCACGACTTGTAATTTACATTGCGACTACAAGCTTACAACGCATCAGCTGATGTTTTAAAATTGAAATTGCTTCACCGAATAAACCGCTTAATTTTTTTTTCTGCAAAACGCTCGAACATTTATATCGTAGTGATAAGGGTAGACAGGCGACGGGAAAAATGTTAAATCTCCACAGTTACAGCGATTTGTGTACAAAATACACGTTTTAGCTGTATTGTGGCCGCAAATGGGCTTCATTATGGGCTAAGTGAGGTGTTATGTTCTACTATAGGCTATATATGAGTGGTTTGAAAGTATTTTACTTTTACTAAAATTTACGCCTATTTTTATGTTAAATCGAAAATTTACACTAAGTCATTTTGCTTTTTTTGACAAGATAGAGTTGGCATGTGGCTTTATCTTTTCATGTCGTACTTATTTCTCGATTTACTTTGATCTACATATATCTATTTACATTATTAATCGTGAAAGTTAGAATGAATGACGATAGGCTTCGGGACAACATAGGTAGGTAGTGCTGTTTGGCGGCTAAACATTCGCGGGATGTAACTAGCAGGCTCTAGATAGGGTGCACGGCTCTTTTGGAATTTGTATTATAAAACTACTTTATACAGGGTGTAACTTATAAAAACATTAATTAAAATTCTATATGAATAGCCCACTGTAGTGAACCTATTCCCCAAAATTTGAGACTAGAAATCACATGTTTGTTTTTCATTTAGTATGGAGAATTCCTAAGCAAATTAGGAACGTCCATGTAATATTGAAAAATGTTTTTATCATAGCATTTCGTTTAACATACACTATCTGTTACACCCTGTATACACTTTTCACTGTCTTCGTTTCTACCTAAGGTTTCTATGTTTCTACCCTGTTCGTCTCGTTTCATTGTTGCTATTGTATCTGTGTTTATCCTCAAATAAACATCTATTCTATACTAGCACCCTTACGCCTGGTTCGCTTAGCTCGTCTCCCTTTTCGTTTCCCTTGAAGGTATCTTGAGTAAATCTTGAAAATATACCCATTTCCATGTCACGCACTGCTCTAAATATGCTGAGCGTCACGCGGCATATTATTATTCAGTATCACGGCAGCCATGCTCAAGTATTACGTACGTGTAGGGTGGTAGCTTAGTGGGAGGCGCGGCGATTTTTATACAAATGGAAAGGCAGTTTATACGATACGAGCGGTATCTGACTTCAGCCGCGCAACTTTACTGTTATCGTGGAAATTTCCTTAGTACTTTCTGAGTTGCTCTTTATTCTCTAAGGAACACACGTGCCTCAGTCGAAGTCATGTGACTAACGTCGATGCCAAACGATGATACATTGTCTAAGGGGCAAGGCTAGTATTAACTTCTAGATGATCTGTTACACAAGGAAAATCACACATTTTACGTATATGTATACAGGGTGTAACAAAAGGGGAACGTTAAACGAAAAGCTGTGTAAATACCCCACTATAGAGAACCTATTTCCAAAATTTCAGACTCAAATTCACATTTTTATTTTTCCAGATAGTATGAAGAATTCCGAAAAACTGAGAAATGTACATACAATTTTGAAAAATAAAAATGTGATTTCGAGTCTCAAATTTTGGAAATTGGATCTCTATAGTGGGCTATTTACATAGCTTTTCGCTTAACATACCCTTTCTGTTACACCCTGTAGAGAACGGTTGAATAATTTTTACAGCTCCGTAGAATACATATGTATGTACTTCCATAAAACACGGCTGTGTGAGTGAAATTTCACAAAAGTGAAATAACCAAAACTTCAGGATCTCGAAGGAAGTCCAACAGTAACGTGTATTCTGGTGCTGATGTATTCTACTAAAGCCCCACAGGAGTGCTGATTCTATGAAATACTTATCACCCGCTATTCTCGCCCCACAATAACCACGGCCGGCATTTTCAATGATTTCCAAGCAAAGTGCATGCTAAAAGCAGCTCGTACTGAATGTGGGCTTCACTGCACCAGGTATAGGACTCTGGGGTGCAAAGAAATGTCTTATAATGTTACGTGCGTTCCCGTTTGTGGGATTAAACTATGAAGTAATTGTATAGAGGAGATGCACGACGTTTATATTGAATAAACTAGGTACTATTAGCCACTTCACTGATCTTTATCTATACATATAATAAAAATGTAACGGGTCGCTGTCTGTACATGGAAGATATATGAGAAAAAATGTTATAGGAGACCTTTATCAACGCAATAGTACCCAAAACAATGATTTTTGAAATTTTTGTCTGTTTGTCCATTTGTCTGTTTGTCTGTGCGTTTGTGCACGCTAATCTCAGAAACGGCTGAACCGATTTCTATGCAGTTTTCACGAATATATTGTGACAGGTCCCACTTAACATATAGGCTACTTATTATCCCGGGAAAATGTTTTCATCCCGGATAATTCCGACATTTTGTTTTTTCAAATGGATTCGAGAATGGTTTAGATTTACAATTCGGTCAACTAGAACAAGTTTTTCTGCAGTCCACGCGGGTGGAGTCGAGGGCGTATCGCCTAGTCGTCGACTAGTCGACTTATAAAGCTGTCCACTAATTTAACAGAACGTTTACTTTGATAGCTGCTACGTTTGAACGTTTGATAATGGAATCACACGGTATGAGTAAAAAAGTGAAAGTTTTATTCTTACATAGACATTGAAAAATTCCATTTTCATTATGTTATTCGCCCACCACCGGCACAGATGACCGGAGTATACCTACACCTTTGAAACTGACGACTCACGATTACAGGCAACTACAGTTGCGATGAGAATTCAGATCCGAGCACTAGTAAAGTATGAAACTACTAAACCAATTTACCATATGAAATTACCATGTAAAAGGACATAGGCATCTTTTTATCCCGGAAAAATATTTTTTTTCGGATATATATTTTTTCTGTATGTACATGTTGGATTATTAAAATTTCAAATAACACAATAGGTTTATGTTTTACTTAGTTATTATGTAAACATTGTGTAATAATGGGTATTTAAAAAGTAATTTAGTGTAAAAGCGTAACACAAAAACATGGAATTACTCATAATTACGGAATTACTTAATTTCAGTAATGGTTGTAAAGAGAAAATGGATTTTTTTGGTCCAACATTTAGTCTAATGTGCATAATCATTAATCATCATTTGGTAGATACGAAGTTGCAGGTTTAAAGGGAATATCAACTTTATAATATTTATGATGGTTTCTTACGTTTAGTTCCTAATGTAGGAGCTTGGCTTTATAGTCTTGGCATAATCAGTCATTTTTGTCATATCCATTGTTTTGATTTCATCAATGATTTTATGCAGAAAATATTAGATGAATCACGTCACTGCAGAATATAAATGTTAAAAAATAAATGTTTAAAAAATGCCAAAATATATGTTTTGGGTTTGCTGGAAAGAATCTCTTGAAGAGATAAGCTCGCCTTAACTTAAGTCACTAATGTCACTATATTGTCCAACGTTTGTGTGTACAATAAAGAATACAATAAAAAACTGTATGTTGTTTCTACTTAAAAAAGTTTAATCTTAATAATTTTGTTGCATAGAATACAAAAATAGATTATTAATAAATAATAACAAATTTTGTTTGTACAAAAGAAATGCTTTTGTAAATTTCTCTGTATTTATTGTAATGTACAATAAAGAATAAGAATTGTTACTTTGTATGTTCTGATAATACTTCATCATTTACAGCCCTGAGAAGTCCACTGTTGGACATAAACCTCCCCCAACAACCTCCACTCCGACCGGTCGGAAGCAGCTTGCATCCAAACGACGCCCGCGACCTTGGCCAGGTCGTCCGTCCACCTCGCGGGTGGCCTTCCCACGCTGCGCTTACCGATACGTGGTATCCACTCTAGAACTTTCCGACTCCCTCGGCCATCAGTTCTCCGAGCTATGTGCCCTGCCCATTGCCACTTCAGCTTGCTGGACCGTTGAGCTATGACGGTGATAATACTTAATATGATAAAATATCTTATTTTTCTGTTCTACAAGTAGTAAAAGCTTTACCATTTTCAATTGTTTTTTTTATTTGCTCAGATGATGAATATAGACAAATGGATATCTTATTTATTTAAGGGTAAGTAATGTAATTTCATTATATTATTTTATTTGCACAAATACAATAATGGTAAAATGGAATTTCTTTTTTTCTATTGTTTTTATATTGTTAATAATAAACCATTATGAGTAGGTAATTGTAAAAGAAAAATATTATATAATCGAAATAATATCATCTGTTAGCTTAGCACATTTTCGCTAGAAAGGCAGCCAAAGAGTGGGGGGAGTCAAGCCCAGCAGTGGGATACACTGCAAGCTAATTGAAAAAAAAAACGAGAATCTAAGTCGGTACATACCTACACATACATAAGGCTGTTTTCCTAAATGGGTTAGCTAAAACTACAGGTTAATTGAAGAGATCCCACAGCCACGCATAGCGGGGATGTTATGTAAATGATCAGTGATAAGTTGCTACCATATCGCCTGAGAATATTCCCGTCCTTAGTCGACTCTTACGACATGCACGGAAGGAGATGCAGCTGATGTATTCTAGTGAAGCCCCGCGTCAGCACAAGACCAGATTCTGTCAGAGTTACCAATGTTTTACAAATAGATATTCCACAGAAAGTTTTCCCTTTTCTCGTGCGACAGCAGCAAATTAAATATACTTACGCCTTATTATATTTCCCCAAAGTTAATTTTCACCCAAATTGCCTCCGTGAAATTTATTACCCGAGTTTCGCGAAAAACTGCGGTGTGTTTTACCGAGTTTTTTTTGTCCTTAAGTTAATTTATGTCTTTGTTAACGTCCAGTAGTTTGAGAAATAAGAAAATGGCAAGTGCGATAGAATTTAAATACTTAGATTCTGTAAGTATGGAATTTAATTTGATAAGTATTAAATTAATGAAATTGCATACAGACAATATACATTACATATGGCTGTATCTAGGGTTGCCAACTCTATACACAGAGTGTACAGCGAGGTCAAATTATTCGGAACCTGCACCCGTATGACGAATTTGGTGAGAGCAAGATGTCTCACTTTTAAACGTCAAATCCACAGAGCTAATTAATAACTAGACAAGACAAGTGTTTCTACTTGGTGTGTAAAAAGGGATTGCAAACCACTTCTATCAGCCCTAATTTATTCAGTCCCGAGAACGAGTGTGTATTCTAATTCTTAAGTCTATTTTTTACATGCAAAGTACATCCACTTAGTTTATCTAGTTATTAATAGCTCTGTGAATTTGACGTTTAAAAGTGAGACATCTCGCTCTCACAAAATTCATCATACGGGTGCAGTAATTAATACCTTTTTCCGCGCCGTAACGCTATCGACTCACAAGTAAAAATCTGAGATTTACAGTTGGACGATAGTGTTACGGTTAGTCCGTAGGTTTGTGCTTGCCCCATAAAGCAATAAAAACGAGACCCTTACAAATGGCCAATTTCAGTATATCTTATTATAGAAAAATAAATATTTCCTGATACTCCATAGCAAATGGAAGTGTGATTTCCTTGTAACAAGCAGAGGTCTATCTAGGTTTTTTAGTAACACGTCCGATTATAGGATAGAATTTATACGAACATATAAAGTGAGTAGACTTCGTATGATACCTACTCTTCGTCTTGTAGCATAAGCACGACAACAGCGCGAGCGAAGCGAGCACGTAACTTTTACTTTATTCCAATATCAAATTAAATCAAAACACATTCAATTCGGTCCAGCTATAATGCTACAGATAATACACATAAACACAAAGAAATCAAACTTATAACACTAATTTTTTATGTCGTAGAGGAAAATCTTATTCTCCTATGGTCGTAGTTAAAACGTTCATAGAATCCTAATAATTTAATAAAGATAGGTCTCATTATAACTATGTGTGCATTACCCGGAATTAAATATACATACATACTAATAATGCTGGAAGATACATACTAATAATGCTGGAAGAGATCTCTTGTAGAGATAGGCTTTCCATTGTACAGGCATATCTTATTTAATTCTGTAATTCATTTTTTTTGTGTGTGTGTGTGTGCAATAAAATATAAGAATAATAATAATAGGTATTGGGTTTCATTACCCGTTACGGTGCCCTAAAATGCCGAGAAAGGGGGATGCAAAATTAATTGTGCGGTTCTTTCTCCTAGTTAAAGTAAGTTAATTTGTCAAAGAATGTTTTCAAGCTATTTAATGAAGGCGATTTGCCTTTACGTCTTTTAATTTTTAACTCTGTCAGCGGGAAATTTCCTGAGGGGGTTAAAAACTTCAGATATTAGCTGTAATGTTTGCTGATAACTTACTTTAACTGTATTTCCTATTATATACCTCATTATAGAATGTTATCCACATGAAAGTCTAAATCACAGGTTTATTTTTTAAATTGTATAAATGTTCCTTAGATGTTTAGGAATTCTGCATACGTTTTTGAGGTATACCTATTTAGTCACATGTTTTGTGGATAAGGTTTGTGGTACAGTTATTATACATAGCATTTCGCTTAACCCTTTTGTTACATTCTATATATAAAACGCAAAAGTCTGATTTATCGACGCACAGCTCAAACTACTGATATAATTCGGCTGCGGGAATTCTAAAGCTCACGCTGATGAAATCGTAGACGGCCGCTAGCTATAAATTAAACAAAACTTTCGGAATTTTTTTAACAAATTAACCAGAGAATTTGGAAAATAAATCAACGGTAAAACACAGTTTAGCACTTTTTCCGCTAAATTGTTTTAGGTATCTTTATGGACCTTACACACTCTCCTCGAGAATTCTCGACAAAAAAACCATTAGAGATATTACGTGAATGATAGAGCGTTTACCTATATCAGGATATTATTGGACACATTAATATTCTATTTCACTTGAGATTAACCTTGTCTTACACTAAAATCCCTATGGCCTTACTAATAAAAAGCTTTAAACGTGAAATAGCTTTAGATATAAGCTATTCACAGTGTAATTTGACAGATATTCCATATATGTATTTTGCTGTCAAAAATCAAGTATAACCAGCGCGGTTTATTAGTAGCAGGGCTACGGTCTAATACGGTGGGCAATGTTATAGGTTATAGTATAGGTATGTAAAAAAATAAATCTCTGATATACAATTATTTTGTTTTACCCTATGGAGATAAATCTAAACCTTTTTCAAATTTATTTATTTGTGATACACAGGTATAAAATGGTATTACAATAATAGATTTATTCTCTGTGCTCCGCCATTTTGGAATACAAATATAGGAAAGAAAGCATATAAAATACATAACAAAACTTGTAAATAACAAATACATCTACACGGCAACAAACACCATACCACAGACACCATAGTTCGCATACATACTCCCAAGCAAAGGACCCAAATTGTGAAGACGTACTGAGAAAATTAGTCATTCCAGTTTTGTTCTTTTAGAACTATTTATTGAATTCTATTATTTAGTATCGTTTGAATAAACCAAATTTAGTGATAATATTTGATGGTTGATTTTATTTGGCTATTTTACGAGGTTACTACCAACTGCGCCAATGAGATATTTTTTATTTCTCGGCTTAAATAACAAGACTTTTTGAGAGTGAAGTCTGCAAGGGATTTTATTTTTGTCAATCAAGTAAAATAATCAATAATTAAAGGGAGTTTTGTTCTTGCTAATGTATTATTGTTATTTTAAGTTTTCTTTATAATAACTCTCGCCGATTTTAGTCATTTTTCCATTTTTACCTTGAAAGCACAGGATCTCGATTAGACCCCTAATGGCTTTAAAATATAAAACAATCGTGAGATATTTTAAAGGCGGTTGTGGGGATCTTGTTAGGATCCAAGTTTATATGATTTGTGCATTAAATTAAAATGTAATATATTTGTTAGTATTCAGGCTGTTTTTTTGATCGCCACCATTTACGAGGGGTACGAACTTACATGAAATAAAGTTAGTCTATGCAATAAAAAGAATTAACGATGAAAGAGGGAACGATTTAATTTTTTTGACATTTATTTTATAAAATTATTAATAAAGAAATGGAAAAAAATCCTCACCCGAGTGGGAATCGAACCCACGACTTCTGCATACCTTTATTTTTGTCGCGCGCAATATACTCGTATGTATGGTCTCTAACATTTCAGCTAGTTTTTTGATAGGATTTTTTTATTTTATTCAGCAAAAATATTTATTACTACCCCTACTATACTCCTATTTATAGTGTGTAAAGTTATTTTGTCGACTAGTTATAAAAATGGAGTGCAAAGACACAGTCGTGTCCGCTGCGTAATATACCATATTTGAATAAACCCCACATTTAGATCGAGCGCGAAATAGCAATGTATAGTGATGGGATGAATGCTATCGATACGGGTTAGTTACTTTTCTAAAAGTCGCATTATATCACCATAAGTAATTAAAAACCTTAATAATTTTATTACCGAAAATCAGACAAATAAAATATTACATAAGTTATGAGCTGGCGTCACTGGAATACATAATCTCTTAGCTGCATCTCCTTCCGTGCAGTCGATTAAAAATCTCAGGGGCGTTCCCTCAAGCTAGCATCTCGTCACTGATCTTTAAACATCTGGCTCGGCTATGCTGTATTAGGTTGTAGGACCTCTTTCGTGATTCTGTAGCAGTGGCTACCCCTTTTTTGGGATCATAGCCGTGCATTTACAGGCATATGACTTTAATAACTGTTTGTCACCCTAAATGTCGCTTAAACGAAATAGCCGTTCACCCCTCGATATGTGTTTTGTACCTACTTATGTTAAAAGTTCAATGTCTATACATACCTTTATATTCCTCTATTGCTGACTGACTGATAGAGTCAACATACAGCAACAACTATTTGGTTGTATGAAGCAAAAATGAAGAGTGGGAATAGGGGAGATTAGGAAAATTCCAGTGGGAATAAGATATGCAGCAATACTTAAAGTTACACTGGAGAATAAGATTACATAAGAAAACAATTCGTAAGTATAAAGATTAATAAACATTCTATTCTCATACATCGAATATGCTGTGGACATACGAACTGACACTTCTGAATTAAGGTCTGGCAGTCGCTTCTGATATGAGGAATAGGGTCTTCCCTAGGGAGTATCTCGTGTTTGGGGGTAGACTAACTAAATATTATGACGAGGATATGGTCTACATAAAAATATTTTGTATGTTAGTATGATCGATACTTGTGGCGTGCCCTGAGGAGGCCTACGTTGGCAATGGACTGCAGTAGGCTGATGTATGTAGGTAAGTGAAAATGTCTTAGTGACACATTTTTTTATATGTTTTTTTCGGAGTAGCAGCCATGTATAATATACAGGGTGTAAAAAAATTTTTATACTTCATATTCTTTGTACGATCATTTTCTTCTATGGAACTGGGACAAAAAAAAAATTGAAAAAATACTGTCATTTTATATACCTACAAAACTAAGATCATAGCATTTTGACAAGGTATATTTTTATATTTTTATTTTTGAAAAAAAAAAATGTTTGTTAACCGATTTCAGATAGATTAATGTAAAAAAAAATGATAATTTTAATGTAACTTTGGACCTCAATATCTTGGAAACCTGTGGTTTCCCAGAGGTGCTTCCATAGAAAAAAATAATCGTGATATTACAAAAAATATGAGGTATTAAATGAACAAAGTTGTCTTTACACTTAGTATAAGAAATGCCTTCTGCGTTTTTATGTATTCACTCCATCCGCGTGGACTACAGAAAAAACAAAATGTCGAAATTATCCGGGATAAAAACATTTTCCTGGGATAAAAAGTAGCCTATATGTTAAATGGGACCTGTTACAAAATATCCCTGAAAACTGCATCGAAATCGGTTTAGCCGTTTCTGAGATTAGCGTGCACAAACGCACAAACATACACAAAAAGACAGACATACAGACAAAAATTCAAAAAATCATCGTTTTGGGTTCTATTGCGTTGATAAAGGTCTCCTATAATATTTTTTCTCATATATCTTCCATGTACAGACAGCGATCCGTTACGTTTTTATTATATCTATAAATAGATTTAATATAACTCTCACGACTACTCTAATTCAAATTCAAAAAGCTCTTACCTTAGGCTTTATCAAGAGTTTAAATATTAGACCAAATATATACCTATACATACTCGTACTTACACTCGAAAAATATAACCCTCCTTCTATGCGCAGTCGGATAAAAGCCACTGCAATTCACCTCAACATCACCCAAATTAATTTATGCAAACAGCGGATTTCATTGAACTCATTCATCTACGAAATTACGTGTCAACTATTATTTCACATAGTAACAAAATACAATGCACCACACTTTGGGCACTAGACATTGTAACCGTACCTTCACCGTTACGTAACATTACGGAAACTGAGTGAAGAAACTAAGACGGTCTAGTTTAGGGTTGCCAACTTGCTACCGTTTTTGAAATATCTATTCACTTAAAACATGGTACAATATAGTTATTATTCAATTAGCGGTGATAGCCCAGTGGATAAGAGGTGCACCTACCAAGCGGGAGGCGAAAGTTCGATCTCAGTCACGGGCCTGTACCAATGAATTTTTTTTATGTACAGATTTTAATTTTGTAAAATTGTCACTTAGCTCGTGCCTCGGAAAGCACGTAAAACCGTTGGTCCTGCGCCTGATCTCTCTCCGGTCGTGTCGGCTTTTCGTCCCATCTGAGAGTAACGGAATAGAGAGTGCATCTGTGTTTGCGCACACAATTGTGCACTATAATATCTCTTGAGTACCTGGCCAATCTCCGTCGAGATTGGTCGCCTTGGCCGAAATACGGTCGGAGATCAGATTAGAGACATATTTCGCCAAAATATGTAGTGTATTCTAATCCATTATTTGTTTTAAAATCTATACATATCATAAAATAGTAACGGATCTATGTTTGTGCACGCTAATCTCAGAAACGGCTGAACCGATTTCGATGCAGTTTAAAAAAATATATTGTGACAGGTCCCACTTAACGTAAAGGCTACTTTTTATCCCGGGAAAATATTTTTATCCCGGATAATTTCGACATTTTGTTTTTCCTGCAATCCACGCGGACCGAGTCGCGGGCGTCCACTAGTAAATTAATAAACCTGAACCTATTCTCACAAACCATTTGGCACAATTTGTGGCGCATCGATTCAGTAGACTAATATATAAATTACGATTCACTAAATTTAGACTGTGCTGGGATTTTGAAAAACTACTTGTGACTTAACTTTTTAAAATCCCAGCACAGTCTAATTTATGCGAAATGATTATTTTCATGTACTATATTCATAATTTTCACGCCCTTATTATTATGGGGTCGGCGCAATATGGTTTCTTTCGAAACTCATATTACTAAGGATTTGGCATTTGTTTTCATTTACCTACCGACCTATCGACTTTAATATTCTCATAAATACTCTCAAAAGAGCACAGTTATCTAAAATAATGTTCAATACTTTATTATAAAGTGCTGGTGGCAACCCTAGCCTAGATGGACATTCACCGTTTTGATCTAGGACAGTTCCCGCGGACGATTTCGGAACTAACATTATTTCTATACATTCACACAGATTAATAGATAAATACTGAATAACTAGCGCCACGAGCTAAGGAACGATGCCGCAAAATGCACTACGAAGGTTTAGTTGTTTTGTACCTTAGATGTAATCCGTGATGACCATAAATGATGGTTAATATCGCGATTGGAATCATTGAGGAAGTATACTCACGACTTTAAAACATAAAAGTTAATAAGTCCTGTGCTCCGGTCCAGCAAGTTGAAGTGGCAATGGGCAGGGTACATAGCTCGAAGAACTGATGGCCGATGGGGTCGGAAAGTTCTAGAGTGGATACCACATATCGGCAAACGCAGCGTGGGAGGGCCACCCGCGAGGTGGACGGACGACCTGGCCAAGGTCGCGGGCGTCGGTTGGATGCAGGCTGCTTCCGACCGGTCGGAGTGGAGGTTGTTGGGGGAGGCCTATGTCCAACAGTGGACTTCTCAGGGCTGTAAATGATGAAGTCCTGTGCTGATATGGTGCTTCACTAGAATACATCAGCTGCATCTCCTTGCGTGCATGTAATATGTAGCAAGAGGCGACTAAGCAACATTTGGTATTCGTAAGGATTAAATTAAATTGTCATTTGTTCATGTGCCGATTTGAGGAAAGATAGATTGTACTTATAGATTCGGTACACGCAGTACCTATGATAATACATTACTATGTATATTGCTACACTTTTTTTTACCTTTTCCGTCCTCCTAACTAGATGTGTGCAAATTTCAAGATGGTTGAATTATATAAATTTATAGTTTTCGACCTATTATTATTCTCAGACCTACCGAATATAAATAAATGTCAAGCCGTTTTGGAGGAGTTTGGTTACCAACACCGCGACACGAGAATTGAGGCCACCAGAACCAGAGTGGCCCAAACCACAATTTGTGAAAATATTAGTTAAGCACGACAATGCCCCTTTCAAACCCCCAAGCTCAAAGCCAGAGTGGCTCAAAGGTAATTTCAGTAAACAATCATAGATGACATAAAAAAAATATGTTGTGGCATCTTGATTCTTATTAAAATATTAATAGAGCATAGTATTTTGGCATATATACACATATTCGTATTTTGTATTTGGGCCACTCTGGTTCTGGTGGCCTCAATTTTATTAGATTTGGGATTATGTCGATAAATTTTATCGATATACAATAAGACGTTACAGCACATCACTACCAAACCGGCACCAGCTGTCGTTCACTATACAGCGTGAATGTTTTCCCGAATATTTGATTCTTTATTATGGTGTTAAGGCGAAGCTTCTGTTTTTTATGTTCGCAAGGAAAAAGCAATGCTCGGTCACTGGAAAGTAGTAATAAATCATTAAGAATGGTGATTACATATTAAGTGTTCACATGTATATTAAAAAGTATTATTTTTCCTAGCTTGCATCAGCTAGGTTTCACTAGAATACGAGTACGAGTACATCAGCTGCATCTCCTTCCGTGCATGTCGTAAGAGTCCACTAAGGAACTCGGGCATTATCTCAGGCGTTCCCGCTATTCTAAACGTGGCTGTGGGATCTTCATTATGATACTGCAATTTTGGCTACCCCATTTTAGAGAACACAGACGTGTCTATATGTATGTACATACAGGGTGTTTATTCGTTGCCACCCTTAACGCAGGGTACGCACTCTATACATCAAATAAAGTAAGTTCATGCCAAAAAAATGGGAAACGATGAATTTTTTTAGATTTTTTTTTTAAATTACTTAATCGGGCAAAATTTGTAGTGTCCAGTATTTATGCTAGTTTTTTCATTGACAGATATTAATTATTTCTCGATGATTATGAAAAAATCCTGCTACACGCGTCAATGTGCATTTATGCAGAAAAATGCAGTCTATTTACTTAACTTTGGACCCTAATATTTTGGAAACCAAACACTTCCCAGGTATGCTTCCATGGAAAAAAATTATCATGATGATGAGGAGATTCCGTAGTTTCTCGGAACGTTGACGACCAAAAATCACCTGTATATGTTTACATTTTAAATTTATATGCCTAAAATTATGTACTTAGTAGTTTTAATTACTATAAAAGTAAAGCTTATCTACAAAAGACAATATAGAGATAATTTTCCCTTAGCTAGTCCTAAGTCTATTTAACTTTAGTTAAGCTAGTTAAGGTTAGGTAGGATAGGTCACGTTAGGTCTTGAAACAAAACAAAATGGTAAATCTTTAGTAAGTAATATGACTTTGAACCTTGATTTTGACAGAGTCATATAAGCTGAGTCAAAACTCTTGCGGAAAAATCTAGAATTATTGATATTTACTAATACGTTATATGTTGGGATAAAAATGAGCCCATTTAATAGTTACCTTATGTATAGCGTACATATATGATTTTAGAATTGGCCCACCACTCATTCTCGCCTCTGCAACTCCTGTAAGTCAGGATCAACAGAGGCGACCAGAAAAATGCAATCAAAGCATAGAAAATCCCGGGGGACCTAACAAGCGACTAAAAAGTATTAAAACTAATAGACAAGACAGAATGTGAAGTATGAAGATAGGTACACTTAATATTAAATTAAGCGCTGACTAACAAAATTATTAGAAAAACATACTAAGATAACTATAAGTTACTATGCCAATAATAAGTGTGACAAAATTCTTTGGAGGCACGAAAATTGTGCTTAGATGAGATAAGGTTATGATAATAGATTGGTCTGGATACAGATTTCATTGAATTTAACATAAGATTACGAGCATTAGACCAGAGTTTACATTCCCAAAGGATGTGATGGGATGTTTGTTCTACGGAACAATCGCTAGCGGATGAACAGTCACAGTAGGGTGTTGGGACTAATTTAAAGGTATACATATAATTTACTCCCAAAATTGCCATGTCCAGTGAGAAATTGCGCTGTGGGGTGATCAACTTCGATCCAAGGCATTTTCAAACGTTCGGATACAGACGGAAAATAATTGTAAATGATTTTAGAATAATAATGCCTTTAAAAAAGTATTAAAATCTGCTTATATTCATCTTCAGTTAAACCTTAAGGCCCATAGTACACGGCGTATTTTAACGCGCCGACGACGCGCAGATAACGCGCGTATACGCGCTTCATACGAGATTTGAACGCAACCTCGTAACTTAAGCACACGTAGCGATCGTAAAACGCGCCTGTACTTAATTAATTTTGAAACTTACATCATCAATCTTATATCATCAATGCAAACGCAACAAGCAGCGTCTACGGCGCCGAAGACGCGCGTTCCTGAAACGCGCGTCGTCGGCGCGTTTAAAATACGCCGTGTACTATGGGCCTAAGGTTTCAAGCCATTCTACAATTTTATTATTCCGATACATTGGTAAACTCCTTATAAAGAAATACGGTTACTCGTATTTCTAACATAAACCCTTCAATATTACATTCGTAGGTATATAAGATATCAGAGAGCAAAAAGATTTGGCAAATGCAAACTTATAGCTTGCCTATAAAATAAGAACTAAACATTTTGCTGATAGAAAACTATCATTCTGTCAGATTTATACAACGACAGTAGCGCCTCCAAAGCTTTCACGGATGTTTTACGTTAGGTGTAAGGTTGATGGGATGTTTGGAGAAATAATGTCTTTTACATAAAGAGAGACAAAGTAACATTATTTCTCGACCGAATCGATAGAGGATACGTCACTAACACGTTTGCTTTAATATGAGTACTATACACACATACACAATGATTAGAATATATACTTTAGTTTAGTTTATAGTTTTTTTGACTTTTGGCTATATACGAGTACATGGGCCGAACAATAACAAGTGGCCCGGTGGGGCCGGAAGCGCTTTTTACCAACCCCACACAGATGCAATCTCTATTCCTTCACTCTCATAGACCGATAAACGGAAATGCTTAGATTGATGATAGGTCTTCGCTCCGAGCGAAGCGGAGCGAATCTTTATTCTAAGCGGAAATGCAGGCATATGTCAGTGTCTCAAGAAATCAATATATCAAGTCATTCATTCGACATGAAGCACATACAACGCATACAACCTACTGTCGATTGTCATTTTACATAATAGTTTATATATTAGGGATCTACTGGGATCTAACTTACGCCATCCGACTGGCATCATTGGGTTATCATCTCTCATACATATAAAACATACATATAATCACGCCTTTATCCCTTACAGGGTAGGCAGAGTACCAAGGGCCGATAGAACTACATGGCGCCATTTCTGACCAATTATGAGGGTGTACTTAAGATGTACAAATTCGGTTAGTAGTGACGGGTGGTCAGCCCATCGCCTACAAAGCACCAAGACCCTCGTGTCCCTCTACTGACTTGTACAGTATGCCCGGGAAGAGAAGCAGCTGTAGCATTATACGTTTTTTTTTTCACTCCCAGAGCAGCATAGCAGCATAAAAGAAAATAAAAATATTGACTAGAAATAGACTGGAATCATTGGGTTATCACCTCCATTACCTCTCATATGCTATTCTACTGTATACATAATATAGGTATCCACAGTGAAAATTATTTAAACTTAACTTTCCACCTACATACGCCGAAGTATATTATCATGCCGAAGTAATTTATTCCGTACCACGTTTTGTAAAATAAATATAATTCCGGCCTGTAACTGATATTCTTTATGTACATTTGCGAGGGAGTAAATCTTAGAGATTTATACACCCAGTTGAATAAAAGGTATGACTCGAGTTAGCTTGGACTATGGGAGATAATAAGGGTAAGAGATATTTTATTACTTTCACGGTGATGCAGCGAGTAGCTTTTAGATATTATTTATCTTTTCATACTTTAAACTACGGCGACGCGACATTAAGCAGTTTTAATTATGCACTTATTAGTATTTATTTTTATGATACTAGTGGACGGCCGCGGCTTCGTCCGCGTGGTATGTCGAAAAAACGAAATGTCGAAATTGTCTTATAATCTATCTTCTTCTATATACATATCATAAAAATGTAACGGATCGCTGTCTGTAGTAACTACATGGAAGATATATGAGAAAAAAAATATTATAGGAGACTTTTATCAACGCAATAGTACTCAAAAGAAAAATTATGATTTTAAGAATTTTTGTCGGTTTGACTGTTCGTTTGTGCACGCTAATCTCAGGAATATATTGTGACAGGGCCCACATAACATATAGGCTACTTTTTGTCCCGGGAAAATGTTTTTATCCTGGATAATTTCGACATTTAGTTTTGTCTGTAGTCCACGTGGACGGAGTCGCGGGCGTCCACCTGTATATAATATAATTTAAAATATTTGTAAAGAAGTAACGATTGCTGAAGACGCCAGATATACTGTCACCCCATCTGACTAGACCTTTAATGGAGTAACTGAGTCCTAGATGGGGTAGAGGGTTACCATAATGCGCCACCATGCCATCCCGTTACGTCTTGAACTTCGCGTTTCATTTTCTTTCAGGTCTTCCATAAGTTTTTCGCCGCATCTGCGATGATTGTCCGCTGCCAAGTCTGCTTAGGACGGCCATGTTTATGCTTTTTTGTGGTTTCCGGTCTAAGGCTTGCCTTGGTATGCGGTTAACTTAACATAAAAAGGTTAACAAAAACTTACTTGTGTCTATGTATTTGCAACTACATAACTCATTTTAACTATTTATTTGACGCACATTTAAATTTCTGTTGAGTACTAAAACCATAGAGTAAATAATAAATAGTAACTCAACTTTTCGCACATAAAATTATTCGCAAAATGTTATAAATAACTACTTCAGATGTATTTCCCCATACTTTAATTTATGGTATAAAATGTAGACAATTTGCTTAATCATTTCAATCAGTTTGTGCCAAAGAAAAATATATTGTTTTTAGAAATACAAATTAACTTGTGCTCCTTAGTAGGTAATATATTTTTTTAAGCCAAATAGAGCATTAAATATAAATATTGCTCATTATATGTAACAGATCGACTATTATCTATTTTAAATATCTTCAGTTTTTTCTGTCGAATATTTTTGCGAAATTTTACCTAAATATACGAAAACTAAACAACCTAAACAATATTTACTCTACACCCAAGCTTCAAAATACTCTCGTAAATTAATATTCTGCTAAGATTTATTACAATATTGTTCACAAGTTTAAGCTTCGGACCAAGATAGTAATTATAGTGTAAGATCCGGTGGCTTTTAGGGCGATATTTCATTAGAGGTGGCGCAACCACTAATATTTTTTATCTCTAGATTCTCGAAACATCCATTTGGTCTAAATAATCCTACTAATATTATAAACGCGAAAGTTCGTAAGGACGTATGTAAGTATGTTTGTTGCTATTTCACGTAAAAACTATTGAATAGAATTTCATAAAACTTCACAATAATAATGAATAAATAATAGCCTACATATTAGAATAACACATAGGCTACAATTCATTATCCTGGAAAAATATTTTTATTCCAGATAATTTCGACATTTTTTTTCTGCAATCCACGCGGACGGAATCACGAGCGTCCTTATGGCGACTTATGGGCATATACCCCCCATTGCAGTCTTGTGGCGTGCCCTGGGAGGGGCCTACGTCCAGCAGTGGACTGCAATAGGCTGATGATGATGATGATGATTCTTTATTGCACATACACAAAAATATAACTTACAAGATTTCTTTTCCGTCATCCACGCTATCATGCTATCACGCTAAGTTTTTGGCATAATATTTTTTGGGAAATCTTTACTCTACTGACACCTACTAGGATTCGGCAGTGTGCACCGGCCCTATCTCTTCATTTTCATTTCAACAAATTAAAAGTGAATTTCGACATTTCATCTGCTATCAATATTATTAAAGGACTCTTAAGCTTATACATATTCTATAGGTATAGTATTTTTATATTATTATTTTCTGTGCAGATGCGAGGCTTCACTACGAGTTGAATAAATCAGCTGCATCTTCTTCCGTGCATGTATTATCGGTCAACTAAGGAACTCAAGCACTCTCCGCTGATGGGCGATGGCGATGGGCTAGCTACTGGTCCTTGATCTAATATCTATCCTCCGCTATGCTAAACCTGGATTTGAGATTCATGAACCTCCAGTTCTGACTACCCCATTTCAGGAAAACAGTATGTATGTATATAGGGTGTTTTTTTGTTGCCACCCTTTACGAAGGGTACGTACTCTATACATCAAATAAAGTAAGTCAATGCCAAAAAAAATGCTGGGAAACGATGTTAATTATTTTTAAAAAAATTGCTTGATCGGACGAAATTTATAGTATCCAGTGTTTTGTGTTGTGTTTTCTTATGAGCCAGACTTAAATTATTTTTCGTGAAAAAATGTTGTTACACGCGTCTATGTGCATTTATGCAAAAAAACGCAGTCTTTTTACTCAACTTTGGACACTAATATCTTGAGTACCAGTCACTTCCCAGGTATGCTTCCATGGAGAAAAATGATCGTGATGATGGGGAGATTCCGTAGTATTCGGAAACGTTGACGACAAAAAACATTCTGTATAAAATTTATTTAAGCTAAAAAAGTCACCACAATGGCTTTTACTATTTCCTAGTGAGGGTGCAGCCTAAGTATTAAGTATTTGGTTGACCCAATTGTGAAGTTTCTACTTAGGGGACTGATGTGTTTTGGGATTGTTTAGCTTACGTTAGTTTGGATGTAAAAGCTCCTGTACTATCAACTTAGATTTGTATTTGCAATATTTTTTAACGACAATACTCAAGTTTGACCACTGTGTGTATCTGTTTATAGAATCGTAGCGGCTAAACGGCTGAGGCAAATTGGATAGGATTTTTATATCGTCAAGTTCTCGACTACTTACCATTTCAAACCTATTGTTATTTAGTCTCATTAAAGTATTTTAACACTATACTTAAGCGTATGCAGATATCTTTAACCACAAGTAGGTACATGTATATTTTTATAAAGCCTCTTTAATATCGATGTAATTTTTTTCTCAAAAATATTTCGAAAAATCTTTTAAAGGTAGTTTTGCCCAATGGAGCTGGTTAAAAGTATTTTTGACTAACTAATTCCGTCGAAAGTGGTTTTGACTATCAGTCAGAATATACTATCTCCTATTGATTTAACAAAACAGCGCGGCGCGCAGTATTGATAAACAGTAAGCGAGTCGTTCATTAGGTATTTCGTACATAGTTGAAACATCCAATAGCTTAAACAACCATTACCCGTGTGACACAAAAAGGGAAATCATTTCAATCGAATTTGATAAGTTTGTTTGATAGTTGAATTATGTAACATTGACTTTTTTTCTACTTTTAATATGTCAACTTAGTTTCTACTTGTTTCTTGATATGAGGTAACATGTCACTTAGTATTAAGCCTGACAGAGTGAAAGAAGTGAATTTACACTACGCAATTAATTAAAAGATCTGGATCGAGATAAACTTTGTTTTGTTGGTTTGAAGTCTTAATTTATTCAATACGCTCGTGAAAGTTTTACTCTGTGTACCAGGTTAATGAATTCTTGAAAGCCATTTATTTTGTTTTATTTTTATTTTACACGACCACGACATTTCGTAATCTAGTTGGGGGGCCGAATCGTATAGCGAAAAAATGAGCGATACTATTTAATACAATTTTGATTCCAAAAGAGCCGTGGTTGAGTCATTGCCGTGGTCGTGACGTTGCCGTATCGTCAAGTGGTAAAAAACCCATATCGTCTAGATGCAGCGAGTGATTAGAAACCACAAAGATGTACCGATTTTAATCATATAAAATTTTATTTGCTACTAGCCAAATAGCAAATTAATTTCAACGTTGAACGTTGGATGAAACAACGTTGATGAACATGAAAAGAAACTTTCAACAGGTACAAAAACATTTAATAAACAACAACAATCAACAACAAATAAATAAATCAACTACAACAGGTTTCCAGTTGAAAATGACTTAAAATTAGTTAACAAAAATATTTACAAGGCACGGGTTGCACACACACATTCACTCAATCAATCACATCCAGGTGTTCAATGACCTTTATGATGATGAATGGTTTTATACACTGGGATCTTGACAGGATACGGCTGGGGTACGTGCACGGTCACGGTCTTCTCAACCTTGATAGGAACATGTTTTTCCACGGGGTAAGGAACATGTTTCAGCACGGGGTAAGGAACAACCTTCTCAACTGGAATGGAGATCTCAGTCTCCACTGGTACAGGCACTGGCTTGTGAACTGGAACTTTGACGGGGTAAGGTTGGGGTACTCCGACTAGCACTGGCTTGGGTACATTGACGTGAATAAGCTTGGGAATTGGCACGGTGACATGTTTGTACAATGGCACTTGGACAGGGTTCTGGACATCGGTATGCTCGCCTACAGGTACAGCATGGGCGTGGCCGAATTGGTTTTGGAAGCCATCGTTGAAGCCATGGCCCCCGAAATCGTGTCCGCCAAACTGCTGACCTCCAAATCCATGGCCGCCGTCTTCTAGAACAATGTTTTGATGATCACCGCCGCTGCTACCAAAGTCGTGTCCACCGTCCTGCAAGATAAATGATTCTTGGTGCTGTCCCTTCTGCTCTACATGACCGTTTCCTTGGTTACCGTCATGTCCTTGTTCTTCCTGACTTCCCTGTTCCTCAGATTCACCTTGGTGACCGGAATCGCTGGAGCCACCGTAGTTTCCTTGTAAGCCAAGATCGTGAGCGGCTTGGATATAGGAATCTCCACCGCCATGCCCAAAGTTGGTGACATCTCCGTGGCTGCCGAAATCGTAGCCGTTGGATTGCGGTACATCATGATGGGTGAACTGTTGAAGGTTTTGGTGGCCTCCAGAGAAGTCGTGACCGCCTCCGCCTTGGGTTAAAGCGAGGGTGTAGTCGTTCCCATGGCCACCGAAGTGACCACCTGACGGTGCGGAGAAGGCGTAACCTCCTGAGTTTCCAGCATCAGATCCTTGGCCTCCGTGGCCTGAGAAGCCATGGTCAAACCCGGCCTTGCAAGTGGCAATAGCCAATGCAAATAGACATACCTGGGGAAGAAGAAAAGGACAGTATAGTAAAGTTAAACATGATAATAAAACTGTTTTTGGAATAAAAATAAAGTGTAGCAGATTTTTAAAGTAATACTTAAAAGGTTGTTAAGAAAATAAATACCTAAGTTATAATGAGGTGTTTGTGCAGTTATTTTAGAAAGTTTTTATAGTTATCAAACAGTTTAAAAAAATAAAATCCTCTAACAAACAGGTACTTTAAGTGCCGATTTAAGGATAGAATCTTTTTTCAAAGGTGGATAGAAATGGTCGAACACAAACATTTCTTTCAGTTTTGTAAAGCACTGCCCCCTCTCCAGCATTCTGGTTAGTTGGAAGAGAATGTATATATAGCATTAAGTTCGCCTTTGTAACAGTTTTCTTAGAATTTTATTATTTTATTTATTTTATGAAATGACCCGGATTTTCAAATAAAATAAATCGCAGGAATTCCGCTGCAATTCAACTAGGTACGAAATAAAAACTGGGTGAAAAAATTAAACTCGAAACTTTATGCTATGAAAAAGCTAAAAAAACGAAAATAGTGCTCAGCTCCGAATGAGGTTTGTTTTGTAATTATAAGTATCTCCATTAGGGTTACGTGCAAATTTTTCGTTCAACATTTATGCCAAACGTGAAGTTTTTCTTTATAAGTTAAAACTGTCTGCCTATTAAAAAATTTGCCCTAAGAGCCAATTTTTTTCTAATGGTCAGACAGCCTATTTGAAGGTAAGTTGATTCTTCCTCTAAAACTTGATGGAGGCAGCATCAACTTATCCTTTATAATTATAGGCTAAAGGTAGTATCATGAACATTGCTCCAAGACTAACATCCAAACCATGCACACGGTCACAAACATTCAGATTACTAATATTAGGAGAATTATGTTGCGAGAAAATAATCAAGAAATCGCTTTAAAAATCTAATTTGCCCCTCTATTCATTCGAAAAGTGTAGTGAATAGGTACCTATTTATAGAAATTCATTGAACAACATGACCGGTTACCTGTACATGAAGTAAAAGTGAGATAGAGCTTAACTTCTTCCAAATTTTCCTCATGCTGTCTCTTTCAATTGTTTTTGTATTAAACAAAGTTTTTTTTTCTGGTCTTGTTATTCCTAATTGGCAATGATTCGCAAAGAGACACAATTTTATAAAGGTTTGCTTCTGAGATATGTAGAGATATTGGTACCATTTATTTTATATAATTGAAAAGAAAGTTAAATATCAACGTATATAGAAAATGAATTTACTAATAATAGAAGAGATGAGCCCAAACTCGACGGGTTTAGGTTACTAAAAGTTCCAGTTATCTCGGCTCGCGTTTTTCAGACGCGCGTTGTTATTTCTGTTATTGAGTAACTGGCCAATACTTTGTACCTAAATGTAAAAAAATAGACTAATATAGTGTCCATTAAATTGAATTGTTCTCTAGTATAGAAATTGGCCACTAGGCTACCTAAAATTTGCATTACGAGCTCCTAGAACATAATTCAATCTGTCAAACTCCTTTCACTCACGTGTCTTCAAATTGATTATAAAAAATGTAGTTGACATGTATTATGCCGTGCATGATTTTGAGAACTAATATTTTTTGTATGCAAGTTAACTGGTAGAGAATGCCTTGTAAGGCATTAAGCTCGCTTTTGTACATAATGTTTTTTTGTAGTACGATAGAGAATTTTATCTATCCACCTATCTATTAAAAAGTTTGATACAGGATGTAACAAAAAGGGTATGTTAAGCGAAATGCTATAAGAATAGCTCACTGTTTGAGACTCGAAAGCACATGTAAATTTCTCAAGATTTTACATACGTTCTTGTTGATGTTTCATAGTATCTTAAAAATCATATCTGCAATCTTTTTTGGTAAAGGTTCTTTATTGTGAACTATTTTCATATTTTAGTCGCGTGGTGCCGGCAGAGTAGAATTCGTACCACTCTATGTCTGCCCGTGGGTATCATACAAGGCAATTAAGGGTTGCCGAGGTGGGCAGCAGCGCCTCCCATACTGACAACATAGTCCAAAAATCAGATTGCGGTCACAAACCCGCCTAGTGACTATGGGCAAAAACCCTCCTTGGCAGTAGCCATGTGGCGTGCTCTGGGGGAGGCCTACGTTTAGCAGTGGACTGCAATAGGCTGAAGACATACATACATTTTCATAACCTTTCGCTTACATACCCTTTATGTTACATTAGTATCTAGCGCCAACGTTCAAAGGAACTGTTTGGTAAAACTCGCTCTAATTAGAATATATTTAACCCGAGCGGTATTATTAAATTTAGATTTTGGTGAATTGAAAGTTGGTGAACGTTTATTAGTTCAGTTTTAGTTTCATCTGTAAGTTATATTTTGTGGTTATATTAATTAAAGTAATCAGAGATTGGAAAAGTAAAGAGTTCATTTTGAATAAAACAGTTTTCGCATATATTATTAATAATCTGTCGTTTCGTACAGTCGAAAACATAATAAACATAATGTAATTTCTTTTTATTTAATTTGTAAATTCCTACTTTTTTACAACTTGATCAGGTAGATCAGCCTAAAAACAGGAACAGTTGAACCTGAAACACTCGATGTCAGTGAAAAAGTTTGTGAATAAAGAGTGTGAATGTAAAGTCATTGCAAAACCTCATTACGAATACTAGTAAGTTACATTGAGACTATAGACTAGTGCCACAAAAAACTTGTAACTTCGCTCCAGAAATGTACGTAATATGTAATTCATGGATGATTATGGCTAATTCATGGATTAAACCTCTACAACTTCTTACAACAGCGAAACATCTAATAAAACCAAGAAAAAAGTCCAACATCCGGTTTTTGCCGCAAATCAAATTACGACTAGAGCAAATGCTTAGCCGAGACCAATAAAAAATACCGAACTCTAAAACTTCATTCACACTAAGACACCGTCACGATACTGATTTATTTCGGTGTACACACGCTGTAGGTGCTTAGATTTTACCATCAACACTTTCCATAAATTTATTTTTACATAGGAATACTAACATCATTGATACATCACATAATCTAGAGCGCAACCAATCTGGGGTATCACAAATAGGGAATATGACAAATTTGAAACTAATCACATGTGTGGAAGTCGCTAATTAGTTGATAAAGCTCAGCAAGAAAAGGTTCCCGAAGTATGGACATACATTCAACATAGATGTTGTACTGGAAAACCCGATCGTATTTTCAATCTTCTTCTTCTATACATATAATAAAAATGTGACGGATCGCTGTCTGTACATGAAAGATATATGAGAAAAAATATTATAGGAGACCTTTATCAACGCAATAGTACCCAAAACAATGATTTTTGGAATTTTTGTCTGTTTGTCGGTTTGTCTGTTTGTGCACGCTAATCTCAGAAACGGCTGAACCGATTTCGATGCAGTTTTCAAGAATATATTGTGACAGGTCCCACTTAACATATAGGCTACTTTTTATCGCGGAAAATGTTTTTATCCCAGATAATTTTGAAATTTTTTGTTTTTGCTGTAGTCCACGCGGACGGAGTCGCGGGCGTCCACTACTAATCAATAAATGGGACAAAGGTAGAATTACTCCTTGCGCTCGTGGGATTTTAATAATTGGTTAGGATTGCCGATAGTTTAAATTAATTAGCTTCAATTAAACCAACAAACAAATCAATTAAAACAACAACGCCTCCCGTGCTGACAACATAGTCCAAAAATGCGGTCACCAACCCGCCTGCCCAGCGTGGTGACTAGGGGCAAAAACCACCCTATGGCAGTACATGTAGCATGCACTTGGGGAGGCCTACGTCCAGCAGTGGACTGCAATAGGCTGAAGAAGAAATCAATAAACTAGATCTTTTGGATGTAACGGTTACGCTGCCACTAGTAACCGAATGAGAGAGCGCCCTAAGCCAGTCTTCCTTCACGGTTGACCAAAACCTTTATTACAGATCGTTGTGAACATTGCTTTATGTAATCTGGTGTAAGACTCTTTTGAAATTGGTAAAAAATTTGGGTCACTTTGTGACCGAATTTAGATTTTTGTAGACGACTGTACTTGTTATGTTTTTCATTTTTTTATTTTTGTGCACTTACGCGGTTTGTGTGTTTCGCTAGGTGTCAAAGTTAAGATATTTTTTCATTGTAATAATTTATTTTTGTACGATAGTAAAATAACATACGTATTAGTATATGTTCAACAGAGAATTCTTTTTTGGAATACTAGTTTGAATAGTGAAAATAATTATAATATCGATGATCAAAAACTTGATTAAAAACTTCAAAACAGCTTTAGCTTAAAATACGTCAGGCAATGACCGTAATTAGTGACATGTACTACAGATTAATAATTTTAGACAGTAACGCAACTTTATTACAAATAAGGATGTTATAACTTGTGATGAAGTAGAACTATAATATTATTTTGATGCAAGTATATTTTGTTGTTAAATACAATGTTTATGTTTAGAAAACTAGCCGTCATTGCGTTTTCTGTATTAAGTGTAAGGTTTTCATTTAGATAAGTAGCGAAAGGTTAGGTATCCTTCTAGGCACTGATCACATTTTACTGAAATAAACATTCCTGATATGTTTACAGTGCTGTTAGATAAAGACTAATTATCTTTTAGCCACCAATTTCTGACAATTATCTAAAAAAAAAGTTCAGCTACTACTTACACAACATACTGTGGTCTGACATGACAGGTACATTGACTTGTACTCGTATTACGTATTCCAGTATTACGCCCACATCTGTTACGTCCAAAATTACATTCACATTTGGTGTAATAGTTGTTACATTTAAAATGTACCCTAGATCATTATTTACAGGAAACTTTAGCTTTATTTCCTCAATCAATGTCAAGAAACAGTTGAGTACATTTTTTGCAAAAAAAGAAACAAAGATCCTCGGATCAGATGACTTTCATTCATTCATTCATTATTAGCCATGAGAAGTCCACTGCTAGACATGGCCTCCCTAAATATACAGGATGTTTTTTCGTTGCCACCCTTAACGAAGGGTACGTACTCTATACATAAAATAAAGTAAGTGTATGCCAAAATGCTGGGAAATGATGTAAATATTTTTGAAAAAAAAATTACTTCATCGGGCGTAATTTATAGTGTCCAGTGTTTATGCTAGTTTTTTCATAGACACAATTATTTCTCGTCAAAAAATCTTGCTAGTATAAAAAATATTACAAATTGCCTAGCGTTCAAAAAACGATTAGTATATTGAACACAGCTCGTCTCGATATAACAACATTGATCGTGAAATTTTATACGAACTGACTTTGATAAATTGTGCGATGAAAATGAAATATATTGATTTTTAGTGCGAATCGTTAATATAAGTCGCTTGATATTAATCTGTAACACTTGACGTCTGTATTTTTGAAATAGTGATAAAATTACTTGTTATTGAATTAACTGGTTTGAATTCTGATTTAGTCAATAATTAGAAAGAAAGAGGGATAAATGAAATTGTATTAGGCGTTACAATTCGGAAGTTCAAACATTCACTATGGGTGCGCCCACCACCGGGCCCTACACCCTCCACTGACCCTCGGATCTGATAACTCATAATTGCGACAACAGGCACTTGCACTAACTACAATCGCCATGAGAAACCAGACCCGAGCACCTAGCATGCAAGACGATACATTGCACCATTCCGAAATCAAAAACTAGATAAATAATCTACATATGTTTCGCCAACAACCGTGGCATCCTCAGGATTATAGAAATTAGTAAATTAGTAAACCACTAATTACTATGAACCTCTAAAACCCAACACATTACTTACACAGAATTAACTACCCTCTACTAAGTATTAAAAAATATATAAATAATTACCCACCATTATTTATATTTCAAATAAATATATACTATTTGTGCACACAAACCAAATAGTATTGGGTGAATTAGTTAAATTTAAATGAAAAAATTCAAAAATTCACCAAAATATTGATAAATTAGTAAAGAAAACAAGGATGTATGGAACAACATATTCATTGCCCACAAAAACAAAAATTGTTATTGACATTGACAAGCCACTACATTCTAAGGTTACTGTTTATTTATTTATTCTAGCCAATGAGTTCAATAGCGGAGACAAAAATTCAACCTGTTCATTTAAAAGGTTTACACCAGAATATTTGGCTTTCAAAATCTCCAACTGTTCCAAAATAGATAGACGAATGCCCTTTTCACACGTATGCAGACTAACAAAACTGTGGTCATCTGGAATTTTATGGTTTGAAACTAACAAGTGTTTGGCAAAATGTGATTTTTCAGGGAAATTGTTCCTATAAGCTGCCAAATGTTCTTGGTATCTAATCTTGAAGTTACGACCCGTTTGACCTATATAAACAGAATTACAGTCAGGACAGTGCAAGCTATAAACTCCTGATTTTTTATCAATTGGTAATATTTGTTTTGTGTTAATTAATCTATTTAAAGAATTAAAAGTCTTAAAAGCCACCAAGATGTTTTGTTTTTTCAATGATTTTGCAATCATCTCTGAGATATAGCCAAAATATGGTAAACTACCAGTGTAAATATTTGTAATCTCCTCTATTTTTGGGTACAACATTTGTTTAACTAAAATGTTTTTCTTTTTATCAATTAGGTTATAAATTAGTTGTGAACTATATCCATTTGATCTGGCTATTTGTATAATAGTATTTATTTCTTTAACATAATTAAAGTTATTAAGCGGTAACGTTACTAACCTGTGTATCATTGATTTGTATGCCGCAAGCTTATGTTGCCATGGATGGAAAGAATCAATTGGAATAGTTACATCTGTATGTGTTGGTTTCCGGTAAACTGAAAAATCATGATAATCTCCCAATCTAGTAATAGTTACATCTAAAAAATTTATACTATTGTTTATTTCTTGTTCTATTTTCAATTTAATCTTAGGATGTTTTGTGTTAAGGACGTTAACAAAAAGATGAAACTGCCTAACTGTGCCTGTCCAACATAAGATGATATCATCAACATATCTAAAATAATATTTTATATGATTATTACTATTAACAATATATTCATTTTCAAACCAATCCATAAATATATCGGCTAAAAGAGGTGAAAGCGGAGAACCCATAGTAAGACCATCCTTTTGTATGTAATATGTATTATTATAGCAGAAATAATTCTGGCTCATACAAAGTCTAGTTAAGGTAATAAGATTATCTGCCTCCATTGGATTTAGTTTAACTTTTTCACACCAAGTTTTAATAATATTTAAACATTCCTTGAAAGGAACATTTGTAAACAAACTCTCAACATCTAAAGAAAATAATTTGGAATTTGTTGATAATTTAATATTTTTAATTTTATCTATTAAATTTAGACTATTATTGACACTATATTTAGGTGTAAATTGAATTTTTTCCTTTATAATGTCATTCAGAAATTTTGCTAATTTATAAGCTGGAGCTCCAATATATGAAACGACTGGCCTTAATGGTATATTATCTTTATGAATTTTTGGTAAACCATATAACAATGGTGTTACCGGGTTCATTGGAATATAACGTTCCTTTAAATAAGCAGAATTTTTTGGAAAAATATATTCAGCAGAAGTAATACATTGCTTTAATTGTGCATGGAATTTCTTAGTTGGATCAAATGGTAAAATTTGAAATTCATCTGTATTGAGGATCTCCATTATCTTACCATGATACACCTCATGCTTCATTATTACCAAAGTATTACCCTTGTCCGCTTTACTAATTAAAAGATTATTATGATTTATTTTTAGTTGTATAGATTTATATATTTTAGAAAAGTGTGTAGTATGATTATAATTACTAAAGTTATTCAATGTATTATTTTGTAAAGACCTCATCTCGCCGGCCAAGACACTTTTGCCAATGGTATCCACTTTATTTCTTACTAATGTTATTTCAGTGTCCACTGCCAAACGTTCAAAAGATTTGTTGGAAATGTCTTTTGGTGGGCAAAATTTCAATCCCTTCATCAACAACCCCATTTCCTGATTTGAGAAATTAATGTCAGAAAGATTTTTAACTCTTGGATAAAATTTATGTGTACTTATGTTAGGTGGACTTATGTTATTAGAACCTTTATCATAAATGTATTTTAAATGAATTAAACGTTTAATTTTTTGAGACTGTGTATTAAATTTATTCTGACCTGCAAAATGGGCAAAGTCCCTAGCTTTCTGGTCTAAAAGATCAAACTCAACTGGATGAAGCTTAAAAGCCAATTCCATGTGTAAAACCTTTAAGTGTATTTTTAAATTATCTGCAGTAAAATACCAATATTTAATTTCTTGTGATAGCCAAATTTGTTGTGCTTTAATTGTTGCTGTAATTCTGTTTATATAGGTCAAACGGGTCGTAACTTCAAGATTAGATACCAAGAACATTTGGCAGCTTATAGGAACAATTTCCCTGAAAAATCACATTTTGCCAAACACTTGTTAGTTTCAAACCATAAAATTCCAGATGACCACAGTTTTGTTAGTCTGCATACGTGTGAAAAGGGCATTCGTCTATCTATTTTGGAACAGTTGGAGATTTTGAAAGCCAAATATTCTGGTGTAAACCTTTTAAATGAACAGGTTGAATTTTTGTCTCCGCTATTGAACTCATTGGCTAGAATAAATAAATAAACAGTAACCTTAGAATGTAGTGGCTTGTCAATGTCAATAACAATTTTTGTTTTTGTGGGCAATGAATATGTTGTTCCATACATCCTTGTTTTCTTTACTAATTTATCAATATTTTGGTGAATTTTTGAATTTTTTCATTTAAATTTAACTAATTCACCCAATACTATTTGGTTTGTGTGCACAAATAGTATATATTTATTTGAAATATAAATAATGGTGGGTAATTATTTATATATTTTTTAATACTTAGTAGAGGGTAGTTAATTCTGTGTAAGTAATGTGTTGGGTTTTAGAGGTTCATAGTAATTAGTGGTTTACTAATTTACTAATTTCTATAATCCTGAGGATGCCACGGTTGTTGGCGAAACATATGTAGATTATTTATCTAGTTTTTGATTTCGGAATGGTGCAATGTATCGTCTTGCATGCTAGGTGCTCGGGTCTGGTTTCTCATGGCGATTGTAGTTAGTGCAAGTGCCTGTTGTCGCAATTATGAGTTATCAGATCCGAGGGTCAGTGGAGGGTGTAGGGCCCGGTGGTGGGCGCACCCATAGTGAAGAAAGAGGGATGATTTTTTGCATGTAGTTTTGTACTTTTACTTGTGGTACCTTCCCAAAATATGATTACAGATATGAGAGCTTATAAAGGTCACCAATAATTACAAAGTTTATCGCTTCACAAGTTTTAGTTGAAATAAAATATAAGTATGTAATCACTTTTGTGATACACAAGAAAAAACATAGAGTAGACAATAAACGTTCTTTTGTTAAGATCACAAAACATGTTTACTAAAAATATGTCATGTCATGCCCTCTATCATTTGATACCTTCTATCCCACTCTATAACACGGTCTGTATTATTATGCCATCTCTTTCAACCTCAAAAGGGCTCAAAATTACATGCGATTAAACTATTAATCATTCCAGTGGATCTTATTCTACATGGCATCTTATAACTCAGTTGATTGATTAAAACCAATTTTAGATTACAACTGGGAAATATTAGAATACACATTATTCTTACTGGCGTAAAGTTTAATGTATCTAGGTAAAACTGTTTTTGGTATGTTATGTAGGTTTGTTATTATTACTTTGTGATTATATTAACGTGTCTTTTAAATATTTATTGGGGGTTATTAGTGTGTTCTGTCGAATAAATGCTCAGCCTTTATCATGGGGTGCGAAAATTGGCTAATTTGACGAAGGCGATTACAACTTTAATTGAAAACACTAATATGACGATTACGCTATTTGTGCCTTTTGACGTGGAATTGATATGATGGCAAAATATAGGGAGATGTTTAAAGTTGAACAAAGGTATATGAAAACAAAACACTAGACACGTTTTGACGTCACACGACCGAGCTGTCATTTTGTACTAAAATTGAATGCAATTTGACAATGGCATTATGAGGCGATAAGCTAGCAACTTGTCACTGATCAATAACATCTGTCCCTGCCATGCTAAACGTGGCTGTGGAATCTCCCTTATGATCCTGCAGTTCCGGCTGCCCTATTTCGGGAACACATCCGTGTCTATATTTATATATGTATTAAAAGGAGTCTATATTTATATATGTATTAAGAGGATTTAGGTCGTGCAAAATGCACGTAACTGAAATATATCAACTTTGTGTTAAGTTGTGTAAATGTCGTCTCCAGTGATATAATGGCGGAGTTTAATGTTTGCTTTTATTACAACTAGTGATTGGTTTAACGATTCTAAATAAATTATAGGTAATACCATAAAATGGTCAATGGTCAATAAAAATAACGTAAAAATTGATCAAAACAAGATTTAGGTGATTAATCCATTCTCTTGGCTGTACAGTCAAACACAAAAATCTCTAACAAATATTTCAAACACAAAATATTATTTATAATTCTACATGTATTTTAATTGATTTATTTTGCAGGCGTGAAAAAACATCTGGTATTTACGTTGTGCGAATTCTTTGCTTGTTTTACATTATTTTACGAAGCAAATAGGTAGAATAAAGTTTTCGCGAACGAAATTCGAAGTCAAGATGGAGCAGGTGTATTGAGAAAATTCGTTTTAAAATTCGGCATAAAAATAGAATATCAAAACAGGAGAGAATAACAATATCGAAGACGGTTACTACAAAATTGATTTTGTGTTCACATTGTGTTGTTTGTCACATTCAAATTGGAATACTCTTGCCTTTATGTCGAATATATTGTAGGTTATCTGTATCGATACAAAAAAAATAATTGAATTTACTACAAGTTTACAGTTAAAAAGCACTGATTTAAACTACTTTCGCTTTTATTCAGATAGCAATCCAGAGTCACTTTAAATTAAGAAGTCATTTAAATTGATAATTTGTTAAAGGTTACTATATCACTTCAAATTTTTGGTCCACACACGCTTGATAATATTTTATTTCGTATTAATATTTTTGAATCCGTTTGAAACTCTATTTGCAAGGAAAAATTATTACTTACAATAAATTGTAATAGTATTAAGAAATAAATTAAAAATTGTAATTTTTTAAAGTAAATGTCTATGAATTGTAATACTCGTAGATACTTTTGTCACTTGACTGTACTTGTAGCCATTAAGTAATAGAAACAGATCGTCTGTGAGATAATCACAAACAATACGATATTATCATTGTACTTAGCACTATTTATTGTAACAATGAAGATCACTATTAAAGCGTTGTTGTTTTATAAAAATTATACAAAATATTTTTGTAAGTCATTTGTTTCACTTTTTTTTAATCCACAAGAATTTGCACACTGAATTCCATATTCCACTGTCACTGGCACAAAAATCTAAAAAAAAAGAAAAATAAATTCCAAATTCAAACTTACGAAGGTCTTCATATCGCAATGTTTGGGTGAAGCGGGAATGGCAAAGGCCCGCGGTATACAGCCAAGTGATAGCTCCTACGATACAGCCAAACATTTTATACTGACCGGAAGAGATTGTGGCCGTAGAAAGGTGGATTTTGGAATATTTGACCGGACACCAAAAGATAGGATACTTTTAAATCTTTTTTTCTTGTATATTAGATCAATACGTTATATTGTTTCGGTAATTGGTAAAACGAGTTGCAGAAGGTTGTTTAGCGTGTTATTAGGGCATGATTTTTTGATGTCGTTTGAATGAGTGAACGGAAGTGACAAGTTGGTTAACACTAGAAAGACCAGAGTGGTCAAATGACCCCAATGAAGTTTTTGATCAATCATATTATTAAAACCGTTGTATTTCAGTCATTGTCGTTTCATGACTTTTAATATTTCGTCATTGTTTACATTATTCTAATATGTGTATACTGATTATATAATACCGATTTATATAAAATTATTACCTACCTAGAAAGACCAGAGTGGTCATTTGACCACTGTGGTAAATATTAACATTTCGTTGAATATACTTTGTCGTGGGTAGTTGAAATAAACGTTTTCGTTCATTGTTTTGTTATCGAAGCAAATACTTATCACGGCTTGTATTAATTTTATAATGTCTGGGAATCGTTCCCTTCGCGTTTCTGAAATATTAGAAGTGCTGCAAAATACACCGGAGGACCAATCAGATTGTGAACCGACTGAAGGAGAGAGGAGCATTCTGCATTTAGACTCAGAAAGTGAAGAAAGTGATTGCAATATATAAATATATAAAAAGTGATTCTTCTAGTGATGATGATAACACTGATAGCGATTCTGATGGTATCATCAGATGGTTCATTCATAACAATTATCGTTACAAACCTGGTGAAAACCTTACTGCTGACGAACAGCTTTTTCCACAAAAGTTCGATGTAGATTTTTGCAGTTTATGGGTAACAAACCAGACAAGTTTGAGATCAAGTTTTGGCTCTGCGTTGATGTTGATTCAAAGTACTTGTGTAATGGTTTCCCATATTTAGGGAGAGATGAAAGCCGCCTACAAAATCAAAGTATAGGCGAGTGCGTTGTATTGCGGCTAATGGACCCATACTTGAATACTGGTCGAAATATAACAACTGATTTATATATATTTTTTCACCAGTGTAAGTGTAAGTTTAGCTAAAAAGCTAACTGAAAAACGTACACCAATAGTGGGTACGATGAACAAAACACGACGAGATATTCACTATGGGTGCGGTGGTACCACCACCGGGCCCTACACCCTCCACTGACCCTCGGATCTGATATCTCATAACTGCGAAAACAGGCACTCACACTAACTACAATCGCCACGAGAAACCAGACCCGAACACCTAGCATGCAAGACAATACATTGCACTATTCCGAAATCAAAAACTATAGGTAGATAAATAATCTACATATGTTTCACCAACAAAAAACAAGCGAAACATATGTAGATTATTTATCTAGTTTTTTATTTGGGAATAGTGCAATGTATTGTCTTGCATGCTAGGTGCTCGGGTCTGGTTTCTCGTGGCGATTGTAGTTAGTGCAAGTGCCTGTTTTTGCAGTTATGAGTTATCAGATCAGAGGGTGTAGGGCCCGGTGGTGGGCGCACCCATAGTGAATGTTTGAACTTCCTAATTGTAACGCCTAATACAATTTCATTTATACGACGAGATATTCCAGCTAGTATAAAAACTGCATCCCTTAGTTTATATGAAACACGTATTCACAACTCACAGTTTATCAAGGTAAACCTTCAAAATCAGTTATGATTCTAAGTTCACTTCACTCTAATGTATTTGTTGACACAGAAGAAACAAAAAAGAAGCCGAACACCGTGAAATTTTACAATTCTACGAAATTCGGAGTGGACGTTATTGATCGAATGGCCAAGAAATATAGTGTCAAAGCACCTTCTCACCGTTGGCCCGTGCAAGTTTTTTATAATATTTTGGATTTGGCAGCAATTAATTCCTGGATTTCGAACAAATAACTAACCGAGAAAAAATCAGTAGAAGAAAGGCAAGGGAGTTAGTTGGCCAAGATATTCACTCCCCGCTGATACCATCCACTTCACATCCCAATAACAGCTTAGCCCCAGAGCCTGAAGAAGAACATAGCCGAAAGAGAAGATGGTGTTTTGTGCAGAAATGCAGGAACAAAACCAATTTTTTTGTAACATTTGTAAAAAGCCTTTGTGTGGTTCTTGCAATGTCAACAAGGAGTTCAAATGTCAACAGTGGGCCTAATATTTAGATGTTATCACTGAATATATTATTTTTTAAAATAACTATTATTCTCTTTTATTTACTATTACATTTATCAATTAATAAAATATAAATACAAACCCATAACACACGAATAAAACATTGCAACCAATGAATGGGTCATTTGACCCCACTTGGTCTTTATAGGTAGTTCAAAATGTTGGTCTTCCTAGTGTTAATGTTCTTATGTATCAATTGAATTCAAGGAGGTTTTTTATTTGAGTATCAACAGTCATATCTTTTAAATTAAAAAAATATTTTTTAATACAGTTGCTCAAAAAGTGGCGTATTGCAGGGACGTATAGCGTTCGGGCTGTGGGCTATTACATACTCGTGCTTTTTCTTTACCTTTTCCGAACTCGTGCGTTCTCTTTCCAAACTGTCAAAATAATGTCTACTAAAAAGAAAAAACCAACCACGAAGTTTGTACTAAAAAAAATTCATAGAAGTTTTTATTATTCATGCAAATATTTCTAAAAAGAAGCTACTAATTTGATTCAATATCAGATTTAATGATTTGATTAAATGAGTTAGGTTAGGTTCCATTTCATTTCATCTCATTAAATTTCATTTTCATTTCATATCAATAAAAAATTCTACTGAAGACTTCGCTGTAGGGGCATAGTTCCCGTTGCCTACCCAGAATGGGTGAAGAAAACAAAAAAAATCTCTGTTTATATTCTTTTACGGTTGGCACCATTTTGTTTTGTTATTATTATTTTATTAAATTGCTTCATTTTTTCGCAACTGTATTAAAAATAGTTGTTCAGTACACGTGCGGAACCGTCATTGCAACTTGTTCCGACTGTCAGACCTCGCCTTCGGCTGCGCCTGGGCTCGGGTAGACATTTATCGGAACTCTTTGCAATGACATGTTAGGATTATTTTGTGGGACACACTACATTTTTACTTTTTTTATTGTCCTGTACAGCGAGGCTTCACTAGAATATATTAATTGCGTCTCCTTCCGTGCATGTCATAAGAGTCGACTAAAGAACTCAGGTGCATTCTCTCAGGCGACGAGGTAGCTTATATAATTACTAGTGGACGCCCGCGACTTCGTCCGCGTGGACTGCAGAAAAAACAAAATGTCTAAATTATCCGGGATAAAAAAAAAATCCCGGGATATAAAGTAGCCTATGTGTTAATCCAGGGTGTCAGCTAACTCTATACCAAATTTTATTAAAATCGCTCCAGCCGTTTTTACGTGAAAGAGTAACAAACATCCATCCATCCATACTTACAAACTTTCGCATTTATAATATATAACTTTCAACCCTTATTTCACCCCTTAGCTGGTCGAAATTTCAAAAATGCTAGAACAAATGTTTAATGATTTCTTATCAAGTGCTTAAATATAAAGTTTCATGGTTTTATCTTTTAAAATTAAGAAATCCCATACAAACTTTCAACCTCTATTTCAACCCCTTCATCCCTTTTTTTCGAAATAAAAAGTAGCCTATGTTCTGTCTCAGGGTCTAAAGATTGTCTGTACCAAATTTCATCAAAATCGGTTGCGAGGTTTAAGCGGGAAAGCGTAACAGACAGACAGACAGACAGACAGACAGAGTTACTTTCGCATTTATAATATTAGTTGGGATAATTTACACAGTGCCAGCATAGCACCAGTCAGATTAAGTACATTGAACAAAAAGTACATATACCCACGGCTATGTTTCCGAAATGGGGTAGCCAGAACTGCAAGATCATAAAGAACATAGATTTTAAGTGGTGTTTTTATGTACTTACTAACAAATGGATTGTAATATTCTTTCCGAAAAATAAATTATTATTATTTTAAAAAAAAATAAAAAAAAAATAAAGGAGAGCCCACAGCCATGTTTAGTATCATCATCTAATGACATCTTATTGCAGTCCACTGCTGGACGTAGGCCTCCCCCAGGGCACGCCACAAGACTGTCATGGGGGTATTGGCCCATAGTCACCACGCTGGGCAGGCGGGTTGGCAGCCGCAGTTTGCATTTTGGACTATGTTCAACACGGAAGGCGCTGCTGCCCACCTCCCAGAAACCCTTAATCGCCTCGTACGATACCCACGGGCAGACATGGGGTGGTACGAATTCTACTCTGCCGGCACCACGCGACACTGATCAGTGATCAGTGTCAAGTTGCTAGCCTACTACTTGTACGTTTGAATCTATACTTTCAGCTAAGCCTATTGAATAATGACTGACCAATTACGTACAGCCAAATGCCATAAACAATGGCCATAGGAAGCTAAAACTACCCTCCTTATTACGTATCTAGAAACAGCAATTTGTATGATTTTAACTTTAAATTCGTAAATGTAACAGCAGTCTCGAAAGTATTGTTCAATTTTCACTATCTCATTGCTACCTCTTTGGCTTGCAATATACATAATAATTCTGCCTACTGGTAAACGTATGAAGATACATATGTACTATGTATGTTTACTTGCGTTCATTTTTATGATCAACACAGATTTACATTCATTTACCTCGTATAAAATGTACCATAAACTACGTTCAGGTAAAAACAAAACCATAATTCAGCACGTAAGCTCAGAAATGGGTGCACTACGAAGGATGTACAAGAAAGAGGTGGTACAAGGAAGAGTCGTGGGACGAGGTAGAGGTGCCTCTTCATAAGTCCCCCTTTCATAGAAAACGTAAAACCAGCGACACGTTACGGCCGTCTCAGCGTCACTACGTCGCAGTTGTAACGTTCCGTCGTATACGTAGGATACAAGTATTATACACTATGAGTGTAGACTGTAACGGAGCCATCTACAGGACGCAAACAGCATAGAAATCCTAGAACGTGATATCGAAGTTTTTCACAATGATTGGAATATACAGGGTGATTTTTGGTCGTCTACATTCCCGAAAACTACGGAATCTCCTCATCATCACGATAATTTTTCTCCATGGAAGCATACCTGGGAAGTGTCTAGTTTCCAAAATATTAGGGTCCAAAGTAAATAGACTGCGTTTTTCTGCATAAATGCAAATTGACGCGTGTAGCAAGATTTTTTCACAAGAAATAATTAATATCTGTCTATGAAAAAAGTAGCATAAACACTGGACACTATAAATTTCGCCCGATCAAGTAATAAAAAAAAAATAAAAAAATTACATAGTTTACCAGCATTTTTTTGGCATAAACTTACTTTATTTGATGTATAAACCCTTCGTTAAGGGTGGCAACGACAAAACACCCTGTATAGGAATACATGGGCCACACAACAACTTGTGGTCTAGTGGGGCTGGAAGCGCTTCCTTTTCAGCACCCCCACAATGAGTAAGTATGTAAAACGAAGCAGTGACAAACAACTCTACTGCCGACATAACGCCGACGCAACGCGCTGTATGGACTTAAAGAAGCATCGTATCCACTTCCCGTCTTTTATGGTTCGTGTCGTGACTCTTCCTTTTCCCTGCCGAGTTTCATTATCGGTGTTGGTTTAGTTCAAACATTGCTTAGGTAATTAATTGATCATGGCATCTCTTCCATGTTTATCCTTAATGGAGCACATGTGTTGAAATTCAGGAAGCATCTACAGCCTTCTAAAATAGCTACCCTTATACCTATTATTAAACATGACAGAAGGATGGAACGTGCTTTAGTAAAATGGTTGGTAAAATATTACTAATGTAAGTATATATCTAGCCGATTTGTGCCGGCAGAGTAGAGTTTGTACCACCCCTGCCTACCCTACCGTGGGTATCGTACGAGGCGATTAAGGGTTTCCGTGAGGTGGGCAGCAGCGCCTCCCGTACTGACAATATAGTCTGAAAATCACACTGCGGTCTCCAACCCGCTTACCCAGCGTGGTGACTATGGGCAAAACCCCCCTGTGGCAGTAGCCTTGTGGCGTGCCCTGGGGGAGGCCTACGTCCAGCAGTGGACTGTAATAGGCTGAAGAAGAATGTGACCGTGGGTATCGTAAGGCGATTGAGAGTTTCCAGGAGACTGCAGCAGCGCCTCCCGTGTTGACAACATAGTCCGAAAATAACACTGCGGTCACCGACCCGCCGGCCACGCTGGATGACTATGGACAAAAACCCCGCTATGGCAGTAGCCTTGTGGCGGGTGCCTGAGTTCTTTAACCTAACAATAACCTTTAACTAAACCAAAGTTATTCCACGTTTACTGTTCTAAAATCAGCAAGTAAATCCACTAGATTTTACTGAAACAGTGTTAATTTACAAAGTTTTAAGCTAATAGAACTCTATTGAACTTGAGCTAACTCAATGAACCAACTAAGTTGATTTACTGCATTTATAGAACTACTGTGGTCCATTGGACCTTTGATTCATTAGTTCGAGCTTTGTTCAACTGGTTTGAATTTATTGTGCGAGTAACATTATCGTTGGACATCATCATCATCATCATCATCATTATTTACAGCCCTGAGAAGTCCTGGACATAGGTCTTCTCCAACAACCTCCACTCCGAACGGTCGGAAGCAGCCTGCATCCAACCTTGGCCAGTACGTCCGTCCACCTCGCGGGTGGCCTTCTCACGCTGCGTTTGCCGATACGTGATATCCACTCTAGAACTTTCCGACTCCATCGGCCATCTTCTTCGAGCTATGTGCCCTGCCCATTGCCACTTCAGCTTGCTGAACCGTTGAACTATGTCGGTGATCTTTGTACGTCTGCGGATCTCCTCATTTCTGATTCGATCACGCAGAGAGATCCCAAGCATAGCTGTTGGTCATAAGTGTGCAATTTACTCACTTTTCATCAGTTAGCCTATTAAGTCCTATGTGGTAAGCGGTGAGCCTACTGCCGCTTTTCGGACACGAATACAACAATCGCTAATGAATTCAATAGGAAATGTTACCGCATCATTCTAAATAGGTATTATAAGCTTAATTCGACTGGTTAGAATTTATTGTAAGCCTCGTATTCTTAATGATAGTTTTGTTATTGTGGTTAAATCTAACCGCGACACGTAATCAACAACCTTATTTATTTCAAGAAAAACACCCGACTGTCCGAATATTTTGACCCAGTGTCACTTTTACGATTAAGGCGAATCTAATGATGCCTCTCTAGCTTATATACGAAAACCCATAAATAACATACATATACAGGGTGTAACAAAAGGGGTATGTTAAGCGAAAAGCTACATTCATATAGCTCAGTGGTTCCCAAAGTGGTCCAGGTGGACCCCCAGGGGTCCACATGAGACTCGGTGGGGGTCTACGTTAATGTGAAAAAATGGAGGTTCACAATTAATTTGTAAATGGTGTAGGCCTGTAGGGGGTCTACCAGAGCCAGTTAACCTTTAAAAGGGGTCTATGAGTAAAAAAAGTTTGGGAACTTCTGATATAGCTTATACTCGTATATCATCGTGGTTTAGTTTCCACATTTTGCCCTTCAGCCAAATATGCCAAATTTTCTTAAAACAAGGCATTGTTACTTCCGTTTGATTTGGTTTCAATGAGTGTTCATTATCTAAGTAGCACAAGAGGCTGTATAGCAACTGAATATTGGACTACAATTACCCTTGAAGTGGTATAAGAAAGCTGCATAAAAGCTGATTCCGAGCTTATTCAGCCCTTAAACCACTTAAATGGGCACAAATTATTCAGCTCTAATGTCACATAAGCTGCTTAAGAGCGCAGAATCAGATATTTAAGAGAGTTATAAGGGGTAACAGGTGTTGTAAGAGCTGAATATCAACTGGTTAAGAGACCATGTTACTCTTTATTCAGCTGAATACCTAAGTAATGTATCACAACGGGCCTGTTGGTGGTAGAAGCAGAAATTTAAGAGAGTTATAAGGGGTAACAGGTGTTGTAAGAGCTGAATATCAACTGGTTGAGAGACCATGTTACTCTTTATTCAGCTGAATACCTAAGTAATGTATCACAATGGGCCTGTTGGTGACGCGTGACTATAGAAAATAATATTTTTGTATATTAATTTTATTTATTATTGAAAAGTGACCGTAGTAACTTGTGACAACATGAACGTAAACGACATATTAATGGCGGTGTCGTTTCATAATATATTTATTGGTGCCTAAGTAAACGGAACGGTTTTCTTTATTAGTGCAAGAAAAATGTGTGGGAATGCAAGTTTACTGACATTATATATGTATATTGTCTAAGAAAATTTTGGTGCGCTACGAAAATATTGTGTTTTTAAATAATATAGTAATAAATGATGTAAATAAGCTATGTGTTTTAAAATCTTGGTCCAACAATTTTCAATAGTTTGGACAGAACTATTAAATAAATAGAGACTGTTACGATATAAGAAGTAATACCTAATTTAATAAGTTCGTAATTCATGCACAAAACATATAAAAAAAGTAAAGTAAATTATAATATTTCCAGGTTAAAATGGTGGTTGATGTAAAACAGCTATGTGAACCGTTAATTATCAAATGGCTGTTTAGTGATTCACTTGTAAACCTATATTTATCAAAGGACTGCTTAGTGTTTCACATGTGAACCATTACTTATTAAAGGGGCTGTAAAGCGTTTCACGCGTGAACCATTACTTATTACAGAGCTGTTAAGCGTTTCACGTGTGAACCATTACTTATTAAAGAGCTGTTAAGCGTTTCACGAGTTAAAGTTAAAGCCATTTATTTTGATATACTAGTGAACCTCTAAATATCCATGAGGCATCTTGTGAACGTTTAAACTGCCGCTATATGCAGACAGTGTCAATGGATAAATAAAGGCTGCTTAGCGGTAAATATGTTTAGCGCTAAGATATATTATGAGCCACAGGTGTCCCGTTATGCGTCTATTGGCTTAATATTATGAGAACTTGTGCCTCTTTAATGAGTCAGCTCAATAACAGTTCACAGGTACTTTCTTATATTGCTCTTGGCTCTTTTTATAACTCTTTGCGTTTTAAGGGTATATTTGTGACCTATTTACCCTTAAGCTGTTTAAATATCACTGACTGCTATTATGCAGCTAAGGGACCACGAGTGTATTCTTATATGAGTCTTAATACGCCCAGAGCTGTGTGTAGATCTAAAAGTGAGTATTTATTCAGCTATCTGTGCTACTTGGGGGGTCGGACGGTCGTAACTAATGTTAATATTAGGATTCGGAATAGCAGTAACCATCACAATGTTATGCTAATACTAGGTAATTTTTCTGTATATATATATTGAAACACATAAAAATCTTTTATTTCACAAGAAAGTATTCACACAATCATGTTAAGCGAGATTCGGAATTGCATACATGGGGTTCCGTATCCCCTAATACTAAATTATACTTACACACAGCACTTACTTCATAAGTACATACACACGGCAGTTTTCTCGAAATAGGGTAGCCAGAACTGCAGGATCACAAAAGAGATCACACAGCCACGTTTAGCATAGCGGGGACAGATGTTAATGATCACTGACAAGTTGCTAGCTTATCGCCCAATAAATTTAATGTTACCCCTTTTTTTATAAAATCATGTATGGTGACTTTAGTGGTCAATACTGAAATGTAATTTTTAAGAAAAGATTAGGCAAGGGAACAGGGGGACAGTTAAACATTTTTCCGATCTGACCCTTTAAAGGACAAATCAGGGTGACAGACCGGAACAATCCCTTGACACTTGAGGTTCTCTTATATTAGTTGTACTTTGCAAACGGATTCCTAACCAGCCAAAACATAATATCGCGTATCGCGGCGGGACGTGAAATTGCTTTCACACTTTTTATAGGCGCATTGGGTATTCTATTTGTTACTTATAATAAAAATATATAGTCCTGTTTATTGTTTACTTCTTACAGCTTGGTATATTGAGTTTATTGAATAATATGTTAGTAAGTTTTTTTCGAGTATTATCGAGCGAGCGAACTATGTATCTACTTACGAGTAGTTTTAACTCATAATGCTAGTTTTTTGGTATCATAATATTTAAATCAGTGTAATATAACATTTTACAATTAATTTATTTTTTACTTAGTCATTTATTCAATGTAATTATTCAACACATATAATGGCTTGTGGTTTCTTAATCTGTATAGTTTCATAATCTACGAGTATGTTAGTGGTAGCATTAGCACAGCAGATGACGATAACGGTGTACGGAAAAACTTGCATAAAGTTTATGAGACACTGTACTTTATTCTTTGTAAAATATGTATTAATGTAAAAAAAAGTAGGTTTTGTAATAACATCATCTCGAAAGATAGTTTTAGCGAGTTAGTGTTACTTGTTCAGAATGAAAAATAACTTGTCACTGATCGTTGTAAGTTTAGGCAGACAGGTTTTATTTTCTTCAGCCTATTGCAGTCCACTGCTGGACGTAGGCCTCCCCCAGGGCACGCCACAAGGCTACTGCCATAGGGGGGAATCGCTTATAGTCACCACGCTGGGCAGGCGGGTTGGTGGCCGCAGTGTGATTACGATGAGTGTCAGTACGGGAGGCGCTGCTGCCCACCGCCCGGAAACCCTTAACCGCCTTACGATACCCACGGGCAAGCAAGGGCGGTACAAACTCTACTCTACCAGGCAGCATTTTTCTTGTCGCCTCTATATATCCTGGCTTACAGGACTTCCAGTGGGGTTAGGGGTTTTATATTTGTAATAAATATTTAGGAACCCTACTTCATCATTTCAGACCTGGGAAGTCCACTGCTGGACATAGGTCTCCCCCAACAACCTCCATACCGACCGGTCGGAAGCAACCTGCATCCAACCGACGCCCGCAACCTTCGCCAGGTCGTCCGTACATCTCGCGGGTGGCCTTCCCACGAAGTTCTTCGAGTTATGTGCCCTGCCCATTGCCACTTTAGCTTGCTGGACCGTTGAGCTATGTCAGTGATCTTTATACGTCTGCGGATCTCCTCATTTCTGATTCTATCACGCAGAGAGATCCCGAGCATAGCTCTCTCCCCTACTTATGCGAGCCGTATACCATTTTTTTCTATCACCCAATTGGTATGACACAATCGATTGGGTCAATAAGAACTGACCGTGTCATGATCCAATCGATTGCGTTATGCCGAATTGGACGATAGGTCCAGACTCAGGTCTAGAAATTAAAACCATTTTCTTTAGAGAATCTAAACTACTTATCTTTAGAGATTAAAACCATTTTCCGGTATAACTACTAAGTAGTATGCACTTCGTTACAAATTAGATTCAGAAAACTATCCGTAATAACAGAACAATGTAAATAGACGCCATTTTGTGAAACAATTTATTCATAGGTCCTCTAATCCGAGTGGAGATTTAATTAAATTTATTCTTTAGGTGCGATCTCATCTCGCGTGTGTAGTCTACCAGTTAACAGTATGAAGTTATTTTGTAACGGATCGCTGTCTGTACATGGAAGATATATGAGAAAAAATATTATAGGAGACCTACATCAACGCAATAGAACCCAAAACGATGGATTTTGAAATTTTTGTCTGTTTGTGCGTTTGTGCACGCTCAGAAACGGCTGGACCGATTTCGATGCAGTTTTCAGGAATATATTATGACAGGTCCCACTTAGCATATAGGCTACTTTTTATCCCGGGTAAATGTTTTTATCCCGGATAATTTCGACATTTTGTTTTTTCTGTAGTCCACGCGGACGGAGTCGCGGGCGTCCACTAGTATTTAATATTACTCTACAATCTTAAAATGTTCCGTGTGGTTTCGGCAGCGTAGAACAGCACCATCCATGTCTGCCTGTGGGTATCGTACGAGGCGATTAAGAGTTTCCGGGAGGTGGGCAGCAGCGCTTCCCGTGCTGACAACATAGTCCGAAAATCACACTGCGGTCACCAACCCGCCTGCCCAGCGTAGTGACTATGGGCAAAAAGCCTCTATAACAGTAGTGTTGCTGCGTGCCCTCTGGAGGCCTACGATGGACTCCAATAGATTGATGATAATGATGATGATTTATCTACGAAATTCCAAGCTCATAAACATAAATTGTTTACGTTTTTTTCTAATGCCGGTAGACAGTTGTATGGTATTATCTACGTTGTAGTTTAAATATTTAGAGTGTTTAATTAGATTAAATTTACTCAAAGATCCCACAGTCAAACAGAGCAAGCAGTTTTGTGGTACATTGCATTTAGTTTTGATATCTTTTAAGAAATAAATATTGATAAAAAAAAAATGTACTAGTTACATATTTGTATGTATTTATTTGATTGTTTGTTTATATCAAGTACATTATTTTTTTTATTATTAATCGGTTGTGCACGTATGATTTCCTTTTTCTTCGCTAATTACTTTATATTAAATGATTGGCTGAAAGAAATCTCTGTTAGAGATAAGCTCGCCTTTGTACATTTTCTTATGAAATATTGTATCTTGTGTGTTTTTTTTCTGTGTACAATAAATAAAATAAATATATTCTAAAAATAAAATTCTCCATACTATCGGGAAAAATAAACATGTGATTTCGGGTCTCAAATTTTGTGGATAGGTTCTCTACAGTGGGCTATTAACATAGCTTTTCTCTTAACATACCCTTTTTATTACACCCTGTATAAAAGGCTTCCTCTTGACTTACATATAAAATAAAGGACACATAGTACTTCGCTGAAACAAATTTAAACATTTTCATACTACGTTTGGGCGACTATGTAAATAAGTACCCAAGTAACTTTTGCATTTTGATTACCGTATGTAATGTGAAGCGCTTTTCGTCGCTTTTTCAGTGAATGACTTAACTTTATATTTGGTTAGACCATGGATTTTAAAATAATGAATTGAGCACCGTCCATGTAGAATACTAATACAGGGTGTAACAGAAACGGTATGTTAAGCGAAAAGATATATAAATAGAGGACATATTTCCAAAATTTGAGACTAGACATCCCATGTTTATTTTTCAAGATTGTATGACATTGTTGACTTGTTTAGGAATTCTTTATTACTATCTGGAAAAATAATCATGAGATTTCCAGTCTCAAATTTTGTGGGTAGGTTTCTTTTAGTGAGCTATTTACATAGCTTTTCGCTTAACATATCCTTGTGTTACACCCTGTATAAGTACAAGAACAAATAAAATGCAGTCTTCAATCCAGTCCAGTTGTCAGGATAAGAAACTGCTAAAACAGGACAGTTTCCATTAAAAATTATCTGTCAGATTAATCAGTTAAACCAAGATTAGAATACTCTACTGCACCGAAGTAGCAAAAGTTTTCGTGTAAGTATCCAACTCTTTATTAGCCATATATATAACTCAAGTATCTTAGTTCTATGCGGTTTAGTGTTTGTCACCATAAAATAAAGTTCCTCAAGTTGGTCAGATAAAACTTCTGAAGCAGAAAACAACTTAAAACAAAACACACGAACCTCATAACGCATATCTAGATCTAAATTGAGACAACTCAAAAATCGTTGGTTCGACTCGAGTGAGTTGCCTTAAGAATATGACTATGAATACGAGCATTACGGCGCGACGTAGCCGCGGCAGTGAAGACATGGGTATTCGTTAGTAACCTTATATAAGTATGTGTAAGTACTTCTTAAATTTTATTTTCACACCCTGATTGCTCATAATACAGACAAACAAGTTTCATTACAGGTTTACAACTTTATGAGCACATACGACTGCGGCGCTAGCATCTACATGATATTATTGACATAGTCTATAATTCCTGTATTTCTGCGTAATACGAACTAATTTGTATGTTGGTATATTTACCGTAACTTCGTCTCTCGGGTGTGTTTTATGTTTGTGATAATGAATTTAGTTTTGTTTGTCTGTTTAGGTGTTATGTGGAAATTGGCTGTAAAATTACACCTGGACCGAGTGCGGGTTCGACTCCTGGCTGCGTCAAAAGTTTGTATAACGTCTTTTGTAAAAATAAAACATTAGCTAGATAACTATTTAGGTAACCAATTTGTTAGAAAATAAGTTTATTGATTTAGAAGTTTTTCAGACATAAGTATGACACGTGGTGCCGGCAGCGGGCAGCAGCGCCTCCCGTACTAACAGTCCGAAAATCACACTGCGGTCACTAACCTGCCTGCCCAGCGTGGTGACTATGGGCAAAAACCCCCTTTGGCAGTAGCCTTGTGGCGTGCCCTGGCGCAGGCCTACGTCCAGCGATGGACTGCAATAGGCTGAAGGCGTACGGACGCTATATGACGGCACCGCTATCCTAATAAGCCACAGCTTTACACGACAAACGTAGAGTACAATTTTCGACAAAAAGTTAAATTAAATACGATTTTCCAATGAAAATTGGATTGAGGGCGCGCTCGGGGAACTTAACGGGAAACAAAAAATAATTCACAAAGCGATCAACTGAAAAGTTTCCGATTAAATTTTGGTCGCTTTTAAAACAATAGCGGTTGACGAAACGTATGTTGTAAGTCGTGACTTCTTAAATTTTTATGTATTTTTTTACTTATAGGGTTATATAAACACATCTGCGCAAAAATGTTTTGTTTATCAGTAATCGTATCGGGCGATCCTGACAAATTAAATGGGCTTATTCGTTATTGCTGTTTTTTGGACCACCTGTGACTCTCCATCAGGGTTGATCAGTCATTTGAGCTTTTTTGAGGTCAACTTTTTTCTTGAAAATCATCTTTTGGTTAAAATTTTATTTTTAGGTCATTATCTTTTTTTTTATCCTGATGTTAAGCAAGATGCCGCCTAGGGTGGTACATGTTTGCCTAGAAAGTGACTATTCACTCTAGCTTTGAAGAGACCAATGGTGTAGTGCTCGGGAAATAAAAAATTAAACGAACTAAAGGTATCTAATAAAATTTCTTATAAGTCTTACTCAAACAAAAATAAACTTTGAATTATTAACTTAAACGTTATTAGAACGACTTAGGACTCGTCCGAATAATTTGTTTTAGACCTAAGAAGTAAAAGTTGAGTAACTTTGTACCTTTTTAGAACTTTTCGAGCGAAGTTCTAAAAATATCAAAGCGTGTTTTTAAGTATTTATATGAACTTTGAGAGCGTTAATTAAATAAATGTAATCCCTACCTCCGGAAATTTCGGGCTTTTCTGATGGAATATTCGATCAGGTTTTATAAAATATTTAATTAACATAAACTTGAGCTACATGTAACAAACTAACTGATTCTTTGTTAAAGCGGTACTAGGTTAATTTGTTGTGAAGTGTAGGAAAAAATTATTTATTATTTAAATCTTTTTAAATTGTTTTGACTGCCTTTAAATTGACTAAGTATGTAGCGAAGAAATATTCCTTTCCGAGAACATAGAGTAAAGAACTAACTTTATAATTTCTTTTTACTGTCAACCTCAGGTTGGTAATGTGAATATTCGATAGAAAAATATTCTTACTTTGTCTAAGCATTTAGTAGTTTTCGGATAAATATGTTATTCCCTTAACATGTCAATTGCAGTATTTTATTTCTAGATATTTTAATAAATGATGACACCTTTTCAAACTAAGCACCCAATAAAAGGGCCTAGTCAAATGCGCTGTCTATAATTTATAATTCTCCCGAAAACTGCTTTATCTCCTATTCTACAGGGTTCAATATAGCGTGTTTTACGATGGTTGGTCACCCTTCAAAGGTCTTCAGAAGGGCAATAAAGTTCAATTTATGACATAATAAGAGTGGACTTATGACAAGTGGCTTCTGATTCTGATTTCTTGATATAGTGCTGAGCTGACACACCCATCGATTTCTTGTAATACATACATCTATATATACAGGATGTAACAAAAAGGGTATGTTAAGCGAAAAGTTACGTAAATAGCCCACTGTAGAGAACCTATCTACAAAATTTGAGACTCGAAATCACATGTTTATTTTTCAAGATTGTATGAAAATTCCTGAGATATTTACAAATTCTCTATACTATCGGGAAAAATAAACATGTGATTTCGAGTCTCAAATTTTGTAGATAGGTTCTCTACAGTGGGCTATTTACGTAGCTTTTCGCTTAACATACCCTTTTTGTTACACCCTGTATAATAAAAATGTAACCGATCGCTGTCTGTACATAGAAGATATATTAGAAAAAATATTATAGAAGACCTTTATTAACGCAATAGTACCCAAATCGATGATTTTTTGGTTTTTTGTCTGTTTGTTGATTTGTCTGTTTGTCTGTGCGTTTGTGCACGCTAATCTCAGAAACGGCTGAACCGATTTCGACGCAGTTTGCAGGAATATACTCGTATTATGACAGGTCCCACTTAACATATAGGGTACTTTTTATATCGGGAAAATGTTTTTGAAAGATTGGAGCAAGTGACTCAGTTCGTGTATCTGAGGACTTTGTTTACAAGGGATGGTAAGCATGACAAAGATATTGCAAGGAGAGTGAATGCTGGGAATCGGGTGAATGGGGCACTTAATTCTTTTATGAGTAGCCAGAAAGTGTCGCAAGCGGCACGTCTGGCTGTTCATGGAGGTGTTTTTGTGCCGACTCTTATGTATAGAAGTGAAAGTTGGGTATGGCAGAAACCAAAACACCAAAGTCAAGTGAATGCAGTGGAAATGAGAGCATTGAGAAGTATGTGTGGAGTCACTTTGAAAGATAGAATAAGAAATGAGGTGATCAGTTAAATGAGGACATGGTGAGGAAGATTGAGAAGGGTATGTTGAGGTGGTTTGGGCATGTGGAGAGGATGAGTGAAAGTAGACTGACAAAGAAAGTGTACAACGGAAGAGTGAACGGAAGGGTTGGAAGGGGAAGACCTCGCCGGACTTTCACCGATCAAATTAGTAAAATTCTAAGAGAACCCTAAACCGACGAGCGTGCATGAAGAATATCATGAAAGTAGATGAAGCGAAATAGGTGTGTCAGGATCGTAGCTAATGGAGATCCGTGATCTCTGCCTACCCCTCCGGGAAAGAGGCGTGATTATGTATGTAAATGTTTTTATCCCGAATTACTTCGACATTATGTTTTTTCTGTAGTCCACGCGGACGGAGTCGCGGGTGTCCACTAGTAAATAAATATAGACACAGCTGTGTCCCCGAAATGGGGTAGGTAGCCAATTACAAAATCATAATGGAAACCGTTTAAAATATTATCGTTCTATAAATCACTGCATTTATACCTAATATCGCTGTGTAGTGAATCGGATACCCAAAATGGGGCATTCAGTTCAGCAGGATCACGATAAAGATCCAAGACGTTTAGCACAGTGAGGCCAGAAGTGAAAAACAGCGACAGGATGCTAGCTCATCGCCTGAGAGAGCGCCCCTGAGTTTCTTAGTCGACTCACGACATGCACGGAAATAGATGCAGCTAATGTATTCTAGTGATACCCTGCATAAGCAGAGACAACAAATTTAATGCTAAAATACATCGAACAGTTTCCGAAACAAGGCGGATTATTCAATTCATTGAAATACAGTTCGCAATTTGGAATTTTGCGAATTACCTATGCAAGTTTGCTTGCAACCCGAGTACGCAATACAGCATGTCGCCGATACTGGTCAGTAACGGGCGGAGTGAGGAGCGAGCGGCTAAAGTGTTGCAAATTAGGGAATGGTACAGAGTAGAAATATGCGGTGGTACAAGTTGTAGTCTGTGTTTGAGGCATTTCTGACAAATATACAGAGTGTAACAAAAAGGGTATATTAGGCGAAAAGCTATGTAAATAGCCCACTATAGAGAACCTATTCACAAAATTTGAGACTCGAAATTACATGTTTATTTTTCCTTCTAGTATGGGGAATTCACAAACATCACAGAAATTTTCATACAATCTTGAAAATTAAACATGCGATTTCCAGTCTCAAATTCTGTGGATAGGTTCTCTACAGTGGGCTCTATACGTAGCTTTTCGCTTAACGTAAACTTTTTGTTACACCCTATATTAGATAAAAACGTTTGGGTAACAAAAAGCTCAAAATATAACCTTTGTAAGATATTATTACATATTTAATTGTATCAGGCGTTATGTCGATTAACGCCTGATAGAATTAAATATTAATTGATATTTTCGATTTGAGGTTTGTAAATCTAAATATTGACTACTACTAGAAGAAAAGCCAAACATCAACGGTCGTCATATCGGTCGTCAATCATAATTCAGAAGCATCCGTAAATGATCGAACTTTTTATAGGGTATTTTTTCTGAAATGAAATGAAATGGAATGATTATATTTTTGCTCAAAGCATGGTACAATATAGTTATTATTACATTTTTAAATCAGAGGCATCTTTACAGAATCTAAATGTTTATACATTTTGTTTAATAAATATATTTTATTATCAACTCTCTTGTGTATATAAGAGAGTAAACTTGTTACTTATGTACAACAGAAAACAATAATACTTAGATGAATTTTCACACAAATAAATAAACACTTCGGACACTGTTTCTTACGTACACTGTGGCCTCACCTATACCGCTGCTGAAATTACATCTAACCGCAATTTGTGGACGCTCGTATCTAGCCTGTGTCTAGCACATCTAGAACTAAGCTGTGTGCTAGCACTAGCTGTCATACCTGCCCCCTGGTAAAACCAGTTAGGACGCTGCAGAAACGTTATAGAAATGTGCCGTTGTTGCGCTAGTTACTATGTGTATGACCACATTTTCTGCGTCAGTACGTATATAAACAGTTAGATAATCGATAAACATTAGTCCCTATCTGAACCCAAAACCTTTCACACGCCTATAAATGTAAGCACTTCGATAAATCGGTATAAAGGTCAAGGTAAACGTACTCCCAAATTAGTCTTTAGTCTGAAAACTTGTGATTAAATTAAACTCAAACAATTCCGAGTTTAATCTATCGTAATAAAATTTATGGGAGCTCTATAAAAAGGGCATTATTTTACGAACAGACAATCAAACTGTTGTAAGTGTAGACTTTGGCAGGTACATCACTGCAAAACCCACAGAATGTTTACTCTACTGTATTGTGCCTTTTTGACAAGGAATGTTTTACGCATCGTAGTGAAAAAATATGTTACTGACCCGACAAAACTAAGGATACCACTTAAGCTCAGGAGGGTAAAAATATAAGCAATTACCAAAGTACATTTAAATATTTCGTCGTTAAATAAAAATGCCAAAAAAATGTTAACGGAATAAAATATCTTTGTTATTTACCATTTCTCTTAGGAGCACATTACTGTGTCTAGATATTATTATACCTACCAGCGAAGGTCAGAACTTTTTTTGTGCTCAAGTTTATAGACGGTTTTCTTCAGCACATGTAGCTTTTCCAGTTTACACTATGGATGGGTAATGTCTTTATGAATTTCGTGAACCAACGGAACCAAGGTATTCGGCTATCAAATTGCACGGTAATGGCGCTTTATGTTAGGGGAAAATCTGTTTTATTTGCAAAAACGAGAAATATTAAAATTTGAGGCTTTTAGTAAATTTTCGAATTTAGATGTACAACATTATGGTATAGTAATATTATAAACTAGCGGCCGCCCACGACTTCGTCCGCTTCAAAGAGCAGTATACTCGTGCGTAGCCGGGGCGGGTCATATATAGCCTTTCTCGATAAATGGGCTATCTAACACTGAAAGAATTTTTAAATTCAGACTAGTAGTTCCTGAGATTAGCGCGTTCAAACAAACAAATAAACTCTTCAGCTTTATAATATTAATAATATTATTATATTAGTATAGACAAGCGGTCACTCACGTCTTTGTCCGCCCGCGTAAGCATATCCCGTTTCTTCCGTTCCCACGTGGAATTGAAACTCCTTCATATCCTGTGCTGATACGGGGCTTCACTAGAATACATCAGCTGCATATCCTTCCGTTCATGTCGTAAGAGTCGACTATGAAACTTGGGTTTTCTCTTAGGCAATCGGCTAGCAACTTGTCACTGTTATCATCACCCATTCACTCCCCACTTTACTATATATCCTTTATTGCATATATATGCAGCTGTTCCAGTGATAATTTGAAAAAAGAACTACTGCGAATAAATTAGTCGTATATAGGTACGTGTAGCCCGCCCCCTTATTACCTAACTAGCAAAAGCAAAGCGACAGCGAAAATTGTACAAAAATCGCTGATTGCTTGTCAAATTCGTATTACGTAAAATGAATTTCAAAGGAACTTTGACATTTCTAGGCGAATATTGTACAATTTTCGCTATCGCTTTGCTTCGGCTTTGCTATTGCTTTTACGTAATCAGGGGACTGTATGTATCAGATATCTACATCATACAAAGAACACGTGCTCTAACAGCAAATTTCAATAACAGATCTCCAGAGAAAATTTCTAGAATACCAAAAATCCGAGATTCTTTATGATCTCTGGTATTGAAATTGGCCGTAAGTTTCAAGTTTATGAATATGTGCATTGGTTCGTCTATGCTGCTCTGGGAGTGAAAAAAAAAGCGAATAATACTACAACTGCTTCTCTTCCCGGGCATACAGTACAAGTCAGTAGAGGGAAAAGAGGGTCTTGGTGTTTTGTAGGCAATGGGCTGACCACCTGTCACTACTAACCGATCTTGTACATCTCAACTATACCCTCAAAATTGTTCAGAAGTGGCACCATGTGGTTCTATAAGCCCTTGGTGCTCTGCCTACCACGCAAGGGATAAAAGCGTGATTATATGTAATGTATGTATGTTGATCCGTTAGTCATTCAGTCATTTAGGAAAAAACCTTTTGTATACAAATAAGATTTGACGGCCGATTGGTGTAGTTGGTAGTGGCCCTGCCTGCGACGCCATAGGTCCTGGGTTCGAATCCCGGTAGGTGCAAACATTGATGTGATGAATATCGATGTTTGTTTCCGAGTCATGGATGTTTATATACTTATCTATGTATACCCATATATATACCTATACCCACGACACAAGACCTTAGGGATCTTAGTGTGGGACTAGGTCAATGTGTTGTGAAATGTGTGAACATTTAATATTTATTAAGATTATATTTTTGTTCAGAAAACTTACATCAGTATTCATTTACCCATACCTATATGTACATGCATGTCTCATCATCAGCCTATTGCAGTCCACTGCTGGACGTAGGCCTCTCCCAGGGCACGCCACAAGACTGCCGTGGGGGGTATTTGCCCATAGTCACCACGCTGGGCAGGCGGGTTGGTGACCGCAGTTTGTATTTTGGACTATGTTGTCAACACGGGTGGCGCTACTGCCCACCTACCGGAAACCCTTAATCGCCTTGTACGATACCCACGGGCAGACATGGGGTGTTACGAATTCTACTCTGCCGGCACCACGCAGCCAACATGCATGTCTACACCAATAAAAAACAAAATAAATTTAATTACTTATTAACCTGTAACACAATTAAGTTCATCCAAAATAACAATAAGCACCCAATTCAAAGGGCAAGCAGGGACCAAATTGGCACCAAAGTAATATTGCTTGGTCCCACAATCCTCTTGTTGTAGCTAATTGACGACCTTTATTCAAATACAATGGAAATCAGGTATAGTAAATATGTATAATACAATGTATAACAATATTAAAAAGCGTTTTTGATGAAATTTTAACCGGAATAATTAACCACTTATGTACCTAAAGAAAAAAACCCGACTGCGTATAATTTTTTACCCAGTATCACTCTTAGGATTAAGACGAATCTAATGACCTCACAAGCTTAAATGCGACATGCCGTTTAGGCTCTAGAGCATGCCAAAGAAATATAGATCGGTATACTCGAAATTCATAACCCTGCTTCTGGCGAAGTCAGGTAAAAAGTAGCCTTTAATTATATGACATGGGCAATATTAACGAGTCAATGAATACATTCAGACATAAACACACGGCTGTGTTTCTGAAATGGGGTCGCTAAAACTGCAGGATTGGAAGAGAGATCCCACTACCACATCTAGCAAAGCGGAAACAATCGTAAATGATCAGTGACGAGTTGCTAGCTTATCAAATAGATAAAACATATGAATATAAACATATTATATCAACATATTAATGACAAAATCATATGAATACCAAGAACATAGGTAGTCTGTCCGTATATCTAGCGGATCTACGACAGAATACATGGAAAAATCCCACCATATCCCGGTATAATTGCGATTTATGAAGATAATCTACTAAAAACCTTCAACTATGTTATAAGTAAGCGTGAAATAGGTTTGTTACAACCAACAATTAATCACTTCACAGTGGCAGCGGTCTATGGAAAGGGTTTAATCCTCACCCACCGTATTTTCTGTTTGAGCGAATGGAAACTGAGGTTCACGTTTTGTTTTTTTTTTAACACATTCACTGCCGCCGACTACGTATTTGCGATACTGTGGCGTTTTAGAGATGCTTATTTGCTGCCGACGCTTATTTGCGTCTTGGTACTACGAGTAGGCGTTGCACTGATGTCGGCAGTCTTCTGCCTGCAGCGAACGTGTTAGTTAGTCTATTAGCTGTGTGGGGTTAAAATTGAGATACTAACTAACTAACCTTAGTTAGATCAGTAGTTACTCAGAACTCTAACCCTGAAGATGCCACGGATGTTGGCGAAACATATGTCGATTAACATCTAACCCTGAAGATGCCACGGATGTTGGCGAAACATATGTCTATTAACATTTTTAATTGATATTCGGATTAGCAGCTATGTACTTATGGTTGCATGCTAGGTGCTTGGATCTGGCTTCTCGTTGCGACTGTAATGACTTGTGTTCGTGATTATGAGTCGGCAGATCCGAGGGTCAGTGGAGGGTATAGGGCCCGGTGGTGGGCGTACCCTTGGAAATTTGAACTTCCGAATAGTAACGCCTGATACAATTAAATATATAACGTTGCCGATATGTAATTTAGAAAAGAGATGGTAAAATTCGTCATCCGAGTAATTGACCCGGTGGCTTAGTGGTTATAGCGGCTGGCACGGTATGCAGTGGTCGGGGGTTCGATTCCCACTCGGGTGAAGAATTTTTTCAATTTCTTTATTAATAATTTACAATTAAATATTTAATACGAAAGTTATACACATACATACATTGTATGGGTACACACGGCTGTAATCCTTTTTTTTTTATCTTTATTTTATAGAGGCTTTTGTTTATTACAAATATGTCAGGCTGTAATCCTGAAAAGATTATGAAGGATACCTATCTCACAGCCACCTTTAGCATTGCGGGGGACAGATGTAAATGGTCAGTGACAAGTTGCTAGCTTGTCGCCTGAGAGCACGAAAGGTGGCAGTAGAAGTATTCTAGTTAAACCCCGCATCAGCACGGGATACACTTAGTTATAATTTATTTATAAGAAGACACAAAAATCTGGGAATTCCAGTGATACCAGGTCAATTTTTCAAACGGTCATCGAACATGCAAATGGTGTCTTTACGAATAGCCAATACCGAAACAGTACGATCCTACCCAACCAGCGACGCGCTAGTAATGGTAATGACATAAATCGTGTTGTTATCGCTTTCCGGGCCACTTGACGTCGCGATAGTTGCCCGGACAATGGAGGAAGCAAAAACTGGATATGGCCTAATCTAATCATCGAAAACAGGAAATAAGTAGGGAACACCTGCGCCCGTAGCACGGCAAAAACGCGAGTCACCAAATGCGAGCTTGGCGCAACGAGCGAGCGCGACTTGAATCCGCGCGCGATGCATCTTTTGGACAACTCGCGAAAATGAAAGAAAGGAATTTATTCAGAAGGAGTTTATTCAGCATTTACCATCCAGATATCAGCATCAGAACCTAGCGGGATGGTTTTTGCAAAACCTGCTTTTAGTTTTTTTTTAGTACAAACTTTTTATGAGTAGGCACTATTGAATTTAGTAGCAAACTCTTGTAACTATTGATATAGTAAAACACAAAAATGTGCCTAATGAAAAACCTAATTTCGTTCTTTCGGTTTCTTCACGTCGGTGTCACCAAAATGTTATACCAGGTATTATGATAATGATAATACAGATTACTTGGAAGTAGAACACACAAGTCTTCGGTATGTCAAATTTTCCAGGAAATAAAGCGACCTCAATCTAACTAAATACAGTGTATACAGGGTGTCCCAAAACTCAACGTCAAGCCGAAACGGGGTGACAGGATTGATCATAACCATCACGAGAAAAATCTGAAAAAAAATCTATCCCATGCAGTTTGAAAATTATGGGCATTTTAAGAAAAACCTAGAAATTTGATCAAACTGTACCATTTTTCGGTTATTGTGGTTATTATTTTTTATTTTTGTTCATTTGAACTTTAGAAACGTAATCCTAAATAACATTTCTAGAATCCCAATAAAAAATAATGACACAATTGCCTTAAGTTCCCGAGAATTGAGACTATTTGTTAAACTACGAATTTAAAATTTTCAAGATTCGTCGACTTTGACAGGCCCTCCTATAAAAAAAATGTACTAGAGTGCCTTGGCAAGTAGCATTAAAAGTTGGCGCATTTAATCAGAATTCTAAAATGGTACAATACTTGTTAGTTCCATACAATAGAAAAGAGTAAAAAAATTAAAACCTCAAGTAACCCGATTTTTGCTATCAGATTTTACTCAGTTAAAATGTTTTTAATTCGCACAAGCTCTAGGTAGGTTCTTAATTTTAAGGCAAAATGATGAGAGAGATGGATAATGGGTATGTTTGCCATGAGTGAGCGAGACAGATAGTGACGCCACGCATTGAGACGGAGATGCGTCGTTTAAACGAGTGCGAATGAAACAGATAGATGCTATGGCATCTATCTGTTTCATTCGCACTAGTTTCAGCCAAGCAAATGGCTACGCTACCAGTCCGACACCAACCAGTTAGTACGTTTCGCTCATTCGTCTACTGCGCACGTTCGTATTCGCTTGTGTTGATTTAGTACTGACAACTTTGGCTTCTCTTTTTGGACTTGAATCTTTGTGAATTGGACTTGTTGATAACATACCGGCAACTTTGGCTTCTCTCTGGACTTTTGTGTTGGCATCCTTTTTATCTACCATGCCTACGCGCTACACTTCACAAGAATATGCGAACATGCACCTCATTTATGGGGAATGCAGATGCAACGCAAGTGCTGCCGCTAGACTTTATCGTGAAAGATATCCAAATTTAGAGCGCTACCCGGATCACCGCGTGTTTGTTAATGTGCACCGTTCACTCACAGAGGGCGGCCATTTCCCGAATCAAATACAGGCTGGAGGTAGACCTGTGTTTCCTTTCCAGGAAGAAGTATTGCAAGAGGTCGCACGTGACCGAAGTGTTTCCGTACGTGGAATTGAAGAAAGAACGGGAATACCGAAAAGCACTGCTCATCGTATTTTACAAAGAGCCGAAATGCATCCGTTTCACGTACAACGAGTTCAAAGTCTTCTACCTCGAGATTATCAGGAAAGGATTTCTTTTTGTAGAACAATGCTACAGAGGCATAATGAGAATCCCCAATTCATCCAAAAAATTCTCTGGTCAGATGAATCGACATTTAAAAAAGATGGTTACATGAACTTGCACAATTATCACGAGTGGCATGTGGAGAATCCACATTTAATGCGAGAAGATAGATCCCAGTATCGTTTTAAAGTAAACCTGTGGACCGGAATTTTAAACCGTAAAATTATTGGGCCTATTGAACTGCCTGAGAACTTGAATGGAACTAATTACCTACATTTTTTAAGAGAAGATTTACCAACCCTGTTAGAGGACGTACCACTAGCAGATCTTCGCGACATGTGGTTTCAACAAGATGGCTGCCCAGCGCATTTCGCAGTGCAAGTAAGAGATTTCCTTGACCAGGAATATCCGGGAAGGTGGATTGGACGTTCGGGCACTATCTCGTGGCCCGCCCGTTCACCAGATTTAAATCCCCTGGATTTTTTCTATTGGGGAGTTCTCAAAGAAAAAGTTTACTCAAAGCCCATTGAGAACGTAGCCGACCTGCGTGAACGCATTTCTCAAGCAGCTGAGGCGATCAACTCTCGAAGATATGCCCGACTAATAAGTAGATCTTTTTTAAGAAGATGTAGGGCTTGTATTGAGGCTGATGGTAAACAATTTGAACATTTATTGTAATAAAAAACGTTATTTCTCTATCATCTGACTTTTATTCCAACAAACCTAATTATTTTACTAATTTTACTAACTTTTTTTCACTTTGGTAAAAGTGGCGTCACTATCTGTCTCGCTCACTTATGGCGAACATACCCATTATCCATCTCTCTCATCATTTTGTCTTAAAATTAAGAACCTACCTAGAGCTTGTGTGAATTAAAAACATTTTAACTGAGTAAAATGAGATAGCAAAAATCGGGTTACTTGAGGTTTTAATTTTTTTACTCTTTTCTATTGTATGGAACTAACAAGTATTGTACCATTTTAGAATTCTGATTAAATGCGCCAACTTTTAATGCCACTTGCCAAGGCACTCTAGTACATTTTTTTTATAGGAGGGCCTGTCAAAGTCGACGAATCTTGAAAATTTTAAATTCGTAGTTTAACAAATAGTCTCAATTCTCGGAAACTTGAGGCAATTGTGTCATTATTTTTTATTGGGATTCTAGAAATGTTATTTAGGATTACGTTTCCAAAGTTCAAATGAACAAAAATAAAAAAGAATAACCACAATAACCGAAAAATGGTACAGTTTGATCAAATTTCTAGGTTTTTCTTAAAATGCCCATAATTTTCAAACTGCATGGGATAGATTTTTTTTCAGATTTTTCTCGTGATGGTTATGATCAATCCTGTCACCCCGTTTCGGCTTGACGTTGAGTTTTGGGACATCCTGTATATAGTTAAATAATATAAAAGTAGATGGCAGTGTCCGTAACAAGTGCTCTAGTCCTACTCAACACTAGTTTTTAGGTACTTCCTTCATGTCCTGGACAATTGCGGAGCGCGCGAAACGTTAGCGGTCGCTCTATAATGCCCGGTCTAGTTGTTTTATTACACTGTAGCGAAATGACACAGACTGAAGAATATCTAGAGGTTATCATAAAATCAATCGAACAGATTATTTGTGAGACACATTTAATTAATTTTTTTTATGAAACAGGTAAAGCCTGACCAGGAAAATAAAAAAAAACCTGATTTGAGGATCACTGTTACAAATCTGTTACCATTAAAGAAATTAGTTCTATAGTTTTCCGCAACACAGCGAGGTTTTTATTTTCCAGCACAAGTAGCATGACCTGCGAAACACGATATGTTGAATTTTGTATAGAAACGATACGATATCGTACGATACTATAGGTATATCCACGATGCGTGGTCATGCTAGGGGGGCTGGTTAGGCTTTATATCAGCTTCTCTGTGATCTGCCTATTTGGCAAACAGATTGTTTGGTTATAATGAAAAAAAATGTATGATGAACGTCAAACCCGTAACTCTTTAAATTCAGGGGTTCCCAAACTTATTTTGTCTACTGCCCACTTTGAGAATAAATTATTTTTAACGACCCCATTTTTTCACCTACTTAAAAAGTACTATAACTCCCCAAGCCTCTACACAAAACGCCCCAATTTTTTTTCTGGGTCTCTTACCTTACTTTGGGAAAGCTGCGACAAGTTCCGCGCAAAGAAGTTTTACTCTTCAACAAAAAGTAGTATGCGTTTCACAGTTTAGTATCTTTGAATGATGGCACTAGTTACCATGTGCATGACCACATTTTCTATGTCACTGCATACAAAAATGGTAGTTCCTAAATCAGGCGTAGGGACTTTTTTATGAAACGGACTCTATATCGTATGGGGCCCAAACTCAAGTCCTTTGGCTCATTAGGGTATAGCAGGGACTGAATGACTTATCTAACTTTATCCTAAGTCTATGTTCTTTGGTTTCGATGTAGGGTTAGTTAACACCGCAATTATAATGGCTTGGTTTTAGTTTGATTTAGGGCTAAGAGATTCGACTGGATCTATAGTGCGGCCTTTACCCTACTGTCACTTAACTATCGTATTATGTTTGACATTAGATTGGTAATTATTGCTCTTTTGCTATTGAAATGATGTTTCGTACTTAGTATTGACTCAGAAATGAATTACTTACGAATTCGTATCGATTGATGGCGATTGTTTTACTACCCATCTGCGCTAGAAGGAGGGTTATGTTTTTCGAGTGTATGTTTATATGTATGTGCATTTCTTTGGAATTCTCTAGAGTAGTCTCTAAACAGCTTGTCGCATTTTAGCTTGACCGGTATAATTAGATTCTTCTGGGTGGACCAGGAGAGTGACAATGCGTCAAAATGTTTACGCAGTCCTATTTTGAAGTATGGCCATGTATGTAAGCACCTATCTATTGCTTAATAATTTTTATATTTACGGCTAGTAGGAACAAAAACTAGAGTCAATTCTTTACTTAGAATATTATGTACCTAATGCTATATACAAGTTTAGTTACATTGCTATATCCAAATGGATAGGCGGTTATATGTTCAAAAAGAGGCCGGTCGATATAGAAGTAAACATTTTTAATTCGTAGATCCTAGTTAATAAAACAACATAACCATCGCATGAATGGCAAAAATGTTCTTATTTGTTTCTTTTGATGAAATGAATGAAGCAAGGAACGGAGCGTTGTCTTCGTGAAATTCCTCTCGCCCCGCGCCTCCTTTTGGGCGGAGCGGCAACAGCGCGCGTCGATCGCGCGCGTCTTGCGCATGTCAGTACAAGATGGACGACGCAAGTGCCTCAACGTCGCGCGCCGCGGTGCACAATATTAACAATTATTGCAAAATTACAGATGAGAAATGCTCTTTAGAAGAACTGCGCAGCCACTTTTTGGAGCTATTCGAAAAAAAGAAAATATACAGTAAAAAACGAAATGAAACAGAGTTATCGGTCAAGACTTATGCCGAAGATGGCATCAATAAGATAGATAGCATTGATTCGTTCTTCTATTTAGTTGACGCACATATGATGACCAATCATGGAGATTTTATAGAAATGACAAAATTACTAGAAACCCGGTATCGTATATCGAAGGACTCCGTAAAAACTTTTCTGGAAGTCTGCTGCTGTTGTGTGAAGGGTGACTTGATTCCAATAACACATACTAAGGAAACTCAAAAATTTCAAACGGTTGAAGCTGCAATTTATGAAAACGGATCACAAAACTATCTAGTGTATATAGACAAAGACACTCGTTTCACTTTAATCCGATCAATTTCTACTACTACTACCAAAACTAAACCGTTCCTCTCTCTGGTACTACTAAAGTTGTTTACCGACTTTGGCCCGCCGAAATATCTGTTAAATTCCAAGAAGCATGAAAGGCTTTTTTATAATGCTTTGAAAGAGTTAAAAACACATTTTGGTATGACCACTCTTTGTCTTAGGAGTGACATAGGAGAGCCGCCTGAATGCGAAGTTATAAAGGAATTAGTTGCTAATTCAGAATTGGATATGTCACTCCAATGTACTGCAATACAGTGGAAACTAAATAACAGCAGACGTGGTACTGGGGGGACACCATTCATGTGTTTATTTGAAAATCATAGTACTGCGGAGACCTCGGAAACCGTCTGAGGTAAATGTATTAAAATACACTTCAAGAAGCGTAAGGAAAAGGTTACATTCTTTATTTTAGTTTAATAGCAGAACGGCAATCGCTAAGTGACAACGTATTTATTTACCTTCAAACGTAACGTTTTTGGTTATGGTTTTCTTCTTGTGTTCGTATTAACATGATATGTAATGCGCCCGACATAACGTTTTTGTTTGTGGTTTAGCTATAGTTAGTAAATACGTTCAACAATAGCGCGATTGCCCTTCTTTACGTTGCATTCGCGACGTAGATATGTATTTTTCAAGATTGTATGTATTGTATTGCTGAGTTACAGAGGACAAATAAATATGTGATTTCGAACTTAAATTTTTGTGGATAACTTCTTTAGTTTATATTTTCATTGGTTTTCGCTAAACATAGATACCTCTTTTATTACATCTACAGACAAGTTTCTTTGTTTTCCACATGCTATATTGCTTATTTTTAAGTCTTTAAGACTGACCTAGGTCGTAAAAATAATCGTACTTTACTACTGTATTTTGTTCTAAGTACTAAGTACTTTAATAATAAGATAATAAATATTTTTTAATTGTGCACATGTAACTTTGTTTCAATACTATAGGTACCCGCAAGTAAGTCCGCCAAACTTTTAAATGTATTCGATAGTTACGTGAAAGAGCTTTTGTTTACTAGGATAGCGGTACCGTCATCTATACTTAATATATTAATATTAATTAATATTATAAAGCTGAAGAGTTTGTTTGTTTGTTTGTTTGTTTGAACGCGCTAATCTCAGGAACTACTGGTCTGATTTGAAAAATTCTTTCAGTGTTAGATAGCCCATTTACCAAGGAAGGCTACAGTCTATACAACAACCTGCCCGGCTTCGCACGGGTACAACGCCCCCTCACGCGGACGAAGTCGTGGGCGGCTGCTAGTAAATAGATAAATATTCACACACTTCACAACACATTAACTTAGTCCCACACTAGATCCCTGTGCCGTGGGTATGTACTAGGCAACGTTAAATAAAACATAGAACCCCAGTTATGTAACAACGGATCAAGCAACCAAATAAAAAAAAAACTTTTTGAATATCGATCCATTCCTGGCTTATTCAGCTTTTGTTAAAATTGGCTATTTATGTAAGCCTATGTGTGTGTACCATTCAACAGTTTGATTAATATTTGTTCTAAATTGAAAGGCCTAAGAATAGTTATACCTAGGGGACCCTCTATGTTGAAATCCACCATGCTCTTAACAGGATTGAAATAGGGGTCAATTTGCAAAATCTCCGTGTACCTACTTGGATACAACCACAAAATATATTCCTCCCTCATTCATTATTGTAAGCTCTGCCGAAAAATTTTCAGCCACCTGAGCTGCACGCATTGTGGTAGGTAGCTGGCAATTTTATTTTAATTGCTCATGTTAAGCAGCCGCCCACGATATCTTCCGTGTGCAAAGTCGGGGCGTGACCCTAGTTATACATAAGATGTCTAACTAGAGACATAATATGTATAACAAGGAAGGATTATATTATAAACTTTCCTCTTGCATCACTCTATCTATAAAATAAAAAAACGGATCTAAATCCGTTTTCGTAGTTTCCGTTAGTTAATCCGTAGTTTTAAAGATCTAAGCATATATAGGGATAGACAGACTAAATTTGATACTGTCCCTTTATCAAGATAGAGACAGCACCAATTTAATAAGGAAATACCTAGATTCGGCTAGCATAAGAGCGGCGATGTTGGCACAAGGTTTTGTGAGCTCAACGTCTATTCCTTCTTTTTTACATCATACTACTATAAAACAAAGTCGCTTTCCGCTGTCTGTTCCTATGTATGTTTAGATCTTTCAAACTAGAGAACGGATTTTGATGCGGTTTCTTTTAATAGATAGAGTAATTCACGAAGAAGGTTTATAATGTATAATTAGGGACCCGTCCGGCTTCGCACGGGACTAATGCACTCTCACGCGGGCGAAGTCGTGGGCGGCCGCTAGTATTTATATAAGGGACTAACTAAATAATTTACAGCATGTTAATACTGTAACTGATCGCTGTTTCTGCACGCTAATCTCAGAAACGGCTTAACCGATCGGGATGCAGTTTTCTAGAACATATTGTGATGGGAATTACTTTACCTTTAGTGTATTTTTTGTTTCTTTGCAGCAATTAGGCTCCGAAACTACTGCAGTCTACGCGGAATTGCAGGCGTCCACAAGTACATATTATAACAATCGATGGCGATCTTTCAGAAGTAAACAATAACCTACCATGTCGCCGCCACATCTGAAAGCTTAAATTCAGGGCAAATAGATACTTTACACAAAAATGTAGCAAAATCGTGTTTTTTGTGGTAAATACTGTACAGATTATAAAACATAATAGAAATAAAGCGAGAACAAACAAACAAACGAGATTTCTTTATCAATTATAATATATAGGTATGAATAATTGCGAAAACCAATACTACTGCAGTCTACACGGAGTTGCGGGCGTAACAATACTAGGTATGTCAAATTAAGTCATATTTTCGCATTACAGTTAAAGTTGAACCCTTAATTTGGATCTTTCAAATCAACAGGTACTTAACAAGAGTGTTGTTCAATAAAGTTAGCCGCATAACTCCGATTCGTAATAAAGTCTAGGCGCAACCTAGAATCTCATTAACGGTTGACCTAAATGAGGGGAATACAGGCACAGAGCAATTCGGATGCAGTGATTTAACTGGCCGCGTGGTGCCGGCAGAGTAGAATTCGTACCGCCCCATATCTGCCGGTGGGTATCGTACAAGGCGATTAAGGGTTTCCGAGAGGTGGGCAGCAGCGCCTCCCGTGTTGACAACATAGTCCAAAATACAAACTGCGGTCACCAACCAGCCTGCCCAGCGTGGTGACTATGGGCAAATACTCCACATGGCAGTCTTGTAGCGTGCCCCGGGGGAGGCCTACGTCCAGTAGTGGACTGTAATAGGCTGATGTTGATGATGATGATGATGAGTTAACTTACAAGTGATTTTTTACTGGACTGCGTCAGGAGTATTATGTTTTTATTGAACACATACATACATGCATATACACACGGCTGTCTTCCCGAAATGGGGTAACCAGAACTGCAGGGTCATATAGGAAATCCCATAGCCACGTTTATTAGCGGAGACAGATGTAAATGGTCAGTGACACGTAGCTCTTGCTACCCGATTTCGGGAACACAGCCGTGTCTTTATACAGGGTGTAACAAAAAGGGTATGTTAAGCGAAAAGCTATGTAAATAGCCCACTATAGAGATCCTATTTCCAAAATTTGAGACTCAAAATCACATTTTTATTTTTCAAGATTGTATGGACATTCCTGAGTTGTTTCGGAATTCTTCATACTATCTGGAAAAATAAAAATGTGAATTTGAGTCTGAATTTTTGGAAATAGGTTCTCTATAGTGGGCTATTTACATAGCTTTTTGCTTAACATACCCCTTTTGTTACACCCTGAATATTGTAAATCAAGTTAGTTCACTGTTTGTTCTCAATCTGGGCGGAATAGATGCTTCCTGATAGTGTAATGGGGCTTTTAGTGTATTTACCGACGACGCACAATTACAGCAAAATGCCCTTCATGGCAATTCCATAGAGGGTTTTAAACATTACTCAGTTAAGTGGGTTTTTTATTCTATAGTGTGTTAAACGATGAAAATAGTCTACCATAAAGCACCTACCACCAAAATTTGAGATTCGAAATCACATGTTTATTAACATAGGTAGTCACTTTGAAAACATAAACTAAAAGGTATATTACAAACAAGTTGAAATACAGTTGCATCACTAACAAGTAAGAATCCACTTCCTTTAATGTGAGACAGGCTCTTCAGCTGATACGCCTTCGTACGTGACAAAACGCGCAGGACCCTAATTTAGGTGTTCCGTGCTGAAAATCGCTGAGACGTTGGGTTCTATTTTTAGTTTCTTCTATTTACGAGTAAAGCTTTGTTTTAGTTTTAAGAAAAGGTGTAGACTTAAAATGGACACCTTAAGAAGTTATAAATATGTTTTAAGAAATAAAATAAAAAATCACCCGAGTGGGACTCGAACCTCTCGCATTCCGTGCTGTGCTCTCACCAACTGAGCTACCGGGTCAATTAACTCGGATGACGAATTTGACAATCTCTTTTAAACTTTTATTTTTACATTACGTTTATGGCAATGTTATTTTTTCACCCCGATAGCTATACACTAGCCAAATCTCGGTAAACAAATCTGAATCCCTCAGCACAATGTTTAATAATGAAACGATCAACTATATCCCAGCAGATTATATTATGGAGAAGTATCTTATAAATTTATTTAAAATAAGATATCATATATTATAAATACGTTTTAAGAAATGTTTTTTTTTCACCCGAGTGGGAATCGAACCCACGACCTTAAGAAGTTCTTTCTGAGATCACAGTCACAGCGATGAGATCACACACATACTGCTGTTTCTTGAAAGAAATCTTAGAGATACGTTTATTTGCTTGGCTTACTGGAAGAGATCTCACGTAGAGGAAAAGCTTGACATTGTACATGCGTCTCTACTTCTATCCTATGTTATTTATATTGTTTGTGTATGTGCAATATAGAAGAATAAGAAAACCATTAGTTCCAATCGCCTGATGAACTAAAGCTAAACTTTCTTCTATCGACATCATTCCATGCTCTTTTATTATGAAAATTTTATGACAGCTATGGGAAATCTTTGTAAAAGTAATTTAATGTATTTTCAAAAGCAATTTATAGCGCTAAAGTTATACTATTCAATTAAAACTCATAAGTAGTGGTTGTGTACAAATGTTTGAAATTATCCCGAAATGCAGTGCCTGTGTCTATTTTTGTTATTTCGAATGTGTGGAGCTACTTCGTACTGTAAGTAGGTTATGTAAGGTACTGAGAGTGAGTATGCGCACGACACACTTTATCATAAATATATCTTTATATTTTCCTTACTATAAAGGCTCTAAACCTACACCAAATCATTAAAGTTTCTGTGTAACTTTAACTATTGTGTTTACCTATGCTGTGTCCTCTTTTAACACACTCTATATACGCTATCTTGAGATACTAAATGGGAACTTATTCGAAACTGTCACTCTGTGGGTACCTCAAAAGCTTTAAAAATGTCTGAAATGCTTTGAGATCGTATATTGTCAAACCAATAATAACAACTTACGTTATTACTAAATAGTTTAAACTAATATTGTGCTGAGGGATTCAGCTTTGTTTGCCGAGATTTGGCTACTGTATAGCTATCGGGATGAAGAATAACATTGCCAATATGTAATTTAGAAAAGAGATGGTTAAATTCGTCATCCGAGTAATTGACCCGGTGGCTTAGTGGTTATAGCGGCTGGCACGGTTTGCAGTGGTCGTGGGTTCGATTCCCACTCGGGTGAAGAATTTTTTCCATTTTCTTTATTAATAATTTTATAACGTCATCTATATCACAAGTTCGGAACTAATTCTAATTAATGCGTATGAATAATTAAATATTTTTTCAGGGAACAATGAATACGAAGATGAATTAATAATTAACAAGCCACCAATACTTGAAAGAATAGATGAGAACTTTGAACCGCAGGTTTGTGTCAAAGTTTGAGCAGCAATAGTTTATTTAGGTATATGAACTCAATGTCACTCACTTTCTCATCTTCTCACTATCATCTCTCACTACTCACAAATTTCGAAAACAATTTCGCCAAAGAGGATAAAATTTTATAGAAAGGTAGATATTGGTAATCGCAGATAGATAATGGAAAGGAGATGTTGGTAAGAAAAAAAAGACTAAATTTTCTTTACCTACCTGACTTGATTTAAGGTCGTGTATGTCCTAAAAGAGGTAGATACGAGTAGAGGTCTTCGACAATGCGCCGCCGACATCCCGTTCGGTTTTTACCTTCGCGTTTAATTTCATTCCAAATCTTCCCTTTATTCTTCGCCTCTACAATGATCGGACGCCACCAGATCTGCTTAGGGAATTCTCATGAGAACGGGAAATAACGGTATATCTAAAGTTTACACGAATCGAGTCGTGGGCATCCGATAGTTGGGTATATCGATAACATTATAATAGTCTAGTAGTGGTCGAATTACAGTACTGTAGAATTGTTTGCCGAGCTATTATTGCTCAAGAGATTGTCGTGCTAGTTGGAGTGATATTGTATTACAGTTGACTCACAAGCGTGTAATCGAGTTACAGTGACATGCACTTAAGTTTATAATAGACGCACTAACTCATGTACTCATTTGAGACAGAAGTAATAAGGATACCTACATTTTTATTTAAATGATGAGCTAACAACATCATCTTTTTGTCTGTTCTAACAGCTCTCTTATTCGAATAAAACCTTGAATCAGCGCACTTGTCTGTATGTATCTAGTTTAATAAAGAAAGATCTTAAATTTTTTTCAGGTTATAACAAAAAATGATATACCTATCTATACAAATAATATTAACTGTGAGACGTTCAGCAAATATGCCCTCAACTGTACTCAGACCTCGATAGAGTTGTACAACGTCACAAGGAAGCTGCCGCCTTTACCTACTAGGTTGCCAAGCTGGTGTAGGTTGGTTTATATAGTTTTTTATGAGGTATTAGTAAATATTTGAGTGGGCATGGCTTGGAGATTACCATAAAAAAGCACTTAAATAGCATAGCATCCAGCTCACGGATCTCCATTTCTAGTAATATAATACAGAATGCATACATACACGCCTTTATCCCTTACGAGGTAGACAGAGCACCAAGGGCCGATAGAACCACATGGTGCCACTTTTGACCAATTTTGAGACTATAGTTGAGATGTACAAATTCGGTTAGTAGTAACAGGTGGTCAGCCCATCGCCTACAAAACACCAAGACCCTCTTGTCCCTCTACTGACTTGTACAGTATGCCCGGGAAGAGAAGCAGCTGTGGTATTATACGTTTTTTTTGTACTCCCAAAGCAGCATAAAAGTTGCATGCATACATACATAACATATACTCATAGCTCCCAAAATTGGGGTAGCCAGAACTGCAAGATCTCGAAAGAGATCCTACAGACAGGTTTAGCATAGCGGCTTTTAATGATTACCTAATTTACCTAATTTGGACGCGGGAGGACTCACATGCTCTCAATTTTCGTTATCGCATTGCTTCGGCTCAGCTATTGCAAATTAGGTAATCAGAGGCGGGTTCTTATGTAAAGATCTATATCTCTTTATATTTCAGCGCACTAAAGCAGTTAACCAACTGCGCAACCGAATGGAATATAGAATGTAAGGATGTGACCGAACAGCGCTTTAACGAGGAGAGCATACGCGGACACATCTTCATAATGCGCTCGATATGTGAGAACGAGCAGTTTTTGCTAAGTAAGTCAGTTTGCAGATAGGTACAATTCTAATTGTGCTACAGATTTTAATACGAGGGCGAGCTTATGCATTCCATGACATTCTTTACCAGCTAATCTAGTTACTTGAGATCATAACTAATCGTAGCTTAGACAGATTTAATACATTAAAAACTAAGCAAAATTCACACAATCGACGTGGTTGACATACAAAGATCCAACAATTTGCCATAGCTGGATCAGATGCAAAAGATCAGTGACAACTTACTAGCTCATAACTTGAGGGAACACCCCTGAGTTCCTTAGTCGACACTTATGACATGAATGGAAGGAGATGCAGCTGATGTGTTCTAGTGAAGCCACGCATCAGCACAAGCCGTGTTTTATTCTCTACAGCAGTGGTACCCAATTAGCGATACACGTACCGCCAGGGGTACGCAAGTTTGCATCGAGAGGTACGCGGCGCGTATTGTATTTTGATAGTAATCAATTCTAAATACATCTGATTTCATCTTTTATTTATCATTCCTGCAATAAGTGGTACGCGAGTTTGAGGTGTTTCTTAGAGTGGTACGTAGAAAAAACTAATTGGGAACCACTGCTCTACAGCTTACCAGCACCTGGATAACTGCATATCAGCATCCGCAGACGTGTGGGAGGCGTGTTACTACCAGTTCCGTGCACTAGTCGACAAGGAGAAGAACAGGACTAACGATTGGACCCACTACGAAGTCCATTTTCAGTTGTGTTGGTAAGATTGTATCTTTGTGCTTAAAAACCACTATGGTCTATCTTTGCCCTCAGCTGACTGATGATTGCGATCACAACAATGACGCCGGTAAACCTTGATGGCTATTCGTACCCCAGTTGTCTGCCCGACTGGGAAATATCATACTAAGGGGTTTTCATTTCCGAATATTAAGTCATATAATGGTTTCCGGGAGGTGGGCAGCAGCGCATCCCTGTGTTGAAAACATAGTCCAAAATACAAACTGCGGTCACCAACCCGCCTGCCCAGCGTGGTGACTATGGGCAAATACCCCCCATGGCAGTCTTGTGGCGTGCCCTGGGGGAGGCCTACGTCTAGCAGTGGACTGCAATAGGCTGATAAAGATACTGATGTGGAGATTCACTAGAATACATCAGCTGTATCTCCTTCCGTGCAAATCGTAAGAGTCGATTAAGAAACTGTGACATTTGTTCAAGCGATGTTCTAGACAAGTTATCACAGATAATTTACATCTGTCCCCGCTGTTATACGTGGCTGTGGGATCTTTTTTAGGATCCTGTGATTCTGTCTACATCATTTTGGGAATTTTTCTTTTATGCTGCTCTGGGAGTGAAAAAAAAAACGTATAATACTACAGCTGCTTCTTTCCCGGGCATACTGTACAAATCAGTAGAGGGACAAGAGGGTCTTGGTGTTTTGTAGGCGATGGGCTGACCACCTGTCACTAGGAACTGAACTTGTACATCTCAACTATACCCTCAAAATTGGTCAAAAGTGGCACCATGTGGTTCTATCGGCCGTTGGTGCTCTGCCTACCCCGTAAGGGATAAAGGCGTGATTATATGTATGTATGTATGAAATTAGTGTGTAATGTACGTGTGTATATAATTTTCGTAACGGTGGATAATGTACAGTATACTTAGTACCTGTAGACTATAGGTCAGTCAAACAAGAACAATAGCTATAATATTGCTAATGCATTCTATTGTAACGCCCGATTCACTTCAAACCACGCCAATAGTATTGTTAGTTCCACAAAGGAATAACAAAGGGGTATGTAGAGGTGGTTTAGGTTTGAAGGTCAGTGGATAAGGCCCAGCAGTGGGCAAACACCAGTGGGAAATCTCTGAGCCTCCTATAGAAACCATGTCCCGTCCTTTCGCTTATTAAAAAAGATTCTGTTCTGTATTACCATAAACATTTTCGATGCAGTAAATCAGAGAAACACAGACTTTTAGGAGAGAATTTTAAAAATCAATTTGCGAACTTTGGCTAGAAAAAACTTGGAGGCATTATATCTGGCTACAAAGTTGTGCACAAATATTGGTTCAGTTCAAGGCGTCGCTACTGTGCTCTTTCAAAAAGTAAGTTTAACTTGATTTCAATGGTGTAACCGTCGGTTTCAGATTTAGCCACGTGACTAAACAAGTTGCTTGTGATGTATATTTTATTGTTTTCTTTCCAAAATTAAAGCGAGGATGGTGAATAATTTGTTGGGTATTCATAAAAGTTTAATGTTATGTATGATACAGAAACAGAAGGCATCCCGGACACGTGATAACGTCATAACCAGTAGTCACTTTCTTATAATAATAATTATAATACTTATAATAGTTATCTACACTACGTTAAAGCCTTGTTTACAACAGTTTTGTGAAGGTACAAAATGGGATACCACTAACTCCCTACAATGTAACTTCTGTGAGCTAATGCACACTAATGTACTAATGTACAGTAATGTACTACATTACTAATTTACTGTAATGTACAGTAATGCAATCTAAGGGTCAAGGACTGGAATTATGAGGTACCGGAAAGTCTCATGGTACATCGAGGCAGTTAGTTAGGACATTAGCACTCTATTAAATCTTATTCCTCTATGGCCATGATCAATAGTCAATAGAGGCGACCAGAAAATTAGAAAGACAATAATTTGAAATCCCGGTTTTGCTTACTACAAATCGTGGATATCATGCGTTGACGTTGTCGTATGAAAAATATAGACATTGTCTGTGTTACTACAGCATTGGACTAAAATGCACCATGCTTAATGGAAGATTTATTTCATACACCTCAAAGGTAGTCATTAAAACTAACGACCTTGTCACATGAAATGCTGGATAAAAAACAGTTTCCTCAATTACTAAGAAAGAGACAAATTTAAATATGAAATTAAAATGTCGCTACTAGCTCCACTATTACCACAGTATTTGGTTCGGCTCACCGCAGTTCAATACTTTACCGTCTAGTAGGTACTCGATAGGTGGGGGTAGTTTGAAAAGTATAGACAAAATGGCTGTGTTCAGGCTCAAAGGCATGTAATTGGCTTCGATCAAAATGGACTTTTTGAGCAACCATCTCTGTTAGAACGGTTTGACCATGGATATAGATAAATAGAATGAACATAAATAGTTTAAAATAACTTTAAAAGAGATGGTCAAATTCGTCATCCGAGTTAATTAACCCGGTAGCTCAGTTGGTTAAGAGCAAAGCACGGTATGCGAGAGGTCGTGAGTTCAAGTCACTCGGGTGATTTTTTTTTCATTTCTTAATACATTAATATTTATATTAAATAGGTAGGTCGTTTCTTTGGAGATAGATAAATAATATCACGCACCGGCTAACATACGGATGGAAATTACAGTTCTTTAATAATCTTTAATTAATAGGCCTCAAAGTATCGCGAGTAGTAGTAAAATAAAGAGATTAATACATACATAAATATATATACATGACAGTGTTCCCGAAATGGGGTAGCCAGAACTGCAGGATCATAAAAGAGACCCCACAACCACGTTAAACATAGCGGAGATAGATTTTAAGGATGACCAGTGACAAGTTGCTAGTTACGTAATATGGATGCCGAGTTATATAGTTACGGATATATAGTTATAAATATATATAGTTATATTATATATATATATATATATATATATATATATATTTATTTATAATTATATATCCGTAATATTTATGGTTATATAGTTACGGATGCCGAGTTCCTTAGCCGACTCTGACGACATGCACCGAAGAAGGTGCAGCTGATGTAGTCTATTGAAACCTCTCATTAGCACAGGAGAAAATATAATGAATTGAGATAATAATAATAAGCCACATATAAAAATAAATATATTTACATTGGATTAGTTACCCCAGTGTTAGTTATTGTGCACAAATAGCTAATGCGAGTTCTCGCCTCGTGGGACTTGAAATAGTCAAAATGGAAGTGAATAATTTGCATACTATATCCAACCTCTTAAATATAATGTATGTAACTATCATATTATGTATGTAATGCATATTATAAGAGAGTGCAGTCTGAATGTATCACTTTCATACTCGCGTTATAGTCAATCCATCGACGGATTATGTTGAGGTTGTTTGGCCGTAGCAAGTGGAGATCCGTGATCTCTGCCTACAGTGCCTACCTAAAAAGGCGTGGTTTTTTGTAAAAAGTAATACCATTATTTTTTTGTAGTTTTAATCGGTTTTAAAATAACGATATAATATTATCCATACATTGTATTTTAAAATACTTTATTGCAGTGGCTCTGGTTGACAGAAATAATTTTAATTATTTCTTCGACTTAAAAATATTATCATTGTGTTCTGTAGTTATTTATATCTATGGACATATGCAGTTCGATTCTACTTTTAGTCGTATTTTCTATACCTACTCTGTACTATTTGAGCTTTCTTTATTGAGTGGCTTTTTTAATTCATTACTCAATTTGAGAAAGCCTCATAGAGCAATAAAATTTGATTGATATCAAAGGTACAATTTTCACAAACGCGTATATAAATTTACATTTATTTTATTGGGCAATGTATATGCAAGTATTTAGTAAATCGGGTAAAATAAATGTAAAAACAGGAAGTTGTTACTGCTGGTCAGTTTATCGCGAGAGAAAAGTTATATTAATATGTTTTAGTTATATTATCAACTCTAAATGAAAAAAAAATGGCCTATTTTCATATGATTTATAAGTATGATTATTGTGAAGTATAAGTAATATGATTTCAAAGCTAGTCTAACCTAACAACTGTTTCACAATTACAAATGAACAAATGTGTAGTCTATGTGCCAAATACAGGATGTAACAAAAAGGGTATGTTAAGCGAAAAGCTATGTAAATAGCCCACTGTAGAGAACCTATCCACAAAATTTGAGACCCGAAATCACATGTTTATTTTTCCCGATAGTATGTAGAATTTTTAAATATCTCAGGAATTTTCATACAATCTTGAAAAATAAAAATGTGATTTCGAGTCTCAAATTTTGGAAATAGGTTCTCTATAGTGGGCTATTTACATAGCTTTTCGCTTAACATACCCTTTCTGTTACATCCTGTATAATGTTATTGATATGAGAACCTTTTGTCACTTTAACAAATTTTATTAATAGCAATCGAAAAAATTACAAAAACCCCGCAAGCTATTAAAACGTTAACATATTATATGTAAATAAAAAAAGGTTTTTTTCCGCAGCGCCAGGGCTCAGTTCAGGAAGTGTACCTTCGACGCCCTCATCAAGGCATCCCCCCCTTGTACTGCGGAACAGCTGATCATTCTGCAGAAGTTCACCGTGATCATCTCCGAAGGTGACGTTAATCAGGTGAGCAGCTTTGAAAGACCTTACATATTGTCCTTCTACATTGGCGTTTTCGGGTGACCTTTTTTCCCGTTTAAAAAAACCGGGTCTATGGCGGCCATATGGCGGTCAGGATGAATGGTGGCCATCTTGAAATTTTATGTGGGCTTTATACAGGTTGTTTTTTTCATTGTCACCCTTAACGAAGGGTACGTACGTTTGATGTACTCTATACATCAAATAACGTAGGTTTATGCCAAAAAAAAATCTGGGAAATGATGTAAATAAAAAAAAATCTTGATCGAGCAAAATTTATAGTGTCCAGTGTTTATGCTAGTTTTTTCATAGACAGATAATTATTTATTTAAATTAATTATTTCACACGAAAAAATCTTGCTACGCGCGTTTATGTGCATTTATGCAGAAAAACGCAGTCTATTTACTCAACTTTGGACCCTAATATCTTGCGAACCAGACACTTCCCAGGTATGCTTCCATGGAAAAAATATTGTGATGATGAGGGGATTCCGTAGTTTTTGGGAACGTTGACGACCAAAAATCACCCTGTATATACACACAGATTTGATCCCATAATAGGATAGTCAGAATTGCATGATCACGAAAGAGATCCTGCTGCCACGTTTAGAATAGCAGGACCAGATGTGCCAGTTCAGTGCCAAGTTAGCTTTTGTATTGCCTATTTCTCATATTCTCTGTCATGTGAGACTGTTCGTACATCTATATGTGCCTATTTGTAAGTATCGATTTGACTTTTTCTGTAATCAGGTAGCCAGATAACCGGGTTGTGAAGGAGATTCTACAGCCACATTTAGCATAGCGGGGTCAGATGTTAGATCTATGACTAGTTACTAGCTCATCGCCTAAGAAAACGGCCTTAAATTCCATAATTAACTCTCATGACATGTACGGCAAGATGTGCAGCTGATTTATTCTAGTTTAGCCCTGCATCACAGGTTAACGGCATCTCATTATTCAATTATTTATTTATTTATCTATCTATATGTATATCTATTCTTCTATGCTGCTCTGGGAGTGAAAAAAAAGTATATTACTACAGCTGCTTAACTCCTCCCGAGCATACTGTAACAAGTTAGTACAGGGACACGAAGGTCTTGGTGTTTTGTAGGGAATGGGCTGACCACCTGTCACTACTAACCGAACTTGTACATCTCAACTATACCCTCAAAATTGGTCAGAAGTGGCACCATGTGGTCCTATCGGCCCTTGGTGCTCTGCCTACCCCGTAAGGGATAAAGGCGTGATTATATGTATGTATGTATATTTATTTATCTAGTGAAAATACAGCATATAACAGATCCAGCCTAATTATACCATGTTTTCTGCAACAAACAACAACAAAATTATAATATGCTGTCATACTAGATGTACAATCTAATTTGCCTACGCGGAGCAGTCAGTACTCCTTTTGAGTCGAGGAACTGGGGCAAGACGCTATTACGGAGGCCGCTCTGTAGAATATTCTAAATTGGCCCTAATTGTAAGTGGCGCGGGGACTTTAAAAAAACCAATAATGTCGCATTTTTTCCGAAAGCGAGACTTGTCTGTGCTGTACTAGCAATTGTACGATGTTTTAAGGAGTTATATAAATACATAGACATCAGTCTATTGCAGTCCACTGCTGGATGTAGGCCTCCTCCAGATAACGCAACAAGGCTACTGCCATAGGAAATTTTTGGCCTTAGCCCTTAGTCACCACGCTCGGGGCAGGCGGGTGAAATGTCGAGACATGAAGTTAAACGTTTTATTGTGTAAAATATACCACAAAGTGTCCTACATTTTATACGTGGCGGAAGACTACACAAAATCCTTTTATATTACACTAGTGGACGCCCGCGACTCCGTCCGCGTGGACTGCAGAAAAAAAACAAAATATCGAAATTATTCGGGATAAAAACATTTTCCCGGGATAAAAAGTAGCCTATATGTTAAGTGGGACCTGTCACAATTTATTCCTGCAAACTGCATTGAAATCGTTTCAGCCGTTTCTGAATTTGGCGTGCACAAACGCACAGACAAACCGATAAACAGACAGAAATTCCAAAAATCATTGTTTTGGGTAGGGGAAGATTGGGTAATGGGGGTCACTTAAGCAAGAATTAGAATACAAAAGCTAAAATTAACAAAAAAATTATTGCAACCGCCTCATAACAAAATTTACTTAATTAGCTATAATTTGAGATCAGTAATCATCACTTTGATAATCATCTTTGGGAAATATAAAAGTATAAAAAAAAAAACTGATTTGACTCCCATTGCACTAAGTTACGGGTAATTGAGGTCACCTTGTGGGCAATGAGGATCATACAAAAATCTAACACAAATCGCGTCACGTCTGATACAGGGGTATCGTTTGATTCCTGGAGAATCTTGCTCTTTACTCTTTCGGTCCCCTTCTTCGGCACACGCGTAATCTTGCTACACGCGTCAATCATTTATGCAGAAAACGCAGTCTATTTACTCAACTTTGGACCCTAATATTTTGGAAACCAGACACTTCCCAGGTATGCTTCCATGGAGAAAAATGATCAAGATGATGAGGAGATTCCGTAAATTTGGGGAACGTTGACAACCAAAAATCACCCCGTATATTTTTCCTTTCCCCTATCTTTTTCTTTGGGTGGCGGTCACTAGCGGGCAATGGGGATCACCCGATTCTCATTACCCACAAGTATTTTATGAAGAAAAAATAATAAACACAAAATATACATTAGAAAAACTCCGGATTTAAGTAGGAAATCATTACACCAAATGTACAAGTAAGGGCGTAAAATAGTAACATACAAGTAGACCAATAACTATAAAAGTTACTGTATATTTTGCATCCGTAAAAATTTACATCGGCGAGCCGCAAAAACAAAACACACCTCTCATTCTCTATGCTGTCGCCATACCCACGCGGCACGCTCGCAGCGACAGCGAGGGGAACAGAGCGGGCAGGGAGGATCCTTAACGCATTTCTATTAGTTTTACTTTTGGAGATGTGTGGGTGACCACTATTACCCACTGACTCCCATTACCCGATCTTCCCCTACGATTGCGTTGATAAAGGTATTCTAAAATATTTTTTCTTATATATCTTCCATGTACAGACAGCGATCCGTTACATTTTTATTATATGTATAGAATAGATATAGATTTTTCTAGAGAGCGATCTACGTAAAGTATCAAAATCTTTGAACTCACATAAATCACCATTGACAAGTCGTAAGTGTTTCCACATTTAAAACTTGCAGATATGACTCATATGATTATAAATAAATAAATAAATATTTACACACTTCACACAATACATTAACTTAGTACGACATCAAGATCCGTAAGGTATTGTATCGAGGGTACTAAGTAACGGCATATAAATACATAGTTAAGTATATAAACATCCACGACTCGGAAACAAATATCAATATTCATCATACCAATATTTACGCCCATCGGGATTTGAACCCAGGACCTGTGGCGTTGCAGGCAGGGTCATTAGTGTCATTACCTACTACACCAATCGGCCGTCAAATTATCGCTTGATTGTCTATAGAAGAGGTATCTTATGAGATCAAATCTAAACTTTCTCATCAACATGCTGTAATTCTTCCCTAGAACTGTTAGAGAAATGTAATGGTACCAAAACTGTCCCGTAGCTTTATGAGGTCAAACCTGAACTTTCTCTCACAAATCACTGAACTTTTGGCAGGTCGTAGTCTTTTTAACATTGAAACCATAAACATATAAAGAACTAGTGGCCCGCCCTCGCTTCGCTTCGGTACATATCCTCTAAAATTTGGAATTCCCGTTTGTCCCGTTCTCGAGGGAATATCGGGAAATATGTTCTTAGTGCTTCCTTAGACTCCCTACCGAATATACCTGCCATATTTCATCATTTTGTGTCAAGTAGTCTTCGTAAAAATTGAGAATTTCCGTTTGTCCCGTTCCCGTGGGAATTTCTGGAAATCCATTCTCAGTACTTCCTCGCACTCCCTAACGAATATACATGCCTGATTTTTTATTTATATGTATAGCGGTTTTCGTAAAAAAATAGAATTCCCGTTTGTCCCGTTCTCGTGGAAATTTCGATAAATATGTTCCCAATGTCTCCTCACACTCCCTACCAAATTTCATCATTATATTGTGTCAAATAATGGTTTTAATTAAAATTGGAAATTCCCGTTTGTCCAGTTCCCGTGGGAATTACGGGAAATCCGTTCTTTGTGCTCCCTAGCAGTCCCCAATGAAACAATTTTCGATTTCAGCTTCATATGAGTAGCAGTTATAGTAAAAATTAAGAATTTCCGTTTGTCCCGTTCCTGTGGGAATTTCGGGCAAATCCGTTCTATGTGCTTCCTTCACAGTCCCAAATGAACATACATCTTCGGTTTCAACTTCGTAGGTATAGCGGTTTTCTTATAAATTTTGAATTCCGGTTTGTTCCGTTCCGGTGGAAATTTCGGTAAATATGTTCTCATCATCTTACAACTTACAACATCTTACACTCTCTACAGAATATACCTGTTATAGTTCATCTCTATATGTCATATAGTTTTCGTAAAAACTTGAAATTCCTGTTTGTGTCGTTCCCATGGGAATTTCGGGAAACCCGTTTCATAATGGTCTTTTAAACCCCCTAACAAACATACACACCAAATTTTATCTATGTATGTCAAACCGTTTATTTTTTGGTTACTAAATAAGCTTTTGTTCCGGTACAGTGGAAATTTCAATAAAAATTTGGAATTCCTGTCTGCCCCGTTCCTATGGAAATTTCGGAAAATCCGTCTTAGTGCTCTTTTAGACCCCCTAACGAACATACACACCAAATTTTATCTTATTTGGCGGGAAAGCTGGAAGGAAATGGGTGCATTTTACTCGTGATTGATTCAAATATTTATTTGTTTCTGTCCGTTTCTTCGTGGGCTCATAGTAGGTATGTTGTTTTTGCAATTCTTTTTGTTTTTGACTAATTTTACACTCGTTTTTAATGATTTTCCCGACGTTTCCATTCATCATCATTATAATTCATCATAAATTTAGAAATCACCAGTATTGGCTGTATGGATGCTGTAATCCTTATTCCCTTTATTCGGGATTTTAAAAAATCTGTCATGTTGTGTCATGTCATATGTACGTCACAGAATAATAAATTACCCCAGAACCCGTGATCACGCACACTTTTGAAGCAAATTTTAGTAGGTCAAATTTTTACAACCTATTTACTGTATCTAAAAAACTGATAATATTTTTATGGATGGAAACAATGGGCGGGTTAGAAGAGCAGAAGATGCGGGATTTTTGACTGGTTTTTGCTTCACTACCCGGAATACGTCTGTCGTTGAGGACTCCTTCCGGGGACTTGTTTTTCTATGGTGTATGTCAAACATATACCACAATGCGTCAAATGGTTAAATTTTTTTGTATTTAATTCATATTTATACCAGTCCAGTGGAAATTATGCGAAACCCTATAGCCTATAATTATCCAAGTCCAATAAGGATTCTAACGGTAAAACAATTTTTGAAATCGGTCCTGTAGTTTCGGAGCCTATTCGCTGCAAATAAACAACCAAATAAACAAACAAACAATCAAAGTTTACCTCTTTATAATATTAGTATAGATAACGGACAGAGTGTTGTCAATACACAGAGTGAAGCATTCATAGTATGCTCAGTAACGATATTCCATGAAGTAGGTATGTGTATTGACGCGTTATCCACCCACACATACAAATCATAGTAAGCTCGGCGCCTACTAGAAAATACGCATACATGTTACGTTACATGTGCAACGCGCCGCCATTACGGTGCTTCAATCTGTGCATTGACAACATTACGTCCGTTGTTATTTATAATTCGTGATTGTCAAAAAATTGTCATTTGCGCTTGTTTGTCTATAGAAGAGGCATTAGCTTATTGAGTTTTATGACCAACATGCTGTTTTTTCCCCAGGACTGTTACAGAAATGTGATGTACCAGAACTGCCCTGGTGGTGACCCTCGACCTAACAGAGACTACCTTCGGAAGTTGATCCGAAGTGAAAGACTACACAAGCCGATGAAGACATCGAACGGGTTCAGAATACGATCGGCTGTGATTAAAGTCTTAATTTGTTGGTTTTTTAAAGAGACGTTTATGTGAATTTATTGCATTTTTTTTTCTTAAGCAAAATGTAGTACTTAGTCGATTTGGACCGCTACACTTAAACATAAACCCTTTCTTAAGGTCTGGTTAGACAGCAGTCTTTAACGGTCTTTTTGCTTGAATATACAGGGTGTAACAAAAGGGGTATATTAAGCGAAAAGCTATGTAAATAGCCCACTGAAAGGAACCTATCCACAAAATTTTAGACTTGAAATCACATGTTCATTTTTCCAGACAGTATGGAGGATTTCTACACAACTCAGGAATGTTCATACAATCTTGAAAAATAAACATGTGATTTCGAGTCTCAAATTTTGGAAATAGGTTCTCTATATTGGGCTATTGGCATAGCTTTTCGCTTAACATACCCTTTCTGTTACACCCTGTATAGGTTGTATCAAAAGGGGCTGTTAACCAATATGCTTATTCATTTATTTTATTTATGCTATGGAAATACCCCACCATAATGTAATAATAAAGAACCTACCCACAAAATTTGAGACTCGTAATCACATGTTTCTTTTTTAAGGTTGTACGAATTCAAAATTATTTAGGAATTCTCCATACAATGTGGAAAAATAGAGTACTCAAATCCTAACTAATATTATAAAGTCGAAAGTATGATTTTTTATTGTTTGGTTGTTACCTCTTTACGCTTTATTTCCTTAACTAATCTTCTTGAAAGACATACATACTCTATACATCAAATAAAGTAAGTTTATGCCAAAAAAATTGATGGGAAACGATTTTAATTGACAATTTTTTTATTGACATGAACGTGCAGAATGTATACACCCGTTCTAGCGACGCGACGTGCGACGTCGCAACGCAGTTTTGTTTACAATCTAGAATATAATAGAATAGACAATGCTAGAAAGTCCTACAGACGCAGCCACGGGATGCAACCAGTCTCTAGCAGTTCTTTGTAATATTGCAGTAAAGTAAACTTAGATTTTCTTTCAATAGGAAGAGCTTTAGCCCCTATTCAGTATAAAGCCGGGTTTCTACGCCATTGTTAATATCAGTTACAATCTTGAAGTCCTTATAATTTTTAATAGAATCTAATAAAATAAATGGTATACTATCACAGTTACATAGACACTAGCGCTTTTACCGGAGGACATCGTAACTGAATCGAAGTGTAGTGATCCATGTGCTCAATAGAAAGATGGAGTCTCTATATTGAATCCCATTTCTCCACTGATATTTTTATAGTTATGCTCCAGTTTTTACGATAATAAAATGTGATTTAGAGATAAAACTCTAAATTCTAGCTAGATTATTATCTTAAAGATACCAATTTCTTACCACGTTGCATAGAATTTTATAAAGCACCAAATGTTAGCTACCGTTTTTTGACACATTGTTCAAGCTTACAAGTAAATTTTTTTCTCGATTGTTCATGAAAATCGTATCATGTAAATGGGCTTTCCACCAGAGATGCTATGCAATCTATATGTTTTCAAAATAAATTTAATTGAAGTGTAAAAATTCATTCTGAATTTAAATAAAAAGACAATATCGAGGGTCTGTAAAAACCCTTTGGTTAGATTAAAAGTAAGAATCCCGTTGGTGTCCGAAAATGATGTCAACAAACTTTAAATTGCTTAGTTCATATCACGTAGGTATATTATCTACGACAATTGACCTTTTGGTATATTATTATGACCGCCAGTCTATTTACCCTGGTAATTGCATTGTTCCCCCGCTGTACCTACAAATATGTTAGCTTTAGTTATACCTGTATGAAAACAATCTTATCTAAACGAAATTGGTGGCGCTGATGTGATGCTGGCGAAACCGATGCATTGAAAAAGAGTTTAGTTCTGGTTTTGCCCGCCCGCTTTTTAAGTTTGTAAATGACATGCGCAGGGTTTATCAAGTTATTAATCTATCTATGCCATTCATGTGGTTAGACTGGTATTACTGGTAACTTGTTCTCAAGGGCACTTGAGTGAGGGATGGTAGGTGGTACTTTGATTTCTTTGAATGCAAGGGATACCTAACTATAAGAAACTGAAAACTACTAATTTTCTATCTGTAATAATATCGGGTGTAACAAAAGGTGTAGGTTAAGCAAAATGCTATGAAAAAAGTCTAAAATAGAGATTAATCACAAAATTGGAAACTTAAATTAAATACCTTAAGATTCACTATTTTTTAATTATCGTAAGCTCATTAATTGAAAATATAATTCGTATGTAGAAATTCGTAGGTAAATGCAAACGGAATAACCAGAAATAGTTAGTAAAAAATCATACATGCTTGACGAGAGATACTCAAAAAGCAAACATAATTTAATTAAATGAACCTAAACCCTGGCCGCATAAAACTAAATACGACTCTAAAGTAGCTTTTAAATTAAATTTACCACAAAAGTGCATCAAACCACTAATGCAGTAACGACACGGAGCAAAATATACAGAGGAGATACATTATGCTGAATAAATAATTTCTTTCTTTCTTCTTTCTTTCTATTAATATTGAATATTTAATAGTCTGTGGAACTGTCATTAAGGCTCGAGCACACCGGATGCGTAACGTAACCACGTACTTGGCGCGCATAGAATACAACGCCATCAACGTTCTTGTTCTGCTCTGCGTGGGTACGCACGTAGTCACGCAGTCTTTTTGTATCTTGGGAGCTGCGTTGCGTAGGGTCACGCATACGTATACGTTTACGTTTACGCACACGCATTCGGTGCTCCCTGTCTTATACAGTTCCATACTTTACAGCTCAGCAGTACGTGCACGTCTACGTTTACGTGCACGCACACGCATCCGGTCTGCTCGAGCCTAAATGGTCGATTCTGACCGTCACACTTAAACCTGAACTTAAAGTTAGTCTTATCTGTCCCTTTCTATGTCAGCTATTTACATAAAGAATGGAGGGGGACTATTATATGCCTCAGATAACAATATTATGAGAACATACCTACGTAAAGTAATCAAACTTATAACACGCTACGTTTTGGCCTCGGGGTTATGAAGCTTGGAATACTCATTATTTACTGTATTTTTCTCAATGTAGAAGTTAGATTAGAACTTGCTATTTCGTGAAATATATCTATACATATTATTCTGGAAGATTTAAGAGATTATTCAACTCGCATGAACTTTAGTTCAGCCATAGTATAAAAATGAAAGTACATCATCAGGTGATAGCTCAATGTAGCTCAATGTAGATATGCTACCAGTCCGAAGGCGTAGGTTCGATCTAGGGTTGTCAGATAGAAACTTATCAAATCCGGGATAATTCTAAGACAACGGTATCGGGTTGTGGATTGTGGCCATAGTAAAAAGTATATTGTTTTTTTTTTTAATGTCATTTGTTCTTAAATACATACTTTTATTGCATAGGTATCTACGTACTTAGTAGGTAATTAACGCCAGTTAAGATGCAGTTTAGACTTAAAAGTAGTAAAGTCGCAAGCGCGGGCGGAGTAAGTAATGTTAGTTATAAGGTTTGCACATTTGTAATTTTTAATACTTACATGAAAATAATATCCTAGAAGTATTCTAACTTGTTTGCTAAAAATATTCAGTTGAGCTAATGCTTGTAAACAATGTTGACAGTTGTAAGCAGTGTTGCCAATTTTATAAAAATATTAAATGAAGCGAATGAGGGACCCGACAAGTTGGGTTTACCATCGGTCGTGTCGGTCGGGTTGGTTGGCTTATTGTCTATGATAAAAGCAAACGGATATTTTAAAATTGGCAACACTACAGTGACCGTCGTTAATATAAAAGACGTGATTGTATTTTGAAGATTCAGTTCTATTCTTACTGTGTCGGAATAAACAAGTCTCTTGTACTGACGAAATCTTTTATTTTAACAAATCAGAAGTGTTCGTTTGGACTATATTGTAGTCTATCCACGTGCCATGAATAATAGCCGCAGACGACGACTCATAATATCAAGCGATGAAGAAGAGGATCCTGATCCCCAATTGGAACTACCAAAAAGGAAAAATAACCGACCAACAAGGAATCCTAAACGGCCAACGAATAACGAACGTTTGGATCGATTAGAACGGATGCTGGAACATTTTATGGCTAACCAAACACCTACGGTTTCAATTTCAACGCGGCAGAAGGAAAATGAACAAATTTCGCAAAAGGAAAGCTCATCGCAGGAAAACCTATCCGTAGCAGGTACATCAGCTTTAAATAATAACCACGTATCTCCACATAGTAATGTCTTGAACCAACCTACAAATTGCACATCGTCAAATGCAACAATCTCTAATCACGTCAATGAAAATGCAAGTACGAGTACATCTCGATTAGCTATGCCAGTTGACTGTAATGATATTTTACCAACTGAGTCAAGCACCCGTATATTATCGACTACCTTCCCCTGTAGCGAAAACAACTTAAGATTCATTCCTAAACCAGAAAATATTCCAAAATTTGATGGTGATACTAATACTACTCCTATTCATATATGGCTACAACGTCTGGAGGCACTGGCAAAGATATACGGCTGGGACGAGAAAACCTTAACCTACCACATGACGTCCAGTCTCACGGGCAACGCACTTCTGTGGTTCAATCACCTACGTGACATCGACATGCCGTGGGAAGAATGGAAGAAGCGTCTCACCGATTACTTCCCTACTGGACGAGGACTAGCTGCAAAGTTACATGACATGGTTACTGTTACTAAACGAAGAAATGAGAAGGTAATTGATTTTTACTATAAAAAATTAGCTCAAGGTAAATTATGTGAATTGTCAGATCATTTAATTTGTGATGTAATTATTTATACTCTTGGGGACCCATTATTAAAGGCTGGAGCTCGTGGTACTGGTTGTAGGGATACTCGCTCACTATTAAATTATTTAACAGACGCTGCGATTGATCCCCCTCAAAATAAATATTTTGAAAATGATATAGATCCTACTAGACAAATCAAATGTTTTAAATGCGGCCGCCGAGGTCACTTTTCTGCCGATTGTAGAGTTGCGATCCGTTGTGGTATTTGCGATAAACTTGGTCATAATTCTGAAATTTGTAGGTCTGGTAAGAAATGCTCTCATTGTAATAAAACGGGCCATGTAAAAGAGGACTGCTATAGTTTAAAAAACAGCAATACTACAACCTCAAATCAAAGGTTGAAATCCGATGAATCCCGTGATAAAAAGACCAAATTATTTAATATTCGTCCCTTTGACGAAGGTGATCGCAAATACCACAAAACAGTCATTGCTAATAGTACAAAAGTATCTGCGTATATTGATTTAGGCAGCGCATGTAATACAATTACATGTTCGGCAGCTAAAAAAATTGGTTTAACTTACACGCCTCATACCAAGACTAGCATTAAGGGTTATGGTGGACAAATAATCATGCCCGAAGGGGAGGGTTTACTTAAACTAAGCATTGACGGTATTTGTGCTGACATTTCCGTTTTAATTGTTCGCGACAATCTACAAGGAACAGATATGATAGTTGGGCGCGCTTTTACTGAACTACCAGGTATATGTTTAAATAAGACATCAGATTCTCTATTGTTTTCCATGAATTCAGAAAATAATACAACTAAAGAGCTACCTTTTGCCACAGAGAATGAAATTTATAAGATATCAAAAATTGAACTTAAATTGCCATTTGACACTGCGCTTATTCAAGGTTTAAACAAAATCATCATATATACGGAAGATATCAACACAAGTATCGTTCATGTTAATCACGCGGAACATAGATCCCCATTTAAGGAAATTGACATACCAGAACAAACTATTGATTTGCGCGATAGCATAGGCTCTATAGATATATTTAGCTTACAACCTCAAATACTTACACTTTTTTCCACTCGTTGCATTGCTCGTGCTGAAGTTGTAGATACTGGAAAACTTAATATCGACACTGACGCACAAGGCGAGGATCGTGATAATTTAATAAAAATTTTAGATAGTTTTGATGCTGTTTTTGATGATAAATCTAGGATCGGAGAATGCGAAGTAGAAATGAAAATCGAATTAACCACTGAAATACCTGTTTATAGTCGTCCTTATCGAATGTCTCAAAAAGAACAAGATATTGTGCGTGATATTGTAAAAGAGTTATTAGATAATGATATAATTGAGCCTAGTAATTCCCCTTATGCTAGTCCGATTATATTGGTTCCCAAAAAGTCCGGTGAATTTAGAATGTGCGTTGACTACCGGCAACTAAATAAAATTACAAGGAAAGATCGGTATCCGCTACCTATAATTCAAGATCAATTAGATCGATTGAGTTCTAATAAAATATTTAGCAAACTTGATTTGGCAGCCGGTTACCATCAAATAAAAATGCATGCTGATAGTAAAAAATACACTGCATTTGTAACACCGTTTGGACAATTCCAATATAAAAGGATGCCATTTGGCCTCGCCAACGCTCCTTCTATATTTCAACGCGCAATAAATCTGATGCTCGGTAATTTGAGGTTCCAGTTTGCAACGGCGTACATAGACGATATTTTAATATTTTCAAAATCAATTGCAGAATCTCTCTCTCATTTAAAATCTATTTTAAATATTGTTAGTAACTCAGGTTTAATATTACGGCGTGAAAAATGTTCTTTTTTTAAAAACTAATATTGAATATCTAGGACATAATATATCTGACGGCGAAATTCGACCTTCACCGGATAAAGTAAAAGCACTAACTTATTTTAAACAACCTACAGATATACACGAATTAAGGCGTTTCATAGGGTTAGCGAGTTATTTTCGAAAATTTGTAAGATCATTCGCAAATAGAATCAGACCTCTATCGATCTTATTAAAAAAGGATTATAAGTGGCAGTGGGGTGACGAGCAGCAGAATTCGTTTGAAGATATTAAAAGTACATTATCATCAGAACCCGTTCTCGCTATTTTTAATCCTGAACTTGAAACCCAACTGCACACAGACGCCTCTAGTTATGGGATAGGTGGTATTTTATTACAAAAGCAGTCTGATGCAAATTTTAAACCGGTTGCGTACTTTAGCAAACAGACTACCAGCACAGAGCAAAAATATCATTCCTACGAATTAGAAGCAATGGCGGTAGTATTAAGCATTAATAAATTTCGTATTTATTTACTAGGTAGACCTTTTGTGGTAATTACCGACTGTCAAGCCTTAAGCACCACGTGGACTAAAAAAGATATGGTACCGAGAATAGGTAGGTGGTGGTTAGAGTTACAAAGTTACGACTTCACAGTACAATATCGACCCGGTGAGCGTATGCAACATGCAGATGCTCTTAGTAGGTGTGCACTTCCAGTTCATCATATTACTCAAGAAAATTGGGTTATAGCAGTACAAAGTGATGATCCAAAAATACAAAATATCATAGCAAATATAACAAATCCCGAATTTAATAAACTGTTTACAATAAAAGATAATATTTTATATAAATTTGTAAATAATGAACTAAAGATTGTTATCCCGAAATCAGTACGTTGGAGGGTTACTAAAATGTATCATGACGATAACGGTCACATGAGCGAAAATAAAGTAATAGAGCTTATTAAAAGTAAATTTTGGTTCGAGAAACTCAGGAAATTTATCACCAAGTATGTCAGGGGGTGTATCTCTTGTCAATTTGCTAAGACGCCTACTGGGAGGCAGCGTGGTCACCTTTATCCAATTGACAAGGGAAATACTGCGTGGCATACATGGCACTTAGATCATCTTGGCCCTTTTTGCGTGTCCGCTAATGGAAATTCATATTTGCTAGTCGTCGTAGATGCTTTCAGTAAATTTGTTTGGCTACAAGCAGTACCTAACACTTGTACCGAACACGTCATTACAACGATAACTTTCCTTTTTCGTGTTTTTGGCTTACCAACCCGTATAATTTCTGACAGAGGCAAAGCTTTTACCAGCCACGTTTTCGAACAGTTTTGCAAAGAGAAACAGATTAGGCACATTTTGAACGCTGTGGCTTGTCCACGGGCGAATGGACAAGTCGAAAGATCGAATCGTACCATATTGCAATCTTTAATAGCTTACACGGGTGAAAATGATAGTGACTGGGAACAGTTCATACCACAAGTAGAAAGGGGCATCAATACTACTTATAGTAACACTACCAAAAAGAGTCCATATGAATTACTTTACGGCTTCAAACCGCGTTTCGAAATTGATTTGCCTAATAATTACCAAATTATCCCTAATATAACCCAGCTACGAGCTCAGGCCCAGCAGAATATGATAAATTCAGCCACAAAAGCAAAAAAACGATATGATAAAAATAGAATTACTAGCATTAAGTACAATATCGGAGATTTAGTACAAGTTCAAAGACGCATTATTAAAAAGGGATTAACAAGTGGGAAGCTAGTAGATAAATACGCGGGACCTTATAAAATAGTAGAAGTTTATGATAACGACAGATATAGGGTAGTATCTTTAAATAAACGTGGTAGGAAGTACAATAATGTTGTAACCGCAGATAAATTAAAACAATTTGTCGTTCAATCTATTAGCACCGATGATGAAGAATAATATAGTGTTAATTAATAATCACATTTTAATATTATATACTTTTTATATACTTTTTTGTGTTTATTAAATTTTTGAAGAGAAATAAATTTAAATATGATTTTTTAGAGAATAAGGTATAATAGGTAAGGTAAAGTAAACAAATTAATTTTGCATGTGTAAAGCAATGCAAATTGCAGTTTAGAAATTTTAAATGGGTGTGTTCCCGCAAAACAAAAAAGAGGGTGTGTTCCCACAACTACAAAGGGTGTGTTCCCAAAAATACAAAGGGTGTGTTCCCACAACTACAAAGGGTGTGTTCCCACAACTACAAAGGGTGTGTTCTCACAACTATAAAGGGTGTGTTCCCACAACTGTAAAGAGTGTGGTCCCATAATAACAAAGGGTGTGTTCCCAACAGATATAAAGGGTGTGTTCCCAACAGATATAAAGGGTGTGAGCTACAGTGTGTAATGAAATGAAATAGTAATGAAGTTTTATTTACATAATATCTTGTCTCTTAGTTATTACATTGCTGAATAATAATAAAATAATATATAATTATAAAACACTTTATACCTATATTTATGGATAAACGAAACATTCCGAAGGCGTAATGATGTCAAGAAGGCCGAACGTATTATGACTTCAGTGCTGATTTTCTTTTAATAAAATATCTTATTGTCCAAATGCCTCATTCAATTTAATGTAGTGTACATAGTTTGGTCACGATACAGCCGGCTAAAACAACATGTAACTTATCTAAGGTTGTACATGATTTATTTTACGAGGTCGTAATTAATTGATCAGGAAAGGCCGAGTGTTAGTTATAAGGTTTGCACATTTGTAATTTTTAATACTTACATGAAAATAATATCCTAGAAGTATTCTAACTTGTTTGCTAAAAATATTCAGTTGAGCTAATGCTTGTAAACAATGTTGACAGTTGTAAGCAGTGTTGCTAATTTTATAAAAATATTAAATGAAGCGAATGAGGGACCCGACAAGTTGGGTTTACCATCGGTCGTGTCGGTCGGGTTGGTTGGCTTATTGTCTATGATAAAAGCAAACGGATATTTTAAAATTGGCAACACTACAGTGACCGTCGTTAATATAAAAGACGTGATTGTATTTTGAAGATTCAGTTCTATTCTTACTGTGTCGGAATAAACAAGTCTCTTGTACTGACGAAATCTTTTATTTTAACAGTAAGCACTCCCTTTCCACGTGCCACCCGTTACGTTATGTAATAAAACTGCGCCAATGTGAATGAGTCTGAAGTCAAAATTATCTTGAGTGAAACTCTTAGCTGCTCGAGCGTAGCGAGCGCGAAATTTTTTCAGTTTTCCGTTCGTAAAATAGCATTAGTTTCTTGAAAAATGTAAGCTAGGTATACCGAGATTCTGTGCCATAACGTAATACCTATAAGCGTAATCCTGAAAAGAGTTTTATTGTTGCAAAATATACAAACCAAACATTTTTATATTGAATTGAAATATAGTATTTTTGAGTGCTATATGTTTTTCAACAGTATATAGTCCCGAAACATAGTACAATACTAGGTATAATAATTATAATAGTACCTACGGCTGGCAACCCTACTCACACTACTCACAGACAGGCCAGGCAGTGTCATTCGTTGTTAGTTGATTTTGTTACAAAATTAGTAGGTTTTCCGAATCCGAGATAATAAGGTCTAATTACCGGACACGGGACAAGACTCAAAATTCCGGGACAATCCCGGATTTCCCGGCCACCTGGCAACCCTAGTTCGACCCCAGCCATGGGCCAGTACCACTGAATTTATTTAATGTAGATACAGAAGTTATTATTGTACAAATTATCATTAAAATACTATTCCCTGGGCCTAAAAAACATACAAAATTGATTTTGCGCCTGATCTCTTTCCGGTTGTGTCGGATGCTAGTCAATGTGAAAGCTCTTTGACGATATACATCTACACAAGCTCACTTGCAATAACGCTCCTGAGTTCCTTAGTCGATTGTTACGCTGTAAATGGAAGGATATGCAGCTGATGTTTTCTAGTAAACTGCATTAATGTAAATATTTTATTTTATTCTTTGTTATGTTTCTGTCTCAAATAAAGCTTTCATTCATTCATTCATTAACACAGGCAATCAAGCTATGAGCTAGCAACTTGTTATTGTTCTGCTAGGGGTGGCTGTATTATCTCATTTTAATACTAAAGTTATGTCATGCGTTAAACTGCATATTGTATGTAAATCTACATGAAAATCTCCGTGATAAAAACCTACTATATTACATTTACATTGGCACTAAATCTCGTCTTAATTTACTAAGCAGCAGTCAACAAAGTTGCTCCGAGATTTTGAACACTTTTATGGGATCCTTGGAGACTGCGCATATTTGACAACCCTTCGCTGAAGACACGGCGTACAAAATCCTTTAGAGTAGCATAAAAGGCTACGGGCACTGCGGAAAGTCCCGGGAATTCCTGGGATTTTATAGAGGAATTAAGACTTAAATATGCTATAATAGCTAATTTCTATTCTAGAGATCAAAAAGAAACTCGGCTATTTTGAAATTTTGTATGAAAATAATTGAAGATTGATTTAATCTGATTTATGCAAAAAATCCTCGTCTTCTGTTCTTGAAATTGGCAAAATTGAAACTCATACTAATAAATAAATTACATTATATTTTTACTTAGTGCAATCTTTTTTTCGAAGAATAAATTAATGAACTAGAGAAAAATTGAAACCGCAGGCTGATTCAGTAATAAAAACTGACCTGGATCAGAAATCCCGAGAATTCCCTGGGATTACGTGAACACAAGGTATTTAGGTCTGAACTAAAATATGCGTCTATTTACAATATCAACAGTTGCAAACCAAAATTCCATTGGAAAATCCTTAATAATCGTATTTTTTTCGGTGCATCCTACAAACAATAAGAACACTAGAGAAAAACTTTTAACTTGCTACTAAACCGCGCATTAAAGTTACAAAGTCGTTATACTAGATTTTTGTCAGGAAAATATAGTTATACTCGTATGTATTATATGCCAAATTAATAAAATAATAATAAATAATAAAATTTATTCAATATCAAACATTTGGTATACATACCTACATAAATCTTGAATATTTAAATTGGTAGTATATAAAAGTTACCTAAACTAGGCTGGGCCTGTGCTTTAAATAAAACTGTGAATACCTTATGCCTAAAGCTTTTTATTAGTAAGGCCCTTAAAATCTAGCACAGCGTTTTTAACTTGCTCGCTAAATTATAAATCTAGTCTACTCTGGAGGTACACTTATCTTAATTTACGGTTGTCATGTCGCACTTCTTAGACAAAAGGGTTTGTTTGACAAAGTATTTCGAGCCGGGGATCTCGTTCCTTCCCGAAAGAGCCATCTGGCGTCGCGCCTAATGAATTAACTTGGACTGACGACGGCACGTGTTAAAATAAAAAGTTTGTCCTTTAAAACGACTGGTGTTAAATTATGCATGCTTTGCCGTGTTTACGAGTGCGAAGTTGGGTTGTAAATTTTTTGAGGGGAATTACGTTTGAGGTGTTTTCTTTGCTGGATAGCTACTTGCGGCGTTTACCCTACTTGGTTTGCTGTACGGATATTTGAGACACTTACCCTATTAAGGTGGTTAAATTTAGGATTTTATTTTTTGAAAGCCATAATTAGGCGATCAATTTAGAACTATAGGCGGCTTCGCTAGACTAGAATACATCAAATATCAAAGAGTTTCATCAAACTTTACTCAATCCACGATTATATTTAATATCATTTTCTTATTACTAAACATCATCTAAATGTTAATATTCCAACAAAGGAATGTAGGTACAAGAGAGAAAATAAAATTGTCGAAATATCGACTCAAGTGGCATCTGACGTTGAGTTATTACTTATTCACAGTTGCGTGGCTCATGTGTCTAGCGCATAGCGATATTTACCCGACAGCCCTAGAAGGAGAGTTATGTTTTTCGACTGCATGTTTGTATGTATTGCTTGGTGAATCCGCTTCTTAGGCTGCCTTTCTACCAGATATGAGTTATGCTATGTTGCTACGGATGCATGTGATAGACATCAATTATTTGGTCCATGATGCCTAATGTTTCAATGAACTCTAAAACTTGTATCCGTATTATTTATACGCATGCCGTATATCTATGTTTTATGTATTAGATTTACACTCATATTGATTCACCAAGTCAATTAAATGCTTGTGACATTACGGTGCCATTGTGGCATCTCGATAGTTTAGTTTAACCGATATTGAATCACTGTAGTATGCATATTTGCATACCTATTCATACTGATTAAGAAACCTACCAAACTATAGAAAGTTAAATGTAGTAAAGTAAGATGTAGGTTGTAAGTATGGGGTTGAATTTCGGTATACGGCCGTATCGTAATCGTAACACGTTCATTACGAATGCTACACTGAACTATAACGTTGATCAGTATCTAGCAATAGAAATGAGATTTAAAGTTTACAGCTTGGACCACACCCCAAAGGAGGTGCCACCTTAATGGGAGACTGTTTAACGGCTCCCTTAATCTGGCGTTTCCTTTTATTCAAATGTCAACTCGGCTCATTATTTAAAAGGATACGACCTTATTCCAAGCGCCTTAAGACAGTCGTGGAGTCTTAATTATTTTTTGTTTTAAGGGTCAATATGGACTTGACTATTCGCTTGTAATAAAACTTTGATCATTCGCGGTTTTTAAATTTAAAACTGTGGTTTCTGGAAATTCTTTCCCCACTTCATTTAATTCGTTCAATGTAAACAGACGCAGAGCATTCTTCCGTTGATTAAAATTGATAAAAACGAGCCTTCGCTTACACTAAATTATCAAGAATGCTCTTGTTTAAACTAATTCTAAGAACATGCGAACGGCTAAGGAGTAGAATGCACTGATGTATTTCCCGAGCACAACAACATTGCTCTCTTTAAAGCTAGAGTGAATAGGCACTTTCTAGGCAAACATGTACCACCCTAGGCCGCATCTTGCTTAACATCAGGCACGATGGCGGTCAAATGTTTGCCTAGCTAATTGTAAAAAAAAAACAATATACAGAGTGTTTTATCGTTGCCACCCTTAACGAACTTACTCTATATGTCAAATAAAGTAAGTTTATGCCAAAAAAAAACGTAGTCTATTTACTCAATTATGGACCCTAATATTTTGGAAACCAGACACTTCCCAGGTATGCTTCCATGGAGAAAAATGATCGTGATGATGAGGAGATTCCGTAGTTTTCGGGAACGTTGACGACCAAAAATCATCCTGTATACAGGGTGTAACAAAAAGGGTATTTTAAGCGAAAAGCTATGTAAATAGCCCACTGTAGAGAACCTATCCACAAAATTTGAGACTCGAAATCTCATGTTTATTTTTCAAGATTGTATGAAAATTCCTGAGATATTTAAAAATTCTCCATACTATCGTAAAAAATAAACATGTAATTTCATGTCTCAAATTTTGTGGATAGGTTCTCTACAGTGGGCTATTTACGTAGCTTTTCGCTTAACATACCCTTTTTGTTACACCCTGTATACATACTCACACGGCTGTGTTCCCGAAATGGGGTAGCCACAACTACACGATTATAAAAAACCCCACAGCCACGGATATACAGGGTGTAACAAAAGGGGTATGTTAAGCGAAAAGCTATGTAAATAGCCCACTAAAAGGAACTTACCCAGAAAATTTCAGACACGAAATCACATGTTTATTTTTCCGGATAGTATGGAGAATTCCTAAACAGCTCAGGAATGTTTATACAATCTTGAAAAATAATTATGAGATTTTGAGTCTCAAATTTTGGAAATAGATTCTCTATAATGGGCTATTTACATAGTTTTTCGCTTAACATACCCTTTCTGTTACACCCTGTAGATGTAAATGATCACTGTCAAGTCGCTAGCTAGGTTATCGCCTGAGAAAATATTTGAGTTCCTTAGTCGACTCTACGACATGCATGGAAAGAGATGTATTGTAGTAAAGCACCGCATTAACACAGAATAGGTTAATTTGATAGATATTCCCATGAACATATAAAGAATAACGGACGTAATGCTGTCACTGCACAGATTGAAGTACCGAAATGGCGGCGCGTTGGGTATGTGTGCGTATATTCTAGTAGGCGCCGAGCTTACTATGGTTTGTATGTGTGGATGGATAACACGTCAATACACATCCCTACTCCATGGAATATCGTTGCCGAGCTTACTATGAATGCATCACTCTGTGTACTCACAACATTCTGTCCGTTATTCTTTATACGTTCATGGATATTCCATATATTTTGATGTCAAAAGTCATGTCTAACGAGGATATAACTTTACCTGCGTGCCGTTTATTAGTAGCACAGTATATGTTATTCACCAGCAACCAGGGCATTGTCATGATTATTATTTAAGTCATATTAATATCTATTTTAATTAAAGGTTTCCGGGAGGTGGGCAGCAACGCCTCCCGTGTTGACAACATAGTCCAAAATATAAACTGCGGTCACCAACCCGCCTGCCCAGCGTGGTGACTATGGGCAAATTCCCCCCATAGTAGTCTTGTGGCGTGCCCTGGGGGAGGCCTAAGTCCAGCAGTGGCTGATGATGATGATGATGTGTTATTTAGGTAAGAAGGTTACAATAATATTGAAATGCTCTAATCTGTACTTGTCCTAAAATTTATAACTCATTTTTAAGATTTTGCTGTCTTGTGGCGTGCTTTGTGGATTTTAGTTGATGATTTGGATTATTAGAATTTTCCGGTCTTCACAGGATATTGGAACGATATAAATATAGCTAATTACAGGGTGGATTAACGTACAGTACTTATGTATTATTTTCTATAGTAGGTCCAGCGGATATATATCCAGAGGTGGATAGAATCAACTCCTTCACTTTAAAGAAAGTTACCATATCCTATATCCAACCCACTCCGACGAATAATGCCGAAGATAAGAATAAGTGAGCGAGACGGAATGCGAACGCGCCGGAACGCGCGGCAAGTAGACGCATAGGCTGATACATGAGATGATCACGAGCGACAGCCATGCCGTTTAGATATTTGTTTTCGTAATTATAATTTTCAAAATTTCTATTCATTCCGTTTTATATTTGATCTTAAGTATTTTGTTTTTAATGTAAATAAAATGTTTGGATTTGAATTATTTTTTAGTTTTATACCTATTTAGTGATTTTTTACGTAAGAAGGTTACAATAATCGAGACATATTGAAATGCTCTAATCTGTTTATACAGCAATACATGTACAGGAGCGGAGCACTCTTTGCAGAGGGGAGTGAGACAAGGAGATGTTATTTCTCCGAAGCTCTTCACCAACAGTGGAAGACGCCTTTAAGCTTCTTGGAAAGGACTATCAATATCAATGGCGAATACATCACTCACCTTCGGTTCGCAGACGAACTCATGGCAGAATTTTTAAGCCTCAATCGAGTCTCCCAACATTTTGCTGTAATGCCGCCCACTCCTTCTGGTTGGGAGCTTTTGAAGTTGTTGACGAGGTTTACCTGGGACAGACGGTCAAACTAAGTCCAACTTTGAGAAGGAGGTAACTCAGCGAATCCAACTCGGCTGGGCAGCGTTTGATAAGCCTTTGTCAACCAGTGCGTGCTGCCGGGATTTGCCGAGACGTGGTCTCTAACTATGTGCCTCATAAAAAAGCTGATCGCACAGCGAGCGATGGAGAGAGCTATTTGGATTATCAGAAATGAGGAGATCCGCAGACGTACAAAGATTACCGACATAGCTGAACGGTCCAGCAAGCTGAAGTGGCAATGGGCAGGGCACATAGCTCGAAGAACTGATGGCCGATGGAGTCGGAAAGTTCTAGAGTGGATACCACGTATCGGCAAGCGCAGCGTGGGAAGGCCACCCGCGAGGTGGACGGATGACCTGGTCAAGGTTGCGGGCGTCGGTTGGATGCAGGCTGTTTCCGACCGGTCGGAGTGGAGGTTGTTGGGGGAGGGGACTTCTCAGGGCTGTAAATGATGAAATACGCCTATCAAATATTCTAATTATTATTTGGATAGATCATCCCAATCATATCTCGGTTCGCTTAATCTCTTCATTCCCGGATATGTATGCGGAGTTGGATCTGTTAAAAGGACACCTACAACAACCTAACCAAACCAATCCCAGTCATATCTCGCTTCACTTAAATCTCTTCGTTCCCGGATATGCACGCGGAGTTGGATATGTTAAAAGGATATATATCCTTAGTCGGAGTGATACACTACATGTTCATTCCTTTCCCGGATATGATTAGCCCATGCCTAGTAGGCTCTATCCAAAGTATTTAGCTTTATATAGACATCTTATGTTAAAGTTTACAATGTGTTACAAGAATAGTATGATTTCGAGTTGCTTTTTTGAAGTTTCCTTGCATTTTGCTTAACATATTCGTACTGGGTGTAAAAAGATAACGTTGTTCTTTTGATACCTCGTATTTTTTATAACATCACGATCATTTTTTCTATGGAAGCTCCCCTGGGAAACCACGGGTTACCAAGATATTAGGATTCAAAGTTAAATTTTATAAACATAAATCCATCTAGAATTGGTTAACAAACATTTTTTAAAAGATACCATGTCAAAATTTTAAAATGTTAGTTTTATGGGTACATTTGTACTTTGCGCATCAAACGAATACATTTTTGCAATAAAATTACATTTATAATTTTTGTTGTCGTTTCCCAGGGTTGGTTCCATAGAAACCAATGATCGTAACCTTACAAAGGATACAAAGTATTAAAAAAACAACGTTGTCTTTTTACACCCTGTATACCTACCATTACACCCTGTAGAAAAGGCGAATCTTTTGTCTTGGTGCAGACAGAGATGTAAGGTGACAAAGTGACATTGCAAAGAGGGCATTGCATATGCAGCTGTATTTTCTATACGTTTGGTTCGTTGATGCAGCAAATTCATAGTTCGTAGCATGAGCTACGGGTGACTATGACAAAAATTATAAAACTACGTCATTATTATTTTGTCTTTTTATTGTGACGACTGACTAGAGATCATATTCGCAATTCAGCAAAATTACAATCACTTACGAACCGTTAACAAAACCCGGTGCAGAAATCAAATTTTTTAGCATTCTATAATCAGTACGCCAATGTGTAAACAGCGATCTGGCCCAACCGTTGGCCCAGCCCTTGGCCCGACATGTAGCGGCCCTTACATTACTACGCAAATTGGCAGCACTTTACTCAAAAAGTTGGGTCCAACTTGCGAAGCCAAATCCAGAACAGGCTGACTTGTAATTGCCTTTGCTAAGTAACAAAACAAGCCATAACTTTTTCCCATGCACGAAGCACAGGGAAGAGGTGTATTGAATTATATCGAGCTTAATTATTCGGAAGTTCAATTTTACTACTAGACCCTCCTACAATTTAAAATGAAATAGATTTTAGAGTAAATATAATAGTGAGACATTTCAGGATATTCTCAGGTTGTTCTGTAGTTTTCGCATGCAAAAGCATGGCTAGAATAGGGTTGCTAACCGTCCTGTTTTCCCAGGACATGTCCTGTTTTTTAGAGTGTCCTGGGCTGTTCTGGATAGTTTTTACACATCGTTCTGAGTTTTAAATGTTGGAACTTTTTGTAAGGATCTCTGTAGGTAAACTAAGCTAATAAGGTTTTCTGTATCAATCACTGTCTTAGCTTTTGTTCTCCCGTGTGTTGGACAGATGGTTTTTCCCTGAATAAATTCCTTAAAACCAACAGGTTATGGGCCCAGCACGCTTCCACTGCGCGTCCTGACACATTCGCTGTAGGCAGATTTTCTAAGGGTGCCGACATCGGGCAAATAAGCGTCAGCGGCATCTCTAGAAAGCCTAAAAGCAGCAAATACGTAGTCACCGGCACTGAATGTGTTAAAGACTTATGTTTTGAAATTCGCACGCCAATAACTCCCTCCTTCTCCCTCCAATCGTAGCGTCACTGGGCTCGCACATGTATAGTCCTGTCTATTAATAGAAATGTCCTGGTATTTCATCCTCAAATCCTGGTTGACAAAGTTTTGAGATGGCAACCCTAGGTTAGAAGTCACTATTTACCTGACCCAAGTAACTAATGTTATTAATGCGAAAAGTTTGTTTATACGAGTAACCTCTACACACGTTATTTGAGTGGGACTGGGAGTGACTAACGAGATGATTGATAATAGGGATGAATTGAAGAAAAGTACACATTGCGCCGACCGTAAATGAATGGGAACAGGTCTGGAAAATGATAATGATGATAGTTGGGAGCACGGAAAAAAACATAGGCTAGCAGTAGTTACAGAGCAACAGCTTTGTACGAATTGCATGACATCGCCGATATTTACAAACAATACACACGTTTCTTCATTGTTAATATTCGAACAACACTGGCAGGGCAGGATACAAGAAAGCTGCGTTGACCGCAGCGGACGACGACACCGCGTACGGAGCTGCGACCGACGCCTCGTGCGGCGCTGCGACCGACGCGTCGTTGCCATCCGCGGGCTCCGCCACAAAACACGCTCCATTTCAAACAAACGCGTGAAAAACCGCTTCTCCGTAAACGCATTCATACAACGCCATATGTTTGAATTTAGTGCGGGCGCCGACCCTAAATGAATGGGAACAGGTCGGGAAGATGATGATGATGATATTTGGGAGCACGGAAAATGACATAGGCTAGCAGTAGTTACAGAGCAACAGCTTTGTACGCATTTGCATGCTAGGTGCTACTGATTTCTCGTAAAACGTCTCGGCAATGCAGCAATGTAGCCTTGATCGTAGAGAATTAAATAAATAATTTTTCACCCACTTAACAGCACATTAGCAAGATGTGTCATGGGTAGTACCAAACGGTATATGAATACATAGATAAGTATAGAAACACCCATGACTCGGAAATAAACTTTTCATTTATACTACCTACTACGAGTACCTACACCAATCGGTCGTCAAAAATTGACTATCCCATCTCCTGCAACTACTTTCTTCGTGAGCAAACAAGTCGTAACTTGTTCCTTCTGCTATTTCCTTTTGATTAACTTGTTACTACTAGTTTAGATTTCCCTCGCGACTGCGTATTGTAAGTATAGGCTCCAGTCTAGAAATTAAGATAAGGTGTAACGGACCTTGATGGTTAGAAATGCAGTAATTTTACATGAAGGGTAATAACGGGATCCTTTTACTAAAAATCTTCTTGCGACAGCAGTGTCTTGTGTTCGTGACCATGAGTCGGCAGATCCGAGGGGCCAGCGTAGGGTGTAGGGCCCGGTGGTAGGCGACCCCTTTAAGCGAAAAAAAAATACTGTCCGCCTGTCTGTCACAAGGCTGTGTCTCGTAAACCGTGATAGCAAGTCAGTTGTTCAATACATTACGGGTTGATTTTTCCAAACGTCAGATAGCCTATCAGAGGAATAAAGTTAATGCTGTCTCCATCATGATCAAAGTTTAAGAGAAAGACAGCATCAACTTTGTTCTTCAGAAAGGCTATCTGACGTTTGGAAAAATCGCCCCTAAGTGTGTATTTCTGTTGCAATTACATTAATAAATAGTGTTAAAACTATAATCGTCCTATCTCTTTTCCTCGTCGCGGACGCTAGCCACGTATTTCCCCCCTTCCTGAGTGGCCGTTGCCCAAACGTCGCGGTACCGAGCTCGCGTCTCGACAAGTGAATTTTCGTGTGTGATAAACCGACCTACCCAAGAAGAGTGCCTGTGGTGAACTGTGAACTTAAACCCTACGAGATTCCGCGCGGAAGAAGAAAGAAGAGAAAACACACAAGGTAACTCTCTCTAACAGTACTACCTATTTTTACCTCGCGGTCCCTAAATCCCTAAACAGATAGGCTATTAAATAAGTGTATAAAGTAATATTTTAAGAGAGCTGCCATACAATATGTTGGTGGTTTTATTTAATTTTTTTAATGATTAAGAATTAAATGAAAAGAATGATTATGAAAGTAACCGACCAGAAAGTGTGGGATGCACAAGCGGGATTTCGAAAGGGCATGGGATGTACGGATCAAGTCTTTTCCTTACGATGTATAGCCGAAAAGTTTCTAGCGAAAAGTCAGAAGGTCTATTGCGCTTTCATCGATTTGGAGAAGGCTTATGACAGAGTAGTAAGGAAGGAACTTTGGAAGGTTCTGTCTATGTATGGAGTGAGTGGCCTTCTCATTCGGGCACTGAAATCCCTCTACAAGGACTCAAATGCTTGTGTGAGAATAAACGGGTCCTACACAGACTGGTTTACCATCGAAAAGGGTGTTAGACAGGGATGTGTAGCGTCACCGCGGCTATTCAGTCAGTATTCATGGACAGTTGTTTGCAAGGTTTGAAAGACGATGTTTGTGGTCTAAGAATGAATGAGTTACTTGTCAAATGCCTTCTCTATGCCGATGACATGGTTTTGCTTGCGTCTTCGGAGGAGGAGTTGCAGGAGATGGTAACAAAAATGCATGGATCATTTGAAAGTAAAGGGATGAAGATAAATGTAAATAAGACGAAAATGATGGTTTTTGAAAAGGATGAGGTAATGGCGAATTGCAAAATAATGATTGGCGAAGAAAGATTGGAGCAAGTGACTGAGTTCGTGTATCTGGGGACTTTGTTTACAAGAGATGGTAAGCATGACAAAGATATTGCAAGGAGAGTGAATACTGGGAATCGGGTGAATGGGGCACTTAATTCTTTTATGAGTAACAAGAAAGTGTCGCAAGCGGCACGTCTAGCTGTTCATGGAGGTGTTTTGGTGCCGACTCTTATGTATGGAAGTGAAAGTTGGGTATGGCAGAAACCAAAACATCAAAGTCAAGTGAATGCAGTGGAAATGAGAGCATTGAGAAGTATGTGTGGAGTCACTTTGAAAGATAGGATAAGAAATGAGGTGATCAGAAAGAAGTGTGGTATAAATGAGGACGTGGTGACGAAGATTGAGAAGGGTATGTTGAGATGGTTTGGGCGTGTGGAGAGGATGAATGAAAGTAGACTGACAAAGAAAGTGTACAACGGAAGAGTGGATGGAAGGGTTGGAAGGGGAAGACCTCGCCGGACTTTCACCGATCAAATTGGTGAAATTCTAAAGAAAGGTCAGGTCAAGAGTATGTATGTATGATTAAGTATTGGCTCGAACTTGACAGGTTGTCATTGATGTTTTACATCTGGCTCTGCTATACTAAATGTGGCTGTTGGATCTCTTTCGTGACCCTGCAGATCTACCTACCCCATTTTGGGAACATAAGCCGTGTGCGTAACTTGTTTGTATAGATTATTTACATCAAATTGCGTAGAAACACGAAACAAATATGTGGCTTAAAACAGATCTATCTAAGTTCGGTCTAAGGTCTAACGATGATCATTACGGAACCCCAAAAACGAGCCTAATCTACCCACAGCTGACACATTCATGTTTAGTATAACATACATAATAATGTATATATATATATATATACAGGGTTTTTTTGTTGCCACCCTTAACGAAGGCTATGTACTCTATATCGTACGAGTACGTACCCTTCGTTAAGGGTGGCAACGAAAAAACATCCTGTATAAAGCTCCGGACATTCTATTCTAAAACATTAAAATAGAACTTGCATATTCTAGGCTCTCGCATAAACTACAACGTCTTAACCCCAAGCTTTTGCAATCAAGAACTTTGCGTAAACAAATGAATTCCGGCTTGATACAAAACTTGCCTTTGCCGTGGAGTTTACAACGTCATAGAATATGTTTTCAGAAAGTTCATTTCTAAATTATATTATTACTAGTGGACGCTCGCGACTCCGTCCGCGTGGACTACAGAAAAAACAAAATGTCGAAATTATCCGGGATAAAAACATTTTCCCGGGATAAAAAGTAGCCTATATGTTAAGTGGGACCTGTCATGACGTGATATTTGACGAACTTGCATACTAACTTTCAACCCTTATTTCACCCCTTAGCTGGTCGAAATTTCAAAAATGCTAGAACAAATGTTTAATGATTTCTTATCAAGTGCTTAAATATAAAGTTTCATGGTTTTATCTTTTAAAATTAAGAAATCCCATACAAACTTTCAACCTCTATTTCAACCCCTTCATCCCTTTTTTTCGAAATAAAAAGTAGCCTATGTTCTGTCTCAGGGTCTAAAGATTGTCTGTACCAAATTTCATCAAAATCGGTTGCGAGGTTTAAGCGGGAAAGCGTAACAGACAGACAGACAGACAGACAGAGTTACTTTCGCATTTATAATATTAGTTGGGATACTTACAGATAAATCTAATTGTTTTTGACTGCGCCAGAAGAAGAGTTATGTTTTTCGAGTGTTTGTGTATGTAAGTTTGTCATTATCATCATCATCATCATCAGCCTATTGCAGTCCATTGCTGGACGTAGGCTTCCCCTAGGGCACGCCACAAGACTGCCATGGGGGTATATGCCCATAGCAAACCCATAGTCACCACGCTGGGCTGGCGGGTTGGTGACCGCAGTTTGTATTTTGGACTATGTTGTCAACACGGGAGGCGCCGCTGCCCACCTTCCGGAAACCCTTAATCGCCTTGTACGATACCCACGGGCAGACATGAGGTGGTACGAATTCTACTCTGCCGGCAACACGGGGCCAGTGTATGTTTATTTCTTTGGCACGCTCTACAAGCCTAAACGGCTTGTTGCATTTGAGGTTGGTATCATTAGACTTGAGAGGTATCGTGAGAGTGACTTAGAGAGGTATCGTGAGAGTGACTTTTTCAAGTAAATGAGTTTTTTTTTTTTTTTTTCTGTTCTTTGTCTTTGTTGGTCTGAATTTTAATTCACGGTGATACCACGGGAAATAGAGAATTCTACACATATGGGCATACTTAGTATATGTAGTTTAGAAGCCAATCTACATACTTAGTATTATGTAGTTTAGAAGCCGAATCGCATTAATTTCTGTCGACGGCGATTGATACTCCCGAACAATGTACCACGGGACATTCACTTACCGTTAAATGTCTGATACAATGAAATATGCTGAGTGCATTGTTTAAAACTGCTTTTGTAGTTTTCGAGCGTGAATGCGGTGATTTAGTTTTATTTATTTATCCAGATAATCAACAACTTCTCTTAGATATATTACATTTGAAGAGATTGTACCATAAGTCATTTACAGATTATCCTATAATAAGCAATTAGTTACTTTAATACTCGTAAGTTATATCCCCGTTTAATAATTATTTTTGTTACGTAGCTTTAAGTTGGTTGTAGTAAATATTAATTTGGTTAGAGCAAAAGCACGGTTTGAGAGAGGTCGTCAGTTCAAATCTCACTCGGGTGAAAAAAAATCATTTTCTTAATAATATTCATAATAATTAATTAAATAATAATCACACACTAATCTTGTGCCATCGCTAAGGACTTGTGTCGCGTGTACTAAGCAACATAATAGTTGGGAGTTCGAAGTGCAAAGTAAATCTTTATTTCTATTATACGAGCAATTTATAAATAGTGAACTTCTAAACAAGGTTTACATGGCTTTAACGCAATCAGTGATCACATATTGCATTATTGTTTGGGGTGGAGCTACTAAGACTAGGTTCCTTGATCTAGAGAGAGCCCAAAGATCACTTCTTAAAGTAATGTATTTTAAACAATACCGATATTCAACTGCAGACCTATATAGACTTTGTGATCTCCTATCAGTTAGAAAACTTTATGTTTTAAATGCAATCTTATCTTTACATAATAAACTTCCATTTAACCCAAATATACTCGATAAAAGACGTAAGCACTCCGTGATCCCTCCACTCCCAGCGCGTTCTGGCTTCGTTGGACGACAATACGCCACTCTATCTGGATATATGTATAATTTATTATTATATTTATTATTATATATATTATTATTATATTTGTTTTCTTTTTTCTTTATTATTTTTATTGCATGCTTTTGTATTTTAATTGCAGTAATCCACCTCTTGTTGTTAAATCTTTTGTAAAACGACTAAGGGCAAGAGCGAGAGAGCGAGAGAGCGAGATATCCCCAACACAAGTATTATTATTACTTACTGGGGCTTTCTCGACAGTACAGAAAATGTTTTACTGAAATAAAGCAATTTTTAATTTTAATTTTAATTTAATTTAATTTCTCCATGATACGAAACGTAAAAGTTTGCGAGGCTTTGAAAATGTTTGTATGTAGTACAGTGTAGTTTGTAAGTAGTCAGCCAGTAAAATAAGATTTCTCTGTATTCATGAACTACTCTGTGCTTCACTGTTCCAGATAATAATTCCATTAAACTGCTGAACTAAAGTGAACAATAAGAAACTGAGCTATTCTCCAAGTTTTATTTAGTTCTTACTGTGGTGACCAAAGACATAAATTATGTAGATGTGTTACATAGTCGCAATTCTACTTCCTACTAATATTATAAAGGTGAAAGTTGGTGAGTGTGTATGTTTGTTACTTCTTCACGTCTAAACGGCTGGAGCGATTGTAATAAAATTTGGTATTGAGTTAGCTGACACCCTGGATTAACACATTTGTTACTTTTAATCCCGGAAAAATATTGTTATCCCGGTCGCGGGCAACAGCTAGTATTTTCTATAGCGGTCTTGTGAAGCACTTAGTTATGAACTCAGTCTTTTGACGAAATGACTGAAGATTATAAAATTACGAGTATACAGAAATAAATCTTACAAATTAATGCAATGGGCTTGAAATAGTAAAATATGTATATTATTTAACACATACACCATAAGTTTACACTAAAAGGTTTCTTGTCTCCTGTACAACGTAAAAAATCCATCCATCGATTGGTTTCAATGGAATTTGAATAAGTTTTTGAATCCTGTACATTTTATTTACATCTACGGTAGACAATCACGTAAATGCTAGACCATGTCGTGAAAGATCGATTGACTACTTAAGCTAGCAAATGCGTAGTTTTTGTCCAGATGGGTGATCGGCACAGAAAATGTTTCTTCCAAAAGTATTTTACTATTCAGAATACATAATTAGTAAATAATCCTATGGATTAATCAACTACAGGATCTTATTGGTGTCGTAAATTAAACGAACCATTACAATTGGTTTTGAATAAGATATCTGTCGGAAATTGCATGAATAGGTAGAACATACAGTAGACACGTCTGTTTTCCCGAAATGTGGTAACCAGAACTGCAGGATCGTAAAGGAGGTCTTACAGCCACGCTTAGCGTAGCGGGGTGATGCACATAGTCAGTGACAAGATCTAAGTTATCGCCTTACAGATTGCCCGAATTTCTTATTCGACTGAGCATGAAAACAATCCGCCCACGACGCCATCCGTGTTAACTTAGTTACCCCTTAATTGGAGCAAATCTATTGATGAAGAACCTCTATCGATTCCATCGAGAAATAACTATCTCTAAGGCGCCTTATATACATCAGAATTACACCCGGCTATAGCTCTATGCTGGAAAAGTAGCAGACGCGCAAGTACCATCATAAACATATTTTTTATTACACAAAACATGTCGGTATCAATTCCCATTTTTACAACAACCTAAAAGAATATATATTACTCAAATAAAACACCGTCAAATCCCGGTATCATTTCAGAAGCTGTGATGATGAAGGGAAAACAAGGAAGAGGGAACAAGGCTGCCATTCCACCAAAGATGCGCTATACTACATTTCAATGCATGCGTTTGATATTCACCAATCACATTGGTACATACATCAGCCTATAGCTGTCCAGTCTGGACATAGGCCTCGCCAATGCACGCTACAAGGCTTCTATAGGGGTTTTTTTTTGCCCATATCCACCACGCTGGACAGGCGAGTTGGTGACCACAGTGTGATTTTCAGACTATGTTGTCAACACTGCTGCTGCCTATTCCCGGAAATCCCTCTTATACTCTGTGGACGTAACATTGTGGCCCGTGCCCAGAGGGAGATTACGTGATTGATTAAATAGCGTTAATGTGAACTTACACTGAGCACTGTTGTAATTCGGCAGGCGCAATCATCATCACTTTTAGCTAGGAAAAGTCCACCGATGAACCTAGGCCTCCTCTAATAACTTCCACTCAGACCGGTTTCGAACCGGCCTGCATACAGCAGATACCCGCGACCTTGGCTTGGTCGTCCATCCATCTCGCGGGGGGCCTTACCACGCTGCGCCTGCCGGTACGCGGTATCCATTCGATTCCATCGGCCATCGGATCTTCGAGCTATGTGCCCTTCTCATTGCCATTTTAGCTTGTCCGACCGATGGGCTATGTCGGCGAACTTTGTTCTTCTACGGATCTTCTCATTCCTGAATCATCGAAGCTCCCCATCATTCTTTCTTCATTGACGTAACAGTTTTATCACAGTTATATGGAAACAAAGCACCGCAACCAATATTATTCTTCAACATAAAAACCTAAATGGTCCAATAAATTCCGGTATACAACTCATATATTTCAGTTAGGTTCAGCGTAAGTTGTGGCTGTACAATTTGAAATATTATTTGAAAAAGTAACAAATAAATCCAGTAGATAGGTAGGACAAAATGGTGTCAGCTCAGCAAGAATGAGTTTTACAATAATTTGTCATTGCTTTATATAAGATGGAGTGTTTCTTGCTTCCTGTTATATTTTTGATTAATCTACAAATTTCGTATCATCACCTCAGCCGATTGCAGTCCACTAACTGATGGATGTCGGCCTCCCCCAGGGCACACCACGAGGCTACTGCCATAAGAGGGGTTTTGTCCATAGTCACATCGCTGGGCAGGTAGGTTGGTGACCGCAGTATTAGTTTAGGGCTATGTTGTCAACACGGTAGCTAATTAGGTAGCTAGAGGTCCACCTCCCGGCACATTATAAGGTTCATTATTTTTAATGCTGTTGTGTGCGTTTTTAATTTGAAAATGTGTCCGTCCGTCTTGAGGGTTGCCTTCCCTTGCTGGCACGTAGTCTTCACTCTGGCACCCTTCGATATTGTTATATAATTTTAAGAACAAGGCATTTCGTTCATCTATATGATTTCCTCTACTTTGTTGACAAAATTATTCACATCAAGAAATTTCTCCATTACTCTAAAATAAACAAACAATTTAATAGAAATTGTAATCGTTTACAAGAATCTTGCACACCCTTTGCTGAAGCGGGGTAATGAATTCACGACCACGTCCCTAAGTCGGTTGAGCACAGTTTAGTATTCGCGACTTTACGGTCTTGTATTAAAGTTGAATTTACGAACTGCTTATAAGCACGTTAGTGTGTGCAAATGTGCTCTTAGTTTAGAGAAGCTGGAGGCAACCGCTATCATCCAACGTAGGTAAGTACACTTAAAGATTGAACCACTTTTTGTAATGTCACATGCGTACTCCTTAGCCGCGTAATACCGGCAGAATAAAGTTTGTACCACCCCATGCCTGCCCTTGGGTAGGATTAAGGGTTATTAAGGCGAGGCGATTAAGGGTTTCCGGGAGGCTAGTAGCAGCACCTTCTTACTGACAACATGGTTCGAAAATCACACTGCGGTCACCAACCCGCTTGCCCAGCGTGGTGACTATGGGCAAAAACCCTCCTATGGCAGTAGCCTTGTGGCATGCCCTGGGAGCGCCTACGTCCAGCATTGGACTGCAATTAGGCTGAAAGTATAAAACTAGTTATTGTTCGTAACTTCGCCCGCATAGGTAATGTATGCAAAAATTCAAAAATATTTAGTATAGGTAAATAAACCATGACGTACAAACAAACAAACTTACTCTCGCATATAATATAAGTTGGGAATTACGTATCAATAGAAAATAATCCAACATCCTAAGGGATTTTCTAAGGTAAAACGACACTAGTACGAGTAATATAGGTAATCAAAAAGCGAGAGCTCGACAAGGGCTGATGCCCTACACTTTATCTGCTTTCTTGTTGTATTTATTACTGGCTTATAGTATGAGACAGCCACCTTTTCCTATACTCTGATAGAAATTTTGGGTATCGGTAACTTTCTCCCTTTTAAAACTAAAAAGAATCTTGCTCAATCTGTAATCCCTCCAATTTTAGACTATGCGGATGCTTGCTACCCCGACGCCAATGAGGAGCTGCTTAATAAACTCGAACGTCTTCAGAACTTAGGTATCCGTTTTATTTATGGATTACGTAAATTCGACCATGTCTCCCATTTTCGAAAAGAGTTAAAATGGCTCCCAATCCGTCTTCGTCGCAATGCCCATATGCTTACTCTTATTTTTAAAATTATTAATTTAAATTCTTCCCCGCAATATCTTAGTGAGCGATTTGAATACCTGTTCTCTAGGGACAGACCCCTCAGATCCATTACTGCTTCGTTGCTCAAAACTCCAAAGCTAGAATATAGATTGGTGCATAAGATAAAAATATAACTTAGTAACAAATAAATAAAAAAACAAAAGTAAAAAATATTTTTTGTGCAATAAAGAATAAGAAATCCAAAACATTTTTCAGCTTCTAAAATTCTTATTTATCAAATAACATTACACAACAAAAAACTTAGCAATTGACTAGGAAATAAATTATTAGAAAATGTTTTAAATATTAGATAGGTTATGTGTTGTGTAGTGTGTGAATATAAAATATATATAAAAAAAATCACAGTTTAATTTGTTTTCACCTTAATTTTAAACGAGGATACAACTAAATTATACACCTTTAAACCAACAAATACAATAACGGATAAAATTAATATTGATGAGATAAGTAACGTAAACACTAAATTTAGTTCATAGTACTCAGTCCAGGTCATGTTGGCCGCTGGTGAACGTAAGTGTTTTGCTCCGCCGTGACGTAAAACGTGCTCTGTCCACCAAATGGCACGCTCGAGGGGAGGTTGGGGCTGGTCATTCATGACCTCTCTTAAGTTGGCTATATTTTTCCTGTAACTGCAACAGAAATTATATTGCAATTGTTGTAGAAGTTATATAATGTTATTGTTATATTTTATGTACAAAGTATTATCATAAAACTTGTGTCGTAATGACTAGTTATAACTGTAATGGTTGCTCTAATTATCTTGCTACTTGAACCGTTAATTACATTACCGATAAAATTAAATCTATAATTAAATATGTAAATAATGATTTCGTTTGGTGGTAGATAATATTATACGATACATATAATCACGCCTTTATCCCTTATGGGGTAGGCAGAGCACCAGGGGCCGATAGAACCACATGGTGCCACTTGTGACCAATTTTGAGGGTGTAGTTGAGATGTACAAGTTCGGTTAGTAGTAACAGATGGTCAGCCCATCGCCTATGTTCAATGTTATAAAAAAAAAAATTACCTTTCATTACTGATAACTTTTTCTATACTTTTTCTGAATTGCTCATCTATTAAAGTTTCCATTTCAAGTTTGTCGCCAATACCAAAATGCATGTACATCTCTGCGTTGTACCACTGATCACCAAGCAATGGAATTCCAACTAAAGGTACGCCAGCGGTGATCGCCTCGTCTGTAGACTGAAGACCACACTGCGTGATAAACAATTTCACATTTGGATGCCCTAAAAGAAAAAGATACAATATTCAATTTACACATGTTTTCGGCTGATTTTATGTTATGTTTTATGACAAGATTATAATAAGCGTAAAACTTACTTAAAAGGTCTGATTGAGGGAACCATTTTCCAATTTTGATATTATCTTCCAATCCGGGTAGCTGATCTTTATCCCACTTCCAGAGAACATTATAAGGCACATTTGATAACACTTTTACCAATATTTTTATGCGTTCTTTTGGTAGCATGGATGGTACCACATTTGTTCCAAAACTTACGTAAATAACTCCATTCTTCGAGGAGTCCAAATAATTTTTGAGATCTTTTGGCAATTCTCTTTGTTTATTTTGATGTAAGCCACCCATATATATTACATTTGGAGCCACAGGTCTATTATTATCCCAAATTCTATGAGTGTTCAAGAACTGCATGTCAACCTTACATTTTAGTTCATTTATACTTGGAATATCTGATCCGAACAATCTTTTTATCATTTTATCTCCATTTCTGAGATTATCATCCATAATATTACTTAACGCATATCTATTATACATTGCTTTAAATTTATCTTTTAAATCTAAGTTTATTATTTTTTGTTGAAATAAATCAGGATATACAAATAAATTCGAGGCCGATCCAGTTATGTCAGCAAATCCATAACATCCTCCAAGAGAACTCACTTGTATTACTGGAATGTTATATTTGTGTGCAATTGCCAAAAGTGGCAGGTAGTAGGCTTCAGCAAGTAAAAGGTCGAATTTGACATTGTTATTAAGAACTTTTTGTACCTTCTTAGTCAAAATTTGATTTTCGAATATGACATCCATAACTTCCATCACCACTCTTATTTGGGACATTAGATCACCACTTTGTCCACTAGTTACGGTTATAAATATAGATCTCCATAATTCGTAGGATTCGTGTATATCAACTTCTGTTAGATTGGCAGGTCTGTTTTCATCAGTGAATTCAGGATCGGTTGTAATAACTATAACTTCATGTCCACGTTTCACTAGTTCATTAGTAATAGGTCTAAACACAACTTGGTGACTAATTGAAGGGGTTGGATAGTATGCCAAAATTCTTGCACCGTAACAAATATAAAACACTATTTTTAATATAATACACACTTTTAGTAACATTTTCTATACTATATAATTAAGAAATTACTATGTTTAAACTAAATTAAACCATAACAATAAAATAAAAATGGAAAATAATGTATTTTTTATACTTATTACAATGTGGTCGCTATCTACATGTAACCAATACTAAGGGCTTCATGTTATATTTCGTATCTATTTATAAACAAATTAAGTAATTATGTTGTCATCGTGACTATACAAAACAGATCTATTAATTATCTTAATGTTTGTTTTCACGTATCTTTAATTTTTTATTTCGTTCGAAACTCAATGCTAACTGAATCCCGTTATATTTTATTAATGTATGTTATCCCAGAATGTATATAATACTTTTACATGGGAATTAGGAAAAGTAACATTTTTATTAACACATTATCAATAGATATGTATTTAAAGAATAATAATGAAATTGTAAAAAAAGAACAATGTACATAACTCCATTTAAGTTACATAATATACATTAGACTTTTAAAACTTAATCACAATGCAATAGCGTAAATCATTTTCGAATAAGGATTTTATAATAAGAAACTACACTAATAAAAATAACAATAGATAAATAATTGCACATAAAACATACCATTGACTAGAAAAAAAAAACATGAATTACAAAAGCCTCAATTAGTTTTCAACTTAATTTTTAAAGTGGAAACGATTAAATGATATACCTTTAAAGTTACAAATAAAAGTACAAATAAAACACATGCTAAGCTGGCGAGTAACGTAAACACTAATTGTAGTTCATAGTACTCAGTCCAGGTCATGTTGGCCGCAGGTGAACGTAAGTGTTTTGCTCCGCCGTGACGTAAAACGTGCTCTGTCCACCAAATAGCACGCTCGAGGGCAGGTTGGGGCTGATCATATATGACCTCTCTTAGATTGATGATGTTTTTCCTGTAACTGAATAAAAAACAATATTACAGTAATCGTACCCTGGCAGGAGCATACCTACATTTTATCATGTTAGACTAGTAGACGCCCCAAATTGGTCAGAAGTAGCACCATGTGGTTCTATCCGGTCCTTGGTGCTCTGTCTACCACGTAAGGGATAAAGACGTAATTATATGTATATGTATGTAGACTTTTCAATTGTGTCCACGTGGTAAAACTCAACCCATAAATATTAAAATTAAATACTGTTATAATAAATTTGTAATTCGAGTTTGTTACATTAGCATAATTATCGCACAAATAAAGTGATGAATACTGGGATCTTCTAAGAGCCAACATAATACTTAAAAGAATGTCTAACTGTATGTACGTGTGAGCATTCTGTATAAACTACTAAATGAAATTTTGTACGGTTCTCACTGCTATAGTATAGTTGGAGGTTTAACTTAAAAACTGGTGTGTTTTTAACCTAATTCTATACGTTTGCATTCCACGGGGATGAAGTCGTGGGCGTCCACTTTGAGATACCTACATAAAAATGCGTATCAAACTAAAAGTGTTCCATAAATACATTTTTTCATTACAAAAAAAAAAATCATCATTTTCACATAGAAAACTAAAATTGTGTGTTGTTCACACAGCGCTTCTTGATGATAACACTACAATATTTTCACGACTGTTTAATATTGCGCGCTTATTTTTTATAAAATATTCATTAGTACATATACCTTCTCTTCCCGGGCATACTGTACAAGTCAGTAGAGGGACAAGAGGGTCTTTGTGTTTTGTAGGCGATGGGCTGACCACCTGTCACTACTAACCGAACTTGTACATCTCAACTATACCCTCAAAATTGGTCAGAAGTGGTACCATGTGGTTCTATCGGCTCCTGGTGCTCTGCCTACCCCATAAGGGATAAAGACGTGATTATATGTATGTATATATACCTATATATTATTATAAATTATAATAATCATTTACCTTTCAGTGTTTATAACTTTTTCTATACTGTCTCTGAATTCCCTATCTGTTAAAGTTTCCATTTCAAGTCTGTCACCAATACCAAAATGCTTATACATCTCTGCGTTGTACCATTGGTCACCAAGCAATGGAATTCCAACTAAAGGTACACCAGCGGTGATCGCCTCGTCTGTAGACTGAAGACCACACTGCGTGATAAACAATTTCACATTTGGATGTCCTGCAAAGAAAAAAAATTATAAAAGATCAAGGCTATAATTATTATTTAATTTTTATTTTATCAATTTAATTTTCATAAAAAATGGAAGCTTAGAACTAAAACTTACTTAATAAGTCTGATTGAGGAAACCACTTTCCAAATTTGATATTATCTCCTAATCCAGGCAACTGATCCTTATCCCACTTCCAGAGAACATCGTAAAGTACATTTGACAATACATTTACCAATGTTTCTATTCGATCCTTTGGGAGCATGGATGGTACCACATTTGTTCCAAAACTAATGTATATAACTCCATTTTTCGAAGAATCCAAATAAGTTTTGAGATCTTTTGGTAATTCTTTTTGTTCCTTTTGATGTAGTCCACCCAAGTAAACAACATTGGGTGCCACAGGTCTATTGTTATCCCAAATTCTGTGAATATTCAGAAACTGCATATCGACATAATTTTTTAATTCGTAAGTACTTGGATAATCTGACCCGAACAATTTTTTCACCAAAATGTCTTGGCTATTCAAAAGATTCGTCCAAAATTCGACTCAATACATATCTATCATAAAGTGATACCAATTTTTCTTTAAAGCTTAAGTTGAAAATCTTTTGTTGCAACATGTCGGGATATAAAAACATATTTGAGGATGATCCAGTTATGTCAGCAAACCCATAAGTACCTCCAAAAGAGCTTACTTGTATAGCTGGAATCTTAAATTTGTGTGCTAATGCCAAACATTGTGTACAATGGGCTTCGACAAGTAGAAGATCAAATATTAAACTTTTATCATTGAGTATCTTCTGTACTTTTCCTGACAATATTTGGTTTTCAAATATGATATTCATAACTTCAGACCCTACTCTCATTTGAGATTTTAGATCTTTGCTTTTCCCACTAGTTAATGTTTTAAACGAGGATCTCCATGCATCGTAAGATTCGTGTATATCAACTTCTGTTAGATTGGCATGTCTGTTTTCATCAGTAAATTCAGGGTCAGTTGTAATAACTATAACTTCATGCCCACGCTTCACTAGTTCATTAGTAATAGGTCGAAACACAACTTGGTGACTAATTGAAGGGGTTGGATAGTATGCCAAAATTCTTGCACCGTAACAAATGTTGAACACAATATTTGATATAAACCACACTTTTAGCAGCATTTTCAATTGTATTTCTAATTTCAAACTGTCTATTCGTTTATCTATTCGTAACTTGTACTTGTTATCTACGTAAATCCGTACTGAGCGTTTGATAATAATGTTTCGTTTTTATATACTATCTGAGGAAATATGCTGGTCACGGTGTACAAAATAAAAAAGATACTAAATATCAAAAACCTACTACATAAATCCGATTATTTTAGCGTAATCGATATATATATCTTTTAACACCTGTCCTAATGATTAGTTTAGGGCGACAAGATGACCTTAACTTTGTATCATATACTTTACGTAGTTACATAACATTTACGCTTGTTTTATATTGAGAATTCTAACAACAAATAAACAAAAAGGAACCATTTGTTTGGGTTTCATAATTTAAAAAAAAATAAAATGAAAAAGCTTATCACCTTTTATCAATTGAAGACAAATCTTGTTCGAAATTTTACGCCCTCGGCTAGCCAATGGCGTGGCGTCACGGGGACGTGTTTACCTGACAGCTAGTAGTAGTTAAAAAGGTCGGTTAAAAAAATTAGTTCGGACGGTCGCGCACGGGTCGCAAGAATTATTCAGTTTCTCGGTACTGAAACGGTGAAAACGGCTGAGGTTTACGGAAACCTGAAGGAATGCGGTCGGGACGCTCCTCAAGCCAGTTCAGAAAACTGTTGTGAACATTGTACTCAAATTCGGTAGTGAGTGGAAGTTTTCTCGGGAGGACCTTGTGATAAGTGGCTGAAAACGGATTGCATACGGATCTGCTTTCAGGACGGAACACTTTACAGTATTTATATAGTTTATTTAGAATTACACATTACACGGGGTCTTGAAGCAGTTTAACGAGGGCCTGTCACACTCCAGGTGAGTCCATACTTCTCATGTACTATCCCAGCTATTCCACAACAAACCTGTTAAAAAATACCTATCAACAAAATATCTACGGCTATGTTTCAAAAATAGGCTAATGTCTTGCAGGATCACGACAGAGATCTATAGGATCTACACCCAAGCTTATCGAGGCCATATATAAAAGATCAGTTAAAAAGTTCCTAGCTGTCGACTCTTACGACATGACGGAAGGAGACGCAGCTATTATATTCTAGTGCTCCACATTGGCATTGGACAAACGAACAGTATAATACTCCGTATGGAGTGTTGCGATGATGAAGTTCTTGAAGGTTGAAGATTATATATGTCCAGTTCTTAGGGGTCACCAGTGTCGGGGTTGTGAAAAGGAAAGCGCTTGCAGCTCCCTACTAGCAGTTGTTTGGTCCATGTATATATATTCCAATCATTGAGAGAAACTTCGACATCAGTTTCTAGGGTTTGTATTGGATTGTGATTCTCTCTTGCATCCGATAGGTGGCTTCGCTACAAGTACATTTCAAATTCAACTTTTCCTTTAGAAACAAAGGTTTTATCTGCGATTTGCGAATTTAATCCAGATCTCTAGTATTGCAATTGGCCGTAAAAGAAACGATCGTTATCCGTTCCCATAACATGTAAATTTTACTTTCCTTCGACCGATTTTCCTTGCACATTATATTGCTGTAAGGTCATAAAGAACTGGGTTCTTTTCCTATTATTCTGATATTTACGGTTATGTCCTAACCGAGAGCCAAACAATAGAGTGCGATATATACCTAGCAATTGTGCTGGAACACTTTAATATGTCGTAGAGTTTAATAATGGTATAAAATTATTAATAAAGAAATGGAAAAAATTCCTTACCCGGGTGGGAATCGAACCCACGACCTGCATTCCGCGTGTCAGTGCTCTAACCACTGAACCGGGTCAATTACTCGGATGACGAATTTTACCATCTTTTTCTAAATTACATATTGGCAACGTTATTTTTCATCCCGATAGCTATACACTAGCCAAATCTCGGCAAACAAAGCTGAATCCCTCAGCACAATGTTTAAAGATGAAACGATCAACCATATCCTAACGGATTATATTAATGGAGAAGTGTTTTTATAAATTTATCTTAGTCAAGATATTATATATTATAAAATTATTAATAAAGAAATGGAAAAAATCCTTGGGAATCGAACCCAAGACCTCTGCATTCCGCGTGTCAGTGCTCTAACCACTGAGACACCGGGTCAATTATTCATTTAATAATGGTTAAAAATATTGGCGCATCTTCTCTTCATACGGGATAAGAAAAACATGAATGGATAATCGTGTAGATCTGGAGAAATATTGACCAATGGGATCTTAAGACTGGAGGTGAGCAGATCTTTTATACAATTCTATTGGTGAAAATTTCTCCGTTCCGTAGCCTCGCTGTTCTTATGCACGTTTAAAGCGGGCTGCATACATACACACATACACTCAAAAAACATAAACCTCTTTATGGCGCAGTCGGGTAAAAAAGTACAACGCTAACTCGAATAGATCCCATACTTTATTTCGAAATAAAATAGTACAATTCTAACTCGAATAGATCCCGTACCTGATTTCGAAACGACATTTTTTTTATGCAATTACACAGATTAATATGCAATTAAAGACTGAGCAATTGGCACCACCATTTATAGGAACTACTTACATAGGTACTCGTCATAACATAAATGTAATCACTACATATTATAAAACAAAGTCGCTTGCCGCTGTCTGGCTGTCCATATGTATGCTTAGATCTTCTAAAACTACGCAACGGATCTTGATGTGGTTTTTTAAAAAAGATACAGTGATTCAAAAGGAAGGTTTATATATATAACTAGGGATCCACCCATACATAATACGGACGCAGTAGTAGGCTGCCGCTAGTCTATTTTAAAACGAACTACCAGTACGTAGTAACTATCAAATTAATCTGTGGTATATACCGGTTAACCTTGACTTTGATTGCTTCCGTATAATAATAATAGGCTACCTGATCCACTGTTTATACTATAGCGAAATAGTGCGAAGTTTTTATCGAACCTTATCACATTATAACCCGAATCCGACGAAAGGAGCGTTATATTTTTCGCGTGTTTGTTTGTATGTACTTTGGCATGCGCTAGACTCCTAGAGCCTACGGTTTGTCGCATTTGAGCTTGAGAGGTACCAATAGATTTGTCATAGTCGTACGTGCGTCACTAGGTATAAACTTTTACGCAGTCGGGTTTTCTTTAAATAAATGAGGTTATACGAGTATTACCTACACTTTTTACACGCGCCAATTTTATCACATATTTTAGTATTCTTTATTGTACACATAAATTTTTATCATAGACAGTAAGTTGTAAAAGAAATAGTACAAAGGCGAGCTTATCTCTAAAAGAGATTTCTTCCAGCAAACCATTAAGTTATTAATTAAGTTATTATTAAGTTATTTTATTTATTTTATTTATCTGATCTTAGGTAATTTAACAGTCATGTGAGCAGACATTACTTTTGTTTCTTTAAATGATAGATATAAGGGCATTTTGTTGAAAGATAGCATTTATTAATAAATAAATAATAAATACAATAATATTGTTTTCTTCGAAATAAGTGTATGAGCAACTCTATCTGTGTAGACTGTTTTTAACCATTTTTGCCGCCTTTTTACAAACAATAATTGTCTTATTAAAAGTATAGCTCACAAAATAAGCTTCAAGTTAAGGGGGGAAACCAGTTTAGGAGGCCGAAATTTTGTTGTTTTTCGTGAATTTTTTACATATGGATAATATAAACAGATTTTTTTTTAATTTGAGAATATTTTATTCATGGTTTGAAATAGACTTGAGAATTTTTTCAAGCGATTTCCGCCGGAAACAGTGTCGCTAGATCGTGCTGTCCATGGACGATTACCATCGGAGTATTTTGCTGGTGGGCATTCCTGTGGTAGCAATTTTCATCTGTAATATCACATTTTTTTTTTTCGTTAACAACATATTTCCTAAGAATATGAACCTGATTGTGTAAAAAAAAATTGAAAATTGCATTTTTTGAGGTGTTTGAAGACAATGTTATGTTTTTATACCATATTTTTTCACCTTTTTCGCATAAAAAAACATATTTTTAATAATCATATAATTCCAGAATTAGGTCATCTAGATTTGAATTGAATAAAGAATGTTCACACCAAATTTCAGAACGATTGGTCAATAACTTTTCAAGCTAGAATGCCCACAAGTGGAAAAAAAGTCGTTTCGAGAAAAACGCGTTTGAAATAAAATGTAGCGAAAACGAGATTCGAGGCAGTAATTATTTTTTATTAATTATATAAAATTATTAATTTTATTCATATATACATTTATCACTCTGGTGTGTTGAGACTGATCTCTTACGTGGTCTACCACGTCGTTCGGTAAACTCACGGGAACGGATACGCTGACATTTTGACAACACTCGGTAAGAAAGCCGGAGCTGAACTAGCCAAGCTCGACGCTCTGTCGTAATATCGTAAACGTTCGAGAAAGTTCTACCCCAGGTCAAACAACAACATCTGCTGAGTGCCCCCCTCTCTATTATTCCGTCACTAAGGAATAATTGAGGCAGGTAACCGAAAAAGGGTCACTGAGCGACCGCTCCGTTCTAACTACCGCGCGCTTCGACTCCGGACCGACGGGCGGCAAGTAGCTGCGAATTTTGCTTTCAAATTTTGACCACATATTCTTGACGAGTTATACTAACGATTTATGCAATAAATAAAGTCGATTTTTTGAGGTCTAAACTGGTTTCCCCCCTTATACGTAATTTCCATACAAACTTTCATTCTCTATTTTAACTCTTTACAGTCCTTTTTTCGCATAAAAAAGCGGGTGGGGCTGTGTATTACGTCTATGTTAGCGAATCGCTTTTAAAGTAAAAGATTGAAATGAAAACAAGATGGACGCTGTTTTAAGTATTTTAATAAAAAAGAACAGGTACGCCAAATGTTTATATATTTATTGTCACTTTCTGGTTATTTTAAATAGCAGCCGCCCACGACTTCGTCCGTGTGAGGGGGCGTTGTACCCGTGCGAAGCCGGGCAGGTTGTTGTATAGACTGTAGGCTTCCTTGGTAAATGGGCTATCTAACACTAATTCAGACCAGTATCTGTTCAAACAAACAAACAAACAAACTCTTCTTAGGTCCAAATTACACTTATTTTTGTATAAACAAGTCATCACCACGCTATAAAGTGAGCAGACATAGAAACAAGCGTAGCGCCGGTTTCGCACAGTTTCGCAGTATCCCTCCCCGCCCCCCGCTTGACCCCGACACGAACTCTTCATAACAGTGATGATAGTGATTTATTTTTGTTTCTAAGACCAAAGTTTTTTAATTATTAAGGCGATGATATAGACCTTTTGTTTGTTTTTAAAACCCGTATGTGTCGGCGCGATTTTAAAGACGTTTCACGTCAAAAGATCGGTTCGATAGATTTGGCGTGAAAGGCGCTACAAACAGACACACGGAGATGAGGGGTAAGCATGAATCTCTCGATAGTCCGTAACGTTATCGTCAAACTGTCAACAGGTTGTTATGACAGCCAGCGATTAATGATAATATGGGAATTGTACCAAATGTGAAATCCTGGATATTGTGTGTTATGTACGCTTTCTGTTTAACCAGGCCTTAAGACCTTCTTTTAAAAAAAATCAAATAAAATATACTAAATTATAACTTAATATTATAATTTTAAATTAACATACAAAATAAATGATTAAACTATTCTATCTAAATAAATTAGATTCATCAGTAGATTCATTTACTGGTCTGCAGCTGTATGCTGAGCTGGGTCCATTCATTATTCTTATTTAACACAAACCATTCATAGTTTATACTGACTAAAATCCATCCATCAAAGTAGGCTTTTCACTATGTTATGATAATTATATTACATCCCAAATTGTAATAAATATAATATTATATATTGTGAATGGTCTTGTACATAATGTATGACAAGCGATAATTTTTTACATCCCATAGTGAAAAGGCGACTTAATTTTCATTAATTTTATTAATAATTTTAATTTTCATTGTAAAACTTCATCCAAAAATTAACTAGATTTCACTTTGATTTCAAACGTGGATGTAATACTCTGATACACTTTAAAAGCAGTGAACAAAATGACAGATAAAATAGAAAGTGACGAAATAAGTAGCGTAAGTACTAGTTTAGCTTCATAGTACTGTGTCCAAGGCATATTAGCCGCAGGTGACCGTAAGTGTTTTGCTCCACCATGACGAATGACGTACTCAGTCCACCAAACGGCCCGCTCGAGTGAAGACTGAGGCTGGTCCCCGATGACATCTCTGAGGTTTTCTATGTTCTTCTTATAGCTGGTAAAAAAATTACAGAGTTAACAACCGAAACTTTTGCAAGTAGATCTTGATGAAGGAGACAGCATTGAATGATCAAATTAAATTTTGGACTGATTTCAACAAAGTAGAAATTTTATATATAAATAAACATTCACGCACTTGACAACACACCGACCTAGTCCCACACTAAGATCCCTTAGGTCTTGTGTCGTGGGTACTAAGCAACGGTATATAAATATATAGATAAGTCCATCCATCATAATCCTACTTCCTACTTAATATTATAAACGCGAAAGTTTGTGAGTATGGATGTTTGTTACTCTTTCATGTAAAATCGGCTGGAGCGATTTTAATAAAATTTTGTATGAAATTAGCTGATACCCTGGATTAATACATAGGCTATATATGGAAAATATTTTTATCCCGGATCATTTCGACATTTTGTTTTTTCTGCAGTCCACGCGGACGAAGTCGCGGGCGTCCACTAGTATATTATATTTCGCAATATTTTAGTGTAATCTTAACCTCAGTGTCAACCACACATTTTTTATAATGACACATCCAATTTAATTGCGTGATAGTAATTATCGATCGTATATCTACATTTGTGTTTTAAAATATAATTATATTACAATTTAAAAGATAATTATATTTGAATGCTAACCTCTCATCGCCGATAATTTTTTCAATAGCATTTCTAAATTTTTCTTCAGTGATACTGGTTATATCAAGTCGTTCACCGATCTTTAGTTTTTTGTACATTTCGACGTTATACCACTGGTCTGCCAGCATTGGTATTCCAAGCATGGGCACACCAGCTGTTATAGCCTCATCTGTTGACTGGAGACCACATTGCGTGATAAATAGTTTTAGTTTGGGATGTCCTGTAAGGAAAAACACAATAGTATAAAGTAAATAAGAAGAAATAAATAATAAGAAAATCTTTTTAATGCTAATAATCATATTTTGCGATGTCAATAAACATATTATGTACAAAATGAATCTAGAGTCAGCAACGACCAATTTCGATACTAGAGATTGATTTCTTTTTTAAATGAATTTGTGATTTTTGATTAGTGAAATTGATGTGTGGTTAAATCTAACATAATATACCAAAATCTCCCAAGAGGTTATTAAAATATTTAGCTGTAAGTTAGTGAGTAAAGTAAAGAATTAACAATTGAGGGATTTCCAACAACTTTATGATCACAAAGTAACCGGTTCAAGCACCTAGTAAGCTTTACGTACATATCTACTTAGTCAAAATCATAGGTATCTGCTAGATGCAGACCACTTCCAACAAGTCGCAGTGGAGGTTGTTGTTCAGCAGTAAACTTAATGGCTGATAATTATGATGATAATGATAACATAGCTGATGAAAATGTTTAAATAATAGGCAAAAGACTCATACTTAAAAGATCTGATTGCGGAAACCACTTTCCAATTTTCACATTATCTCCCAGTCCTGGCAGTTTGTCTTTGTCCCACTTCCACAAAACATCATATGGCATTTGAGACAAAACATTTACTAATATCTCTATACGATCCTTTGGTAGCATTGATGGTAGTACATTTGTACCAAAGCTAATGTAGATTACGCCATTTTTTGAAGAATCTAAATATTCTTTTAAGTCCTGTAATATTTATGAAACGTTATTGATGAATATGACTGTTTAATAGTTTTTACTTTTTATGGCAATAACTATAATGAGAAATATTAAAAGTACTAAACTTGTTACCTCATTATTCTTTATACGTTTATGACCTCATCAATTTATATCACAAACCATACCTTAGGTAAATCTTTCTTCTCTTTCTGATGTAAACCACCCATATATAGTACAGATTGTGGTACAGGCCTATTATTGTCCCAAATACGATGTACATTCAAAAACAGCATTTCAACATTGTTTACTAATTTGTTCACACTAGGAACGCCGGGCCCGAATAATTTTTCAATCATTTTATCGGCTTCTTTTTCAAACTCATTAAATATGTTCGCCAAGCGATAATTATCATATAACTGTGAGAGTTTGTCTATCATACTGAGATTCTCTATTTTGTGACTTCCCACATCTGGATATAAAAATGGATGCGTTGCGCCTCCCATTTTTGCGGCCCAGCCGTTGAAACCAGAAAAAGAACTTACTTGTATTACTGGTATATTATAAATGTGCGAAAGTGCTAAAGATGGTTCATACCAAGCTTCCGAAAGTAGTAAATCAAATTTAATACTTCTATCCTTTAGTATTCTTTGCATATCATACGTCAACATTTGTTTTTCAAAAATTATGTTCATAACATCTAATGCCGCTATTGCTTGATCGAAGTGATCACGAGCATTTCCATTACTTTTAGATACAAATGCCTGAACCCATAATTTGTATGATGTATCATGCACGTCTATTTCTGTAAGGTTGACAGGCCTGTTATCTTCTGAGAATTCGGGATCGGGTGTTATAACTATCACTTCATGTCCACGCTTTACTAGTTCATTTGTTAAAGGTCTGAACACTACTTGATGACTTATCGATGGCGTCGGATAAATTGCTAATATTTTTGCACTATAACATAAGTTTACCATTACCAATAATAGTAACACTTTGCGAATCATATTCAAATTTAAATGAAGTGTGGTATTATAATTTTAAAAAAAATAATTAAACTTAACTTCCAGGTAAAGCGATGACTAATTGTGAACTGTGCCAAAATACATCTTTATGGTATCTTACAGTCTTGTATATTATCTTACTATAGCGGCCGCCCGCGACTTCGTCCGCTTGAGGAGGTATTACACCCGTGCGAAGCCAGGGCGGGTCTCTAGTTATACATATAAATCTTGCTCGTGAAACATTCTATCTATTGAAAAAACTGGATCAAAATCCGTTGCGTAGTTTTAAAGATCTTAAGCATACATAGGGAGAGACAGACAGCGGAAAGCAACTTTGTTCTATATAGGTAATATACTAGTATTATCATGCCTGTGATAATAATGTCGTGAACTAACAAGGACAATAGCATTAGCCATGATGATACAGCAGTTTGATAAGCCACATCGCGACGCGACGACGGCTGCCGATTCTCTGTGATATCAACTCGTATAAAGATTATTTTAAAATTATCAATTTGAGTGTTACTTGGATGATAATCACGCAAAGTTTTTATTAGGGGAGCAACATACGATTGCATATCTCCATGCATAATTTGCCTGAAACTGGCAAAACTGCGAAAAATCGCCATTGCGCAGTCAGTACATGTCAAAGATATTGTACCTAATTTTAACTTTTTGGTTTTTGAGTTTTTATAGCGAAGTGTCGCATAGATGAAAATTTTGCCATAAAGCCGCTAAATGGGACTCTCTTTTAAGGTCCTGCAGTTCTGGTACATAACCCCATTTCGGGAACACAGCCGTGTTTTTAAATAAGTATATAAAGGCTATCCAAAATTAGTGATTTTTTTTTACCCACGAAACTAGGTAGGTAAAAAGAAACAACATTCACTATGGGACCAACTCTGAAATATTGAAAAAAAATCTGCTGTTCCATACAATCTCGAATAATTACTGCACTGAAATTTATGGAACAGCTGATTTTTTTTTTTCAATATTTCGGAGTTGGTCCCATAGTGAAAGTTGTTTCTTTTTACCTAGCTAGTTTCGTGTCAAAAGATAATCACTAATTTTCGATAGACCTTATATAGGTATAATGATGTTATGTTATGGCGGCGTGATGCCGGCAAAGTAGAGTTAGTACCACCCCATGCCTGCCCGTGGGTATCGTACGAGGCGATTAAGGGTTTCCGGGAAGGTGGGCAGCAGCGCTTCCCGTGCTGACAACATAGTCCAAAAATCAAACTGTGGTCACCAACCCGCCTGCCCAGCGTGGTGACTATGAGCAAAAACCCCTCTATGGCAGAAGCCTTGTGGCGTGCGCTGGTGGAGGCCTACCTCCAGCAGTGGACTGCTATAGGCTAAATACGAATGTAGACGTGTAATGTTATATACAAACTGTCAGAAATGTGAACTCTACTTCCCGCTATCTGTCTACTACTATACTAAAAACTGAGCTAAAAACCATAATACGAGAAACTAATTTGACAACTAAATAACAGATGAAGGGTTACCAGAATTAGAAGAAATTAAATAGTGACGTTATAGTCGATATCGATAATTGTGGATATGATTATAATCAAATAACACCTGACTGTATAAGCTGTTTAAATTGTCAAAATTTCATATTACAGTTCATTGTAACTCCAATTAAGAATAAGTGCTCATGTTGGAACCCAAATACCGTTGTACGAATTGCAAAAACGTTCCGTAAAAGGGATGCTAATAAATAATATTACGAACACCAAAAATATACACAACCATTTTTCTTGAATTGTATTAATATTATACCTCGCACTGTAAATTATTTAACAATTTGATTGTTTTAATAAAAAAAAATATATACGTAAAATACCAATCTGTATATTTAAAATATCGATACGGAAAGCATTACCCCGACCATGGCAACACTAAACTTGTGCAAAATGAACTGTCAAACTAGTCTCTCGAATTATGGTTTCGATTAAAGTTATGTTTTTTACACTAGCGGTAACAGCCCAGTGGTTAAGACGTGCACCTTCCAAGCGGGAGGCGTAAGTTCGATCCCAGTCAGGGGCCTGTACCAATGAATTTATTTCATGTACAGATTTTAATGTTGTAAAATTGTCACTTAGCTCGTGCCTCGGAAAGCACGTAAAACCGTTGGTCCTGCGCCTGATCTCTCTCCGGTCGTGTGGGCTTTCCGTTCCATCGGACTATGAGAGTAACGGAATAGAGAGTGCGCCTGTGTTTGCGCACACACTTGTGCACTATAATATCTCCTGCGTACCTGGCCAATCTCCGTAGAGATCGGTCGCCTTGGCCGAAATACGGTCGGAGATCATCATCATCATGTTTTTTACAAATGCATTATGATAACAAAGATTACTGTCTACCGAATGTCTCTTATTACAGGGCTGAAGACGTCATGTGTGGAATACATGTTAATAATTTTTTTATCTATGACATTTGGCTCTAAAGTGATACTACAGACATGTCTGCGGCATGACGAGAGCCCCGATCCTGGCGTGCCTCGACATATGTCTGCACTCGACTTATTAGTTTAAATATCATGAAATAAAATGGCGGATTTATGATCAGCTGATAGTTTCCTAATCTCCAACTTGTTACTAATCTTTTACATCTGACCCTTTAAACGTGACTGTGAATTCCTCGTAATGCTACCCCATTTGTGGACACAGCTGCCCTGTGTGTATCTAGATATATTATAATAATTATAATTTACGTGGTGTCTAGAGTAAGTATAATACCACTAGCACTGGACATTTATCTCTATTTTATTTTTATTTATAACTCGACACTGCCCAGCGCTGGATACTTAAGCAAAAGTACCGTTGATGGCACCAATGTTCAAATGTGCGCGAGTTTGTTTTTCAAACATCTGTATGAACATTTATGTCGAGTTTAGAGATTATGTAGAAAGACTTGAGAATCGGGGCCCAAGCATGAGTATTTAAATCTCAGTAGACATAAGATAAGGAATTAATCTCAATTATATTAGGTCTGTGCTGATGCGGGGCTTTACTAGATTATATCAGCTACATACCCTTCCCTGCATGTTCTACTAACAAGGTCGAGCAGTCTCTCAGGCGATAAGCTAGCAACTTGTCACTGATAATTTACATCTGTCCCTACTATGCTATACAAGGCTGTGAAATCTATTTTATAATAACACAATTCATCAAAATCTCGCCTATCAACACAAATTTATTTCCGAAAAAAACTGCCTATTACAAATATCAATCAAGTGCCGTACTAGAGAATAATGCTGTTAAAATATACAGGGATAGAACGATATTATTGCAATAGACCTGACATTACAATCTTAGATAAACACAATAAAACAGTTCTGCTAATTGATATTGCTATGTGTAATACCCATAACCTCCTCGCCACCCATACGGAAAAAATAGCAAAGTATGTCGATCTCTCCATTGAAATAAAATGTATTAAACGATTTATTACGATGTATTAAAAAAAAAACATCGTTGTTTTTTTACACCCTGTACCATAGGTAGGTTGCCGGTGAAATAGCTCTTTCATTAAGTTACGCCTAATATTTAATATATCAGCACTTGGCTAAGGCCCGTGCCTATATTTTTACTTCTACGGAGAGCAATATAAATAAAAAAAGAAAAAAGAAAAAAAAAACTTTATTTCGGACCAGCCATATTCTTAAACTAAAATACATTTATAAATCATACATATTAAAATTTAACAAAAGAACAACAATTTAACAAAATAAAATAAAACAATCATATTTATCAACAATGGTCTTCAGGATGCCGCTGTCGCTATTGCGCACTCTGCCCAACTGTTGGGCAGTTCTCTATTACAGAGAAGCTGCTTTTTTGCGCATAATAGTGATCTTACAATTTTGGCTAACCCATTTAGGGAACACAGTGATCGTGTGTATGTGTGTGTATATATGTAAATTAGGTGGGTCATAGTTATCTTGTTACTCTAATCTAATTATATAGCCGAATAAAAACGCCTATAACAACGATGAAGCAAACGTCTTCATATACATAAAAATATCTATGATAATACATAGAGGAATAAGATGTCATAGAGTGCTAATGTCATACTAACTGTTTCGATGTACCATTAGACTTTTCGGTGCCTCACTTGGTACTAATACCTACTAACATCGAAACTGTTAGTATGACATTAGCACTCTATGTCTATATCTTAATCCTCTATGGATAATAGTAGAAAGAATATCAATAATATTACAAAGAAAACTCATTAGTCATTAGGTATATTAAACGAAACAATATGAATATAGCCCATGAAATAGAATCTTACCAGTTTTTTTTTCAAATATGTATCTTTACCTACTATTACTCTTAAACTTCGAGTACGTATTCTCTACAATGTACCTACTATTTACCTATAGGTACTTACATAGAGTTTCACCCACCTAACCTAATTATGAAATTCTAACTTACTTATTTATTATAATTTAAATTTTAATATAACTAAAGGTACTAACTACATTATATAATCCTAAAAACTAAAATTCTAACTGAAATTATTAAAAATTAAATAATATTTTTCAATGTTCTCACAATAAATTACAATACAAATCAACATGATTTCACTTTAATTTCCAGAGAAGAATATTTCTGGTATACTTTAAAAGCACTAAATAGAGCTACTGACAATAGGAATAACACTAAAGCAAGCAGTGTAATTACTAATTTTAGTTCATAGTATTCAGTCCAGGATAAATTGGCAGAAGGTGATCGTAAATGATGAGCGCCTCCATGACGTAAGATGTACTCAGTCCACCATACTGCACGCTCGAGTGGTGTTTCAGGCTGGTCGTAAATTACATCTCTTAGTTTTTCTATATTTTTTCTATAGCTGAAAAACATATTTGTTCATTAATTAACATGTGGCGACGCTAATTTGCTTTATATAAATTTAACTTAGCTAGCGCCAATTTTTCCGATGGTCAGATAGCTTGTCTGAAGGATTAAATTTGATGCTGTTTTATTCTAAAACTTAGACAAGATACTGACATTGAAGACTGGCCATTGGATAAATCGCCGATTATACAGGGTGTAACAGAAAGGGTATGTTAAGCGAAAAGCTATATAAATAGCCCACTATAGAGAACCTATTTCCAAAATTTGAAACTCGAAATCACATTTTTATTTTTCAAGATTGTATGAAAATTCCTGAGATATTTAAAAATTCTCCATACTATCGGGAAAAATAAACATGTGATTTCGGATCTCAAATTTTGTGGACAGATTCTCTATAGTGGGCTATTTACATAGCTTTTCGCTTAACATACCCTTTTTGTTACACCCTGTAGATATTTTTACCTTTCCAATTGAAATCAAAATAGAAGTTGAGGCTCAATGACAGAATTAGAAAGAAAGGTAATGCTTGTATAGGAAATGTTGCAAATGAAAGGATTTGATCTGACTTACCTAGTATGTCCAATAACTTTTTCAATTGAAGTTCTTAGTGTTTCTTCTGTCAAAGTTTCCATGTCAACTCTATCACCAATTTTTAGTTTTTTATACATCTCCGCATTATACCACTGATCAGCCAATAGTGGGACCCCAACCAGTGGTACACCAGCTGTTATAGATTCATCTGTGGACTGCAGGCCACACTGCGTGATGAATAATTTTACATTTGGATGTCCTAAAAGAAGAAGATATTAGGTTAAGAATACTTTTCTACTTTCTTTACCGTTTTTAACGCTGGCTGCTATCATATATCAGCTACACTTTCAGTAAATAGTTATGTAGTTTTATGTGCATTGGAAAATGAATATTGGTTGAGCCTCTCTGAGACCTTAAGCTTTAATTGTTCTGTATAGTAGTATAATTTAGTTATATAGTTATATGAATGGTTAATTAGTGTAATTATCAACACATATTCACTAGAATACATCAGGTGGCATCTCCGTCTGAGTATGTCGTAATAGTCGACTAATAACATTCTCTCAGGCGATAAGTCAACAAAATTGTCACTGCTCATTAACATCTGTCCCTGCTATGCTAAAAGTGGCCGTGGTATCTCCTTAATGATCCTGCAGTTCTGGCTCTTTTATTCAGGAACACAGCTATGTGTGTTATGCGTTATATTATGTTATGTAATCATACGAGTATTAGGTAATTTTATTTAGATTTTTGAAAAAACTTACTTAGAAGGTCCGATTGTGGGAACCATTTTCCAATTTTTACGTTATCTCCTAGTCCAGGTAGATCCTTTTTATCAAATTTCCACAATACGTCGTACGGTAATTTAGATAAAACATTAACCAGTGTTTCTAAACGTTCTTTTGGCAACGTTGACGGTACAACGTTTGTTCCAAAGCTGACATAGACCACACCCCTTTTCGAAGAATCCAAGTACTCCTTTAAATCCTGTAAAATAATACTAATACATACGGATGTGTTCTCAAAAATGAGGTAGCCATAATGACAGACTTGAAATTTAACAGCACGTTTAGCATACAGGATGTTTTTTCGTTGCCACCCTTAACGAAGGGTACGTACTCTATACATCAAATAAAGTAAGTCTATGCAAAAAAAATGCTGGGAAACAATGTAACTTTTTTTTTTTTTTTAAAATTACTTGATACGAGCGAAATTTATAGTGTCCAGTGTTTATGCTTTATTTATCATGCGAAATTTTGCTACGCGCATCTATGTGCAATAATGTGCATTTATGCAGAAAAACATAGTCTATTTACTCAACTTTAGACCCTAATATCTTGGTAACCAGACACTTCCCAGGTATGCTTCTATGGAGAAAAATGATCGTGATGATGAGGTGATTCCGTAGTTTTTGGGAACGTTGACGATCAAAAAACATCCTGTATAGCATAGCGAAGGTAAAAGATCAGTGACAAATTGTCAATGAGAATGCCTCTAAATTCCTTAGTGGAACGGAAGGAGATGAAACTGATGTATTCTAGCGATACCTCGCATCAGCACTGAGTAAAATGAACACATTTGCAATAAAGGTATTTTCCAATATAGGTAGATTCAGAATTCCTTATAAATAATTACAATATTTTTTTATACACACCTTGGGTAAATCTTTCCTCTTATTCTGATGTAGACCACCCATATACAGCACGTTTGAAGATACGGGCCTGTTGTTATCCCAAATACGATGAAGATTTAAAAATAACATGTCTACTTTACTGACCAAATAGTCCACAGTAGGAGTGTCTGGTCCAAATAGTTTTCTTACTAACTTATTAAAATTTTGCTCAGCCTCATCAAATACTTTTCTCATTAAATACTCTTTATAAAATACAGATATTTTATCAAAAATACCAAGGTTCACTACTCGCTGAGCTAAAATATCGGGATACAGAAATAAATGTGACGCAGCTCCAATTTTTTCAGCCCATCTATTTAAACCGCCAAATGAGCTTACTTGTATTACTGGAATTTTGTAAATATGGGCAATAGCTAAAGGTACTTCATACCATGATTCTACAAGTAGCAAGTCAAATTTTTTACTCTTATCATTAAGTATTTTTTGTACTTCATCAGTCAGTATTTGCTTCTCAAATATTACGTTCAAGTTTTCAAACGCAGTTCTTAGTTGAGATATTTGATCATTAGTACTGCCAGTGGTTTTGGTTACGAATCCTTGTCTCCATATTTCATAGGATATTTCATGCACATCAATCTCCGTAAGGTTGGCCGGTCTATTCTCTTCGAAAATTCCGGGTCAGTTGTTATTACTACAACTTCATGTCCTCTCTTCACAAGTTCTTTTGTCAAAGGCCTGAACACAACTTGATGACTTATCGATGGCGTCGGGTATACTGCCAAAATTCTAGCACTGTCACTTCCGCCAATCAGTATGATGATTAGAAATAAACATACTTGATGAATCATGTTTAAACAAATCTTACAATATATATCTCTGCTAGCAGAGCAACCCTAAAACAAAGTGTATCTGTACTAGCACTAATAAACTAGAACTGATACTTATTTAAGACATTTTGCAGGTTTATATATGTATGGTTGACTGGCAGATAATTTTTTTTTACGAAGATAATAACGACAATTTGCGATATGATCCAAGTTGGATATACTATAGGTATATCTCTACTTATAGGGAGTTTTTTCACTAGACGACACGGCCACGGTTCGACCACGACAATGACTCGACCACGCCTTTTTTTGGAAGCAAAAATATATTTTATAGTATGGCTCGTTTTTCCACGAGACGACAAGACTACAACACGGCCCTCATACTAGAACAAAATGTCGCGGTCGTGTCGTTGTCAACGACAACTTGACATGTCGTCTAGTGGAAGCAGGTACTGTCTTTTGATGTTGTACATGTGCCATCGTCGTGCTTAAATAACATACTTAATTGGTTTTTGTCATCTATATCGATATCTATCTATCTTCTTTTATCTATCTATATGCATATAGTAAAAATGTAACGGATCGCTGTCTGTACATGGAAGATATATGAGAAAAAATATTATAATAATACCCAAGAGAATGATTTTTGAAATTTTTGTTTGTTAGTCGGTTTGTCTGTGCTTTTGTTTACGCTAATCTCAGAAACGGCTGAATCGATTTCTATGCAGTTTTCAGGAACATATTGCGACAGGTCCCATTTAACATAGGCTACGTTTTATCCCGGGAAAATGCTTTCAATCCGGATAATTTCGACCTTTTGTTTTTGCTGCAGTTCACGCGGACGTCGAGTCCTTTATAAAAGTATCTAGTATAGTTGTGTAGTAGGTAAGTCAGAATCGTTTAAAATAAATATCAAAAAATGGTCAAAAAGTCTTATCTGTCTGAAACTAATTAGTTCAATGTTTTGACTATAAATTATATCGCTCGCACGCGCTATATATATGGCAATTGTACTCGTGACTACATGGCGCATGCGCGAGATGCGCGTGGAGGCTACCGGGCGCGATCTCTGCACCGACTTTAACTTTCCACCAAGCGTACGCCATTATGCGACGCATTTAATTGTTATTATTTTATTTTATCATATAATGTAAAAACTTCTAATTAAAATATACATACTTAATATAAACACATAATAAACGTCTGGCTGTTTATAGAGGTGTTTTGGTGCTGACTCTTCTGTATGGTAGTGAAAGTTGGGTATGGCAGAAATCAAAACACCAAAGTCAAGTGAATGCAGTGGAAATGAGAGCATTGAGAAGTATGTGTGGAGTCACTTTAAAGATAGAATAAGATATGAGGTAATCAGAAAGAAGCGTGGTATAAATGAGGACGTTGTGACGAAGATTGAGATGGTTTGGACATATGGAGAGGATGGATGAAAATAGATTGACAAAGAAAGGGTATAACGGAAGAATGGATGGAAGGGTTGGAAGAAAAAGACCTCACCGGACTTTCACCGATCAAATTGGTGAAATTCTAGACAAAGGTCAAGAGTACCCTAAACCGACGAACGTGCATGAAGAATATCATGAAAGTAGATGAAGCGAAAGATGTGTGTCAGGATCGTAGCAAATGGAGATTCGTGATCTCTTCCTGCCCCTCCGGGAAAGAGGCGTAATTTTCATGTATGTAAGCACATACTTAATATAATATCTACGTTATTATTCAACTACTACAAAACAGCGACCATGGCAAAATGACTGCGTCTCCAATAACAACACTGTTTAGGCCCCGCGGGACTTATAGTGGGCCCGAGAACTATTTTTTTTTTTTTTCATTTATTTATCTTTGTGAAACCAACGAGGTTTGTGTGATAGTGCTACACAGTTCACATCGTTATCCCTTTACACATCTAGATTATATCTACTTAATTATTACTCATTAGTTATTACACATAATTACTTGAGGATATAACTTTTTTTTTTGTAAACTAATAAGTTTATATGCATTATTCAGTGTCATTGGTGTCATGGGTAGAAGCTAGGGAAATAGTTATATACTGAATTGCATATAGGTTTCCATATTGTTAAGAAAATAGTATTTTAGTTTATTTTTAATGTTCGTTACAGTAATACTGTCACGTAAGTCGATAGGAAGTTTGTTTATTAACCTAGGGACCAGGTAGCTAGCAGACCTCCTGCCATATACATTGCCCGCACTTGTCGTGCACAACCGGTTTTGAGCGACTGCACGGGTATACACAGAATGATTTATTACATTCAAAATGGACTCATTAAAGAAGTTATCTTTTAGAAGCATATATATGCATTGAATATAAACAGGTAATGATTTACAATATCTAAGGAGGCCAATTTCGTCATCTTTATACCTTATTTTAACCTTTTTAGAAACTATATTTTTTAAGATTCTTATTTGAAGCCTATATATTTGATTAAGATACGTGGTAAAAGTACGACCATAACTGCTGAGTCCATACTGGACGTATGACTCAGCTAATGAATTGTATAACATTAACTTAACCTTGAATGGGATTCGATCTTTAAGTAGTATAATATTAGCTAAGAACTGTCTCAATTTATTACATACATATTCGATATGACTAGACCAATTAAATTTATTATCTATCGATACTCCGAGGTACGTCTGTCTGTTGACAACTTCAATTTTAGGGCAGCTACATATTTTTTTATACAGGGAATGCAGGCAATTATGTTCGTGGATCACTAGGTCTTTTATTGGAATATGTCCTGTATAAGGCGATTTAATAATAAGTATTTTTGTCTTGCTTGCATTTAATACCAGGCCAGCATCATGGCACCATCTTATCAGTGCGTTTAGATCGGACTGAAGCAGGTTACAGGATTTTCTAGGGTCTTTATCAGCTATTACTAGACATGTGTCATCAGCAAACTGATAACACGAGCAGTTTTTAATGCATTTACTAATGTCGTTGACATAAGTTAAAAAATACAGAGGGCCCAGTACGGATCCCTGGGCTGTGCCCTCTGTAACCAGTATGGGATCGCTGTACGAGTCGTCAACTTTTACGGTAAATTTACGATTATACAGGTAGTTTTCACACCATTTCAGGAGGGGGCCACGAACTCCGCAGTCATCTAATTTGTTTACTAATTGTTTATGTTCAAGGATGTCAAAATTAATAGACTGTAGTTTAAATATAATCAAGGAATTAAAAGAAATATACAGTTCATTGACGAGAGCCGGAAAGCAAGCAAACATAAATATAAAGACGTCACGGTGACCTTTCAAACTAGGGAAACGGATTTCACAAGGAAGGTTTATAATTTATAAGTTTTATAACTAGGGACCCGCATCGGCTTCGCACGGGAGTAATGCACTCTCAAAAAAGTCACCGCATAGGTTACTAGGTTACGAGACGATATAGGTATTTTAATACACATCCATACATTTGGCAAGTGTGACCAAAATGTTCAATAGCAAACAAAATTTTGTGGCAAAAGTAATGCCAAAAAAGTTATTTGTGCGCTTACCCTTAGAAGCTCTACCCGTCCAAGTTTTCCTCCTTTTACGAATACAATAAGAGTTTTTCTTAACAATAAATTGCCTACTTCCGTATACCTTAATTTAGCAAAGTTGTTGTTAAAATTACTTGTCGTAATTTTCAACTGAATTGAATTATTGTTTGCCGCTTGTTTCAATGTACTTCTTAGCGTTTCTTGTAAAAGTTTAAAGGTACAGATTAAAGCTTACTTTACCATAGGAAATGTCATTTGCTACTACAGGGTATATATACTTTGCTATATCATGATGAATGAATAAAGATCTCCGACCGTATTTCGGCCAAGGCGACCAATCTCTACGGAGATTGGCCAGGTGCGCAGGAGATATTATAGTGCACAAGTGTGTGCGCAAACACAGATGCAATCTCTATTCCGTTACTCTCATAGTCTGATGGGACGGAAAGCCGACACGACCGGAGAGAGATCAGGCGCAGGACGGTTTTACGTGCTTTCAGAGGCACGAGCTAAGTGACAATTTTGCAACATTAAAATCTGTTACATGAAATAAATTCATTGGTACAGGCTCGTGACTGGGATCAAACTTACGCCTCCTGCTTGGAGGTTCACGTCTTAACCACTGGGCTATCACCGCTTGTAACTATATCACACTGAAAGCCCGGAAGAAAAAAAAACTGCCTTGTGTTATTATAGGTATAATGGGGTAGTTTCCTATGGTTGAATCTGAATAACATCTTATTGTTATCAGAATAAATAATAAAAATCATACCTATCTGTAAAATTACAATTTGATTATGTGTCCAAATGTAATAATAATAAGGTAGTAATAAGGTGGACGGACGACCTGACCAAGGTCGCGGGCGTCGGTTGGATGCAGGCTGCTTCCGATCGCTCGGAGTGGAGGTTGTTGGGGGAGGCCTATGTCCAACAGTGGACTTCTCAGGGCTGTAAATGATGAATACGAGTAAGCCTTCAAAGTTAAGTAAGCTAGTTAATTTTTAAATATGAAATTAATTTAAAATTACTACATCACATGACCACCTGCATCATTTACAGCAACTTTTGTTTATTGACCATATTTAAAAACGAAACATTTAATATAGCTGTAGAACAAAAGTTCTGTTACGCGCATACAAGTTGCTTAAAGAGTGATGTCACGTCGCCGTCGTGGGAGTCGTTTGTATGGAGGGTTTTTTAGCAAGTCTAAAATTGTGTTTTTTTTTACAATTAGCTAGGCAAACATTTGACCGCCATCGTGCCTGATGTTAAGCAAGATGCGGCCTAGGGTGGTACATGTTTGCCTAGAAAGTGCCTATTCACTCTAGCTTTGAAGAGACCAATGTTGTAGTGCTCGGGAAATACATCAGCAGGAAGTGCATTCCACTCCTTAGCCGTTTGCATTACAAACGAATTAGCATAACGTTTGGTGCGGATGGGTGAAGAAGGGGCTAGTCTGCGTCTAGTATCCCGATGGTGAAAAGGGGCTGGTGGAACTGTATTGTGAAGTTCCCACGCACACTCTCCAAAGTGTATCCTGTAAAACACTGACAAGGCAGCAATTTTACGGCGGTGGGTCAGGTCCTGAAAGCATTTTGAAATCGTTATATCCCGGAAAGTTTTCACGCTAGCGAAGTTTTTCTTTCGCAAATGTTTCTTTTATTTTATGATCTTTCGATGTAAATACAAATAAAAAAACTATAAACGACCCTATTCATTGTTTACTTTTGTTACAAAATATAGTCGAATCATGGTTCTCACGATATATATAAGAAGAATTGTTCGTCAGTTTTATCATTAATAAAATTACTGAGTAGATTCTGTCATCGTTCTACTTCGCCACTTAGGGATTCGTGTTTTGTTTTGCACTGTTCAACTGACAATATACGAGTAGTTCGAATTACAATTAACCCATTAAATTCTTACGTAAGTTAAGCAAAATGAAATGAAAATAGCCAAATGGAGAGATCCTATTTAGAAAATTCATAACTTTGAATTCACATAGGTATTTATTTCGAAGATTGTGGGTAAAAATAAACATGTGATTTCGAATATCATTTTTGTGGACAGGCTAGGTGGGATATTTTCATGTAATTTCGCTTAACCTTTTGTTAAAACCTGTATAAAAACAAAAGAAGATTTGAGCTAAGAAACAAAACGTGAATTTAGATCTCAATCCGAATATGAGTTTTTCACTGCAGAACAACACATTAATAAACAAGTCTGGTTATATAGTGATATAGGAACCAGTGAATGATAGCATATCTTACCTTTAGAACGTGCTGACCATAACTGAGCAACTTTACTAGCTCATTACCTCTTTCCTTAAAAGTTGCTCGCTATTTTTGGAAATATCATTCTAGCGTGTTTTAAGAGTTAATTTAAAATAAATTGTATACAAACTCCACACTATTGCAGTCTACTGCTGGACTGTAGGCCTTGTCCAGGGCCATAAGGCTACTGCAATAGGGAATTTTTGCCTTTATTCACCAGTCTGGACAGGCGGGTTAATAACCGCAACAGTGTGATGTTCGGACTATGTTGTCAATATGGGAGGTGCTACTGCCCACCTACGTGGGTACCCTTAATCCCCTCTTACGATAGCCAAGAGCAGACATGAGGTGCTATTTCTACTCTGCCGATAAACGGCATACCTACTCATACCAACTCCATAGAAGAGCAAAAAAACCGCATGTAAACTACAGGTATAAATTACATAGGAAATCTTTCCTTCATACAACTTATTACTTATCATCCTAACTAATAATTACGAAAGTTGGTTTGTACGTTTGATGTTCGCTTATACAGAATAAACCGTACATATAAATACCGTACTTGGCTTATTCTGTAGTTCACGCAGGCAAACTCGGCTCGCGATAAAAGACTTAGACATAGACGATATACCTATAGATAGGTATACATTTATATTGGCGAGCACTTATCATAATAACTTGCATTTATTGTGAATACATCGACATAAACACTCGTCTTAAACATGTTGCTCTTGAAAATCACTTGTATTATTGTACTTTATTATATAGTTGGCGTACATTCTGCAAGAATATTAGCTGTATTTCCTACACCATCTATAAGCCATCAACTACCATTTCGCCCAATTGTGAAAGAATTAGCGAGGAGAGGCCATGAAGTAACCGTCATAACAACCGATCCAGAATTCAATAAGGGAAACTCTCCAGCGAATTTGACTGAAATCGATGTCCACGATATTTCATACAAAATATGGAGAGAAGAATTTTTCAAGACAGTATCCGGAGAAAAAAATGCAATACAAAACCAGATTATAACCGCTCTAAAAATAGTAAATACGATTGTAGAAAAACAGGTAATGGTAAAGGAAATTGAAGAGATCATCAAGAATAAAGAGGAAAAATTTGATTTGTTGATTCTGGAAGCTTGGGTGCGGCCAATTTTAGTTTTTTCACATTTATACAAAGTGCCCGTGATACAAATCAGTTCTTTTGGTGGAGTGTTCAATGCTTTTGATATTATTGGAGCTTCAACACACCCATTACTATACCCGAATCCGACAAGTCAAAATACTGTGAATTTAACTGTGATTGAAAAAGTGAAGGCGGTTTACGACAAATACCAACTAGAAAGTGCCTATTTTGCTTTAGAGGAAGATGAAAACGCTATGATAAGAAAATTGTTTGGGCCAGATGTTCCAAACCTTAGTGATTTAGTGAATAATGTTGATATGGTATTTCTGAATAATTACGCAATATGGGACAATAACAGACCGGTACCACCAAATTTGGTTTATATCGGAGGTATTCATAGACATCCAGAAAAGGAAATTCCAAAGGTAAATTAGTATTTTTTAATGTTTTACCTTAAGTAACTTCTACGTATTATATCATAGCTAGCTTCAAATTTATGGTACATTTACATCTGTCCGCCCAGATATACTAAACGTGGCATAGATTTTCTTTATGATCCTGAAGGTCTGGCTACCTCATTAATTAATAATTGTTTGTACTTATAGGTATATGAAAGTAATGTAATTTTTAAGATATAACTTATTATTATAAGTCTTGAACTTAGTTTCTGAGAATAATTACGGTAAACTTCAAATAATGTAATATTTATATTATATTACCTTTTAGGACTTAAAATCATATTTAGACTCCTCTAAAAACGGTGTGATTTACCTCAGTTTTGGAACGAACGTGGATCCAACGCTTTTACCACCGGAAAAAATACAACAGCTAGTGAACGTCCTTTCTAAAATGCCTTACGATGTTCTATGGAAGTGGAATGGAGACGATTTACCCGGAAGGTCGGAAATGGAGACGATTTACCCGGAACGAGTTCGAAAAATATTGAACAACTCAGATATACGATAAAGGATTTCCGTATCTATACCACCATCGATTTCATCAATGGAACTACGTTGTTAAGATTTATCCCGTGTTATGATTAAGGCGCTAAACAAACTTATCAAAAGACATTGGTGCTTTATCTATTTGTATACATTAAAATGTTGTCGTATTTCTTGTCTAAAGAAAGCTATTGTCTCGATTTCTTATACTACTTCGATATATCATAGTTCACGACGCACCGAGTTACAGTATCGTCTAAAAATGTTGTAGTTTTTATTTATCTTTTAAACACACCTGATCATGATATTGCATATTAAGTGTATTTTAGATACGTCATGCATGATATACCACGTGAAGGTAAATGCACGCAAACGCACTTTGAATTTTAGTACTCAATCTGAATCCTTTCTCTCGCATTTCTCAAACCCGCTCCGTGCACGACTCGTACGTGCTTTGCTCTGGCCTCGTACTAACCCCGCAAATACGTTTCACATATAATATTTCAGACTGGTAGATATTTACTTAACATATTCATTTAAAACTTTACTAAAGTTCACTTAACTAAAAAATTGTCTGCCATACTGTTGTCCTTATCTAATAATTTATTGTCAGGTTATCACTTAAATTACGATCCCAGGATAAAAACTTCAAAAACCCCGGACATTTGGGTGAAATAAAGATATTTTCCCGGACTCCCTCGATAAAAAAATATAATAAAATAAAAACACACATAGACACGGGGGTCTATGGTTATTTACCGCGCCAATTTTACTACACCTATAGGCGGTACGTACATTATTACAGCATCAGTACAGCAGCAGCGCGAGCGTAGCGAGCGCGGAATTTTTTGGCATACAAGTTGCCATTTACTTCTGGAAAATGCAGGCTCTATGTGGAATGCATCATGGAAATGGCGATGCGGGTGAAATAAACGAGAATATTTTTCTACTTTTTACTGTAAAAGCTTAGATTACTTCTTAAAAAGATATTGGCACTGACGAGAAGTAATATTTTTGCTTGACGCACATTAGGGGAACCACAGGGAGAATCTGTAGCGCGAGCAAAGCGAGCGCGAAATTTTAATGATTTTTACCACATAATCTGTCAGTTGTTAGACCAGTGGCCCCGTATCATTGATACGGTTGATGCGGCGGTAACTACGTCCCTGATACACAGAGCAAGATGCGCGGAGCGGCGTTGCGGCTATTATTGTAAAACATCCTTTTACATCAAGTTAGTCAGATTTCCCCTGATATAAAAAGTGTCCGGGTTTTACCCGGACACTATTTAAAAACCCCGCCCGGACGCTCCCCGGACGCCCTCCAAACTAGAATAAATCCGGGGCAACCCGGACGGATGGCAGCCCTAATTTAAATCATTACGTATTCGTGGTCAGCGCGTGTCATGCGCAGTTTATCTGAATAATATCAGATAATAAATTTCATAAGTCAATGACCCTTCCGAAAGTTCATTGACTGACGAAGTTTAATTCGTTTAATACTTATAAGAATATTTCGTGAAATTTACAACCTACTCTACGTGCTCAAAATTTGTAAAACAGAATGCCTTACGAAGAACGTTTTGTATGTAGGTACACATACAAAACGTTCTTTGTATGGCATTTTAATGATGTTCATGTCACTTGTCTTAAAATTCAATGCTCACTTCATCTCATTCCTCTTACAGGTCATCCAAATATCAAACTTTTCATAACACAAGGCGGACTACAATCAACCGATGAGGCTATAACAGCTGGGGTCCCAATGGTGGGAGTCCCAATGCTAGGCGACCAGTGGTACAATGTGGAACAGTATCGACGTCTCAAAATTGGAGTTAGAGTGGACATGGATGACCTTACTGAAGAGCGTTTTAGGAATGCTATTGAAACGGTTATCAATGATGAAAGGTACGTAAAATGTTGGAGATTTATGCAGAGCCATACATGGAGAGACTTTAATTGTGTCTATTTGTTAGATGTCCTTTGATTCTGCTACCGCTATTCTGAATATGGCTGTTGTCATACTGTCTGTCTTATTCGTGAAATTCTGGTTACAAGTATGGCTACCCCATTTTTGGGAACATAACCGTGTGTCTATAAATGTATGAATGACTCCTTCCGGAAACTCATTATTTTATGTTTCATATCAATTCCAGCTTCCGCCAAAACATAAACCGGCTTAGAGAAGTGCTCTATGATCAACAGCAGTCCCCCCTTGACCGGGCTGTGTGGTGGACAGAGCACGTTCTTCGCCATGGAGGAGCAGAGCACCTACGAACTGCTGGGGCCAATATGCCCTGGTCGACGTATTATGAACTTGAAATAGTATTAACTCTTCTAATTCTATTAGTATTAGCTTTTGTTGCTCTTCTAGTGTTTGCGTACTACTTTATAAATATTCTTGGGAGTGTAAGTGTTAAGGAGAAATCTTGTTAGGTTTAGGTACTTTAATATTAAATCTTTGTTGTTGTTTCGGACTTGAATAAATTATTGACTTGGTTTTAATGCTCATTCGGCATAAAAGTTCAATCTCAAATCTTGCTGTTCTTAATTACGGTCACGGTAGAACGATAAGCGGGCATACTCCTTTGTCTCTCTAACTTTGCATATAAATAGAGATATCAAACTTGGATATACTATGATACACTATTCGAGCCTTCCTTTTTATTTCACACATTAGCATTCAACACTCGTCACCGACCGTTTAAGATTCTGAAGCTACTACAAAAATAACCAAGGCAAAAATACTAGAGATTATAAAGAATCTCGATTTTTTTATTCCAGATTTGAACGTTTGTATGAAAATAATGAAGATTTTAATCTGAAATATGTGACAAATATCTAGATTGGTTATTGAGATTGGCTGTAAGTTGATTGATTTGAAATAGATATTTATGTGTTTTAATATTATGCAATATTTATTATCAGATTATCATAATATTTGACATACTAGATAAGATAAGATACCGACATAATGAAAATTGCACAACATGCAAAAAAAAATTATGTAAATAAAGGTACTTCAAGGCCTGTCTAAATCGCGAGTTCGCGCGTTTGGCAATAAACGTTCTAATGTGAGTTTTACCTTGAACTCCATTGCGTTCACGTGCCACTAGATTCCGTTTCACGAAATACTTCATTTCAATGATGGCAGTAATTATAATGTAATAATAATATAATGTAGTAATAATAATAATAATTAGCCCGCAGGGCAGCTTGTGGCGAGCTGTTGGGAGGTAGCATTCCCACGGACCTGAAGTACTCCCGGGGGAAGACCCTGTTCCTCATCTCCGGCGCCGGAGTGAAGTCTGACGAGGAACAGTTCCCCCGCCTCTGCCTTGCCTTCGCCGGCCGGGCAGAGTGGAGTCGCGAGAACTATGACAGCTCGAGGGTGGACGTGCCCGTCAGTAAGTGGCAAGTTGGCTTCAGTTTAAAGTCCAGGGGCACCACTCCATCCTAGCCATTCACCAAATGTTGCCCCCTTTGTCGCTCCGTGCGTGCGTCCGTTTCAGGGGGCCCATGAAATGAGTCGGCGAGTCACCGCCTGCCATCAAACAATTATGAGACTTGGTTGTAATGGCAGGTATCCGTTAGTCTCCCTCAATAGCCCAGTTACCCAAACCCACCCTACATTCAGCCCCATAACCCATGACCTTTGTTTCCATCGCATGACATAGATCTGCACTCCAATAGTCTTGCACATGGCGGGGACCATCGCCGGGTGTATCATATTGTGCGGTCAGCGATGGTATCCGCCATGTGTATCCCACACCATATTAAAGTTCTCTAAAAAGGGTCTCTACATCTTGGCCACGGCCCGATGCACGCCTCTCAAAGGACCGGGACTCTGTAGTCTCGAGAATTTAAACATAATAATTATAATGTCGTAATAATAATGTACACGACGACATTATCTGTGCCACTGCATCTAAAAAATATTAGTTCCGAAATCAGTTATAGGAGCTTTTCTATGTAACGGACTCTACCAACCAATCACATCATGGGGTGCTGACGACGTTGCGTATTGATGAGCATAATATTGATTGACTTACTGCCAATTTCAATACGAGAGATCAAAAAGAATATTGGAATTTTTTATGTCTAAATTTGAAATTAATATCTTCTGTCTTGGAGTTTGGATTCAAAAGTAGCTTACAAAAGTTCATATTTTGAAATCTAAAGTATACGTATAAAGTATACTTCTTTATATCATTAAACTTGCAGAAATTTCAAGACGTAAGGGCTCGTATAGATTACAATTCATGTTGATTAATTTTAGATTCTTACGCAATTGGAAATTTCAGCAAATAAATGTGCTTATCGTATAAATGCGTTAAGATACTAGTAATTTTGTGAGGAAAAGAACTACCTAGCTATCATAAATAACTCGTTTATTACACAACGTTTTATAATGGCCAAATACGATATTTTTTCCATAGGCTGTGTAAACGAGGCTTCCCATTACTGTAGCAAATTTTGCCGCCGAATTTGGAATTTCAACTGTGATTAATGACATGACAGGTCTCATTACTCGTCGAGAAGATGGGACGCAGATTCAATCCGAGTTAGGACTGGCGTCTAGCTAAACATGAAATAGTTCATGCTAAGATTTAAACGCTACTCGTATTACTACAAAAGAATTTAAGTAATACATTTTGCCGATTTGACAGATATATACTAACGGTGTTATTACAAAAGAGCGCCTAAAGTTAGACTCGTTTTAAATATGACATTTGACAGCAAAATGTATGGCATATCTGCAAAATTTAGAGCATGTTTAGCTTAAAAATGTTTAAATTCTTTTGTAACATCACGGAATAGATTTTGCTGTCAAAATGTCATTTTTACACCGTGTCTAAGTTTAGACGGGGTATTGTATAAACAACGTGTCTGTCATAGAGGAGAGTCGTGTAGCTTTAGAAGCGATTTTGTAAAATTTAATAATATTGTCTATGTTTTTGTTATGTTGGTGTTTTCTCAGGTAATGAGCTAGCAACTTGTCAATGGTCTTCTATTTACAACTGGCCCCGCTATGCTATATAAAGGTATCTAGTTACCTAAAAACTACCAATTGTTTAGTTTTATTAATAGTTTCCAGGGTCACATGGTAGGTTACACACGGACTGCAATTCAACTGCAAGTCGACTGCAAAATTGTAGTTCCGATGCAGTTTAAATGCAGTTGGCACGACTGCAATGAATCTGCAAGCACTACTGCAGTTGGTGGGCGGTTATATGGCACGTTACGTGCAGTTGTTAAGCTTATTTGTTTGGATTTTTTTTACACTGCGGCATAAACTGCTATTTTAAACGGCATACGTGGCTAAATAGTGATACGAAATCCTTCTTGCGTGAGTCCGACTCACCTGGCCAGTTAACGTTTTTAACGTTTTCAATGTACACAATTGTTATGGATCTCGGTCTGAAATAAACGATTTATTTATTTACTAGTAGACGCCCGCGACTCCGTCCGCGTGGACTACAGAAAAAACAAAATGTCGTAATTATCCGGGATAAAAAGTAGCCTATGTATGTTAAGTGCGTGCACAAACGCACAGACAAACAGACAAAAATTCCAAAAATCATTATTTTGTGTACCTACTGCGTTGATAAAGGTGTCCTATAATATTTTTTCTCATATATCGTCCATGTACAGGTTTCTTAGAATACTCGTAGCTGTCTGAAGGTAGATTTTACATGTCGGCATTATGGGGACAAGGTTTTGTGAATGTACGGCCGCCACATAACGGTACCGCTATTTAATTAAACTTAAGTTTAAATAAAGTTTTGATTCAGACATTATTTGCTATTATAAGTAACTTTACTTGACTTATCCCTGCGTTAGTGGAAAGCAGACCTATTTCAGTACATGATGTTAATTTTCTTGATTGCCTTGTACTTGATTGATATGATTACACCGTATCATATCAATAATATCATGTAGGTAGTTGATATTAAATATTATGTAATAATAGGTAAGTATGCTAAATATAATTCGTAGGTATATGAATCATCAAACATACGCTGTTTATTTTTGTCAGACTGTTTTCACCTTCGGATTTTAATGAAACAAATTTATTCTTCCGTTTTTCCATTATGTCGTAAATGTGTCGTAACGACAGATAATCGTTTAGTTTTAGAGTTGCGGCTTATACAGGGTGTGGGTGACAGCCAGGCAAAAACTGAAATGCTGAATAACTACCATTGTGTTGAGTTATACGACAGTGTTATTACTCGCAGGAAATGTATTTTTGATTTGAGTTTCAGTAATCTTTTCTCTCCGCGCGAATTGTATCGGGCGATCCTGTGACAAATTAAATTGGCTTTTTGGCTATTGACTATCATATATATCTATTGAGGGATCGCCCACCACCGGGCCCTATACCCTCCGCTGACCCTCGGATCTGCCGACTCATGATCACGAACACAAGACACTACAGTCGTAACGAGAAGCCAGATCCAAGCACCTAGTATGCAACCATAAATACATAGCTGCTAATCCGATAATTAAACTTCCGAATAGTGACGCCTGATACAATTCAATATATCATATATATGACACATTGCTGTTTTTTGGATCATTTGTGATTCTCCATTAGGGTTGATCAGTTATTTGAAATTTTTTGAGGGCAACTTTTTTTTAAAATCATATTTTGGTAAAATTTTTATTTTTATGTCATTATCTAAGGCCTAATTAAACCAACAAAAATATTTTTTTCCTGAAAATATAAAAAAACGGAAAATTTTGGAAATTTCGTGCGAAAATTTTCAGTGTTTTCCGCATCAGAATCATGGTCTGAACTCATGGTATCAATATTTGCCTGGCTGTCACAAACACCCTGTATATTTTAATGGAGATGTTCACACTTAGGACGATACGATTAACTGTTTTCTACGACTTTTTGCGTTGACGACAGATTGTCATGACAGTGGGAAAGGCTATTTCTACACTTTACATGACAAATCGTGATGGAAAACGCTAGAAAAAAAATTATACTGTCGGTGACCATAAACTATGTGATGCCATCTAAAGGGATTTTATATACCTTTATAAAGTATAACCCTTCCGCAACCTTCGCTCCGAGATTCATATTATTTCGTTCCCGTAAGTTTGGCGACCTTTTCTAGTTTAGGTACGCCTTAAATGTAATATTATACTCATATTAAAGTTCCGCATTTTTGACGTCAAATATTGAAATTTTTAGGGTACAAGTATGTAGCGCGTTTCATTACAAACCGAATATTGTTTTGGCTGATACAAATTTCATAGCCATTCCTAGCATGGCTAATTACATTTTGTGATATAGTATACAGGGTGGAAGTGACAGCCAGGCAAATACTGAAATTCTGAACAAGTATGGAAATGTATTTTGATTTGATTATCAGTAACCTGTGCTCTCCGCGCCAAGTGCATCGGGCGATCATATGACTAATTAAATGGGCTTATTAGTTATTTGTGTAACATATTTCTGTTCTTGGGACCACTTGTGACTCTCCATTAGGGTTGATCAGTTATTTGAACTTTTTTGAGGTCAACTTCAAAAAAAATATTTTGGTTAAAATTTTATTTTTAAGTCATTATCTAAGGCCTAATTAAACGAGAGAAAATATTTTTTCCCTTAAAATATGAAAAAAACCCGAAAATTTTGGAATTTTCCTGCGAAAATTTTCAGTGTTTTCCGACTTAGAATCATAGCCTGTAATCAAAGTATCAATATTTGCTTGGCTGTCACAAACACCCTGTATATCGAAATATGATCGATTCTATCTTACTTGTGGATACTATCTACCTTGTGAATAATGTGGTTGGTTGTACCTATACATTCACTAAAATTTCTTGTAAAATCATTATCTTTACGTAATACAAAATGTATCACTGTTTGTTGTCCCAAATAAAAAATTCGTCATCCGAGTAATTGACCCGGTGGCTCAGTGGTGAGAGCGCTGGCACGCGGAATGCAGAGGTCGTGGGTTCGATTCCCACCCGGGTGAGGAATTTTTTCCATTTCTTTATTAAAAATTTTACCAAATAAAATAAATAAATATATACTGACCGATGTTACGCAGATTGCTCTTTTGATGATCAGCTTAAATAGCTAAGTAAATAAATAAAAAATGACGAATGTACTCGTATGCGATGAAAATTTTGAAATTACCTTATTTTCCTATCTTTATGTACCGTCGCGTCGTCTACTATAGTATCATATCCTGAAGTATCTACATATAAAATTATTTGTTTACTATCCAACGAAAACTATCAACAACTCTTCAGCATCCAGCTCTTAGCTCGAGAAAAATAGCAGTGCAGACGAAATTATTTCGCCATTTCTCCGCCGGCGGATCTCGAAGCGCAATTTCGCTTTAAAAAAGATTCCGGTACCGTAAGTTATGAGAGGTTAGGTGCTGCACGATAAGCCAGACGCGTTTGCACTGAAATATGGTAGGAACATCAAAGAAGAATGTCGAAGAGATGCGGTATTTCGATAAGTCACCTCGTTTTTGTCACCCAATAAACCCGTGCGAAGACGGGGCGGGTCCCTAGTTATACATATGAAACTTCGTCCTGAATCACCATGTATACATATTATTAAAAAACAGCATTAAAATCCCTTGCGTAGTTGTAAAGACCTAAGCATATAAGTTGGTCGCGGAATGCCCTTTAGCATTTCTTACTATATTTTCTGAAACACATGAATCGCGACTAAGTTCCTTCTTTACGAAAAATCAACGACGCCCGAACCGCGACCAGTCCAACCGAAAGAGGTGAGTTTTCCACGATAAGCCACCTCTTCTTCATCCTTACTTCATGTAAAGAGAAATAAATTTCTACTCGATATCGAGTCACGAATTTTCGATTGTGGACTCGTGCGGATTGCTATCTCGATTTTTGTAAATTCCTTATTTGCTAGATAAGCATATCAACCATTAAGGAACCTTATCTCATATTAGGATCCTCGTGTGTTGTTTAGAATAATTTCGATTTCAAAAATAATTTGGAGTGCCTGTCGAGACAAGAATTAATAAGATTACTAGCGGACGCCCACGACTTCGTCCGCGTGATTTTTAGAATTCCCGTTATTTTTCCGTTCCCTTAGGAATTTCCGAAGATCCTTACTCCAAAAACACAGGACTTTCATAAAAACTTCCAACCTCCGTTTTACCTTAGGAGTAGTGTTTCGAAAAAATACTACATTCTATATTCTGAAAGGAACCTACCTGCCAAATTTCAAGTTTGTAGATAATTATAGTTTCTGAATAATCAATAGTATTTCGCTTTTATATTACATAGATATATCTATATTTGAATGTCTTCCAGTCAGCCTATTGCAGTCCACTGTTAGACGCAGGCCTCCCCCAGAGCCCGCCACAAGGCAACTGGCTGGCATAAGGGAGTTTTTGCCCATAGTCACCACGATGGTGACTGCAGATGATTTTTGCACTATGTTGCCAGCACGTTTTCTTTGAATATGTACTATCTATATTTATTTTATCTAACGGTCTAAATCAGAAAAATACTGACAGAGAGCGAATACGAGTACCCAACAACAAGGAAATGAATCCAATCAAAGTCATTTATTCGACATGAAAGCATATACTCGTACAACCTATTCGTCGGTTTGTATAAATGTATAAAGAAATAAATATGTCACCCGTTTGCTTTAGGTGAAAATTCTAAAATGTATCTCCAAAAATTCAAAAAATTATACACTTGTAACATGACAGCGTTTTGTTGTTGATAAGCTATTTTTCTCACAAAGTTCTATTCCGTTAAAGCTGTTTTCGTAATTTAGAACGCAAATGTCGCAAAGTTTTAAAAGTTCGTATATAGCATTGATTCCCAAAGTGGTCCAGATGAACCCCCAAGGGCCCACGAGTGGCTCGTTATGCGTGATAAAAAATGGGGTCTTTGGGAATAGAAATGTAGCTACAGAGGTCCACCGGAACCAGCAAAACTTTAAAAAACCTCTGGTGTACCTATAGCATAGCTCATGACACAGAAGGTACTCAATAATCTTAAAATAAATCGAAACTGTGCTAATATAGGACTTCACTAGAATACATCAGCTGTATGTCGTAAGTGTCCACTAAGGAATTTAGAGGCGTGTGGGGGTGGTTAAAAGGGAAGCGCTTCCGGCCCCACTGGGCCACTAGTTGTTGTGTGGCCTATGTATATATTCCAATCATTGTGAGAAACTTCGATATCGCGTTCTAGGATTTTGCATTCGATTGTGGTTCTCTCCTGCATCCGATAAATGGCTCCGCTACAGGCGTTTTCTCAGAGATGGAGCTGATGTATTCCGCGTCAGCACAAGACAAATATATATTTTTAAACATACAATAGGTACCTACACACGGCCGTTTCCCCAAAATGTCGTAGCCAGAATCCCTAAGATCCTTATACCCACATTTAAAGGCTACTGCCATAGAGGGGTTTTCACCACGCTGGGCTGGCGGGTTGGTGGCCGCAGTCTGATATATGGACTATATACAGCGGCCAGAAACCCTTAATCGCCTCATACGATACCCATGGGCAGGCATGGGGTCATATGTTAATGATTAGTGCCCTTGAGAACATCATCATCATCGTAGAAGTGAAATTCCAAAGCATATTAACAGATGCCTGAGCTAAGAAAATAAACATTAATATATAGGTATTATGTGAAGGAGCAAGCAAAGTACATAACATCGCCTTTTATGATAATGAAATCAGTGTTTTATATTTTATCTTCATCGCGTGCTTAAGGGCATATACACATTGTACATGAGGTCTGTCTTCTATAAATATAGGGGGTGTGTGACAGCCAGGCAAATACTGAAATACTGAACAAGTACTGTGTTTTGAGTTATACAACAGTGTTATTACTAGCAGGAAATGCATTTTCAATTTAATTATCCGCAATGTATGCTTTCCGCGCCAATTGTATCGGGCGATCCTGTAACTAGTTAAATGGGCTTTTTGGTTATTGTGTTATACACTACTGTTTTTTGGACCACTTGTGACTTTCTATTGGGATTGATCAGTATTCTGGATTTTTTTGGAATCAACATTTTTTTTTTTTGAAAATCATCCATAGTTTAAAATTTTGTTTTTAAGTCACAATTATTTTTTCTACCTACTTAAACGAACTACACAATTTTTTTCTGAAAAAATAAAAAAAAATGTCGGAAAATTTTCAGTGGTTTTCGCCTCAGAATCATGGTCTGAAGTCACCATATCAATATTTGCCTGGCTGTCACTTCCGCCCTGTGTGTATATTCCAAAAAATATATTATTATCTATACAGATAAAAAAAAAATTTGAGTAGGTATATGCAATATTAAAATGACAATTTTTTTATTAAATGCATATGGAATGCACAGTACCATGTACATATACCAAAGTAACGCTATTCAACATTTTTTGAGACAGACACTGCCTGTTTGTTTGTTTCTACGGCTCGACTGATTTTGCTGAACTAAGCAGATCCTCCAGCGACGTGTACTCGTAGCATAACGGATCCAGCACCAGTAGCATGCCGTCCGCGACTTATGTATTTTTTTAACGACTCATGTATGTCGCGCTTTTTGTGGCGCCTAAATGTCAAAATTCGCGACAAAATAACGTTTCACACTTCCAGCTGACATTGAAACCCGCGTCGCGCCGCGCGCTATACAGGGTGTAACAGAAAGGGTATGTTAAGCGAAAAGCTAAGTAAATAGCCCACTATAGAGAACCTATTTCCAAAATTTGAGACTCGAAATCACATTTTTATTTTTCAAGATTGTATGAAAATTCCTGAGATATTTAAAAATTCTCCATACTATCGGGAAAAATAAACATGTGATTTCGGGTCTTTATTTATAAGAATTTTTATTTATATATGTATGTATTGTATCAGCATTACACCCATGAGAAGCCGGAGCGGATCGCTAGTATAAAATAAATCTTAATTCACCGTAACCTAACCCTAACCCGCCTCAGTTACGCTTATGAGCGAAATTTTACGTCGCAGATAAGCTCGAGCGAGCTGATAACAACTCAAATTAAGCAAGCAATGGGTCTACGTTATGGTTCAAGTTCAAAGTGGTCTTGTTAATGACTATTGTTTTTTGACTCGGTTTTTTATTTACAGCGGGTTTGGTATAGTACTGAGCTTTTTATACAGTTACATGCATTCAGTTATGTTACGCAGTTATGACCTTCAATATTAATGGAATAGAAATACTGTTTATGATTACGTAAAATCAATAAATCAATAGCAAAGCCGAAGCCGCGCGATCGCGATAATTGAGAGTGAGTGTGTGCGCGGGGCGAGGTGCGGGGCGCGGGAGGACGTCGAGCGCTCATTGCGCGCACGCACAAACTCTCAATTATCGCGATCGCGCGGCTTCGGCTTTGCTATTGCTTTTACGTAAATAGGGGGCGGATCAGCTTAAAAAAATGCAATTACTACTAATTAGTTGAAGAAACGAATAAAAGTAGATATGCCCGTTATCACTGTCAAAACTAAGAAAGATTCAAGGAAACCTCTCAAACTCAAATGCGAAAAACCGTATATGCTCTAGCCAGAGCATGTCAAATAAACTTTTGGTAGTAAGGTAAAAATTATACAGCATTTCTCGCTCCGACTCCGGCTTCACACCAATCGCAAAATCAACTAATTCATTTATTCGACTTGAAAGCATATACAACTGTGTCCTTATTTTGACAAAAAGGAGAACTGACTTAAAAGATCTCATAGATTTTGTATTCATAGTAATCCTAAGTAACATAATGTTACTTTCTATATTTATTACGGTCTGTCAAGCATAATTTGTCATATTGGGGCTTTTTGGCCGCCACTGTTAAAGTCAGTTTTCCTTTATGTTAATCTAGCCAGTACTGTCATAGAATATGTCATTTGTCGCTGGTGGATGCTGATGGTCGATCGAGATGACGTGTATTTTTTGGCGGCAAGCAGCGGTCATTTTGTGACGTGTTAAATAACGATTCACTAGTAGTTTTATTGTGATTAAGGTAAGCTGTCTTCCTTCACATTTCAGCCAGTGTAATACTAATCGAATTCCCACAATCCCTATATTCTTGCCTCCTTTTCTCCAGTATTTTTTTTCGCGTGACGATATTCACATTCAGCCAGCGATCTAAGGGGTGAAGAGGGGGACAGAGAAATCCAATTTAGCTTTTCTGAGACAGCCGGGGGGTTAAATGAATCGAGTGGAGTACATATAATGTTAATACGTTTTATAATGGATTTAGGTTGAAACGTAAGGCTAAATACTTGCATACTTGAAAAATTGTACGGATAAATCCAGAATGTAGATAATTATAAAATATGCGTGTCTAAGAAACGATCAAGCACTGGACAAAATGTAGCTAATGCGCCGTACGCTTTGTTTGACTCGTCTAGATAAAATATTTTACTATGTTTTTTTTAACTAAATCGTTATACAGGGTATAATAAAAAGGGTATGTTAAGGAAAATGCTATGAAAATAGACCAACAAAAGCCTATGTAAAAACTTTATGAAAACATTTCTTGTTTATATTTCAATATTACAGAAGTTCAAAAAGTATTCCCCATACTATCTAGAAAAAGGAACATAGTAATTTCGATTCTCTGTGAATAGAATCCTCTATACTTTCATACGCATTTTGTTATAGTTTTATCGATCGCTGTAGTTTTTTTATCGATTGATAAAATTCAAAACACGTAAAAACATCCAAGTAGCTAGTCTATCTAGTTCAGGGATTCCCGAAGTTTTATTCCTTATAGACCCCTTTCAAAAGTTATCAGGTTCTGGTGAACCCCCTTTTCATGTCAACGTAGACCCCCATCGAGTCTCCTGTGGACCCCTGGGGATCCACCTGGACCACTTTGGAAACCACTGATCTAGTTGGACCACTTGAATCTTAGATTTACTAGCTAAGTAGTATCTTTAAAAAGTCAATGAACCTGTAATCAACCGAGTCTAATATACACAGTATTTGACTATTCCGGAAGTTGTGTATTATGCCTTGACTTTTCCGGAAGTTTATGCAGAGCTTAACACGTCTTTCACCAAGGGATTAAAAAGAGATCCTCTTCATCGATCGATCAGCCTTAGTAGTCCATCTCGTCTTGTGTTTAGGATGTTATCTAAAAAATTTTTAAAAATAAAAAAAGTTAATTGTGAATTAATTTTTTATTTTATTTTGTAGCTCTAGTTTTTTTTTATGTAGGTTTAGTTATTATTGAAAATAATTTTAGTTCGTAGGTTATTGGTTATTTAGTATTTTTTATCAAGGACTAAGTTAATGTATTCTCTAAATTAATTTTATTTTTATTTTATTTTATTTTATTCGGAAAACAAACAGTCAGTTTATCTTAATATACAACTATGAATAAAACTAAACACCATTTACATGTTTTCACATGACTGTAGCAAAAATGCTTGTCTGTTACATAAAACTAGTTAAAGACAGATTGAGAACCATTAAACCACAACCTAGCAATTGTAGTTCTGCAATATTTGGGGTTTGAGTTGAACAAGTCGAGTTCCGAGTAGATACGAGTAGCCAGCCTGTTAAAATCATGTGCCGATCTAATAAAGAATGAATTTTGCCTATAGTTGCTTAAACTGCGAGAGAGAATTCAATAAACAACATTGATATATTTATTATTTTTTATTAATGGACAGGAAATCTTTACACTACTTTTCAACTTATATTCACCCACCACCAGGCTTTCCATACTTCATGTTCCATAACCCATGTCGATCATGAAACGTGGGTTATTAACTTGTATTTGTGTGTTTCAATACTATGTCGGGGTTAGTGTAGCCGTAGGCGAATCAATTTAGGGTTTACTATTATCCGTACAATTAAATGTTCATTTAGTGCCTTAAATCAAGGGTTGGCACAAAATGAAATGAATATGACTTGCTACTTCTCATCATACGGTGGCCTCAATACGACGTTAAAATAAGTTGTCTATGTTATCTTAATAATTTACACCGAGGTTTACACAAAAAATTCAAATACCGCTGTATAACAGCCGCCAGATGACAGCACCGTCATTCTAAGAAATTATAGCTTTTATCATGGGTACCCCATCACCGGACCCTACACCCTCCGCTGAAGATACCACGGGCTTTAATGAAACTCTGTCGATTAATATTATTAATTGGTTTTCGGATTAGTGGCTATGTACATTTGCATGTTGGGTGCTTGGATCTGGTTTCTCGTTGCGACTATAGTAGTTTTGTGTTCATGATCATGAGTCGGCTGATCCGAGGATCAGCGGAGGGTGTAGGGCCCGGTGGTGGGCGTAACCTTGATGGAAATTTGAACTTCCGAACAGTAACGCTTGATACAAATAAATATTTAACACACAATTGGCACATAGCATCAGATTTTTATTGTGTTATTATTGTTCGTTTTAATGTAATGACCTATAAGTGTTTCTAAATAAATCATCGCTTCTTGCGCTCAAACTCCAAGGTACCTTTCGATATTGCTCATATTTTATTTACGCAAGAATCAAGAATGACAAGATTTCCAAGAATGTCCCGGAAAATAGCCCAGTTCTTAACGTTACTTAGGATCTCGGATAAAATACGATCCACGGATTACGGGACTCTGATCCCGTTTCGGGGAATTTAATTTTTATTATATTTCCCTCAGTAAGCATCTTTATCGGAGGATTTTTGTATTTGACTTCGGTAGATTTAATTCACTTATTGAGATTTTATTTTCCTGTTCCTAAAGTATTATTTTTGTTATTCATTCTTTATTAATATTTGAATTTACATTCCAAAATTGAAATCCTTATGTAAAATTCAGTTTTTAAACAAGGGTCCATTTTTTAATGATTAGGAAATTTCTACAGGATATATATTAAACTAGTGGACCCGACAGACGTTGTCCTGTCCCACGCCTTAAATGTAAACTTTCTAAAATAAGCTGTAACATTATGGACCGTTATAAAAACATTGTTAATTGACCGAATTGTAAATCTAAACCATTTTCGAATCCACTTGATTACACACTAAAAAAATCATCAAAATTGGTTTTAGAAGAACTTCAGTTACAAACACACGAACAGAAGATTAAATTAATTCATCATCATTTACAGCCCTGAGAAGTCCACTGTTGGACATAGGCCTCCCCCAACAACCTCCACTTCGATCGGTGGAAAGCAGCCTGTATCCAACCAACGCCCGCGACCTTGGCCAGGTTGTCTGTCCACCTCGCGGGTGGCCTTCCCACGCTGCATTTGCCAATACGCGGTATCCACTCTAGAACTTTTCGACTCCATCGGCCATCAGTTCTTCGAACTATGTGCCCTGCCCAATGCCACTTCAGCTTGTTGGAACATTGAGCTGTGTCGGTGATCTTTGTACATCTGCGGATCTCCTCATTTCTGATTCAATCACGCAGAGAGATCCCAAGCATAGCTCTCTCCACCGCTCGCTGTGCGATCCTGAGATTCTTTATTAGGCACATAGTTAGAGACCACGTCTCGGCACCGTAGGTCATCACCGGCAGCACGCACTGATTGAATACCTTCGTCTTTAAGAACTGGGGTATCTTGGACACAAATAAGCTTCGTAGTTTCCCGAACGCTGCCCAGCCGAGTTGGATTCGCCGATTTATCTCCTTCTCAAAGTTGGACCTACCTAGTTTGATCGTCTGTCCCAGGTAAACATAGTCGTCAACAACTTCGAGCATCGGAGTAGTACCAGTACAGGAGTGGGCGGCACATGGACGTTCGACTTGATCTTCATCTTGTCCATGTTCATATTCAGGCCCACCTGTTGGGAGACTCAATTGAGGCCATCGAGCATTGTGCTTAGATCATTCAGCGATTCTACCGTGACAACGATGTCGTCGCGAACCGAAGGTGAGTGATGTATTCGCCATTGATATTGATGCCGAGTCCTTTCCATTCGAGAAGCTTAAAGTCTTCTGCTGCATTGGTGAAGAACTTCTGAGAAATAACATCTCCTTGTCTCAATCCTCTCTGCAATGAAATCGGCTCAGTGCTCTGCTCCTATACTCATACCATTATGGTGGCGTTGCTGTAAACACTTCAGCACTTCGATATATCGATGGTCAATATGGCACCGCTGGAGAGACTGCAGCACTGCCCATGTCTCGATCGAATCAAAGGCCTTTCATAGTCCACGAACGCTAGGAATAGTGGCCGATTATACTCTTCCGTTTTTTGTATAATCTGCTGTAGCATGTGAATATGGTCTATGGTACTAAACCCTTTTCGGAAACCGGCTTGTTCGGGAGGCTGGAAGTCATCAAACCTGCGAGCAAGGCGATTCGTGATTACCTTTGAAAACAACTTGTAGACATGGCTCAGAAGCGAGATTGGTCTATAGTTCTTCAGCAAGGCTTTATCACCTTTTTTAATGAATAACACCACCACACTTCTGCTCCTTGCTTCCGGCGTTACACCTTCGAATAGGACTTAATTATATAAAGATAAAGGAAACATTTCCGAGTTATAACAACCATCTACCGGGCGTAACTGAAACTAAATTATCCTTGTGAGTAATCGACATAGCGACTACAGCGCAGTCTGCCAGATCCTATGTGAAAGGTTCTCTAACATCATAACAATACAAATCTTCTGTTAGTATGTTTGTGATTGAACTCCTTCTAAACGGCTGGACTGATTTTAGTGAAAATTTTCGTGTGTATTCAAGTAGTTTCGAGAATTCTTTAGATTTACATTTCGGTCAACGATATTTTGTTTTTTCTGCAGTCCACGCGGACGGATTTCAAAAACATTATCTAGTTGACCGAATTGTGAATCTAAACCATCCTCAAATCTACTTGAACACACACAAACAATTTCATCAAAATATTTCCAGCCGTTTAGAAGGAAATCCATTACAAACGTAAGAATAGAAGATTTATTTATGTAAGGAAAAGGAAACATTTCCGAGATATAATAACCATCTACCGGGCGTAACTGAAACTAAATTATATTTTTGAATATTCGACACGGCGACTGCACCGCAGTCTGCCGGATCCCATATAAAAAGTTCTAACATAAACAACATAAATCTTCTTTTCGTGTGGTTTTAATTGAACTCTTTCTAAACGGCTGGACCAATTTTGATGAAATTTTGTGTGTATGTTAAGTTGGTTTGAGGATGGTTTCGCTTCACAATTCGGTCAACTAAATCATGTTTTGGACTCCGTCCGCGTGGACTGCAGAGAAGACAAAATATCGTTGATCGAATCGTAAGTCTAAACTATTCTTGCACACACAAAATTTCATCAAAATAGGTTGAGCCGTTTAGAGGGTCTATTACAAACACACGAACAGAAGATTTTTATATATAAAGATATGCTTAAAATAATTGAATATTAAATTAATTTAGATTGGCTATCTGACTGTTAGAAAAATAACATGAATATGAAGTAAGATAAACATACATACATTCAGTAGCTAGGTAATGGGTGAGCCTTTCATTGCTTTTCGGATAAATCTATAGTCTGCTTAAAAATACCAAACCCCGTTTGTTATAAAACAGGACTATTAGTAAAATAAGATACTACCTATAGTTTAACATTTTTATACTATAGACGTGCACAATAAATTTGGAATTTGATAAAGGTATTCAACATAATATTGGGGTTAAGATTTTTTTCTTGAAAATAAACGTGAATTCCTATCTGAAAACAGAAATTCCAAACCGTGCTCAAATCAAAAACTGAGCAGATAAAACAAGATACAAAGAGGTACGTTAGGTTGCCATTTTTGAAGTCGTAACATTAATATTATTTACTGGCTGTTGTACAGCAAAATAATAATTGTGCTGTGGGTCAAACAAATGGGCGAGAGAAAATTGATTCTTCACCTCCACTTGCTTTGAGAGAATCCTAAATATTTCTTCGCGGACGTCATCCGATGACGAGGATAGATGTACGTTGCGTCTTTTTGCGTTACTGACATGTCGTTTGATACCGTTTGTAGATAGTTTATCAGAAGAATAAGGTTGATATTGTCTCCATCATGATCAAGTTAGAGAAAATCAGCATTAACTTTAATCAACAGAAAGATTTTTTGACCTTTGAAAAAAAAATCATTTTAATTTAGTAATTATGCCGTATAGCTCATTTGTGGAATAATATACAATTAGTCAATGTAACAATTTTAAAAGTGACAGCGAAATTTGTAAAGTTATCGAACCATGTAAATAGCCAAAAGCAATGTCCACGTCATTTAAGAAACCCGCTAAATAAAGACTTCCTATTAGAGGAAATGGTGCGATCATATCATGCCTGTCAATCTTAAATTGTCTCACTCTTAAAAAAAAACTAATCTGCAAATCTGCTGAATTCACGAATCTATCCAATAAAATAAGTCCTTTATGCGCTACTGATACTCCATTAGACATATACAGGATGTTGGTGACAGCCAGGCAAATACTGAAATGCTGAACAAGTACCATTGTGTTGAGTTATATTCGTACGACAGTGTTATTACTCACAGGAAATGTATTTTTGATTTGATTATCAGTAATCTTTGCTCTCCACGCCATTTGAATCGGGCGATCCTGTGACTAAATTATTGGTCATATTGTGACACATTGCTGTTTTTTGTTTAACTTGTGATTCTAAGGTTGATCAGTTATTAGAACTTTTTTGAGAACAACTTTTTTGAAAATTATCTTTTGGTTAAAATTTTAATTTTAATTCATTATCTAAGGCGTAATTAAACGAACTAAATCATTTTGCCCTAAAAATATGAAAAAAATGTCGGAAAATTTTAATTGTGTTTTATCATTGAATGAGAATTGACCGAAAGATAGGTAATATTATGATGACAGTAATACAAGTATTCTTGAGGTTTCGCGAAAATTATATTAACCGCACCCCAGAGGTACGATACCGATGGAATAGGATTTTGTTCTTTGCAGAATTTGTTTTCATACTCTTTATTGAAAAACGTGAGAAGTAAACAAACACGGTTTGTTTACTACTAGGAGTTTTTTAGGTCACGAAGAATTTACTCTGTCGAGTTAATATTACTGTGGTAAGCATAAAATCATACGAGTATCTTTTGTGTTAATACCGGGCTTTACTAGTATACATGAGCTTACATCTACTTCCGTGTAAATCATAAGGGACGACTTAGGAACTCAAAGTTCAAAGTTCAAAGTTTCTTTATTTATAATCATGGGTGTGTAGATAAAGTAGATGTTAGATGGGCATAATAATATGAATCACTATGTTCTGCCTACAATTGGCGTACAAATACAGGGTGTTTTTTCGTTGCCACCATTAACGAAGGGTACGTACTCTATACATCAAATAAAGTAGGTTTATGCCAAAAAAAAAAATGCTGGGAAACGATGTCAATTTTTTTTATTACTTGATCGGGCGAAATTTATAGTGTCCAGTGTTTATGCTGGTTTTTTTTAATAGACAGATATTAATTATTTCTCGTGAAAAAATCTTTATTTATTTACTCAACTTTGGACCTTAATATTTTGGAAAACAGACACTTCCCTTAGCAGCATCCAGCTGAAAAGGGACCCGTTTGGCGGTTGCACGTACACGGGACTGACGGGCACCAAATAGGGCACATAGTTCTACTTACTGTTCTTCGTTTCATGTTACTTCTACCTGTCTACTTACTTCTTTTGATCTGTATTTCTACCCTATTTCTATTGTCCTTTTCTATGTTACTGTCCGTGTGTGTGTAATTTTCAAATAAAAATCTATTCTATTTTATTCCCAGGTGTGCTTCCATGGAGAAAAATGATCGTGATGATGAGGAGATTCCGTAGTTTCCGGTAACGTTGACGACCAAAAATCACCCTGTATAAACAGTAAACTCGCGTATACTCTCACATGATAAGCACCTGTCACTACATTTTGCCCCAACCCTTCTATGTTAAACGTGGCTGTGGGAGCACCTTTATGATCCTGCAGTTAATGCTACCCCATTTTAGGAACACAGATGTGTATGTATAAAATCATACATGGTCATCATGCCTATTCGTAGGTGCAATTGAATGAGTCACACATTTAGTTGACTTCTGAAACACAGGTGTTCCAGTTTGCGAGCTAGGCCAGTGAATTGTTGTACATATAATCACGCCTTTACCCCTTACGGGGTAGGCAGAGCACCAAGGGACCGATAGAACCACATGCTGCCACTTCTGACCAATTTTGAGGGTATAGTTGAGATGTACAAAATTGTCATATAAATAACAAATCTATGGCATCACCTTACTGCCCTGTTCCCATTCATTTGAGGTGGGCGCACTATGTGCTTTTCTTCCATTCATCCCTATTATCCGTCATCTATTTATTCATTCCCAGTACACGCATATCTTCTCTCACACAGTCCATCTAATATTTCTTAGGTCTACTTTTTCCTTTATATCCATCCACATTCATGCACAACGCTCTCTGTTATACCTTTCATCCCGTCACTCTTCAGGGTGATTTTTGGTCGTCAACGTTCCCGAAAACTACGGAATCTCCTCATCGTCACGATAATTTTTCTCTATGGAAGCATCCCTCGGAAGTGTCTGGTTCCCAAGATATTAGGGTCCAAAGTTGAGTAAATAGACTGCGTTTTTCTGCATTAATGCACATTGACGCGTTTAGCAAGATTTTTTCACGAGAAATTATTAATATCTGTGTGAAAAAACTAGCATAAACACTGGACACTATAAATTTCACCCGATCAAGTTATTAAAAAAAATGAAAAAATTTTACATCGTTTCCTAGCGTTTTTTTTGGCATAAAATACCTTTATTTATGTATATAGTACGTACCCTTTGTTAAGCACGGCAACGAAAAATCAATCTGTATATGCCAGTACCAATAAATATTTTTTTATTTATTTAGTGCAAGTTTCTGATCGCCCCATCTCGTCGTCTCATACTTTCAATAATAAGATGTTTCTTCTCACCACAAAGGTATATAGTAATAAGGTTCCACTGTCGCCATCTCGGAGTTTGCCTCTCCGTAACTATTGCAAACAGAAGTTTAAGAAACACGGAACTAAAGATATAGAATAGTAAATATGAACCAGCATTATTTTTTTTACTCAATTCGTAATAGGTGTCTTAGGGACGATATTTTCAACGGTCAGATAGCCTATTGGAAGGAAAAAGATGCTGTCTCTATCTTGATCTACTTTAGAGAAAGACAGCACCTTCAGCCTTCAGTTAGTCTAACTTGGACTATTGGAAACATTGGCCCTTATAAAGTAAGTGAATGCATATCGTCTAGGGAGCTTTGATCGTTTATCACGCATATCCAAAAATATAAACAATCTCCTCTTCACTATCGTTACCGCTTATATTTATTATTATACTAGCGACCCGTCCCGGCTTTGCACGGTTACAATACTGTACAGATAAACCTTCCCCTTGAATGACTCTATCTATTTAAAACAACCGCATCAAAATCCGTTGCATAGTTTAAAAGATCTAAGCTCACATAGGGACAAATAGGCAGCAATAAACAACTTTGTTTTATATATGTTATGAGAAGTAGCTCTGTCTGTCTGTTGTGTTTTCACGTTAAAACCGGATTTACATTTAATCAATTATACAGGTAGTCTCAGATCCTGAGAATGGACATTGACTACGTTTGATACCGGAAATTTTAACGTTATGTAAGGTAAAAATGAGACTGTTTTGAGTAAAAATATATCAACCGCATTAGATTATTAGTAACATATCATTCATATCATAATGTGATAAGTAGTGATAACCTGTAATTGCCTTCTTTGTTGCTATAGAATATATTATATTATTTTATAAGCTGTTGGTTGTCCACAGAGCTGAAATAAATAAATAATAACTATAACTTTACTTGAAAAGCGGTTATAGTGGTTAAGACGTGCACCTTCCAAGCGGGAGGCGTAAATTCGATCCCAGTCACGGGCCTGTACCAATTAATTTATTTCATGTAAAGATTTTAATCTTGCAAAATTGTCACTTAGCCTCGGAAAGTACGTAAAACCGTTGGTCCTGCGCCTGATCTCTCTCCGGTTGTATCGGCTTTCCGTCCCATCGGACTATGAGAGTAACGGAATAAAGAGTGCATCTGTGTTTGCGCACACAGTTGTGCACTATAATATCTCCTGCGTACCTGGCCAATCTCCGTAGAGATACGGTCGGAGATCATCATCATCATAACTTTACTTAACTATATTCAATTATTTTCTACTAGTAACCCGCCCCAGCTTCGCACGGGAGCAATGCTGATACTCTCTTTTAAAAATCACACTATTTTTAAAAATCCGCATCAAAATCTGTTGCGTGGTTCAAAAGATAGGGACAGACAGAGAGCTGGAAGCAACTTTGTTTTATTCTATGTTATGATTATGCTGATATGGTGCATCACTAGAAAACATCAGGTGCACCCATGGAGAATAAATAAAAGAGGAGCAGCGGCTAAGTATTTTTTCATACAAAAATAGTGTGCCGCTGAGCGGGGGTGATGTATGGAACGAGGGGAGCATCCTAACACTGTAGCCCTGCCTATTTACATGGAAACCACCTTGTAGTGACTAGCCAAACTACTTGCATAAGCATGTGGTTACAGCTACTGCGTTACACACACTGGCTCCGATCGAACTCTATTTGACAGGTATAACGCTAGATAATAGAAAGCTTACAATATTAGTCTCTATGGTTTCGAATGAGTTGTGAACTCAGATTGAATGAATCCGAAGCAATTTCGTAGTAAGGTCAAAGGCTGTCAAAGGCTTCGATTCGGTCGGGCTTCGGTCGGACCGAAAGATTCGAAAGCGGCATTTCAGAGTAGACCCCTTGTTCATAATCCCACCTCCTCTTTTATACCTTCTGCATGGCTGCACCCCTTCGCAAGAGTCGACTAAGGAACCCGGGCATCCTTATCAGGTGAAAACTTATAACTAGCAACTTGTTACTGATCATTTACGTGACCATCAACTTGTTACTGATCATTTACGTGACCATCAACTTATTACTTATCATTTACGTGACCATCATCTTATTACTGATCATTTACGTGACCTTCAACTTATTACTGATCATTTACGTGACCATCAACTTGTTACTGATCATTTACGTGACCATCAACTTATTACTTATCATTTACGTGACCATCAACGTATTACTGATCATTTACGTGACCTTCAACTTATTACTGATCATTTACGTGACCATCAACTTGTTATTGATCATTTACGTGACCATCAACTTATTACTGATCATTTACGTGACCTTCAACTTGTTACTGTGGGTTATTCTATAGTACTTATTAATTATTAATATTACTTGAAGGTAGAATGAATAAACCAGTCTTAGCTCAGCACTCGTCGTTTCAATACGTTCTCCCATACATAACTTTACATGGCGCAGTCGGTAGCAAGCTTTTAGTTTGTGTTTTTGAGTTTAAACAGGAAATAACAAAAAGTGAACGATTAACAATAATTTTATAGTGAGTGTGCATATTGTATAAAGGAAAATGGAATCAGTTTTACAACCGCCACCGCCATTTTGCTTCGAAAATGATTTGTCCAATGTAACGTCTGGAAATCTTAGCAGCCAGTGGATTAAATGGAAAAATGCATTCTCAATATACTTCAAGGCGTGCCAGCTGCAAGATAAAAGTAATGATGTGCAAATAAGTATATTACTACACATAATAGGCGAAAAAGGCAGAGAAGTTTATGATCACTTTGGAGATGGAAAATGTTTTACAATGGAGGCAGTGTTACAAAAGTATGACGCATTCTTTTTACCAAAAAAGAATCTCACTATCGAACGTCATAAATTTTTTTCAAGAAATCAAAATGAATATGAATCGGTGGAACAATATGCTTATGAATTAAATAAACTGGCAACTACATGTGAACTCAATGATTTAAAGGATGATTTAATAAAAGATAGAATGATATGCGGTTTAAGGGAAGATTGCTTAAGAGAACGTTTATTGAGGGAGTCGGATTTGAACTTAAAGAAAGCATTAGATATCTGTAAAATTGCTGAAATGTCAAGAGTTCAAGCGGGAAGTATAAAGCAGATCCAGGAAGGTGAAAAACATATTCACGAGGTAGCTGAGCAAGCGGAAAAAGATAACAATCAGATATTGATGTTGCAGCGATCAAGACAGAAAAGTAAACAAAGATTGCAGAAAGGAATAACGTATGGCACGCGCGTTCCATCCGCTGCGTTTAGAACGCCGCGCGCCAATTCATACACTCGACCTAAGCAGCGGTCAGTAGATCCAGACTGTGACGCGCGTCAAGGACACAATCGAGGAAGACAGGCTGCAACGTGCCCTTATTGCGGACTAGTGCATAATAAATTTAGGTGTCCTGCATTCGGTCAAAAGTGTGTCAAGTGTAATCGATTAAACCATTACGCGAGGATGTGTCGTGTTTACATGGTGCAGGGTGATTCCACGGAACAGGTATTTAGAATTTCTCATATGAGTAATAGTAATGATTGGTTCATAGACATTCAAATAAATAATTGCGAAATTCGGTTTAAGTTAGATACCGGAGCTGATGTGAATGTTTTGCCTTATAAGTTCACGGCTGGGATCGGATTAAATCAAAGTCAGTTTACACCAACAGGAATAAAGTTATTAGGTTATACTGGTGACAGGATCAAAGTTTTAGGGAAGTGCATGCTCAAAGTAAATTGTAAAGAAAAATTTTACATTGTAAAATTTATCATAGCAGATGTAGACTCCCCACCTGTACTAGGACGGTCCTCTTGCGAGGAATTAAATCTAATAAAACGAATATCTGTTTTACAATCTTCGGAATCCAATTTATTAAATGAGTATAGAGATGTATTTCAGGGTTTTGGGTGTCTTCCAGGAGAATATAAGATACAATTACAAAAGGACGCATGTCCGGTAGTACACGCCCCGCGCAAATTGCCAGTTTCGATAAAAGATGAGGTTAAAAAGAAATTATCGGAAATGTTGGACCAAGGCATCATAGCCAAGGTGGAAGGTCCAACGGACTGGGTGAATAGTATGACTGTGGTGAAAAAGGCGAATGGAGATATTCGAATATGTTTGGACCCACGAGATCTTAATAAAGTAATAAAACGTGAACATTTTAAGTTGCCAACCCTAGATGAAATTACTGCTAAGTTATCGGGTGCAAAGTACTTTAGTACGTTGGATGCAAAGCAATCCTTCTGGCAAGTAAAACTTCATACCGAGTCTACAGACCTATGTACATTTAATACAGCATTCGGCCGATATAAATTCTTGCGAATGCCATTTGGAATATCATCGGCATCTGAAATATTTCACAAAAAACTGTTTGATTTTTTGGATGATATAGAAGGAGTGATACTTTTTGTAGATGATGTACTTTGTTATGGGTCAACACAGGAGGAGCATGACATGCGCTTGCGGCAGGTTTTAGAAAGGTGTAGACAGATTAACATAAAGTTAAACAGAGATAAATGTAAAATTGGGTTGACTGAATTAAATTATTTAGGGCACAAAATTACGCAGAATGGGATATTTCCCGACGAGTCTCGTTTGTCCGCAATAAATAATATGCCTAGACCTGAAAACATAAAAGATTTGGAACGATTCTTAGGCCTAATTACATATGTAGGTAGCTTTATTTCTAACTTATCTGAAAAAACACATGTTATTAGGGAGCTATTAAAAAAGGAAATTGCATGGCATTGGGATGAAAAACACGAGACATGTTTTAATACTCTAAAACAATATCTAGTTAGTCCCCCCGTGCTCCAGTACTTCGACGTAAATAAACCTATATGTATATCTGTAGATGCTAGTAAGTACGGTCTAGGCGCGTGTTTAATGCAAGAAGGGAAACCGGTTTGTTATGCTTCAAAGGCACTCACTAAAACAGAACAAGCGTACGCTCAGATTGAAAAAGAATTATATGCCTGCGTTTTTGCGTGTGAAAAGTTCTATACATACATTTATGGCCATAAGAATGTTACTGTGGAGACAGATCACAAACCATTAACTAGTATAATTAAGAAACCTATTTCTGGCGCCCCAGCACGGTTGCAAAGAATGCTAATGAGATTACAGCCATATACTTTCACGTTAGTTTATAAGCCGGGTAAGTACTTATATATAGCAGATACACTATCACGAGCTGTGCCGCAGGGTGACTTAGACAATGTAGATAGTGGGCCACGCGATAATCTGGAGGCGCAAGCGCAAGTATGCGCAATAGCGGTTAGTAATCCTCTTACAGATTCATATTTTCTAGAGTTACAAAAACAAACGAGCCTAGATGAAGAAATGAAGCAATTAAAAAAGATAATAAAAAAAGGTTGGCCAGTCCACAAAAATACATTGTCTGACATATTAAAACCGTATTGGGATTGCAGGGATGAACTACTTATTTCATATGATATGGTCTGGAAAGGTGATAAAATAGTAATACCAAAATGCATGCGAAGGAATATGTTAAAAAGACTTCACTTAGGACATTTAGGTGCTGAAAAGTGTAAACTGAGAGCTCGCGAGATAATGTACTGGCCTAATATGAACAGTCAAATTCATGATTTAATTTCTCATTGCCAAATATGCTTGTCAAACCGAAAAAATAACTGTAAGCAACCCTTAATTTCCCACGAGATACCCGATCGAGCTTGGTCAAAAGTAGGTGCTGATATTTTTCATTTCGGAGGTAATTCATATATCATAGTAATAGATTATTTCAGCAAATATTTTGAAGTTTCAAAGGTTGATTGTTTGACTTCTGAGGTGATTGTAAATGAGCTTAAAAATATTTTTTGCAGACAGGGAATTCCAAATGTTGTTATGTCTGATAACGGACCGGAATTTTCTTCAGGAACATTTAATAGGTTTAGTAGGGAATGGAACTTTAAACATACAACATCCTCACCTCGCTACCCTCAATCGAATGGTCAAGTTGAAAGAGCAATCCAAACCGTAAAGTCTATATTACGTAAAACAAGGAATGAACAAACAGACTATAGGTTAGCACTTTTAAACTTTTTAAACACTCCCATTAACGATAAACTGCCCTCACCTTGTGAAATATTGAACAATAGAAAGTTACGCGGTGTCCTACCATGTTCACCCAACTTGTTAAAGTCTAAGGTACATGATTCAAATGAAATTATGAGACAACTTAACTATCGCCAACAAGAACAGAAACAGTATTATGATAGGGGCAGTAAAAAATTAAAATCACTATCTGATGGTGATAAGGTAAAGGTGAGATATAATGGAAACTGGATTAGTGGAACAATTCTTAAAATGGTCGGACCTAGATCTTATTTAATTAAACCAAACACAGGTAGATTACTACGCCGCAACCAACGGCAAATAATTTTAGATTGTAAAAGACCAAATCAATCATCATACTACAGTTACGATGATATTGTCCCATTCCAGCCGTTGACTGCTGAGGTAACTCAAGCGGAAACCTCCAATATATTATCACATCCTAGTAATAATCGGCAAACAAATTCTAATGCATATGTTACTAAATATGGCAGGACAGTGATGCCTCCTGATCGGTGGGGATACCCGCACTAGACATGCAAGGTCATCGAAAATTAGCGTTTCTAGAGACATTCCTAACATAATAATTCCTACTTGAATGAAATGTGTTTGCATGCTATCTATTATAGGTTATATTAGTTTAAGAGTGATTTCGTTTTAATTTATAGATGATCAAACGAACTTCTATGTGAAGTTCGATCACTATTATATGAGTCGTTTTATTCGAAGATATAATGATATAAATGTAGTCCCTTTATCCTACAGGCAACATCGCACGTCTTTTAGAGATACCCGATAAATAAATTTTAAAAAATATGTAGGTAGGTCCCACATTTAGCTGCTGACTACCAACCAACGCCACTCATTTATTTTAGAGATGTTAAGGATGCTTTGGTTTACTAATAACAAAACTTTACGTTTGGGAACAATTACATTAATTTTAATATTATAGGTAACCAGGGTAGGGTGGGTTCTTATATCTTCGAATAAAACGACTCATATAATAGTGATCGAACTTCACATAGAAGTTCGTTTGATCATCTATTATAATTCGTCGTTTTATTCTTTGATATAATGATATAAATGTAGATTTTCAGAGATAAAGTTTTGTTACGTTTTATTTCATAAGTTTCTATTTCTATTATTTAAATAAGACAGTTTGATTAAGCTATTAATGTTTATTTAACTTAAATACTTTTATTCTAATATGTAAGATACATTGTATATGTAACATTTTTAATTTTAATAATTATAACAATCAGTCATAAGTTTCTTAATTATTACTACTAGGACGGATTACAGTATTCGCGAAATCATTTTCGGGTAATATTGGTCTATTATAGAAGCGGGCGAATGCCGTTGAATTGACGGACCACCCAGCTGTCTTGCGAATCATGTCAACGCTGAGGCCAGCGGCTAACGCTGCTGAAGTAGCAGCGTGGTGTGTGCTGTGTGCACCAAACACTCTGACATCGATGCCGCTTTCGGCCATCAGTTGCTTAATCCAGCGGCTGATAGACTGTGAGCTAGCAGCCTTGTGGGGTTTTTTGAATGTTAGTAACAATTTGTCTGCATTCGAGGTCCTCATATTTTTTGTTACAAAAATATAGTCTTTGAGCACTGAAGCAGGGCATATATTTACATTCTTGTGATAGAACGGTAGAACCAGAATGGGTTGGTCCCGGCCGACGCCGGATGTCTTGATTAAGTCCGTTATGCTTATTCTAATATTATCTTGGCTAATTGAAATATTTTCAACTCTGATGAGGGATAATGTTTGCACCCTGTGTGCTGTACAGAGAGCCAACAAAATAACAAGTTTCTTAGTAATTTTTTCTAAACTTAATTCTCTGTTTGGGTACCACGTAGATATATGATTAAGAATTACTTGTGGATCCCAAGTTGAGGTATACTTGGGACGACTAGGATTGAGTCTGTATGCCCCCTTTAGCATCCTCTTAATACACTCGTCTGAACCGATGTTATTATTTAAGAAAAGTGAAAGCGCAGAGCGATGACTGTTGAGGGATCCGTAAGAACATTTTTTATTGAATTGTTGTGCCAAAAAGATCAAAACCAATTTCTTTGAGTATCGAAAAGGATCAAAACTATTAAGAATACAAAACTCCCACCAGAGTTTTAGACTAACACTATATTGTTTTATGGTATTATCTGCCAGAGATGCCATCATTAGTTGTACAGCGTCTGGAGGTGTTCCGCGGCGTTCGAACGCCGTCCGCAAAGCCTCGCGGCACCCAGGGAAAGTTGCGGATGCAGAGGATGATGATCCCTGAAATGTGATTGGAGGAGGTTTTTACTCGGGTTGAAAAATAAGATTTTTGAATTAATTATGCTTTTTAGAAATGGGTACCATGGCTAAGAAGGCCAGTATGGGAAGACTATGATACCTGTAGCTTCCTCGTCAACAATCTTGCGTAAACATTTCAAAATTAACGAAAACGGCGGGAAAGCATAAAAGAAATACCTATTCCAATTAATAGTGAAAGCATCTATAGCGAAAGCGTCTGGATCTGGCCTCCAAGATACAAACGTTTCACATTTCGCGTTGTTACGAGAAGCGAATAGGTCTATATCAGGGCACCCAAAATTGTTCACGATTAATTGATAGGCTTCATTGGACAATTCCCACTCCGTATCTATATTAATTTTCCTCGACTCTGCGTCCGCGCAGTTGTCCTTGGTATTAACGTAAGAAGCATAAATCCAGATATTGCGCGTTTCACACCATTGCCAGATTGACCGTGCCAGATTATTTAAGTGTGGGAATTGTATACCTCCCTGGCGGTTGATATAACTTAACGCAGTGGTATTATCTATACGCAATAATATCGCACAATTATTATTGTCATTTGCGAGGCTTTTTAAACCTAGAAAAGCGGCGAGGAGTTCCAAATAGTTAATGTGATGTTTAAGTTCCTCTAACTTCCAATTTCCGTTAACTCTATTCGTACCACAGACAGCACCCCAGCCTGTTCGGGATGCGTCTGTATAAATTTCTTTTATGTATCCCAAGGTTCTCATTGGACAAAATGAAGACTGGATATTAGCATGCCACCAATTCAAATCTTGCAAAATTGTACTAGGTAAGGTGATCTTAGCTTTGTAATTACCATTGTGTAATTGCAGTGCCAAGAACTTTTGGCGTTCTAATATCTTTGTATAGAGAAAACCATATCTAACTGCAGGGCAAGCAGCTATTAAAACGCCAATTAGGTGTGCAAGCTCGCGGATTGTGCACCTTGGCAATTTTGAAAATTTATGGAGTAGTTGGGAAATATGCTCGCGTTTTTCTCTAGGCAATGCTATGGAAAAATGTAAAGTATCATATATAAAACCTAGGAAAGTACAAACTCTTGACGGAATTAACTTGCTTTTATCGTGATTAATAACGAAACCTAAACATTGTAAAAGTTTTAAGGTTTCGTTTACGTTCTGTGTACAATCTTCGATTGTATCACCTATGCACAATATATCGTCTAGGTATATAACTGATTTGTGTCCGTGTTCTCTAAGATAAGACATAACTTCCCTCATTATCTTAGTAAAAACCCTGGGTGCCACGGAAAGGCCGTACGGTAACGCTGTGAATTCATAGGTACATAATTTATTTGAATTAGGCGTATTGAAATTAAATCTTAGATATTTTCGATCTGCACTACACACAGGAACTAATAAGTACGCCTCTTTCAAGTCTATCGTTGCTAGAAAACTATCTTGCGGTATTAGCTTTAAAGCGGTCCTGTAATCTTCCATTTTAAAATGTGTTCTAGTTATAAACTTATTTAACGGTTTTAAATTCAAGATAAATCGTTTTCCGCCGTTAGATTTTGGTGCTAAGAAAATGTTAGAAATGAATTGATCCTGTGATGGTTTACATTGTACTACTGCGCCTAATTCAGTAAGTTTATTAATAGCTATAGCCATTTCGCAACTTTCGCTAGGTGAGAAATTTGACTTAGGTACTCTAAGTTGAGTTACTTCCGTGAAAAATGGTATGGAATAACCATTTAAGATCCATGATAATACAGTTTGGTTTTTCGATATACGAGACTAACAATTATAATAATAATGTATCCTACCGGCATGTACCTGGGCTACTATGGTGGTGCACGCGGCCTGGGCTGGTTGTAGCTCCTCGCTTGAGTTGAAACTGGTGGAGGGTAGGGCCGTCGGGGTAATAGTGGTCTCTGAACTCTGTGACTCGGACCTCCTCGCCCCCCCCTGTTCGCTGGGTACCGAGGAGGTCCTGCCCAGTTTCCCTGACTGACGGGACGGCCGACAGTACACTGAACTGCGGCAGGTTTGTGACTTGACATTGTTCTTCGTATTTGTGAGCCCTGTCGTTCTATAGCTTTACTGGCTTTTATTTTTTCGGACAGCGAGCTGCCAAATAGTGTGTCATCACGTTCAGACTCTTGTATGACATGTAGAAAACTTTTTTCCAAGCATGGAGTGATTAGTTTTATTCTATCTTTTGTTAAACAGTGATGCAAATCCGATAAAATGCGACAACCGTCACTTAGGTATTTCAGGGCCTGAATTTTATTATCTGATAAAAGCAGAGTATCCATAGCTCTGTTGATGGCCGAGGTCCCAGTTCCAAGCTGTTGTTGAAAGCGAAAAAATTTTTTGTCGCGACCTCTTACCACGTCAGCCACAGCAGCTGAGATCTCCGGGTTAAGCTTCGGTGGTTGTAACATTTTACAATTACTAGGTATGAGGTAATTTTTGTCCTTCATAAGATTATCTTTGATGTCGTTTGGTAAGCCGCCTTTTAGCAAAGGTGTCCATAAGTTGGCCAGACTGTCGTGTATGCTATTTCCGAACTCGGGTGTGTCGGCCGTGGAAGCTCCCAAAGCTGAAAGTATATCCTGGTCTAATGCTATGTCCGATACATGTTCTGGTGGTACTGATATAGGTGGATCTACCACATCCTGCAGTATCGGTTGCTCCTCCGTTAACGGAACTTCAGATTCCGGACCCCCCTCGGGTTCCGGTTCGTTTAGTACACTATTGATTGTATCTAGAAACAAATTATTTAATTGTAAAAAACAACTATGAGAATTATCTCGAAACGAAGGTAGAATGGGAAAAAAGGGTATGCAAAAAAATATTTGCGTATGTATTGCCCCGCAGACAATAGGGTGTAGTTAACGAACGTCCATCTCAGATCGCGCGTAAATCTACGAAATATGTCATAGATATGACCCATAATTAGCCCGCAGCTAATTATGTTATCGTGATTGACCCGCAATCAATCCCGATTTATCTACCTAGAGGTGCAGATTTTCCAAGAAAAGATAATGACAATGAGAACACGACGGTTAGAAAAACTATAGAACCTGTTTTTCTAAATAATTACTGATACCTCGTATTAGTTAAGTTGATTTAAATGTTAAATCTATTATGACCAACCTGGTAAAACTTCATCATCCTCTGATGATTCTATACGTTGAATCCGGCGACGACGTTTCGCATTTTGCTCTTGTTTTTTCCTCAGTTTCCGTAATTTAGTTTCATAATGTTGCAATTTCTCTTCCGCACTACGCTTCGGCATTTTGCTTAGGCGCGTACGCTCGTTGCCACGCACGAAAAAGGAATGGGTGGCGTTGGTTGGTAGTCAGCAGCTAAATGTGGGACCTACCTACATATTTTTTAAAATTTATTTATCGGGTATCTCTAAAAGACGTGCGATGTTGCCTGTAGGATAAAGGGACTACATTTATATCATTATATCAAAGAATAAAACGACGAATTATAATTTATTATGCCTACAACAGATTATGTATACTATTTGTAAATAGCAGTAATGAAATTATGTCAATGAAATGAGTTTTTTCTAAGGAATGTTTAATTTAAGAATTAAAAATATATATATTAAAAGGTATACTTATAGATGCAAATAAATAAATAGATTTTTTTTTTTAAGTGGAGATGTATATGGATTTATTATTGTAATCATCAGAAACAATACAGATCTTCGAGTTTCTTAATTATTAACAGATAATAAGATAACTAAGGGATATGAATGAAAATGTACTTATGTAATAGATATTGAACAGATCTCTAAAGTAATATGGAATTAATATTGTATTGTTGTTATTTTATTAATGCTTATCATTATTATTTATTAAGAAGGGGGTTGTGGGTTATTCTATAGTACTTATTAATTATTAATATTACTTGAAGGTAGAATGAATAAACCAGTCTTAGCTCAGCACTCGTCGTTTCAATACGTTCTCCCATACATAACTTTACAGTTACTGATCATTTACGTGACCATAAACTTATTACTTATCATTTACGTGACCATCATCTTATTACTGATCATTTGCGTGACCTTCAACTTATTACTGATCATTTACGTGACCATCAACTTATTACTTATCATTTACATGACCATGAATTTATTACTGGTCATTTACGTGACCAACTAAACGTGTCTGTAGGGTCTTCTTTATAATTCTACAGTTCTGGCTACACCACTTCAGGAAAACAGCAGATTGTTTATGTGGATCTTATAAAATAAATCTCATTGTCAAAAATTTGCTTTTAAAATAAAAATATCAACTTGTTAAAATCTTGGGCGTCACAAATAACGGACTTGAAAAATGTTTCGTAATAAATTTTAAGTCACAGTTTAGCCAAGATAAGGTTTCGGACGATGAGGACGAGCGAGCGGAGAAGGTAGAAGGGGTAAAGTGAGGTAAAGTACGAGTATGAGATACTTACGAGTACGTCTATAAAATTTTCAAACAAATTGCTTGCGCGGTTTAACTATGATTTGATCCGATAGTCTGTTATATTAATTTGGAATTTTTTAGTCGTGCTTAGGTTAAGTGTGAGTGATCGATTAACCTATAGTTAGCAGTCTTTCTGTACTTATCAATTTACACATATACCGGCCGCTGTAGCCAGAACTGCAGGATCATAAGGGAGATCCCACAGGCACGTTTTGCATAGCGAGGACAGAGATGTCACAGAAATTGTGTCGCTCATTAGCACAAGCGTATTTTGTAATCAAATAATACCTTGCTCGTCACTAAGGTCGCAGCCTCAGGCTATCTTCCGACTGTACTCATATTTCACACTTACAGCTTACCTTTACAAACTGGCTCAGTATATGCAAAGAAGCCACTTCAAGATGTTATTAGGTCAAGATTCTCCGCCTGACATTATGTAAGTGTAACATTATGCAGTCTTTAGAATAATATTTGGGGATTCCTACCTTTAGATCTCGGAATTACAGATAAGATGAAGTTTCTTAATATAATTTTGGGCTTCTTTTCATTAGATATTTAGATCCTCCTGAGCATGCCCTTGTTGATATGTACATACGCTCGCTTCGCTCGCTCAGCTCGAGTGATAATTTTTTGTAAGAAACTTACCTAATTAATAAAGCGGGCGAAGTTATAAAAGTTAAAATACGTAATTCCAAAATCATATAGGTACATTTCTTAAATACAACTTTTGTATAATTTTTAGGAATTCCCGGGCATACTGTACAAGTCAGTAGAGGGACAAGAGGGTCTTGGTATTTTGTAGGCGATGGGCTGACCACCTGTCACTACTAACCGAACTTGTACATCTCAACTATACCCTCAAAATTGGTCAGAAGTGGCACCATGTGGTTCTATCGGCCCTTGGTGCTCTGCCTACCCCGTAAGGGATAAAGGCGTGATTATATGTATATGTTTAGGAAGGAGTATCTATTTTCCTATATTATACATACATCGCTTATTATTACAAAACTTTCAAAGGCACAGCTGGTGTCAGATTATATCAGACTGTGACCTTTACAGAAACAAGGGAATGGAAGGGATACATTAATTATATTAGACTATACATTTATATTCAGCTTGGTAACAAATTGAGATGGATAAGTAGTTTTAGTAGCACGCTCCCAAAACGTTACTCGACTACGGCAAATCCAAAGTAAAATTAATAATTTAGTTTTACAAAAAAATACTTTTTATTTGTAATGACGTGTACTATCAATTTATTTAATAACCCTCCTTCTGATACAGTCAGGTAAAAAAAGGTATTATACATACCTACTTAAGACTAGTTCTATATATTATTAATTACCTGATTTATTTGTATCTATTTTACCAAGGGTTATTTTTTGTACTTGTGGGATTTTCAGAAAATCCTTTTTAGTGATCCTTTAAACTTCTCAAAGAACATAATATTTTGTATATATATACTTGTATATATTCGCAACGTAAAGGATATTTCCAAAATAATTTGAGTGTCGCATGTACTTTTGTTGTCCTATTTCTTCATATGTTGTCATTCTATATTACACTGCGTAGGGGAGCATTTAGTTTGAGAATCGCATGCTACAGATATCCACCTGGTGTTTCGCAACAAAGTACATGGTATCTTATAATCTGTGCTGGTGTGGCGATCAACTTAGCTCGCAAACTTTCAAATAATGGTAATCTGCACATTCCTACCTTTAAATTTATTCTGTTGAACAAAAGGTTGAAATTAGCGTGTGCTGCCTTGCCGCTTATTACTTACTGGACTGCTGTCTTCTTATCTGCTTGGGTCATTAGTGGTATTTTTCCATTGAACGAGGATATTTTGTTATTTTATGTACATAGGTACTTTATCGAGACTGCATTGGCTTTCTGTCTATACTTTAAAGAATTTTTGAGTACGATATCTGGTACTGACTGTATCTACTGGGCATATTTAACTATAAAAAAATTCACACTTTACCTGTCAGTAAATAAATATACTATAATGGTTATTAACCATTTAAAAAAATGACGAAATTAACTGCATTTTACCAAAATGTTCGGGGGCTACGCACGAAGACAAATGAATTCTATGCAAACGTTCGATTAGGTAATTTTGATGTTATCTCAATCACCGAAACATGGTTAGTGAATAGTATATCAAGTAATGAGTTATTTGACTCGAGGTACCTAGTCTGGCGGCGAGACAGAGATTACTGTAGGACTTCGCAAAAGTACGGGGGTGGCGTTCTGATAGCTGTAAGGAGGGACCTGTCGGTATTTGAAAGAACTGACTGGAGAAGCTCGGCTGAAGATATTTGGGTGACCATTACAATGGGTACCACAGGTACGTATCGTAGGCTTCATCTATGCACTATATATCTATGCGAGGAGGGTTGTGGTAATAGCTATAAGACTCAGTTATGCAATTTCACTAATAAGCTATGTGAACTCACTTTTCAACATCCGGCAGATTTATTTGTTGTAATGGGAGACTTTAATTTTAAAAACGATGTTTCATGGAGGAAAATAGACAATGTATTTGAACTTACACCTTACAATTATACAGCGGATTACTTACTAAATTTTTTCAATATTATTAATACCTGCAATTTTAATCAATTTAATGGACAAACCAATATTAACGATCGAATATTAGATCTTGTTTTTTCCAATTCTATTATGCTAATTGAGCACTGTGATTCACCACTAGTGTCGGAAGACGAGCATCACAAATCATTGAACATTGAATTACAATCCATTCAAGGTCAATCGCTGAAACAAAATATTAAAAGTAAGTTTATGTATAATCGCGCAGATTATGATTCCATTGTAGCGGAGCTTAACTCAGTCCCCTGGCAGGATCTCATGAGTGGCGTACCTCTTGATGATGCCGTCCAACTGTTCTACAGTAAATTGTACTCATTGCGCGAACAATTTATACCGACCAAAATCGTAAAGAATAGTGAATATCCTCCATGGTATAGCCCTGCTTTAATTAAGATGATTAAGGAAAAGGCTAGAATTCATAGGAAATTTAAGATATACGGGCGTTTGTATGACTATCAATCCTTTTCTACGTTACGAACTAGAATTAAAATTATGGAGAGAAGCTGTTTTCAGGTATACATCGGGAAAGTCGAAAACTCCATAATTAAAAACCCTAAGTTTTTCTGGTCCTATATTAAAAGTAAAAAAATGTCTAATACCTATCCTAGCGTAATGCGATATAAGGATGTCATTGCCTATAGTGGTACTGATATAACTAATTTGTTCTCCACGTATTTTAACTCAAATTTTCAGGAGTGCACTGTTGACAACGTCACTACTACAGAAATTTATAGTGGATCTTTGCCTAACTCGGGCTGCGCCAACATTTCGTCAGTCAATATAACGTATGAAAAGGTTGAAAAATTCGTGAAATGTCTAGACCTAAACAAATCAGGCGGCTCAGACTCAATTCCACCTATATTTATAGTTCATTGCTCACGAGGACTTGTTAAACCACTCCATTTACTTTTCAATAGATCTCTTAGAGAAGGTATGTGGAAGCAGGCACTTATAACCCCTATACATAAAAAAGGAGACAAGTCAAGTATAGAAAATTATCGACCCATCTCGAAACTGAACCTGTTTGCTAAAATTCTAGAAAAAATCATTCATGGTGACGTATATGCGGCATTGCAATGTTCGTTTGGTCCCGAACAACATGGCTTCATAAAAAATAGGTCTACTACCTCTAATCTGTTACTAATTAATGAATATGCGACTGTTGCTATGGATGGAGGTGATCAACTCGACGTTATTTATACTGATTACAGTAAATGTTTCGATCGAATTGATCACATTATATTATTAAAAAAACTACTTGAGGCCGGAATACATGGTAATCTTTTTAGATGGTTCAAGTCCTATGTCGATAATCGTAGTCAAGCTGTTGTTCTACACGGGTTCACGTCCGACTGGACCTCAATACCATCTGGTGTACCTCAAGGATCAATTCTAGCACCTTTATTATTTATAATTTTCGTTATGGATATTAAAAAATACATCAGAAACTCTAAAATATTACTTTTTGCAGATGATATGAAAATCTTTAAAACTATTAAGAAGTATATCGACGTTGACGATCTTCAAAGTGATTTAGTTAGATTCGAATTTTTTTGTTCTGTAAATAAATTAGATCTTAACGTATCTAAATGTTTCCAAATGACTTTTACCAGAAAACTTAATCCTATAATTTCTAATTACACATTGTTGGGCCAGCCACTAGTCAAATTACAGAATGTTAGAGATTTGGGTGTAATCTATGATAACAAGTTGATATTTGACGATCACGTAGATAATATAGTAAATAAAGCGTCAAAGGCGCTTGGGTTCATTATGAGAACATCTTCAGTATTCAGTAACATTAAAACATTAAAGATATTATATTGTGCCTTCGTGCGAAGCCATCTCGAATATGCATCCCAGGTGTGGAATCCTCAGTACCAGATATATATAACCAGAATAGAAAACATACAGCGACGTTTTTTACGCTATCACGATTTCAAAGCTAAACAGTGGTCCGAAAATTACCATCATCGTTGTGCACGGTATCATATTCTACCGTTGGAAGTGCGACGCAATATTGCCGACATCTGCTACCTTATACATTTGGCTAGAGGGAATATTGACAGTCCAGATCTACTATCGAATATACATTTAAGAACTAATCATCTTAGTCTCAGACATAGACCGATCTTAAGTGTACCCTTCTCTAAAACTAAATATCGACAGAACGCTTTTATGAACCGTGCAGCTAGATCGTTCAATCAAAGCTCAGTGCATTTTGACTTAGATTTGTTCCATACCAGTACTTCTACCGTTAGACAAACATTAACAAAAAATTACTTTAATATGCATCAATACCAGTAAAAAAAAAAATATATATATATATATATATACTCGTATATATATATATATATATATGTGTGTGTGTATGTGTATGTATGTATGTATGTGTGTATGTATGTGTGTGTGTGTATGTGTATGTATGTATATATATATATATAATTAATAATAAATATAATTAATAATAATAATAAATTCAAAAACTACATGCTCCTGCAGACCTTGAACTTCTTCTTACTTCTTTTCCTTTCTATTGTGCGGAAAAATACCACTATATAAGTGTTTTTTTGTGGCCACCGTTAACGAAGGGTACGTACTCTATACATCAAATAAAGTAAGTTTATACCAAAAAAATGCTGGGATTTTATTTTTTTTTTAATTACTTGATCGGGCGAAATTTATAGTGTCTAGTGTTTATGTTGTACTTTTTTATAGACAGATATTAACTATTTTTCGTGAAAAAATCTTGCTACACGCGTCTATGTGCATTTATGCATAAAAACGCAGTCTATTTACTCAACTTTGGACCCTAATATTTTGGAAACCAGACACTTCCCAGGTATGCTTCCATGGAGAAATATGATCGTGATGACGAGGAGATTCCGTAGTTTTCGGGAACGTTGACGACCAAAAATCACCCTGTATATGAACATAAATCCTATTGATTTCTGAATCTGACCTGTTAACGAACTAATCCTATCAATATGTTCAACCTCATCCATCACATGAGAGACATCTCATCAAATTGCGCCAGAAAAGCTGACAATTTAAATTTTCTTTACAAAGGTAATCTTTGAAAAGACTTCCAACTTATCCAAGATTCGAGTTTGATCTTATTAATATGGCTAAGTTCTTGCATATCAGCGGAATCGTATTAGAATGTCTAAAGTTTCATCAGCTGACCTATATCTTTAGGGGAACGTTAAGAAGTTATTAAAGCCCGTTTAGGGAATCGTCCATCCATCATCAGAGTAATAAGTGTAGAAACTCATAGACATCGGGGCTTGAGAAATGTGGAGATACAGGATGTTTTTTTGTGGCCACCTTTAACGAAGGGTACGTACTCTATACATGAAATAAAGTAAGTTTATGCCAAAAAAAAATGCTGGGAAAAAAAAAATTGATTTTTTTTTTTTAATTCCTTGATCGTGCGAAATTTATAGTGTCTAGTGTTTATGTTAGTTTTTTTATAGACATATATTAATTATTTTTCGTGAAAAAATCCTGCTACGCGCGTCTATGTGCATTTATGCAGAAAAACGCAGTCTATTTACTCAACTTTGGACCCTAATATTTTGGAAACCAGACACTTCCCAGGTATGCTTCCATGGAGAAAAATGATCGTGATGATGAGGAGATTCCGTAGTTTTCGGGAACGTTGACGACCAAAAATCATCCTGTATATCTATTGAGGTTTTAACGTTAAATTTGTTAACGCTTTTTTATCGAACTACGCCGGAATAGGGAAATAGTTTTTCTAAAGTATGTATGTATTTGCATGCTCTAGGGCATTTGAGCTTGAGAGGCCTCAAGCACACCGGATGCGTATGCGTGCACGTAAGCGTAGACGTACACGTGTATGGAACTGTCACCGCTTGACGCCTATGCTTACGTCTACGCATACGCATCCGGTCTGCCCGTGGCTATACAGTTCCATACATTACAACTCAGAGGTACGTGTACGTCTACTCGAAGCTTAATTAAAATCGTCTATGACACTGGGTAAGTAAAAAAATATATACAGTCGGGTTTTTTTTTAATAAAAAATCTGTATATACACATAAAAGAAAGCCGTGTTAGTTACATTATTTATAATTTTTCAGCATTTTTCTGGTCGCCTCTGTTGATCCTGGCTTACAGGAGTTGCAAAGGCGGGATTGAGTGGTGGGCCAATCCCGGTTATAACTCAAGTACGGCTGTATCGATTTGGCTAAAAACTGCTGGGGAGGTAGCTTATAAAATATTTTTATCCCGAATAATTTCGTCGCACTGACTGAGTTCGTGTATCTGGGGACTTTGTTTACAAGGGATGGTAAGCATGACAAAGATATTGCAAGGAGAGTGAATGCTGGCAATCGGGTGAATGGGGCACTTAATTCTTTTATGAGTAGCCAGAAAGTGTCGCAAGCGGCACGTCTGGCTGTTCATGGAGGTGTTTTGGTGCCGACTCTTATGTATGGAAGTGAATGTTGGGTATGGCAGAAACCAAAACATCAAAGTCAAGTGAATGCAGTGGAAATGAGAGCATTGAGAAGTTTGTAGTAGTAGTAGTAGAAGTATCAGAAAGAAGTGTGGTATAAATGAGGACGTGGTGACGAAGATTGAGAAGGGTATGTTGAGGTGGTTTGGGCATGTGGAGAGGATGAGTGAAAGTAGACTGACAAAGAAAGTGTACAACGGAAGAGTGGATGGAAGGGTTGGAAGGGGAAGACCTCGCCGGACTTTCACCGATCAAATTGGTGAAATTCTAAAGAAAGGTCAGGTCAAGAGTACCCTAAACCGATGAGCGTGCATGAAGAATATCATGAAAGTAGATGAAGCGAAAGAAGTGTGTCAGGATCGTAGCAAATGGAGATCCGTGATCTCTGCCTACCCCTCCGGGAAAGAGGCGTGATTATTATGTATGTATATGTAATTTCGTCGCAGGCGTCAACTAGTCTGAAATAAAGTTGAAATTAAGCTATTACCTAGATCTTTTGCTCACGAATACAATAGATTATTTACTACTTAAATTATTTGGAAGAGGCAATGAAGAATGAAATGAAATAAAATCTCCATAACGGTGATATAGTGGTTATAAAATATATCAGTCTAATAATAAAATTTAATCATCTAAAATAAATTTGCACATTCCTCTTTTCTTGTACCCTACAATAAGTCTTAATATAATGGCGGTAATCCGGCCTAATCTATGGATCTACAATAATTTGCGTGACTTGTCCAAATTCATGTTTTATTGGAAAAAGTCATATTTTTGGGACCATGTTTAAAGTGGATTTTGACAATTGGAGTGGCGTTTGTTAAGATAATGCTATAAGATAATGTTTAGGTATAAAAGAGAGCGCCAATTTACTAGATACTTACCCAGATTACAGCTCCGTGATTTTAATAGTACAATTACCGCACATTACCAAGAAAGAAGGTCATTTCACATTAAAGTAATGAACGAATCACGTGCTTCCTTTATAGTATTTACCTTCGAATGCAGCTCTATCTACCAATATATCGTCAAGTCAAAGTTAGTGAATGTTTATCTCTTGCCGGGATCGTATGAGAAATATCGAAGGGGACATGGGAATAAGAAGTAATAGCACAGCTTATCGAAACCATGCGACACTTGTGTCCTATACTGGCTAATGACAGCATCTTATGTAAAAAAAGCTGATTCACTATGGGTGCCCCCACCACCGGGCCCTACACCCTCCACTGACCCTCGGATCTGATAACTCATAACTGCGAAAACAGGCACTTCACTCTTCACTTCACTTTCACAGTTATGAGTTATCAGTTCCGAGGGTCAGTGGAGGGTGTAGGGCCCGGTGGTGGGCGCACCCATAGTGAATGTTTGAACTTCCGAATTGTAACGCCTAATACAATTTCATTTATAAATAAAAAAAAACCGGCCAAGTGCGAGTCGGACTCGTGCACCGAGGGTTCCGTACAAACCTGCAAGGTTTACAAAGTTCGTTCATTACGACAATCGAGTCTACGCGTTCATGAGGAAAAAAGTAATAAGTTTATATTTATTAAAAAATATATATTTTGTAATGTAACTAAAAATTTAAGGTTTTCGGAATTTTTCCTTTATGTGTGCTATAAAACGTTGCTTCATGCCAAATTTCAAGATTCTAGGTCGACTGGAAGTACCCTTTAGGTTTTGATTCCCTTGCGAGTACTTGCGAGTTTCAAAATATGCAGCTTAAATTGCTGTTTCTTTTGATTGCGTTGACAGAGAAGTTTGATTTTGCTACAGCTTAAAGGTATTATAGACCTGAGTATTTGGTATGAATTTCAATTTAATACCTCTACGCGTTTATGAGGAAATGGGTAGTAAGTTTAAAATTATTTAAAAAAAAAATATTATGTGATGTAACTAAAAATTTATGGTTTTCGTAATTTTTCCTTTATCTATGCTATAAGACGTTGCTTCGTACCAAATTTCAAGATTCTGAGTTCACGGGAAGCACCCTGTAGGTTTTGATTCCCTTGCAAGTGTCGAAAATTTGCGGCATAAACGGCTGTATCTTTTGATTGCGTTGGCTTAGAAGTTTGATTTTTTCACAGCTTCAAGGGACAGTAGACCTGAGTAATTGATATAAATTTCAGCTTCATACCTCCACGCGTTCCTGAGAAAAAGGGTCTTGACAGACGGACGGACAGACGGACAACAAAGTGATCCTATAAGGGTTCCGTTTTTTCCTTTTGAGGTACGGAACCCTAAAAAGCTGTGCAAATCATAGCATACTCTTCTGATATGTCATAATGTAATTTAAACCGCTTTGTTAATTGGATGAGAAGTAATATTCATTAAATTTGATGCTCCTAATTTACCAAAATTTATTAATTCGCAAACTCTACGTATTGTCAGTTAAATAATTAATATTATCCACAATATTTACATGCATTTTCTTTATGGAATTGTATATATGTATATATATGGAATATATAATTGAAAAGTTCCATTCCAAAACGTACTAAATATGTTTTTTTCCATTACAAAATTGATCTTTCAAATAGCACTAAGTCAGTACCATTATATATACAATTATCTAAAGAATATTCGTCTTCAGTGCTTCTTTAAAACGTAAACCATTATTTATAATAGTTAGAAGTACATAATCATCTCTACTTTTTCTTGCTTATGTTTTCGGGGACTTAGTCCGTTTTGGAAAAAAGCTCTTCAACTTCTTTCTAAATTATGTGCTTTTTCGAAAGGTATTTATTAATTACCACCATGTTGGGCACCAATTGGTAGGAAGTTTTTTTCCTAATATAGTTTTGTAGTTTCTTACAATTTGTTTAATTGCACATGTTACCCTTTTGTTATTTGCTTGGCTTGCTGGAAGAGATCTCTGGTAGAGATAAGCTTGCCATTGTACATGCATCTCTTCTTAATGTTGTACTCGTATGCCATATTTCTTTTTGTGTATGTGCAATAAAGAATAAGAATAAGTTTAGCCGCTATATTGGACAGTATACCACATGTTTGACACCATTTTAATACTAGTTTAAGTTTCGTGTAACTTCCCTTCTCCTTGAATGCGATTTTCTAATATAGGTATGCAAAATTCTCGTAAAGCGATATTTGTGACCAAACTCCTCCGGAATGGCTTGACCGGTTTTTATGAATGAGAATAGGTCGTAAACAAATTTTAATATCCCCCTCCACTCAATAATCCACTCAAGTGGAGCCACAGATAACAGCAACATAGTTTATTTATGAGGTACACTAGCAGTACAATGTAAATAATAAAAAAAACTATGCTCAATATAGTACCAAAGGTGACACTGCATGCCTTGAATTGAAAGGGAAGTTCGGAACTTACGTACCCACTCATGTAGTTGCTTAATTACTTAGAGATTGAATTTCATAAAACGTCGCCAGTTAATAAAATTTCCAGTAGAAAATCTTTTTTATATTCCCCAAAAGCCTGTACAAAAATGCAGCAAATTTTTTTACTACATTTTGTATCTGTAACTTTCTGACGTGGCAGCCGCGTACGTCACTTTTACGTTCTTTTTCTATTTCCTTTAGCACGTTAAAAACCGACATTTTTAGCATTTTTCTACGAATATTCCCGGAGAATAGCGTTAAAATAAATCTAGGCAATATATACGATAAAATGGAGCTATATAAAAACTTTGTACTGCATCGTTTTTTATTTGACGCTTTGATGGGTACAGTTTTATAATGATTTCACGGGTCGCAGTTTAGCTGGGAATATGGATGTTTTTATTTTATTTTATTACAACTATTTTTGGCCCAGAATTTGCCGGTATATTTTGTGTATTGTGCCAGATCAGTGCTTCTATTTTTCATTATGATTTGTGGACACTAGCACTGTGGATTTAGTTATGGCGCTTGAACCTTTGGGAAGGAAAATGTATTAGTCAATAGTTTTGTTTGAGATATGGTTCATGCGAAAAATTACAAAATACGAAAGTATCAACACGATATTGCGAGTAGTTAATTCCTATCGTAGCACATACATTCTGTAACTGAGTTAAACTTTGAGCATGTCGAAGTTTACCAGCTTTTATGCACCTGAAACTCAATTATGTACCGATATACAACCTTACTCCAGCGTAACAAGGTTTTAAATGACGTTGGACTCTGATTTTAGCTGTATTTCGTGGCTGTTAATTATAATGATACCTCTACCTATTTGATAGTTGGTTATTTTGTACACCGTTTAGTAGGTACAGATTGCCTACTAGATGTTCAGAAAAGGATAGTTTTAATTAATCTTTTATTTGTAAATATCTATCATACGAAGCAATTATTTAATCAATGTAGCAAATATAAGCAATTATGTAGCAATGTTTTTTTAATTATTTCAGTGGTATTCGACAGGCATCTAGCAGTCCTCAAACTGGGGGAAAATTCTTTCTAGGGTCTGTTCCATTCATCATCGATGATCGAGTCATGGATGTTTCTATACTTATCTATATATTTATTTACGTACCGTTATGAACTGTGTGAATATTTATCTATTTATATTTATTTATTCCATTAAACGGATCTCTTTGTTCTTTTTCTTATCTTGGTGTGAAAGCTAGATGCCTCTCAACATTAAACAGACCTATTAAAGTTTTCCAGCACAATTGCTAGGTATATATCGCACTCTATTGTTTGGCTCTCGGTTAGGACATAACCGTAAATAACCGGATAATAAGAAAAGAACCCAGTTCTTTATGACCTTACAGCAATATATAGGTAATGTGCAAGGAAAATCGGTGAAAGGAAAGTAAAATTTACATGTTATGTGAACGGATAACTATCCTTTCTTTTACGGCAAAAAATTTGACAATTGTATGTAGGCCAAAAATTTCTACTGTTTTTATTTTGACGCTATAGCTTATACATATAATCACGCCTTTATCCCTTACGGTATAGGCAGAGCACCAAGGGCCGATAGAACCACATGGTGCCACTTCTGACCAATTTTGAGGGTATAGTTGAGATGTACAAGTTCGGTTAGTAGTTTGTAGTAGTAGTAGTAATAGCTTATAATACCTAAAATATTTTAGCTTTGAGTAAATATAGATTCTATGGAATACTAAAACATGGCCGTAACATATTTCTGCATGCAGGCCGCTACCAACAGGTCGAAGTGTTGGGTGAGGCCTATATTCATCACTCAATAATAATGATGTTTTCTATGAAGGCACTGACATAATACTATTGCAGTAATATAGTTCTTTGTTTAGTTATAGAAAAAACATAATTAATTTAAGAGAGATCAGCCCCATCCTCCCCTCGAGCGTACTATTTGGTTGACAGAGCACGTTTTACGTCACGGCGCGGAGCAAAACACTTTTTGTTCACCTGCAGGCAAAATGACCTGGACTGAGTACTATGAACTACAATTAGGTGTTTACGTTACTAACATACATACATATAATCACGCGTTTACGTTACTTATCTCATCAATATAAGTTTTATTTTTAATTTTATTTATTGTTCTAAAAGTGTATAACTTAGTCCTATCCTCGTTTAAAATAAAGTTGAAAACAAATTGAATTATTGCAAAGAACTTTTGTAAATTTTAAACTAACTAGTCAATAATTGTTAAGTTTGTTGCTTGTTCTATACTATAGTGTACGAATACTTCTCATTATTACCCGGCATTGTATTAAATTGTTAACACACTTATTAATTAGTGAGCTCTTAGAGACTGTACACTTTTTGTAGTACTAATAAAAGTAGTACAAATAAAATTTTACGCTCGATAACTACTTTCGTTTTCGTTGTCGCATATGAAATACATCTAAACGCTTCTACTACATAGTTGCCTACTGACAGATTCAAAGCTCGCTAGGAACACTTTGTAAAAACTATAAAAAAAACTATTATGAAAACAAAATTCTTTGGCTGACTCTAGAAGTTAATAGTTCGTAAGTAATTGCAGGTAGAATACTCGAATCTGTCGCTGTAAGGCTGCAAACATACGGTGATGAATCTGAAATTAAACGTGAGGACTATTTACATCAAAGTATTATGGTACTTGTTCGGCGGATACAACTGTAGCTGACAGCAGGCTTCAGATAGGTAAGCGTCAGGACCCCTGGACCAAGTGCGATATTGTACGTACTGTACGGCTTCATGGTTATTTATGTTGTACTTTTTAATAAGCTTTCTATATTCTTCTATGTTTCTGATTGTCTAATTACCCTGTTTGTCTGATTCCATTGTGGCTAAGGTATCTGTAAGTGAACCTTCAAATAACAACCTATTCTATTCTTCTCCCTCATCAGCCAATCCACAGTTCAATTCCATTCTTCTAATTTGTAAAAAAAAATATATGGGTAGTATTCGTAAAATTCGTGATGCCAACTCTATTTGCTAGGTCAGTTGCAGTACAAATCATCAACGTAAGCACAGAAGCTTATAAGCCATTAAGAACTATTTTAAATTTAAATTAGAACTTTTGTCTTCTAGAATATTCTTGGAAACGCCCAAGATAAAGTGCGTTGTTTCACTGTCCGGTTCAAACCAAGCTTATTGTGAACCACTCTTATTGTGAAATGACCTGATTTTCTGATCTATGAAGGATATTAGTACTGATTTTTACTGATTTGTAATCGAGTTTCTTAAAAAATCATTGAAGAGTGAGGTCACATGTATGGCAGTAGATTCTCATTAACATTCTGCAGTTTAGGCTATCCGATTTCAAGGAACACAGCCGTGTGGATACGTATGTACTCGTATATATATGTAATCTTTATCTACCTATACAGGATGATTTTTGGTCGTCAACGTTCCCGAAAACTACGGAATCTCCTCATCATCACGATCATTTTTCTCCATGGAAGCATACCTGGGAAGTGTCTGGTTTCCAAAATATTAGGGTCCAAAGTTGAGTAAATAGACTGCGTTTTTCTGCATAAATGCACATAGACGCGCGTAGCAGGATTTTTTCCACGAAAAATAATTAATATCTGTCTATAAAAAAACTAACATAAACACTAGACACTATAAATTTCGCACGATCAAAGAATTTAAAATTTAAAAAAAAAATTCCCAGCATTTTTTTTTGGCATAAACTTACTTTATTTCATGTATAGAATACGTACCCTTCGTTAAAGGTGGCCACAAAAAAACACCTGTATATATAAAAGAAAGACGTGTTAGTTACACTATTTATAACTCGAGAACGGCTGTACCTATTTAGCTGAAACTTGTTGGAGAGGTAGCTTAGAACTAGGAGACGGACATAGGTTACTTTTTATCCCTCGAAAATATTTTTATCCCGGATAATTTCGACATTTGGTTTTTCTCTGCAGTCCACGCGGACGGAATAGCGGGCGTTCACAGTACTTCATAAATCATGTTCAGCTTTTGTTTGCACCTCATTCAGTTGGTCTCGGACCAGTATTTTAGGTCGTCTCGATCGGTTTAGATGGTATTTGAAATAGTTGAGTGAGCAGAAAGCACCCAATGTGTATCAAACCTAAGTTCGCTTCGTTGGCGCGTCGCCAGTAAGATTGCATGCATTGCGATGCTCTCATCTTCAGCGCGTACCAGCCTATTACAGCAGTGTGCAAGAAAGAACCAACGTTCATCGCGTTTGTAAATTAAAAAAAGTATCTTGAACTGATACTCGAAAGAGTCGATTGGATAAATCTTTGTATTGGTAAACTGAAAATTAGAAATGAAGGAAAAAAATAAAATGTGTTTTGTTTCATAAATAAACAAGGTAGAAACAGGCTGTTTAATTTCAGTTGTATATCTACATTAGTATTCGGAAGTTTATATTTAAAATAGTTTTTCGCTCTGAACCCTGCGACATTTGCGAGGTCGCTGATCACAACTACTCGAATCTGCGGGACAAAAGAGATCTAAGCATTAGGAGTTTTATTTTAAAAATAATTATAGTACATTCACCAATAATGCTATCAGAACATTGACCGTTAACATTAACATATTTTAGCAAGAATTGTCACTAATTAAAATGCAAAACAATTATGTTAAGATTTACCTTGATCTTTTATGTTAAAGCTCAAAAGGATTATAACAATATTGCAAACGAATTTAAATAAGGATCCTCGAAAAGCTCATCTTATTGTCTTACATTCTAATGAAATATGAAATCACGTTGATTGTAATTACTTATGTCAAAGAAATTTAAATGATATATTTGTTTGTCGCCAAAATTTAAATGCAAACTTCAAAAATAAACTAGTATTTTGCTGCAATACAACCTGCACTGAAATCTTATCATAACCATGATGATTTCATAATATTAGTTGATGATCATGATTATGATAAGATCTATCATTTTTTTCAACCAGATGATGAGTTACCTATCTTACTAATCTTACCAAATCCAAATCGTTTATTTGCCAAGAATAGGTACAAGTAAGGTCTTAAATAATATTAATAACAGTTCTTACTATTCCGCTTAAATACATTAGAATGCAATACGTTTTTCAAAAAATTCATTGACGCTGTAGAAACAGCAATCAATCAGCCACTCTCTCAAATTCCTTATCTTAATATCAATAGAGCCTACCTTAAATTTATTTGGAATTTTATTATATATTTTCATACAGATAAAGTAGCAGCTATTTTACATTGTGAAGTTTTTGGACAGTAATCGCTTGCAAGTCTATCATGGTTTCTGCTATTTCTTGGATAAAATCTCATGGGCTCTTTTAAATAATGTAGGATTTTTTATGACATATTTAAAATCTTCCGAAATATATATACAGAGCACATATAGAACTCGTAACTTGATAAATAGAGGCTTGCATCAGTCCTATGGGCCTTTACAGCAGATAGCTTGAATACACTTTTTTTGAGCAATAAGTACTTGTTTCACTTCTGAACTATTGCCCCATATCAATAGCACATAGTTAATGGTTGATGCCACATAAACGTAATACGCGATCAAAGTGATTAGTGACTTTTTATCATTTAGTGATGTTTTATTAGTCAATTGACGAATGACGTAAACAAATCTATTAATTTTGCTGCAAACTTTATCAACTTGACTTTTTAAAGTTTAAGCTTTGGTTAAGTGTTATTCTCAAAAATGTTACATTGTTCTCACATTCAATGGCAGAAAAAAAAGGTAGTAAGGGTGTCATGTCCATACCAAATTTTATTAAAATCGCTTCAGCCGTTTTACGTGAAAGAGTAACAAACATCGATCCATTCATCCATACTTACTAACTTTCGCGTTTATAATATCATCGTCGTCGTCAGCCTATTGCAGTCCACTGCTGGACGTAGGCCTCCCCCAGTGTACGCCACATGGCTCGATCTCCCGTTTTTGCCATCCAGTTACTACCAGCCGTCCTCCTTAAGTCATCAGTCCATCTGGCCGGAGGGCCCGTTTACTCCACCGTCCATCGGTTCTACGGTAGATGTGGCCGGCCCACTGCCACTTCAGTCTGCTACATTTCAAGACTATGTCTGTCACTTTGGTCTTCTGCCGGATAACCTCGTTTTGGACTTTGTCCATTCGCGAGATTCCGAGCATTGACCTTTCCATAGCTCTCTGAGTGACATGCAATCTGTGAGCCAGCCCCAACATCAGGTTCCACGTCTCGGCTCCGTAAGTTATGGCTGGTAGAACGCACTGATCGAACACCTTGATCTTGAGGCATTGTGGCAAGGATGACTTAAATTTATGACGCAACTTCCCAAACGCTGCCCACCCAAGCTGCACTCTTCTGGTGTTTTCTCCTTCGAAATTGTCTTTACCCAACTGCAATATTTGCCCAAGGTATACATACTTCTGAACAACTTCTAGAACACCTTCGACGGATATCGGTTTATAATATAAGTAGGATAAAATATAAACAAATGTTAATAGATAAATAAAATATCATAGTTTTACCTGGAGAAAAAAATTGGTTCTCTTTCGCATATCACCCAATATGAAATGGACGGAAAAAACAATGTGTGTGTCGTAGAGGCACGGACAATCGAGCGTGCCCCGGATGAGTGTCCTCAATAGTGCCTCTGTGTCTTTGGAGTATAATGGTGCAAATCACTATGCCAGTTATAGACTATGCCCAATAATAAGTAGGCGATATCTAAAAATAAGAACTTATTATATTATTGTGGTCACCCTTCCTATAAGAATTGATTCTTCTTTATGACCTTCTTCCTTTTTGGTGTCAGCGCAATGATGTACCTAGACATCTCCATTCATCCCTATTAGCTTATTTAAAATATGACATTATCATCATCTTCCTGCCTTTCTTTCATTCATTTGGGGTTGACACAAAATGTACTTTTCTTACATTCATTCCTATTATCCGTTAAAATAATTACATATGGCATCTTAGTATACCTATATGAAGACACCTTATAATTTTTTTATAAAGGTATATAAAAAGGTATAAAATATCATCCAAATTTTTATTATTCTCTTGATATACTTAAATACATTCATCATACCATTTACCAATATGTACATGCTCAACTCCAAGGAACAATGAGATAATCGATTCCATTATAATACCTACTCGTCTATCATATTTGAACGACAAGCTGCCGGTATTGGTGGCTCGTTTAAACTTGCTCAATTCCAACAAGTATCTATCTCTCATCATCTTGCTGCCCTTATCCCATTATTTATGGGGTCGGCGCAATGTTATTTCTTTCAAAACCCAAAAAAAGATTTGGCATTTATTTTACGCATGTCTGACGCCAACCCTCCTCAGGAATAGCTAAGCGACAATCCGTTCATGAAATTCAGTGATACAGTCCCGTGACTGGGATCGAACCTACGCCTTCAAGTTGGTACCTTTAAACTTGTATTCATGAAGAGGACGTAGTAACTGCTTCTATTCAAGCTATTGCTTTAGTTATGATGTTTAATCTATCCGTGCATGTCGTAAGAGTCGTCTAAGGAACCCCTAAGGCGTCGATTTAGCAACTTGTCACTAATCATTAACATATGGGTAATTCTTGAACATTTTTGAGCCGAAACGTAACCACTAATGAACCGATAACGAAACGCGGTGCAAAGCAATATATACTTACCGCTTACCGCGAAATATTATCCTAGTTTTCATAGACATAAAGAACATAATCGTGCTACAAAATAAATACCTTTATTAAGCCTAGGTACTAAAGTATTTCAGAGAAAATAGTCCTTATTTCAATAAGGATGCGTGTTACAATCCCGCTGGCAAAAAAAAAAATACTTTTTTACTTTGAAAGTATTTTCTTTCAGTTAGCCCGATTATACACCTTAATATATATAGTCTTAGGTTTAATTTATCACTACGATACTTGCAACGTAAATACTTTTAAAGTCTTCCACATATTTCGGCCCGTACCTGGTTGCAGAGCGCCGCCGATGCCTAATAAAGTATTTCATAGAAAAATAGTCCTTATTTTAATAAGGCTGCGTGTTATAATCCTGCTGGCAAAAAAAAACTTTTTGCTTTGAAAGTATTTTCTTTCACATAGCGCCATTATACACCTTAATAGATATAGCCTAAGCCTAAGGTTTAATTTTGGATTCACACTATCACTACGATACTTGCAAGGCAAATACTTTCAAAGTCTTCCGCGTATTTCGGCCCGTACCTGGTTTACGTACTTCCAAGTAAAAACCTGGTTTTAAAACCAGATCGCGTAAATACGCATCATCCCTAATCTCCTTATTATCCTGCAGTTCTGGGTTCCCCATTTCGGGAACACAGCTGTATATGCGCATACACATACATAATGTGAAAGTTTATGACAATAAATATTTGTTAATAGCATGTAAAAATTTTTGATGAAACTTTACAGTTATACAGTTTATTCAGAATAACACATGGGCAATATGTATGGTACAAGCAGATGAAGTCGTAGGCTTCATAATATCTAACTCTAATTACGTTTTCAACAACAAGAAACATCTGATAGATAGATAGAAAATTCTTTATTGTACCATAAAGTTATAGAAAGGCGAACTTAATGCTACATAGCATTCTCTTCCAGTTAACCAGTACTGGTAGGGGAACAGTTTGTAGGTAGTGCTCAAATATATATAAAATGAAAAAATTACATACACATTATAAATATTATTAAGAAAATGAAAAAAAATTCACCAAAGTGAAATAATAATAATAAGCCCGCAGGGCAGCTCGTGGCGAGCTGTTGGGAGGTAGCGTTCCTACGGACCTCAAGTGCTCCCGGGGGAAGACCCTGTTCCTCATCTCCGGCGCCGGAGTGAGGTCTGACGAGGAACATTTCCCCCACCTCTGCCTTGCCTTAGCCGGCCGGGCAGAATGGAGTTGTGAGAGCTATGACAGCTCGAGGGTGGCGTCCGTAAGTGGCGAGTTGGCTTCGGTTTAAAGTCCAGGGGTACCCCTCCACCCTAGCCGCTCACCAAATGTTGCCCCCTTTGTTGCTCCGTGCGTGCGGTCATTTCAGGGGGCCCATAAAATGAGTTGGCGAATCACCGCCTGCCACCTAACAATTATGAGACTTGGTTGTAATGGCAGGTGTCCGTTAGTCTCCTTCAATAGCCCGATTTTCCAACCCCACCCAAAATTCAGCCCCATAGCCCATGACCATGTTTCCCATCGCATGATAGAGCTCTGCACTCCAGTAGTTTTGCACATGGCGGGGACCATCGCCAGGTGTATCATATTGTGCGTTCGGCGATGGTATCCGTCATGTGTATCCCACACCATATTAAAGTTCTCTTAAAGGGGCCTCTACATCTTGGCTACGGCCCGATGCATGCCTCTCAAAGAACCGGGACTCTGTAGTCCTGAGAATTCCAAAAGAGATAATAATAATAATAATAATACATATAATCGCGCCTGTGTATCCCTTACGGGGTAGGCAGAGCACCAAGAGCCGATAGAACCACATGGTGCCACTTCTGACCAAATTTTGAGGGTATACTCGTAGTTTAAAATAATGAAACTATAAATACACATTGATACCTAAGTGATAAAAATACTCTGCTTCTCACTCGGGTGAATTTTTTTTCATTTTCCTAATAATATTTATAATACTCTGCTTGTTGATAAGATTATAAATATTATCTACAACCGACAGTTAAATCTATATCAATCTATAGGAATAATATAAAAATGAATCGCTGAATATGTTGCTAAGCGCGAATCTCAAGAAAAGCTGAACCGATTTCGCAAATATTTTTTTTAGAACATCCCTTGAAGTACAAGGAGAGAAAAATAAAAAAAAATGTCTGAAAAAACAACAACACTTTTCTATAGCGGTCGCCCACGACTTTGACCAAGTAAAAGGGCATTACACCCATGCAAAGCCGAGGCGAATCCCTAGTATTGTAATAAATATTGTGAAATTATAGATGTCAAAGAAAAATGGACAAAAGTGGCTAGACCTTCAAGAAATCGCGAGTTTGTATTACGCATGACTATTCTGAAATTTGTGACTAGCATATAAAATAACGTGGGTATCGTACGAGACGATTAAGGGTTTCCGGGAGGTGGGAACCAACCCGCCTGCCCAGCGTGGTGACTATGGGCAAAACCCCCCCTGTGGCAGTAGCCTTGTGGCGTGCCCTGGGGGAGACCTACGTCCAGCAGTGGACTGCAATAGGCTGAAGAGGGAGAAGAAGATATAAAATAACAATAAATCAATATGCTGCATGATTGATAATTTAAACGCTCCTTTGGAACGAATACCGGTGATTCTATAGAGTCGACTTTAAAGAAATCTCTACATTGAAGCGTATTTTCAGAGATTGATGGCGGTGCTCGAGTCTGACTCACTTAGGATTTAATATAAAATAACAAAATGCGTTCGTTGCTAGTAGTAAATCTGTACAAAATGATGTGGTATATTATACAGGGTGTGGGTGACAGTCAAGCAAACATTTACATTATGTTGAGTTATCTGTGACAGTGCTTTTACTCGCAAAAATGCATTTGTTCATCCGCAATTATTGCTTTCTGCGATACTGATCCTCATACAATTATCAGGCGACCTTGTGACTTGTCGAGTAGGATACTGGCCCAAATGAAATAAAATTTGGTAGGTTAGATAATCCAGTGACTTGAGTCACAAATGTGCAAAGTAAATAGATTTTTTTGAAAATAATTATCTCTTTCAGGGGACAAATCAGGAAATTAAAAAAAAAGCGTTTCACGCACCTTAGTGGGGTTCATATAAAATAAAAAGAGTCGTTATGTGGATCTTAACTATATTTTTGCTATTTTCAATTACTTAAACCAACACAATAAAAAAAAAACAACAAAATAAGTGCAATAAAGAATAAGAATAATCAATGTGCACATTGGTATTTTTGTTTGTTGAACCTCGAGCGAGACATATTGGTACGTATGAACCTGTACCTACAAATAATATTGATAAAATATACGAATGATACTAAATTATAATTCCAATCATGAGTCATGAGGTTCGAGGTTTGGCGGTGTAGGCACATCGTTTGCACAAATCCTCTGTTACCAATTGTATTTACTATCTACAATTTTGGAATTGTTTTGCCAGAGTAAAGAATTTGAAAACTCTCAAGCTTAAAGATATCTCTCCTGTACCATAGCAAATCGATTCACCTACACGATTCTCAGAAACCCTTATGACAAACCCCTTTGTTGGGTATTTAAATATGTTGCTGATTGTACCCTGTGTTTCTAAACTTTTATAGAAGACCCTTGTCTTATCTGAAGTAAGTTTTATTAAGTTTTGAAACAGTAATTAGAAGAAACTAGCGATGTTTTCGAAGGCCTGGATCCAGTTGCAGGGATTCTTTGACAATTGGATGAAAAGTAAACGCGTCGTCGACTAGCTTACCTATTATCATCTTAAAGTGATTCGAAAAAGTCAACAAACAATAGACGTTATTTATAAAGTGATAAACGTAATGTTTCGGCGTTTAAATAAAAAGGAATTTCCGGAATTTCCCACGGGAACGGGAAATAATGGGAATAAACTGTATGCGGAAGAAGTCGTGGACGGCTGGCGTATATATAAAAAAGTACAATTTATAGTAGTTAGTGGTGAAATAACTAAGGTTGAGAGGATTTATAAATTGAGGGTGCCATGTGTGTATAGGCGGTAGGAAAAGGAAAAGTCCTTATGTAGGTACTCATATTAAAAATGTTAAAGTGCTGTGGATATAGGTAAATAAATAAAATAAAAAGCTTTTTGTGGCATCCGCGTTCCAAGTCAGTAAGAAATAAATAAAACAAGAAATCAGATAAAGTGTACCGTATCAGCACCCCTTGTCGTACGCTCGCTTTTTCATTGATTATACTAGTAGTGTCCTCGTAGTAGGGTTTTGAAGAAAATTTATTCTCATCTCCATCTCCGTGTTTGTACTTTATATGTTTATATACCTACCGGCTATAATCGACTGAATTTATTTATTGTACGGATTTTTCTAAAAAATTGTCACTTTGCTATTTCACACAAGAAGGGTTGGCGTCAGGCAGGCAGCCGGCCGTAAAAACAAATGCCAAAACTTTGGCAATGTGCGTTTGGAAAGAAACCATATTGTGCCGACCCCAAAAATAACGGGATAAGGGCAGGAAGATGATGATGACCGGGTATAATCGACTTTCATACTCATCCCATTGACATAAAAATATCATGTGAAGTTGTTACACACATATAAGGTCTATTTAAAATTAGTGATTATCTTTTGAAAACATAACCAACTCCGAAATATTGAAAAAAAAAACAGCTGTTCCATACATTTTAGTGCAGTAATTATTCGATATTGTATGGAACAGCTGCTTTTTTTCAATATTTCGGAGTTGGTCCCATAGTGAAAGTTGTTTCTTTTTACCTGCCTAATTTCGTGTCCAAAGATAATCAGTAATTTTGGATAAACCTTGGCATATTACGTAAAATTGCCATACAAATATTCCTGGATTGGCCCACCACTGATTCCCGCCACTGTAACTCCTGTAAGCCAGGATCAACAGAGGCGATAAGAAAAATGCATATAAAGCATAGAAAATCCCGGGGACCTAACAAGCGACTATTAAACTAATAGAAAAACAGAATGTCAAGTATGAAGATATAGCTAAGTATGCTTAATATTAAAATTAAGCACTGACAAACAAAATTATTACAAGTGGACAGATTAATACTTTTGTATTGAACCTATTTTTTTCTTCTATGCTGCTCTGGGAGTGAAAAAAAAACGTATAGTACTACAGCTGCTTCTCTTCCCGGGCATACTGTACAAGTCAGTAGAGGGACAAGAGGGTCCTAGTGTTTTGTAAGCGATGGGCTGACAACCTGTCACTACTAACCGAACTTGTACATCTCAACTATACCCTCAAAATTGGTCAGAAGTGGCACCATGTGGTTCTATCGGCCCTTGGTGCTCTGCCGGGGTAGGCAGGTAAGGGATAAAAGCGTGATTATATGTATGTATTTTACCTATAAGTTATTATGCTAATATTATGTGTGACAAAATTGTTTGACGGCACCAAGATCAGGCTTAGAGATAAGAAAAGGTCCATAATGCGAAATTCAATTAAATCTGTTACCAGATCAATTTCTCTATAACAAATTTTCATTTAACTGAACAGCATATCAGAATAATTTATTAAAATCAGTTTCCAGCGAGTGAAGGCTCTCATAGGCTCCCTCTGCGTGGGAACCGGGGTAAACTACCTGCGCGTTATCTATACGAGTACAAGATCATAATAGAAATATGCAGCAGCCTAAACTGTTAGTAGGTTGGCTTGCTATGCTTTATGGTGAATATGTAAATAAAAATGTAATATTAATAATTACGCTGTTTTTTCAAGTAATTTTAGATTTTGTACATACAGGAATATAGAACAGCAGGATCGCAAAAGAGATCCTACAGCCACGTTTACACAGCGTTCAGATTGTTTTTAATGATTAAAGAGACCACAGAATTCAACATTCCAAATAGTTTATAAACTGGCCGGCTTATCGCAAAGAATACTGGTAGTACAATTGCGACGCATGTACGAGTACCTACTTTCTTTGACATGACGTGTTTGACAATAATTAGGTACTTGTTTATTTACCAATCTGTAATCAGACTATAACATACTAAACTAAACAAATAACTATGAACTTACGTACTGTTTGTTTCTGTTTAACTCAACTAATATAGCCATATACATGCCTGGCCTGTTTCGCTGATGACACTGCCAGCTATACCTCTTCTAGCGATGTTGATCTAATAATTAGCCGTCTTCAATTGTCTCTCGATATCTTGACCACCTACTTTGCTAAATGGAAGCTTAAAATAAATGCAACCAAAACTGAAGCTATCATGTTTACTCGTAAACAAACCATTCCGACCCGTCAGCTCGTTATAAAAAATCGCCCGATCCCTTGGAGTAAATCAGTTAAATATCTTGGCTTAGTCATGGATAGTAAAGTTAACTGGTCCAATAACACTAACTCATTGCGCCTCAAATGTATAAAAGCCTTAAATGCATTAAGTCCTATCCTCAATCGTCGTACAAATCTCAGTGCCACCATACAGGGTGATTTTTGGTCGTCAACGTTCCCGAAAACTACGGAATCTCCTCATCATCACTATCATTTTTCTCCATGGAAGCATACCTGGGAAGTGTGTGGTTTCCAAAATATTAGGGTCCAAAGTTGAGTAAATAGACTGCGTTTTTCTGCATAAATGTACATAGACGCACGTAGCAAGATTTTTTCACGAGAAATAATTAATATCTGTCTATAAATAAACTAGCATAAACACTAGACACTATAAATTTCGCCAGATCAAGTAATTAAAAAAATAAAAAAAATAAAAATAAAAAAAAACCCAGCATTTTTTTTGGCATAAACTTACTTTATTTTATGTATAGAGTATGCACCCTTCATTAAAGGTGGCCACAAAAAAACATCCTGTAGAGGAATAAAATATTCCTCTATGGTGCCACTACAAAACTTAAAATCTACTCAACACTTGTCCGCCCTTGCTTAACATATGCCGCTCCAGTCTGGAGTAGCACTTGCAACACAAATTATTCTAAGTTACAAGTAGTGCAAAATCGGGCCCTAAAAATTGCATATAATACAAAATTTAAAAGAAATCTTCAAAAATTGCATGCAGAAATTAAATTTCCCATACTCAAAAATTTTATCTTAAAACTAAGCCGTAAGTTTTATTTATATTCAAACCCTAATCATAATAACGAACTGATTTCGTCTATAGGAAGAACCCGACTACTAAATTTATCTTATGCCGATAAGTATAATCGCTTGGGCTTACCACATCACTATTATCTATCGTGCATATGACGTAGGCGTGCGAACCCCCTGGCCAGTCTCACTCACCGAATTCGTATCTTACCCACTTTAATTTTATTAAAAGTGTACAATTTTGTTAAACTATTTCATGGATTATATATATGTTATAAAACCAAATTAATTATTCCAATAATATGTACCCATTCTAAGCCTTACATAATGTCCATATCATATCATAGTGTTTTTGTTCCTTTAATGTACCTACCTAGTGCACAGTAATGTTCATTATTTATTTTCTGTTGTATGTTTTATATAGACTAATGATTAGCCTGCAAAAAACAATGATTTCCGATAGTGTTCCATATTTGTGATCATACTGTGTAATTTTTTTTAGAAAATAAAGACATTTTTAAAGTAAACTAATATAAGGGCCTTACTAATAAAACGCCTTATACTACGTATAAGCATTTCACAGTTTACTTTGCCTTGAATTTGTGCTTGTAACTTTTTGCGTGGTTTATTAGCTTGGTAACAACTTATGTCCGTCTTTTTGTGATAACAATAGATTCATACTTTTGCTTATAGGTATAGAAACCTGATCAAATAATGATCCTATTCTATAGTTATGCAGAGCTATCATGGATAAAGTAATTACAAAATTATAAAAAAAAAAAACTAAAAACAAACCGCACGTTAGAAAAAATTGCATGTCATCACTACTAAGTAGTTTTTTGTACTTTATCATCATGACATTGTTTATCTCTTGTACTATAAGTATATATTTAAATCCGGAAAGATAAAGTTATCATTACGCCATATTAACTTAGAGGTTAACCATTACGAAAACGTACTTCTGGGCTATAGATCACATTAAGTTCTGCAACCTTGTGTTATTGAATGCGAGTGACACAATTTTCTCAAGTGTAAAAAATGCTGAAGTCATTATGTGTGATATATTCCGCCCTGTGTTTAGCTTTAAGTGTTGATAGTGCTCGTATATTAGCTGTATATCCAGTGGCATCAATTAGTCATCAAGTGGCATTTCGACCATTGACGCTCGAGTTAGTCAAACGTGGCCATGAAGTGGTTGTCCTTACCCCTGATCCAATTTACCCCAAAGGGAACGCACCAGAAAACTTAACAGAAATCGATGTGCATGATATGTCGTACGAAGCTATGAAAGCTGTCTATGTATTTACTGCTAGTGGTGATAAAAATGGTCTTAGAGAACAAATGAAATTTTTGGTAGAATGTATTTACACTATTTTTGAGGATCAATTAAGGACTGCAGAGTTTCAAGATATCTTGAATAATAAGCGTGATTACTTTGACTTACTTCTTGTTGAAGCGCCAGTTGGTACAACATTGGTATTGTCCCATATATTCAAAGTGCCTGTGATACAAGTCAGTTCATTTGGTGTTTTCGTGGATAGCTATCAAATATTGGGTTCACATGAGCTGAACCCATTCTTATATCCTCTGATGATACAGCAAAAAATAAATAATTTGACGTTTTTAGAGAAGATCACAGAATATTACAATTTGCATAACAACATTAATATGTTCCTATCCATAGAAGAGCGTAAATATGAAAACATTAAACAATTGTTTGGACCTAATATACCGTCCTTGAAAGAGGCAAAAAATAATGTCGCCATGTTGTTTCTGAATATACACCCGATTTGGGAGAATAATCATCCAGTACCACCTAATATCATTTACATGGGAGGAGTGCATATACAAGAGGAAAAACCGCTACCCAAGGTAATATTAGAATATTTGAGTACCTATAATTATGTTCTTGAAAATAAAAAGATCTAAGTTCTGAAGACTTTCACCACCCTTGAAATTTTATGACACAAAAGGAAAACTATACTTCTGAACTGCTGTGCAGTACCTAATCGATGACTATATTTAGTTATTTTCCTGTAGCGCATTTTTACAAATTTTACGTATTAAATCTGTATTCCCATACAAGCTTTTCCGTGGAGTAGTGTCTAATGAGAAAGTAGTACTCGTATATTCTTTGGTCTAATGAGTTCAAAATTTTCAACAATATAAAATGGTACTCACATAGGTACACTAATTCGTTTTGTATTATTCTAGGATTTAAAGGACTTTATGGATAATTCAAAGAATGGCGTAATATACATGAGTCTAGGAACAAATGTTGATCCAACAATAATTTCTCCAGAAAGGGTCAAAATTCTAACAAATGTATTTGCAAAATTGCCATACGATGTACTAGTAAAATGGAACTCAGGTGTTATTGCAGACGCACCGAAGAATGTTCGTGTTCAGAAATGGTTTCCACAATCTGATTTACTTAGTAAGTACTTCAAAACACTTTGATTTTTTAAATATAAATTTGTTAAGAATAACATATTTTTACAAAAGGGCTACTATAAATCATTCTGAGAAAATATTTCGGAAATCACATTGCGGTTATCAACCCTCCTAAGTTCCCGACCAGTATGGGAAATAATCCTCATGTGGCAGTAGCCTTGTGGCCTGCAATAGACTGATGTGATAAATCTTTGTGCAACGTAGTATCACCGTTTCCCTAATTTATATTTAATTAGGTATAGGAATATTTCAAGTAAACTTTTAATATTTCAGAACATCCAAAAATTAAATTATTTATAACGCAAGGAGGTCTACAATCTACAGACGAAGCCATCAAAGCAGGAGTACCAATGGTTGGTCTGCCTATGTTAGGAGATCAATGGTTTAATGTAGAAAATTACATCAGACTCCATATTGGCAAGGGACTACAATTTGATAAACTAACTGAAACAGAGCTCAAAACGGCCATAGAGACAGTTATTAACGATAACAGGTAAATTATTAATCGAGATCGTGTTCACTTAATTGAGAGATAATAATATGCTTTAGTTATTCCTCTTAGGGCTGATTTTTCCAAAACTCTATTGAGGGGTCGCCCACCACCGGGCCCTATACCCTCCGCTGACCCTCGGATCTGCCGACTCATGATCACGAACACAAGACACTACAGTCGCAACGAGAAGCCAGATCCATGCACCTAGCATGCAACCATAAATACATATGACCCCTCAATAGAGATTTGAACTTCCGAATAGTGACGCCTGATACAATTCAATATTTTCCAAAACGTCAGATAGCCTGTCAAAGGAATAAAATTGATGCTGTCTCTATCATGATCAAGTTTTAGAGAAAGGCAGCATCAACTATATTCCTTTGATAGGCTATCGAACGTTTATAAAAATCGGCCCTTAATCGTATGCAACCTTACTATTTTTTTCTTTAACAGCTACCGTCAAAGTATCGAGAAGCTCCGAAGCATCATGTCAGATCAGCCCCAGACTCCGTTAGAGAGAGCTGTTTGGTGGACGGAACACGTCATTCGGCATGGCGGAGCGAAGCACTTACGACCTCCGGCTGCTAACATGTCAATTACGGAATATTTAGAATTAGAACTTGTGCTAACTATTTTATCAGTATTATCACTTTTAGCTATCATCTTATCAATCGCGTTGTATTATTTAGTAAGAGCTGTTTTAAAAGTTTTTGTTAATAGTGAGAAGTTAAAGAAACTTTGATTTTAACGTTTTGTGTCTAATAGGGATATGTTTCTGTGATTTTTGTTTTAAGTTGGTATAAAAAATATTGGAAACCATATTTTTTTTAATAATATTTTTTTATTTATTTCGAATGGTCTATATTTTTACACAAAAACACACACATAATACAAATCCAGTGTAAATTTAGTCCAGACAGTATTTTAAATATTTTTACTTTGTGTCTGTTGTGTTGCCTTAATAAATTTAAAAAAAACCTATAAATAATACGTTTATAAGCGCTTATTAATATAATTACCTAGTTATTGGTCGTGCATTTGTCTGGGTTAACTACAGAATTTGGCATATGTCCTCCGCGCTCCCAACTATGTGCATGCAAGGTTTCAAGAGGATTGGTTGCGAAAATAAAGCGTGAAGAGATAACACAAGCAAACAAAATTATTTTCGCATTTGCAATAATATTAAGTATTTATATTCATCAAAGTAAAGCTCCTATCAGAAGTGGGAGTGGGAGAAAAACACCGATCATTTTCAAGAATGATATGACAACGAGAGCGCAGGCTTGAGCGGAGAGGATGGAGGGATATAGAATGGTCTCAAAAGCTACTGGAAGTGACTATGAGGAGTTTGAAGGAAAAAGTAAAAAATACGAGTTATATCCAAAATCTATTGGATTAATTCACGGTTGTTTACAGCAGTAGTATACTTTTGTTCGAAATTGTACCACCATTAATTAATATATTTTGACGAGGTTACATTTTTATAGGTATATAAGTTATCAGAAAGTTCTTCATTACCTACTGTAGTCGAATGCCGATAATCAGTTATGATACAATTATCATACAGTTAATCGCTTTGGTAATAAGATAAAAATATTCATAGTATTACTAAAACTGTAATCAGACCAAAGAAAAATGTAATAATTATTGTAAATACTTAATACAAGATATTCGGGCACGTACATGACTGAAATTATATAGGTAAATAGGTATCTTATCTGTAAGTTACATAATCAATACGAAAACCGATTGGGTAATAATATTATATTATAATAACTAGTGGACAACTTATACTCGTATTTATGAGGGAAGTAATAGCTGATACCCACGACTACATTGGCGTTATTTTTAGGATTCCCATATTTCGCGTTCTCGTAGGGAATTTCTAAAAAACCTTTATTAGAAGACGTCTCCTAATAATAACATTTTCTACCTTCCTAACAAATTTCTTCTTCAATGGTGAAGTAGTTTTCAAAATTTTGTTATGAGAGACTTAAGTGACCTTTTTCTTTATAAGATAGTATCGGTATTGGTAAAGTTTAGTCTTTGTCGAGAATATTTAGAAAATCTTTTTCCTAGTATTTCCATGGAACATACATAGGTACATACTCCTATTACTAGAAGTTTCGGCTGATAACGTTAAAAATAAAGTAGGTACCGATATGATATTGAGAGACCAAATTGTTGTAGTTTGAATTATAATTTATAGTTAAAAGACCGCTTTTTCAATGGTCAGACAATCTATCTATATCTTAAGGATAAATTTTATGCTCTTTCTATAAAATTTGGTCAAAATATTCAATTTATTAAAATAAAGAACCATCAAATTTATTCTACAGATACGACAAGATTAACAATAATTTAGATAGTGCCTCGTGTGTTGGCGTTTGATGGTGTGCCCTTTCATTCAAAATGTAAAAGAGATGGTAAAATTCGTTAATTGAAATCTCAATCGAGTGATTTCTTTTTCATTTTCTTAATTTTTTTTAAATAGCCTATGCTGTGTCCCACTGCTGGGAAAAGGCTTCCCCCATTTGAGCCCACACTTGTCTTGTTCCCGCTATAGTGGCCCAATCCGATATTTTCTTAATAATATATTTTTATAGACTAGAAGTATAGAACGTTAAAAAAAAGATATTACAACAAAACCTAGAACTTTAATATTTTAAAACTAATTACAAATCAACGGATAATTAATTACAAATTAAACAAATACGATATTGGGACGAGAGACGTCAGCGTGAGCGCGTAGCCGGGGAGAGAAGAGAGCGCGTTCTTTTTTTTTTTAAATGATACACTGATGATAGCCTGAAGGGCTTTGTCATCTTCACCGGGCTACTTGGTGTGCGCTGAAGGCGCACAACCGAATGGTTTAAACCTACGCGACCAGTGCACCCCAGATGCGGCTGGGGCTTTGTCGCTTGGGGGACTAAACAAAGGTTTATATGACTATTTGTAGGATGGCTGGTAGGGTCGATGCCCAGCAGCGTCCTACTTTCGACTCTACCTACTAAGGGTTCCTGAAAAAACCCACCGCTAAAGAACCCTCGAAACAACTGCGGTGGGGCTGTGTTGGCCAAACGAGTCAGATCAGGGCTGCCTACTTTGGTCAGTCACCTGTCTGGTGTGTGTTGCATCTATGAGAGGTTGGCGGCGTCCCCTCCGACGGGGGCGCCGCATAGTGGTTGCGCTTGACGCGGGAGAGCGCGTTCGCTGTCTGTCGCTGCTTATATAGCCTCGGTAGGGGAGATCGCTGGTGGTGGCGCTAGCTGCGACGACGCAGTGGTGGTTACAGCTAACACGGTCTCTCCTGACAGGCCAGCGACCTCGCAGGCTGCCATGGTCGATTCTTTATCCGCAGCTGGAGTGACTTCAGCTGCCAAGGTACCCAAGGTGGATGACGACCCTGGATGTGGTTCGTCATCATCATCGGAATCTGTAGATGAAAACCTCGATTGAGTTATAAGCGTATACATAAACATTTAAAAAGTGCTTTTAATTGCAACACCTGCTATACCAGTCTAAAATATTTTACTAAAGATGAGTTTCGCAATAATCGCTATGTAGTCCTATATGGGTTCAAAACACAATGATGAAAATTGTATCCTCAGGCCTTATATCTAAAGTGAATGCCGTAGATTAGGATAAACAATTAAAGTAGCGGTTAGCGGAACTGTTCCTGGTCAACTCCATGTCACAGCGGACTTTACAAGAGTCTCTTCCAGGTCACCCTTCGTCCAGGCTTTACATGGATCTGTACCGTACATGCAATGTCACAGCGGACCTTACATGGATATCCTCCGGGTCACCCCAAAACCACAACTAGCGTACCCAGTCAATCCAATGTCACGGCGGACCTTACATGGATCTCTTCCGAGTCAACTGACAGAACTCATACAAACTAAACACGGCATTGACAAACAGCATACAACGTTACTAACTTTCCATAGTACGTTAAATACTCGCATATTAGACTGGCTAGACAGAAAATAAAAGCACACGTAAATAATTAAAGCTGTAAAAAGAAACACAGTTATATAAGGTCTTACTTGCAAAGAAAATAGCACAATCTTCCGGGGTCCATTCGCCACGCCAAGGGATCATATACTCGGCGGCAGCCTGAGTCGTTTTTCCATAAGATCCCGAGATAAGTTGTAACTCATAGCGGCTATTAGGAATGACCCTTGTAACGCGATATGGACCTCGCATACCGCTATCCAGCTTGCCTGTACATTGCGACCTTTTAATTACATAAACTAAATCGTTAACTGCAAAGGTTTTAGGCGGTGTCCTGTTTTGATTAACACACGCGTCCTGGCGAGCCTGATTACTGGCCAGCAAGCCCTCGGCGCGCTGTCGGCGTAACTCGCGCCATGCGTCGCGAATAGGACTACTGTATTCAACTGCAATGTCTCGAACAAGCGCGTGAATAACCGGTGTCGTAGCCTCGGTAACAATTAAAAGATTTAATGCTGATATTTGCGTGGTTTTATGTTTAGTGATGTTTAAAACCAACTGCAGCTTCTATAACACGTCAGACCACGCTTCTGACCTGTGATTGACATCCACACGTATCATATTAAGAACGGTGCGACAGTATCTTTCGACTTGCCAATTAGATTGATTCATCTCAGGAGTAATAAGATGCAGGTCAATAGAAAAGTCTCTCGTCCAACTCGTAAACTCGACGCTCTCAAACATACGTCCACGATCACATACAATTAACTTAGGTGTACCAAAAATAGAAATAGCATTTAAAATTACTCGTTTTAGTTCAGCACTATCTTGCCTATAAATAGGGTACAACATACAATATTTTGTAAAGGAATCAACTAATATGAGAACATACTTATATCCTTTAGAATCAGGCAAAGGACCTAGTACGTCTATATGTACCGTATCAAATGGAACGGACAGCTTAGTATATGAAACAATTGGTTGTAAAGGCGCGCGGGGTACCTTCTTATGAGTTATACATACAACGCAATGTGAGATGTACTTGCGTACAAACCTCCATATACCTGGGAACCAGAAATGTTTTAAAATTAAATCAATGGTTTTCTCAACACCTACATAGTCATGCTCATCATGAAAGGCTCTTAACAAACTAAGTCGGTAAGCTTTAGGGACAAAGCAAAGCAAACGCGCGTCTTCACCAATTGGTTCATATTTATAGTACAATGTATCGTTCTTTTTAATATAACGGGTGTCGTCTAACTGACCTTGTTCTAGCTTATTAGGTAAAACAAGGGTTTCGGCATCAGCCGACTGAGCTACCTGGGCCCAGTTAAGTGGCCTCCTGACAGTAATAATATTTACAGGGTTTCTACTAAGATAATCCGCTTGAGGTAATAGGGCCCCCTTACGATACCCGAGAACGAAATCGAAGTCCTGTAGGTACATCCACCACTGTGCCACTCTTGGAAGAAGGTCCTTTTTGCGTTAAGTCATCTTCAAGGCATTACAGTCGGTCACTACTTTGAAACTTTTGCCTATCAGATAATGTCGAAAGTGTTGCAACGCTTTTACTACCGCTAATGTCTCTAATTCATAAGAGTGGTACTTGAGTTCCGCACCTACAGTGACTTTGCTAAAGTAAGCAACCGCATGCTTACGTCCGTCTTTCTGGGTTTGTAACAAAACCGCGCCATAACCGGATGAGCTAGCGTCCGTATGAACCTCCGTTTCAAAACTAGGATCAAATATACATAGGACGGGTTCATTTGTTAAATGATTAATAATTTCATATCTGGCTTGCTCCTGTTCGTCTCCCCAGTGAAATTTAATATCTTTTCGCATTAGAGCTGCAATAGGAGAAGTCTTGGAAGCATAACTAGGTATGTACCTACGAAAATATCCGGCTAAACCTTGGTTTGCCTAACCTACACTTGTGTAGGATTTACTAACCTTGAGGACCTTATAGAAGCCCTAAATTAATTTCGAATTCAAGAATTTGAAAATGGAGAGAAAAATTCGTATATAAGCCATACAAACGGGAAACCAAAAATCACGGGCATCGCCTTTTAGGCAAGCGCCTACACGAGCTAAACATTCCGTGTCATTCCAACTATTAACAATACAAGCCCTATCTACCTCCTCACACTACGCACTGACATCGTAAACGCTTGGATCGAAATCAGATACATAATAACGATGGCTCGATCTTACCGAATTTATTCCTTTTAGCGCATCTATGAGACGCTCGGTTAGGTCCAAACCATTTGAGGAGTGTATGCTCGGTGCTGCGGAGACAGCACGTGAACCCTCTGCATGCAGCAGCGGCGGCGGCGTGCTCGCCTCTCTGGTGGCGGCCACAGCAACAGTACCACCTGGCACGTCCAGGGCAGGCGAAGCTTCGATTCCGGCAGGGGCTGGGGCGAAGCTCTGCTGCTCCAGGGCCGTGAGACGGTTGAGGATAAAGTCCATGATGCTGTTCAGGCGACCTAGATCGAAAGGTGGCGGTGTGCGCTCGCACTGTCGTTTCTTATGGGCGTTGGAGGACATTTTATTACAATTAAAATTAAAACGCGGGTAGTAATGGATGGTGCATAACGGCAAAAGGCTTTCGAATCCCACTTCTGATTTTATAGACTAGAAGTATAGAACGTTAAAAAAAGATATTACAACAAAACCTAGGACTTTAATATAAGAGATAATAGAAGACAAGAGAGCACGTCGGCTGTCTGTCGCTGCTTATATAGCCTCGGTAGGGGAGATCGCTGGTGGTGGCGCTAGCTGCGACGACGCAGTGGTAGTTACAGCTAACAATATATAATATCTTGATAAGGATAAATTTATAAGAAACTTCTCCATAATATAATCCGCTAGGATATGGTTGATCGTTTCATCATTTAAACATTGTGCCGACGGATTCATCTTTGTTTACCAAGATTTAGCTAGTGTATAGCTATCGGGGTGAAAAAAATAACGTTGGCAAAAACGTAATGTAAAAGAGATGGTAAAATTCGTCACCTGAGTTAATTGACCCGATAGCTCAGTTGATTAGAACAAAAGCACGGTTTGCGAGAGGTCGTGAGTTCAAATCTCACTCGGGAGAATTTTTTTTCATTTTCTTAATAATATTTATAAATCCATACATACATACATAATAATCACGCCTCTTTTCCGGAGGGGTAGGCAGAGATCACGGATCTCCATTTTCTACGATCCTGACACACCTCTTTCGCTTCATCTACTTTCATGATATTCTTCATGCACGCTCGTCGGTTTAGGGTACTCTTGACCTGACATTTCTTTAGAATTTCACCAATTTGATCGGTGAAAGTCCGGCGAGGTCTTTCCCTTCCAACCCTTCCATCCACTCTTCCGTTGTACACTTTCTTTGTCAGTCTACTTTCACTCATCCTCTCCATATGCCCAAACCACATCAACATTCCCTTCTCAATCTTCGTTTATAAATTCACTTATGTAAAAACAACTTAATCCCTCTATATTATATTAAATCTAATCATTACTATGTTATCACCTGATTTGCTATATAAATAAAATACGGAAAGAAGTATTAGTCATTAAATCTCACTTATTTAAATATTTAGATGGGTGTAATTTATAAAAATGACTAAGTTTTTAAGTTTACTATGCTTTATTATATCTTCGACGTTAAGTGTTGATTGTGCTCGTATCCTAGCAGTATATCCAGTGGCATCAATTAGTCATCAAGTGGCATTTCGACCTTTGACGCTGGAGTTAGTCAAACGTGGTCATGAAGTGGTTGTCCTTACCCCTGATCCAATTTACCCAAAAGGCAAAGCCCCATCGAACTTAATAGAAATTGATGTACATGATAAATCCTATGAAATCAAAAATAAGTTTTATCGCCTTTTTGCCAGTAGTGGTGATAAGAGAAGTGACAGTAAAGTGGGAGATCAACTAAGGTTTTTAGTGGAAACCATCTATACCATTTTGGATTATCAATTAAAAACAGAAGAGTTTCAAGATTTAGTGATGAATAAGCGTGATTATTTCAATATACTACTCGTTGAAGCAGCGGTTGCTAATACCTTGGTGTTATCCCACGTATTTAATGTACCGGTTATTCAAATCAGTTCGTTTGGTTCTTTTATTGACAACTATGAAGTAATGGGATCAAACGAACTAAACCCATTCTTATACCCATTGACGATACAGCAAAGAATATACAATTTGACGCTTTGGGAAAAGGTAACAGAATTCTATAAATTGTACGTCAACAAAAACATGTTCTTATCACTAGAAGAACGCAAATATGAAGATATGAAAAAAATATTTGGACCTAATATACCGTCATTGAAAGAAGTAAAAAATAATGTCGCCATGTTGTTTCTGAATATACATCCGATTTGGGACAACAATCGTCCAGTGCCACCTAATATTATTTATATGGGAGGAGTGCACGTCCAAGAGGAAAAACCACTACCCCAGGTAAATATTTATATTTAAATTTTATTTATATTTTAATTATAACCTTTTATAAAAGGTTATAATATCTTCTTAGGAGTATTAACATTGCAGATTAATAACGACATGAAATTAATAATATTTGATATTTCAATAATTTAATTTTTTTAGCATTTGAAGAAATATATGGATGATTCAAAGAATGGTGTAATATACATGAGTCTTGGTGCTAATGTCGATCCTACATTACTTTCCCCAGACCGAGTCAAAATATTTTTAAACGTATTTGCAAGATTACCCTATGATATATTAGTGAAATGGAACTCGGGTGAAATTCCTGGAGCACCGAAGAATGTTAGAGTTCAGAAGTGGTTCCCGCAATCTGACGTTTTGAGTAAGTTCTTACAATTTCTTTAGTTTTTATTTTATTTATTTATTATATAATATAGGTTATTTTACAATTTTAATGAAGGGTCACATAATCCCTGGGTGGTTTATGCGTGACCCTTGTCCCCCAACACTTATATCTAAGTACTTATTAATACTACTTACTTTCTATTCTATTGTAATAGTGTAAATCTATTCCAACTATCCCAATACTAACCAATATTAAAAATGTGAAAGAGGGTTTGTTTGTTTGTTACCTCTTTATGCTTTATTTACGCCGCCAATCTTCTTAAAATTTTGCATTCTTATATATAGTCAAGTGTACGAAGAAGAACAAAGGCTATATTTTAATATATAAAAACAAATTTTTAACTAAGCCATCCAATAAGGAAGGATTTTCGAATGGGAACGGGTAAATGAGGAATTCTATAATTTACCAATACATATGATAGTCGTGGGCGGCCGCTAGTAAGAAAATCAATAAATGTAATTAAATGTTGTAAAAAACTATTATGGTAGGATACGAAACAAAGTCCCCCTAACGTACGGGCCTAATCATAAAATTAATGTTTAAACTTCCAGAGCATCCAAAAATCAAATTATTCATAATGCAAGGAGGTCTACAATCTACAGATGAAGCAATTAAAGCAGGAGTACCAATGATTGGCCTACCTATGTTAGGGGATCAATGGTTTAATGTAGAAAATTACATTAGACTCCATATTGGCAAGGGGCTGCAATTTGATAAGTTAACTGAAACAGAGCTAGAAACGGCCATAGAGACAGTTATTAACGATAACAGGTAATTAACATAAGTTGATATATTATGTCATAAAGAATATTTTTGAGAGTGGTTTTGATATAAATACTGAATAGTTATAATTGGGACTCCTATTAGCCCTACTCCAACAATGTTTTAGTTGTTTTTGATATACCTATATTATGAAGTTTTTACCCGACTATGTTTATATGTATGTATGTATACTCATTGGCAGGCTCTAGAGTCTAAACGGTGATCGAATTCGAGCTTGAGAGATATCTAAGATTCATCTTAGTCGTGAGAGTGACACTGGGTTAAATTTTTTACGTATTCGTGTATTTTTATTTTAAAAAAATAAGGTTAAAGTTGTAAAATTTCGCAGCTATTCAGACATTGGATTGAATGTACTTAATCATATTTTATTTTCTATCCAGCTACCGCCAAAGTATCGAGAAGCTCCGAAGCATCATGTCAGATCAGCCCCAGACTCCGTTAGAGAGAGCTGTTTGGTGGAC